>CM053801.1:35944835-37194835 GCA_028671895.1 Oenanthe sinensis | reverse complement strand
TATCACTCGGTGCATGTGTTTCACTCTGTGTTTGCCTCACATCACTAGTGTTTTGCTCCTTTCCAGTTCTAGATGTTGTACCTGTATATAAAATAATAGATGTTGAAGAGTCAAAATGCTCTTCTGATGCCTGTGAAGGCGCGTCCTCAACAAGATTATCTTGCATTGGCTTCGTTACTGACGTAGCTGCTCCGTGAATGGAGTCCCATCTCCCTCTATGGAGTGGTTGCTTCTCAAATCCACTAGTGGATTCGAGAACTTCCTTTGAGGAACCTGGATGTAAGAAATCCAGAGGGGTCACCACCTTAGACAATGTAGTGAGTAGCTCGTTAGAGTCTGTGGTGCCCCTTAATACCTGTGATGGTATCTGATGTTGCACTGCATCAAAAAGGTCTTGGTCCACTGTAAATGTGACATCCGACTAGTTTGTTTCAAAAATATTTTCTTCATTTCTAGATGTGCCCTTATCTGTTTGTGTTTCTTCCAGTGGAGGTCTTGCTAGTGTGAGCGCTAGCAGCGTGCGTGACTCTTCACAAGATACTGCAGCCGGACGACGAATTTCAATAGAATTACCCGTTTGATCGAGTGAGTCTAGAGACAGTTGAATTGCCTTTTCAAATTCCATATCCCACTGAGAGGATAAGGAAGAGTCTGCAGTTGTCTTAGGTCGAATTTTGGATCTTTTAGAAGGTGGAGACAGAGCTGCGGGTTCACTCACTGTGACACCTCTACCTTGCACTTTTCTAACAGGTTTCTTCCTTTTTCTGATTAGACTCAATGAAGTTGGAGAAGGGGAAACTGTTTGAGGTTTTATCTCAGCTTGGGATTGAACATGTGTGTTGTCAGGTTCATAGCCGAAGTTCTGAAGTGAAAGACTACAATCATAATCCGCCACAGATATATTTAAAGTGCAGTAGGTACATACATAGGTAGGAAATTAGAAGCCAGGGTTTGAGATATTACCTTTTGTTCCTGTGCCTCTTGTTCTGCCTGATGAGCAGCTTCAATTAGTAGTTGCGCAGAACTTTCCATCTCTATTGGCACTTGTTTTGGCTCTCGCTGATGCGGTTGAGCCTGTGCTGGATTAATTATCTGATTGAGAATGCCAGCCAAATATTCTATTGTTACTGTAGATAAAAACAAGAATGGTACATTCAGAATTTGTTGTACCTAATTGACTTCCTCCTTCAAATTTATTTTTATTGCTCAGCCTGGTGAACAAATTCTTTTGTGTTGTAGGGGATTCTTCCACTGGTCTATTTGCAAATCTGGCTTTATCCTCCTCTGATAAGACATTATTCATTAAAAGAATTAGAAATCTAGGATAAAAACAAACTACTTTTTTATCTACGTCCAGTCTTCTGCTCTCAGCAGTGCCCATCTTCCTTATCATTTCTGTCAAGATTAGTTTTCCAAAATTGATTCTTCTATTGTGGACTACACAATATCCAATCACTTGCAGTAGTGTTGATATGTTGTGGAAGTTGGTCTTTATTGTTAGAGCAAAGACTTTGGCTAACGTGTCGAAGAAATAATCCCATTCAGCTACCAACTGGGATTTAGACAGCTTTCCAAGATCGATCGTGCCCTGATAGTGAATTGATTGGAAAAAGTTTGTGATGTCTTCAATTGTGGGCAGGGTCTCAAAATTATCTGTCTGGAACCCTAACACTCTGTTTACATCAATTTCATCTATTACATACTCCGTCTCTCCAATCTTGAATGAAAATTGAACCAACCTGTCGTTAGAAATATTTCTTACTGTTGAATATAGGGCTCCCAGAGGTTCAATCCGTAATGGAGTGCTCAGGGTAATTGTTGTTCGTACCAACGAATGTTCATTCATGAACCTGATCCAGGGCCTAAATCTAGCCTCTTTGCAGCTAACCGGATCAAAATACCCAACATATTTTTTTTAGCTATTACAAACATGGCTGCCATTTTTAATTAATTAATTACAATAATTAATTAATTTTCTATTTAAATTGCCCTTAACTCGAAAATTACAAGCAAAAAAGAGAAAAACAATTACAACTCAAGGAAAAAAATACAACTCAAAACCCTAACTTTAAATCTAAAATACAGTCCAAATCGGTCCTTTTTTACAGCAATCAATCAAAGCCGATCAAAAACGGTCAAGAACAGTTGATTACTTCGAAAAACGGGCAGAGTTTTGTTTGATTTTGATGATTAAATCGAAACAAGCAAGCAAAAGCTTGTAGAAACAAACAAATCAACTGATTTAGTTGTAAAATAGCACTAGATCGATGGTTTTGAATCGATTCTCAAAGGTCTTGTAGAGACTGTGATTTGTGTGTATATGACTGTTTGTGTGTATATATAATCGAGTTTATAAGAAACTGAATAAGACTTTTCAGTTAAATAAAAATGAATATGTAATAATACAAACGTCGGTAAGACTTTTGAAAAGTCTTGCCGAGTTCTATTTATCAAAAGTCTTTCCAGAAAATAAAATAATACAAATGTATGTAAGACTTTTGATTTTAGAATCTCGGTAAGACTTTTGAAAAGTCTTGCCGAGTTCTATTTATCAAAAGTCTTTCCGGAAAATAAAATAATACAAATGTGTGTATATATATATATATATATATATATATATATATATATATATATATATATATATATATATATATATATATATATATATATTCAGTAAGACTTTTTATTAAAAGATCTCGGTAAGACTTTTGGAAAAGTCTTTCCAAGACTTTCAAATTAAAAGTCTGGCCGAGTTTTTAGAATATACAAACTTTAATATAATCACATAAAACTAAATATAAATAATAAACAAATATATAACAACTAACATAAATACATACAATTATTATTAATTGTTCTAAAATTTGAAATAAAATAACGAAAATTTTATTCGAAAATTAGATTAATTAATAATAATTAAAATAAATATTTGCATGCAACTAAATTATTAAAGATATATAATAATTACTTATATTATTGACTGTTCTAATTAATTTAGGAATTAAATTAATTCAGGCTTGAATTAACTTAAGGAATAAATTCATTAATTGATTTATAACATAATAATTATTAATGTACAATAATAATTTGAAAAACATACAATAATTTGCATATTAATGCTTAAAAATGCTTAAAATAAATATAAGTACTTATTCTATAATTCAAATAATTATCTATTATGAATATTAATTTAATCTTAAGATAATTCTCCAAAAATTCATAAGCCCTAGGATTTTATTAATTCAAGTCTCATAAATTCTTTAAATATTAACATTTAATATTTATGAGCTTAAATTACTTCCTAGCAACCAAAAATTAGCCATTATTTAACATCCCTAGTTCACTAACCAACTTAGAGAAAGTGGATTCATCAAGTGGTTTCGTGAAGATGTCAGCTATTTGATCTTCTGTGGGTACAAAATGTAGCACCACAGTTTCGTTCATGACATGCTCTCGGATAAAATGATACTTTATGTCAATGTGCTTGGTTCGTGAATGTTGTACAAGATTGTTGGAAATAGCTATAGCACTTGTGTTATCGCAGAAAATTGGAATTTTGTTTAACGCAAGTCCATAGTCATTTAGTTGATTCCTTATCCACAAGATCTGTGCACAACAACTACCTGTCGCAATGTATTCTGCTTCAGCTTTCGAGGTACATACTGAATGATGTTTCTTGCTATACCAGGAGATCAAACGACATCCTAGAAACTGACAGCTTCCAGAAGTACTTTTCCTGTCCATCATGCATCTTGCATAATCTGAATCTGTATAGCCTATTAAGTCAAAACCTGTATCTTTAGGGTACCAAATTCCAAGATTTGGTGTACCCTTCAGATATCTAAAAATTCGTTTAACGGCTATAAGATGAGATTCTCTAGGGTCAGATTGAGACCTTGTACATAAGTATGTTGCAAACATTATATCGGGTCTACTAGCAATTAGATATAATAATGAGCCTATCATACCTCTGTAGCTTGTGATTTCAACTTTCTTACCAGTTTCATCTTACTAGTCTGTATTTTCTCATAAGATCTCTTACATACTTTGATTGGTAAATAAAAATCTCATCCTCATTTTGCTTTACTTGTAATCCAAGGAAGAATGACAGCTCACACATCATGCTCATTTCATACCTGCTCTGCATTAACTTAGCAAATATTTTACACAAGTTTTCGTTAGTAGAACCAAATATAATATCGTCACCATAAACTTGGACAAATATCAAATCTTTTTCATGTAATTTATAAAAGAGAGTTTTATCTACGACACCTCTAATGAAATCATTTTCAAGTAAAAACTCAGAGAGAGTGTCGTACCATGTCCTCGGTGCTTGCTTGAGTCCATAGAAAGCTTTGAATAGGAAATACACAAAATCAGAAAACTTTGGATTTTCAAAGCCAGGGGTTGTTCCACATATACTTCTTCTTCTAACTCTCCATTCATAAATGCACTCTTCACATCCATTTGAAAAACTTTAAAATTGGAATGTGCTGCGAATGCCAGAAATATCCTGATGGCTTCAAGTCTTGCAACTGGTGCATAGGTCTCGTCATAATCAATTCCCTCTTCCTGGGAGTAACCCTTTGCAACCAGTCTAGCTTCCTAGGAGTAACCTTGGGAGTAACTTGTTCTTGTATAACCATTTCGTGCCAATTATAGATCTATCTTTAGGCCTGGGTACCAGTGTCCAGACTTCTTGTCTTTTGAACTGATTGAGCTCTTCTTGCATGGCAAGAACCCAATCTGGATCAGCTAATGCATCTTCAACTTTCTTTAGTTCTTCTTGAGATAGAAAAACTGAAAATAGACATTCATTTGAAGTTTCACTTCTAGTTCTAACTCCAACATCTGGATCACCTATGATCAATTCAAAATGATGATCTCTGCTTCATATCCTTTCCCTGGGTAGGTTTGATCTTGATGATTCGCCTCTAAATTCATTGTGATGTTGTGTTCTTCCAGTAGATCCTTCATCTCCCCCTGAGTTGCTGCCAGAATGACTTGTTGATCCACCACTAGTATTAGTAGAATTTCCATTGTTTCCACCACTGTTACCTGGATCATTGTTATTATTGTCATCATCATTTCCTGCTGCAACCTCAGGTTCTTCTTCGTCATCAGAATGTGAGTCTGGATAATTATCAAATTTTAATGACACAGAAGAATCTTCAGTTTGGATACTTGGGAGTTTAGTGTCATCAAAAGTAACATTGACACTTTCTTTTACTTGGTATTGATCAATTATGTACACCCTATATGCTCTTCTCGAATATCCGACAAAAATAGCTTCATGTGCCTTGGCCTCGAACTTGCCACGATGTACATCTCCATCCTTTAGCACATAGTATTTGGCTCCAAATACATTAAAGTACTTGAGTTTTGGTTTCTTGCCAGCCATTAATTCATAGGGTGTCTTCATATGATCTTTGTTGATCAGAGTTCGATTCTGGGTATAACATGTTGTGTTAACTGCTTCAGCCCAGAAGTAGATAAGTAACCTAGATTCACTTAGCATAGTTCTTGCAGCTTCAATCAGGTTTTTATTTTTCCTTTCTACAACTCCATTCTGTTGCGGATTTCTTGGTGCTGAATATTGCCTTGTTATCCCCTTGACTAAGCAAAAGTATTTAGAACTTCATTCTTGAATTCTGTTCCATTATCTGATCTGATTACCCGGACAGGTAACTTTGAATCTAACTCAATCAGCTTTACATGATCAATCACAAATTGTGGAGTTTCATCCTTAGAGTTCAAGAATAAAACCCACGTGTACTTTGTGAAGTCATCTACAATCACTAAGGCATATTTCTTCCTTGACATAGACATAATATTTACTGGACCAAATAAATCCATGTGTATGAGTTGAAGTGGTTTAGTGATGTTTGAAGTGTTTGTGCCTCTGTGACTTTCTTTCTTCGACTTCCCTTTCTGACATGCCTCACACAATCCTTCTTGTGTAAATTTCATCGGAGGCAGTCATCTCACCAAATCCCTCTTGACTAAAGAGTTCATTGTTTTAAAGTTCATATGAGAGAGTTTCTTGTGCCATAGCCAGCTTTCTTCTAATGAAACCTTTGAATAGAAACAGTTTGCTTCATCTTCAGTTCCTGAGTTGAGATCGGCTACGTACAAGTTTCTTTTCCTCACTCCACGTAAGGCTAGTGTGTCATCTTTAGAATGAGCTATAAAGCATTTCTCTTTGATAAAGTTTACTTTGTATCCTTTATCATAGAATTGACTGACGCTGAGTAGATTGTGCTTAAGTCCTTCCACTAAAGAGACATTTTCAATGATAACATTCCCAGTATTTAACTTGCCATATCCCGTAGTCAATCCTTTGTTGTTATCTCCAAAGGTGACAATTGGGCCAGCTCTTTCAACCACGTCTGATAGCAGGGCTCTATCTCCGATCATATGCCTTGAAGATCAGCTGTCCAGAATCCATACAACCCAGTTAACCTATTTAACTCCCTGCAAGTATCAAATGGATTAATTCATCTTCAGAACCCAAAATTGATTGGACCCGACATATTTAAAGAATTGACCTTTGTCAACTTTGACAATAGACCCTTTTCGAATAACAACGTCATCTTCCTTGACTGTACCTACCTTCTTATAAACAGTATTAACAACTTTCTGTTTAGACTTGGGAATGTATGTTTCCTTCTTAACAGGCGAGAGAGTTGCAGTCTTGGATTTTGTGAATTTATTATTGATGTATTGTCTAGGTGTCATGTTATCTTTCTTAGCAATCATGTGTTTAAAATAAGCAGTTATAGCATTAAAAGCACATAACATACAATTCAGTATACGACATGGTTTTTGGAACGCATCAATAATAGGCATGTTATTCAAAGCAGTAGGTGACTTCATTTTCTACCTCAACTTTATCAGCAGTTTTAAAGTTCTCAGTAGAATGAAATCTGTTATTACTATTCCTACTATTCACAAACGTATTCGGTCTATTGACATTATTCTTAAGGTCTTTTGCACATATACCAGGATTGGGCGATTTAGAAGTTCCCACATCTTTCACTGGTGACTGAAGTGCACTCTTTTCTTTCTGGACATTAACTTTTTATATGTCCTTAACCTGTTCCCCATATTTTCTTTTCTTCCTCGAGATCCTCTAACTGCATTTCATATGCAATCAGAATAGAGCTATCAAGGATAGGTTCAGCTATTGGTGTTATGAAGAGAGGTTTCAGTGTGTCTTTAACAACATGTGGGATACCCCTTTCTTCAGCACTTTTTCTGAAAGGGGTTGTGTTGCTTGGCTTTCCTACAGATTTGTTGGTCCCTGATATTGTAGAAGGGGGGTTGTATACAGATTTATTGATGTATTGTCTAGGTGTCATGTTATCTTTCTTAGCAATCATGTGTTTAAAATAAGCAGTTATAGCATTAAAAGCACATAACATACAATTCAGTATACGACATGGTTTTTGGAACGCATCAATAATAGGCATGTTATTCAAAGCAGTAGGTGACTTCATTTTCTACCTCAACTTTATCAGCAGTTTTAAAGTTCTCAGTAGAATGAAATCTGTTATTACTATTCCTACTATTCACAAACGTATTCGGTCTATTGACATTATTCTTAAGGTCTTTTGCACATATACCAGGATTGGGCGATTTAGAAGTTCCCACATCTTTCACTGGTGACTGAGGTGCACTCTTTTCTTTCTGGACATTAACTTTTTGTATGTCCTTAACCTGTTCCCCATATTTTCTTTTCTTCCTCGAGATCCTCTAACTGCATTTCATATGCAATCAGAATAGAGCTATCAAGGATAGGTTCAGCTATTGGTGTTATGAAGAGAGGTTTCGGTGTGTCTTTAACAACATGTGGGATACCCCTTTCTTCAGCACTTTTTCTGAAAGGGGTTGTGTTGCTTGGCTTTCCTACAGATTTGTTGGTCCCTGATATTGTAGAAGGGGGGTTGAATACAATATCTTAATTTAATCACGGAATATTGGATTTAAAAATATTACTTTAATTTCTCGCGCAATATTAATTTTTATGAAATACTGTTCAAGTAGAAGATATGAATTTTAACTTGAAAATTATTACAAAATTAATATGATCAAAATGAATATAATTGATTATATGTTTTGGAACGATTTCGACATGAATTATTCAGGTTTAACAATTATATTCCAAACTAAGCACAGAAATCTGTGAGTATTACAATGCATACAAATTTCTGAGTTTGAATGTTTGAACGATCCTGAATAATGAAGCCCTGACCTCATATTTATAGAGGTTGGAAAAGGCCTGGTTTTACCTTTATCATAATGACTTATTTTAACAAATTTAACACTTGTATGACTTAGAAAAAACTGGGCATGACTTAATAAATTCGGTATGACTTATTCTAAGTCATATTCAGATTTTTCTTAATTAAAAAAAATCGGTATTACTTATTTTAATTAAATAAAATCTGCTCGGTATGACTTATTTTAATTAAATAAATCGGTATGACTTATTTTAATTAAATAAAATCTGCTCGGTATGACTTTCTAGAATAGATCTCTCGGTATGACTTTATATATATATATATATATATATATATATATATATATATATATATATATATAAGTCATACTAATTCATTTCTTTTATAATAAATTAATTCTAATTAAATTAATTAAATAATTTATAAATTAAATTAAATTCATCTTGAATTAATTTAATTAAATAAATTAAATAATTAACTTACTTTGATTGTAGAATTAAAAATACTATAGTGATCTGTTTAAACTGCAGTCAGTTTTGAAATCTTCCCGTCTTTTCTTTGTCTTCTGTTCTTGAAACCTCTTGAGCTAAATGAAGAATAAATATTATTTTAATTGACACACAAATGTACTGTCTAGTTCATTTGTGTCATACTCATAAATATTCTCCATTTATAAATACTTTAAGTTGAGGCCTTCTGTCATTCTTCTACTTCACTGTCTTTGTTCTTCTTCTGGAATCTTTCTGTAGTAACCACTTGAAATCTTTTATATCTTGTGTCATCTTTAGAAATACTACCACCTTATTCTTTACTGACGCTTGAACATATTAATGAACTTCTTCAGTGTTGAGTAGCAATCAAATAAAAATACTTCTAATACTTAGATCCCTTGTGATTAGTTGATTGTCTCTGTCTTGATTCTTGTTTGATATCTATTATTTACAACTGTTTCTAGATTGAGTTGAGTTGTCATCTAATTATTACCAATAGGCCTAGCCATATGCCTTTCAAGATTTATTGTACTCGAAGCCTATTCCAACTTTCCGACTTATTTCCTGTTGGTCAACTAGGTTCTTTACAATATACGAGGAGTTCTTATATGCTAGACACTTTTTCTTTTCTTCTTCTATCAGGTTTCTGAGATTGGTTTCAACTTTAACAAGACAACTGACTTTACTGACTTGAATAGCTAAGTCTTCAGTCAACTTGTCAGTTATCTTGTCATTATTTCTTTTTAACTGGTTAAGAACTTCAGTCTCATCAATTAAATCTTTGATTTTGAGTCTGAGTTTCTTAACCTTATCTCTTTCACCATCTAGTTCTTTACCTAGCAGAGCAAACATTTTAGGGCAAGAAGGATTTACCTCTATTCCTCCTTGATGGGTGGGTGATAATGATTCCTCGGATGAAGCCATAAGAGCAAGATTTCCCAGCTCTTCCTCATCATCATTATCTAAGTCATCCCAACTTTTGCCCTCTACTAGATAGGACTTTCCTTGATGCTTTTTCACGAGCACATCATACTTCTCTTTGAGCTCTTCGTAAGACTCTCTCTTTTTCCCTTGCTTAGGCTTCTTGCACTCAGTTACAAAGTGGCCTAGCTCATTACAGTTGAAGCAACGAAACTTTCTTCTATCAACTAAGCCAATCTTGTAGCCGCTTTTTGATACCGCTGTTGAAGAACCTCCTTTTTGGAATCTTCCAAAATTAGGCTTAACTCCGCAAGAGGAGTTTCTTCTAAATCTCATGTTGCCAAACTTCCCAGTAACTATAGCTAGAGACTCATCTTCCAACTAATCTAGTTCTTCCAGCAAGTAGAATTCACCATCTTCTTGTTTGTCAGAAGTATGTCTAAATTCTGGAACCACATACTCCGTTGAACTGTTAGAAGGTGCAACAGCCTTCACTTCTACCTTCTCTGGTGCTTCTACTATTAATGCCTTGGAGGAACTCAGTACCTTACCTCTCCCATACATCTCTCTGGTTTAGATTTGTTCCAATTCATAAGTCTTTAAAACTCCGTAAAGTCTTTCTAGGGTTACCTCCTTCATATCCCTAGACTCCCGGATAACTGTGATCCTGTGTTCCAGATGCTCGTGTAAGGTCAGCAAAAACTTCCTATTCACCTCCTGATTCTGATAATACTTTACATTCATATTGAGCTCGTTTATCAGTTTGTTTAGTTTCTGAAACACCTCAGAGATACCCTCACCAGGGTTGGATCTAAACTGCTCATATTGGGAAGTCAGGATCTCCAGTCTATTCTCTTTCACCTTCTTAGTCCCCTCATTGATAATCTCTATTGTTTCCCAAATCTGCTTTGCATTCTTACAGTTGACTACATGATTGTACATAACGTAGTCTAGAGATTCAATTAGAATTAATTTGAGGTTGTTGTCCAGGGACACAGCTTCTGCTTCCTCATCTGTATAGTCTGTCGAACTTTTCAGAAATTATCTGTGAGGGATTACGACCCCATCTATCTGATGTTCGAGAATAACTGATACATGGGGCTCAACACTTTTGGCCAATACTAATGCGTACTTGGGATTGGCAATCCCGATAAATATTAGCATTCTGTGTCTCCACAAGTTGTAATGTTCTCTGTCGAACTGTGGAATTTTGATGCTAGTCACTTTCTGAGTACTCATTTTTAATAAGATTAAAAATTAAGTGTTTCAAAAAAATATTTTAATTTTTGACTGAAAACAATTTTTGATCAAAAATAATTTTAAAAAAAAATCATTTCGAATAAAAAATTATTTCAAATTAAAAATAATTTTTGAGATTTGTATATGAGTTGCGGAATATTTGGTTCGGATATGATATTAGAAATATCAACTAGCTCTGATACCAATTGTTGGTCCCTGATATTGTAGAAGAGGGATTGAATGCAATATCAATAAATTATCGCGAAGTTTCATTTTTAAAATATTATTTTAATTACTCACAAAATATTAATCTTAATGAAATACTGTTCAAGTAGAAGATATGATTTTTAACTTGAAAAGTATTACAACAATTAATCTGATTAAAAGTTTATAATTGATAAAATAATCTAGAATGAATTTGACATGAAGTGTTCGGGGTTAATCAATTATATTCCAAACTAGCACAGAAATCTGTGAATATTACAATGCATACAAATTTCTGAATTTGAATGTTTTGTTCTTTTTCAAATTACTTAATAATGAAGCCAAAACCTCATATTTATAGTGGTTTAGCTCAGGAAGACTTTTGAATAAAATTTATTTAAAAAATCAAAAGACCTTTTAAAATAAGCCTGTAAGACTTTTAAAAATTGATGGGCAAGACTCTTTAATCTCGGTAAGACTTTTGAAAAGTCTTGCCGAGCCAAGTGTTTTCTTGGTAAGACTTTCTTAAAAGGTTTTACTGGAAAAGCTCGGTAAGACTTTTGAAAAGTCTTACCGATATAATTTCGGTAAGACTTTCTTATAAGGTCTTACCGAGATAATTCAGTAAGACTTTTAAAAAGTCTTACCGAAATAATTCAGTAATACTTTTGAATTAAATGCAGCAAGACTTTCTTAAAATGTAAACTTAAATCTTCTTTTAACTTAATTAATTCCACAAATTATTAATAAAATAATTTATAAATTAAATTAATTCAAGGTGAATTAATTTAAGTATATAAATTAAATTATTAATTAACTTTTGATAGTAGAATTAATTTAGTTTCTTCACTGCACAATCATTGATGATTTGTCTTGAGTCTTTCTATCTTCTGTCTGAAAATCACTTGAGCTAGGTGATAAATATTTATTTAATTAGTTGACACACAAATGTACTGTCTGGTTCATTTGTGTCATACTAAAATAAATATTCTTCACCTCTTTAACATTAAGCTGTGATCTTCTGTCTTGTTCTTGCTTCTCGCTTTGACTTCAATAACTTCTTTTCTTGGAATCATCCTGTAGTAATCACTTGAAATCTTCTAAATCTTCTGAACTCTTCTGAAACATTACTTTATTATTTTTCGCCGACGTTTGAACATATTAATGAACTTCTTCCGGTTAATAGTAGCAGCTTCATTAGAATACTTCTGATTCTGGGGATTCTTTTTGACTAGTTAACTTTGATTGTTTTGATTCCTGTTTTCATAATTATTATTTACTTTTTTTACTTAATGAGTTGAGTTGTCATCTAATTATTACAAATAGGCCTAGACATATGCCTTTCAACATTAAGGAAGGAAAACTCCTCACATCTTTTCAACAACATTTTCTCATTCTTCCTATATTTTTACAATTCGTCATCCGATTGGGATTGACAATGCATATGGCGTGACTTCTTGTCTGTATGACAAAAGTCTGGTGGGACGCCGCCCAATTATATGTCGAAAAGCCAAATAATACTAAAGACTTTCAATCACAAGTACATATATATTGTTATCATTCATATCAAATTTTCCTCTTCTCAGATACATTTGGTAGTGAGTTTATTTATCTTCAAATCACTCTGATCATTTTGTTGCAATGATATTCGACAAAAGGATTTCCAATTAAAATCTCGTGCAAAGTTAGTTATTCATAAAAGGTTTATGCCTCGGCTATCGAAAGGAGTTGGGAAAAAATTACTTACTACGGACAAAGTTTTCATGCGAGAATAGTTTCCATTCAGAATGTAGCAACGCCAACTTACGAAGTTTTGTACAGAAGAATAATGTCGATCTCCCTCACTTTAGGACTAAGTCAAAGAATAAGGAAATGTTTAGGTATCGAGAAGGAACATGCAGGTACGCTAATCAAATCAGAAAAGACAGAAATCATGGAGTGAGAGACTTCACTTTTCTAGAAACAATATCGCGGTAAGTGGTAACGAAATTTAGTAAAGGAGAGAAGTTAAGCTCGAGAGTATTAAATCTAGTAGGTCCTAAAGGATGATAGGAAAATGCATATACGTTGATGCTGTTACGCAATATTTATTATACGAAAACCTCGTGTGCCCTACGTCTATATTACGAGAGAACAATGTGAATGCTAGGCATGTGTTAGAATAGAAAATCGTAGATATGGTAACCAAATGTGTCTTACGACCGGTAGGGATCAATAACCAAAAAGAGCAAGTGTGGAGAAACAAAATTATTGCACAAAAAAGAGTGTATGGATGAATCAGAAGGTTGAAGAGACAACCCTTAGTTACTTTGGTTTAGATTCCGAGGATGGAATCCCTTTAAGGAGGGTAGACTGTAATAACCCATATTTTTGATGCATTGTTTATTTATTTATAAAGACCTTGATGAATAGTGGTTCTACGGATTTATGAAAAACTTTTTAGCCCACACTAAGTGATGGAATATTAGAAATTCGAAGATGCAATATTATTGTATAAAGTAAATGAGTGAATGCAAAACCCATCAGAATCCAAAAAAATTCACTTTTACTATTTATTTCTTAACTTACGAGATATTAAGGAATACGGGGATCCCGGCATGACACAAATCCTATAACATGGAATTTTATTGGATATAAGTTGATCCAAAATATTTAAAGTAATAAGAACAATTATAGTGAATCTTACGAAAGGAAACGTTTCAGAATAAAAATAGACATCTCGTTGAGATCAAGCAATAAAAGAATAAAACAATGAGGTTTAAGTACATGCAAGGGAGAAGAAGCAATATTGCTAAGTACTAGAAAAGCAACCAAGCAAGGAACTAGCTAGTTACTACAAAACCAAGCCAAGGAAGCATGGTTCCATAAAGTAAGGAGGAAGTACAAGACAAAAGACTAAAGCCATACCTTGGTTACTATTTGAGGTGCTTGACATCCATCAAGACCATACCTCTTGATAGATATCAGCCATATCCACATACAAACCAACACAAGTAGCCAAGAGATGGAAAAACTTTTCTTCTCCCCCCATTTCTTCTTCATTTCGGCCTCATCATAAAAGGGAAAACTAAAAATTTTATATCTCCTTCATTTCTTAGCTAAAAATTATGTTCTATTGCTCTTTAGAAAGGTCTTGAAGTAACTTAAACTTCTTGTTCACAAGTCTCTTCCATTTGAGCATGGTAAGATCATCATTTTTCAAGTTCTTTCAAGAGGATGAATAGTAATAAATAGTAACTCCAAAAATTTCTAACTTGTTTCTTGATTTCTCTTGCAAGTTTAAGGATGATAAGCATAGATCAAGGCTCCCTTAAGGCTTATAAGCTCTTGTTAATATGTTTAAGGATTCAAAAAATGTATAAACTCCATCTACCCTTTGATTAACTTTAAGCTATAAGCTTGAGTTTGAGTTATGTTTAAGTATATGTTGATTTAAGGAGTTTGGATGTAAATGGTTGAATATTGTTGGTTGAATAATATGGGTTTATGATGGTGATGAGTTTATGAAGTTTATAAACTAGTTTTTTGGTTAAATACATTGGGTTGATGACTGAGTTTTTGGTTAATGGATTTAATATAGTTAAATCTGGAAAACGTTCCGTTTATAGCCGTCGTAATGCCCATTTGTTTTTAGACTCATTTTGACCAATAATTCTGAAATGAAAATGTACATGAATTTGATAAAACTGACCATGGTTGTGTAGATCTTCTTTCATAGTTCATTTTGGCGCTTGAATCGTGTTATTTCGATTTACGGTTTAGGAGAAAAACTAGTTTTAGTGGAAATAGCCAAAATGATCAAACTGCTACATTGAACTCATTTTGGAGACATAAACGAATCACTTAATAGTTGTCAAAAATTTGCAAATTTGGATGTTAAGTACTTTGGACAGTTAATAAGGTCTATGCAAATTTCAAGTGCAGATGTTAAGTTTTTAATTTTATAGAAATGTAGGAGCCAAGGTTATGCAAAGAGAAATCATGAAAAGCTTCCACTGCATATCCATTGAATCTTCAGGAATTTCACCCTTCTGACCAGAAAAATATTTTGAATCATTTTGTTCTAGACACTCTATAGATGGTCCACGAGAAAACGGTGCGTCGATTAAGTTAACAGTTTGAGAGAAATCAAGGTTTTAGTGAAAGTAGTGTAAATAGTCAAATTCCGTAGTTCACCCAATTTCTAAAATGCTTTTTAATAAGTTAAACTCATGTGTTACAAATCAAATTTTTTTTGATAATTATTACAAATACTCAAGAAGCTCTTTGAGTGGTTTCGTTTTAATTATGAATTTTCTGATTTATTAAAAATGTTGGAGTGCGAGTCGCGTAATAGTAATTCTCAAAAAAGTCAACTCTAGGGGCACTGTTTTGACAAGCCACTTTGGCCAGGAAAAAAGGATAATTTTGAGTCGGTTAAAACACGAAAGATGTTGAGGAATAACATGACTGTGTATTGGAGTAAAGGATTAGATTAAAAGCCGTTGATAAGACAATTTACGAATGATCAAGATAGACTTAAGGAGGTGAATATCGGACAAGATAAGTGTTAGTAAAATGACTAAGTACAAATTGAAGTTGTCATAATTGGACTTGATATGCGATTATACTTATTAGTAATACAAGCAGTTGATGAGATTAAGAATACTAATCGGGATTATGATATTTATTGATAGAAAATCCGGAACGAGTGGGACTCTGAGAACGTATCTTGGACTCCAGGCAAGTTTTCCCAACCTTATACTTTTATTTTCAAAATGTTATATTCTTGATTTTGCATATGAAATTAAATTATGCTTATGCAAGTTTTCTAACCCTACGTTTTTGCATATTAAAATATTTGTATTACTACGTATGCAAGTTTTCGAAACGTGTACTCTATATACTACTGTTGTGTTTGAAAACTGTTGATGTTGTGATATAACTATTTATTAGAATTACGAACTGATTTAAACGTTGTTCAATCTTTCGTCATATGTTTTGGTTTATATACTATAAGGTATTATAAATATAAGTCGGTGTATATATAAAGGCTCTAAGAGTAGAGCGGGCTTTCGTATTTTCGAACGTAGACCAAGAGTCAGAAGTATTATTCTGAAAACTGTTGTAACCCGGATGTTGCCGAAAACAGATTATTTTAAATAGCGATTAAAATATTCCAATATTTATAATTTGGATATTTTTATTGATAAATATTTTAAATAGTGTTAATAAATATTATTTTAATATTTATTTAATTAATGAATATTATTCTGAATATTCATTTAAGACGGTTTATTAATTATTATTTATTTAATAAATATTATTTAAATATTTATTAAATATTCTAAATTGATTTAAATATGGTAGGGGTTTCCAAATATTGATTTTATGTTTTATAAATTCTTTAAATAAGAATAAAATATTCTCTGACTTATCAAAAATTGGGAATCCAATCTGAAATTCATTGTAAGTATAAATACTTTTAGCAGAAAACTCTGACTATATGTATCGTCGATAGATACTTTGTCATGCTTACCCTTTACCGGTAACCTTATGATATACTATTGAGATAGTAGTGATTATCATATTCTTGGATGAGAGTCACATAGATAATTGGGTGGATAATTTGCTGAACATTCTTTGGCTCACTCTTGATTTATATTAAATTTTTTAGAGAAAGGGATAATACATTCGTTTGGCTCCATACTTCAAGGGAGGAAAGTAGGAAATTCACCTTTGAGATGGTTCAGTTCAACACTATTATACAGAAGTAAGTTGGATAGGTTTTCAGTATTGATCTAGTTATTAATGTCACTTCATGTAGAGGTTATCATTGATAGCGTGAGATTATGGATAAGTACATTTATTTTGTAAAACTAATGATACTGGTTGTATATCGTTTCTAAGGCTATAACTTGTATGTGTGAGAGATAGGGGTCTATGATGTGATTTCGTTGGATTTAGAAAATATACCTATGCTTTATGATATGTGTGGGGTAGGACATCCAACTCAGCAGTGTCCATTGATTTATCATGATGCGACACAGTCTAACATAGTGAATTATGTGGGGAATTCTAGCAATCAGCAAAACTACCGGTATTCCAATACATACAATCCTGGTTGGAGAAATCATACCAATTTTTCATGGAACAATAATGCTAGACCAAACATGGCATACAAGTCTAACGCTCCCCTGGGTTTTTAACAGAATCAAAGGTCATATGAGGTAGAAAAGAAGCCAACAACTGAATATCTTCTCCTTTAGTACATGCATATAACTGATGCTTTGATTCAAAGTCAGAATGCATCCATGAGAGCTTTGGAGATGCAAGTGGGTCAATTGGCTAGTGCTATTAATAACCGTCCTCAAGGCTCAATACCATTGACACTGAGCCAAATCCTAAAAATGATAAAAGGGAGCACTGCAAGGTAATTACTTTGAGGAGTGGAAATGAAATTGAAGGGAATAAAAAAAAGGTAGATGAAGAGGTAATTTTAGAATCTCAGTAGAATAAAAAACCTATTGCACTAAAGGATACCTAGGTTGATGCAGCAATTCTAGTGAAGCTTGTATATCCACCTCCTGCATTCCCTCAGCGATTACAGAAATAGAAGTAAGACAAGTAGTTTCAGAAATTTTTGGATGTGTTCAAGAAATTGTCCATTAATATCCCCTTTGCTGAAGCACTAGAGCAGATGCCGAGTTATGTCAAATTTATGAAGGATATTCTATCACGAAAGAGAATGGTAGAGAAATTTGAAACTATGGCATTAACTGAGGAGTGTAGTGCTATTCGATAGAAAAAGCTGCCGCCAAAACTCAAAGATCCTCGGAGTTTCACTATTCCATGCACTATTGGAATCCAATATTTTTGCAAAGTTTTATGTGATTTGGGGGCAAGTGTGAATTTGATGACACTATCGATTTTTATGAAGTTGGGAATGAGAGAATTGAAACCTACATCAGTACGTTTGCAGTTGACAGACAGATCTTTGGCATATCCAAGGGGTATATTTGAAGATGTTCTTGTTAAGATTGATGATAAATTCATTTTTCCTGCGGATTTCATTGTGCTTTATATGGAAGAAGATGCAGACATTCCCATACTTCTTGGTAGGCCATTCCTAGCTACCGGAAGAATTCTTATTGATGTTCAGAAAGGAGAATTAACTATGTCAGTGCAGGATGAACATGTTACATTTAATGTTTTCTCTGCAATGAAGTTTTCTAATGATGAGGAGAGTTATTTTTCTTTAAGTGTTATTTCAGGTATGGATGACATGCATATGCTAGCACATCATACTAGTGATGCTCTAGATTTGACTTTATAAGAAGTATGTGATGAAAGTCTTGAAGAGATTGTAGAATGTATCAAGGAACTAAATGCACTTCCTAGTTATCGAAGGCCTTTTAAGAAGTTTGAATCTTTTGAGATGCCTTAGAAATATAAGGCATCTAAACTATCTATTGAAGAACCTCCTGAGTTAGAGCTAAAACAATATCCTGAGTTTATTTGGGACCTAACAGACTGTGAATTAGGGTTAAGTTGTTGTTTCAAATTAGGTATCTCTGACTCTATAGAATATAGTTGTATTAACTATTATGTTTGTCTATTGGACCTGGCCCAAATGTAAGTTTTTTAAAGTCCAAAATAATTTTTATATCACAGATTATTTTAAAAAATATTTCTATATTTATTAATATTTAAAGTTGATATAAATTATATATAATACATTTATTTATTTATTTTAATAATCGATTTGGTTTTGTTTTTTTCGAATGGGTATAAACTTAAAACCGAAACCAGAATCAATTAAATGGTTCGGTTTCTAATTTTTCAGTTTTTGTTTCTGATTGATTTTACTCTGATAGGTTTTTATTGGTTTTTACCAATTTCGATTTCGGTTCCATTCAATTTTTTTGATCATCTCTATCTAGTATCTTTCATTTTTTATGGGGTAAACTCGATATGCAGTATGAAGGCTTTTACAAACTAAATCCACTACTAATATGTCCGTGCTACGCATACGGGGTTTAATAATTTTTGAAAATTAAAATAAAATGATCCAATATGTATATATAATATATTAAAATATTAATATATAGTTGACATTATGTAAAATTATACAAAATATATTGAAAAATATCAATATATAGTTGACATTATGTAAAATATTTATATTATTTTATTTTATTTTTAAAAAGTTAAGATATATATTTATAAATTACCCGTTGTATAATATACGAAAAAGTGATAAATAAGATAATTTCTGACTAATAAATGGAATTTTGTTAAGGAATTATATAATTAAAAGTTTGTAAATTCTATCTTATAATATAAACCATATAAATTGGAATATTAGTATATAATTTACATTGTATATAATTAAAAATATAAATTTTAATTGAACATCCGGAGTTCTACCTTGAGATCTTTATTCTCTATTAGTATATAGTTGAAATTATATATAATAAAAATATCTTTAAAATTGGTTCGAAATAATTATTAATAGTCTTGTATGAATGTGATAATATAAACAGTTATTTGGAATATATAATATTGATTGAAATATAAATTTTAAAATCATCATAAATAAAACTCGGCTCCAAAAAATCAATAATCCTAAACTAATTGGCTAATTGAAGAACGTAAAGTACTGAATTTCAAGAATTAAATACATCGCACTTTTGAAAAATAGCTGAAAAAAGATGATTAGGTTGATTTAAGAAATAATATATATAGTAAGAATTTATTATACCCATATATTTTATCGAGTGATCAAAATCATCAATTTTTTTAAGGAGTTAAAACAAATAAAAATAAATATTAATTCTGCCAAAAGAGTTGAATACACAACTTATCTATACTATATTATTAAAGCGAAAACATTAAAAGTTTGGTAGTTCTTGGTCGGTATTTGGGCTGGATAATTATTATTGAGCCTAATTTTTAAACACTAATTTCCTAATTACTAAAATACATCGATATCTCACATTAATCTCTTAAATAAAATACATTTCTAAACAAAACACACAAACATTATCCTATTAAAATACAAGTAAAGTATATGAAAAATCATATAAAATATATACATATAACATTAAATAAAATAAAAATTATTATTATAAAAATAAAAATATATTTAAATTATATAAAGAAAATTTTAAAATAATTCGATCTGTGCATCGCACGGGATATAAACTAGTATATATTCAATTATTGAAGTGTATATATTCCCCCTATATCTCATATTATCACATATATCACCATCATCCTTTACCACTACTATTACTTTGAATCATCTAACCACTTTCAGTAATAATCCCACTCCTCAGTCACCATTGTTATGCATGTGAAACAAATGGATCTAATAAATTTTGAAGAAATAAAACTTGTGAATTTCGATGATTTTTAATATATAAAATAGTTATCGATATCATATAAATGGATGACTTTTGTAGTATAAAATAGTGATCAGGTTTAGTTTTTATTTTCTATTAGAGTAAGACTCTCTCTATATATATTATAATTTTTTTAATAATGAATATTTAAAAAGAGTTAGCAATTTGGTATACATTAGTTGTTGACTTGTTCTTATAAAAGTCCAACACACATATTTTATTCGATGTGGGATGTTACAAACAGACCACCTTATTGGATCGACATCCTCATCGAGTCTATGGACAAACTTACGAAACCCGAACAGTGCCTTGACACTTCCGTCCAAGCATGACTCTGATACTATTTATAACAATCCAAGCCCACAACTAAGCACATATCAGACCCAACAATCCACCACAAGTCAGCCCAAAAGAGAGCTAGCAATTTGGTATACATTAGTTGTCCCTTATAAAGGAAACAAGCACATATATTATGTTCGATGTGAAGGAATTTATGCACCAGCAGAAGCATTGAATAACATTTATTTGCATATATTCTTATGTATACATACATATAGATACAAAACTATTTTATAAATTGAAGAATACCTCGATTGCTTTCCAGCAATAGCTAGAGAAGATCTTGTTCTTCAATCCTTGCAATCACCCCTCAAGTGTGGAGTGCTCTAAAGATATCCACCAAGAATCAAACTAAAAGATGAAGGAGGAGGCCAGAGAGGAAATTAGGGTTGCCTCCCTTTTAAAATATTTCTCACAAATATTAGGGTTCCAGTATTAGGGTTTATAATCCTATATTTATAGGCAAATATTTCATCTGAGATATTTTCTAACCCTTCCTTATGCAATGTCTTAAGTCTATTTTCACTAATATGACCAAGTCTGCAGTGCCACAAGTAGGTGGGATTTTCATCATCTCTTTTTCTTTTATTACTATGTTCAATTTGAAGTAAACTATGTTCTACGTCACATACATACAAACCATTATTTAAAATACCAACACCATAAAGAACATTATTTCTAAAAATTGAACATTTATTATTCTCAATAACAAACGAAAAACCATCCAAGTCTAACATGGGAATAGAAATAATATTCCTCACAATTGAGGGAATAAAATAACAATTATCCAAAATAATAGTCTTACCCGTAGGCATAAGTAAATCAAACAATCCTACAGCTACAACAGCAACTCTTGCTCCATTGCCCATACGTAGGATCACCTCATATTCTTCAAGAGTCTTACTTCTCCTTAGTCCCTGCAACAAATTGCAAATGTGAGAACCACAGGCGGTATCTAATACCCAAGTAGAAGTTTGATTAAGTGACATATTTAGTTCGCTCATGAACATACCTGAAGCAGAAGCAGTAGTCTCACCACCCTTCTTCTTCTTCAATTCTGCAAGGTAAGCCTTATAGTTTCTCTTCCAGTGCCCCACTTTGTTGCAGTGAAAGCAAACAGCTTTGCTTTTGGGATTTTCAGCTTTTGGAGGAACTGGCCTTTTCTCACCTACCTTCTTCTTCTTCTTAGGAGGGCTCATCTTCCTCTTCTTAGGGTTAGAGCCTTCACCAATTAGAAAAACAGAACTCTTCTTTGTGAGAAAATTCGACTCAACAGTTTTCAGCATGTTATGGAGTTCGGGCAAGCTGACATCCAACTTGTTCATGTGAAAGTTCACAACGAACTGCGAGAATGAATCTGGAAGTGATTGCAAGACCAGATCTTGATTCAGCTCCCCATCCATGACAAATCCAAGTTCTCCAAGACGCTCAATCAAATTGATCATCTTGAGCACATGAACATTCACAGATGATCCCTCAGTCATCCTACAACGGAACAGCTCCTTCGATATCTCATATCGAGCTGTCCTTCCTGCCACATCATACAAATCTTGTAGATGCATAAGGATAGAGTGAGCATCCATATGCTCGTGTTGCTTTTGGAGCTCATCATTCATGGATCCCAGCATAACACACACTGTGCAACTCTTGCATCATCTATCCAATTACGATACACAATATGTTCATCATTATGTGCATCCTGAGCAGGTTCAGCAGGTTTAGGTGAGTCTAGTACATATTCCTTCTTCTCAATCCTGAGAACAATTCTCAGGTTTCGAAGCCAATCAGCATAGTTGGGACCAGTTAATTTGTGTGCATCGAGCATGCAACGGAGTGATAGTGTAGAAGACATTATGTATATAGTAAATCTGCAAATAATAAACACATAACAACATTTAGCAAATACTCTATTTCATTATCTAAAACACCATATGAATCGGGTCTTTATTCATAAGTGCCTCCCACTATTCTATCTAATTTCTATATCCCTTATTGAAATTAAGCATTCATAATGATAGTGGGATAGGGATCCTACATTCCATCACACAACCTCGGCTGTAGCACGAAACGTCATGTAACGTTCAATAGGCAGATAACTCTTGTCAGCTACATCTCATGTTATTCTCTAATCTTACTTTAGCCTCTTGAATACTTGAGTCACGGCTGTGGCACGACAAACTCAATATTCTAAGTCAAGTCAATCCCAACATCTCGTATAATTAAACTAGTTTCAAATAGCCCACGGCTGTAGCACGTAACGACCATAAGATTCCAATTCATCATACACATCTCATGTTATAGACAAGTATCTCTTCTTTCGGAAACAACGCCCTCGGCTGTAGCACGAAACGACAGAGTTTCAAAAACAAGAAATACTTTCTATTATGTTGGAAGGCTATGACCAACATAAGCCCTTTGTGTTTTATGGCCAATTACTACTTGATATTCTTTATATTTTAGGGGATTATATTATGTTACAATCATAATCATATTATAAAGAGATTCTTTTAGATTGGATTAAATATTTCAAATCAACTATTGATACTTGGAGTCATCCCAGGCCAGGGGTGAAGCATTGTCAAAAGGCGTCTCTTAATAACCCACTTTCTTATAGATAGAACATCTATTGTTTGACAGTATCATCCTTTCACTTAAGTTGAAAATTCATATTCAATCACGTGTTTCATAAACACAAAAATCTCATGATTGTATTCATAATATGTAAATAAAGGTCACGAAACAATTTCACTATTCTAGATTGTCTAACATACGCCTTATGTTAATTACGTTCACCTAAATCTATCATCTCATGATAATTCAAGAATATATCACATATATATAATCACGAATAAACATAAGGTAAGCATGTTAAATCATATATTACAACATATAAGCATTATACATCTCTATGTATCACATGGTGTATTTAAAAGCAACTTAAAACAGTTAAAACTTGATTTAAAACACTTTTGGAAGTTCTAAACAGTCCGAAACAATTTCAGAAAAATTATTTAATATACCATTAGAACCGATTTGGAAAAACGAATCCAACGGTATATTACACGCCCCATTCTGAGCTCCCACGCGCCCGCACGCGCCCCGAGAAGTTTCTGACGCATCCCCATGCGCGCACGCGCGTGCAAGAAACCCTGTCACGCATCTCGGGTATGCGTTACAAGCCAAAAACCCTTTTTAGCTTGTAACGCATGCGCAGAATGCGTTACACCTTTTTTTCTTCCAGATATTATTATTTAATTACGAATTAATTAAAAACAACTTTAAAAATCCATAATAAATAATCTATTTCTTAGAAAAATATTCTAAAAATACCTGGACGATCTACAACACTTGTAGAACACATGAAAAATATAAAATAAATTTTGAGGAACAATAATGAATTAATCATAATTAAATCATTATTATTGCTTTCAAAATTCATAATAAATATTCTACGCATCAGAAAATTATGAAAAATTAACTGGACGATCTACAACACTTATAGAACCCAGGAAAATTATCAAAACAATTTTGACGAACAGTATCATATTAATCATAATTAAAACATGATATTGCTTGTATAAATCATAATAAATACATACATGCTCATAAAATTCTGAAACTTGACCACGAATCTATATACATACAACCTAAGCTCTGATACCATTGAAGGAATTTATGCACCAGCGGAAGCATTGAATAACATTTATTTGCATATATTCCTATGTATACATACATATAGATACAAAACTATTTTATAAATTGAAGAATACCTCGATTGTTTTCCGGCAACAGCTAGAGAAGATCTTGTTCTTCAATCCTTGCAATCACCCCTCAAGTGTGGAGTGCTCTAAAGATATCCACCAAGAATCAAACTAAAAGATGAAGGAGGAGGCTAGAGAGAAAATTAGGGTTGCCTCCCTTTTAAAATATTTCTCACAAATATTAGGGTTCCAGTATTAGGGTTTATAATCCTATATTTATAGGCAAATATCTCAGCTGAGATATTTTCTATAAATATCTTATTATTAATTCTTTTTTTAATTAATTAATCTTATTAATTAATTAGTTAATGATTAAAACTATTTTAATCATTAATTTCTTTTTCTAAACTCTTTTAGAAAATTATTCTCTCTTCATATTTAATTACTTTAATTAAATATTTAATTAATAATATTTAGATCTTATCTTAAATAATTTATAATCAATTAAATCTCATTTAATTAATTCATAAAATTTGCTAAGTAATTATTTATTTCATAAATAAATAATGACTATCTATTATTAATTATTCCTTCATCTATAATTTAATCTTTTTTATGGTGTGACTCTTTAGGTTCAATATTAAGCCGGTAGTAGAAATAAATAATAATAAACATTTTATTTATTATTTATATGAATTCTATTAATTCATTAAATATAATTAATCTGATTAATTATATTTATTCTACATCGTGAGTGATGCTTCTCAACATATCGCGACTATCCAGATAATACGAAATCATTGCTTAGAATACTTAGAACCTGTCAGTAATTAGTTACCGTACAATTAATTCCTTCTACCCTTCAATATCCCGATTAAATACAAGGCATGGAACTCGTGTCAAGCCTATCTAATTTAAACATATGATTTCTTATTTATAATGCAAAGTTCCTTTTAATGCAAATTAGAAACTCTTTCTAATTTCATTCACTCTGGCCAGAGATTCCTGAACTTGCATATCTAAGAATAACATATGATATTCAATTCGTTTACTGGAAGGGGCAGATCCTTTATTGATCCGTTAACTATCTCCATACACAAATCACTATGCCTAGAATGGACCTAATGAATGTCCTAGAGACTAAGGACTAAACCAAAGCATAAATCATTGTGTACGAGATTACTCTAACGATCTCAAGTCTAAGGATACTTGTACAATTATTTACTTAATAAACAACTATCGACACGTGAGTAAACTCCATTAGTTGTTCTACTTATCGAGTCATGTTCAGTGAACTTATTCCTTAATAAGCACCTACATACTAGATATAGTGTCACCACATAAATGTCTATGAGAACATATATCCTCCTAAGAGAGCTAGCATAGTATGTACTGATCTTTACGGATTTACCAATTTCCAATTAGTTATCCTATGATCAGGAACTGTTCAAGTCTAAAGCTATTATCTTCTAGATCTCATTATTACAATCTCATTATAATTCTAGAAGCTTTGCTCTAAACTATAGAACATCTTATTTAATACACTTCAAATAGATTAAGCCCGTAAATAAATACTTTATTATTATCAAATGAAATTAAATAAGAGTAGCATAAAGTTTTTCCTAACTCATCATACATGATTGGTTTTAGGTCAAACACTTTCACGATGTGGGATATTGCAACCACTATCTTCGATAAATTCGTCAATAGAAATGTCCGGTGAATTCATCATTAATACACAAATATGTATATTCAATAATTGAAGTGTATATATTAAACCTATATCTCATATTTTCACCAATATTACCATCATCCCTTATCACTACTATTGCTTTGAATCATCTAACCACTTCCAATAATAATCTCAATCCCTGGTGACCACCATGTCATGCATGTGAAACAAAAAGATCTAATAAATTCGTAAGAAATAAAACTGGTGAATTTTGATGATTTTAAATATGTAAAATAGTGATCAGGTTTAGTTTTTATTTTCTATTATAATTTTATTTCTATTAGAGTAAGACACATACTCTCTCTCTATATATTATAATTATTTAAATAATTAATATTTTATAATTAGAAATGTATATTTTCATAACTAAAAATATAATTTTTACAATATATAATTAAAGGTTACTCGCATTTGACATTCTAATTATGAATTTTAAGTACATTATTTGATGTTTGAATAAATATTTTTTAACAATTTAAGATAATAAAAATAATTTACTCTCACGGGTATACAATAGAAAAATATTATTCTTTTGCAATTTATTTCCCCTGCAGCAGGTCATTTATTTATAAAATAATTCTTTCGTTCTACAAAATCTTATAGCACTCCAGAGGCCCCCGAGTCCCATCTCAGTATCCTCGATGTCATCCCCCAACTCAAAAACCCTAGATTCATCTCCCCTAAATTCACCAAACAAAACACCCAAAACACTGAATTCACCGTCACCCCACAAAGGCAAATCGAAAATGGAAGATGAAACCTGTGGAATTTGTTTATCTGAACAAGGGAAATCAATTAGAGGGTGTATTGATAGCTGTGATCATTATTTTTGTTTTGTATGTATCATGGAATGGGCTAAAGTCGAGTCTCGTTGTCCCATGTGTAAGCGTCGCTTCGGAGCTATTCGTAGACCCGTCAAGGATGGTGTTTTCGCAGCTGAACGGATTGTTAATGTTCCGGTTCGGAATCAGGTGCCTATGCTTTTTCTCTACGGGCTTATTTTAAAAATGTTATTATTTGTTTGTCGATAAATAAAAATTGTTGATAATTGGAAAGTAGTTTCTCACTCCCGAGTGTTAAAAGAGAGGAAAAGTAGTGTAATTGCATTCTTATTCATGCTCGTGAGTTTTTTTTAAAGAAGGAAATTTTACGTTTTTTCTTCCAAAACTCACTCCAAAATAGGACGAAGAGGAAAACAAGTTCTGATGTAAATTAAAAAATACTTGCTATAAAACAATGATAAAACAATGATAATATACACTCTTTAGAGGTAGTGGTTGTGATTGAAGCCGGTGATAGTGATCGAAGACAATGGTGTTGGTGGTATGATATATACACATTGATGCACGATATTAAGGTATTGCATCTCATATAGGTCTAAATGTCTAAATTTAGCCACCAAGTAATTCTTATAAACAGATCCTTTTCTTACTCTCGATCGTATTCTAAAATATTTCTAATAAATTATATATATATGTAATATATTTAAGCTATATAAATATGTAATGAATTATAATTATCTCTATTCATAAATAATAATATAAAATAAATACAAAGTAATATTTTAATTTCTTGTGAAAAAAACTTGTCCATGAGTTTTAAAAATTTAAAAATTATCGAATAAGGAGATAATTTATTGTAACACTTGAACACGTCTAATTTCAACTTCATAAGTACTCTTTGGAAGCAACATGGAGAGAGTGATATATTTTAATTTGGCACTAGTTCCCAATATGCTCTACCATTATGATGTTGATCTTTTTCGTGATCTTAGACGTCTTTCCTTCTTCGTCTCTTCTTTTTCAATATTAAATACACTGAAATTAGAATCTTCATCAATTTGCTTTTCTTCAACAATCAAAGACACTCACCGTGTGATTTACTTTCCTCATGGTGCCTAAAAGGTTCTATTAGCACCTTTTCTCCACCCAATCTTACGACTAGGTCATCAGTCATAGCAAGTATAGTCTTAAGATCCTCGTTGATAGTGTCACTACCATCATATCATCAAGAAGCTTGATTATTCTGGCCATAGAATTTTTTTTCGGGATCGATGTTTCTATAGTTCTATGAGCAATGTCAATGTATAGTAATAGAGGAACAATGAATTTTTCTCAAAACCCTGTATCTCCCATCAATTAAGAAATTGATGTAGAAACCTAAACTCTCATAGGACAAGAATAAAAACAAGGAACATATAGACAATTGCGGATTAACCCTAGAAACCCGCAAACCTAAGATGATTCAACTGTAGAAGAACCACTAACTCTATGATGTCTCAACCAACCGTAGAAGAAAAGAATATACATGGAGGGCAACCCATAACAAAGTCTTCCTGTAATAAAATATTACATCTCCTTGTATAGGAGTAAATCTGTAAACTTAGCCAACCATAAATCTGTAAACTTAGCCAACCATATTCTTACCATGTAAATTCTTAATAATAAAGGCAATAAATTATTTTCTTATTCCCCACCATATTCTAAAATAATCCTAAGAAACCATATATATAATATAATTAAGCTTTATAATGATTTATAATTATCTCTATTCATAAGTAATAACATTTAATAAATAGAAACTAATATTTAAATTTCTCGTTCTGCATCACCCGTAATATTAATGATATATATAAAATATTAAAATGTATGGTTGGGGTGACGCTTCATTGGAAGTGTGGGTGGGTGATGACAAAGGAGAATGTTAGTGGTGATTAGGTTGCCGGATGAGTAGGAAGGTGGCTGTGGCGGGAGATCGACAGTGGTAGAGGATGGTGATAATATATATATACACACACACATTGTCAAGAATTAGGGTTTGTTCTTTTGTATTTTTCAATATTTTTGTGATTTTTCTGGTTATATATGAGATAACAGTTGCAAGTTGCAGAAAATAGAGAGAAACAGAAAAAAACACATCTTAGAGACAAAATCAGTAGAGAGATAGGAGAAGAACATGTAGGGTGATAAGAAACTTGCAGGAGAAGATAAATCTAGAGAGACAGAAAGACAAGAGGGTGAGATTGGTGGAAAATACATTCCATTTTCATATATCCAATTATAAACTGGAAAGTACCAGTACAACTTCTATTTATAGACTATGAACCATAACCAACTGGGAAATGACTATAGGTCTATAGTACTCTTAATGACTTACTATTGACTTCTTAGCTAGTTATACTATTAGTACAGGGTTCACTCTAGAAGTCTCTGGCAGTGCCTGCTTGTAGGCCACAGTTCCAATTTTTCAGGTACTTCATAGTGCCAATTTTTCCTCATGGCCACAGTAACTTGTCTATAAGGCTGCAATTTTAGATACAACCCGTCTCCTCTCTGGAATTCTGTTTCTGATATTTTTGTATCAGCATAAGTCTTCATCCGAGCCTGAGCAATCTCTAGTATCTCCTTTAACCTGCTCCTATTGTTTCTTTTCATCCAACATGCTCTCCAAATTGTGCATGTTAGTGTGGGGGCAAGTTAGATGCTTTGGTTTAGTACCATAGACAATGTGAAAAGGGGTAGTGTTCAAAGCTGTGTGAAAGGCTGTATTGTACCACCACTCAGCAGAAGCTGACCAAGCTGCCCAATATTTTTTAGTGTATTTCTAAGCACTGATTCTCTCTCTATGTG
Source organism: Oenanthe sinensis (assembly GCA_028671895.1). Taxonomy (NCBI): domain Eukaryota; kingdom Viridiplantae; phylum Streptophyta; class Magnoliopsida; order Apiales; family Apiaceae; genus Oenanthe; species Oenanthe sinensis. The sequence continues at coordinate 37,164,950 of CM053801.1, read as the reverse complement.
CTGCCATTAGATTGATGATGGTATGCTGTGCTCAGGTTTAACCTAGTACCAGAAAGTTTGAAAAGAGTTTGCCAGAATTCACTAAGAAATATGCTTAGCCTGTCACTTGAAATGGACTCTGGCAACCCGTGTAACTTGTAGATCTTTTCGAAGAACACCAAAGCTAAACCTTTAATCTGTAATGGGAATAAGTTCAAATTAAACATATTTACTACATAATAACATGCAAATACCAAATATTAAACATATCCAAGCAAATAAAAATATAAGTGATGACGAAAAGAAAACAAAATAATCCATCTCAATATTGAGTTCATCTCTATCCCTTTCTTGTGTATTATTATTGATCGAATAATGTGTTTGTACACCATAATCATCATTACCACGGCCCAAGTCGGGCGTCGAAAAGTCTCGGCGTCCGGGTACCTTCGTGTCGAATAGTCGACGACTAGTCATCGAATAGTCGACAGTCGTCTTCGTGATAACAGTGAATGGGATAATGAAGGGCTATAAAATGTCCATATCTGCTAAACCTGTCCACCACCACCCATATGACTTCATTTTCCTTTGCCTTTGGCAGACCAATAATGAAGTCCATGGCAATGTCAATCCAGGGCTCTTGAGAAACCTTTAGTGGTTGTAGCAACCTGGTGCCTTTACATTTCCTCCCGTAACTTGTGGACGTTGACAGACAGCACATTCCCTCACCCATCTACCAACAGTTTGCCTTTCAACGGGCCAATAAAAGTGCTCCATTATTTTCTTGAGTGTAGCTCTCTGTCCCGAATGCCCTCCTCTGCTGTTGCAATGTAACTACTCAAAGATTTGTTTCCTTAGAGTATGTCCAATGGTTGTCCTAAAATAGACGGAGCTATTGCTATAATTTAGCATCAAAAAGTGGTTTTTTGTGCTAAAATAGCACCATGTATCCAATGCATTGTTCTAAATCTTGTTCCAAACTTAATTTTCCTACCTTAATGTTTCACCAACCTTCATTCAACTCTTTCACCTTTATTCATTTCCCTCCCCTTTTTCACTTTTTGATGAGGTGTCAAATATAGCTCCATCTATTTTTTGTTCTATATATAGAACAAATTATAGCATTGTGTTATTTTAGCACAATGTTTAGCACACCATTGGAGTGGAGAATTTTAGTTTTTGTTCTATAATATAGATATAGAACGATATATAGCACACCATTGGACTTGCCCTTAGTTCTCCATTAGCTCCTATGACCCATTTCACTATGTACCATAGCAAGCCTTGCCTGGTATAATATTCCTGTGAACCAGATCTTCGGTAATCAATTGTTGCATCTCCTTCGTAACTCTCATGTATTTGTTCCATCCACTGTGGCACTACTTCAGTCAATTGGCAAGAGCTGACTATTTTAGTTGTAGAATATGATGATAGTAACTACTTATTACTGCCTTTTTGGCCAGTTATGCTATTTACACACACATGTGTGTGTGTTTATAAATGAATGTGAAAATCAGAAATTATTATTTTTAACTACACAAATCACCAGTTTCTAGTTTTTAGGCTAAAATTATTTTCTATTGCATTAATAGCATATATGTGTTTATAAACACACACACACATATTATAACTTCAGTTTGGATATTTGTTTAATCAACAACTTTCGTTCAACATGAAACAATGTGTTTGGTTCCTTGCTGGACACGGTGTTTTTTACTCATAAAACGTTTGAAAAAAATATTGCAAAAAGAAAAATCAAAATATTATAAAATTCAATATTATGTGTGGACCTTTGTCTCCATCCATAAACCTGACCTCTTTTATATGTGTGTGTGTGTGTATATATATAGGCCATTGCTCTAAAAAGAACACTTTTATATAACGAATAAGAAAAACACTATAGAATCGCAAATAAATATTCATTTAGATTCTAATTTTAACATCAATTACATTTTGTTATGAATAAAAATAAATTCTAACATGAAATTAACAAAAAAATTGTAGTATGATTCCATGTAAATTTCATTTTTTTCAAAAATGTATATATTCTATGTTAACTTTGATTTTTTAAAATTTAGATAAGATTCCAAGTTAAATTCAATATGTTAGACTTTATTGTACTTCAATTTTATGATTCTAATCTTAACAAACCATTTCTCATAAAAATGAAGTGTTTTGATGGTGTTTTTCCGTATTGTTTATATAAAGGTGTTCTTTATGGAGTGCAACCCATATATTTCATGGGTATACGTGTTATATATTATATAGGAGTTATAGAATAAATAGCGGCAAGAGAAGTATAAAGGAGTTATAGAATAATAGGTTATCTTCATTTTTTATCATACATAATCTAATATACTGAAAGCTTATATACAGATAAGTTATTAACTAGTGGCCAATAGTCAAAGAATGGAATTAACAAGAGAAATGAAAAGTTCATCCAGTATAATTATATACATAACACTCCCCTTTGGCTGACTTGTCCTGACATCATGTCTCGTTAAATCCTTATTATGAAGAAGAAAAAAGATTACATGGGTTGTACAAAAAATAAAGAAAAAAGTGTATTAAGTATGTCTCCCCTTCATTGCAACATGACAATCAATCAATGTCATCATTAATCTCAAAATTTGTGCACCCAAAGTTCTGAACCAATTTCTTGAAGGGAGCTTTACGGGGTGCCTTTGTGAATATTTTGTTCCATTATCACAAGAACGAAACTATAAACATCGATTTCTTCCATGAGCTGAAGAAGAGCTTTGGGTTAGTGTTCTTCGTCCTATCTCCTATAATGTAGTCTTCTTTAGTCTGTGATACGTACGTTTTTTATCATCATAAAAAGTTGTGCATCAATCGTCATAAAAGTTGGAGCTTCTATCCTGATAAGTAGATCTCAATCTTGTCATCGTGATATGTTCAATATCAGCCTGTACATGTAGAATTGGCCTTATACGTTGCTAGGAACTCAATATTGTACAAAAAGTACCTGCAAATTCAATTTAAACCTTCTTCGGAGAAGTTTGTATAGATAAAATAAAATTTACTTTTTGTACCTTCGGGATTTTCATATGTTTAGATAGGACCTGCTTAAAACATGCGAACAAATTTGTGATTCATTATGTTGGTCAATGTGTAATTAGCAAGAGACATCAATATTTTATTGCACTAAAATATGGTAATGCTGGATTGAGAATTTCTTTTTTCAAGTGTTCACAATGGTGACTATCTTATTTTTCCGGGGAAAAATTGGTTTCAATAAATATCAGGATCTTCGATATGTATTTATATTTATATTATTAAATCCGAAACATTAAAAATTTGGTAGTCGGTTGTTGGTTAGTATTTGGGCTGATGTACAGACCTATTTATTTTTAAAACCTATTTTAACGGGTTTAATTATTTTAAAAAGCTATTCAAGTAAGTCACACTTAAATATTCTAATTTAAACACTTGTATGGGGTGTACTTATATTAAAATCCAATTTTAACGGGTCTAATTATTAAAAACTTGTTTAAACAGCCCTAATTATGTTAAAAACATATTGTAATTAAAACACATTTAACTATTCTAATTTAAATACTATCTCTAGGGCCTACTTATTTTAGAAACCTATTTTTTTTAAATCTATTCTAATTAAAACATGTATAATTATTCCAATTTGAACACATTAGAACGAAAGCAAATATAAATAAAAAATAAAATAAATAAAAAAATAGTAATGAGATAACAAATATTAAAGGTAACCCGTGCATTGTACAGGGTGTAAGGTAGTATATATTACAGTGAAGACACATGAATATAGTATTGGTATTTATAATTCTTTAGGGATCTTCATCTAAATTACTTTCATTAGTCACAATTTATTATTGGTGTTCTCGGACTAATAAAGTATTTTGGCATCCATTTAAGATTTAAGAGTATATTTGTCTTTCAATAATATATGCCTTGCTTCGGAAACATTCTTTAGTATATTAAATGAACTCAATAAGGCTTATGTACTTAAATTATAAGGTACAACTCATCCCAATGTCAATTAGAGACACATTCTAATTTCCATCCACTCTATAGATTTTATAGAGTTGTCACTTATTAGATATCATATTACATTCTTTACATTTAATAAATATTAGATAGTTTAATTGATCATCACAATTCATGTATATCATATATGCGTACATACCCTTATGTATACTCTATGTGCTATAGTATAAGAGTAAAATGTTCCTAAAGTCGCTTTAGATAACTTACCTAAAGTTAGAAGCATTTTGAGTATAAAAACTGGATAACATTTTACATTGTTTTACATTTTGAGTAATAGAATCTGCCCCTTTCAGTTTACAAAAATAACTTGACATTGTTTTATAATATGTCTTAACTTTAGGTAGTTACGTAAATGTAACTTTAGGACCATTAAGCCCGTAGTATAATCTAATATACATAAAATAAAAAAAGCACAGGCCTTATAGTATGATGTAGTATCTGCTATAGTATGATGTACTTGTTTATATTTACTTGAATGGCTGCTGAGTGCTGAACCTATGCTCTTGTGACCCAGAATATCATACAGAAGAGGGTTACCTGTTCACATTCAATATTACACTGAATGGAGAATATAATTAACTTGTATAGAGATAAAAACAGCAAAAAGAACAGGCCTTATTATTCTTAAATGTTCCGTTAGTAACATTCCCTTGGCATCAAAGTATATGAATGGAACTATTGACAACTAATATCCTACTCAAGTTTCTTGTCTATGCTTCTACCTAATAATATAGAGTAGTTTCTAGTTCGTCGAAGATCTCTAATGACATTTATACATGTTTTCGACATGCAGGTCCACCAACATTTCGGAAATGTAACCACTGGGCCACAGGATCAGTATGCAGAGGTACAGTGTAATGTGTGCCACAGTACATCAGACGAATGTCTTCTATTGTTATGTGATTTATGTGATTCTGCTTCACATACATACTGTGTTGGGCTGGGTGTCACTGTACCTGAAGGTGATTGGTTTTGCCCAGATTGTACTTTTTTGAGGGATGAACATGCCAGGGATGACAAGGATCTTGATGTTGACGGTTCAGGTGACATTGTTGCCAATTGGGGCAATCAAACTAGTTTACGGAACCATCAAATACCTCCCTTAGTTGAAGCCCCTGTATCTATCCTTGATATTGTGAGGGAATCGAATTGTCATGGTGTTGAGAGATTTTCAACTAACCGAAGTCGTATATCGTCTACTTGTATCGGTGATGATGGGATACATATAGCAAGAGAAAATGTTGGGCACAGTTCTCAAGCGCAATATTCTGCTGAATGTGGTAGCAGTCCATTGGGAGCAAGAACGTTGCGGCAGTGTCGCAATGTGCATGGTCGAATACGTGCATTACGTGAAAATTGGGATAAAATTAGACAGGGGTCCTTGAGCTTTTCTTCCGTTTCATCTAGTAACCATCGGTTGGATGAGGTACGAAATTGTACTTCTCAACCAAATTTCTCATCATGCTTGAATCAGCAAGCGAGGCCTCAAAAGAGCTCCTCTTCCACCACTGTACCTAATATTGGCAGACAAGATATTGACAAGGCCTGGAAGATGATGACTGTTGCAAAGTCAATTGAAAAGAAGAAGTGTGCCAACAATGTTAATTGTACCTCAAATGGTTCAAAGCATCCTTTAAGGAATATCGAAACTCCAAAGGAATCCGGTAGTGTGAGGTCAATGATTCCTTCATCATTTAATATTGGAAATAAGGTTCATGATGGTATCAAATTGGGTAATGATCAGCGAGACTGCCTTGTGGCAAAACATAATGATAAGCGTAAATTTCACATGTACAAGAAGGAAAATTTGTGTACAGTTCCAAATCTTGAGCGTTATCCAGCTACTCATTCTACAGAATCTTCTAAATCGTCAATTATAAAAATGGCTCAATGTTCAGTTCAAGTTGGAATGGATCTTGGAAATATTGTGAATCTACCACTGAAAAATTCACCTGAAACATTCTCAAACAAAAAATATAAATATCGTGGTTCTTCAACTTGTCATAGTAAAGTGTCTGTTGCTGAAAATTGTTATATTGCCAAACAGAATGTTCATGCATCTTCCTCTTGCAATCTTGAGGAAGAAACAAAGGCAGAAAAAAGTCGGGGAGATGGGAAGGCCAGGATAGAAAGTGATGCCAAGAGTGAAATTCAATCCCTTGTCAAGCTCAATTTGAAGCTTATAAGCACAGATAAAAAGCTAGGTATGTATGTCAAGTCCTAATAGCATCCCCTATTTATGTGTAATTCTTTCGCGTGCATAACAATTATTTAACAATTAGTTCTAAGTCGATTATCATGAGTAAGGGTTGAAAATTTGTTTTTGCATGGAATGCTCTTGTATATGAGAATGTCGTCAGTGTGCATGGTTAAAGGTTGTGGCATATTAGTTTTTACAGTTAATACTAAATGTTAAAAATAAATCCAAATGAAAATTAGTATGGTTGATATTTAGGGAACACATCACCATTTAGTGTCAATATCATAGGGGATACATGTTCCATATAACTTTGTTGCTCCCTATTCAAATATTAGGTATCTAAACTTTCTTTGTTGTTGTTTTGTACTATTAAAATGTACATTCATTCTCAAGTTATGTTCAATTTTTTTTCTAGAATTTCTTGATAATATAAACAACTTGTTCAACTCCTTGGCAGTGTTTTTTGTGGAAGTTTTCACTTTATCCAAAATATTTTAAGATTAAAAACCATTTCTTCCATATTTTCCAGATACCAATACATTCAAGGAAGTTGCTAGACTTGCTACGCACTCCATCTTAGGTGCATGTGGTATAGGGGCTCCAAAGCCCGGTGCTCGAACCTTTCAAAGCTCAATTTGTAGTCATGCGGACAGAGTAAGAAGGTCCACTTTAATGCCTAGCTCTTGCAGAGAATGTTTTTTCATTTTCGTGAAAGATGTTGTCAGTACCATTATGCTTGAGAAAAGAACTTTTATTGAAACATCATGCTGATAAGCCTTCGATTTGGAGTGTTCGTCTTCGTGAAAGATGTTGAAAATGATGAAATTATTGTTTCTACAACCTTGTATATCAGGATTGTAGCCTTGTAGGTGTTTAAAATATGTATATTTGTTTAGAAATAAGCTACTTGATATTTAGATTTGCACTGTTACAACTCAATAGGTGCAACTTTCTCGCCTAAATGTGAAGCACTAATTCTCCAACTTGGCGCAACTGTTGTGACATACTTGATCTTCTCTTAGAGCACATTTGTAGTTCTGCCCTATAATGGTGTACTAGTACAAAATTCGTTCCTGCAGAATGGCAAGTAATTTGTTTAATTCAAGAAATTTTTGTATCGACTGAAATATAGCATAGCATGTTAGCTAGTGCTATTTATTCTTTAGTATTGGACTGTTGATCTTTTATACTACCCAAGTTACCCATCTCAATTTGAAATGTTTTTTCTTTAGAATGTCTCTATTATATATCTTTTGTTCGTTTGTAATATAAATGTTCAAAAATTTTACAAGCATTTCATTCTAACTTAAGCTGGGGTTTATTCATTTTAGATTCTATATGATTTTTTTGATTCCAAAAGTTTGGAGTTATTTGGATTTTAAGTAATCTTTTAATATATAGGGGTATTCAATATAAGATTATAATCTGTTAGAATTTGGTGGTATTCAAAAGTTTTTAAACTCTGAATTTTATTTCAAATTCGTGAATTTTGTTGGATTTTACAATGTATTTTAGACTTTTTAAAATTTCACTCAAATATAAGAGATTTTATTGAATTTAAGCACAAATTTGGATAGATTTTAGGGTTAAGGAGCGAAAAATTCCTTGTGCTTTAGATGTAGGAGTAAATAAGCTCTTATGATTTAAAATGACTCAAATAAGCCCCTATAGTTTAAATTGTTAGTTCAATATAACCCTTGTAGTTAGTTTTTGTTTAATCATTGCTAGAAATATCATAAAATATCTAATTATACTGATATATATATATATATATATATATACATATTCATACTAATATACTAATTATATATTAAACAAATAAAAATAAATTCAAATCATATAAAAAATATTAAAATAAAAATATTAAAAAATTAAAAAAATTCATTTGTGCATCGCACGAGATATAAGCTATTATATATATATATATATATTGTTAGATCAGAAGATACGAAAATGCCGGTTAGGAAGAATGTATTTATTGTTCGTGTTCAAATGAGATAAATTTTATGGATTTTATTTAAAGATATATTATAATCAGAATATTAATAATTTTTTGATATATTTTTTTAGTGCACCAATATTATCACAATATATATGAATATTAATGTCGTAATATTAAAATTAGAATATTTTGATATATAATTTTAATCTATTTTTAGAATATTAATATCACAATATACATTAATATTAAAAAGTTTATAATATTTTTAGTGTTTTACAATATATTAACATAAATAATAAACTTAAATAATAAAATTTTAAATGTTTTTAAATTATTAATTAACTATGGTTAAAAAAATCTAACTAGAGGAACTATATTGAACCAATTACTTAAATATTAGGAGTTTATATTAATCTTTTTAAACCATAAAGACTTATTTGCTCATACGCTTAAACAACAAAGGTTTTTTGCTCCTTAAGCCTTGATTTTATAAACTTTGCGTGGATTCTGGCGGTAAAGTTCGTGTAGAATCTTAAAATAACTATAATCTATATTTATGAGTTGAATACTCCAATTGTAGGCATCAAGCCACCCAGTTTTGGGAAAATGCCCCATTATCTATTAAATTCTTGTTTTTTTCATCATAAAAAATCTGTATTCATTGTTTTTCAAATTTGTCCTATTACTTCGTACTTTTATTGTTTTCTTTTAATTTTATTGTCATTATATATATCATTCTTTTTATGAAAATAAAATTAGGGGTCGTTTGGTTCAGGACTTCTGGGTATCAGGTATGAGTTTTGTTTGGTTAAAATTTTTAATTTTAAAACTCATATCTCAAACCCATAAAATTTGAGTTTCTGATATCTCAAGGGGAAGTGGGTATCAGATGCGGGTATGAGAAATCAAATCAAAATTTTATTACTTTTATCTTTATTTATAAAATTACATATTAATTTTAAAATAGAAATTTTATAATGAAGTTGTTTAATATTTAATAAATAATAGTAATTTATTTTTTGTATTAAGTATATATATTTTTATTTATTATAAAATATATTAAATTAATAAATTCATTTTACCGTTCAACCAAACGCGTGATATCACGAATGATATTTCATTCTCATACCACCTTAACCCAATCTTAATTTCAACCTCATACAAATCAATGAACCAAACGACCCCTTATTAGTCTCCGTCCTTAGCACAATTTCAAAAACTAAATCTTTAAAATCTTGTGTACATTTAAAAAAAAAATCATAGATCCATAACATGCGATAGGGTTTTAGAGTGAACAACTAAAAAATGCTATATATATGGATTTAACAAAAAATTGAAAAATTCTTGCAAAATTTGTCGTAACTATATTCGGTCTTAATAAGTATAGACAATTAATTCGTTCTCAAAGAATATTTATACCGATTTTACTAAACTTGACAATTCGAATAACTAGTTCGTATTAGATCAACTTTCGATTATGGTATAAGTATATGCAGTTCTGATTAGATTTAATTCAATTTGGATTCAATTTCGGTTTTGCATAATTAGAATCAGTTTCAGTTCATATTGGGTTCATTTCGGTTCCAGTGAAATTTAAATTGAAATTGAATAAATTTCGGATAAAATTAAATTTAGTTATGATCTTTTAATCAAGATCCTTAGGTAAATTTGTCAAATTACAGTTAAAATTTAACAAAATAATACCCATGTAGTATACCAAAATAAAGTAAGTTTCTTATTTTTCTTTATCAATTGATAAAGTGTCATAGTATTTTGAATTATTTTTCTGTTAAAATTATTTTCGGAACCGATTAAATCGATTTTCAGATCATTGTGAAATGTAACTACATTGAAGCGATATCGGTTCAATTCAAATTATTAAATTTAGATGTAAAATCTGATTTAGATTCTATACTTTTGAATTCAATTCTTTAAATTTAATCTCATTTACCAAGATTCTACTAATGATTGTGAACCTCGTTGTTAGTGTTTCTTTTTTTCTTTTTGCAAATAAACATGTAATTTCAAAATTTTAAATTTGATGATTAAATATCTCAAATCAAAATTTAAGATCGTCGAAATTTTCCTTTGGAAAGGATGAAGAGTTTCTAGTTTAGTTCATAGAAGGAAGCCCATTAAAATTTCTTCACCACCATTAGACCCTTCCGCTATATTTTGTACCTGCTGTAGTGATTTATTAGGGCCGAATGACCCAGGTAATCGATTTTGAAACTGCTCAAACAAAGCTATCAATTTTGAGAACCACGGGCTATCAAGTTGAATACACATTTGAGATTGGAGTAGGTCAATTTTTTTTTTGCTACGCAATTGTTAAAAAAGTATTCTATAAAAATGAGGTATCCTATTTGCAAGTGCATATCCAACTTGTCAAAAATGTCCATCTTACCGAGTGTTATGCCATGTTTCTGGGATAGCGTTTTTATTTCTCTTTATTTTTAGTATTAATTTTATTAATAATTAATTGCTTAATTCTCGAATTATCCTCTCTCTGAAATGAGGTAAGAATCAATCTCAATGCATTAATTATGAAAAATATCTCCAACGATTTCCTTCAAATCAGAAAGGTATCACAACGCGAAAATTATATCAGATAAAATCAATTAATTCTCATATTTAATAAATATATTCCTAAAATCTCTGAGGGATGTATCCAATTATAACAGAACTACATGAGTTTGATCGTATATAAATACGTATGCATGCATCTTGGCAAAAGGAATCCGATACACGAGACAAATCGAAATACCTTCCAAGTTCAACCCAATTTTTTTTACAAGTTCTAATCTCTATTAATAGTCATATTATTATACTTTTAACTCTAATATTCCAGCAAACCTCTGAAATCTATTGTTATTAAATTCTTCCAACAACAATTGGCGCTAGAAAGATGGGTTATTTTTCGTTTGTGGAGGACAAACGACATATCAAACAGAGTTAACAAAAGATTTTGGACAACTTCAATGGGGAACCAAACGATGGAGTTATGACGTGTCAAATAAAATACAACGTAAAGAGGAATAAAAAATATGGGTAGACTACTACATGCAAATAATGATGTTGAGACTCTCACCATCAAAAGGAACACAATATCTACACATCATATCCATCCGACAAACATACAAGATAAGTTTTCTTATTTTTATTTTTTGCAATCACATATATTATTTGTCATGCATGAAATATATTTTATTATCCAAAAAATCGTGTGAGCTACATATATTGAAAATTTGTGCAACCAATATTTTAGGAGACACATATATTTTTTAAAACAAATTGTATAAGTTTTTTGTTTTGATGATTTTGGATATATTTACAACATTGTACGAGATGCAAAATTTTAAAGAAAATTATTTAGCCGCTATGGCAAGACATACTATCTTTAACAAAATTCTTTCTAAGGAGCATATTTTTAGAAAAAATAAATATATCGCGACATTTTCAAATCAGCATATTTATGGATACGTTTGGGTTGTTTTCAAAATATTTTACAAATATTGTCGCGGTAATATATATATACTTCAAGATTTGTTTTTACAAATATGTGATCTTAAATTGTCAAGTGGGGTAGCCATGACAAAAGATAATTTCCGCAATATTACACGCTTGAAGTAAGGAGTAAGCAACTCCTTGAAGGCCCTCAGCCTCAACGAGGAGTCCCTCATCCCCAACGGGGAGTCGACGGACAAAACTTACATTTTGGAATACATTCCTCCTCAACATGGAGTCGACTGATAAAACTTACATTATTGAAAGCCCACATCTTCAGATGGGTAAAATTTTTTGAAAGCCTCACTCTCCGACTAGGAGAGTTCAGGGGTGATCGAAGACATCATACTCTTGTGTGGTCGCATAAACACTTCCAAAACATGTACACCAATTCGGGATATACAAACGCCAATGTCTTAACTTGACATCGAAGATCAAAATGAATTTCAATAAAATTATTATGCTCGCGCACTTACAATTGACAAAATATTTATCTTATTTTGGTTCTCGCATGATGTCTACTTGTATCTGCATAGAAATTACGTGCACCTCCATATTTTTCACTAATATTTATTTTCAAATATTTCAGCAATCGAAGAATGCTTAGTTCTCCACTACGGCAAGCTGCACTGAAGAACTGAGGAGTAGTTGTTATGCCATATTTTTAGCATAGTGCTTTTATTTCTCTTTATTTTTAGTATTAATTTCATTAATAATCAATTGCTTAATCCCTAAGTTATCCTCTCTCTGAAAAATGGAAAGAATCAATCTCAATGTATTAATTATGAAAAATATCTCCAAATGATATCTTTCAAATCAGGAAGGTATCACAACGCGAAGATTATATAAGATAAAATCAATTAATTCTCATATTTAATAAATATATCCCTAAAGTGTCTCGGGAATATATTGAATTATAACATAATTGCGTGGGTTTGATCGTATATAAATACGTACGCAGACATCTTGACAAAATGGATCCGATACACGAGACAAATCGAGACACCTCCCAAGTTCAACCCAATTTTTTTTACAAGCTCTAATCCCCATTAATAGTCATATTATTATACTTTTAGCTCTATTATTCCAGCATATCTCCGAAATCTGTTGTTACAAAATTTCTCCAACAGCACAGAGAATTGTTAATCTTTTCAATTTTAACCAAAAAGAAGTTTTTCTCATTTTTTCTGATATTGGTTCATCTCCTGTCTATTTAGTTATTGAGAATTTGAGACCAACATGCAGAAACGAATTATAAGCAAAAAAAAAATGTAACAGCAAAGTTTTCTTTATTTATATGCAAAAAATGAACTCAATATGTTCACTGGTCTCAAAATATATACACTATAAGGACAGTACAATCTACTTGGTAAAAGAAAACCACGCTACTAATATCAAAACATATATCCTCAACTTTCACAACAAACTAACATGGTAATAGTTCTCTTTCCGTCCTTTATTAAGATTAAGATTAAGCAGGTGGCCAACTGTCTCAAAACTGACAAGAGGCACCAAGCCTCTGGTTCCATCTCGAGCTTATGCTTAATGATTTCCTATCAACGAACACAGGAAGAAGAAGTTCCACAAAGGTGTCCAAGAACATAATCCACTCGTCTTCATTCATGTCTGCCAGCTTGACAAAGCTTGTTGTCTGAGGGAGCAACTCCTTGGCACTTTTTCTGACCCCAAATGTAGTATCCAATGGATATGTAGCTTCTAGCTTCCCACTTCTGCTTCGCGGGCACTTCTCACTAAACCCGAACTTTTTCAAAGATAGAGAGAGTCTGGAAATGGTAGATGGATCACGGTTCTGCTTTCGGTGCACCTTGGTTAGAACTTCGCTAGGTGGCACCTCGTCCACTGCGGTTTCCTCAATGCTTTCATCTAGTTTAAATAGTGGATTCCAGCCATTTAATCCTTTAAGCTCATACTGGAAGGAAGATTCACTCAAAGACTCCTGTGATAAGATTGGGGTAGTGGATATCACTGTATCTTCAAAATCCATGTCACATGAATATCTACCTCTATGTCGAGACCCTATAAATGATATTTCCCTATCTGCTATGATCTTCCTTGCTTCCAGGCATATAAGTTCAAGCTCACTAGGTTCCTCCACATTATCTTGAAACTCTCTGCTCATCATACCACCAATATCAGCAAGGCAGAGCCCAAAAGCTGCTGCTTCTTTTAGAAAAATTGTGCAGAGTACCAAAACCCGTAAGCATGCCTCTCGAATCATGGGTAATTCAGTTCGTAACATTTCAGATTCATGAACAGGATCAAGTTTACTTATGTACTCAAGTTCATCCTCTGAGAAGGGAATAGACGCCTGAGGCCAGTGTATCCACTCAAAATATGGGTCTTCCAAGCTCTCTGGTAGACTAAGGCCATGATCAATTGGTATAAGCTCAACCTGACCAAATTTTCCAACACCATCAAGTTTTTTTACCAGAAGATTTCCAGCATGCCTATCAGTGTTAAATAGCCTGATGTCTAGTATCCCTATTCTGTGTACAGCGGCAACTGGAAAACTTGAGCTCCCATGATCGCTAGCATCATAGTCATGCGGAATGAATTGCTGCAGAGAAGCAATTTTGCTAACCACAGTCTTGTTCTTAAGTTTGTTCCCATTAACACTATCATTGACATTAAAGATAGAATGTGTGATCTTTACAAGAGCAGTAGGAGGAACCTTAGCAAATTGTTTATGATCCAAAAGGTAGGCAGCTACTTCTCTATATCCCGTTTCACCAACTCTCACAGAGTGCTTCATGCCTGGTAGTCCAAGGGCTTTGCCTACCAATCCTTTAGGGTTGTTTGGTGCAAAAGGTTCCTCATCTGTGGGTTTCACGATTGCAATACTCTCGCCTTTGAGGTTGCTGAAGTAATAAGCACCTCCTAGCCCACTATTTACAGGAATAGGTTCAACTCCATATTTAATTGCCTTCACAATATCCTTAACCAATTCATTTGTTCTAACGAAGAGTTTTGACCGTCCAAGAATCTCGATAACACCACTCTTGTCTCTTTGTTGGAGAGCTTTCCCAGTAGGTGAAAGACAAGGAGTTGATGAGCTTCTGTGCATGAGATTTCTGGTGAGCAGAAGTGGAGAGTCATTTCGAATTGAACTGAGATCATTGTTCAATATCATGTCGCCGAATGTCAAAGAACTCTCATCAGTGGGAACATTGAGGGAGAGTTGCAGCCTCCTTTTCACTGTATGGACATTATCCCCACGATCTAACTCCATTCCTAAGACACAACCAGTTTCAGTTTGCACAAATACCCGTCTCTTAGCAGGTTTTCCTTCTGCTCTCCCATCCCCTTCATAATCACCACTGTGGGAGCTTCTGAATAGAGGAACAGCCATCTGGGTTTGAACAGGTGTGTTCAACTTAGAAGACATTATACTCAGCGAAGGAGAAAGTTTCTAGAGATATCAAATCATCAACTTCTCCCTCAAGGAAGCACTAAACTCAATTGCTGGTGCGAGGGGGAGGGTTAAGATTACCCCACACAATCATCGATCAATCCTCACTTTCGTCAATAACTGTCACAGAATGAAATAATTAGATCGAGGTACTCAACCAGAAACAGTTTATGGAAATTGATACATCAGCAATGCTAACCTGCAGGTGACCTAGGTCTGCATGAACAAAAGAAAAAATGAGGATAAAAGTGTAATAAATCCCATTGCATAAGCTAGCATTGGGTAATTAAGAAGAAAGATGAAATGAGTTGTAATCATTACGGTTTTATCTCATTAATACTTCTACATAATGAAAACGTTTTGGCCACGGTAAGCTCATAAATCTTTTGGTTTAGTTCTTTCGTATTTCTGGCTTCACGTTTGCACAACTATTGATATAAGAGATGACAGGTTACATTTTCCTTACAGTATAAATCACATTTTAGAGAACTACTTGCTTTGCCAAATATTTAAATATTGTAAATGATCACATATTCTGTTTCCCAGAGTATACAAGTACAGAAGTAGATCAAAAATAAACATAATATGCATGAATACCGCATCTCTCTGATCCTCAACACATGGCACACTTCAAAATATAAGTGGGATATTAATTGTCAGAGCAGTTCAACAAATTTAGTAATATGCGGCAGTATACGAAAGGACAGTACATCAGCTCTTTCAGTATTTCTACTATTTGAAACTCAAGATATTCATATAAAAAAACAACAAAACTAACAATAACATTAATAATGATTATAACAACATCAAATAATCATAATAATAAATCCTACATTATAAACAACAGGAAGCTCGTCCAGTAAACAAGAAACATACGCTCGTTCAGGAAACAAGAAACATAATTACAACGTATACAACCTAATCATGGAGGTCCTATACAAAGAAAAAGAGGCATTAAAATTAAGTAATTAACCACCTCCTGCAACTGAGATATATGAAAACTTAACCACATATTTTTACAAGAACTGCAGTTTTAATTTTAAAACTAATCAAATGACATACTCAATTCAAGTATCATACATATAAAATTTGCAGGCATCAAACTTATTCGCTCAATGACCTCAATCTAAATGAAACATGGAATAAGATTCAGCCACAGCACCACACACTAATATTTCAAACCTCATATAAAAAGATACATTAGCAGCTGTCACAGCAGAAAGCGAACTTCTGGTGAGATTGCACATTGCAAAATTGTCTGAGGGTGATCATGATTTGCAAATACATAGTTTATCCAAACAAAAAGGTAAATAGAGAGTTTAATACCACTCCATCTATACTATTGGTGATGTTACAACAGATTTCTCAAATCAAGAGAGAGGAGGTTACTTAACATAGTCAGTCCTCATCGACCCAATAATTGTTCAGTTAAGGACAGAGCATGTAAAAAAAAGTAAATTGAAAACTTTCTGACACACATTTCCTATTTATTATACAGAAGCTTATGGTTTTCTTTTAAGCTTACACTTTTCACCATTTCTTTAATATTTAGTTGCCACACTTCCCCAGACAATCTAAGATGAAAATTTGAAGGCCATACATCTTTGTTTCAACAGCAGCAAACATCCGGAAAAGTCTTTACTTATGCAAATAGGTTTTGTTCTATCAATTGTCCAGCTCGAAATCATGAAAAGCAATTAAATATAGGCCCCTAGAATCTATATGCTAAATTGTTCCATTGAAAATATTAAAAAGAGTATCATCTTAATCCTCAACATTAACCTTTCTAATATAGATCCATGGTATAAAAAATCCAAAAAGGACAGAGAGAGAGTAGTTTTTCGAAAAAAACATAAGTATTTTAAACTATATATAAAATCATCACCAGGACTAGCTATGAGAGTAGAAAGTAGCTTCTACTATCTAAAAATGGCAGCAAAATGGAAGTAAAGATACAATTATATAAGCAAACAAAAGTAAAAACATTGATAAAAAACAAACACAATTTGATTACGTGACATAGACAAACTTATCCAATCAAATTTCATTCAAAAATTCCCGCAATCTAAAGTTTCATAAAAGATAAATATGTCGATATAGAAAGAGTGGAAACTACTAAAGCAGATAAAAGAGCATTGCCAGAGATATAGTTACTTGATAAAAATAACTGAATTACTACAATACTAAAGAATCCAATAATGCAAAAAAAAAAAAACCCTCATTCGTTAAATCATAATTTCCAGAAAAAAAATAAAATTAAACCTAATCTTTTGACAGGCAAATTATTCAATCAAGAAACGCCCCCCCCCCCCCCCCCCCCCACACACACACACATATACATCAACAAGTCAATATGACTATTCTCCTACCATCTCAACTCAAATTTACTTTCTTTAGCTTTCTAAAATCACATTACAGTTACTAATTTACACATAAATATGCTTTTGCACAACAAGAATATAAACAAATGAGAGAGAGAGAGAGGGAGAGCGAGAGAGAGAGAGAGAATGTTGATAAAAAAGCGCACCGGAAGTGAAGGAGAGCGTAACAGAGGCATTCGCCGGCAGCAAGACGAATCGCCGGCGGAGAGATCAATCGCCGGCGGGAGTGATCAGACTTAGACACCTCGTCTTCTCCGATCCAGAAAGCCTATCTCTCTCTCTCTCTGCCTGTCTTTGTGATGTGTGTATTTATATAGGCAGTCTGTATGTATAATTGTATATACTCTACCCTCTAAGTTCTCAGAATCTGTTATTAATTCAACTCCCTTTGTTTTTGTTTCTTGTACTAATCTCGGATCACGCAATTTTTTACATTCCACCGTCACTAAGATCAATACGTTCTCAATTTTTTTCCAAATAATATCGTCAATTTAATGAATAATCGCCTAATACGACACAAATAGGTGACAAAATGATAGATTGATGTTTTGTTCCGAAAAATAAGTATTTTTTTTTAAATATGAAAAAGAAATAAGTGAAAAATCAAAAGGTGTTTTTATTCAAAAACATCCCCTCCTTGCGGTTAAGGTAACAACTTCGGGACCTCCAAAAAAATGATGCGCGTAAAAATGATACAACTTATAAAAATGGTCTTAAATATCACATCAAAACTCAACATAATGCAGAATTTTTGATTTTTGAGAATAAAACGTCACTTAGTGTCACGTTTTTCTTTTTTGATATTTATCATCATCATATTTTCTTATGGCTTCCTCTTTTAACCAACATTTATTTAATGTAGTGTGTTTAATAGTAAAATAAAATAAAACATAACCCCCAAAATCAAACACACCTAATTTTACCATTTTTAATATTTTAAGGTTCATCGAGTTTTAGAAATATTAAGTTTAAATTAAAATCTAAGTATTGAATTGATTGTTTTAGAAATATTAAATTTAAATTAAAATCTAAGTATTGTTTCAAATATTTTATAAAAAAATTATGTGCAACACCCTTACCCTAAAACTATAGTTCATCCTGCATTTTGCCCTTTAACTCTAATTCATCTTGTATTTTGAATTTTAAAAATTAAAAAAAAAAATTAGCGTTTCAGAATAATATTTGGAGTCATTTCTTCTTATGCGTGTTATTTTGGACATTTCTTCTCACTAATATGACATATACAGCCAAGATATTCTATCCTCGGCAATTTTGTTATATTATATCTATTATACGTGCAAGTAAATATGTTATATTATATCTATTATACGAGAACAAGATATTCTGTCCTCGGCAAATTTGTTCATTATAAAAAGACTTTACTGCCCCTACAAACCTGTTTATTCAATATAACAAAATTGTTCCGCTGCTCCGAGCCTGCTTCCAAGCCTAACTTTGCTATTTATTCATTGTATGCCTCGGTCCCCAATTGCCCATATTCACACCTGTTCCTGCCTCTGTCTTTCCCTCTCTCTCGATCATCTGTTTAATGGGTTTTCAAGTTGTGCGCATTTTCACCCTGTCTAAAACTATAATGATTTATGACTCTGTTGGTCATATTTTTAACCTATGATAATTTATGGCTATGTTTTTTTTTCCTTTTTTGGTGCCCACGGGTAAACCACGGACTCACGTAATAACGTGAACCAGGAACCATAACCGTACAAGTGTGACAGACTCTGATCCATGATGACATAATCACAAATTCTCTTCCTACGAGATTCGAACCTGTAACTAAGAGGCAACCCTTGCACCCTTGCAGGCTGTTTGTTGTACTTATTCGGAAAAGGTCTGATGTTGCCATTAAATTTAGTTTAGTAACCGATTAATATTTAGGGGATTCAATGAAAGTAGTTCTTGATTGTGTTATTTTACTTGTCCCTTTTTAGATTGCAGATGCCTGGAAGGAAGCCCGTATTAGGCCAACTTTGTCATCCAAATATTGTAATTTTGAAAGGTGGAATTACGGAATTTGGCAACAGTAACAGAGTTCATGATCAATGATTCGCTGAAACAAGTGTTTCACATAATAGAAAAGATAGGTATGATCTCATGTCATGAGTGTTTATTTGTAATTTTACTTGGTCCATTAGTTATTAGATATCATTGGATTTAAAGAGATTGATGAAGAGCTGACCAGACTCCAGTTTGTCAATACTTTAATGTCTTTTTTATTGAGCTTGTGATTAATTTTCTGGAAGACAGTCCCCAAAAAATGTTATTGTCGGTGATGGGACTAATGTGTGTTCTTTGTAGAGGTAATTGCATTCAGAAGGGTTACAAGAAGAGAAGGGTTAAAAGAAGTCTGTTGCATGTGTTCCTCTATAATTTATCCGAGATGGAGACAAACGTCATGATATTGCCATATATATCTGGACTAAATATATACTTTTTTTTGGTTGGTTTACATTCTCATCACTTTCTACATTAGTCTTATCTTGTAGATTAATTAAAATAGAGCACAAACTATAACTGCACCTGACCTCTCAAAGTGCATAATAGTGATATTTCTCGCAATTAGTTCATGTTCAGTGTTTCGAACTATATCTGTGTAAGCTTGCAACTCTTTGAATGTTGAATTATCAATTGACATTTTCTGCTTACATTTTTGTAGAGGCTCTCAATTATGTGATAAATGGGATACCAGTAAAAACTGAATCTACAGAGACAGATATGAATATATGATGCTGATGAGTCTGAAACCCCAAGACCCTATGATCTTTTAATGTAATCCTCTATATTTCTATCATCTAATTCCGTGCTAAAGCGGAAGGGTTGTTTTACATTCAGATTCAACAAGCTAAAAAGCTGTCAAAATGGTGTTGTTCCGGTGGTAATTGCTGCACGATCTAATTTTATCAAAGGTGATTTAGTAGAGTTGTGTAATTATTGAGTAGTTTGCTAAATTTGATTTTTATCTTTCTGATTTTAGTGGGAAAATGAAAGTTTTTTTAATATGTGTGTTTCTGTGTGTTTCACTATTTAGATAAAAAAATGTGAGCCTGTCAAAGCTATGTTATATATGATTTCGAGCATTTTAGTTGTTGTTTATAAATTGTGTTATATGATGATTAAAGACTATTACCTACTTTTTTTGTTGTTTTGATGAAGGTCCCCTGTTTTCCTCTCAGCACCAGCTGTGCAATTAAACTGATTTTTTAACTTTTTTGACAACTCCTACTAGGTGGAAGGTTATTCAAATATGAGTAATGTCTGGAGAAATGGTGGATAGATTTACTGGGTTGAGTCCTTATCCAAGATTCTCTAACATCCGGTGCTCATGGCCGATATACTTTGGAATCATCTCTCTCTCCGTAGGTTCTTGATTCCTGTATTTCAGTTTACAAAAGAACATGAAAATATATGGAGAGTTCTATATTCCAGATTGACTCTATATATTTTGGGGGGGAAATTCCAATGTAGCTTATCACTGTGGTAATAGTATAAGAAAGATGCAGTAAAGTAAGGGTTTGATCAGCCTTCTTGATTGTTTTGGTCATAGAGTTTGGTGTGTTCTGTTATAGTTTTTTTTAATTAACGATTTCTTATTGTTCACTTCGCATAACTGGTGGAGACTTAGTCTACTTTCTCGGTACGAGTATTTTTGTTGTTGTGACTGATGGTGGTTTTCTCAAATCTGCTTATTCTTAATTATTGTTATAAATAGTTCAAAAGTTGCCTACCCTTGGTAAAGTTCATTGGATTTATCTGGTCATTTGTGTATTTCTTACTAAAATGAACTTAAACCTTGGAATGCAATTATTGTTCTAACTACCTCTTTTTATCGGCAAATTTTGTAAATTGGTCATTCAGGTAGTGTGAAAATTGGGAAGGATGGAGTTGAGGTAGGAAGCTTGTAAGCACATATTTACTTCATTTTTATTGCTAAGTTGCTCATACGGACTTCATTACCTCCTCATATTGAATTTTAATTTCAATCAGGACTTCCATTGTGATGTGTTAGGATTTTGCCCAAGAACAATAGCAAAGCTTTCAGTGACTGTTGTTGGAGTATCTCTTGTACTCTTTGTACTCAAGTAATTCTTGTCTACAGCTTTTTTTGCGCTGGTATGTTTTATTGCTCTATTTTTAGGACACAAAATTACATTTCAGCGGCGTTATTGCTTCTCATTTATAATTACATGTTAATGCATTAATTAGTAAATTTTAAATTTGTAAAAGGCATATGCCACATAAATAGTTATATTAAATTATTTTACTTTTAGCTGAATTTATATATAATTAATGGAAAAACTTGACAATGAAACTAGTGCTCGTTGTGTTGTTAAAAGTTTGGAGTTCGTTAAGAAATAAGTAAGATTTAATTCATTTTTCTCACCCCTAATTTCTTCTAAGATTGAAGTTTTGTGCCTGTAATTTAAGAGAAATTTAGGAGCAAAAATTGAAATTAAGAAAATGGTTTCGAGGAGGTCTATTTTTGTACATAGTGTGTAGACTTTTATAGTTTATTTAGGAGTTTAATCAGAATTTCATACAAGGCTTGTAACTACAACTGATTAAGAGTATAAAGCAATTGAAAATGAATATTTTTCAAATACTCTCACAAAATTGGGATGCTTCCATACGGATTTATATTTATCATATTTTAATAATATCTCAGACTTTAAGTTATAAGAGAAGAGAGTACTCAACACAGTATTTAAGGGAAAAATTACAAATAGTTAGACCAAAAACTCGAAAGAAAAGACAGAAAGTAATTGGTACAAAACCTTTGCTCGTGATAATTGATGTGAATATATTGTCCTGCTATAGGTAGAGGTCCGGGTCATTATAGGTGGACTTATGGAGTTGAGTGCACTAAGAGGACTGCAAATGAAGAATCATGTCAACCAACAATGCAACCTGTGAGAGCATTCTAGGACTGAAATAGATTCAATTATGTTTTAGTATTAGGCAAACCTTGCACTACTCTTTCGTGCATTATTGGGTACAGTTTCACGGCGATTCCATGCAGGGGAATGAACTTGGTGTAGATTCCATCCCCTTCTTCGACGAAAAGTTCAACATGTGTTCTAATCTCAGTGACTCTACTCTGCCACAGTACAACAACTAAACTAGCCAACCTTATAGTTGATAGATGGTTGGCAATAACAATTGTTATCCTCCCAATGATAAATCTTATAAAAAATATATTAAATTTAATATTTATATTACAAGTTCTAACAATACTAAAAAAGCCTATGTTTTGAATTGTTGTTAACATATTACAATCTAATAATTTAATTGATTATTTTTAAAAATACTAATTAAAGTAAATATTTTAAAGTAATCACCTAAAAAATAATATATATTTCTTCAATAAAAAATAATGTGCTTGATACTTGAGATCTACATATAATTTTTGTATATGTATATATATATAAGGTCCTGCTCAAATAGAAAATAGCTTAAATGAGAAATAGAAAACTTTATCATTATACATGCCGCACCCACACACAAATTATATACACCCTCACACACACAATCCCATCTATTCTCCTCCGTTTTTAATTTGATTTTTCCCGTCAATTGGCAAAGTTTTTTTCAAATCTAACTTCACCACATTTTTTTTCATCTCCCAACGATCAGTTTTCATACCATATGTGCTATATTTCGGCAAATATAATTTATAATTAAAATAAATTCGTCACTTATCAGATTTAAACTTCAATCACTAAAATATATTACAGAAACCACTAATTTGTGTTATAGAAATCACTAATTTGTATTACAGAAATCACTAAATTATATATCCTGGGTTCACAAAAAATAATGGAAATCGTCGAAAAAATAAAAGTCACCGGAATATATCACATATGGTATGCAAACTGATTGTTGGGAGATGGAGAAAAATGTGGTGAAGTTAGATTTAAAAAAAACTTCACTAATTAACGGGAAAAATCAAATTAAAAACGGAGAGATTATGTGGGATTGGGTGTATGAGGGTGTATTTGATTTGTGTGTGGATGCACCCCTTGCCATTAGATTAGATTGAATATGTGGTGTAAATCTTATTTTCTATTTTCTATTCTAAGTTATTTTCTATTTGAGGAGGACCCTATATATATATATATATATATATCAAAATTATATCTTCATTTTTCCATTAACTTTTATATATTACAATAGTGGTGCAAATATATTTATTCCAATAATTATAAGAGGGCCACCGGAGTTAAGGGGGCGGATGACCACCCAACCCTATGGTGATTCCGCCCCTGCATGTAGAGCGGTTTAAATTAAAATTGCACCATAGAGCAGAACCTCAAATTAATATATATTTGACAAGTTAAAAAATTTCTCAGCCTTATTGTTATAATATAGGCAATGTATTTTTAATCTCGATAAATGAATAAAATTTTCAGATCACAAGAAAATTTATTTATCCAAGTTTAATATACACTTTAGAAGCGATCATATTAACAACCTAGCCTACATTTCCCACTTTATTGGCAGTTTAAAATGCTTATTACCAAATTATTTACTACATTCTTATTAGCTAATAAGTCGATCATTTATAGGAAAAGTTGTATGTTTACACCAAAATTTGAATAAGCTATCTATATTAAGAAAAAACGTGATTGGTTTAGAAGAGTGGGAAATATAGAATGTGTTCCTACATTTACTACACTGAAAAAGGTATCGAATGTGCACAGTGCTTTAAAGCTAGGATGATTCAGGTAATCAGGTTTTTAGTAAGAACAAAAGATTATAGAAAAATAAAGAATTCAGATATGCATGATAGGGGTCTCAACTGTTTGAATAGTTCCTTGTGTACATAATCTCTTCCACAATTCAAGATTGTTCAAGTGCTGCCTAATCTCTTCACTAAAAGAATAAGTGATGAAGCTATCGAATAAAAGGTCTGGAGGTAGAGTATTTTTCTATAATCGTACTTTTTGCTTTTTCCCAATAATACATAATTATATATGTTGTGCAGTATTGGTCTTTTACGGATCAGCATTCCCAAAATTTGAGATTTCGGCATGGATGTTTCCATTTGATGGTTTTGCGGATATAAACAAGTATATGAACGTGTGATGCTCTGGATGACTACAAATTTTTTGCCTAAAGCCTGGAGATTAATTCTGCAGGGATACCACTTGATGGTAGTAAAATACAATACAATACTGAATGAATTAAAAAATATTGAGACTAGTGATCTTGATGCTTTACAATAATCTACTACTGTGATAATAGAGTATGTATGAGTACTAAGTCGTGAGTGTTTTAATACATAGAAACAAGGTTTTCTTACAAGTTTGGCTGTTAAAGGATTCAAGAAACAGATGGCAGGTCTCTACATGGCGATTGCAGTTTATGCTACATGGAAGGAACGAAATCATAAACTACATGGGATCCCGTTTATCCTTTGTTACAACTACAGGGAAAAGAAACTAGATCTATATAAATTTTTGGGTTTTTTGTTGATAAGAGAAGGAAACAAAATGCATAATGAAAGTTTGTTCTCTAGCATAACTGAAAAACAAGAAGCTGGCAGTATAAATACAGATCCAATACTCCACTGAAACACTGCTAGTGGGACCCTAACATAACTGTATTCAACCTAATACGACGTCGCTACATCCATAACTAATACCACTATTACAAAATACTAAACGACAGCGTATTGCGAATAATATTTCCCACCCACTTAGCTTAATTTGTAACAACTGCCCCTTTCTTAAATTCATCCTTGTCCTCAAGGATGGAAGTTGAAAAATTTCCTGTTGAACTGATCCCACTTCTCCCATGTAGCTTCATCCGGAGTCCCATTTTCCCACTGAACGTGTACCATGACAACCGGTAGATTCCCCCTTTTGATTAATTTTCTGTTGAGAATGGCCATAGGCCGAGGGTTGAGTTCACCATAATTATCCATGCCAGGTAAATGAGTTTGCACCATTTTGCCAATACTCAATCTTTTCTTCAGTTGCGATACGTGAAACACATTATAGAGTTTACTTCCACTAGGTAGCTCTAGCTTGTATGCTACCCTCCCTATTTTTTCAATAACTGTATAGGGGCCATAGAACTTTCCTGATAGCTTGTGGTTTCTCCTGGTGACCAATGAATGCTGCCTGTATGGATGCAATTTCAAGAATACTTCATCTCCCACATTGAATTCCTTATCCGTACGCTTCTTGTCTGCATACCATCTCATTCTTTCTTGTGCTTTAGTTAAATTATCCTTGATTAGCTGTTGTGTTTCTCTCCTTCTCTGAAATAACTCGTTGACTGAAGCATCCTTAGTTCTAGTATACTGGTAACTGATGGATGGTGGTGGATTAACATATAATGCTTGGTAAGACATTCCAAGAGCACTGTGATGGTTGGTGTTGTACCACCATTCAGCTAATGGTAGCTAATTCACCCAGTCACTAGGTCTCTGTCCCATCATGCATCTCAGGTACATCTCTATACACTGATTGACCCGTTCAGTTTGACCATCTGTTTGTGGATGGTAAGCTGAACTTAATCTGAGTATGGTGCCCAGGGCTGCAAATAATTCCCTCTAAAAAGAACTTACAAATTCTGGATCTCTATCTAAGATGATAGTCATCGGTGCACCATGTAATTTTACCACAGAATTCAGTATTTCCAGCGCCACTGAGTTTACAGAATAAGGGTGCGACAAAGCAATCAAGTGGCAATACTTGGTTAACTTGTCTACTACTACCAAAATTAGATTTTTACCTTTTGATTTAGGCAAGCCCTCGATAAAATCCACATATATCACTTTCCAAGCATGTTCTGGAATGGCTATGGGCTGCAACAATCACGGAGAATGAGTGTGCTCAGGTTTGTTTCTTTGACAAACCTCGCATTTTTTGATGAATTTAGTGAAATCAGCCTTCATAGTGGGCCAATAAAATGATCTTTCTGCCCTCTTGAGTGTAGCTGCCACTCCAGAGTGACCCTCCTCAGCATTACAATGAATTGAAGCACATAGCTTTGCTCGTAAATCTGTACTGGCTCCCACATAGTATTTCCCATTCTTCTTGAGAACCCCATTTGACAGAATGAAGCCCTCA
The DNA here is from genome assembly GCA_028671895.1 of Oenanthe sinensis. NCBI lineage: Eukaryota > Viridiplantae > Streptophyta > Magnoliopsida > Apiales > Apiaceae > Oenanthe > Oenanthe sinensis. Next base: position 37,138,375 of record CM053801.1, on the reverse strand, counting down.
TCATTTACTGGGTTCACCAACAATTTAGCTAGCCATTCTTGAGCTGTATCATCATTATCTAAACTCTCATGCAACTCTTTCTTCCAATCAAGTGTGACCTGTTGCACTATTACACTTAACTCAGATTCTTCAAATACTTTAGAAAGAGCATCTATTACATGATTTTCCTTACCCTTCTTGTAAAGTATAGTGTAATCATACCCAATAAGTTTAGATAGCCATTTCTGTTGGAGGCTGGTAGAAATCTTCTGTTCCATCATGTGTTTTAGAGCTTCCTAATCAGTTTTTACAATGAAGGGGTGTCCAAGAAGATAAGATCTCCACTTCTGAGTTGCCATGATTATTGCTAAAAGTTCTTTCTCGTAAGTTGACAATCCCATGTGTTTAGTGCTTAGAGCTTTATTAAAATAAGCTATTGGCCTCCCATCTTGCATTATTACAGCTCTAACACCATTTTTACATGCATCAGTTTCGATGATAAGAGGTTTTGTGAAATCTGGAAGTGCTAAAACAGGAGTACTGGTCATGATTTCCTTGAGTTTGTTGAATGCTTCTTCTGCCTCTATTGTCCACTTAAAAACGCCCTTCTTGAGTAACTGAGTTAGTGGCTCACTCACCACTCCATAGTGTTGTATAAACCTCCGATAGTAGCCTGTTAAGCCAAGAAACCCTCGTAGCCCTTTCACAGTTCTTGGTCACAGCGAATGGAGCATAGCCGCAATCTTATCCCCATCTGCTGCAACCCCGTTGAAAGATATAAGATGCCCAAGGTATTCAATTTGTTGCTGGGTAATAGCACATTTACTCTTCTTCACATATAATTTATGGCTTCTTAGTACGTCAAAGACCAACGTCAAGTGATTAATGTGATCCCGTTCATTGGCACTATAGACAAGGATATCATCTAAAAACAGAAGAACAAACTTCCTCAAATAATCACTGAAAATTTTGTTCATAAGGGCTTGAAATGTGGCTGGTTCATTTGTTAGGCCAAATGGCATCACCAAGAACTCATAATGACCTTGATGTGTTTTGAAGGAAGTTTTAAAAATATCAGCGTCATTAACCCTGGTTTGGTGGTAACCACTCCTCAAATCCAGCTTAGTATATATTTTACTGCCCTATAGCTCTGCTAATAGTTCTTCGATGATAGGAATGGGAAATTTATTTTTGACAGTAATAGAATTTAAGGTTCTATAATCAATTACTAACCGCCAAGTATTATCTTTTTTCCTGACCAGTAGCACAGCAGAGGCAAAAGGGGAAGAGCTGTTCCTTATTATTCCAGCCGCTAACATCTTTTTGGTTATCTTTTCTAATCTGTTCTTTATGAACTATAGGGCACCTATAAGGGTTCGAAACAATTGGCTGACTTCCTGGCTTTAATGGTATGCTGTGATCGTGAGTTCATTGTGGTGGAAGGTGTGTCAGAATTTCAAATATGTCTGCCTAGTTGTGAAGTAACTCTTGAATTTCCGGAGCTAAATTTTCTACTTGCTCTGTTTCTCCATTCAAAGCTATAATTTGTACCAGAAAATATGCTTCTTCCTGATGGAATTTTACTTGTTTGTCAAGTTGTGAAATCAAGCAGATGGTGGGCTGCATATGAATTTCTTTTAATTGCACCCTTTTTCCCTGCCAGTTGACCATAATATTGTGGTTCTGGTAGTCAAATGTGACTGGACTTACAGTACTCATCCAACTAACTCCAAGAATGATATCATAGCCTCGTATAGGTATAACATTCATGTTACTAAAGAACTCCTGGTTTGACATCTGCCATGGAACTACTTCGAGTACATTAGAACATTGCATTTTTTCTCCATTAGCCATAGTGATTTCAAATGGATTATAAGGGCTTGTAGACAAATTGAGGAGCTTAACTAAAGCCTGAGAAATAAAATTATGAGTGGAACCACTATCCACTAAAATAGTAACACTTCTGCCTTTAATAGTGCCTTGCAATTTCAAGGTACCATTACCTGAAGAACCAGTCATGGCTTGGATGAAAATTTTTGCTTCAGGAGACTTGTCGCCCGGTGGACAGTGAGCTTCATCTTCCCAAATGAGGGCTAATTCTTCATCCTTCTCAGTGGTTGTAACATTGTTCTCGTCCCCAATCATAATGTAAAATTTCTTCTTTCGACAATCATGGCCTGGTTCATATTTCTTGTCACAATGGAAGCATAAACCCTTAAGTTTCCTCTCATTTAATTCCGCTAAAGATAGCCTCCTATAGCCTCCAGTACTCTTGATTTGAGGATGACCCCTGTCATCAGCTAATTTGCCCCCACTAGTGACAATAGTCGAAGAGTGTGTCTTACTAGATGAAAGAGAAGCTCTATATAGCTTGTCAAGAACAGCCAGGTAATGCTCTTGTCCCCGTGCTCTATCTCTGGCTTCTTGCAAGGTATGAGGCTTATAATTATACAAGTGCTGGGAGATTTCATCTTTAAGGCCATTAATAAAGTTATCTATGTAATAAGACTCCCTGTGGTGCCCCTCTTGCATCATGACATAGTTTCGTAATTCATCAAACATATTAATATATTCCTCTACGGTGCCCTTTTGTATCAGTTTGTTAAACTGACCCACAATATTTTCATAGCCCCCTTCGAAAATCGTTGACAGACTAAACGAGTAAACACCGGCCAAATCAGGTTGTATTTCTCTTCCTCCACTGTTCTACACCATATGTCTGCATCACCATCCATGTGAAGAGCAGCACAGAGGACCCTATCTCTCATATCAGTGGTTGGAACGAGTTGAAAATACTTTTCGCACTTAGTAATCCAACCACGAGGGTCTTTTCCATCGAATCTTGGGAAGTCAAACTTTGGGGTTTTGAGTCCAGGTGGATAGTTGACATGTCTGTGAGTTGATTGTTCAGTGTTGGGTGGCTAAGTGGTTTGAGTTTGTGGTGGGGGAAGGACTGAAGTTTGTGAAAAAGAGGTATGAATGTTTGGAATAGTCTGATGAAGGAAGGGTGGGTAGACAGGAGGTGCAAAAGGGTTTAAGGTTGTATGGTAGTACTGTGGAAGAAAGCTTGGAGTTAGAGTAGTGGTTTGGTTGTACGGGAAGGTGGGTGGGTGGAGATTATGGTGGAGGTTTTGGTTTCCAAAATCAGGAAATAAGGGCTGATCCGAAAACCTGGTTGTGTGATCACTTGGTTATGTATGTGAGGTTTTAAGAGACGGTGGGAGAATATGTCGAGCATTAGTGTCAATATCTTGTATTCTAAGAGCATCATTAACAATGGCATATTGGGAAGGAGTTGAGAAATTGAAATATACCAACTTTGGATCTTTATCAGGTGGTTTGTTGGAGCTTCTTGCCTCAATAAATGATATTTTAACCCCAGCCTGCAGTTTAATCAACTCATTTAGCTCTAATAAGCTTTTCTTGATATCATTATTTTCATTAGAGAACTGTTCACGCATCTGGTTCAATTGCTCTGAAGCAGCTGCTTGATGTTCCTCCACAAGATTTCACTGAACTTCTAAGGATGAAATCGCTGCGTCATACTTTTGAAAAGTGTTTTTCTCAGCCATGATGAACTGAGAAGCCAAGGAATGCCTGACTTTGATACCAAATTGTTACAACTACCGGGAAAAGAAACTAGATCTAGGTAAATTTTTGGGTTTTTTGTTGATAAGAGAAGGAAACAAAATGCATAATGAAAGTTTTTTCTCTAGCATAATTGAATTACAAGAAGCTGACAGTATAAATACAGACCCAATACTCCACTGAAACACTACTAGTGGGTCCCTAACATAACGGTATTCAACCTAATACGACGTCGCTACATCCATAACTAATACCGCTATTACAAAATACTAAACGACAACGTATTGCGAATAATATTTCCCACCCACTCAGCTTAATTTGTAACATCCTTTCACTATTATTTCCCGAAATATTAAACATATGTTCAAATAAAAGCTTTTCACTTGTAATAGTTTTAAACGAAGAATAGGAAAAGATTGCTCACTTATTTCCATGTACTACACTATTGTAGGGAATTAACATGTTAGGTCAAATGGATTACTGGAACTTTGTTTAACCGGGGTATGCCCCTCTTATCCTTGTAGCCTTTTTTTTTTGTTGTTGTTATAATTACTTAGCAAAAAATAATATATTATATTTTTTTGTTATACATGACTATTAGTGAGAAAAAACTATACTATCTTTCTAATTCATCGAAGTTAAAGAATCTATACTATCTTGTTGCAGATATTATCTCTTAAAGAATTAAAATGAATTAATAATTATCTTAAAATATTATAATTATGAGAATTCAAACGAGGTCCGTGCCTTGCAGGGAGCACTAATGCTAGTTTATTATTATTCATAAAAGTAAAATTAATAAAATATAATATATAACTTCTAAAAATTATTTTTAAAATAAATTTGAGACATGCTATTTCTTCATTATTTAAATATCAATACCATTCTAATTTATAATACATTATTGAATAAATATGCATTTTAATTCAACTAATTAAACATTTGATTAAATTAAATGTTATTAACTAAATTTGATTAATTGATTGTAATTGGTCAAGTGTGAAATTTTTGAATAATTTGTTGTACTTAAAGGTGAAAACAAAATAAATTATACAAATTAATATTTAATGATATAATTATTGTAATCAATATAATCAATCAATCATCAATCAACATATATAAAGGAAAAAACGAGAGCGATTAGGTGGCGCGCATTAGATAGTTTCAAACTATTTTTCTAATTTTTTTAAAATTTAGAATTTTATATTTTAACTAGTGTTTTACCCGTGTTTCGTACCGAGTCAATTGTTTTTATATCATTTTTATATTTTTTAAATTTTTATAATTATTTTATTTAAAAATTATCGTATATAAATACAAATTATTGAAAATCGTAAATACCAAATATGGGAAACAAAATGATTATAATATTAGTTTTCTCTTAAGAAAGAATAATAAATTATTACAAATAACTCGGAACATAATATAGTTTTTAATAAACTGCACTAATTAAATATTATACTAATAATAAAGTGTGACTTATCAGCTATCATCTTCATCTCCCTCATAAAATAACCTACCAAAATAATGTAAAATATAATAAAAATTTATCCATGATATTTCTTTTAACTGAATATAATATACTAATTGTGCTTACTTTTGTCAAAAATCTAAAAAAAATCTGTATGAACTCATCTCTTGAGTGCTCGACAATTAAGTTAGAATCTTCAAAATTGATATTTCAAAATTTGGTATGATTATGACAAAACATTCATCTTGAATAAGATCAACACCTTTCACTTTAGTTTGTTCAGTAAAAATAATGGAAAATGATGATACAAAATGGTGTATTGAATCAAAATTATCTTTTACCAGAAAATTTGAAATATCATAAATTGTTAGTTAAGGTGAGTGTTGTAGAAGGGAGCGCGGGTTGAACGCAACTTGATTAATTATGAAGGATTCTCGCTAACAACAAACAAGAATGATAATTACAAAGTAAAAGATGTAAACAAGCTAAGCAGATAAAATGACACAGTGTTTAAACTTCAAAATTTAATTTTATTAATTTTTGTTTTGCTACAACTGTCTGGAAAATAATTCCAGTTTTGATAGATACAATAACAATGAGTTTGCTAATACTTCTATACTTGAGAAATTCTAGCTTAGTTACATAAGGAAAAATACTTGTGAGATATGTGTATTTATACTGAAACACATATCCCACTTATAAGTGTACTTTCCCTTGTTCCTAGAAGAAAGCTTGAAATGGAAACTTTTCTTTTTCTATTCAAATTTGTCTTTATTCCATTTGTAGATAAAGTAGCTCTTAACTCTTTGAGCATGCTTCACTTTTTGTTTGAATTCTCTCAAATTGCAGTAGTAGACTTGATAGACTAGATAGAGGTGTCCAAATCATTTCTTGTATTTTCACTATCTAGTCTGCTACCTGAAACAGACTGTCAGCTTCACTAAAAGTTTACTGTCAACTTTTAGCTTCTCTGTGGTGACAGTATATTCGGCTCCACATACTTTACTGTCAAGCTAGATAGTCAATGAAACATACTATCTCCAAAGCTGCTGTCAACTATCCCTGCCAATGTTGCTGTCAACTATCCCCACCAAAGTTGCTTTCAGTAAAACTGGCTGTCTTCAAATCTTCATTCTCCGCCAAATTTAGTGTCAATGGAATAGTTGTTGTCAGTAATACTTTCTGACTTCAAATCTTCAATGTAATAACCCATATTTTTGACACATTCTTTTTTTATAAAAGACCTTGATGAATAGTGGTTCTACGGATTTATGAATTTTTTTTAGCCCACACTAAGTAAGTGATGGAATGTTGGAAATTCGAAGATGTAATATTATTGTATGAAGCAAATGAGTGAATGCAAAATCGGTGAGAATCCGAAGATTTTCACTTTTACTATTTGTTTCATAATTTACGAGATATCAAGGAATACGAGAATTATATTATGATCGAGAGGATTATAAATTAGAAATTTCAAGGTTATAATCAAATTAAAGTATTTGGAATATTAATTATTTACACTAAGGAATTCCTGTGACGAAACGCTTTCAGAAATTAATCGAACTTACGTGAATGATAAATGGTTAAGTGGGATGAAAAGTGACTAATGAGAATTCCCATGCAAGAACCATGCAACCAAATTGTATGAAGCAAATGAATGAATGCAATATCGGTGAGAATCCGAAGATTTTCACTTTTACTATTTGTTTCATAATTTACGAGATATCAAGGAATACGAGAATTATATTATGATCGAGAGGATTATAAATTAGAAATTTCATGGTTATAATCAAATTAAAGTATTTGGAATATTAATGATTTACACTAAGGAATTCATGCGACGAAACGCTTTCAGAAATTAATCGAACTTACGTGGAGGATTAATGGTTAAGTGGGATGAAAAGTGACTAATGAGAATTCCCATGCAAGAACCATGCAACCAAATTGGTTAAAGAGGAACCAAGTCAACAAGTCAAGCAACTAGCCAAGTTAAGGAAACATAGTTTCATAAATTAGGGGTCAAGTTTTTAAGCCATACCTTGGTTACTATTTGAGGTACTTGACATCCACCAAGACCATACCTCTTGATAGATATTAGTCATATCTACATACAAACCTACACAAGTAGCCAAGCAAGAGAAAATCTCCCCCCCCCCCCATTTCTTCTTCACCATTTGGCCATTCAAGAAATGCAAGGGAATAAAAATTCAAAACCCAAGTTCTACTCATCCATAAATCAGAAAATTTGTACCATAGCTCCTTCATTATATATCTAAGGTACGTTCAAAATTTCATGGCATCCAATTAGTATAGCATAGCCAAATCCTTGCTTAAAGATGATGGTGAATAGTAACTCCAAAAATTACTAACTTGTTTCTTGATTTCTCTTGCAAGTTTAAGGATGATAAACATAGATCACGACTCCCTTAAGGCTTACAAGCTCTTGTTAGTATGTTTAAGGATTCAAGAAAGGTATAAAATCCATCCATCCTTTGATTTACTTTAAGCTATAAGCTTGAGTTTGAGTTATGTTTAAGCATTATGTTAATTTAAGGAGTTTGGATGTAAATGGTTGAATATTGTTGGTTGAATAATATGGGTTGATGATGATAATGCGTTTATGAAGTTTACAAACTTATTTTGTTGTTAAATACATTGATTTGATGATTGGATTATTGGTTAATGGATTTAATATAGTTAAATTTGGGAATCGTTACAATTATAGCCGTCGTAATGCCCGTTTGCATATATGCCTGTTTTGACCATGATTTACGAATTGTCAGTACAATATTTCTGGACTGCCCAGGCGTGAGTAGGTCTTCCTTTTTAGTTTGTTTTGGTATAAAAATCATGTCGATACGATTTACAGTTTAGGAGATAAGTTCATTTTAGTGAAAGTCGCGCAAGGGAACCAAACTTTTGTCTTGTACTCACTTTAAAGCTATAAACGAACTAGTTAAGGGTTGGTTAAAATTATGAAATTTGGATAATAAATATCTTGGACAGTTAGTAAGGTAATCAAAAAGGGTTGTGCTAAAAAGGTTAGTTTTCAATTTTATAAAAATGTCGGACCCAAGGTTACGCGAAGTGAAATCATGAAAAACCTTCACTGCATAAACACTGAAGCTTCGGGAATTTAACCCCTCTTATCAGAACAAAATTTTGAATAATTTTGTTCTAGACACTTTCTAGATCGTCCACGAGAAAACAGTGTGTCGATTGAGTTAACGGTTTAGGAGAAAACAAGGTTTTAGTGAAAGCGGTGTAAATAGTAAAATCGCGTAGTTGACTCGAATTTTAAAATGCATTCCACCTAGTTAAACTCATGTGTTCCAAATCAAAATATTTTTGATAATTATTAAAAATACTCAAGAAGCTCCTTGAGGTGGTTTCATATTTAATTTTGTATTTTCTGATTTATTAAAAATATTGGAGTGTGAGTTGCGTAATAGTAATTCTCAGAAAAGTCAACGCTAGGGGCACTGTTTTGACAAACCACTTTAGCTAGGATAAAAGGATAATTTCGAGTCAGTTAAGACATGAAAGATGTTGAGGAATAACATGACTATCTATTGGACTAAAGGATTACATTAAAAGTCATTGATGAAACGGTTTACGAATGGTCAAGATAGACCCGAGGAGGTGAATGACGGGTAAGGTAATTGTTAGTAAAATGAGTAAGTACAAATTGAAGTTGTCATAATTGGACTCGATCTGCAATTATACTTACTAGTAGTATAAGTAGTTGATGAGATTAAGAGTACTAATCGGGATTATGATATTTATTGATAGAAAATCCGGAACGAGTGGGACTCTGAGAACGTGTCTTGGACTCCAGGAAAGTTTTCTCAACCTTATACTTTTCTTTTCAAAATGTATATTCTTGATTTTGCATATGAAATTAAATTATGCTTATGCAAGTTTTCTAATCCTATATATTTACATATTAAAATATTTGCATTACTACGTATGCAAGTTTTCGAAACCTGTACTCTATATACTACTGTTGTGTTTAAAAACTGTTGATGTTATGATATAACTGCTTATTGAAATTATGAACTGATTTAACTGATGTTTAATCTTTCACAAATGTTTTGGTTTATATGCTATAAGATATTATAGATATAAGCCGGTGTTTATAAGGTTCTAGGAGTAGAGCGGGTATTTTTATTTTCAAAAGTAGATCGGGAGTCGGAAGCGTTATTCTAAATACTGTCGTAATCCGGAAGTTGCCGAAGACAAATTATTTTAAATAACGATTAAAAATATTCCAATATTTATATTTTGGATATTTTTATTGATAAATATTTTAAATAATGTTAATAAATATTATTTGAATATTTATTTAATTAATGAATATTATTCTGAATATTCATTTAAGAAGATTTATTAATCATTTATATATTTAATAAATATTATTTAAATATTTATTAAATATTCTAAACTGATTTAAATATAGTAGGGATTCCCAAATATTAATTTTATATTTTATTAATTCTTTAAATAGGAATAAAATATTCTCTTACTTATCAAAATTGGGAATCCAGTCTAGGAAGTAAATATATGATTTAATTCTTCGAATACGAGTGTGTTTTGGGATCACTGCCCTACTGTAATCATGATTTTCAACTTATCAAAATCAAGTGATTTTTGATTAACTCCCATGTTGTGATTTTCAAATAATTTTCTTTCCTTAATATATGAGATCAGTTGACGGAGGTCAACACACACATTGTGATAATATTACTTCCCCAAGTATTCTGGATTTAACCGTTCAGAGATAGATGAATCTATTAACAAGTATTTTATATTTGGGGAACTAGGATTAAATTCCGGTTCCAGGTTTATTGATTGTTCCAGTGGACTGGGAGATATAGCGTAAGTGGCCGAGTGACGCACGACTCAACACTTTGGCCCATATACGGTCTAGAGTGATACCCAATAACGGTAGAGAACGCCGTTGGCTCCCCCTTCTACATGTAAAGAAACAACAAGAGATGTCGTATGTTATGACTGATCATCGTGTATGTACGGTAGAAGCGTGGTGAAATGCTCCAGATATAGTCCCATCTTTCAATTGGAATTGTGCTGCAACATCGTAATGAATGCCTAGGTGTTTAGTTACCGAGGGTGTTGTCTGTGATTGAATTGTTGATATTCATTCTCCATGGTATGCTGGAATTGTCCAAGATGTTTTGGCAAAAAGTTTATTTTAAATATTTAAGTGGATATATGATATACACCAATTAAATTGTGGATCTTTAAAATGATTTAGTAAATTTTTAAACCTTACAAATGGTATGGTTCAAAGTGATTTGATTTGCCTATGATGAGAAGCAACTATTATTGCAGTATCTTTAACTATGTACTTTTTATAATTATGGGAGTTGAGCAAAGCTATAGTTGATGCTATTTTGCTAAGTTATTGATATATTATTTCAAAACTTTGAACATAATTAGTTCATTGGCTTTTATATCAAAATCTTCAGAGGAAGCGTGAAAGAGTGGTAACACTATATTCGATAATGTCTTATTTTATATTTTGAACTTAATTGTTCGTATTATATTATTCTAAACTTCATGTTTAGTATAAATTCTTTTAGCAGAAAACTCTGACTATATGTATCGTCGAGAGATACTTTGTCATGTTTACCCTATACCGAGCAATCATTGAGAATTTAATGGTTTAGTTGAGATAAATGGTCCTGGAAAAGAGGTCTCGTAATACAGTTATAGATCCTTAGGTGTGACTTGATTCAGACTACATAATGGACAGTATGTCTCGTACTTTTGGTAATATAACTAGATCATGTAGACCATGAGTTTTTGAAAAGTGACAGTCAGAAGGATTAGACGATAGATGTATGAACATGAAATTGGTACAAGTTGTGAGGAATCTCCCCTTCGCTAGCAACCTGATAGGTAATATTGATATGACATATCTCACGTATTATGTTTGATAACCTGTCGAGAAATATGACAGTCCTGCTGATATGAACAGTGATAAGGATATATTTGATGAGTGTCAACCTATTTCTTGCATCTATTTGTTGTTTCACCCTCAGAAAGTGCCACCCATGAGTTCAATTCATAAAAGACCCGTGATTGAGGGGGAAACCCAGGAAGGATATAACCCAGAGCTGAGTATAGACCAGAGCCGGTGGAATAATCATTGTGTATAGTCAAGCCTAACAATTATTGCTTTCACGAGGGTAAGTATGAACTTCTTAAGTGAATCTGTTTATTACCATAACTAGGTTGTGTATCTTGCAAATACTTTCCTAAATATTTGGGAAGTTGGATGAAGTTGAAATTGGGACCAGGATGAAATAACCTAAGTATGGAATATTATGAATTAAAGTTTACAATAGTTGTTGAGTGGTTGTCTCGTATACTGTGACAAAATAAAATTGTCATGATGGATATAACTTATTAACTTGTGATGATTCAGGGAATTGCCATAATAAAAAGTGAAAGCGTAAGGAGTGGTGATTCGAGAGTGCAAGCCTGAGGCAGGAAGAGTAATATTGTATGAATATTTACTAGTACCATTCAAAGGAGATTTAATTTCTTTTGAGAAAAGAGAATAGATGTAATGTCAAGATAAAAATATCGTCTGCATAAGGATTTTCAAACTAGCGATGGAGATAAAATAGTGAAGGTTATATTACAAGATAATGATGAAGTTATGTTCAAGGACAAAGAGACAAACTGAGGGATTTTGATGACGATGGAAGTGAAAGATCTATTACACTTGGATGATAGGTTGTTGGGAAACCGTGATGGGTACGAAAGAGGAAATACTTGAAAAAAAGAGTATGTAGTAGTTAATGGGTTGGGGATGTAATTATCAGCGACCTTATGAGGTACTACCTAATAGAGTTTTAGAATTCACCATCGATCTAGTGTCAGGAAAAACATTAACATCAGAGTCATATTAGAAGTTTGCACCTACCAAGATAAAAATGATTAATCACTCAAGTAAAAGAAGTATTAGAGAAAGGCATGTGGAGATTTAAAGTCTCCCATGAGGTGCACCTATTTTGATTGTTAAAGAAAAAGATATCACCATGAGTAAGTGTGTTGATTGCCAATATTGATTAAGATTACTGTGACGCCCCCCAAATCCCTTACAGGATTCCAGGTCATCACATTCTCTTGCGGAATATTTAATCTCCTGTTCATAATATAATATACAACAATATTCATAATAAACTCCCCCAAACTACTCCACGGGTTATAGTCTTAGAACACATACTTACTGATTCAAAAGTTATTACATCACATTCTCATCTCTCATAATCTCTGAAATAATATTACAACTTCAATTGTCAAGATGATGAAAACATCATAAACTTTCTACCAACTCGCACCCTCGTTAGACACTATAAAGCTAACGTGTTGAATCAGTTGCTTTCCCTTTCCCTTTGTCACGGTCCGCCGTACTCGTACCAGCTTTGTTTGCCGCTGTTTTATAATATTTAAATAGCAAGAATGAGTCAAAAAATGCCCAGCAAGTCTATATATGCCACAACAACTCAACAAAAATATATATTTTTTACCACTTTAAAACAACCCCTCCACATATACGATTATACTCTTTTTGAAAAGAAAATACCTCCAAAAACCCTCATAATCTTTAAATACTACTAATATGAATTGAATAAATATATCTCAATAACTTCTCAAATTGATACCCTAGTTAACCGAATCACGGAGGCCTCCGTGAACGATTAAGGTATCAGGGAATAACTTCTCAAATTAATACCCTAGTTAACCGAACCACAAAGGCATCAGTTAACAATTAAGGATTGGACTTCTTCGAAAACGCCACCTCAAGTAATGGATTGATCAGTCCATTGTCACTACTCGTTTACTATCGATAGAAGGATGAGCCGACGTCTCGAACACACCCTTAACCCATAATGGGGTTACTCCTCAAGTTGGGCCGGTGCGTTACTCCGGTCACTTTTGTCATCTCTAGTCCAGAATATAAGGCGTCGGAATCTTCGATCACCTTCAACAATACAGCTCTTAGGCGTCACGGTAAAATAACACGTGCACCTTTATTTACTTCTCAATAAAATATTACTCCAATATCATTCAGAAACAATGAATGTTAAACACCTCCAATAATTTAGTTTTCCCCACGAATGAGTAAAGGAAATATTTATATGAACAACTGTTCTGATCATGGATTCAGAATAAGTTAACCCATATCAGTATTCTCAACGTACTCTATATATATAACTCCACTCTTAAATATCAATAAGATATAGTATGAAGATATTATTTAATACACCTCGTTTTATTAAATCTGGATAACAAGCTCGACAATAATATATAGGCATTTCAAATATGTATGAATAAGATCTGGTATAAACAACTAGATAGAATACTTGCAATGTAAATCTTTAAAAATAGAAACCATGCTAAAACCTGGTCATAATACTCTGAACAAGAAAGTATAGGAAAGCATGCATACGTAGCAATACATATATTTTTAATATGTAAAAACGTAGGGATATAAAACTTGCCTTGGTTATGCAAAATGAAAACCCTGCTCCTTTCACTTCTCGGATACGCTATAATCATATAAGAACTCGTTTTAGTAAACATAAGCAGGTATTAAGTCAACTCAAGTTTTATTTCTATTTTTCTTTAACCCTTATTATCCGACATTCACCTCCTCGGGTCTATCTTAACCCTTCGTAAACCATCTCGTCAATGACTTTTAACCTAATCTTTTACTCCAATCTATAGTCATGTTATTCCTCAACATCTTTCGTGTTTTAACCGACTCGAAATTATCCTTTTATCCTAGCCAAAATGGCTCGTCAAAATCGTGCGTCTAGAGTTGACTCTTCTGCAAATTACTATTACCCGACTCCCACTCTAACATCTTTAATAAATCCAAAAATTCTTAATTAAATATGAATCCACCTCAAGGAGCTTCTTGAGTATTTGTAATATTTATCAAAAATATTTTGATTTGGAACCCTTGAGTTTAACTTGGTGAAATGTATTTTACAAATCGAGTCAACTACGGGGTTTTATTATTTTCACCGCTTTTACTAAATCGCTCATAACTCATTAACCGTTAACTCAAATGACACACCGATTTCGCGTGCACGATCTAGAGAATGTCTAGAATATAATCCATCAAAAGTTTGCCCCTGGACAGAGGACTCATTTTCACGAATTTACAGAACAGGGCAGTAGCTCCTCTAGTGAATAGTGCATCGCACAACTTTGGTTCCAACATTTTTATAAAATCGAAAAATTAACATCTTCCCTTGAAATTTTGGAGAGGTCTTACTAACTGACCAAATTACTTAATCTCAAAATTTCATGATTTTTCGTGACTGTCAAGGGGTCTGTTTATATATACAAAGGGAGTCATTCGAAACAGTTTGGTCCTTTTAGACACCTCCACTAAAACTAACTTTTCTCCTAAACCGTAAATCGGAATAACGTGATTCAAGTGTCAAAACGATCTATGAGTCAAGTACTATCCAACTATGGTCAGAGGTGTTAGGGGTCAGGAGCTTGACAATTCGGATTTCACAGTTTAAAGGAGTGTTCACGAAAAATGGGCATTACGACGGCTATAAACTTAACGTTTTCCGGATTCAACCAATTGAAATCCATTCTCAACCAACACTCCACCTTACTCATATCATCATAACCATATCATTAAGCTACTGATTTCACAACTTTAGATTAACATCATTTCATAACCTCAACCCACAACACTACATCTTACTAACAAAACAACTACTTAGTCATGCTAAGTCATACATCTATCTACTAACATTTTTACTCCATGCAACTCACACAAACGTAAGGGTTAGTGGTGTTCATACCTTCTTAGAGCTCAAACAACACCTATCTAGAGCTTAGAGTCCTTGGGAGAGCTTGATCTAGCCTTGATCATAAGTAAACATCAAGAAAAAACTTAGTAATTTTCGGAGTTACTATTCAGCCTCAACTTCTACAATTTATTTACCCAATCAAAACACCTCCAAAAATTATGAAATTAAATACGTACCTTCTACCTATAGTGAAGAAGATATGGTTAAAATTTGGTGAGTTTTGGATGAGTAGAACCGAAGTTATAAAATTTTCTTTGCAGCTTGCTCAAGCTGGGCAGAAACTGGAAGAAATGGAAGAGAGCTTTTGCTTCCTTTGCTTTACTTGTGTTGGCTGATTTCTCACACAATTATGACTTGGTGGAGTGAAAAGGGCAAGGTCAAGTACTAGGGTTCCTTGAATTAGGGATCACCTTTCCTTTTCTCCATGTTTTAGGGAACTATGTTCCTAACTAGTTGGTTAGTCATACTTGGCTAGTTACACTTCTAGTTGCATGGTTAGTAATCCCATTTGATTTCCACCAACCTAGTTGCATGGATCCTTGGATGCACTTTACTTGTTATCCAACATTTATCACTTAATCCTCCACGTAATTTCGATTAATTCGAAGCGTTTCGACGTAGAATTTCCGTAACGTAAATCCTTAATATTCCAATTACTCTAACTCGATTATAACCAAGAACTTTCTAAAATATAATCCACTTGATCACAACTTAATTCTCTTATTCCTTGATATCTCATAAATCATGAAACAATTAGTAAAAGCGGAAATCTTCGGATTCTGACTGCTTTTACATTCACTCATTTTCTTCATGCAACAATACCACATCTTCGGTTTTCCCATATTCCACCACTTACCTAGTGTGGGCTAAAAAGTTTTTCATAATCCGTAGAATCACTATTCATCAGGGTCATTTATAAAAAAAAAAAAAAAAAATTCGTCCAAAAATCCGGGTTATTACAGTCTACCCTCCTTACAAGGATTCCGTCCTCGGAATCTATGTAAGAGACGACTAGGCATTCTACTCCTTTTCATCCTTATCATTATGTCTCTATATTTTTCTTAACACTTCTTAACATACCTCTATTTTCATATCAGCTTAACAATTATATTAGTATTTATAACGTTTAAGTGTAAGTGTACCTTTCATCTCATCCATTTCTCTTGCACCATCGGCCACCGTCATGTTAAAATTCCTAGCAGTTGATTGATTGTTATTAGCCCCACGGCTTTGTTGTGATATTGCTGGTCCCAATGTTGACGCCTTACAATCTCTGGAGATGTGACCCTCCTTTCCACATTTGTAGCAGACTACTCCCTTCCTAGGACAATTCATCCGTTGATGCCCCTCTTGACCACAGTTATAACACCTTCCTTCGGATTTTGCACATAGTCCTGGATGCTTCTTTCCACACACCTCACAGTCTGGCAGTGGCGGTCTCGGCTGCCGAAACTGGCTCTCATTTCCCTGTTGTCCTACTCGGACACTATTCGTACTTTCTACTTGGTTAAATCCTCCACCTTTTCCAGTATGAAACCCTGGCCTCCTACCATATTGGTTCTGAAATGTTCCATACGACTGATTTCCTCCCCAACTCTCCGCTTTTCTTTTCTTTCCTTCATTTTCCCTTGGAATAAAATTACTTCCCTCTTCTATTATCTCAGCCTTATTCACCACTTTAATATACTCAGTAAGCTCAAAAGCAGCCACCCTAGTTTGTATCCACGGTCTCAACCCATATTGAAATCTCCTCGCCTTTTTCTTATCAGTATCCACGAAATGTGGCACGAACCTAGATAGCTCTATAAACTCCTTCTCATATTCAGCAACTGTTTTATTATTCTGCTTTAGTTCTAAGAACCTCATCTCCATTCTACTCTCCATATGCTCAGGAAAATACTTCTCCAAAAATAACTTAGTGAACCTCTTCCAGGTTACTATCCCTGCGGGCTCCATTAATTCCTTAGACTCCCACCAATAGTTCGCCTCTTCCTTCAGCAAATAGGTGGCGAAGATCGTCTTCTGCCCTTCTTCTACTCCTATAATCTTAAAGGATTTCTCCATTTCTTTCAACCATGACCTAGCCTCGAATGGTTCACCAAACCCTTTAAATTCAGGTGGTTGTATTGACTTAAAAGCCTTAAAAGCCTTAAAAGCTGCCGTAGTCTGGTTTACTAAATTGGGCATGGGACCCTGTTGGCCACGGTCTAGGGTTTGTCGTAACAAATCTACTAGTTGGTTCAAACTTTGATTATTCTGGTTGTCATTCTGGTTATCTCCTCGGTTGTTATCCCCCCCCCCCCCCCCCGTAGAAGCCTCACCTTCCCTGGGGTTAGCTCTGGTCTTCTTTGGTGGCATTTTTC
The DNA here is from genome assembly GCA_028671895.1 of Oenanthe sinensis. NCBI lineage: Eukaryota > Viridiplantae > Streptophyta > Magnoliopsida > Apiales > Apiaceae > Oenanthe > Oenanthe sinensis. Next base: position 37,121,099 of record CM053801.1, on the reverse strand, counting down.
TGAAATTGTGATGTTGAGATGTTGCGTAAGTACTAGAAAAGATTCCAGTGAAGTTACAGTATTTATTGACAGTCAGTGTTCGAAGCAATGAAGTTGCTGCAAACTTAACAATGTACGTAAGGCAATAATATGAAGACCTGGATCGAAGTTAGTCGTCTGTGAACCAGACAAGTTGCACTAGGCGTCAGCAGTTTGTGAAAGGAATCTGAATATTAACTATAGAAGAATTGTTAAGTTGAAGAACGTACTTAGAAAGAACGATTATTTATTAAGGTACGAAAAGTGATTTGTAGAGGCTACAGCCAAACAGCTAAACAGCTAACAGCTAAACAACTCAAAGGGTGCAGGGTGCAAAATGTCACAACCTTGGTACGAAAAGTGAAAGTTTTCTAACTACAGTCGAAGAATGGAAACAGCTCAGGGTACAGGGTGTAATGTGACAAGACTTTGGTACAAGAAATAGAAGTTGGGGGACTTCAGTCAAGCATTGAAAAGAGGGTCAAAGTGCAGTGATCAAATTGCACTTTGACCAAGTAAACGAATAAGGCGCAACAAACTTATTCACGCGCCAGTTGATTTCTCCCAACAACAGGCACCACTAAATTGTGCACAGGGGTTGCACTCTAGGAGACGCAACAAAAAAAATGGCAGCTAACTTATTTTAAATTCTGAGGCGCCACTTGAACTTACACAGGGTATCCAATGTGACAGGCGCAACAAAAATATTACTTGACTTGAAGAATTTTTGTTAAGTAATTAAAGGCACCACTTGAAGCTACACAGGGGATACACTCTACAGGTGCAACAAAATATTTAGGCGCAACAAAATATTTCTTGGACCCACTCAACCCTCAGCCAATCAAATTACAGCAGCCACTTTATTGATTTAAAATCTACACCAATTAAAGAAGAGAATCATCTTCTTCAACAAAAATGTAGGGAGCTTCTGCCATGGCCGGAGCAAAATGAGATAATTTATACACACCCATACCTTGCTCCTGGTCAGATATTAGGACCCGGTTCTTTAATGAAAAATGCTCAGGACTCCTAGATATCACTCCCTACGGACTCAGTTTTTCCTTGTACTAAATTAGATATATTTGTATAGGAATTGAGCCTTATATTTTTGTGTTAGTAGCAAAGAACTAATTTATTCTTTGGAAACCAGTTATATTTTTAACTGGGTGTAGCACCCCTCTGGTTTATATATGAAAGATATATTCCTGAAAATTTTTCTCCATAATTTACTTGCTAATTTTCTTGAACTTAATTGATTTATCCGGGCACACAGAAAATTAGTAGGTAGCTCACCTAAACACTACAAATGGCCAAACCCACTCTGAAGCAATAATTTATTTATCCGCAAATTCCGAAAAGAAATTTAAATTATTGTGAGTATCGTATTCAACCCCCCTTCTACGATACTTCGGGACCCAACAATTGGTATCAAAGCTCACTGATTGATATACAAATCAGGATCCGTAATCCAGTGAAGCTCACCGTGCCAAAGCTGCTTACTCAAAAGGAGGCCCTGTTAAATAAATTTAATTATAAACTTTTAATAAGTTTATTTTATAAATTTTATTTTATAAACTTTTATTAGTTTATGTTATAAATTTTAATTAGTTTATATTATAAATTGTATATTAAATTTATTTTATAAACTTTTATAAAATTTGTTTTATAAACTTTTATTAGTTTATATTATAAATTTTAATTAGTTTATTTTTAAAATTAAATATTAAATTTATTTCATAAACTTTTATAAAATTTGTTTTATAAACTCTCATTAGTTTATATTATAAATTTTAATTAGTTTATATTATAAACTCAATATTAAATTTATCTTATAAATTTTTATAAAATTTGTTTTATAAACTTTTATTAGTTTATGTAATAAATTTTAATTAGTCTATTTTATAAATTTAAATAAAGGTTATAATTCATATTTAGTTAACATTTTTGGATGGTCCAATTTTCCTATTCACTCAGCCAAGCAGATTACTTGGTCTTGAAATGCAGGTTGACTTTGAATGGATTTCAATGCAACAAAGTAGACTACACGCACGAGAAACAAAATTTACAGAAGTTAATTTTGTCAGGCAATACGCACGGGAATTCAGCCGAAGTCGAGCAGCTCTTGTTTCTTTGTTTTGTTGCGTCCTCTCTCTGAATTCAGCGTGTCTAGCGCCACAAAATAAAAGCAAAAAAAAAAACAGAGTGCAAGTTTTTGTTGCGCCTGTACAGGGACTTCACTGTACAGACACCACAAACAGTCAGGCGTCACCAAGCACTCAATTGCAGTTTGGCCCCCCAAATTTTGTATCATTTAATTTTTATTTTTTATTTTAGATTTATTTATTTTTCTAGAAAATTTAAAATTCTTGAAAACAAATTTTTTTCTTAAATATTAATTTACGATATTTTAATTTTTAAGAAAATTTGAAATTCTTGAAAATTAATTTGTTGTATATTTTTATTTTTAATTAATTTATTTTCTAAGAAAATTAAAAATTCTATAAATCTAAATTTTTCTTAAATATTAATTTGAGGGTACTCAAGGGTTAGTAGATGAAGATTTTTCCGGGCATTGAAGACAACTAAAATTGACTGAAGATTATCCAATGAAGTTAATTCTGGAACAGGCTGAAGAAGTAGTGGTATTAATTTCCTCAGAGGTTTACTCCATAGGATCCCACTAATATTTTGGAAGTTGCAAAAGAAGATATTAATTTGGGTACAGTTTTTGGGTAATTTGAGTTGTATTTTTGGATGAAAAATCTAATGGGTTTGAAGTAGTGAAGGAGAACAGGCTGGACTACCTGGAATCTCAGTACAAGCCTTAAAGTTTATTCTACAAGGAGATTACAGGAAGTTCGTGCTAACATTGCAGATCATCTGGAACGTAGGGTTACAACTAACAGGGATTTAAGGATACAACCACATTATCTGTAAAAGACCTGTATGTGCTGAAGACCTATGAACTAGAACAAGAGCTGAAGAAGATTATATTTGGTAAAGCAGGTTGTTAGCATATCCGCTGTATTTGTGACCCAAGAACCAAATTTGATTGAAGTCAAGGTTGATAACCTCTGAACAGAAACGAAATGATCCGAGAAGATGAATTGAAGATGTACTAGCTCGAGGTAGTGGTCAAGGTGTTGTATGTGAATTTGACACTTTGGAATATCTTGAGAACTGGACTGCAAGTCAAGCCTGCAGGGCAACAGGAAGTTCAGTGACGTCAGATTCAGATGGAATCCCAATTCTATATCCAAGGTCCTTACCTATAGATTCCGTAAAGGAGATTTTCAATAACAGTTCAAGAGGCGGTTGCAAGACATTGATGGTTGATTATAGAAGACAAGATCAGGGGTTTACTACACAGTTTGAAGAAGCCTGAACAAGCAAAATATGACAGGCACTATGTTGGGTTGTAGCAGGAATCTCAAGCATTAGTGAGGATGCAGCAAGGGAAAGCATTTGATGATGAAGTTAAATGCAAGGTTGATTCTATCAGTGAAAGTGATGAACCAAATGGATATCTGGCATCAATGACCAACACTAGAGATGAATCACTAAGCACTTCACAGGTACACATTCTAACTAGTATACGTTTATCTAATTCAGAACTGTATGATTATTAAGTTTTGAAATGTATTAGATAAATGTCAGCATGTTAGCATCTTAGGACTTAAACGCTTAATTGATTGCTAAGAATAAGATTGCATGCTAGGATTCATGAGTTTAAATAAGCTCATTTCATACTTGATTTTATATGCAGTAAAATGAATATCTAGAATTAGATAGGGTATTCTAGACGGTTAGGTGTATCCCTAAAATTTGCTGGAACTTGAGTTAAATATTTTGTGATTTAATACCTCTGCTAATGTTGTGAAAATTGATAAATAAACAAACAGGTCATAGATCAGATATTTTATATTTGTTCTTATTGTGATAAATGACTTGTTAAGTGTATGTAGAATTGGATATTGCTCATAATGTTTTATTCAAATATTCTGCATATTCTTCAATTGTCTATGTGCTTATTTTCATATGATTTTCTCTCACTCACATAGTTGCACTTAAATGTCATATCATTTCATGTATTGCTTGTTAAGGATAGAATAATAAAAGATGGTATAATTATCTAAGTAGTCAGTAACATTTGTAGTTTCCGCTCCGAAGAAGAAGGTTTGAGAAAGAATTAGTAATTAATTTGTTAGTTCTTCTATCTATGTGCTTTATGCATATTGAATCTGTTGTTACCTCTGATAATATCTCTAACCCATCCGGACTCAATTGAAGTTGAGTACCAAGAAGCTTAATCATTTGTGATTGCAGAGTGTGTAACAAAAGTCAAAACCTATGTGACTTCGTGACATTTATTGTTCGAGGCATATGATTAAGATTAAAGCTCTGAGATCACAGTTGGTTGAGAAGGCCTCCCCGATGGTAACCTTTGGAGATGACAGCAAAGGATGTATAAGGGATATGGCTATCATGATTTAAGAACTGTCATCAGTGGAAGCATCTTTCTTGTGGAAGGACTTAAGCACTATCTTCAGGGCACTAGGGAATTCTTTGTCAAGGGTTTTCTGAAAAAGCATCGAAAAGGAAAAGTGTTTGATCTCAAACAAGAAGGTTGAAAGCTCACTCAACTGAGAGTGATGAATTTTGTTCGTAGATGACATGGAATTCAATATGCAAAGGTGAAGTAAACTTTTCAGTAAAGCTTCATCAGTAAAGAGTTAGCTATGGCAAGAGAAGCTCTCACACTTGATATTCAAGACAATGGATTCTCGATAAAGATGAAATTGGTGAGAGGAATGCTTCTAATGGAATTTTATCTAGAAGGACATTTTGAAGTATGTCAAATAGGTAAGTCAATGAAAACATCATACTAAAGCAAATTATGCCAATGAAGAAATATGCTTAGTGGTAGTTGATGACAAACCTAGTTACAAGTTGGTGATGTCCGTGCATTCAACAAACAAAATGTCACAGATGGTGATTGATCGCATCAGGAAGATCAAGTTGGAAGCAAAGTAAGCTGTGAGAATTTTGAAGTCAGATAATGGAACTGAATTTCGTGAATGAAGTTCTAAATGAATTCTGCACTGAAAAAGGTACTTTGAAGCTGAAGCAATTAACACAGCATGCTGCTTTATTCAACAAGATCATGAAAAGACATCATATGAGTTAATGACCAACCAGAAGCAAACACTGAAGCACTTTCGTGTGTTTGGAGGAAATTGATAGTTACTGAAGATTTAGATGATTATCTTGACAAGAAGTTAAGACTCAAGGAACAATTTTCCTCGGCTACTCATTGATGATGTAAAACCAGAAGGTGATTAAAAGTCTGAATGTGTCGACCTACTACACCATGCTCCCAAGCATTCAAATGAATGACTATTCTGAATCTTTGAAGTTTGGCATCCCGTCAGAGTCAAATTCAGATACTGATGTTGAAACTGAGGTTGTAGAAGGAATCAATGATTATGATTATGATTCAGATCCTATTAGTGGAAATGGTAGTGAAACTACACAACTCGTGAACTTTAACAGAATCCACTGTATAAGGTGAAGGATTTTCAACACATCCTAGCAGCAACTCAGGGGGAGCAAAATAAAATAATGATCTACTAGTCGTACTCAACACAATGAAGATAAAAGGAATACATCAAGAACATATCTGTCGAGACAAAGGGTTTGAAGTCAAAGTCATTCCTGGAGTCTAGTTCTTAGTGATCCGGATTATTGAGTAAATGCTAGAGGTGCTAATCAAAATGAACATATATTTTTCGGGACCCAACAATCAACAATTGGTATCCTAAAGAATACTGAAGATGCATTGATTGATCCAGATTGGGTGATTGCAAATGCAAGATGATCTCAATCAGTTCGAAGGCAGAAACTACTGAAGCTGGAACCCAGACCACAAAAGTCGAAGCTGAAATTCGTACAGTAAGGGTTCACAGAAACTGAATAATAATTGGCATTGTTATGAGGGACAAAGCCAAATTGGTTGCTACAGGTTACTATAAAGTAGAAGGTATCGACGATGATGGAAACAGAATCTTCGGGACTTTCAAGATCAAACAGTAAGCACCAGTGACGATACTTGATCCTTTTAGGACCTATCATTTGGGCCTAACAAGATGAGGACCTAACAGAGTTAGGGATTCAAGCAAATCGTCAAGGACATGGTATGACACTCTAACTTTTTGGTAGAGTAATTATACATTTCTCTAGAATGCATGGCACACACATTGTCATATATGTGCTAGTATACCATAATTGTACTATATGTGGGTCTACTAATGAAAATTTGGCAAGAGATTTTTGCTAAGTTAATGCAGAGTAGGTACAAGATAAGCATGTTAGAACAGTTGCAATTCTTTCTGGATTATAATTAATTCGAAAGAATGATGACAATTAAAGTAAGTCAAGGATCGTTTGAAGATGCGTAATTTGGAAGATTCTAGACCTGCCAAGACTTCTTTCCAGCAAACCACTAAGCTTGATCAGGGCAAATCAGGTATATGAACTGAAGTGACAAGCTATAGAGGTATGATCAGCTCATTACTTATTCAAGTGCTAAAGACCATATATTTTATTCTCGATATGCCTATGTGCAAGTTTCCAAGTGGATACTAGAGAATCTTATCTTATAGCTAAGTTATGAATTGTTAGATATCTTAGGGGATCACCAATTCTTAGAATTAGGTACCCTAAAGGTACTAGGTTTAACCTAATTGGCTATATAGATATTGATGATGCAGGTTGTAAGAAAGACTGGGAAGTCATTCCTAGAAGCTGTCAACTCCAACAACTCTGCTGGATACTCTCTACACCAATTAAGGAACAAGTGCATGGACACCAGGTATCATTTCTTTCGAGAGTTGTCCTTAGTAGAATCACTTGTAGATCTTTGCTAAATAACTTGATAAATTTATTTTGTCTAAGTTGGTTAGTGAACTTGGGATATTATTTATGTGCATATATGTTGAAAATCCCATCTGCAAGGAATTCTCAAATAAGTTCACAAGTATTAAATTTTCCCTATTTAAAGGATTTGTGAATTTGTTTTAAATCCAGTACCTCATACTTTTTGCTATTAGTTTAATTATCATGCTTACAATGTGATATGCATATGTGGTAGTTAGATTTTTAGCATAAGTAAGAAGCATAATTATTTGCATGTTAAATATTTAATGAGTATTAGTCAATGATGTCTTGCATGATTGCTCTGATATTTTGCTCTAATATTTCTTAATATTTTATTGCAAATAATTGTGATACTTTTAGTATTAGTGATATTATTTAGAATTTTTGTTCTAAGTAAACAATGCATATTTCAAAAATCACTAATATTGAAAGCTGAAGTATTTTCCAAGTAATGTGTATAAAATTCTCAATATTTATATACTTAGGAAATATTTCTAAATTTGATTTTCTGCGAGGAGTTACAATTAGGAACACAAGTGTTAAATGTCTATATTTAAAGGACTTGTGAATTTCTATTCAACTATTTTCTCGAGCTTACATGTATCAATAATAATTGTTATGAGTATAATTGTAATATGCTAGAGTGACAATTATTAGATATAGTGTAGGAAGTTAGATGTTAATATTCAATCTTATGAATATTTTAGTATTTAGCGAAATTATTTTATCTTATTAAAATTATGGATTGAAGCAATTCAATGATACAAGTTGTTTATCTGAAAGCACTAATAATAAAAATATGTTTAAATGCTTATTGTTTTACTGAATAATTGCCACATGTTATTTGACTTATATATGCATGTATATGGTAACTGTTTAGTTTTACATAAGTATTACAATTAGTTTTCTTTATTTAACTGAATTTTAAACTTGAATGTATTAAAAAGAAACTCTTGTCTATTTCTTTTTCAAAATGTTTTATTCAAAGATACATTCATTTTTCTTTCAGTTTTAGAGAAGAAAACATCAAAATTCTTTTTCAAAACTTCTCTTTTGAAAATCTTTTGATTTACAGCCCTACTTTGATTTCTAAATCCTAGGGTGTGAATCAAACTTTTCTTGAGGATAATCTTTCTTTCTTTAAATCTCAAAATATTTTATCCTCTCTCCAAAGCTGGTTTTAAATGCTATATTTTCAAAACCATTTTCTCTCTTAATTTTTCTTTTTAAAGTGGCAGAAACTTTGTGACTGTTATTTTATTTGGAGAAATTATTTTAACTTCGAGGTATCAATCACTTGTAAAATGATTTGTTTTTGAACACTAGTTTCAATGTATGTTTCACATTGATTCATAGTACCTAAACAGTGGTTGTTGCTTTGAAGGCCTTGTGTTGTATTGTTAAGCATTCATTCACCCAAATTGTCAAGTTTTTATTTTAAGTCGGGGATACTATCAGGTGGACGAAAATGATGTAAATCATAATTGCATTATGAGTCAGAAAATCATAGTCCTCTATCTGATAAGGATGTTTTGCAAAACTGTATTCAAAACATACAGTGCCAAGGTTTAAAGGAAAAGAGTCATTTTATTAAGATATAATTTAGTAGAAGAGTTGGATTTCTTCTTTGGTATAAATTCCCGCGTTTTATTATGGGAAGTTTGCGTTATAAGAAATTCATAAAGGATAGAATTTTTCTCTGATAAACTTTCCCGCATTTTATTATGGGATAAGTATCTTAAAGAAAATTTCTATTGGTATCATGTTCTTAAATGATAAATCTTTAGAACCGACAAAACTCTTTTACTAAAAGTTCTTTAATGCAATCGTTTACCATTCCTTCATATATTTTTCATTCTCTTTAGGATGAAAAATATATTTTGGAATGGTAAGGTGATTATCTTTTAATCTTGATTGATTCTTTCCACTTAGCCCCCAGTGGCTTCAGAAGCTGGCCAAGAGGTTGAAAACCCATCAATCTCTTACCCAGACCATAATACCAAACACTCATTCATCCACTTCCATATATTAACCCTTGGAGATATAAGGAACTTATGTAAATTAGAGGTTGATAAGGGAGAAACTACACTTGATGCAGCAAATAAGGATGAAGTCGGAAGTGCACTCACAGCTCTACCTCTAGAGAATTAAAGTAGTATATAACTAAGGTAAATGTAAGCTCATCTGCATCTTCTCAAAAGGATGCAGAGCTGAAAAGGCAATAAAACTGTCTCTGGAATCGTTCTCTCAACAGGGTGAGTCCATTGAAATTCGCTCGTCAGCCAGAGCATCTTGTAATGAGTCAAGCACACCACTGGCACTCACGCTGATGGTAAGCCTAAATAGATAAATTTTAGAAATATATTGCAAGGCGTGCACAGTGAGAGGTATAGGCATTTAGAGGAGATACGGACTCTAGCCATATATTACATTGTCCAAGTATCTACCTTAAACAGAAGTTAATCTTCTGCATCCCGTAAGGGAGATCTCTTGTTCAGATTTAACTGGGATTGAGAGGCAACTGCTTGACAAGAATTCTTTGGATGAGTCAAGTAGGGTATTTATACAAAATTCCCGTCACAGGGTTATGAGGGAAATATAGGCTCTAATTCGTCATTCATTACATTGCCTACTACGTCGCCCATCCTGGAAGGAACATTTCCAGATCCTGAAAAGGAATGTCCACCTCCCGTTTATGGAAAAGGTGTGAGGCAACTCCTGTTGAGTTCCGAGGCATAAAACGCAGCGGATTAAACGTAAATATAACGAAAAATTTTGGAACCCTAACGCAGGATCATGTATAATCATGGACTGATTATGGTGAAACGAAATCATACCTTTGTTTGGTCTTGACTTTCACGAACTCAACGGAGATCCTAGCTTTCATGACTTGTGTCTTCCTTTCGAAAACACCTCTATGGTTTCCACACGAGCACCTTCAAGAACGTCTCACGATCTTGATTATGGAATGGATGTACTAGCCTCCTTTGATGATTTCGAATTTGTCTCTGCCTTTGCTGTGTGGCTGCTCTTCTAGGGTTTTTCTTATAAAAAACGTTAACCCTTATTAACCCTACATTATCTATTTATAATGGTTGGTTAATAGGCCCATAATAGCAACCCATAACAGCAAAGCCTAACCCATGTAGGTTTAGGATTAAATAATAAAACCGAATTTTATTATTTAATTAATAACTAAGTCACACTTAATTATTAATGGCAGAATTCAAATTCGAATTTATATTATTTCAATTAATTAAGTCTCACTTAATTAATATAATAAAATTCAAATAATCATCAATTAATTTAAATCTATAAGTTAAATTAATTATTCCTTTAAGTACTCTATGTGTGTGACCCTATAGGTTATTATTTAATTAGCAATAATTTTATTCTCCAACAAAATTATAAACAATGAGCGGTATCTAGTAATACATCATTGTTACCCAATTAAATAATAATTAAATCGTGATTCGATAAAACCTTTCGTGATTAATGTTTCCGTGTAATATAATCCCTTTAACCATATATATTATAGATTAAACTCGAGGCATGTATTTAGTCATCCTCTTCAACATTTAATCCGGGTTTACTTGATCCATGAGTAGACTATGAAAACAAATCATTATTTGAGCACGACCATGCATTTTATAGTCTCACTCAATCAAGAGGCCAATAATATATCTCCTAATTATAGGAGAGTTAAATCCTTTATCTATCATTCATATTTCTCATACGACTCATGATATACTCGATGTCCACTTTTATCATTACCCGGTCAAAGGTAACTTTTAATGTAGTCAAAATATATTAATCATCGTATAGAAATATAATGATCTCAAGTCAGAGGATCATTACACCATTATCACTGTGAGTCTTTCTTATGACTTTATTAAACATGAAGAATCTCACTGTGGGTCTGTCCAGTACCATGTACTCCTGCATGTACCTATGTGTTGACTTTAGTATCCCCATACTTATAACCAATGAGATGTGGTTATCAGTCAAACAACATACTAGTCTATTTATGTATTATTATTGTCCTATAATAATAATACTCGACTAGGGACATTTAAGAATATGATCTATTATATAATCTCAAGTTCAAGTCATGTACTAAACTATACAATGTGTATCATGATTCTAAGGACATTTATTATGCTAACAAATATATCACAGTATTTAAAGTCATAATAAATACGTTTATTGAATAATCAAATGACATAAAGGTCTATTAAAAGAAACATTGTATTGCCTCTAGGGCACCTACACTAACAATCTCCCACTTGCACTAGAGCCAATCTCCCATGTATCTAATACCCATGGAACTAGTGTGACCATCGTGCTTCGTCTGCGACAAGCCTTTGGTCAGTGGGTCTGCAATGTTATCATTTGTGTGCACTTTACATATGTGTATGTCACCCCTTTCATTAATCTCTCGAATGAGGTGATATCTCCTGAGTATATGTTTGGTTCGGGAGTGAGCTCTAGGTTCTTTAGCCTGTGCAATGGCTCCATTATTATCGCAGTATAGATCAATGGGATCTGCGATCGATGGAACCACTCCCAAATCAGTAATGAATTTTCGAATCCAAACAGCTTCCTTAGCCGCTTCACAAGCTGCAATGTACTCAGCCTCCATTGTAGAATCAGCTATTGTTTCTTGCTTTGAACTCTTCCAACTTACAGCACCTCCATTTAGACAAAACACAAAACCAGACTGTGATACAGTATCATCCCTGTCTATTTGGAAACTTGCATCGGTGTAACCTTTTACAACCAGTTTTTCCTCTCCTCCATACACCAAGAATGAATCTTTAGTCCTTTTCAAGTACTTTAGAATATTCTTGACAGCCGTCCAGTGACCTTCACCTGGATTAGATTGGTATCTGCTCGTCATGCTTAAAGCATACGAAACATCTGGGCGAGTACATACCATCGCATACATGATGGATCCAATTGCTGAGGCATATGGAACCTTACTCATGCGGTCCTTATCATCCAATGATTTCGGACACTGATCTTTAGAGATCGTTATCCCTTGAGACACGGGGACATATCCCCTTTTTGCATTTTGCATACCAAAACGATGCAAAACCTTATCGATGTATGTACTCTGACTTAGACCGATCATCCTTCTAAATCTATCCCTATAGATCCTCATTCCTAGAATGTAGGATGCTTCTCCTAAGTCTTTCATAGAGAAGTTGCTCCCTAACCAAATCTTAACAGCCTTGAGAGAAGGTATGTCATTCCCCATTAGTAGTATGTCATCAACATATAGTACTATGAATGCCACATGGCTCCCACTAACCTTCTTGTAAACACAAGGTTCATCTTCGTTTTGAACAAAGCCATACTCTTTGACTGTTTCATCAAAATGGATATTCCATCTCCTAGAGGCTTGCTTCAATCCATAAATGGATCGACGTAATTTACATACCTTGCTAACATTCCTTGGATCGACAAAACCTTCAGGTTGTGTCATGTACACATCCACATCCTCTTCAAGGATTCCGTTAAGGAAGACTGTTTTGACATCCATTTGCCAGATTTCATAATCATGGAATGCTGCAATAGCAAGCAAAATCCTTATGGACTTGACCATAGCCACTGGTGAGAAAGTCTCATCATAGTCAATACCATGAATTTGTCTGAAACCTTTTGCAACCAGCCTTGCTTTATAGGTCTGAACATTTCCATCCATGTCAGTTTTCTTCTTGAAAACCCATTTGCACCCTATGGGTTTTACCCCTTCAGGTGGATCAACCAAAGTCCATACTCGGTTTTCGTACATGGAATCCTTCTTGGATTTCATGGCTTCTAGCCATCTCTTAGAGTCTGGACTGTTCATAGCATCTTGGTATGTGAGAGGATCATCTTCGTCTATGAGCATCAAATCACCACATTGAGTCAAGAGAAATCCATATCTTTCTGGCTCATGGCGAATTCTACCAGTTCTACGAACAACCTGTGTTTGTTGAGCATTATCATTATCCTGCTCTTGTTCCACTTCAGGTTCAATACTATTTTGTGGTTCTCGATCTTCATCAAGGTCTATAGTTCTCCCATTATTTCTTTTGGAAATAAAATCTCTTTCCATGAAAACAGCATCTCGAGCAATGAACACTTTCTGCTCAGAAGGACTATAGAAATAGTACGCCTTTGTTTCCTTAAGGTATCCCACAAAATTGCACTCTTCAGATTTAGGTCCAAGCTTGTCAGATACTTGACGCTTCACAAACGCCTTGCATCCCCAAACTTTCATAAAGCTCATGCCTGACCGTTTCTTCTCCCATATCTCATATGGAGTCTTTTGAACCTTCTTAGTAGGAACACGGTTAAGTGTGAAAGCTGCTGTTTCTAGAGCATAACCCCATAAACTAATTGGAAGATCTGCATGACTCATCATCGATCGCACCATGTCCAACAAGGTGCGATTTCTCCTCTCTGAAACTCCATTCCATTGAGGTGTACCTGGCGGAGTGAGTTGTGATACAATACCACACTCCTTTAAATAATCTTTAAATTCTGTGCTCAAGTATTCTCCTCTACGATCAGATCGTAAGATTTTAATACTTGTGCCTCCGCCAATTTGCTTCTCTACTTCAGCCTTGTATTCTTTGAACTTTTCAAAAGAATCGGATTTATTCTTCATAAGATATACATATCCATATCTACTGAAATCATCAGTAAATATTATGAAGTAGTAGTAGCCTCCTCTAGCCATCACACGCATTGGGCCGTATACATCACTATGTATTAGCTCCAGACGTTCAGTGGCCCTTTGACCCTTACCAGTGAAAGGGGCTTTAGTCATTTTACCAAGCAAACAAGATTCGCATTCTTGGTATGATTCAAAATCAAACTTATCCAAATATCCATCCTTATGTAATTTGGATATGCGTTTCTCATTTATATGGCCTAGACGACAATGCCAGAGGTATGTTTGATTTGAGTCATTAACTTTAAGTCGTTTGTTTTCTATATTACAGACAGGATTATCTAAGTCAACAACATATAAACCATTAAACAAACGTGCAACACCATAGGTTAAATCATTCAAAGCAAAAGAGCAACTGTTGTTCTTTATGGTAAACGAAAAACCTTTCTTGTCCAAACAAGAAACAGAAATAATGTTTCTGCGAATCGCAGACACGTAATAACAATTTTCCAGTTCTAAAACTAGCCCAGAGGGCAAAGATAAATAGTATGTTCCTACAGCTAAAGCAGCAACTCTTGCTCCAATGGCAACTCGTAGGTCCATTTCTCCTTTAGCCAATGTCCTACTTCTCTGCATTTCCTGTACATTTATACAAATGTGAGAAGCACATCCAGTATCCAATACCCAATATATAGAAATAGACAGATTGACTTCTATAACATATATACCTGAAGTAGAAGCTTGCTCAGCCCTCTTCTTCTTCAGATCCTCCAAGTAAACTGAACAGTTTCTCTTCCAGTGACCAGTTTTCTTACAGTAGTGACATTCACCCTTAGCGACCCCACCTTTAGGCTTTAAAGCCTGTTTAGGACCTGACTTTGGCTTGGGTGTAGAATCAAAACCTGTCTTCTTCTTACCCTTCAACTTGCCTTTCCCTTTGGCCTTACCTTTATTGCCCACCATCAGTATGGGAGCAGGTTCAGCCGTCTTCATGTTGGTCTCATATGTTCTCAACATAGCCAACAATTCAGTAGGTGTTTTGTCAAATTCATTCATATTGTAGTTTATGATAAACTGGGTGAATTTGTTGTTCAAAGAATTCATGATTAGGTCAATACCAATTTCCTGAATAATCGGGAAACCCAAAGTTTCAAGGTACTCAATGTAACCAATCATCTTCAGAACATGTGGGCCAACTGGTTCACTTGCCCCTTGTTTGCAATTAAAGAGTGACTTACTCGTGTTGAACCTTTCTTGACGAGTTTGGCTTGCAAACATGCTTTGTAAGTGCTCATAGATAGTATATGCATCCATATGCACATGCTGTCTTTGAAGCTCAGCACTCATAGTTGCCAACATAAGACATGCAACATCAGTTGCATCATTCTCATCCTTTGTGTGGGCCGCTCGTTCCTCAACAGTAGCGCCCTCAGGAAGGGGACCTGTCGGAGGAATATCAATGACATGAAGCTTGCGCTCCTGCCTGAGGACAATCCTCAAATTCCTCTGCCAATCTAGGAAGTTGTTTCCTCCTGTCAGCTTATCCTTCTCAAGGACTGATCGTACGGATAATGTGTTTGTGTTGTTTGCCATTACTTGGTATCTACAATGTTAAAAGCAAAAAATAAACATTAGATTGTCTAAGTTATTTATTATGTTCAAATGATTATGATACATTCATAATATATCTCCCACTATTTTTATCAAATCAATAGCTCTTACTATTAATTTGGAAAATATATCCCATAATTCTTTCTAGTGAGCTAAGATCCATATTTCGTCATGTCTAAAGACAACCACTGGAAATCCATAAAAATGATTATTTAGGTAGACAACAGTTGTCAATTATATCATATATAATTCTTGGATAGTTTGGTGAGCAACGATTGATCTTATCTACCTAATAGATTTTTAACCAAACTCTATGCTTCTAAGTTCATAATGGTTGAATATAACCGTTTACTTTCACCTTATTATGACGACTCAGTTAAGTTTGACCCAATGATAGAACGGCCGAATATAACCATTTATATTTGTCGCATCTCACCATGATAGATAGGAGTCCCCTGCCACTGACAGTCTTTCCCCTAATCGATCTAGGATTCGATGAGTGTTCATTCATTGGAAAGCATCCGATTAAAACTTAATATTTTGTTAAGGGGTTTATAAAATTTATGACGATCATGATCACATCATGAAGAGATCCTCAATTTTTTCTTGAACTAAATATTTCAAATTGACATCTTAAATTGTTCATTTCCCAGGTAGATGGAGAATACCAGTGGTCACACTTAAAACCCATCAGCCTTACGAATACGCATATCCGTTTTTGTCAGAAAATCCCAATTATAGATATCAAAATCCATATTCAATTCCGTGTTTTAAAAAATCCATATTTCATAAACACAAGAATCTCATGATCGTTTGTTAATTTTAAAATCTTAAATCGTTACAGATTTTATCTTGTTTAGCATGGCAAGCATGGCATGGGTGACGTATCTAATACATGCATACATCATTAATCTAATTAAAGCATGCATCTTCTACTCTACACATACATTCATACATCAATATGTAAAGTGCAGTATGTAAACATGCTTGGTTATGGCCCCTTTCCTATGTGATCCTTTCGAGCTAATGAAAGGATCAAAGTCAATCTATGGTGGTTAAATATAAATACAATTACATGTCTTCATTCTTCTTGTATCCATGGGTGCTTGCTCCTCTTCTTGGATCATCCTTCAATCTTCAAGTACATTACATGGAATAATTGAATACAACCTATACTAATGTACTTACACAAGAAAACTCGAGTTACATTCGAGGTTAAACAATTACAAGAATGAAGAAAACGACATGCAAGTCGTATTTATAAAACCAAAACCAAAAACCATTAATCTAGGGGTCCAAAGGCCATAACCAGCACCATGCTCAAGTACACAACAAAAATAATGCGGGGGTCCGGGGGCGGCAGCCCCTGGGCGGGGGTCCGGGGGCGAGCTGACCTGGAAATCAGAATTTTTTTTATTTTCGAAGACCAGTCCTATTCAGAAATCATCAATTTCTGAACTACAGATCATATCTGTTGGCCTTTTTCCCCACTGCAACTTATGCAGTTTTAGAAGCATGTATCATATACATACTTATCATATCCCAGTTAACAAATCATGTCCAACACAATATATCCACCAGTTTATATCACTATACAAACTGACCCTCATTCATATAACAGTTTTTATTCATACATATCATGTCATAACAGATTATAACATTGCAGTAGCATGGCAGTCTCAAACAGGCATGGCAGTAACAAAGCATTAGCATGGCAGTGGCATAACAGATTATGACAAAGCAGTAGCATGGCATGGCAGTCACCAAAACAGGCATGTATGCATCAAATACATAAAACACGTAACCAAATCAGTCCCTTATACACGTAGCTCTGATGCCATTGTTGGGTTCCGAGGCATAAAACGCAGCTGATTAAACGTAAATATAACGAAAAATTTTGGAACCCTAACGCAGGATCATGTATAATCATGGACTGATTATGGTGAAACAAAATCATACCTTTGTTTGGTCTTGACTTTCACGAACTCAACGGAGATCCCAGCTTTCACGACTTGTGTCTTCCTCTCGAAAACACCTCTATGGTATCCACACGAGCACCTTCAAGAACGTCTCACGATCTTGATTACGGAATGGATGTACTAGCCTCCTTTGATGATTTCGAATTTGTCTCTGCCTTTGCTGTGTGGCTGCTCTTCTAGGGTTTTTCTTATCAAAAACGTTAACCCTTATTAACCCTACATTATCTATTTATAATGGTTGGTTAATAGGCCCATAATAGCAACCCATAACAGCAAAGCCTAACCCAACAAAATTATAAACAATGAGCGGTATCTAGCAATAATTTTATTCTCCAACAAAATTATAAACAATGAGCGGTATCTAGTAATACATCATTGCTATCCAATTAAATAATAATTAAATCGTGATTCGATATAACCTTTCGTGATTAATGTTTCCGTGTAATATAATCCCTTTAACCATATATATTATAGATTAAACTCGAGGCATGTATTTAGTCATCATCTTCAACATTTAATCCGGGTTTACTTGATCCATGAGTAGACTATGAAAACAAATCATTATTTGAGCACGGCCATGCATTTTATAGTCTCACTCAATCAAGAGGCCAATAATATATCTCCTAATTATAGGAGAGTTAAATCCTTTATCTATCATTCATATTTCTCATACGACTCATGATATACCCGATGTCCACTTTTATCATTACCCGGTCAAAGGTAACTTTTAATGTAGTCAAAGTATATTAATCATCGTATAGAAATATAATGATCTCAAGTCAGAGGATCATTACACCATTATCACTGTGAGTCTTTCTTATGACTTTATTAAACATGAAGAATCTCACTGTGGGTCTGTCCAGTACCATGTACTCCTGCATGTATCTATGTGTTGACTTTAGTATCCCCATACTTATAACCAATGAGATGTGGTTATCAGTCAAACAACATACTAGTCTATTTATGTATTATTATTGTCCTATAATAATAATACTCGACTAGGGACATTTAAGAATATGATCTATTATATAATCTCAAGTTCAAGTCATGTACGAAACTATACAATGTGTATCATGATTCTAAGGACATTTATTATGCTAACAAATATATCGCAGTATTTAAAGTCATAATAAATACGTTTATTTAATAATCAAATGACATAAAGGTCTATTAAAAGAAACATTGTATTGCCTCTAGGGCACCTACACTAACAACTCCTTGATAGAACAAGGCAGGATTCCCTAACAGATTTCAAATCTCGGGATAACCCATCTCAAAGAGGTGAGGCTCCACTAGACAGTGATTTAGCAAAAGCTATTGAGTCTGGTGCTGAGACAGTGCTTATGCATGATAGATCAAGAATGCCTCAACGAGGCAATTCTCCACTTGATAGTGATTCAGTTCATAATGCTATATTTGACGGATTTAACGGATTTCACTTGCAGGTACATAATGCTATATTTGGAATGTAGAGTGAAAGTGAGAGAGAGAAACACTTAAGTGAAAGTAAGAGAGAGATACACTTGAGTGAGAGATAGGGAGAGAAAGAGTGAAACACTTCTAAGTGCTTGACACTTGAGTGTAAACACTAACAGAACGTAGTAGAAGTGAGGAAACCATAGACCAAACACTTACCCTTGCTACTTGCTACTTCTGAAAGAAAAGTTACTATATTTTTCCTGATCAATGACAGACGAGAACCTTCTTTGGAAGACAAACCATTCAAATGATGGGCCATTGGAGGATTCCTCAACTAAGGGGGAGAAGTTATAGGAAGAAAAAGGAGAAGTTAATAAAGTCTTATCTTCATATCCTTGGGAAAAGTTAATATCTTAAAGGGGTTCGTATCCTGGATCCATATGGGAAGATCATTGGAAGAAGTTAATATCCTTAGGGGGAGATTTTAGACAGAGAGAAAAAGAAAATCTTATCTTCTGATCCTTATGAGAAACAACAGAATATGGAAGAATCAAGGAACTGTATCCTATACTTGAAATGAGTTGTCAATAGAGGATTCCTCATCCAAGTGGGAAGTTCAGAAAAGAATTGACATTTCCATTGATTATCTAAAGGGAGAAGAAGAAAAAGAAGAAGAATCACATTCTTAGGGGGAGAACATTATTTGAGTTGTGTTCTATGTTCAACAGAAGACGTTCCCAGGAATTTGAATTCTTATGAAGCTCTGTTCATGATAAGTTCTTTAAGTTCAAACTATGAAGGATTTTGAAGCAGAGAAAGCTCAAACATACAGAAATGAAGATGATACTACATGAATATCAGTTCAGTGCTAGAGGAACAGACATCATTCATTTCAGATACTCAAGAATTCTGGAAATACAGTATCTGATCCATAAAAACCAGTAGCATTATTTACAAGTCCCGGACCATTACTTTTTCTAGTTGTTAGTTGAGTTATCCTCTCTATGGGATTTGTTTGCTAAGTCTAACAATCAAATAGGGGGAGATTGTTGGAGATTACGAAGCTGTATGAATAGTAATCGTGATAACTCAATACTAGAACAGGACAGGTAAATAATACTACGCCTACACAGAAATCAGGAAGAAATGAAGACAAGGCAGATACAGTGAATCAAGATATTAGAAGAAGTTTTGAAGTCTACTACAGGTCATTGATAGAAGTACATTAATATGTTCATGCCTCAGTGAAGAATAATGGTTGAAGACTTTCAGGGTTTCAGAAGTGTTAAAGATTCAGTATAGAAGTGCCACAAGAAGATTTCAGTGTACCAGCATTGATCGAAGATAGACAGTGTTCGAAACATAGGAATTTAGAAGAATTGAAGACATGGTAAAGACAAGTGTCTAAGTACCAGAAAAGGTTCCAGTGAAAGTACTATGTTTATTGACAGTCAGTGTTCAAAACAATGAAGTTGCTGCAAACTTAACAATGTAAGTAAAGCAATAATACGAAGACCTGGATCGAAGTTAGTCGTCTGTGAACCAGACCAGTTGCACTAGGCGTCAGCGGTTTGTGAAAGGAATCTGAGTATTAACTATAGAATAATTGTTAAGTTGAAGAACGTACTTGGAAAGAACGGTTATTTATTAAGGTACGAAAAGTGATTTGTACAGGCTACAGCCAAATAGCTAAATAGCTAACAGCTCAAAGGGTGCAGGGTGCAAAGTGTCACAACCTTGGTACGAAAAGTGAAAGTTTCTTAACTACAGTCGAAGAACGGAAACAGCTCAGGGTACAGGGTGTAATGTGACAAGACTTTGGTACAAGAAATAGAAGTTAGAGAACTTCAGTCAAGCATTGAAAAGAGGGTTAAAGTGCAGTGATCAAATTGCACTTTGACCAAGTAAATGAATAAGGCGCAACAAACTTATTCACGCGCCAATTGATTTCTCCCAACAACAGGCGCCACTAAATTGTGCACAGGGGTTGCACTCTAGAGGCGCAACAAAAAATGGCAGCCAACTTATTCTAAATTCTAATGCGCCACTTGAACTTACACAGGGTATCCAATGTGACAGGCGCAACAAAAATGTGAGGCGCAACAAATTTTCAAATCAGCTAAGGGATATGTTTTATTAAGTTTGTGGTGCCTATACAGGGAAACTCTAGTACAGGCGCAACAAAATTTATTCACAGGCGCAACAAAATATTTCTTGGCCCCACATAACCCTCAGCCAATCAAATTACAGCAGCTACTTTAATTGATTTAAAGACTACACCAATTAAAGAAGAGAGTCGTCTTCTTCAACACAAAAATATGTAGAGAGCCACTGCCATGGCCGGAGCAAGAGAATAATTTATACACACCAATACCTTGCTCCTGGTCAGATATTAGGACCCGGTTCTTAAATGAAAAATACCCAGGGCTCCTAAATATCACTCCCCACAGACTCAGTTTTTCCTTGTACTAATTTAGATATATTTGTATAGGAACTGAGCCTAATATTTTTGTGTTAGTAGCAAAGAACTAATTTGTTCTTTGGAAGCCAGTTATATTTTTAACTGGGTGTAGCACCCCTCTGGGTTTATATACGAAAGATATATTCCCGGAAACTTGTCTCATTTAATTACTTGCTAATTTTCTTGAACCTAATTGATTTATCCGGACACACAGAAAATTAGTAGGCAGCTCACCTAAACACTACAAATGGCCAAACCCACTCTGAAGCAATAATTTATTTATCCACAAATTCCGAAAAGAATTTAAATTATTGTGAGTATCGTATTCAACCTCCCTTCTACGATACTTCGGGACCCAACAATCGAGAAGTCTCGCAAGTACTCATTTAAACAGTTTAAAGACTGACTTCTCGAAGCATAAAGGAGTTGAGTATTCGGTTGATTCAAACAGCTACTTTCAAGGAAATTTGCAGAAGCATAAGACAAATAATCTGAAGCCTTTTCATAATCAGGACAGTATATCATGCGAAGATAATGACAAGTCTACAATGAATCTTGAAAGGAAGAGAAGACAAAGACAGAAGAAACGTAGCATGATGAAAAGACTATCATAGATTTGTGTTAGCTAGAAATAGATGGTAGTCAAATGTAAAGTATCTTTTGTCTGTTTCTAGTTTTAGCATACCTGTATAGTGAGAGCATATGCAAACAAGACTTGTTGTCTATATAGTATAGAAGATAGCTTCACTAGACATTGTAAAGAAAATTGTATATTCATGTACTTTCCTTGTCTTTCTTTCAAGAGCAAGAAGCTGAGAATTCCAAATAGATTCTCAGATGGTAGAAAATCATTCTAATAAAAAATTAGATAAATATTTACCTATGGTATATTAAGTTAAACTCTTTATCTTATACTAACACTGATAAGGTAATACAAGGCTACAATACTTGTTCAGTTATAAAATCAAAGGCATTCGAAAAAGAGTTATCAACATATACATTCACCCCCCTCTCTATAGTTTTTAACAAACTCATTCTTAACAAGTGGTATCAGAGCAGGATGTTGACATACAAATAGTTAAAGATCAAAAATGAGTTCTCAAAAACTTAACAATATCAAGATTCCCCCATTCGACAGAGAACACTACATCTTATGGACGGAAAAGATACTCACTTTCATCAAGACTGCAAACTACATGTATCCTGAGATTCTGAAGAATGGACCTTTCATGCCTGTGACATTAGTTCCTGAAACAACTAGTGGTTCAGAGGTGATACCAGCCACATGGATACCAAATGATCCATCTCAGTACACTGATACTGAAAGAGAGAAGGTGGCTCTTGACAACAGTTTCATGGTCATCCTGATTGACTCTCTAGATATGGTTATGTAAAACAATGTTGTCAACTGCACCACTTCTAAACATATCTGGGAAACCATAGAGTTGTTATGTGAAGGCACAGTGTAAGTAAGAGAAAATCAGAGACAAATGTTGGTGTCACAATATGAAACCTTCATGTCAAAACCCAATGAAAGCATAATTGAGGTCTTTGGGAGGTTTAACAAACTAATCAATGAACTATACAATTACATGGAAAGTCTTATGAAACAAAAGAGCTAAAGTTCTTACTAACTCTTCCAGAGCATTTGGAGCACAAAATTACAGCTATTAGGGAAGGAAGAGATTTAGCAAAACTTCCACTGGAAAATTTATATGGGATAATGAAGACATATGAAATAGATCACTTTCAAAAGAAGTCTATTTAAGGAAACAAAAGTAAGATGGCAAATGTCTCTAGTGCCTTAATTGTCAAAGAACTAAGAAAGGTGGAAAGGGTTGGCACAAGTCAAGGAATGAAGAGTGATGAAAGTGTTGAGAAAGAGAATGAAGAAGAAGAACTTGTCAAGGAAGGATCTGATGAAGATGATTTCTACACCATTGAAGAGATTGAGGGCATTGACAATAAATCTATGGTCTTCATGGCTAGAAGGTTTGGAAAGTTGAGGTTCAAAAAAAATAAGAGCTTCAAGCCAAAATCAAACTTTGGATCTTCAAGCAAAGGCAAAACACCAAAGAGCAATTTCAAAGGAGATTACAAAACTGGGTCTGTGGAAAGATCAAAGGTAAGGTGCTACAATTGTGATAAATTAAGACATTTTGTTACTGAATGTAGGAAGCTAAAAGCATCCAGAAAAGGCAAAGAATACTTAGAATTGGAGGTCAAGTATAAAGAATTACTGAAAAAGCAAACTGGTAAAGTATACATTGCTGAAGGTAAATGCTGGGATGATTCTGATGAAGATGAAGAAGAGGAATATGGAAATTTGGCACTCATGGCCAAATCAGATGAAGAAGCATCAACCTCATCAAATCAGGTACCAATTCTAACTTCCATTGAAATGTCAAAATCTCAATACAAGAAAACTGTGGAAGAACTAAGTGTTGAAATATTTAACATACATACCAGTATGAATGCTGCTTATGAGGAAATTGATAGTCTCTTGAAAATTAATGATGAACTAACTGTTAAGAATGAACACCTAGAATTGTCTTTGGTTAACATCAAATCCATGGAATAAGACACTGAGTATCTGAAAAATAAGATTACTTGGTTGGAACAAATTAAAAAGTTTCTAAGAGATCAAATCTCTGAAAATGAATTGAAAATAAAATCTCATCAGAACTCATCTATTGTTGTACAAGGACTTCATGAAAGACACCAAGAAAATTCTAAGGTTTGAATTGGATTTGACCATGACAATCTTAAAAAGCAAAAGTCTATATCAATAAAAAGCAAGAAAACTGAATTTCCTGACAATCCTCACATTTTGAAAAATGTTAAGGCTCCATTTTTTAAAAAGGTAACTGTTGAATTTAATGAAGCCAGTATGATAATCAAGCAACAGTTAAATGATGAGGATGAATCAGAAGCTAAGAATGTTGTGCCTTTTGTTGAAATAGAAGAGCCAACAGTCAAGGCAAATCCCACCTCTGTCAAACCTAAAAGAAATGAAGATGTCACAAGCAATGCCATCAAGGAAAATATCCAGAAAAATGACTCCATGCATGCTAAGAAGAAAAAGGAAAATAGGAATGGAAAAATAGGCATTAACAAACACAACAATTATGCACCTGTTCACAATTCTCCTAGAAAGATTTATAAAAACTATGGTTCAACAAATAATCTTACTCATATGTGCAAGAAACCTGTTGTTGATAATGCTAAATTTTCTTGTGGTTATGTGAAACCTTTGATGCATGATGATCATAAATTATGTGACAATTTTGACTGTATGCCATGCAACATGAATGTCATGAACACATGCTTTAGATTAAGAAAACAATTTGTTGAAGGATGCATCAATCAAAATGGAAACAACAATACTGCTGGACCAAAATCCACCAGTCAAACTAAAAGAAGAAAACATTCCATGTCACCTAAAAATGCCACTTTTTCAGGTAGTGCTAATCAAGCTAAAACTGAACATCAGAAAAAGGATATTGTACATGAAAAGACAACTAGGACTGTTGAAAAGAAGAATATCAGTTATGTGACTAAGAAAAAAGGACCCAACTTAGTTTGGGTACCAAAGAAAACTTGATATTGTTTTGATTGCATGGCACAGGTAAAAAGAAGAAGGTTATGTGGATCTTGGACAGTGGATCCTCAAGGAACATGACTGGTGATAAAGCCCTACTGTCACAATTCAAGGAAGAGGTTGGCCAAATGGTGACCTTTGGAGACAACAACATTGGTTTCACTATGGGATATGGTAAATTGATTCATGGAAATGTTGTCATTAAAGATGTAGCTTTGGTAAAGGGTTTGAAGCACAACTTGTTAAACATCACTCAGTTCTGCAACAAGGATTTGAAGGTGGAGTTTGATCAAGAAATGTGCCTCCTATCTCACAGAAAAATCAAAGAAATTACTCTTCAAGGAGTAAGAAAGGGAAGCCTATTTGTAGCTAACTTGAACTCTGTAAACAAGGATAAAATATGTTGTTTCTATACCAGAGCCTCTGAGCATAAAAGTTGGCTTTGGCACAAGAGGCTGTTTCACTTGAACTTCAAGAATCTCAACTCTCTAGTCAAAAGAGAGTTAGTGAAAGACTTGCCTTCACTTGAATTCTGTATAGAAGGACAGTGTGAGGCATGTCAAAAGGGAAAGATGAAGAGGTCCAGTCACAGGATTAAAGAATTCACTTCAATCATAAAGCCTCTACAATTAATTCATATGGATTTGTTTGGACTAGTAAATGTTATGTCAATGTCCAAGAAGAGATATGCACTTGTCATGGTTGCTGATTTTTCCAAATACACATGGGTGGAGTTCTTGCACTCAAAAGATGAAGCTCCTGGACTTATAATTGAAAATCTGAGGATACTGGATAAAGGTCCAACACCTATTGTGGGTATAAGAAGTGACAACGGAATAGAATTGAGAAATTCTGCATTGAGTGAAGTTTGTAAAGAAAATGGAATTACTCACCAATTCTCAGCTCCAAGAACTCCACAACAAAATGGAGTTATTGAGAGGAAAAATAGAACTTTGATTGAAGCTGCAAGAACCATGTTAGCAGAAGCAGGTCTACCAACTAGTTTTTGGGCTGAAGCTGTCAAGACTGCATGTTACACCCAAAATAAAACACTCATCACAAAACTAGTTGGAAAGACTCCTTATCATATCATGACAAACAGAAGACCATCTGTCAAGTATATGCATGTGTTTAGAGCAAAGCATTTTATTCTCAAAGATGATGCCGATCATCTAGGAAAATTTGAAGCCAAAGCATATGAAGGAATTTTTGTAGGGTAATCCTTGGACAAGATTGTCTATAGAGTATATGTAATTGATCAGCAGAAACTGAAGCAAAGCACAAATATGACTTTTGATGACTTCAAGTTTCCTATCATGAGTCTTGAAGAAGAAAACAATGACACCTTGAGATTTGAAAATGAAGTGGAAATGGAGGCATATGAAAATAAAAATGATAAAAATGCACATGAAAGCTCACATGTGGTTATTTCACTTGGTGAACAGAGAGAGAGAAGTTTTGAGGATTTCAGTCATATTCAACTTGAGAATGCTCCTCACAACTCTTGCATGCATTCAGGGGGAGCCTCTCAAGAATGAACAACAAATGCAAACAATTTGAATCAGAATGAAACAAGCTCAAATGCAAGAGGTATAGCTTATGAAACAAAATGGAATAGAGCTCACACTGCAGATCAAATCATTAGAAATCATGATGAGGGTGTGAGAACAAGAAGGGTAACCATAAATGAATGCTTGTATGCCTGTTTTCTTTCTCAAATGAACCCAAAAAGATTGAAGAAGCATTGTTAGATCCAGACTGGATTGTTGCCATGCAGGAAGAATTACATCAATTTGAGAGGAACAATGTTTTGGAGGTAGTGCCACCTCCAAAAGGCAGATCAATTATTGGCACTAAATGGGTCTATAAAAATAAAATGGATGAACATGGAACTGTCATAAGGAACAAGGCAAGATTGGTGGCAAAAGGATATTCACAAGAAGAATGCATTGATTGTGATGAAACTTTTGCTATAGTTGCAAGACTAGAAGCAATAAGAATTTTTCTAGCATTTGCAGCACATTCAAATTTCAAAGTCTATCAAATGGATGTTAAGTGTGCATTTCTAAATGGAAAATTGGAAGACGAGGTTTATGTAAAATAACCACCAGACTTTGAAGATTCCAAATTTCTTGATTTTGTCTACAGACTTCTCAAAGTATTATATGGACTCAAATAAGTCCCAAGAGCATGGTATGATACATTGTCAAGGTTTCAATTTGAAAATCAATTCTCTAGAGAAACAATTGATAGAACTCTCTTTTATAAGAAGCATGGCAAGGACATCATCCAAGTTCAAATTTGTGTGGATAATATCATCTTTGGCTCTACAAATGAAAAGGTGTGTCAAAGATTCTCAAAACTCATGCAAAGTGAATATGAAATGAGCATGATGGGTGAGATCAACTACTTCCTAGGTCTTCAAATAAGATAAAGAACCAATGGCATCTTCATAAGTCAAACCAAGTACATTAATGACGTGCCCAAGAAGTTTGACATGCAAGATTGTTCACCTGCAAAAACTCCAATGTCTACAACTATCGAGCTTGATGAAGATAAGAAGGGAAAAAGTGTAGACATGAAGACTTATAGAGCAATGATTGGATCTTTACTATATTTAACAGCTAGTAGGCCAAACATTATATTCTCTACATGTTTGTGTGCAAGGTTTTAGGCGAATTCAAAGGAATCTCATCTCATTGCTATGAAGAGAATACCGAGATATCTCAAAGGAACTACTCAGATGGGATTATGGTACTTAAAGGAAACATTATTCAATCTAGTTGGATATTCTGATGCTGATTTTGTTGGGTACAGAGTTGATAGAAAGAGCACATCTGGAAGCTGTCAATTCCTTGGACAGAGACTGGTGTCATGGTATAGCAAGAAACAACAATCAGTTTCAACTTCCACAACTGAGGCTGAATACGTAGCTGCTGGAAGTTACTGTACACAAGTGATTTGGATAAGAAATCAATTGAGAGACTATGGACTAGTATTGCAAAGAATTCATATCATGTGTGATAATACTAGTTATATATCTATTGTTGCAAATCCAGTAAATCATTCAAAGACAAAGCACATTGATGTAAGGTACCATTTCATAAGGGAACATGCAGAAAATGGTGTGATTGAATTATTCTATATTCCTACACAAAAATAGCTGACTGATATATTTACTAAACCGCTAGATGAAGCCACCTTTAACATGCTGTTAGTGAGATTGGAATGCTAAATTATTCTGACAAGTGGCTACGTAAATATATATCACCAACTGTTACAACAATTACTTCACAGACATAAATTCTCAATGATTTATCTAAGTGAAGTAAACTGGTGTATATTTATTAATATATCAGTCATATTGTTGTACATTGTTTCTGAAAAATTAAAATTACAGCTTGGAACTACTTTCATGCTCTAAGAAAACCTGGAAAAAAAATTATTATACTTGTGCATGTTTAAATAACAAGTGTGATATTTAACTTTGCAGCAATATTTAATAAATGCATTTTTCTTTCTAAATTAAATTCGTTTGATTTAAATTTAGTCTGAAAAATGTGTTCTTGATAAATTTCTTATACTTTATTTTCCATGTGAAAATAAAGTAGTTTTTCTCAAAACTGGAATTTGTGATTAAGTTGCCATTTTTTTTGACTTCTCGACTAGGTACAATTCTTGAGTTCTCGGTTAGTGGTAAATAAAGTTCTCGAATCATAATTTAGTGAGTTCTCGATCAGTGTGGTAGTTAAGTTCTCGATCACTAGAGTTCTCGATTGCTTTGAGTTCTCGAATGATCCAGTTCTCGAATGGTTTAATTCGTTTTACTGAGTTCTCAGTTAGTGATAAATAAAGTTCTCGAATCATAATTTAGTGAGTTCTCGATCAGTGTGGTAGAGTTCTCGATCACTAGATTTTCCGATTGCTTTGAGTTCTTGAATGATCCAGTTCTCGAATGGTTTAATTCCTTTTACTGAGTTCTCAGTTGATACACTTCTCAAATATATATACAAATAAGATTTCTCGATCAAATTCTGATAGTTCTCTACTTAAACAACTTTATTTCTTTTTTTGAGTTCTCAATCACTAAAATCGATTACAATTCTAGTCGAGTTGTCTGAGTCATATAAATAGCAAAGTAGATCTAACTTCTCATTTCTACACTTAATCGCAAACTCAAAGAAATTTTGCTCTCAACAGTTACATTCGAACTCTTCTTCTATTTTCTCTAAGACTTTCGTTTCGTCATTTCTCTCTCTCTATACACTAATCGAATGACATCTTCAAGTTCCACCCCTGCAGCTGAGATGTATGTCATCCCTAAAACTAACTTTCTTGCCATTGCTAGAGATGCAGATGCTAAGCCACAATACAAATGCTTCACCAGGTTCCACCTTGAGTCATATCTGAGAGAAACCCTGTTGAGCAACCCTCTACTATATCTGGACATACTTGAGCAGTTCTGGAGCACAACTAAGTGGAAGGAGGTTGCTTTAGAGAATGGGAGCTCTAAGATCCTTGTCACCTGTAAAATCGAACAAGAAAACATCACTTTCAATGAAGATGATGTAAATGCGAGTTTAAAGCTTCCAACATCAAACCATGATAGGGTACCAACTGAAGCAGAGCTAGCAAACTTCATGGAATTCATTAGGTACTCCGATGAAATCAAGTTGGGGAAACTCAACAAGAATTTTGTCAGAAAGGAGTGGTCGTTTCTCTTCGACACATTACTGAGGGTTTTCACATGCAGGAAGACAGGATTCGACCAAATAAGTTTAATTGCCCTAAAGCTGGCCTACTCCTTGTCTTACAACCAAAAGATGAATATAGGCAGGCTCATTCTTGGGGAGCTCATAACCAGGATTCCCAAGAGAGGTAATGAAATTTTCTTTCCTATCTTCATTCAGTCAATTCTTAACATTAAAAATTCTAATTTGATTGAAATATCTGGAATGAACAAAACGAGAATTGGCTACTCCAAGTCCATGTCAAAGATCATTTTTGCTACATTGGATAGGAGGAGCATAGTGAATATACCTCTTCAAATCACACCTCATATGAGGAGTGTATTTGGAGGATACCCATTAGTGCAGCCTACATATGGTTACTTGAAGACATTAAAGGGTCCCAAGATTGTAGAAGTACCAAATGCACCTAACTCAGGAACCTTTAACCCCACCGAGCCCTTTCTTTCAAATCCATTAGCTATTAGTGAGCCAACCTCCACATCCTCTCAACATGGTGTGGTTAAAAAGAATAAAAAGAGGAAACCTGTCCAAAAGAAAATATTAGAAATTGTTGTAGAGAGAGCAGAAAACTCATAATCAGACGAGTCACCTATAGAACCTCTAAAAAGGAGAAAAACAATTAAAGAAGCCACACTAGACCACTATACATCCTCCCAACAAGGTGTAGAGGTTATAAAGGGGTTACACCTACTACTAGGTGCATTTTCTCAATAAAGTGCATCTATTGAACTTGGGAGTCAGCCCACTCCATCCAATACAGAGTCTGCACCAGTACATGAACTCACTCATGACACTGAAAGAAGTTTAGTAGAAAAGGAGACACAACAGCACTTAGGCATGTCCCTTAAAACTTCCCCACCTTTTCATGGGAGTTGCCAATACTCACTTCTATTACAAACACTTCTTCCTCACCTAAAATTTCTTCTCAACATATTATGTTTGGCCAAACATAAAAGGTTGTTGATCACCAGGAATCTACTCCTCCCGGTGAGCCAATCTCAAGTGACTTAGTGCATGACACTTTGCTCACCACCCAGGACACACATCTAGATGGTCAGGGAATACAAGCTGGGGTATATCCTAATGACACCATCACAACCACAGAGGCTCTAGAAGTTTTCACTTCAGACTCTGTGGGGGTCATCGCTACTTCACTCATTGGTTTCATTCATGAGCCATTGGAGACCCTGTCTTCACAGACATTGGGAAATCTTGGGGATCTCTACTCCATGCAAATGACATCCACTGTAACAAGTGGCCCTAGCTCTGACTTTATTTCTCAATAGTTGAAGCCTGTGCAACATGGTAGTTCTTCAGGACCATCTTCTGATGGGTTACATTTTGAAGAGAAGTTAAGGGAATTGTATGGAGACCAAATGGATAGATTTTATCATATTGCTCAGCAGCTCCTCACTGCACATCTACCAAATCAAGATTATGCAACTATTCTTTTGGAATATGCGAAAGATCAGGAGGAGATTAAAGATAAAAATGAACAAAATTCTAAAAAAGGTGAAGGAAATGTGAATGCCTGGTTGGACAAAAGCCAAACTGTGAGCATGGATGATATGATGTAGTGAATGAGGGAGACATATCTAACTTCACTTGGGTCATGTGGTAGGACCTTCACTGCTTCAGCTATGTATGAAGCCATTCATGAAGTTGCCAAAGTGCAACTTCAAGCAAACCACTACCTTACTAGGGGCTTCCAATCTGAAATTGCAGATCATAGAAACAAGATGAAGAGCATGATGAACTCAATTGCTGAAACGTTCATACTTAGTGGGATGCATGCTCCAAGATCTGAGTCCTCTATGACAAGGATGCATATGAAGGAATTATCTGACAAAGTGGAGAAAATGGAGAGAGCCTTTAAGGACATGGTTGAGACAAATGCCAACCTTCAACAGGGCCAAATAAGAAGAAATAATATGGTGGATGTTCTTTACAAGAACAGGCATGCTGATATGCCACCAATGGATGTTAAGTTGAATGAAATGATTCCATTTCAAGTGGACTTGCACTATTAATCCAAGGCCAAAGATGAACAGGCTCAAGCCTCAACAATTGCTAAGCTGGCTGAAAAGGTAGAACATTTGACTGCAGAACAACACAACATCTCCACCAATGTCAATGCAGTGTTTGCAAAGGTCAGCTCCCTCTAAAAGGAAGTTAATTCCTCCATGTTTACTCAAGGCATCACTCTCCAACAGGTCTCCAACCAGCTGACAAATATTCAAAGTCTTCTATCCACCATGCCTGCATCCAACCAAGCCCCTAAGGTCAAAGCTACTTCTCACATAAGGCCTACTCACTCTTCCTTTCTAAAGCATTAACAAGATATCAACACTAAGGGGGAGAAGGAAAGAATGGATGAGATTGAGGCAAAAAGGTATATAGCTGTAATGGCCATTATAAGAAAGGAGGTGTTGAAACCCTGTGCAGATAAATTTTTTTTGCTTGAACTGAAGAATCTCAAAGTACAAGTCAAGGGTCATCATTGGGACTATAAGAAGATTCTAGAAAATGCTGTCATAGTTGTAAGGAGAGTAAAGTACGAGAGAAATGGAAAATTATGCAAAGAGCCATTAGTACAGATGGAGTCTGGCTATTTCAAGCTATTTCTAGGGACATTTCAACATCTCTCATACATTGAAATGGAATGCATGCATAAAGTAGTTGAAACAGTGACCCGGGAAGATGCGGAATTGAAGAAATCAGTCTTAGGTCCTCTCCTGCATATCTCTGTTCCTGAGGCCTACTGCTACCCAGATGTAGTGTTGTACATGACCAAAGCAAACAAGATAGCACACTTCATGCTCTCCAAACATTTTAACAATTGAAATAGAAATCAAGTCATGAGTCTGATTGATCTCCTAGAAAATAAGCATGGTAAACAGGAAGAAGACAAAGTGATCTTAGAGAAGTTGAAGAAGTTTATAAATGATCATGTATCAGAATTTGCAAGTGAAGAATTCAGAAGAAAGAAGAAAGATGATGAAGACAAAGGTCAGGGAAAGAAAGATAATCAACCTACACCTAGGAGTGATAAAGGTGGAAGGAATGATGGAGAAGATAAGAAGATTAAAAATGAGTCAGTCAAGGACAAAAAGCATGAAAGGAAAATGTCATCCAAATAGCAAGTTGTTGGTGCTCATACTAGTGTACCTACCCAAATTCAGGACACTAATATAACTCCAACAATTTCTGAAACTGCTAGAATCCCAAAATCCAAATCACCAAGAAGACATCTTGTCAATGTGACTGCCAATGGAGTAATAAGGAGGGAAGTGAAAGAAAATCAACTCAAAAGATTGAAGCCATGCCAACAGGTCAAGGTCAACACTGCAACAAGAACTAGATTCAAGAAATTTACTAGCTCTTTGCTAGTTAGATACCCCAAATGGATAAAGCAAATTATTGCCCCTAACAAAGGTCTATCAGTTCAGCCCATCCAAGAAATTGTTGAAAATAATAAGTCAAAGATCAAGCAATGGAAGGCAGACAGAATTGTAAAGGTTGAATTAAGAGACAAAAGAATGTTTGTGACCACTTTTTGTGAAGAAGAGAGAGCTTTCTATCATGACAACTCAACTTCAACTACTAATGACATTAAGAGAGTGATCAGCCTGTTTGACAAGAAGTGCATGATAGACAAATTAAAGATGGTTGAAGTTGCTGAGTACTTAGTTAGGAATTATCAAAAGAAAATTGACAAAGTCAAGTACTTGGAAGAATTGGTGGAAAGGAAGTTGAAGGAAGATAAGGAGATTGATAGATTATCTGAAGAGCTAAGGAAACGGGGAAAGTGTAGAGTTTTCAAAAATCCTGATAGAGTTGAGTTCAAGCTGAAAAAAGGAGCAACATCCAAGATCAGACTCAAATTTATCCATGAATATCCCTTGCAAACTCTTAATGTTGCTGCTGACATGCTTAAGGATGTAATTTTGATTGAAGAATTTATCGTCAGACAACAAATTCTTCAGGAAATTGATGATATCAACTCCAGGGAATAAGAAGAGAAGAGACAGAGATATGATCATTTCAGACAACAACAGCAGCAACAAGAAAAATAATAAGGGTAGGATTGATATCTTGTATAAATTTGTTAAATTGTTTTTCCCAAATTAGGGGAGATTGTTGGACCAAATCAAGCCAACCATTATTGTATTTATTTATCTTATTATAACATTCAAATGCTTCATATATTAAATAGTAACTTGGTTATTTTAATTATGCATTTGCAGTTAGAATCTTGTTTTTAATGCATTTCCAATTGTAAATAAGTAATATCAAAAATAATTATTCTGGTAGAAGATTCTGTGAATCATGCATCAGGAAAATAAAGCATTACATCAAATAAGGACTTGCAGAAGAAGATTGTTTCTAAGGCATTTTACTGATAGAGAAGTCACATTTGATAGAGAAGTCATGAATGCAAGATGGTCGAGAAGTCTACTCAGTTGAGAAGTCATGAACATAGAGTCATTCCAGAAATACTAAGGAATGTTCATTCGAGAAGTCCATCTAAACAAGTCGAGAAGTTAGCTGATTAACCCAATCGAGAAGTCTGTAAAGCAATTCAGTCGAGAAGTGTGAAATTGAGCTTGATCGAGCAGTCTAACTCAATAGAGAAGTATAGCCTGATCGAGAATTCATCAACAGACATACTAATCGAGAAGTCTATACACTCGAGAAGTCTCAAGTTAAAGATCAATCGAGAAGTCTCACAAGTACTCGGTTAAATAGTTCAAAGACTGACTTCTCAAAGAATAAAGGAGTTGAGTATTCGGTTGATTCAAACAACTACTTTCAAGGAAATTTATAGAAGCATAAGACAAATAATCTGAAGCATTGTCATTATCAGGACAGTCTATCCTATGAAGATAATGACAAGTCTATAATGAAGATTCAAAGAAAGAGAAGACAAAGACAGAAGAAAGAAAGCAGGATGAAAAGACTGTCATAGATTTGTGTTAACTAGAAATAAATGGTAGTCAAATGTAAAGAATCTTTTGTCTGTTTCTAGTTTTAGTATACCTGTCTAGTGAGAGCATGTGCAAACAAGACTTGTTGTCTATATAGTATAGAAAACAGCTTCACTAGACAGGGTGAAGAAAATTGTATATTCATCTACTTTCCATGTCTTTCTTTCAAGAGCAAGAAGCTGAGAATTCCAAATAGATTCTCATATTGTAGCAAATCTTTCTAATAAAAAATTATATTGATATTTACATGTGGTGTGTTAAGTTAAACTCTGTATCTTATACAAACACTGATAAGGTAATACAAGGCTACAATACTAGTTCAATTATAAAATTAAAGGCATTCGAAAAAGAGGTATCAACATATACATTCAACCCCCCCCCCCCCCACTGTATAGTTTTTAACAAACTCATTCCTAACAATATATTTTATATAATTTTTCAAAAACTTATTTGTATTTTAATAAGATAATATTTGTGTGTTTGTTCATAGATGTGTTTTAATTAGGAGATTAATGTGAGATATATTTTACTTAGAAGATTAGTGTTTAAAAATTAGACTCAAATACCGACCAAGGATGACCGATTACTAAACTTTTAATCTTTTGACTTTAATAATATAGTATAGACAATTTATTTTATCATACTGATGTTAGAAAAATATTTATTTATAAGCCCGCTTTAGTTTGATAATATTTTATATATTTCACTTTTTTATATATAAAAATGATCAATTATTTATTTAACAGTCAATTTTAAAAATTGTTTTGACTAATTTATATATTATTTTTTTTACTAATGAGTATTTGTTCTAAGAAATTCTCGGGATGGGTCAGAGTCGAACCCAAGATCTGGGATAATAGAGGATAAGCCTCAACCACTTGGGCTATCCCATCATGCTCAATTTATATATTATTATAATTGTTTGTTCGGTAAATGTTTTTCTAATTTATAAAATATTGGACAAAATCAAGCCTACTGTATTGGATTTACTTGTCTTGTTGTAGCACATTTAGAACTTATGTATTAGGTTGGTGACTTAGTTATTTTAATGTACACTTGCAGATAGAAGTATGAGTCAATTGTAATTCTAAATTGTAATTAAGTATCAAAGAATAAAGTCTAATAGAAGATTTAAATTTGGATCATGCATCAAGACAAAGAAGACTTCACCAAAAATATGGAATGCAGTTTGAGAATTCTTCTAAAGCAAGTAGCTAATCGAGAAGTCACCTCAATCAAGAAGTCAAATGTATAATTGGCCTAGAAGTCTCAAAATACCTCATGGCTCAGTATTCGATCAAGAAGTGTTCAATTAGGAAATTTTTTTGTGTTGAAGAAGACTACTCTTCCTTGAATGAGTGGTTGTCCGCAAAGTCTGAATATAAAAAAATATGCAGGTCATCGTGAAGTGCTAAGTAGTGGATTTAGTGAAGTACAATATGTTGTTTATCGAGAAGTCTCAAATGAACATATCGAAAAGTCAGTTAGGCAATACGTCATGAATTCATCGAAGCATATATCGAGAAGTGTGAAATAGCTCATGTCCTGAAGTTTACTATGTTTTAATCGTGAAGGGTCAAAGAGCCATGTTGTGTAGTCTATGAAGTGACTTGTCAAGAAGTGAAGAATCTAACAGAGTTCATGACATCATCACTTAGCTAATTTTAAGAAAATATGTTGAAGCAATAGACAAAATAAAAGAAGCAGTGTCATGCTCAGACTCGGTCAAACTTGTGCATGAAAGTGACAACTCTACAACAAAAGGTTGAAAAGAAAAGAAGGATGAAGAAGACAGAATATGGAAGAAGTTAGAAGAAGTCTGTCTAATTCTAAGTAATAGCCAGAAATATGAAGAGTCAAATTAGAAAAATATTTTGTCATATTCCCTAGTTTAGCATGTAATACGGTAAAGCATGTGATTGCTAAGACATGTTGTCTATATAGTCTGTGCATGACTCTAAAGTAAAATCAATCTTAAATATCTTGTATCAATTCCTTATTTTCTTTCATCGATAAAAAGAGGCTGAAATTTACTCTTGAATTTCAGGTTGTAGCAAAGTTCATTCTAATACAACATTAGACTGAAAGTAATTCCAGTTGTATATTGTATTTATTACACATTTTTAATATACTAACTATGATTATCAGCTATGCAAAGAAAATAAAAAAGAATATAACTTATACATTTACCACCCCTTTATATAAGTTTGGTGGATTCATTCCTAACATGATCTAAGAATGATAAGAGTAAGTTGCCTACAATCTAAAGATGGTCGATGAATTACAAAAAGAGTTGGATGACTTTGCTTTGAAGGTTTAAGGATCGGAGAATAAATTGGACACTAAGGCCAAAGATGTTTCTAACGAGAAAATTATGCGCACTCGAGTTGAAATGATGTTGAAGTTCAAGCATGGAGAGTCGGCGTTCTAAAATGTTGATGAAACTATGAATATTGACAATGAGGCCTATCTAGACGACACCTTATCTTTTGAGAGCATGGACGGTGGTGACAGTTGTCGAAAGTCTTCTAAAGATGGTAGAAATGACGAAGAGTAGAGTCTTGACGTCATTTTCATGATATTTTCTTTATGAAACTTATTTATTTCAGTCGTTGAACTGTCCCTATGATGTTGAATCTTGTTGAGTCCAACTTTTAGTCCATATTTCACCTGATAGGTGGGGGGGGGGGGGGGACACGTATGATTTCTTTATCGAATAATTGAATTTATGTTTTCTAATAGTTAATATGGTTTTTATTTTTTTTGATATTCAAGTCATGGTATTATATTCCATGTCATTATCACATGTCTTGACATTGATCCTTGACAGTGCTTAAGTATGCTTTTTGATCCATAGCTTCATATGATTTGTTGACATCATTAACAATTAACAATGAATCGCAATTGACTTGTATATGCTTAATATTAAAGTCTTTAGTTATCGGCAACCCAATTAACAATGCTTAATATTCTGCCTCGTTATAGGTTGCCTTGAAATTACAACAAAAGGAATATACAATAATGTCACCTCGTGACAATTTCAGTACAAGGCCTAAACCTATTACATTAACATTTGATGCCCCATCAGTAGATAGATGCCATGGTTCATGACATGTTGTCAAAATACAATACTTAATTATGACTTCATGGTTGTGTCAGACTCATACATAATATCATACATACTCAATCTGACCGACCACTTTGTCATCCGTCCTGTCAACTCTGATTTGTGTACAACCGAATTGATATGATTATTATGTCTTTCCTTACTGCATTGAGCAATTTGAGAAATGCTTTTGTCCTACATTCTCCAAGAATGACAGCTCATATCAGAGTCTCCACAATCAAGACAAATTTGGTTGTCTTCCAATATTATCTTTAGTTTGAAAAGATTCCTGACTTGATCTTCATGTATTGTCAACGTTAATTCATAATTTGTTGTGAAGCATATCAATTGCTAATCTTTGTCTGGAATTCTTCAATGGTTATTTATACATCGACTGATAATTTTATCCATCGATTGATATTTGATGTTATCAATCGATATATCAATCAAGAGGGTCTTCAACATCCATTGATAGTATTCAATCTTTAATATTCATCGAGCCTTGAAACATCTATCAAGTCTTTTATTTATATGTTGACCATCCATCACTTGGGAATTTTCTTGTCTTACCATTTAATAGTCTAAACTCACATCAGTTGATGACCAATATATGTTGACTTACAAATCCATTGACTCTAGAATGTATTATCCATCGATCACTTAGATTATCAATGGATAAAAGACTTCAAATAACATTTTTACTAATATACCAATTATCAGTTCATACATTTGACACTTTAACTGATAATGGCTTCCTAATCAATGGATATTTATTGAACACATATCTGTTGACCAGTTACAATAATAGTTTTACTAACTTATGATTTCTAATGGTTGTGTTATCATCAAATTGTATAATTCCAAACAGTTATAACTTCATTTTTAATGAGCCATACCTTGTTAGAAAGGTCTTTTTGTTATTTACGAGTTTCGTCTTTTGAGTTTTTCGAGAAAATATCATTAGAGGGTTAAAATGATCAAATACAGATATGATCAGACTTGGAATCATGGTGATGTTTAAAATTTGAGATGTGATATTTTTGATTTGTTACTAAGGATTGAATATATATGCTCTAATACGATGTGAATTTTTATTTATGTAATTGAGGTAAGCAACTTTCTGTTGATCTGTATCATCCCTCTACAATTTATTTAAATATCACATATATATATAGTATATTGATATGTGATTAATAAGAAAATAATATTTAGAAATCCCTAGTTTTAATTGTGTATCAAATCAAGAATTTGGTTACTGTATATTGCATAGAAATAGTTTACGCACGTTCAGGAAGAATGATAGACCTTACTTTTTATGAGTGACATAAACTAGCCCCATGGAAGCATAAAAGTCGTGTGACCCCACGGTAGAATGTGACCGTAACTTAGAACTGTGAATAAAATTTGAATAAATTATTTAGATTTCTTTGTGGATTTAAAGTTTTTGAAACTATTTTTGAAAATATTTTGAGCTTTCGTACAATAGTTATTTGCAATGTTTTACCTTTCATTATTTTAATATATTTTTTGTTACTGATTGAATAAGGATGTAAGTTTTGCAGATTTTCGTTTTGATTTATGATGATTATTCAATAAGACATGTTTGTCTAAAATGTTTTCGTATTTACTAGGTATTGAATATGTGGATGTGGAGGTACGACTCCGAATTTTTATCATTTCTGTTAGTATATTTGATTTCTGATTAATTATTGTTTAATTTTATTAATTAAAAGTTTAATTATTATATTTGATTATCAGTTTAATATTTCGAATAAGAACTGGAAAATGCATGATTTTATTCAAGCTACACTTTTATTAATGTTAACATTACAAATACAAAAAGTACAAGCATTTTTAATTAATAAACAGAGGCAAAATTATGATTAAGTTGTACCAACGTATATGCAAACTAACCCTACAAATTTTATTCTATATATAAATTAATTGACAAACAAAATTCACAAAACATAAATTTAATATAAGAGCCTCCATGTATAGTATTTCACATACACTAGACATAACAAACAAGAGCAAAAACATAATTACCTAACCACTTGACTTTTATCAGCATGCAGATTATTAACTACTCCATCAGCTTATTTTTTAATATTTCAAGTTTGACTTTTTGGACACTATTTTAAGAGTTTTGACTAGAATTATTATTTTTTAAATTTTTTTGTGAATAAAAACTTTAATTTAATATTTTTATTTAAAAAAGAAAATCTTAAAAATAATAAATTTAACTATATAGTCGAAACTCCTAAAAATGTGTGTCAAATAATCAAACGTCAAATAAAACCAAACCAGAAGTTCACCAGAATAATTCGACGGAATTTCGATCCAAAAAATCACTAAGGTTAGATTTTTCTCTTATCAAAATAGTGGAATATTCAAACTAACAAGATGGATAGTTGAAGGTCTTTTTGCATTCCAAAAATTTGCCAAAAGCTTGCCAGAAAAATTTGCTAGAGTTTCGACAAGAAAAATCAAAGTGGTCGGATTTTTCTAATACGAAAATGACAGAATATTCCAAGCCAATAGTGGGCTAGATGGAGCCTTTTTAGAAAGAGACAATCAAGCTAGAAATGCTAAGTTTTGAATCTTTCTTGTAGATCTATAAAAATCTTAACCAAATGGGTTTGATAAGATGTAGTATCTTTATAAAAGATATGTGCTCAAAACTTGGGGTAAATATAAATACTTTGAAGCCAAGAAGGTTTCCTATTTTTTACACCACAAATATGAACTAAAAACACTATTTAGAGTATGCCAAAATTTGGTCAGAAAAATCGAAAATGAATTTTTCTTCCTCTTTTCAAGGCAAACAAGTTTTAATGGGCTAAATCTAAGATGTTTAAACTTGGTGTAGAAAAGAAACCAAAGATAGAAAGATAGGTTACCTTTTGCAAAAGAACTTTAAAGTTGGAACAAAATAGGTTATACGAGAGAAATATTTTAGAGAGAGAATCTAGAGAGAAGGAGAAGAGAATACTGCCACACAAATATGATACTAGCTTTGCAAAAATGAGAATTGTTTTGGCTTTCTTGCTGTGTCAAAATGTGGGGGATGAAGATTGTATTTATAGGAAAAGTCGGGGGAATGAACACTACAAGAAAAACAGTATCACACAACACTGATCAGACAACGCTCGATCAAAAAAGCATTACCCAGAATTAACATACAATGGTTTATTTTTGCCCTCGAAAAACCATGGTCTAATCCAGGCTTAATACAATGGTTTTCAGAACCGTTGTGAAAAATACTCAAAATTATGGAGGTTACACAACTGTTTCTAAAGACCATTGTGTTATTATAATTCATACAATGAAAAACATAACTGTTGTTAAATATTATACAACTGTTTTACAAAAATATTGTTTTATTAGAATTCATACAACTGGTCAAATAACTATTGTTAAATGATGCACAACTATTTTATTATGCTATTATTTTATTAAAATCACACAAGTATTTTTGATAACATTGTTCGTTAATATGTCATACAACAGTTTTTAAAACGAATAAACACTTGTATAATGAGCTAGATTTTTTTTAAAATTAAAAAAAATGATTTCTTCATGAATTTTGATTTTTATATCCTATAAATTGAAATATATATTTATAATATGGATATGTATATATCTGTGAATACTAACTACCTATTTTTGTAGTTCCAACATGAGAATATGTATACCTTTTATGTTATGAGTTATGAGGTAGATAATCACTTAGTGGTAAATCTACAATTATGTCATTATTAAAATTAAAATTAATTTTTTCGATGATCCGACCGTACGGATTTTAAGATCAATATGTATTAGTCATGTATAAAAAAAATCATTATATTTTAAATTTGTTTTGTATGTTTTTTTAACAAAACTAGTCAAAATAGTAAATAAACAATTTTCATCTTATTGTAAAATTGTATTTTTTCTCTTGTAGTGTCAAACAAACAACCTTTTTTTTAGCAGTTGTGTT
The DNA here is from genome assembly GCA_028671895.1 of Oenanthe sinensis. NCBI lineage: Eukaryota > Viridiplantae > Streptophyta > Magnoliopsida > Apiales > Apiaceae > Oenanthe > Oenanthe sinensis. The sequence goes on along the minus strand of CM053801.1, from coordinate 37,079,586 downwards.
GTACGAGTTAAAAAAATATATCGGTTTTCAACGTAAGACCGTTATAGAATAAAATATTGTATGAAATGAAACGAGACAATGCTTCTAAAAAAATCATTGTATTAATTTAATTAAGACAACAGTTTTTAAAAAGAAAAAACCATTGTATAATGAGTTATATTTTTTAAAAAATTAAAAAGATTAGATTTTTTATGAATTTTGATTTTTGTACCTATAAGTTGAATAATAAATTTATAATATTGATATGTATGCATTTATATTGTTTGTGAGTACTAAGTACCTAGTTTTGTGGTTCAGACATGAAAATGAGTATGTATTTTATGGTACAAGGACCTAGGTAATGACTTTGTGGTAGATCTATAATTTTCACATTATTAAATTAAAATTACTTTTTTAGGTGATACAAAGGTACCAATATCAAGACATATAGATATTGTGACATACTTGCATTCAATTTATATTAGATATAAAAATTATGTAAGAGCTACATAAAAAATCAATGATTATATTAAAAATTAATTAAATTAGTAAATACAATAAAATCCTTAAAATTTAATACTTCATAAATTAATAATCTTGTCGAATTGAGTTTTATAGTTCGAACACCAGTTAAATTTATTATTATTATTATTATTATTGGTTTAAAAAAATTATTGGTTTTTGTCTCCTACTCTAATTTTATTTGTTGTTATTATTATTATTTTATAATTTTTTATTTATTTGTTTTTCTCATTTAGACCAAATTTTATTCCTCCCCCAAATATTTCCTCCTCAGCCAATTTTATTTCCCTCTTCTATCTTTCTCTTCAATTTTCATTGAGCAGCAAAACTCCCTTCTCTTCCAAACTCCTCTTATCTTTCCCTCCCCTTCAATTTTCAATAGGCAAATACTAAACACATACTTTTCTCTCTCCCTCCTCTTCGACACTGCTCTTCAATTCGGGTTTTGGTTTCTTCGATCCACTCATCCTTCGATTCGGGTTACTTTTATTTGGATTCTTCGATTAACTCTTTCTTTGATTCGGGTTAGTTTTAAATTGAGAGCTTCGATTCAGGTTAGTTTTAAATTGAGAGCTTCTTCAATTTTTAGGGTTAAATATTTTTTCAAAATAGTTTAATTGACTGTGATTTATAGCTTTGATTTGGGGCTAGTTACATGGTAGAAGGCTTCATTATTTGATTATGAGTTACATCTCTAGTTTATATTCTTTTTATGTTTATAGTCTACTAATAATCTGCAGACCTTGGATTTTATTGAAGGTTCGCATATGTGTTTTGATTTATTACAATGAAGTGTTTGTTGAAAGTCCACTTTAAAATGCTCAAATTTTTGTGGTAATACGAATTCAAAAAGTTTATTCCATTGTGCCCTGTTTAAACTCTATGCATTGGGCAGAAAAAAAAAACTAAACTAATTTTCTTTCTCCACTTTCTATCTTGAAATTCTATAGTGTTGCGCTAAATGTTCTCAATTTTGACTTACATAATGATTATTCTGGCTGAAATGCAGACTAGTAGTTAATCCCATTGCTTCAATATTTGATCGGATGCTCTACAGAAGGTCTGCAATTCCTGGTTTTGATCGCGTTTAGTGTGACAACCCGGATATTTTCCAAAATTTATTTTTATTATGTAAATATTTTATTGGTTTTCTCAAAATAGGAGGAATAAATTTTTTTATATTTATTCCAGTTGGAAGTATTTACATATTTTTATTATTATTTAGTAATTATTTTCGATTCAGTGGGGCTGAGTTCGGTAAAATAAATTGATTATATTATTTTACTGATCTGGTCAGTATCTCAAGTCGGTATTTTGTTCGGGTGAAAATTTTATTTGAATAGATTATTTGAATATCCAAAATTTAGTATTTTTATATTTTTGAATATTCAGAATATTTAAATATTTTGAAAAGTTATTATTTTTAAATCATTTTAAAAATAATAAAATTTATGTTCTTCCCATAAAATATATTTATAGATTTTTGGGATTATTTAAAATTATTTAGAGATTAATGTGGTATTAAAATAATTTTTAAAAATATATTTTAGATTTTAGTAAAGTTTTTAAATGTTTTAGAAAAAAAAAGAATTTATATATATATATATATATATATATATATATATATATATATATATATATATATATATATATATATATATATATATATATATATATATATATATATATAATCCTACCTACCCGAAGACCCCGGCCCACCCCTTGTATGCTCATCCCCTGTTTCCCCCAATCTCACTGCTGCTTCTCTCCTTCATCAGCCGAGGTACCCCTCCTTACGCGCGTGCAGAACTCCCTCCCATGTTAACATCTCTCTCTCCCTTTTGTTTTATGTTCCGCTCCCTCTCTCATCTGTCGCTATGCGGTACGTGTTTATATATATTTAAAGTTTTAAAATTTATTATTTACAAACCAGGCATCCAATATTCGATATCTATATATATAAATGACCAGCGCTTTAAGACCTACGCATAGGTATAATTTTTGATAAGTTTTGAGAAGATTATTTTCTGGGCAGGTTTTCGTTTTTAATTTATTTAGGAGTATAGAAAGGGGATTTGATGATGGTGATCAAGCTAGGAGGCAGTGCAGCACGTGTATATGCAGGGGAATTAATTTCGGATTTTTCTGAGAATATCTTTCGGGCATCAGAAAAGACTCGTGGTGTGTCCGTAATTGATCTTTTGGTAAGACTTTTAAGATCCTGACTTGACGCTTGTAAATATTCGGGCATGTTAGTTAATATATATTAATTTCATAATTTTTAGAAATTATTTTTATACTCCGTAAAGTTACTTGTTGATCAGATTTTTGGGTTTAGGTGACTGTGTTTCTCGTTTACAGCAATTTTATATATATAGATAAAATTTATTTTGTGAATTAAATTTGTTTACGTTATTTTAGTATAGTTGGATTGTATTGTTTGAGATTGATTTTGAGGGGCTGTGACCCCGGGAAAAGTTAATTTTACAAAGCCCTTATTTTGAAAAATTTTCTTGTAATAAAAGATTTATTTTAAGTTCCAATTATTATTTGATTAAAAATATTAATTAGTTAAATATTAAAAAAATGTTTAATGTTATGTTTAATTATTTAATTTGATAACGTCATCGAGAGTAAACGTTATAAGTTTTAATGTATGAGTTAGAATTGTTAGTTTTTAGTCTTTTTTATTTGAGGATTAATTATTTATTTATATTCAAGTATCGATGATTAAATGTTTATTTATATTTGAGTCTCGAGGATTAATTGTTTATTTATATTTGAGTCTCGAGGATTAATTGTTTATTTATATGTGTGTCTCGAGGATTAATTGTTTATTTATATTCGTGTCTCGAGGATTAATTGTTGTTTTATAATCGAGTCTCGAGGGTTAACTAGTTGTTTGAGGATTAGATAATAATTGAGTTTATATTTTATTTATTGGTTTGTTAGATTTGATGTTAGTTTTCTTGTTAATAGGAATATGTCTGTGATAAGTATATAAGTATAGTTCAGTTATAAACGCTCGTAGAATACATCGAGGTACTTCAAGGACTAAAGTACCGTATTATATTTGACTATCGATGTAGACGTGTGGACTCGATCTCCATAGTTCAGACTCGTAGCAACCGCAAGGGTGTCAGATTAAAGAATTATTAAATGGTGATACAGTAAGACGGACAGTGTAGTCGACCCATTCCAGCTTAGGACAGCTTCGATATCAGGCAAGTATTTTCTCCTTGATCATCTTAAACACTTTTATTTTATTGTTTCGATTATTCATATCATGATAAATAGTTATTGTTCAGAACTATTTATGATTCATGTTTTATTCTGTGCATCAGAGTTACTTGTTATTCGTACTCTGAGTATTGGAAGATGATTATAATAAACACATCATATCCAGTGTTATCGTAGTAAGTAACGAGGATATGGTCTGTATTTGAAACTAAGCATACCTTATTTACTTGGGTTTGCTCTATTGGATTGAAATTTATCGCGTAGGAGGCCCGATGTATGGGGTCCAGCAATTGCATAGGAGGCCCGATGTAGGGGTCCAGCATTTTTAAGGAGGATATGGTAACCAATCCATCTTCCTATAGGCTAACATTACTTGCCTATTTTGGTACCTATTTATTGAAATCCTTGTTATATCTATGGGTATAGAAATGTACCGATGAACTATAAATGGGTCCTATTGCTTTTGAACCTGATCAGGGGGCAATAGTGTTTATTTGTGTTGGTATCCAATCCATATTGCCTGTGTGGCTATTATATATTGATTTTGAGCAGTTGATTCATTTTGATGACATACTGCATTGTTTCAGTTGAAATAAACTGTGATTTATTTACTGTTCAGTTTTCATAATAAACTGTGTTATATTCCATTCTCGATACAGATCTCAGATATTGACTACATTTCAGTTGTTCATATACTTGCTGAGCATTTCTTTAGCTCACTCTTGCTTTTCATCATACACTTTTCCAGACAGGATGAGAAAATATTAGCCTTTCAGAAAAAGTAGATTGACGAGATTTATCCGCGTAGCTCGGAAGAAGAAAGTAAGATGTCTTTACGAAGAAGTTTTCGGATCCAGAACGTCTGTATCTGGAGTAAGTTTTATTTATATATATTGGTATATTATATATTATATATATTGCTTGGTATAGACTCGTCCTAGCTGCTGGTATGCTTTTTATCGAGGTTATACCGGTAATATAAGATTGGTTTAAAGAGATTGTTGAAATCAATTTTGGAATTTTATGGATGGGGTAACAAGCGAGATTTGATTTGATTATTTGAGGTTTATAATAATTGATAATTGGTTTCTGGATTCTTGTTTCTAGAACTATAATCTAAAAGATCTCGGTAATTGGGGTCGTGACTGTAGAATTCAAATATTGAATGACTACATGGAGTTTAAAATATTATTAAAAAGGTGATTTTATATTGAGGATTTTCACGTGACGACCAGATCCCTGACCCCGGATTTGGGGGCGTTACATTTAGGCATCTGCTGCTAGAAGAAGGTAATGTGTTGATGTGATATGTTGATTTATTATGATTTCTTTGTATAGTGGGATGATTCGATACTTTCCTTGTTATTGGACTAAAGAGGTTTACTTACATTATTTTTTTAAAACTCGATGGCGAGTCTAATTAAATCAATCATCTAATTTGAGACCTGTGCATATGAGTGATTTCAGAAAGAGGAAGTCATGAAGCGAAACTAAAGCCAGGAGTTGAGCTTGGCCTACTTTGCAACTCTGAATATATTTTGTCTCTATCCTTTTCTTATATAATAATTTGTTGGATTAACATTTTGCTTATTACTTGTGATATGTTTATTGATGAGTTTCTAGTTGTTTATCTATTGGAGCATGCTCAACTATTTTACTTCCCAGAGAGAGTGGTCCATGCTTTAAATTTCAACTTGGAATTCATGGATGCATATGTAGCCCAGCTACAGAATTGATGTAATTCTGACAATGCAAGCTATGGTAAGATATCACTTATTTTCTGTTACCTTGAATGTATAATATATATTTCATGAGTAATTTTTAAGCAATCATGTTTGTTTATAAATGCAGAAGCACATATAAACTATCAAAGTACTATTCTAATGGCAGAAACTCTAGTTCAAGCTCAACAAAGATGAAATGCATTTGCAATCCGGCCACAACCGATATCAGTTGCAATTCGTTACAATTTTACTAGAAAAGTGAAAGGAAAGAAATTTGATTTCATTTTGTTTGTGAAAATGTTGATATTAGAACAAGTATAATAGGGTTTATGATAGTATTGATGGTAGACATAGACTTTTAGTTGTAGGTTGTAATTCTCCTTGATAACTTTGTATATTAAACCATAGTTTCAATTGTTAAACACTTGTCTATTTCAATTTTTTTAAGACAATAATATTAAACACTTGTCTATTTAAATTTCTTTTTGAGACAATAATATAAAACACTTGTCTATTTAAAAAATGAACCATTATCACATTGATATCTTACAACAGATAATGAGTTACAAACCACTGTAACAACTGGGTATAGCTAACAAATTCTTATTTAGGAACTGTTGTGGTTCATTATCTTCAGACATTACATTTTTATCCAGGAACCATTGTGATAATACGATCACAACAATGGATTTTGTTTTAGAACTGGTTGACTATATGAAAGAAGAAGAACACTTCCTTTTATATAAACTATTGTGTTAAAGAATATCAGACATTGAGCTTCACATAAAAAAGGCTTGATTAACTGCAAGTCTTATAATAGTCTATTTACTAAAATCATTGTTTATACCAACCTTCTAACAACATTTTTTCATGATCTTGTTGTTGTCTTGCTTAAAGACAGACAACGATCGCGTACCGTTGTGTCATCCGTGTATCAGATGATGGCTCAATATTTAACGGTTTTTCAGGGTATCAGACAACGGGTAAAAACGCTTGTATGAAGCTATTTTTCTTGTAGTGGAATGATGGAGCTTGACTTGGAATAAGTGGCTGAAATTAATGCCCCCAAACTTTGAATTGGTGGGGAATGGGAAATTTTGAATTTCTTGAGGGGGAAATCTGATGTGTATTGGGGGGAAAACATTTTGGTGTTGGACCAAGTAAACTAATGCTTATTGTTTCATATTAATCAAATTAATACGTAACAAATACAAATAAGCACGTAATACCAAAATTCATTAATAAATACAATAATTATGAAAATAATATATTTATTTTTCTGGAAATATTATAAATAATATTATGTCTGGAAAAATATTTTTCAAGAATATTTTCCTAATAATGATTAAATTATGAACTGAACGAACTGACTCAAAAATAAAATTTTTAGAAAAATTATGAGAGAAATTTTAATATTATTTCACATTATTCTAATAACCAATAAAAAGTTTCAATTCATTCTAACAAGTGTAAGTATTTATTTAGATCAAAATACCATAAAATTGTGTCTCGGATCTAAATACAATACATATAGTCGTTGGGCAAAATAAATCGATCCTTAAGATAAAATTTTGACTTGAATAAAATTGTTTACTAGTATTTCTATATATAAAATATAGTTGAGAGCTTGTGGGAAGTTACTAGTGTATTTAAAATATTTTTCTCCGAATAAAAGATAAAATGGAACACCAGGAGAAAATTTATATTTTAAATATTAGACAAGGGTAAAAATTACACAAATAATATTTTCATTGAGATAGATAATTTTTCATTCTGGTAGTCCCTTTAGGAAATATCTTATGTCGATAAACAATATTTTTTAGAAAAAGATTTATAATTAAAGATACCGAAAAATCTTTAACTTGCATTTTCTGTATAGCAATAATGTTCTAAAAAATACCAAAACATTATAGTTATTTTTCGAACTTTTTGCTTTTTTAAAAAGAAGTTTTAGGAAAAATAACCACTTGTAGAAATTAATATTGAACTCTTGAAAGTATCACTCGAATAATCCTATGGGAGATTACTAAGTGATTTTATTACTTCCTAAAATCTATTTAAACTTAATAATATTAGACCACATTAAAATAGTAAAAAGAATAGAAAATATGAAAAGAACAACATCGTTTCACTATTTCTTTTCTCTCTCTTTACTTTCCGCACTTGATCTACTGGTTGACTAATAATAATTTTAGAAGAGAAAAGAATTTTTTAAGACGCCAAACTATAAATTTTAAAAACGGTATTAAGCTATTCAACCCCCTTCTAACTAATACTGCCCTATTAAATTTAGAAGAGAAAAGAAATTTTTAAGACACCAAACTCTAAATTTTAAAAAGGGTATTAAGCTATTCAATCCCCTTCTAACTAATACTGTCATATTAAATTTTTAAAGAGGGTAGTATGTAATATTATCATATTTTTTAGAATAATAAAAAATATTATTAGTAAGAAAAAAATATTAAAATTTTTTAAAGACTAGAAATTAGAATTAAATTAGAATATTAGACATTTTTAATATGGGTTGAATGTGAATAACTAATTATAATAGGTAAAGACTTATTCTATGTCATCCGGCCTTCTAAGTTGACTCATCCTCACCCCCGAGAATTGCTTGAACACTTAATCATTTATCAGGCTATAAACCTAATTATTCTAAAAAAAAAATTTATTCTGTAATATCTCCTCATTCTTTCGTATTCATTTCGAGTCACTAAAGCGAAACAATTATAATTCTTTCTCAATAAAAGTTTTAATATTGTTTCTTCATCTTTATTATTGAAATTCATAGAAATTTGAGGGCATCTCAACTATCTTCTAAACTTCATATAAATTTTGATGATTCTTGAGAATTCAGAAAACCCTTTCGATTCCACATAAATTTCGTTCACAACATTTTTTCAGATTATGTATTCATCAATTATTCTCAAAATCACAAAATATATTCACATATTGTTTTTCATTTTGAAAATTTATGCAGTGGACAGTTTGTATGATTTCAAATTCGTTATAACTTTGTTTTTATCGAGCTATAGAAAGTTATTTTTCTTATCTATGACTTTCGTCTTGTGAGTTTTTTAAGAATATTTCGTTAGAGGATCAAAACCATCATTAACAAATATGATCAGACTTGGAAATATGGTGATGTTCAAAATTTGAGATGTGATATTTTCGATTAGTTATTAAGAATTGAATATATGCTCAAATACCAAGTGAATTCTTTGTTTATGTAATGGAGATAAATAACTTTGCATTGACCTATATTATTCCTCTACAATTTATTTCAAATATTATATATAGTATATTGATATGTGACTAATAAGAAAAGATAGTATATTGACCACAACTTACGATTGTGGGAATAAATTTGAACAAATCATTTAGATTTCTTTACGGATTTAATTAAAAAATTTGGAACTATTTTTGAAAATATTTTGAGCTTTGTACAATAGTTCATTACTGGTTTTAAGCTCATTGTTTTAAAAATATTTTAGGTTACTATACTTTGGATTCAACAAGGATGTAAATTTTGCAGTTTTTTGTTTTTATTTAAGATGATTATTCAATAAGACTTCAAAAGAATTTCATATTTCCTAATTATTGAATATGTGGAACTGACTCTGAATTTTTATCATTTAGGTTAGTATATTTGATTTTTGAATGATTATTTTTTAATTTTATTAAGTAAAAGTTTAATTATTATATTTGAATATTGAGGAAGAGGGTTCTAACGTGGATCTCACATAATTTCCTTATGTTATACTCAAATATCATATTATTTTAATTTCAAAATATTATGTATAATTACAAAATTGCCATTAAAAATTTATATTAAAACACCTTATTACTTAAAAAAAACTCTTTGCTTCAATCTAAGGTTTCTTTTTCTCTTGATTATTAATTTAATATTTAAAATAAGAAGGGGAAAATGCAAGATTTTATTGAAGCAACGCTCCTCCTATTAATGTTAACATTACAAATACAAATAGTACAAGCATATTTAATTAATAAAAAGAGGTAAAATTATGATTAGGTTTGTACCAACGTATATGCAAACTAATCCTACAAACTTTATTCTATAAATTAATTGACAAACAAAATTCACAAAACATAAGTTTAATATAAGAACCTCCATGTATTGTATTTCACATACATTAGATATAACAAACAAGAGCAAAAAACATAATTGCTTAACCACTTGCCTTTTATCAGCATGCAAATTATTAAGTAATAAACAAATCTTGAATACAAAATACTAACATATTCTTCCATTTTAAATTATAAGTTTCTGCAATTTTTTATACATAATTTATGGTGTATAAAAAATAATTTTATATTTTTTTATAAAAATTAAATATTTAAATATTTATTTAAAAATAAATTGTACAGCTATTTTTTTAAGAATCTTAAAATAGGTATGAAAATGAAAAAACCATATATTTTGAAACAGAAAAAACACACGCCAAACTAAAAATAAAAAATACATATATTTTGAAACAAAGAAAGCACCGGCCAAGCTCTTTTAGAAGTACTTTGAAGGAGAATTTAGCAATACAGCTCCATAAACAGTCTCATTAGAGGACATCATCCATTTGAAGACGATGTCTTTGCTGAAAAGTTGTCCTCACGCAGCAGTTGCAGGAGCTGCCTGTGCAGTCTTCCGGTGCGTGTCAGACAATATTGTGGCAGTACAGATCTCTGTTTTTTAGGAACTTTAAGGCTGAACGGCAAACCGTTGATTTTATCCCGAGCTGTATCGAAAATTCTAGTTAGATTCAAGATAACCTAGCAGGAGTATTCTCTTCATCCCAATTTATCCTTGACTTTCAAAAAAACCCTAGCAGGGAGTATTCCCTTGGTGTTTCCTTAAAAATTTCATATATTATATAATTGAAACAAATTATATAATATATAATTTTCCAAAAATTAAACATAACACATACATTGGGATGAAAAAAATATTATTATAATATGAAAACGATGCATATGGGACACTGATCTACACGTTATACGGTGCTAAAAGCGCCCCAAAATTGGGGGGAATTAATTCCTCTTTCTCTAACCATTTTAATGTTTATGAGGTCAAATTCATTAATTTTCTAATCTTTGATTATAACTTTAAAATAATATATAATTAAAATTATTAAAATTTTATATTATTAAAAATTTCTATATATATAATTTATTTTTAAATATATTTTTAAATTTTTTTAAATTCTAGAATAATAAATTATAATTAAAAATTAATTAACTAGTTAATTAATCACAAAAAAGTCAAAATGAAGAGAAGAATTATTTGTCATAATAAATTTAATAATTTAATGCATATGAAAGACCTGACCGATGCAAATGTTTTCATAATAAATTTATTAATTTAAAGCTGTGGACAATAAATTAAAATAAAATGCGGGCTGAATCAGATTATGGTACGTAGCCCATAGGGGACAAAATTATGATTCGGGAGCTCAGATTTTGTTATTGTTAGTTACATGACATGTTTATAATTACTAAAGTCTATAGGTAGTTGATTGGTGCAGTGGCGAAGAAAATTGAATATCCGTTTCCATTTATTAAAATCGAATGGGATATCTAATCTTGGAAAAATTAAATTAAATATTAAAATTTTCAAAATTTTAAAATTATGTAAGAAATTAAAAATTAAAATATTCAAATTTCCGAACATTTATACGAGCTGATATAGCATTTTGTAAATTTTGATCATGGGCCACTTTGTTTTCCCATTTATTTTGGAAATAAGAGCTTATTTTTAGAAAAAATAGGTATGTATGTACTTTAACTTAAAATAAGTAACTTATTTTTTCTTTTGAAAATAATATTTGGTTTTAAAATTCTAAAATAAATATATAACTTTAAAAAAATATAAAAAAATATAAAAAAATATGAAATAAATAACTTATTTTAAGTTTAAGGAACCCCAAACGGCGAGAATATTTCTCAATTCCAATATAACATGACAACCATGAAAAGTTTAAATATATTGGGTAGTTATGTTCACAAAATACTGAATTATGTGCAAAACAGTGCAGTTAAAGCTCCTTACCAACAGCAAGAGGCTGCATATTAGTAAATCCATGTTTGGGCATATAGTCAGCAAGAGTTCTTTTCATTCTCCACCTGGTTCCACATGCATTACATAAAATTGGCTTATGAGATGGGCCTGTTCTCCAAAGTGAAGTGTCTGTGCCAGCAAACACCAATTGCAAGCCGAAGATGATGACCAAGCAAGGAATGTTTTATAATTAGTATGCAAGTCTTAAATCTCTATAAATTAATATTTATTATATGAATATTAGCAAACTCATATGATCCTTATGAATGATAATAAATTAACCTGTTAAATAATAATAAATAAATTTAGTGGATTAAAATTAAGTAATATAGTTAGTATATATATTATAATAAGATAGTATTGAAGAGGCCTTGACTTAAAATAAGAAGTACATATATATTAATTTCATACTTGACACATATATAATTAGTAAATATTTAATTGATAAATTAAATAAAAATTACTTATGCAAAAAATCCCAACTCCAAGCTAAAAAATAAATAGAATTCATTTAAACACAAATACATTTCGAGGTTGTGAACCCAAAAAATGAGAGTAAAACCGGAGGTAAAAGCAAATTTAGTTTGTAATTATAGAAGATTACATACAATTATAAAAATATCCAAAATAAAAAATATTAATATCTTTGGTAAAAAGTAGTACGGTAATTTTTCTGAGATAATCTCCCGAACTTTATCATCTACAATTGTTATACAATTGTTGAATGTAAACAATTTTTCAATGAAGAAAATATGAGTGATTTACAAGCAAATTTTTAAAAGTAACCAAGTTGAAGAACACTTACGATTAATCCCACAATGGAAACATGATTTTGTGCCCTTCATATTTGTAGTAGATGTTCTGTAAATCGTTTGTGAAAAAATGAATGTAGGTGCTACTGCAAAAACAATAATTTCAAAATTAAGTATCACTGCAAAAAACGGAGTCATAACCGACCACATGAACCACCAGTTTTATTATTGTTTGAGATGACAACATTCGTAACTATAAATTAAGACAATAAACGAAGAAATAACATTACTTGTAAAAGCGATAATCATGTTACGTTTGCTAACTAATGAAAGGTGTATGAAAAAAGTACCTCACCTCAGCCACAAATGTATTTGAACAAATATATATATTATGCAAGAACAACATAGATTAGTTGTTAATGTGTTACATTTATAGATGAAGAAGAAATTAAATATTAGTTTGATGGATACATAATAAGAAAAATGTTATAATCCAGAAGACATATAAAATTCAAAAAGTATACTTAATATGAAATCACGATATTTTCCATTTTCTTTAATTGTGTTGGTATCTTTTAATTTTCTATTTCAAATTTTGGTCCTCTCTTTTTTCTATATCTGAATTTAAGTTGCTACACTTACAGAAAGAAGAAACTAGAGAATAATTTGATGCTTATATAATAGGAAAAATATTAAAATCAAACATCTAAAAAATCCAAAAAGTATATTAAATAGAATTTTACTATATAACTTTCATTTTCCTTCACTGGGTTATTAGTAGCTTTCAGTTTTTTATTATTATTTTTACTTTTTGTTCTTTTTATATTTATGCTTTTAAGGTATTAAACTCGTGCATCAAGAAAAATTAAAGAGTATTTTGATGCCGGTAAAATAGAAAAAAAATGTTAAATTGAAGAGTGTATAAATAATTTTTTAAAGTATTCATATTAAATAACTTTTACAAAATAAATTTTAATCTCCTTCATTTTAAAAGTAAAGATCGATGATCCTCAGGTTCACCTCACATAATTTCTCTCAATTTATACCTAAATCTCATAATAAAATACGAGGGTGCTATAATAATTTCATAATATTATATATAATTACAAATTTATCATTAAAAATTTATAATAAAACACTCTATTACCTTATGAAATTTCATGAGGTCAGACTCATATTCCTTTTTCTCTTTAAAGTATACAAATTAAGTAACTTTTATTTGTATTTTTGGTGGGTTTCTTCCATATCAGCTTTTGACGTGTTAGAGAAAAAATCGAAGGTAGTAAAAACGAAATTAGTGAAATCGAATGGGAGTCACTCCTTGTGTTACAAAAGAATTTTTTATTGCAGTCTTAAGAAAAAAGGGAGTTTCATGATACTCGAGAATAGATCTTTAACTTATTACTATACAAATTAATAGACCTAATTTTTTCTCCCTCTTCTCTCTCTTATTCTACCTTTCATCTCTCCTCCTTTGCCTTTTTTCTTCCCCGACCATTCGTTTTTTCCCAATGGGCCTTTTGGTTTTCTTTCTTAATCCCTGGACTTCGGGCATTGAACTTTCTAATGCCTTAATTACTTGTCAACTCTCCCCTTGTTCTTCACTTGGCTTTCAATCTCTCGATTACCGCATATTCTTCCCTCTCACAAGACCTTCTACCTTTTCTCTTCTTCACGACTCGATCAAGACTCCCTATGGTCATCTCCCATAACAATACTCTCCTTACTCCACCTTTGGGAACTGGTACTGAGTACTCTTCCTTGGAGAGGAGGCGATTTCATAACCATAATGCTCTCAACCAAGGTTCTCTAAGCAAAGCTACTAAAGATTCAACCTCAAGTGGTAAGATCTCTTCTTTTTTGTTTAGTTCACATGAGTTAGCCACTACCAATCGGAACCCTAGTGTGTTAGCAAGAGCTAATGCTCTATATGTGTATCTCTACCTATTGAATTTGTGAATCATGCTTCCGTGTATTGAAAAAACTATTGTTGTGGATTTGCTCGTAATTTTGGATTTGAGTTTGATGCTGTTAAGAGTTTTGCTCTTTGTGTCTATGAATTTGTTCGTTTTAAGAATGTGTTTAAACATTATGCAGGTTATTTGGTTTTTAAGTTCGAAAATGAAGATGCAATGTCTAGAGCCATCAAGTTTAGTTCTTTTGATATTAATGGATGCTTATTTGATCTCAAATTGTGGTCTGAGGACCTCTCTTTGAATGTCACTCCTGCCATGATTACTACTTGGGTCACCCTCCACAATGTGTCTTTCATGTATTGGTCGACCCAGGGACTCTGTTATCTTAGTCGAGCTCAGGGTACCCCTATAGCTATGTCAGCGGACACTTTTCAAGCTGCTAGTCACCATGAACTTTAATCACAAGCTCTTCCCCTTATTGATATTGCTTTGATAGTCCTAGATATTCCTACGTTTGGGTTAAGTTACTAGAATCTACTGTGTGGCTTATGAAGGAATTTATGCACCAGCGAAATCATTGAATAACATTTATTTGCTATATTCCTATGTATACATACATATAGATACAAAACTATTTTATAAATTGAAGAATACCTCGATTGCTTTCCGGCAACAGCTAGAGAAGATATTGTTCTTCAATCCTTGCAATCACCCCTCAAGTGTGGAGTGCTCTAAAGATATTCACCAAGAATCAAACTAAAAGATGAAGGAGGAGGCTAGAGAGGAAATTATGGTTGCCTCCATTTTAAAATATTTCTCACAAATATTAGGGTTGAAGTATTAGGGTTTATAATCCTATATTTATAGGCAAATATCTCAGTTGAGATATTTTCTATAAATATCTTATTATTAATTCCCTTTTTAATCAATTAATCTTATTAATTAATTAGTTAATGATTAAAACTATTTTAATCATTAATTTATTTTTCTAAACTCTTTTAGAAAATTATTCTCTCTTCATATTTAATTACTTTAATTAATAATATTAAGATCTTATCTTAAATAATTTATAATCAATTAAATCTCATTTAATTAATTTATAAAATTTGCTAAGTAATTATTTATTTCATAAATAAATAATGACTAGCTATTATTAATTATTCCTTCATCTATAATTTAATCTCTTTTATGGTGTGACTCTTTAGGTTCAATATTAAGCCGGTAGTAGAAATAAATAATAATAAACATTTTATTTATTATTTATATGAATTCTATTAATTCATTAAATATAATTAATCTGATTAATTATATTTATTCTACATCGTGAGTGATGTTTCTCAACATATCGCGACTATCCAGATAATACGAAATCATTGCTTAGAATACTTAGAACCTGTCAGTAATTAGTTACCGTACAATTAATTCCTTCTACCCTTCAATATCCCGATTAAATACAAGGCATGGAACTCGTGTCAAACCTATCTAATTTAATAATATGATTTCTTATTCATAATGCAAAGTTCCTTTTAATGCAAATTAGAAACTCTTTCTAATTTCATTCACTCTGGCCAGAGATTCCTGAACTTGCATATCTAAGAATAACATAGGATATTCACTTTCTTTACTGGAAGGGGCAGTTCCGTTATTGATCCGTTAACTATCTCCATACACAAATCACTATGCTTAGAATAGACCTAATGAATGTCCTAGAGACTAAGGACTAAACCAAAGCATAAATCATTGTGTACAAGATTACTCTAACGATCTCAAGTCTAAGGATACTTGTACAACTATTTACTTAATAAACAACTATCGACACGTGAGTAAACTCCATTAGTTGTTCTACTTATCGAGTCATGTTCAGTGAACTTATTCCTTAATAAGCACCTACATACTAGATATAGTGTCACCACACAAATGTCTATGAGAACAGACATCCTCCTAAGAGAGCTAGCATAGTATGTACTAAACTTTACGGATTTACCAATTTCCAATTAGTTATCCTATGATCAGGAACTGTTTAAGTCTAAAGTTATTATCTTCTAGATCTCATTATTACAATCTCATTATAATTCTAGAAGCTTTACTCTAAACTATGGAACATCTTATTTAATACACTTCAAATAGATTAAGCCCGTAACATAACAAATAAATACTTTATTATTATCAAATGAAATTAAATAAGAGTAGCAAAAATTTTTCCTAACTCATCATACATGATTGGTTTTAGGTCAAACACTTTCATCTTAGAGTTCAGTATCAAGATACTATACTCTGTCAAAATTGTCTATCTCCAACTCATGCTTTTGATAACTGCACTTGCATTTGGCCAGCCTGGCAAGTACCCATTGCTTCAAATGTTTATTCTTCGGGTTCTAACAACTATAGAGATGAGCCCTCAATGTCTACATCCACTTATTCTACCCAGATGCAAGTTGATCTTGGCAAGGAATGTCAAAACACTTTTTACCCTTGTCCTACATTGAACTCTTCATGTTGTAGTATGAATTTTAAGTCAAGTGCTTCGTGGATCAAACCTTCAGAGAGATTCAAGTCACATAGTCAGACTTGGGTCAGGATTATGCAGTCAATGGGAAAAGAGTCTTAGCTTGGAAGGGTGTGCTGGCTCAACCTCATGGGATGAGTACATATGAGAGCTTAACACTTCAGTCACACCGGATTGCAGTGCAGGGTTAGAAGGCCACCTCTGATGGTCATCACAGCAACATAGATGAGGTTGTTGAAACTGAATGCTTTGTTGCCAAAGAAGATGACAATGTTGGCATAGATGCCAAGTTTATTGTTTAAACTTTCGAATTGTAATTTCTAATTATGGTTCGGTATTGTTGGTTGTTGATTGTTCAACAACTCACTTGAATTGGGAGTTCACTCCCATGACTTTCACTCCTCTAGAAATGACGTGGTCTCACTAGAGGCCACCCTTGTTCTCTGCTTTTATTAATATACTAAAATTATCTTAAAAAAGAGAAATCAAATGTAGTTTAGATGTTTACATAATTAGCAATATGCGTTAATATTATTTTATTACTAATTGTTTGTGTTAGTATTATTTTTTGTTAACTAATTTAACGTAATAAATTTAAAATAAAATTAATCATAAAAATCAACTATGAATTAAAATAAAAAAACATATATATAATTTATTACAATAACACTTTATTAAACAACAATATAGTTGTTTAAAAAAACAATATAATCGTCTATAGTATTGGCTAACTCTTAATATAAAATCAAAATATAAAAAGTAAAATAAAATGTTAGCATAAAACTATATTTGACAAATTTTTTACTAAACATAAAGTTCTATTACATAAAACATATTTTAATATAGAATTTTATATTTATAATTATTATAATACTAATAACTAAAATATAAAAAGTTTAATTTATAATATTATAGTTTAATTTGGATAGTTGCCTTGTACTTTAAAATTTTGGATTGTAAGTTATTAGACATTGAGCATTTGTATATTTTTATTGGATTTTTGGAGAATTTTATTTAAGTGAATAAGTTCAGAATTTTAAAGTTGGCATCAGAGCTAGAATTTTATGATTCTGTGGACTTGCCTTTAGGCTCGACTTGTGAGATTTATGTAGTTGTAAGATAAAGTTTCAGCATTATTAAGATTTGCCTTTAGGCTCGACCTGTGAGTATGTTTAGACAGTAGGTTTGTTAGTTAGCTAAGAATATTATGTGTTTCTTCTTTCTTTGATATCTTTTCATGATTATTTGGAATCATATCTTCGTGCGATTCTTAACCATAAGTATCTTCAATATGATGAAATCTACTAAATAAAGATGCAATATGAAGACTTAACCGTAAACAAATTTTCAAAGAAAATTAGGTTCATTGAAAACAACAACAAGGACATCTTCATCAGTTTCGACTTAACGTTTGCCATTTTGTTAGATTTAATTTTAGATATCGTGTATTTTAGAGGTGTCATCAAAGTAGCGGTGATGGAACGAGGCCGACGACACCTAATTGAAATATAAGACACTTCTAGGATAATGGTCAAGTAATCGGTTGATTTAGGACTTACAGTGGTGATCATTGAAGAATACCATGATTTTAGTTAAATACAACTTCAATATATAGCTACTTATGTGATTAGAGGAAATGGTTCGTGTACGTTATCACAACTTTTTTTTGTAGAGGCATGTAAGTTTAAATTTCGATGACGAAATTTTTATTAGGAGGGAAGAATGTAACATCCCAAATATTTTGTTATTTATTTATTTATATTAGTTAATATTAATAGATTATTATTTAAATTATTATATATGTTTTAATAATTAGGATATTATTTTAGAGACTATTGGTTAAGAGAAGAGTAGAAAAAAAGATATTAGAAAAAGGAAAAGGAATAGAAAATGAAGGGGTTAGGGTTTTTAGAAAAAGAGAAAGTTATGTTATATCTAATAGAAAGAGAGAGAAGAGAAAGAGAGGAAAATAGAGACGGAGAAACAGAAAGAGAAAGAGGAGAAGAAAAAAATGGGTTAAGAGGATGGGTTATGGTGTTGAACTAGGGTTCATCTGATGGGAACATCTAGATTTCTTGTGGATTCTATTCATATTTTTTGAGTTTCAAGGTGCGGATCTTTTTACACACTCTTTTTTTATCATAATTTTAATGTACGGATATTTTCATTATACTTTCTATCTTGTTATGACTTGACCCAATTCATTTCTTTGATCTCTTGATAATCTGATTTCTTATTAATTTCGTATCTGATTCGTATTTTGTCGGATAGTTACGATCTTATTGTGCTTAGAAAGGTATTTCAATTATCTAAAACTTTCATTCTCTGCGTTTTCTGAAATTCAGTCCGTAAATTGATCAAAATCTGTCTTTTGTGTAATCTGATAGAAATTTTGAATTGGTATGCTATAACTTCTGAAATTCATAGTAAATTAAATATATGTTCAATTATTGTGTGTAATATCACTCTTGAAATATATTTTTGAGATTTTCATCTTTTATTTACATTCTGCTATCAGATTCTGTGGTTTTTATGTCTTAAATCTCAAAATACTACTGGGATCAGATGCTGATTTTGCTCTAGCAGCCCGTGTTTGTTTATTTTCTGTACTCATTACTTCTCCGTTTTTTATGAATCTTACTATTCCAGAAAGGTCTCAGAATTTTCTACAAGATTCATGTTTTGTGTTTTTTCATTTGAGTTCAACTTGGTAGAGTAAATTGTCAGTTTTCCGAACCGGTCAGGTTTAATTTTATTTTAATATTCAGTATTGTATGATATTTGGCGTATGCCATATTTTGAGTAAGATATTTCACTTTATTTGTGATATATGATTGACTTGGGAGACATTGTAAGACTCCGTCATGAGTGGAGAGAATCTCGTGTTTGACACCACCTATACAGTGTATTTTGTTAGGGATATATTCATTTGATGATGTACAAAATACTAGAACAGGGTCTAGATTAGTTTATCTGTAATAAGTCTTTCTAGTCTCTGAAATGAATAATCAGAGTCTAGATGGTCAACATTCATGTTACTTGTACTTAGAAGAATTTCTGTAGAAAGTGAAACCAGAGTCTGCATGAAGATCAGAGTCTGGAAGGTGATCAGAGTCTATAGACTATCAGAGTCTGTGATCTATCAGAGTCTACATGTGATCAGAGTCTGAAGATCATCAGAGTCTGAAGATTTCAGAGTCTATACAGTTGAGGATAAATTTGGAAGAAGATCACAGGAATGGAAAGTCTTCGAAGATCAGGATAAATATATTGCAGATATGCTGTGGGAAAGAAAGAGAATTCTAGAAGGAAACTGTCAACTAATAATTAGGAATTCTATTCCTATTGTAATTTATCTTTCTGTTATTAGTTGATAGGCAGCTCTCTATATAAACTCTATGTAACCTAATTGTAAAAGTGTGGAAGTCGAAACAATAATCATCTGAGTGAAATTTTGTGAGAGCATAGAAATAGAGAGAGTTGCTGTGATAAACACAGAGAAGCTGCTAGGGTTTGTGTACACCCTAGGAGAGTTTTGTATTCACAAATCAATAATACAAAACAGTACTTATTCATATTTTTGTGTTTGAGTTTGTTCTTAATTTGATTTTAAATTGGGCAGAAAAGACATACAAGTATTCAACCCCCCCCTTCTACTTGTACGACTGGGAAAACAATTGGTATCAGAGCCTAACGTTTAAAATCGATCAAAGATGTCTGGAAACAAAGATGGCAATTCTAAGATTCCTATGCTTAAGAGAAACGAGTTCACCCACTGGAAGGTTAAGATGCTGCACCATCTGGAAGCAACAGACCCTGACTATCTTGACAGGATTAATGAAGGACCCTTTGTGCCCTTAAAAATTGTGCCTCAAATCAATGAGGAAGGCAAAATAACTGAAGAACACCTCGTTGAGAAACCAAAGGCTGAATGGACAAAAGAGGACAAAGAAAATGTCCTTAAGGAGGCAAAAGTAAAGAACATTCTCTTTAACAGTTTAGATTCTGTTCTAACTAACTGTGTCATATCATGCAAGACTGCTAAGGAGATGTGGACAAAACTTGAGGTGCACTGTCAAGGGACTAAAGATGTCAAGAAGAATGCTAGGTCTTTGCTCATTCAAGAGTATGAGTACTTTGAAGCAAAATCTGGAGAATCTATCACTGAGATGTATGATAGGTTTACAAAACTCCTGAATGAGATGGCTATGCTTGGTAAGGTTTATGATTCTGAAGATACGAATACCAAGTTTCTGAGAGCACTTCCTGAAGAGTGGGACAATAAGACTACAGCCATAAGAGAAGCTAGAGATTTGGATGAACTAACTCTAGAAGAATTGTATGGCAGACTCAAGACATATGATTTGGAGATGCAACAGAGGAAGAATAAGAAGTCTGTGAAGACAAAATCTGTGGCACTCTTACTGGAGTCTGAGAAAGAACAACAGGAACAACCCACAGAAGCTAGAATCAAGGATTCAAGGAAGAAGGGTAAAGCTGCTGTGGAGTCAGAGTCTACTGACACAGACTCTGATTCTGATGAA
This sequence comes from Oenanthe sinensis, assembly GCA_028671895.1. Taxonomy (NCBI): domain Eukaryota; kingdom Viridiplantae; phylum Streptophyta; class Magnoliopsida; order Apiales; family Apiaceae; genus Oenanthe; species Oenanthe sinensis. The sequence goes on along the minus strand of CM053801.1, from coordinate 37,058,333 downwards.
GAGGTTGATCTTAGTCAAATAATGGCTATGTTTGCTAAAAATTTCAAAAGAATGAAATTCAACAAAAGAACTGGCAAATTTAGCAAAAGGCCATCATTCAAGAAGGAAGATGAAAAGGTTGAGAAGAGCAAGAGTACAATTATCAAACTTGACAAAGCAAAGGTCAAATGTTTCAACTGTGGAATATTGGGGCACTTTGCCAGTGAATGCAGAAAATCAAAAAGTCAAGGAAAAGCACTTCTATCAACAGGAAAGGACTGGGCAGACTCAAGCTCAGAGGATGAAATTGATTATGAAAATCTAGCACTAATGGCATCCTCCTCAAGAAAATCACAGTCTCCCAAAGAACCCTCATCTCCTAAAACTCAGGTATCAATCTTTACTCCTGAATCCTTAATTAATTTAGACTCTGATGGCATAGAGATTGTGAAAAGTGAGGTTAATAAAATTATGACAACATGTAGGTCTCTCACTAGTGAAAGTGAAAGGTTGAGAGAAGAAAATTTAGCCTTAACTAAAAGGAATTGTCATGTAGAATCTGAGTTATTATTAATGGAGCAATACATAAAGGATTCTGAGAAATATAGTCATAACTACACTGAAATTTTGAAAGCCTATGACTATGTTAGGAAAGAACTAGAAGAAGAAAGGCTTAAGTTTAAAGTTTGGACAGACTCTGGTAGAAAAGTTCAAGAAATTCTTAATAATCAAAATGTGTGTCAAACTGCTGGTCTAGGCTATGACAAGAGTCAAGACAAAAGACCTATTGTTGAGAATGATAACAGTGAAGAAACTAGCCAAGTTAATAAGACTAAGGACAAAAGTACATTTGTTTCTGTTAAGTTTGTGACACCTAAAGAAAAATCTGAAACCACAAACTCATCTGTCATTAGTCCCTCTGTTGATAACAAAAAGACAGATGAAACAGGAGCAAATAACTCTAAGAAAAATATTAATACAGGATACTTGTCTAAGTCAAAATTAAAAGAAAGGCTAGAGAACTTATCAGAGTCTACCAAAACTAGGAGAAATAGGAATGGTAAGGAAGGAATTAATAAGGCAAACAATTACCAAAAGGATCCTAATGCTCCTAGAAAGAAGTGTTATAGATGTGGCAACCACAACCATTTGGCTATAGATTGTAAAGCAAAGATTGAGAAGAAATCAGAGTCTAGTCCTTCTCAGACTCTGAAAAGTCACTACATACCACAGAAACCTTGTTATCACTGTGGTAGCATATTTCATTCTATATATATGTGTAGGGACTATCATGATTTGTATTACAATTTTTATGAGCTAAAATCTTCTATTGATAAGAGTTGGTATGACACTGATAAGACTCCACCACAGTCTAGAGCAACAAAAGAGACAGGTAAGCCAAAGGTGAAAATTATTAAGCCTGTTTCTCCTAAAAATAGTAGAAAAGGATCCAAAACTGTTTGGGTCCTCAAAACATCTAACTAGTTGCTTTATGTATGCAGGGAGCTAGGGTAAAAAAAGTAACCCTAATCCTGGACAGTGGATGCTCAGGACATATGACTGGAAAGAAATCCCTGCTTACAGACTTTGAGGAAATGGCTGGCCCAGAAGTATCATTTGGAGATGGCAACAAAGGACAAACACTGGGATATGGCAAGATTGTACTTGGGAATGTCATCATTGAACAAGTAGCTCTAGTTGATGGCTTAAGGCATAATTTAATAAGCATAAGTCAACTTGGAGACAAAGGTTACCATACTGGCTTTGACAACAAAGAGTGTCTTGTAACTCACAAAGAAACAGGCATTGTGGTTTTCAAAGGAAACAGACATGGTAACATTTATGAAGCCAGCTTGGAGGATTGCATAAACAATGAAGTCACATGTCTATACAGCAAGGCCTCAACTGAAGAAAGCTGGAAATGGCACAAGAAACTGTCACACATCAACTTCAAAACACTCAACAAGTTGGTTAAACAGAATCTTGTAAGAGGATTACCACATGTTGATTTTGTACAAGATGGACTTTGTGAAGCATGTCAACTTGGAAAACAAAGGAAATCATCCTTCAAGAGCAAGACAATAAATACCATTTCTGAACCCTTTTATTTACTACATCTTGATTTATTTGGTCCAGTAAATGTTATGTCAATTAACAAAAATAAATATACTCTTGTTATTGTAGATGATTTTACAAGATTCACATGGGTTTTCTTTCTACATTCAAAGGATAAAGCTTCTCAACACATAATAGATCATATCACTTTTCTGGAAAGAAAATCAAAGAAAATAGTAAGAATTCTGAGGAGTGACAATGGTACTGAATTCAAGAATTCAATCATGGAGAACCACTGTGCATCAAAAGGAATTACTCAACAATTTTCTGCGCCAGGAACTCCTCAACAAAATGGAGTTGTGGAAAGAAAGAATAGGACACTCATAGAAGCTGCCAGAACAATGTTGGCAGAGTCTAAGCTGCCAGTATATTTTTGGGCTGAGGCAGTCAATACAGCATGTTTCACTCAAAACTGCACTCTAATAAACATGCATGGAAAGACTCCCTATGAAATGATAAAGGACAAGAAGCCAAGTGTAAAACACTTTCACATATTTGGATGCAAGTGTTATGTACTGAAAGTACATCCTGAAAATCTAAGCAAATTCGAAGCCAAGGCAGATGAATCAATCTTTCTTGGATATGCATCAAACACAAAAGCATTCAGAGTGTTTAATCTCAAAACCAAAATTGTTATGGAATCTATTCATGTTGCATTTGATGATAAAAAGTTTACAGGATTGCAGGATGAGTCAGAGTCTACTACACTGGAATTTGAAAATCTAAAAAGTTCTGAGATAAATGAAGAAGAAGAGGATGAAGACCCTCAAACAACTCCTGAACCAACACAGGAATCTGCACACTCTGAGGGGGAGTCAGAAAATTCAACTCCAAATAATTCAGAGTCTAACAGGTCAGGGTCTACCCAGACAGAGTCTAGACATACAGAGTCTAACTCATCAGGGTTTGGGTCAAGCAACTCTGAAGCCTTGTCAGAGTCAAGCAATTTAGGGGGAGTCTCTTCATTTGAATTTCACTCAAATACAGAAGATGCAAATGACTTAGGGGGAGCTTCAAGTTCAAGAACCAATCTTCCACCTGCTAGAAAATGGACAAGAAATCACACTCCTGATTTAATAATTGGTGATCCTGAGAGTGGTGTACAAACAAGAACAACCACTCAAAATGAATGTCTTTATAGCTGTTTTCTCTCAAAGAATGAACCCAAGAAAATTGAGGAAGCCTTGCAAGACCCTGATTGGATTATTGCAATGCAAGAAGAATTGAATGAATTTGAGAGAAATAAAGTGTGGAAACTTGTACCAAGACCTAGAAATAGATCAGTGGTTGGTGCAAAATGGGTGTATAGAAATAAACTTGATGAGAATGGAACTGTAGTAAGAAATAAAGCAAGGCTAGTTGCAAAAGGATACTCACAGGAGGAAGGAATTGACTATGATGAAACTTTTGCACCAGTAGCAAGATTGGAAGCTATCAGAATGTTTCTTGCCTTTGCAGCTCATTCAAAATTCAATGTGTATCAGATGGATGTGAAAAGTGCCTTCTTAAATGGAGAATTGGAAGAAGAAGTCTATGTGGAGCAACCACCAGGATTTGTTGATCCAAAGTTTCCTGATCATGTTTACAGGTTAGACAAGGCACTATATGGATTGAAGCAAGCACCTAGAGCATGGTATGAAACTCTTTCAAAATTTCTTCTGGAAAATGATTTCACAAGAGGTACCATTGACAAAACTCTCTTTATTAGAAAATGTAAAGGTGATATTTTGCTTGTCCAAATTTATGTTGATGATATTATATTTGGATCTACTAATGATAAACTCTGTGAAAAGTTTAGTCAACTAATGCAGTCAAATTATGAAATGAGTATGATGGGAGAATTAAACTTCTTTTTGGGGCTTCAAGTCAAACAGAATGATGATGGAATTTTCATCAATCAAACAAAGTATGTAAGAGAACTGTTGAAGAAGTTTGATATGCAAGACTCTGCAACTGCTAAAACTCCCATGTCAACTGCCACAAAGCTAGACTCTGACCCAAAGGGTAAGAAAGTTAACAACACTAGCTACAGAGGTATGATTGGCTCATTGTTATATTTAACTGCTAGTAGACCAGACATAATGTTTGCAACTTGTCTATGTGCTAGATTTCAAGCTGACCCTAGAGAATCACATTTAATAGCTGTGAAAAGAATTTTTAGATATCTCAAGGGGGCACAAACTCTTGGACTTTGGTATCCTAGAGAGTCAGATTTTTCACTAATTGGTTATTCAGATTCTGACTATGCAGGATGCAAAGTAGACAGGAAAAGCACAACAGGACAATGCCAGTTTCTTGGCAACAGATTAATTTCTTGGTTTAGCAAGAAACAACAGACTGTATCAACCTCAACAGCTGAGGCTGAATACATTGCAGCTGGAAGTTGCTGTGCTCAAATCCTGTGGATGAGAAATCAATTACTTGATTATGGACTAACATTCTCAAATATTCCTATGTATTGTGATAATACTAGTGCTATTAAAATTGCAGAGAATCCAGTCCAACACTCCAGAACAAAGCACATTGATGTCAGGTATCACTTTATTAGAGAACATGTTGAAAATGGTACTGTGACACTTCACTATGTTCCAACTGACAGACAGATTGCAGACATTTTGACAAAACCACTTGATGAATCTACCTTTCTCAAACTGGTAGGTGAATTAGGTATGTTAAATATGTAAGTGATCAAAATTACAGAAGCAAGGTATGTACTTTAATTATAGTCCCTGTCTTAACACATTGTGATTAATTGTTAGTGCAACATTTTGTTTGGTATTTTACCTTGACAGAGTCTAGACTCTGACGAGTCTGTAGACTCTGAAAGTCAGGAGACTCTAAGAAAATTATCACCTAGACTCTAAAACGGTTAAAATTCGCGCCTGCAGACTCTGATTGCATTTAAAATGTTCAAATGACTTGAAATAGGCGGTAACAGTTATTTTTTTGACCGGATACAGGCTGTAGACTCGTGTGTATTGTATGCAACTTAAACAAAATAGAATTTTTCATACAATTTACTCACTTGTTTATTCCAATTGATTTCTAAGGCAAAAATATTCACAGAGCTTTTTACGAACCCTAGCTAAATTCTTCAAGCTTCTCCATCACTTTCAACTTAACAACTTTAATGGCTGCCGTTTCTACTGTCATGAGAGGACCCAAGGCGATTGCGTTCACATTTGGGGATTTCGAGTTCATGACCACAAATCATGTTGCTGCTCTTGGAGATAGGAAAGGGGTAGACGCTGACTACTACCCTGTGATGGATTTCTTGGAGCAATCCGAGCTACACTACATTCTCAAGGCATCACCAGTCATTCACATGGATGCTGTATCACAAGCATGGAGCACTGCAAAGGTAGTTGATCCTTCTCAGGATCAACCAGGTAAAATAATGTTTACCTTTGGTTCGACTACATTTGATGTCACTGCAGATGTGCTTAATTCTGTGTTTAAACTGCCTGTTAAGTCTACTTTTGATGAAATTGTATCTGATGATGACATTAAAAGCATGTTTAAGGCAATAGGTTATTCTGCTAGCTTAGATAACATGAGCAAGATAACTAGGCCTTACTTAAGGAAAGAATGGTCATTTTTCTTCGATCAAATTGCTAAGTGTTTTACTGGTAAGTGTAGTGGATTTGATGCTATTACTGCTATTACTTATCAAATTGGTCATAGTCTCCTATTTGATAGAATAATCAACATTGGTGATATGTTGCTCACTCAAATGGGAGCAAAATTAAATAATGTGCATGAGGGGAGAAAGAAAGTCTACTATCATAGATTTCTTATGATTCTCCTCAATCACTTCATTCCTGACATGTCAACCAAGTTGGCAGATGATTGCTGTGTGCAGGCATACAAACAACAAAGGAGGATATTCTCTGACATTAAGAGAATTGATGACAAAAAGAAGAGTCTACCTGCAATGACATATCCACAGGTAATACAGGTAAAACTCTCATCCTACAAACCCTCTATCTACAATGCTTCATTTTTTGGTGGTGAAATGGTGCAGGAACAAGTAATGGAGAGTCCCCCTGCACCTACCCTAGTCACCCAATCCCCTTCAATTATACAATCTTCCAAACCAAAATCCAAAAAGAAACCAACCTCTGGTGTCTCTCAACAGGCACCAGTTGTAAAGAGAAGAAAATTGATTCAATCTAGGCTTATAGATGAGCACAGTGATGAGGAGCTCAATCCACTAGAGAAGCAAGTTGTTGAAGGACTTTCTTTGCTAAAGGAAGGTCATGATACACTTGATTCTAACCTTCAAGCCAAGTCTGTAGACTCTCAAAAGGCTACAGACTCTGAAAAACCTAGGGGAGCACCTCAGGATTCTCACATTGAGTCTCCTGAGAAATCTTTTGCTAAGAAGTACAGAAGGTTAAGGAAGGCTTATTCTGCACACACACACAAGCCTGTTATTAGTACTAACCCTGTTTTGCAAGAAACAGATGCTCCCAAGGCTCCTGCAGAGCCAGACTCTAAAATCAAGAAAACACCTGAACCAGAGTCTAATGTTGAGTCAGAGTCTAGACTGCCTTTAGACTCTGATCATGACACATTTTGGGAAGGAATGCCATTGGATGCAGCCTCGTGCCTAATTGATGAGATCATTACTCCAAGTGATGAGGCACTGATATTCTTATATCCTTTGGTGGAATCAGTTGAAGATCCAGAGCAATATCAGACTAAATCTCAAGTCTTGGATTTTCTTTCAACCTATGAAGCCCTAAGGAAGAGAATGGAACAGGAGCTACAAATGTCTGCACAGGATGTGGTCAAAAATCTTTATAGCTACCTATTCAACTCTTCATTCCAAGAACAAGCAGCTGGGCTCATAGAAGGCAGAACAAATGCAGTTCTCAAAGCACTAGGTGCAACAGACTCTGAACAGCAAATTACAAAGAAGCCTAAAAAGCTTAAGGTCCACAAAAGGAGAGCCTCAGAGTCTGTTGTTGAGTTGGAAACTGAGATTGAGCAACCAGTTTTTAACTATGAAGCAATTTGGGATAATGGAGTTACCTACAGGACAGCCATTCAATGGATCTCTCAAATTCAACCTCTGTCAAGACAGGTGACTGACTATCTTGTCCATAATATAGGTACAATTGCCAACAAATACATCTATCCAACCTACCAAAGTAGACTGGACCAATTTAAGGGAACATATTTTCAAAGAGTAAGAAGGGAACTGCAGGACCTCTTCAATCTCACAGATGCCCAGGCAATCAATGCAATCCATCTCAGGGCCTTTCATCACAAGTTGGATGCATTTATTTTTGAAGAACAACAGGAGGTAGCAGGTGGTGCAAGGCAGTTGAAGGATGGGACTAGTGCACCAGTGGTGACTAGTGATAGAGATGCTCAGTCTGCCTCACCCACACAAGAACCACCTAGTCAGAGGTTGGGTGATAGTGGGGCAGGGGAGTATGCTGTTGAGCCCTCCTTGACAACTCACCAAAGAGCTGATGAGAACCCCAGTGATATGGAAGGACAGACTCTGATGGTTGCTCATGCAGAAATTTCCCAATCTATTCTATCAGAGTCTATCCACCTTGAGGGGGAGTCTCATGCACAAACAGTCAAAGATGGTGACACTCAGACTCTGGCTTCTAATGAAGTCATGCTGAAGCAGTCAGAGTCTAGAGTAGACCCTGAGACTGGAATACTGGAGCCAACAGACTCTGAAAAGAGAGAAGATGCTAGTAAGGGTTCAGAATCTGTTGATGCTCACCCCTTGGTGGCAACCCCTAGCCTTCAGACATTTGAAGGGGTTCCCCTCCATCAAGGTGGTTCAGGTATTGAAGCACCATTTTTCTCTCTCAACCCCTCTTCTGTAGGTTTACTGAGTGCACCCTCCAAATTGAGTGACAAAAATTCTGAGAGGCTGGCACTGGACCAGGCAAAAGGAGAGGTAGATAAGGCTGTAGAGAGCCTGAGTGAGATTGAGAAAGTGGGTGTCCAACCCCACTGTGAGCATGAGAGAATAGGGTATCCTGAACCTAGCTTTACTTATTGGGATCAAGATTTTCCAAAGAGTTGGTCCAATGAGTTGGAGTAGGGGATGGATGACAATTCACTATGTTTGATTGTGCAGATTGGCAAACAGGAGGAGGCTCTTGCTGCTCAGAAATCATTTACACAGAGACCCCAACTTCACCTGGTGGATTCTCTAGCAAGGAGAGCAGATAGAGTCATGGAGGCTTTGGTGGATAACCCTGTCATTTTCACTGAGGCTGCAACATTGAAGTCAGAAGAACCTCTTTTAATAATGCCTATAAGGGCTAGACTTCCAGAGTCTACAGTCTCTGATCACTCTCAGGAGGAGTCAGGGTCTGTCGTTCCGTTTGCAGTTTCGGAGTCTACACCACCAGAGTCTACACCTCCATTCACAAAGCCAGAGCCTGTTGCTGAGGAATGCCATTCTACAGATGATGATCTTGTTACTCCTTCTTTTATCTATTTTGATCAGGTGTTTCCTCAGTCTTGGGAGTCTACACAGCAAAGAGGCATCAATGATAAAGATTCTTTTGAGTGTATTTTGGATATTCATCTTTCTGAGAGACTTAAGGCTTTTCAGAAAAAATCTTTTCAACAGGAACATGGTTACTATCCTGGTGAAGAGGATCAAGTCTTAGATGGAGCTGTTAAAGCTAAGCTGCCTGATGTTGCTACTCAGTTATCCAGTGTGGTTCAGGACATTTCTCATATTCAAACAAAGCTCACTGGTGTTGATAATACAACTTCTCTGCTCAATACAAGATTTGACAGAATTCACTCTCTTCAATTATCCAAAGAGGTCGCTTTTAAAGATGCTCTGGCTGCTATCACTACCACTCAAGCCTCTCTTCAAACTACAGTTTCTGCTTTGACCACTAAGGTTGATTCAGTTATTGCAGCCCAGGCAAATATCTCCACTGTTCTTGAACAGATTCTTTTGGCTGTCACTAGTAATGATGATGTCAAAAAGGGGGAGAAGGTGAAGCAAGGTGAGTCCTCCAGGAGACATAAGGATGAGGGATGCAAGAATCAATCAAGGGGAGTTAAAAGGAGGAGAGATGGTGATGATGGAGATAGTTCTCATGGTTCTAAGGGTCCTGATGGTGTGCAACAAAAGCAATCTGGAGTAGTAAGAACTCCAACACATCAGTCAGGGACTAGACATGGGAAATCAGAGTCTAAGTCAGACTCTGATAAGCAAAGAAAGAAGTCAGACTCTGATCAAACTCAAGAACCTTCATACTGGAAGTGCAGTCAATCAAATCTGTAACTTAGAGCTAAAAAGAAGATAGGTCTTGGAGGATTTGAAGAATCTGACATTGACAGAACATCTACTCTAACCAGGGATCCTCAATCCTTGACAGATAGGCAGTTTGAGAAGATCACTCAGAAGCACTTAAATAAAGTGGTGTCTGCTCAAATTGTGTATAATGTTTTTGAAAAGAAGATACAAGGAGGTCAGGGAGGTACAGAAAAGGTGAAGAATGAGATGCTGGTTTACTTCTTAGAAGGTGGAAGTGTAAGATGGATTAGTCAGTCAAATTTTATCTTTTTCAAACAGGCTGAGGAACTACAGTATATTAGATTCCTACTTCAAATTGCTTATGAAGTTAACAAGAGCAAAGAAGCTGTCACACACAAATGGTTCAAGGAGATTGATAGGAAGCTGATTTTGCACAGACAGGCAAATCGACAAATGGGCAAATTTTCTTTAAAATATGTTGATACTGAGGGAAATGATCAAGTCATGCCATTGGAGGAAAAACAGATTAAATTTCAAGAAGGTGTGGGTCATTACTTTGGGTTTCAGCCTATGAGTGGGAAAGTTAGTGTTCTGATGTTGAAGGACTTAAAAGATCAAGAAAGCAGTGCAAATGATCTGAGAGCAGCTTACTGTCAAATTAAATGTTCAAATGAAGAAATGAAGAAATTAAAGAAGTTTGTTGGTGAAGCTCTTGCAATTGTGGAAGAAAATATGCTAAATTCATTTTTGAAGAACAATCCAGCCTTTGAGAAGATTAAATGAGAAGTAATTCTTTTTCTTTTTTAATTCTTTTATACTGTTCTAGATTATTAGTTTTATTCTTTAGTTTTGACATCATCAAACCTTGATTTATGCTTACATTTTATAAAGCATAAATAGGGGGAGATTGTTAGGAATATATTCATTTGATGATGTACAAAATACTAGAACAGGGTCTAGATTAGTTTATCTGTAATAAGTCTTTCTAGTCTCTGAAATGAATAATCAGAGTCTAGATGGTCAACATTCATGTTACTTGTACTTAGAAGAATTTCTGTAGAAAGTGAAACCAGAGTCTGCATGAAGATCAGAGTCTGGAAGGTGATCAGAGTCTATAGACTATCAGAGTCTGTGATCTATCAGAGTCTACATGTGATCAGAGTCTGAAGATCATCAGAGTCTGAAGATTTCAGAGTCTATACAGTTGAGGATAAATTTGGAAGAAGATCACAGGAATGGAAAGTCTTCAAAGATCAGGATAAATATATTGCAGATATGCTGTGGGAAAGAAAGAGAATTCTAGAAGGAAACTGTCAACTAATAATTAGGAATTCTATTCCTATTGTAATTTATCTTTCTGTTATTAGTTGATAGGCAGCTCTCTATATAAACTCTATGTAACCTAATTGTAAAAGTGTGGAAGTCGAAACAATAATCATCTGAGTGAAATTTTGTGAGAGCATAGAAATAGAGAGAGTTGCTGTGATAAACACAGAGAAGCTGCTAGGGTTTGTGTACACCCTAGGAGAGTTTTGTATTCACAAATCAATAATACAAAACAGTACTTATTCATATTTTTGTGTTTGAGTTTGTTCTTAATTTGATTTTAAATTGGGCAGAAAAGACATACAAGTATTCAACCCCCCCTTCTACTTGTACGACTGGGAAAACATATTTAAATAGTATGGACGTGTCATTGATGTTATGGGACGCGTATAGTCGTGATTATTGTGTATATGTGTTTTGGCCATTTGGGCAGTATTGTGCCGTGCAAGCCCTTGTAAGATATTGGGTAGCATTTGTTTTGTGTTGTGCAAGCCCATGTACATTTTGATGACTACATATTTCTAGAGACATGGATGTCCGAGATAGTGAAGAAAGAAGGGGGAAACCCGAAGAGGACTGGAAGCCCATTCCTTTAGATCCTCGAGATCCTGATAAGGTGACCTAGATTAGGGCTTCACTCACCAAGGACCTGAAACAAAAATTAGTTTAGTTCCTGCAAGACAATAGTGATGTATTCATCTACATAGCTACAGATATGCCAGGGATAGACCCTAAATTTATCACTCATCAGTTGAACGTGGATCCTAAGTGAACATCCATCAAGTGGAAGAAAATAAGCTTTGCTCTAGAAAGGCAAGAGGACATTAAGCAAGAAGTTGAGAAACTATTGGAAGCCGGATTCATTGAGGCGATCCAATTTTCTGAGTGGATAGCAAACCCTGTAATGGTAAAGTAGGCCAATGGAAAGTGTGGAATGTGTGTGGACTTCACGGACCTGGATGATGCTTGTCCAAAGGACTGTTTTCTCTTGCCAAGAATAAATTCGCTAATTGATTCCACAACTGGACATGAGATGATTAACTACATGGATGGATTTAGTGGCTACAACCAAATCAAAATGCACCACAGTAACATTCCTAAGGTATCATTCAACACTGACTTTGGTGTCTTCTGTTATCTAGTATGGCTTTTGGTCTAAAGAATGTAGGAGCAACATATCAAAGGCTTGTGAATAAAATTTTCAAGCCCCTCATCGGCAAGACCATGGAGGTCTATGTTGATGACATGTTAGTCAAAAGTCTGAACAAAACTGATCACCTTGAACACCTGAATGAGGCATTCGAAGTTCCAAGGACCCATAAAATGATGCTGATAAGAGAGGTATTGAGGTCAATCCTGATAAGATTCAAGCTATCTTAGACATGGAGCCCCCTAACACTATCAAAGATGTTCATAAACTCACAAGATGAGTAGCAGCCTTGGGACGTTTTATCTCCAAGTTTAGAGAAAAGTTTATTCTATTCTTCAAGACCCTCAAAAAGGTTAAAGACTTTGTATGGAATTTAGAGTGCCAAGCAGCATTTGAGGAATTAAAGAAGTAGATGGCTGAGCCACCCTTTCTTTCCAAACCAAGCCCTGGAGTGGTGTTATATTTATATTTGGTTATCTCTAGCTCATCTTTAAGCACTGTTCTTGTGAAAGAAAAAGCTAAGGTCCGGAAACCCATTTACCATGTCAATAAAATCTTACATGGTGCAGAGTTCGCCAACCCAGACTTTAATCAACAATAGACCAACTGCTGATTCTGGTAGTGAAAAGAAAGCCCATACCTAACTCGCTATGCTTACAGAAGTTTGCCTTACCATTAATAATGGCTTCAAGAAAGCTACGTCCTTTCTTCCTGTCACACACCATTGAAATCTTGATAGATCAGCCACTGATGAACATACTATACAGCCCCAAGGCAAGTGGAAGGCTAATCAAGTGGGTGATTGAGCTTAGAGAAATTGATATCCGCTACAAGCCTAGGACTGCTATCAAATCCCAGGCTCTAGCTGACTTCATGATTGAATGTACCATTCTCAACCAAGAAGTTGGGGGGATAAGAAGAGGGTAAAGAGAAAGAAGAAGATGAGGAAGTAGTCCAAGAATTTTGGGTGCTCTTTTTAGATGAGGTTCCAAAAGCAAGAATGAGTGGACTTGATATGGTTCTGCAAAGCCCTAATGACTTTATTGTGTAATATGAAATCAAGCTGGACTTTCCAACTACGAACAATGAGGCAGAGTATGGGGCTCTGTTAGCTGGACTCGGTCTGGCCAGAACCTGGAGGGTAAAAAATATAAAACTCTGCAGAGACTCAAGGCTCGTGATTTCCCAAGTAAATGGGGGAGTTTGAGGTTCGTGATGATACAATGATGAAGAATCTGAGATTGTTAAAGCTCAAATGACATAAGTTGAGGAATGTCACTTCGAATACATCCTAAGAGAGCAGAATGTGAAGGCTGATGCCTTATCTAAATTTGCATCTTCAGAAATTGAGAACTACTCCGGTAGTTTTACTTTCAGGTCTTGAAGACCCCAAGCATTGATGCCAAACTGCTAGCCCCGATTGGGCTGGGGACATGTTGAATGGATCCCATCAAGATTTACTTTGAAATGGGAACGACACCTCCTGATCCCATAGAAGCACGATGTAATAACCCGTATTTTGACGCATATTTGTTTTTCATTTATACACGACCCTGATGAATAGTGATTCTATGGTTTACGAAAAACTTTGTAGCCCACACTAGGTAAGTGGTGGAATATGGGAAAGCCGAATATGTGGTATTGTTGTATGAAGAAAATGAGTGAATGTAAAAGTCGTTAGAATTCGAAGATTTTCACTTTTACGATTTGTTTCGTAATTCACGAGATATCGAGGAATAAGAGAATTATGTTATGACCGGGAGGATTATAATTTAGAAAGTTCATGGTTATAATCGAATAAGAGTATTTGGAATATTAAGGATTTACGCTACGAAATTCCTACGAAGAAATGCTTTCGGAAATTAATCGAAATTACGTGGAGGATTAATGGTTAAGTATTGGATGATAAGTGACTAATGATAAGTCCCATGCAAGAACCATGCAACCAAATTGGTTAGAAACAAACCAAACCAAGTGATCAAGAAACTAGCTAGTTAGAAACATGGTTCCACAAAACATGGAAAAGAAGGAAACAAGTTCTCCAAATTCATGATAAAGGTGTACTCAAGCTAGCAACTAGACTTGGAAGATGTGAGTAATAATACATACAAGTTATACAAACAAAAAAATCAGCCAACACATATTGGAAAAGTAGTGAAAGCTCTCCCCCATTTCTTCCTCTTCAGTTCGGAGTTTCAAGAGAGGTAAAGAAAGAAAAATTCATAACTTCATTTCTACTCATCTAAAAATCACCGAATTTTAACCATAGCTTCTTCACTATATGTAGAAGGTACTTATTTAATTTCATAATTTTTGTAGTAGTTTTGTTTGGGTAAATAAATCGTAGAAGTTGAGGCTGAATAGTAACTCTGAAAATTACTAACTTGTTTCTTGATGTTCTCTTGCAAGTTTGAGGATGATAAGCATAGATCAAGGCTCCCTTAAGGCTTACAAGCTCTTGTTAGTATGTTTAAGTATCCAAGAAAGGTATAAACTCCATCCATCCTTTGATTTACTTTGAGTTATAAGTTTGAGTTTCAGTTATGTTCAAGTACATGTTAGTTCATAGATTTTGGATGTCAAATGTTTGGATCTTGATGGTTGTTTGTTATGAATTGATGTTGGTGGTGTATTCATAAAGTTTATAAACTAATTTGGTTGTTAAAGACACAGGTTTGATGATTGGGTTGTTGGTTAATGGATTTAACATAGTTAAATTCGGAAAATGTTAAGTTTATAGCTGTCGTAATGACCGTTCGATTAAGGACTGTTTTGAACAAGATTTAGGAACTGTCAATGCCATATTTCTGGACCATGGATGTGTAGACCTTATTTCATAGTTTGTTTTGACACTTGAATCATGTCGATACGATTTACGGTTTAGGAGATAAGTTCGTTTTAGTGAAAGTCGCGCAAGGAGATGAAACTGCTGCCTTGTACTCACTTTGATGCTATAAACGAACTAGTTAAGAGTGGACTAAAATTATGTAACTTGGATGATATATACCTTGGACAGTTAGTAAGATCACCAAAAAGGTTTTGTATTAAAAAGTTAATATTTCGATTTTATAAAAAGGTCGAAACCAAAGTTGCACGATAACACTATTCATTTGAGAAGCTACTGCCCTGTTCTGGAAATTCGGGAAAATGGTCCCTCTGTCCAGGAACAAAATTTTGATGGAATATATTCTAGGCATTCTCTAGATCGTGCACGCGAAAACGGTGCATCATTTGAGTTAACGTTTAATGAGTTATGAGCGTTTTAGTGAAAGCGGTGCAAATAGCAAAACCTCGTAATTGACTCGATTTCTAAAATACTTTTCACTGAGTTGAACTCAAGTGTTTCAAATCAAAATATTTTTGATTGATATTACAAATACTCAAGAAGCTCCTTGAGGTTTTTTCATATTTAATTATGAATTTTCGGATTTACTAAAAATGTTAGAGTGCGAGTCGCGTAATAGTAATTCACATGAAAGTCAACTCTAGAGACATTGTTTTGACGAGCTGTTTTGGCTAAGATAAAAGGATAATTTCGAGTCGGTCAAAACACGAAAGATGTTGAGGAATAACATGACTACGTATTGGAGTAAAGTATTAGATTAAAATCCATTGACGAAGTGATTTACGAACGGTCAAGATAGACCCAAGGAGGTGAATACCGGGTAAGACAAGCGTTAAGAAAAAGGGACTAAGAACTAATTTGAGGTTGTCATAATTGGAATCGATATATGATTATACATATTTGTAAGTAGTTGATGGGATTACGAGTACTAATCAGGATTATAATATCTATTGATAGAAAATCCGGAATGAGTGGGACTCTGAGAACGTATCTTGGACTCCAGGCAAGTTTTCTAACCTACGTTTTTACATGTTAAAATATATGTATTGCTACGTATGCAAGTTTTCAAAACTCGTACCTAATGTACTATTGTTTTTTCGAAAGACTGTTGTTGTTGTGATATAATTGTATGATGAAAAGTACGAATTATTTTATGTATTATTAAAGTTTTCGTAAATGTTTCGGTTATATACTATAAGAAATATAGATATAAGCCGGTGAAGGAGAAAGGCTCTAAGTGTATAGCGAGTTATGTATTTTCGAACGTAGACCGGGAGTCGGAAGGTTATGTTAGGTACTGTCGTAATCCGGAGAAAGCCGGAGACAGATTATTTTGAAATGACGATATAAATATTTCGATATTTATATTTTGATATTCTTGTGATAAGAGAATTAAATGAGGATAATAAATATTATTTTAATATTTATTTGATGAATGAATATTATTTTGAAGATTCATTTATTGAGGATTATTTATTAATTATAATTAATAAATATTATTTAAATATTTATTAACTATTTAAAATTTATTTACAAATTATTTTAGGTCTTTAATAATTATTCGAAGCTTTCGATAATTATTTTAAATACTTTCCAACCTTCAGAAAATGATTTAAAGATAGTGAGAGCTCCCTAATATTTAATTTAATTATTTAATTTTATTCTTTTAATAAGAATAAAATACGTTCAGACTTATCAAAAATAGGGAACTCGGTATAGGAAGTGAATACCTATTTACTTCTCGAAAGCAGTTAAGTTTTGGAACCAGTTCCACAGTAGCTAGATCTTTTTAACTTATCAAAAGCAGAGAGGTTTCCGACAAACTCCCGAGTCATGGTTTTCAAAATGAATTCAGTCCTTGAGAAAGTAGATTATATGATGAAGGTCAACTTACCTGTGTGGTAAGGCGGCGACATCACTTAATCTGACAGTATAAGCTCATAGCTATGAGGGTCTATCATCAAGTACGATATACTTGGGGAACTAGGATTACTTCCGGTTCCAGGTTAGATAGACAGATCTATTAACAAGTATTATATACTTGGGGAGCGTGGATTAATGTTCCAGTTCCGGATTTATAGATTGATTCAGCGGACTTGGAGATAGCGGAAGAGGCCGAGTGACGCACGGTCCAGCACTTTGACCCGTATGCGGTCAAGGGTGATTACCCATTAACGGTAGCGAGTACCGGGGCTCCCCTTTCTACATGTAGATAAATGGAAGGCTTCCATAGGTTGCTGATGAAGGCTGCCACGTGCTACGACTGATCATCGTGGATGTGTGGTAGCGGGCGTGTTGATGCTCTAGTTACAGTCCATTCTTCCAATTGGAATTGTGCTTCACACCGTAATGAAAGCCTATGAGCTGAGTTACCGATGGTGTTGATTGCAAATGAAATGTTGAAATGTTTTGACGAAAAGAAAGGAAAACTTCAGATGGGATCTGATGAGAAAAAGTTTTTAATAATTTGAAATGTCATCTTGTTATTCGTATGATTTAACGAATAGTTATATGAAAACTCCAGAAGGTAACTGATGTATGAAAAGCTTATAAGTTTTTGAAATGTGTTTCAGAAAGTATGTTTATAGAAGTTATGATTATAATGGGCCTATATTGCTCACTCTTGTTTTCTTTATATATCACAACACAACAGGATCTTTAAGGATATTTTAAGGGAGTTTAAACCTTATAAATGGTATGGTTCAAAGTGAGTTAATTTTCTCAAAGATAAAAAACTATGAATTTTGTATCTTGAATGGTGTACCCTGTATATTAGGGGAGTTTAGCAAAACTATAGTTGAAGCTATTTTGCTAAGTTATGGAAAGACTATTTCAAAACTATGAACATAATAAGTTCATTGAGTTTTATCTTAAAAAGCTTTAGAGGAGATATGAAAGCGTGGTAACACTATATTTGATAGTGTCTTATGTTATATACCGAACCAAATTGTTCGTATGATATTTTTTAAACTTTATGTTTAGTATAAATGTTTTTAGCAGAAAAACTCTGATCATGTGTATCGTTGAAACATACTTTATTATGCTTACTATATACTGTCAAACCTTATGATTATACTATTGAGATAGTAGTGATTATCATATTCTTGAATGAGAGTCACATAGCTAATTGGGTGAATAACTTGCTGAGCATTCTTTCGCTCATTCTTGCTTATATTATATTTTTCAGAGAAAGTGATAACATGTTTGATTGGCTTTATGCCTAGAGAGAGGAAAGTAGAAGATTCACCTTTGAGATGGTTCAGTTCAACCATATTCTACGAAAGTAAGTTGGATAAGTTTTAGTATTGAGCTAGTTATTAATGTTACTTCGTGAAGAGGTTAGCATTGATAGTATGAGATCCTGGATAAGTACATTTAGTTTGTAATAACTAATGATACTTGTTGTATATCGTTTCTAAGACTCTAACTTATGTGTATGTGAGAGAGAGGGGTCTACGATGTGACTTCATTGGATTATTGAGTTATTCCAGGTTGTAAATGATTGGATGATGATGTGGCGACTCAAATCCCTGACCCCGGATTTGGGGGCGTCACACACGAAGACTAACAGTGAGGGCTTTGAAGTATGCTCTTATTGAGGGGGTACTTTACAAGAAGTCACATGTGATATCATACTTGAGGTGCTTGAGGCATGATGAAGCTGCAACAACCCTAAGGGAAGTTCACGAAGGTGTGTGTGGTCGACACCTAGGAAACAGAGCTCTTGCTCATAAGGTTGTGAGATTGGAATTTTATTAGCCTCAGATGCTAAAAGATGTTAAAGCCTATATTAAGAAATGTGATCGCTGTTAAAGGTTTGCACCAATTATTAGACAGCCCCCTGAAATGCTGGCATCCATCAATTTCCTAATTCCCTTTTCTATGTGGGGAATGGATATTCTAGTCCCATTTTCTATGGCCAGTGTGCAAAGGAAAATTTTCATTATTGTAATTGACTACTTTACTAAGTGGATAAAAGCCATGCCCTTGCTAAAATTGATATGAAGAATATGACCCAATTCTTCTGGGAAAATGTTATATGCAGGTATGGGTTACCAATGATCCTAGTGACGGACAACGGGACTCAGTTCAACAACAAAGATTTTATAGAGTATTGTGGAAAGTACGATATTGAGTTGCGCTTCACCTCTGTAGCTCATCCTTAATCAAATGGGCAAGAAGAGGTTGCCAATAGAATTATCCAGGATGGACTTAAAAAAAAGAGTTGAGCGCTCTCAAAGGACTTGGGTTGAGGAATTGCTCCCAATCCTATGGGCATATAAAACTACTTGCAAAACCTCGACATGTGCAACACATTTCAGCTAGCCTATGGGGCGGAAGTCGTGTTGCATGCGGAGATCACTCATATATCACCAAGAGTGCAAGAGTTTTACCCCGAAATAAATGAGAAGGGTATGAAACTTCCTCTGGACTTAATTGACGAAGTGTACGATGAATCTAACGCTCGAATTGTTGAGAATAAGAAGAAAGCTTTATTCTACTACAATCTTAGAGTCAAGGAAATGTTTTTCTGCGAAGGAGACTTGGTCCTGCGAAAGATCGAGACATCTGGAGTTGGTCCCAAGGACAAACTAGCCCTGAATTGGGTAGGACCATATCAATTCAAGGAAGTTACTGGGCAGGGGGAATATAAGCTCCAAACCTTGAAAGGAGTTGAGATCCCAATAAGCTGGAATGCTGCTAACTCAAGGATTTACTATATTTAATTGATGGCTTTGATGCCTAAGTATTTTTAAGTATCATTTATTGGTTTATAAGACTTGAAGGCTAAATATTTCTAAATATTGCCTACTTTTGAGAAGTTAGTTTTTCCTATAAAAGGATGGTTTCCCGTTTGCTTCATTTTTACTATGAGGATCTTGTTAAGTTTCGTTAAACCTTTATATGTCCCGTGAATGTTTATTGCTTATGTTCATATTCAACACGAAAATCATTAAACTAAAGACAAGTAGAGAAACAACGAGAAATGCATGTAAATAGATAAAAAGGTTCAAAGGCCAAACAAAGTTTACAAAAAGCCACCAAGGGCCAAAATAAACATAAATTATAAATCATAAGCTACTCAGCATCTCCGCTCCCAGAGGTTTCCTCGCTAGAACTACTAGAACAACTTTCATCCGATGATTTAGAACCTAAAAAACTCTCTAATGTCTCCTCTCGAGATTTTTGGGGAGTTCCTTCAAGAGTAATCATCGTAGGAACCACTTTCATAGGTGGCGGAGTCTTGGCACGAATCGGGTCTCTCCTCCCCATTGGTTTCCTCCTCTTATGCATCAATAAGTCGTTTTAAGGCGTCGGCAGACAAAGGTCTTCGAAAGTCCACCTTAGGGTCAAACAACCCCGGATGCTTCTCTAGCACGGCCTTTAGCGCCTCGTTCCACCCAATAGTATAGTTAGCGGGATAGACCAAGCCGTCGTGTGTCGTGATTAACTCCTGGTATTCCTTTGAAGTTAGATAAAATCTATGATAGCATTCTTATCTGCCCGGATTTCAACCACCTCTACTTGACCTTTCTTCAAAAGCTCTTCCTGCTCAGCCATTTTCTCTTGCATCTTCTGCAACTCGAGCTCAGCTACAGTCAGCTTCTTCTTATGCTCCCCAACTTGAGTCTTCCAAGCGTCAACTTGGTAGAGAGTCGACTGGAAGTATAGGTTGGCCTGGAAAACCAACAAAACAAAGTATGTCAAGAAAAGTGTCGAGAATAAGAAACAATGCAAAGTACAAAAGAAAAATTGGTATGTAGAAAGTCCTACCGAAGCCAAAGCTAGCAGCCCAGGGCCTTATTCCTTTCATGATCACTACCCACCTCAAGATCCTTGTAGTGGCAGGGGATAATGTAGTGGAGTGACCAATCCTTTGAATGATCCGTGGATCTCACCACGATGTCGGTTTTCCTGAATCCCCAACCAGGAAACTCAACAATGGTATCAGAGCGTCGTTGTGTAACGTTTTAATTCGGTTGTATGTTCACAATGTTTTTAATATATTCGAGTATGTATATGACTACCATGTTTTTGTTATCAAACAAGCTGTATATATATGTGTGTATATATAATTTTGAATATATATGATATTCATGTTGGGTTATATAATCATGTGATGATTGTATGTATCGATGTGTATGTATATATGATATATGTTTGTTCTTATTTTTGGGATTGTATACGATATGATTTCTGAAACACCGTCAAATTTGGTAAATTTGACTATTATGGCCGATTTTTACGAATTATACCTTTTCTTCTCTCATGGATACATGGTGATTCAAGCTAGGACCTCTTTTAATCATCCATTGTTAAAGCGTTTTCAAGGTAAACATCTAATCTTTGAATTAAATATCATATTTTGCATGGATCTTGGTTTTGGGTTTCGTTGTTTTGATTTTTTTTTCGCGTTTATTATGATGTGTTTATTCTTCGAAACCCAACATAGTGAAGATACAAACACTAAGTTTCTCAGAGCCCTTCCAATAGAATGAGATAATATTACAAATACAATAAGAGAAGTCTGGAATTTGGATAAGTTAGGGCTGAAATTCGAGCTGAGCCGAGTCAGAACTTTTCACAATCGAGTTCGAACTTTTTTTTATCAAGTTGAGCCGAGCCTAAAAATAATCAAGCCTGAAATATTTGTTTAAGTTCGGCTCGTTTATTATACGAGTCGAGTTCGAGTCGTTTGCGAGTTTTAGAGCTTATCGAGTTTTTTAATGATTTTTTGATAACGAGTTTATTAACGATCTATCGAGCTTATCGAGTTTTATCTTAATATTCATAAAAATTATCCAATTATTTTTTTTCAACAGTAATCTAAAAATATTTTTCCTTCTATTAAAAATGATAAATAAAATTTTAAAATAATACACTTATATTATGTGAAATGACATATATTCAAATGTAATATAGTTGTATTTGTGACTTAATATCAATAATATTTTGATAGTTAACTTTCCAAATAATCTAAATAATTTTTTGAACTTGTATTATCATTTGTTCATACAGTCATACGCTGATACACTCCTACTTAATATCACTTTATTTTTATAAGTTAAATATCTTAAATATATGATAACAAATAAATAAATAAATAATAATATTAATATGAGAATCTTATTTTTTTTGTTGGGGAAACAATCCAAAAAAATGTAATCAATAAGTACCAAATCATTAATGATTATAAAAAATTTAATTGAAGTATAGTAAACTATATATGATTTTAATGTGTTGTTGACTTTGTGCCTTGTTGTATTTTAGAATAGAATAGAATAAATTATATTATTATAAAATTGAAAAGGTATCCATTAACAATTAATCACAAATTCACAAGTGACAAGTATAAAGTATTAAACAAAATATTTAATGTACTTTTAATATTTTTTAATAATATAAATTATTTAAATTATATTAGCGGTACCTAGATAATTGTATTTGTTGTATAATACACTATTAAAGAAGAATTTATAATGATCATATTTTAATTTATATTATTTTTTTGTTTTAGAATATGTTACATGCATATAATTGTGTTTGTAAGAGAAAGAAATATACAACAAATATTTATGTTATAAAATTTTATTTTATTAAAAATTTATACAATAAAAATTCCGAAATAAATGTAATATAATATATAAAGAATATAAATATTAAAAATATAATCGAGCCGAGTTCGAGTTCGAGCATTATAGAGTCGAACCTGATAAATTTTGGCTTAAATCGAGTATTTAGTTCAGCCCAAAAACCTATTCGAGCTCGAGCTAAATTACAAGTTCAAGTCGAGCCGAGTCGAGCTAGCTCGAGCCCAACTCAAAAATGCTCGACTCAAGAAATTAAATAAGATGAAGCATGTTGTTCTCAAGATGGAATCTATGAAAGAACAACATGTTGAATCCAATGAGACAAAGCTTAAAGAGTCAAAGAAAAAGGATAAAACTGTTGTTGAAGAAGACTCTACTGACACAGACTCTGATTATGATTTTAAGATTGATATCAGTCAAATGATGTCTACGTTTGCTAGAAATTTCAAGATTTTAAATTTTATAAAAGAACTGATAAATTTAGTAGAAATGCATCATTCAAGAAAGATGATGAGAAAGTTGAGAAGAGCAAAAGTACAATCATTAAACTTGACAAAGAAAAAGTCAAGTGTTTCAAATGTGGAATGTTAGGGCATTATACTATTGAGTGCATGAAGCCAAAACTCAAGGAAAGAGAAAGGCACTTATCTCATTAGGAAAAGATTCAGCAGATTTAAGTAGATTAGAGGATGACATTGATTATAAAAATCTAGCATTGATGACTATCTCCTGTGATAAACCTGATTCTCCCAATAGCTCAACATCCTCTATGTCTCATGTATCAATTTTTTCTTCTTAGTCTTTACTAATCCTAGACTATAATATTATTAAGACTGTTCAAAGTACAGTGAAAAATATTATGGCTAACTATAGATTACTCATCAAGAAATGTTAAAGGGAGAAAATTTGATCTTAGTTAGCAGAAACAATTATTTGGAGTTTGAGTTAGTCTTAATGTGTTAGGAATTATATAACTTGATAATAACTTAACCATTATAATCATAAGTTTGAATTTTATGTTTTGTAATTGGTCAATGGATATGTGTTCTATAAATATCCATTGACTAAGTACCAATTATAAGTTGAAGTTCTTTTGTATCAACTGATAATATGGTATATTATAAACAATGATTTTTATGTCTATTATCCATTGATAGTCTAAAATAATCAATGGATAATATATTCTGGAGTCGCTGGATCTTTCAGTCAACATATGTTGTTCATCAACTAATGTGTAAATAGTATGTTAATTTTAAGTATTTGAAGATAGGAAAGTACACAAGTGATAGGGGATCAATAGATAAATAAAGCTCGATTGATGTTCTGAGGCTCGATATATATTAAAGAAAGAAGACTATCAACGAATGCCAAAGCTCAATCGATTGATACATCGATTGATAAATCAAACATCAATTGATGGATAAAATATATCAGTCGATGGATGATCAAATATCAATTGAAGAATCCATACCAAGGATCAGTTAATATGCTTAACAACAAAATATCAATTGATGGTGACTACTCATGAAGATCATGCAAGGAATATTTCAAAAAGAAGATAGAATTGAAAGACATGCAAATTCTTCTTGACTGTGAAGACTCTGAAGGAGATGTTTTTCTTGGAAGAATGCAGGACGAAAGTATTCTCAGTTTGAACAATATAGGAAGGAAAAACAATAGTAATAGATTTATAGTTTAGGATTATTTTGTTTTATCAATTGATTAGAATTATATAAAGACATTGGTGATATATAAACCAATGTAATAACAAAGTTAATAATTAGAGATTTACATTTTTCTGAGTATAAATTGTTCAAAAGTTGTGAACCAAATGTTGGTGTAGGTGCCCTAGAGGCAATACAATGTTTCTTTTGATAAACATTTATGTCATTTGATTATTCAATAAACGTATTTATTATGACTTTAATTACTACGATATATTTGTTAGCATAATAAATGTCCTTAGAATCATGATACACATTGTATAATTTAGTAAATGACTTGAACTTGAGATTATATAATATATCATATTCTTAAATGTCCTTAGTCGAGTATTATTATTATAGGACAATAATAATACATAAATAGACTAGTATGTTGTTTGACAGATAACCACATCTCATTGGTTATAAGTATGGGGATACTAAAGTCAACACATAGGTACATGCAGGAGTACATGGTACTGGACAGACCCACAGTGAGATTCTTCATGTTTAATAAAGTCATAAGAAAGACTCACAGTGATAATGGTGTAATGATCCTCTGACTTGAGATCATTATATTTTTATACGAGGATTAATATACTTTGACTACATTAAAAGTTACCTTTGACCGGGTAATGATAAAAGTGGACATCGGGTATATCATGAGTTGTATGAGAAATATGAATGATAGATAAAGGATTTAACCCTCCTATAATTAGGAGAGATATTATTGGCCTCTTGATTGAGTGAGACTATAAAATGCATGGCCGTACTCAAATAATGATTTGTTTTCATAGTCTACTCATGGATCATGTAAACCCGGATTAAATGTTGAAGAGGATGACTAAATACATGCCTCGAGTTTAATCTATAATATATATGGTTAAAGGGATTATATTACACGGAAACATTAATCACGAAAGGTTTTATCGAATCACGATTTAATTATTATTTAATTGGGTAGCAATGATGTATTACTAGATACCACTCATTGTTTATAATTTTATTGGAGAATAAAATTATTGCTAATTAAATAATAGCCTATAGGGTCACACACATATAGTACTTTAAGGAATAATTAATTTAAATTAATTGATGATTATTTGAATTTTATTATATTAATTAAGTGAGACTTAATTAATTGAAATAATATAAATTCGAATTTGAATTCTGCCATTAATAATTAAGTGTGACTTAGTTATTAATTAAATAATAAAATTCGGTTTTATTATTGAATCCTAAACCTACATGGGTTAGGCTTTGCTGTTATGGGTTGCTATTATGGGCCTATTAACCAACCATTATAAATAGATAATGTAGGGTTAATAAGGGTTAACGTTTTGATAAGAAAAACCCTATAGAGGCAGCAGCAGTAGCAAGCACATCAAAGGCAGTTTCGAAATCATCTAGAGGAGGCTAGTACATCCGTTCCATAATCAAGATCGTGAGACGTTCTTGAAGGTGCTCGTGTGGATACCGTAGATGTGTTTTCAAGAGGAAGACACAAGTCGTGAAAGCTAGGATCTCCGTTGAGTTCGTAGTAGTCAAGACCAAACAAAGGTATGATTCCGTTTCACAATAATCAGTCCATGATTATACATGATCCTGCGTTAGGGTTCCGAAATTTTTGTTATATTTACGTTTAATCCGCTGCGTTTTATGCCTCGGAACCCAACACCAAAATTATAAGAACAACATGTATTTCAAATTTGTAAAAAGTAACTGGATTTTTAGATCTAGATCATTTCAGAGCAAAAATACTATACTAGATAAAATGAATCCACCAGTAATTTTTAAATCTCTATTTTGAGTTTATTTTCTTAGTTTCTGTTTCAAGTTAATCCCAATTACAAATAAAAGTTAGATTTTAATTTTGTTTTCAATCCCCCTTCTACAAATTACACATTGACTTTAGGGCATCTATAAGTAACAATTGGTATAAGAGCAGAGCTTTCAATATACATAGCGTTTAAGATCAAAAGTCATTTTGGGTCACAAAGACACATGTTTAAAGAGTCCTATATTAGAGAAGGAAGACTACTTTCATTGGAAAGTAAAGATACTTCCTGATGGCACTTAGACACTTGATCATCTTGTTCCAAAACCTGTATTTGAGTTCACAGATGAGGATGAAAAGGAGGTGCACAACAATAAAAAGGCCATGGATATTTTGGTCAATGGTTTAGACAAGGACATATTGGATAATGTAATCAACTACACCACATCCAAGGAAGTCTAGGATAATACTTTACAAACTTTATGTGAAGAAACTGAATAGGTTAGGAAAAACAAGATGCATCTGTTATTCCATTAGCATGAAGCTTTCTATTTTAAAAGTGGTAAATCTATCAATGATACTTATAGCAGATTTCAGAAGTTTCTTAATGGGTTGAAGTTGTATGGTAGGGTGTATGCTATTGAGGACACAAATATGAAGTTTCTTAAGTTTCTTCCAGAAGAATGGAAATCCAAGACAGTTTCCATTAGAAAATCTCAGGATTTTAAATATAATACTTTGGAAAAACTGTATTAAGTTCTTAAAACTTATGAGCTTGAAATGCAGCATGATGAGGAGATTGAGAAGAACCAAATGAAAAAAAGACAGTAGCTTCGATGGTTAAAGGCATATAAATGAAATCAAGTAAAGAACAATACCTTTGTAATATTACTGAATAGAAGAGTGTCGGTGTGGTTGAGTCAAGAATCGATAAAGGAAAGAACAAGATTAACGAAAATGAAGATCTAGATGAGATTGATGAGCACCTGACATTCTTATTAAGAAAGTTTTCAAAACTGAAATTCAGAAGAAACACCGATGCTCGGAAGGCTGAATCCTAGTACAAGAAAGACAACTATAAAAAAAATCTTGTTGATAGATCTAAGTTCAAATCTTACAACTGTGGATTGGCAGGCTACTTTTTAAATGAGTGCAAAAAACCAAAGGCTGATTCTAAGTCTTCGTTTAGCAATGAAATTGACTATAAGAAGAAGTATTTTGAGTTGCTTAAACAAAAGAAAAAAAGCCTTTGTAACCAAGGAAAATGACTAGTCTGCTTAGGATAGTGAGTCTGAAGAAGAAGAGTTCATCAATCTAGCACTCATGGCTTATCATGTTAATCAAGAAGCTAGTTCATCTAGCAATCATGTATTAAATACCAACTTTTCATATCTGTCTAAAGATTAATGTAATGTTGCAATCAATGAAATGTCAAATGAATTGTACAACTTCCAAGGCACACTAAATCTTTATCTAAACAAAATGTGAGAATCAAGAACACAATAGATGTTAAATCTGAGATAAATACTTTTCTAGAAAATGAGCTAGTCAATCTAGAAAGATTGAAGGAAGAATGTAATGATTCTAGAGATGAATTGGTTAACGGGATGAGAATGGAGGAAACTCTGAAAGAAAAACTTGCAATTGAACAAGAAATAATGAAAAAATGGAATAGGTTAGCAAAGGTTTCTAGAAAAATCATTGAGATCCAAGGAATGGAGTCCTTCATCAAACAATCCTTAAATCTTTTTGTCATCAAAAACTACATGAACATAATCCATAACAATATGTAATCTAAAATTGTAGACTCTGTAGGCCTTGCTTGCATTTGCATATCGAACAAAAATAGCTTCATCAGCTTTGGCTTCAAAATTTCCCAGATTTTCACTTTGATTTCTTAATACAAAACATTTACAGCCAAACACATGAATGAAATTTACTGATGGCTTCTTGTCTTTCTTCAACAATTGATAAGATGTTTTTCCTTGTAATTGATTGTTTAAAATCCCGAGCTTAGTCACTTAAATAAAATTCACCAAAAATCCAATAAAAATTATAACTACTCAATATCCAACATCTTACAATCCAAAATTTAAAAGGTACAACTCAACTATACAAATTTAAATCTAAATATAAAAGTTACAACTCCTCAAACTCAGCAATTCACACCCTCCTCAAAAGGTATCCCACCTAATAATGAATACCTGCCGGGGGAAATCAAGAAACATAGACCGGTAGTGAGCGAAATACTCATATACAGATATATAAAACAATACACAAGGTGAACAAAGATTAGATGATGACAACATATAATTCAAACCGAATATCAAAATGATGAGTAATGATAAAGAAAATTGAATGAGACAGAATACTATAAATACTTAACTTAAAATACAAACGTACGTATTTAAAATAAAAGAAAACTTACACACACATTCTCTTACCACTTACTGATAATAATATCAAATATATCGAAAGTGAACTTACTTATGGATATGAGAGATAATTTTATATTTACAAGATGTCCTACATTTCGGTCTTGCTAAGCAAACAAGTCATAGAGTTTGCCATTAAAGAGCTGAAATCAATAACATAGACATTTCCTTTCTTTTCTACTGTTAGGATCACCTCACAATTTTCTTTGTTTGATATGATGCATGATCCAGTTCTAACCCACACACCATTTCCATTATCACACAGTTGTGTCTCAATCCATCAACTAGTGCTACAAGTTCAATGATGACATATTCACTTGTAATAGAGCCATATCCCAAGGTATATCATTTGTTGTCATCTCCAAAGGTAACTCATGGGCCAGCTTTCTCCACAAACATTGTAAGCAGAGACATATCTCTAGTCATGTGTCTAGACTACCAATAATCCAGAAACCAATGATTCCTTCTTCTTTTTCCCTGCACCCAATTAAGATCAATCAAGTTATTTTTGGTACCCAAGTTGCCTTGGGTCCTCTTTTATTGGTTGCGGCCTGTACCTTGGTTGCCAACTTTGTTTCCTTTGATTTTAGTGAATTTAAGTCCACTTTAATTTTGGGAGTTGGTTCTTGAGGCACAGAAATCTTGAAGCTTATGGAAGAAATATCATGCTTAATTTTAGACTTTTCAGTTAGACTAGCATGATTATCAAGAGTTACAGGCACATTCCATGGCATCCCAAGCATGTTCATATTAGCATATGCAAAGAATGGATTGAACATATATGACATTTGTGCATATAACATGTGACCATTAGGTGCAACTAAATTTGAGGTCATGGTATTCATTGGCATAAAATTGATAGACATGGTATTAATAGGCATGACATGTGTAAATCATTCATGGAATTTTTTTCTTTCTTGTAATGCATGGACAAATGATTTACACTACCACATTTTACACAGACTTTTCTAGGTGCATACATGCCAAGCATATAGTTGTTATACTTGTTAATACCTACCTTACCATTTCTATTCTTCTTTATTTTCTCTGGCTTAGAATGAATAATTTTAACAGGTGCTATCTTTTCTAATTTATCCTTGAGTAGCTTCTTAGATAAGCTACCTATGTTAATCTTTTCACCCTTAGCCTTAAACTATTCTATGGACCCACTTTCTTTCACAAAATGGATAGGTTTATTATACTTCTTTTTATCCTTGTTGATCATTGATTTTTTACTTGTCAATGGATGCTTATCAGTTGACTCAACATCAATTGATTGATAATCCCCATCAATTGATATATGATTAGTAGTCGATTGATCTTTATTCATTAAGGAATCACCATCAATCAATGAGTTGCCTACATACTTAGGGGATTCTCCTAGAGTATCTATTCCTTAAACACTCCTAATCTGTTTTGTAGTTTTAGAAGACCTATTCCATCTCTCAATAGTTTCAATTTCATCAGCTAATTATTTCTTCAACAATTCTTCTCTTTTCAGACAGTTCACTAATTTATCCCTAACATCTTTACTTTCCTGTTTAAATCTGTCTAAACAATCTAACTTATTTTTTAGAAACAGATTTCTTTCAGTTAAAACATTAATGGTGTTCTTTAACTTAGTGTTATCTTTGTTTAGGAATTTAAGTGTGACATGCAAGTTGTACAGTTCATTTGACATTTCATTAATATTACTATTGCATTCATATTTTGAAAGTTTAGAAAATTTTGTAGCTAGTACCTGATTAGATGATGAACTAGCATCTTCATCCTCATGGTTGGCCATCAAAGCTAGGTTGATGAAATCTTCACCAGAATCACTGTCCTTAGCAGCCCAATCATTCTCTTTATTCACAAAAGCCTTTTCATTTTGTTTGAGAAGGTCAAAGTATTTCTTTTTGTATTCAACACGTTCATATGATTTTACCTTCTTCTCTGTCTTTGGATTTCCACATTCATTGGAGAAATGACCAGCCAATCCACAGTTATAGCATTTGAACTTTGATCTATCAACTAAAATTTTACTTTATTGTCTCTCCTAAACTAGGATTTAGGCCTTTGAGCATTTAGATTCCTTTTGAATTTCAACTTTAAAAAATTCTTTGACAGAAATGCAAGGTGTTCATCAATTTCATCCAAATTATCTTAAGTGCATACTTCACTCTCATCGGCTTTGGCCTTTCCTTTGCTTTGAATTCAACCACAACATCATTTTCTACCATGCTAACTTTATCCACACAGCCAGCTTCACTATCAGCCTTCTTATTTTCATTTCCCTTGACCATCAAAGCCACAATTTTTTCTTTTTTTTAATTCTTCTCAATCTCTTAGTCCTATTGGATTTCCTGTTAGTAATTGTGCTCTAGAGACAATACTTTTTATATTTTAAGGAAAATATTTATTATTAAGGATTATGTTTTATTTATTATGTTTTATTTACTGCGTAATAAATTGAAAGCATAATAAATGTCCTTGGAATTTTGATACGTATTATATATCTTTAAGTATGTGACTTAAAAATGAGATTATATGAATAGTATCTTATTCCTAAAATTCCCTAGTCGAGTATTATTATTTAAGGACAATAATAATGCACAAAGACTAGTATGTTTCTTGACAGATGACCACATCTCATTGGTCATTGGTCATTGGTCATTGGTCATCTCATTGGTCAAAGAACGCTTGAAGGAGAAATAATTTAAATTAAATAAGTAATTTATTTTATTTATGATATTAATTAAGTATGACTTAATTAATTATATAAATAGAATAAATGAATTACTTAAACTAATTCCAAAATTAATAATTAATTAATTAAGTGAGACTTAATTAAATAATTTAGAATTTTGGATTAGTATTAATTATAATTGGATTATAATTAGAAAACTTATTCCTCTCTCTATATAATCTCTTTATGGGCTGATTTAATAAAATAGAGATTTTACAAAAACCCTTGCCGCTTTGAGAGAGGAGGAAGATAGAGAGAGAAGAAGTTTTCGGGTGTTAGTACACATCAATCCTTCATGAAAAGCGTTCGTGTGGATACCGTAGAGCGTAGATCGCGAGAGCGGGATACGTGGTGATTAAACAAGCTTTGGACCTCCATTAATCTTCCATTAATGAACTGTTAAAGCTTCTAAAGGTATTTATTCTTTATCTCCGAATTAAATCTTTTGTTTTCGCATGGATCCTGCGGAGGGTTTCGCTATTTTGATTTATTTTTCGCGTTTATTCCGCTGCGTTTGTGTCACGAAACCCTACATTTCCCACTCATATTTCTTAAGAATAACATAGCGTTATCAAGAGTGCAGTCCTTGAAGTCATGAGATTGTCTAATGGAAATAGTCATTGCTTTCCATTCTTTTGGAAGAGATCTAAGAAATTTTAGATTTGTGTCTTCAGTTACATACACCCTACCATACAGTTTTAGTACGTTCAATAACTTTTGGAACCTACTGTAGGTATCATTGATGGATTATCCACTCTTGAAGTGAAAAGCTTCATATTTTTTAATGAAGAGTTGCATTTTTTTTTCCTGACTTGTTCAGTTCCTTCACAGAGGGTTTAAAGAGTGTCCCAAA
Organism: Oenanthe sinensis; assembly: GCA_028671895.1. NCBI lineage: Eukaryota > Viridiplantae > Streptophyta > Magnoliopsida > Apiales > Apiaceae > Oenanthe > Oenanthe sinensis. The sequence continues at coordinate 37,026,572 of CM053801.1, read as the reverse complement.
CCTCTTTTGATGTAGTTCAATTTTTTACATTATCAAACATGTCCTTGTGTAGACCATTGAACAAAATATTCATGGCCTTTTAATCCTTTAGCACTTATTTCTCATCTTCTTCTGTGAACTCTGTAGAAACCTTTGGTATAAATTTGTCAGAAGCAGGAGTTTCATCAGTGTTTACACCTGTGACCAGTTTCATGCGAACATGAGGTCCTTTTTCTATGCAGTTGACATAAGAGATGTCTAGTGAAAGTAGATGCAAGTGCATTTTTACTTTCCAATGAAAGTAATATTCCTTTTCCAACATAAGAATATTTACACCGGAATCATTGTGGCCCATATTGAATTGTTTTTTATCTTAAAACTTTTTGTATATTAAAAGCTCAACTCTAGTACCAATCGTTTGTTGTCCCTCAAACAATGTCAATATTTATAGAAGGGGGATTGAATACAAATATTAAAACTTGTTGCTTACCTTCAAAGTTTTGTATTTGTTCTTTACTATGTAAGTGTTTGAGAAGTATTGTGTAATGAACTTGATATAGAAATTGAAAACATAAAAATGAAACTTCAACAAAGATATAAAAATTACTAATGGGTTGTTCAATCCACTAGTGAATTGATTTGCTCAGTTTATCTAGGTTCTATGACTCAGCTGCTTTTACAAGGATAAGAGTAAATCAACTGATCTTACAAGTTCTTGAAAGCTTAAATAGTTGATTCTCAAATGTATTCTATCTTAGTTTTTTCTATCTATGCTACCACTCTTATTTATATACCAAGTGAGTGTTTTCCTAACATTTTGTCCTTTATAGCTTTCCCTATCAATTGATAATTTGTTATTTTCTAGAAGTTGGGGGGAAAATGATATGGGCTAAAAGTAAGCCCTAAAGACATAATTAATGTCACATTTATTATACCCAAAAGCCTAAGACCAGCCTAGTCCAAAAACCTAGGCCCAAGACTAAAACGAGGATAACATTGGGCCCAAAACACGCCTATATTGAGGATGCTCAAAACAGGCCCAAATCAATCAACCCACAAGATCCTCGATCTAGAATCGTCATAATCCAAAAACATGACAATCCAGAACCGTCATAGAAGGCAACTCAAAGTGTAGCCTACTAGGAATATATTTATTTGATGATGTACAAAATACTAGAACATGATTTAGCATAGTTTATTTGTAATAAGTCTTTCTAGTCTCTAAAATTTTATAATCAGAGTCTAGATAGTCAACACACTTGTACTTAGAAGATTTTCTGTAGAAAGTGAAACTAGTGTCTAGATGAAGATTAGAGTTTGGGAGGTGATCAGAGTCTAAAGACTATCGGAGTCTATAATCTATTAGAGTCTACAAATGATCAGAGTCTATAGTCTATCAGAGTCTATAGTCTGGCAGATTCTGAAGATTTCAGAGTCTATAAAGTCAAAGCAAAATTTGGAAGATGATCACAGAAAAAGGAAGTCTTCGAAGATAAAGGTAAATATATTACAGATATGCTATGGGAAGGAAGAAGAATTACAGAAGGAAACTGTCAACTAATAATTAGGAATTATATTCCTATTGTAATTTGGTTTTCTGTTATTAGTTGATAGGCATCTTTCTATATAAATGTTGGGTCCTGAAGTATCGTAGAATGGGGGTTGAATACGATACTCACAATAATTTTAATTCTTTTTAGAATTTGTGGATAAATAAATTATTGCTTCAGAGTGGGTTTGTCCATTTATAGTGTTTAGGTGAGCTGCATACTAATTTTCTATGTGAACGGATAAATCAATTAGGTTCATGAAAATTAGCAAGTAAAATAAACGGGAAAAGATTCGGGGAATATATCTTTTATATATATACCCGGAGTTTGCTACACCCAGTTAAAAATATAACTGGTTTCCAAAGAACAAATTAGTTCTTTGCTACTAATACAAAAATATAAGGCTCAGTTCATATACAAATATATCTAAATTAGTACAAGGAAAAACTGAGTCGTAGGGAGTGATATCTAGGAGCCCTGAGCATTTTTTGTTAAAGAACCGGGTCCTAATATCTGACCGGGAGTAAGGTATGAGTGTATATAAATTTAAGTCTCTTGCTCCGGCTATGGCAGTAGCTTTCCACATTTTATTTGTGTTTGGAGAAGACGACTCCTTTGAATGAGTGCCTCACATCTCCTTTTATCTGTGTAGACTTTAAATCAAATAAAGTAAGCTGCTATAATTTGATTGGCTGAGGGGTTAAGTGTGGCCAAGAAATATTTTGTTGCACCTTATTTTTATGTTGCGCCAAAGAATTAATTTGTTATGCCTTACTGTGTGTTCCTTGTAGTGGCGCCACAAACTGCCTTAAGCTATTTGTAATGAGATTTTGTGGCACCACAAACTTATGCTGCGCTTGAGTTGATTTACATGGTCAAAGTATGGTTTAGTCACTGCACTTTGACCCTCTATTCATTTATTGACTGAAGTTCGCCAACTTCTATTTCTTGTACCAAAGTCTTGTCACATTACACCTTGTACCCTGAGCTGTTTCTATTCTTCGACTGTTGTTCAGAAACTTTCACTTTTCATACCAAGGTTGTGACACTTTGCACCCTGCACCCTTTGAGTTGTTTGGTTGTCGCCTCTACAAATCACTTTTCGTACCTTAATAAATAACTGTTCTTTCCAAGTACGTTCTTCAAATTAACAATTCTCTATAGTTAATACTCAGATTCCTTTAACAAACTGCTTACTCCTAGTGCAACTGGTCTGGTTTACAAACGACTAACTTTAATTCAGGTCTTCGTATTATAGCCTTACATACATTGGTAAGTTTGCAACAACTTCATTGCTTCGAACACTGACTGCCAATAAACACTATAACTTCACTGGAATCTTTTCTGGTACTTAGACAATGTCTCCATTATTACCAAAATCTTGAATACCTCATTCTCTATTCTTCATTGACACTTAAACATATAACTGAACTTCTTTCAGTGAGTATAGCGTCAAGACTGCAGCTATCTTCTTTAACCATTGTCTTTACCTTGTCTTCAATCCTTCTAGATTCCTATGCTTCAAACACTGTATATCGTCAATCAATGCCTTTACACTGAAATCTTCTAGTGGCACTTCTATACTGAATCTTCAACACTTCTAAAACCCTAAAAGTCTTCAACCATTATTCTTCACTGAGGCATGAACATATTAATTTACTTCTCTCAATGACCTTTAGTAGACTTCAAAACTTCTTCTAATGTCTTGATTCACTGTATCTGCCTTATCTTCATTTCTTCCTAATTTTTATGTAAATGTAGTATTATTTACTTGTCTTGTTCTAGTATTGAGTTATCACGGTTACTATTCATACGGCTTCATAATCTCACCAACAATCTCCCCTTATTTGATTGTTACACTTAGCAAACAAATCTCATAGAGAGGATAACTCAACTAACAACTAGAAAAAGTAATCGTCCGAGACTTGTAAATAATGCTACTGATTTTTCTGGATCAGATTCTACATTTCCAGAATTCTTAAGTAACTTAAATGAAAGATGTTTGTTCCTCTAGCACTGAACTGATATTCATGTAGTACCATCTTCATTTCTATCTGTGTTTGAGCTTTCACTGCTTCAAAATCCTTCATAGTTGAACTTAAAAAACTTATATTAAACAGAGCTTCATAAGAATTAAAATTCATGAGAACGTCTTCAATAGGACACAGAACATTGCTCAAATAATGTTCTCCCCCTAAGAATATGATTCTTCTTCTTTTTCTTCTTCTCCCTTTAGATGAATAATGGAAGTGTCAATTCTTTTTTGTACATCACACGTGGATGAGGAATCCTCTACTGACAACTCCTTTCAAGTATAGGATATAGTTTCTTAATTATCCCAAATTTCGTTATTTTTCATAAGGATCAGAAGATAAGATTTTCTTCTTTTTCTTGTCTAAATCTCCCCCTAAGGATGTTAACTTCTCCCATAAGGATACGAATATATGACCTTCTCCTTTTTCTACTTCTTTTTCTTGTATACTAAATTCCCCCCTTAGTTGAGGAATCCTCCATTGGCCCATGATCTTTCAAATGGCTTTTCTTCCAAAGAAGGTTCTCGTCTGTCATTGATTGGAAAAACATAGTAGTTTTTCTTTCAGAAGTAGCATGTAGCAAAGGTAAGTGTTTGGTCTATAGTTTCCTCACTTCTACTATGTTCTGTTAGTGTTTGTACTAAAGTGTCAAGCACTTTGAAGTGTTTCACTCTTTCTCTCCCTATCTCTCACTCAAGTGTATCTCTCCCTCACTTTCACTTAAGTGTTTCTCTCCATTACTTTCACTCTGCATTCCAAATATAGCCTTATATACCTGCAAGTGAAATCCGTCAATTCATTTGTATTCTCATCACCTGATTCATCAGAATGAACTCAATCACTATCAAGTGGAGAATTGCCTCGTAGCGGTGTTCTTGATCTATCATGCATAAGCATTGTCTCATCACCAGACTCAATAGCAATTGCTAAATCACTGTCTAGTGGAGTCTCACCTCTTTAAGATGGGTTATCCCAAGATATTAATATCTGTTAGGGAATCCTGCCTTGTTCTATCAAGGAGTTGCCTCACACCTTTTCCGTAAACGGGAGGTGGACATTCATTTTCAGGATTTGGAAATGTTCCTTCCAAGAGGGGCGACGTAGTAGGCAATGTAATAAATGGCAATTTAGAGCTTACGTTTCCCTCGTAACCCTGTGACGAGAATTTTGTGTAAAATACCCTATTTGACTCATCCAAAGAATTCTTGCCAAGCAGTTGCCTCTCAAGCCTAGATAAATCTGAACAAGAGATCTCCCTTTCAGGATGCAGAAGATTAACATCTGTTTGAGGTAGATACCTTGGACAATGTAATGTATGGCTAATTAGAGTCCGTATCTCCTCTGAATGCCTATACCTCTCACTGTGCATGTCTTGCAATCTGTTCATAGAATTTATCTGTTTAGGCATACCATCAGCATGAGTGTTGGTAGTGTGCTTGACTCATTACAAGATGATCTGGATGATGAGCGAATTTCAATGAACTCACCTTGTTGAGAGAATAATTCTAGAGACAGTTTAATTTACTTTTCAGCTCTGCATCCTTTTAGAAGATACAGATGAGCTTACAGTTACCTCAATTATATACTACTTTTCTTCTCTGGAAGTAGAGCTGTGAGTGCACTTCCGACTTCATCCTTATTTGCCGCATCAAGTGCAGTTTCTCTCTTATCAACCTCTAACTAACATAAGTTCCTTATATCTCCGAGGGTTAATATATGGAAGTGGATGAATTTGATATTATGGTCTGGGTAAGAGATTGATGGGTTTTCAACCTCTTGGCCAGCTTCTTAAGCGAATGAGGGCTAAACGGAAAGAATCAATAAGATAAAAACATAATCACCTTAACATTCCAAAACATATTTTTCATCTCAAAGAGAAGGAAAAATATAATAAGGAATGGTAATGGATTGCATTAAAGCGCTTTTGGTAAAAGTGTTTTGTCATATCTGAAAATTTATCATTTAAGAGTATGATACAAAATTTTCTTTAAGATACTTATCCCATAATAAAACGTGGGAAAGTGTATCAAAGAATAAAGTTTTTATCCCTTATGAATTTCTTATAAGACAAATTTCCCATAATAAAATGCAGGAATTTGTACCAAAGAAGAAATTCAACTCCCCTACCAAATTATATCTCGATAAAATGACTCATTTCCTTTAAACCATTACACTGTACGTTTTGAAAATAGTTTTGCAAAACATCCTTATCTGATAGAGGACTATGATTTTTCGACTCATAATGCAATTGTGATTTACATCATTTTTGTCCACCTGATAGTATCCCCGACTTAAAATAAAAACTTGATAATTGGGGTTGGATGTATGCTTAACAATACAGTACTAGGCCTTCAAAGCTACAACCACTGTTTAGGTACTATCAATCAATATGAAACATACATTGAAACAAGTGTTTGAAAACAAATCATTTTACAAATGGTTGATACCTCGAAGTAAAAACAATTTCTCCAAATAAAATAGCAATCACAAAATTTCTGTCACTCTTAAAAGGAAAAATTAAGAGAGAAATTTTTTGTAAGATAAAACTTTTAAAACTAGCTTTTGGGAGATGATAAAAGATTTTGAGATTTAAAGAAAGATTATCCTCAAGAAAAGTTTGATTCACACCCTAGGATTTAGAAATCAAACTAGGGTTGTAAATCAAATGATTTTCAAAAGAGAAGTTTTGAAAAAGAATTTTGATGTTTTCTTCTCTAAGACTGACAGAAAGTGAATGTATTGTAAGATAAAAAAATTTGGAAAAGAAATAGACAAGAAACTCTTTTCAATACATTCAGGTTTAAAATATTCAGTCAAAGGAAGAAAACTAATAGGAATACTCATGCAATACTAAATAGTTACCACAGACATGCATATATAAATCAAATAACACATGTCAATTATTCAGTAGAACAATAAGCATTTAGGCATATTTTTATTATTAGTGATTTCAGATAAACAGCATGTATCATCACTAATACTAAAAATATCACAATTAATTGCATAGAAACATTAATAGAATATCATTATTTGATATTTATCAATAATTTCAAAATGCAAGAAATTATGCTTATAATATTTTATCAAATCAGAATTATGAAACTAATAAAAATTGAATTGCTTCAATCCATAATTTTAATAAGATAAAAAAACTTTGCTAAATACTAAATATTCATAGGATTGAATATTAGCATCTAACTTTCTACGCTATATACAATAATTGTCACTCAAGCATATTACAATTATACTCATAACAATTATTAATGATATACGTAAGCTCGAGGAAATAGTTAAAAGAAATGTACAAGTTCTTTAAATATTGAAATTTAATACTCATGATTCTTATAACAATCCCTCGCAAATAAAAGCAAATTTAGAAATATTTCTTAAGTATATAAAATATTGAGAATTTTATACACATAACTTAGAAAATACTTCAGCTTTCAATATTAGTGATTTTTAAAATATGCATTGTTTATTTAAAACATAAATTCAAAATACTGTCACTAATATCAAAAGTATCACAATTATTTGTAATAAAATATTTAAAAGTATCAGAGCAAAATATCAGAACAATTAAGTAAGATATCATTGACTAATACTCATCAAATATTTAACATTCATCAAATATTTAACATACAAATAATTATGCTTCTAACTTATGCTAAATAATTTAACTACCACATATGCATATAATATTATAAGCATGATAATTAAACTAATAGCAATAAGTATGAGGTACTGGATTTAAAATAAATTCACAAGTCCTTTAAATATGGAATATTTAATACGTGTGAACTCATTTGAGAATTCATTGCAGATGGGATTTCCAATAAATATGCATATAAATAATATCTGAAGTTCACTAACCGACTTAGATTTAATCATGGTATACTTGCACATATATTACATTGTGTGTGCTTTGTATTCTAGAGAGATATATGTGTATAACTACTCTAATATAAAATCATTTTCAACTAATTAGAAGTTAGAGTGTCATACCATGTCCTTAACGATTTGCTTGAATCCTTAACTCCATTCCTGGAAGAGCTTGTAAAGAGAATGATATATGAATTCCAATGTATCTGCAACTTCAAAGTCCTTGATATGTTGTACATCAACTTCAACTTCTAACTCACCATTCAGGAGTGCACTTGTTCACATTCATTTGATAGATATTTATGCTTGAATGCTCAACATGTGCTAGGGATATTCTAATATTTGGTCATCATCTTGTTCAGCCCAAATAGAATCAAGTCTCGTCACTGTTGCTTGCTGTTAGATCTCGAAAGTCCCGAAGATTTTGTTTCCATCATCATCGATACCTTCTACTTGAGAGTAACCTGTAGCAACCAGTTTGACTTTGTCTCTTATAAAAATGCCAATAATCATCCAGTTTTTGAAAACCCTTACTGTACCAATTTCAGTTTCATCTTGTGGTCTGGGTTCCAGCTTCAGTAGTTTCTGCCTTTCGAACTGATTGAGATCATCTTGCATTGCAATCATCCAATCTGGATCAATCAGTGCTTCTTCAGTATTCTTTGGGATTCCTGATGTTATGTCCCGAAAAATATATGTTCATTTTGATTAACACTTCTAGCCTTACTCAATAATCTGGTTTACTAAGAACTAGACTTCAGGATTGACTTTGACTTCAAACCTTTTGTCTTGGTAGATATGTTCTTGCTGTATTCCTTTGATCTTCATTGTGTTGAGTATGACTAGTAGATACTTCTTTTATTTGCTCCCCCTGAGTTGCTGCTAGGATGTGTTGAAGATCCTTCACCTTATTAAGTGGATTATGTTAAAGTTCATTAGTTGTGTAGTTTCTGTTGGGTTCCGAGGCATAAAACGCAGCGGATTAAACGTAAATATAACGAAAAATTTCGGAACCCTAACGCAGGATCATGTATAAGATTGACAAATTATGGTGAAACGGAATCATACCTTTGTCTGGTCTAGACTTACACGAACTCAACGGAGATCCTAGCTTTCACGACTTGTGTCTTCCTCTCGAAAGCACCTCTATGGTATCCACACGAGCACCTTCAAGAACGTCTCACGATCTTGATTACGGAATGGATGTACTAGCCTCCTTTGATGATTTCGAATTCTGCCTCTGCCTTTTCTCTCTGCCTTTGCTGCTGTTAGGGTTCGTTTTTTCTTAAAAAAACTTAATACCTATTAACCCTACATTATCTATTTATAATGGTTGGTTAATAGGCCCATAATAGCAACCCATAACAGGAAAGCCTAACCCATTTAGGTTTAGGATTAAATAATAAAACCGAATTTTATTATTTAATTAATAACTAAGTCACACTTAATTATTAAGGGCAGAATTCAAATTCGAATTTGAATTTATATTATTTTAATTAATTAAATCTCACTTAATTAATATAATAAAATTTAAATAATCATCAATTAATTTAAATCTATAATTTAAATTAACTATTCCTCTAAGTACTCTATGTGTGTGACCCTATAGGCTATTATTTAATTAGCAATAATTTTATTCTCCAATAAAATTATAAACAATGAGCAGTATCTAGTAATACATCATTGCTACCCAATTAAATAATAATTAAATCGTGATTCGATAAAACCTTTCGTGATTAATGTTTCCGTGTAATATAATCCATTTAACCATATATATTATAGATTAAACTCAAGGCATGAATTTAGTCATCCTCTTCAACATTTAATCCGGGTTTACTTGATCCATGAGTAGACTATGAAAAACAAATCATTATTTGAGCATGGCCATGCATTTTATAGTCTCACTCAATCAAGAGGCCAGTAATATTTCTCCTAATTATAGGAGGGTTAAATCATTTATCTATCATTCATATTTCTTATACGACTCATGATATACCCGATGTCCACTTTTATCATCACCCGGTCAAAAGTGACTTTTAATGTAGTCAAAGTATATTAATCCTCATACAGAAATATAATGATCTCAAGTCGAAGGATCATTACACCATTATCACTGTGAGTCTTTCTTATGACTTTATTAAACATGAAGAATCTCACTGTGGGTCTGTCCAGTACCATGTACTCCTGCATGTACCTATGTGTTGACTTTAGTATCCCCATACTTATAACCAATGAGATGTGGTTATCTGTCAAACAACATACTAGTCTATTTATGTATTATTATTGTCCTATAATAATAATACTCGACTAGGGACATTTAAGAATATGATCTATTATATAATCTCAAGTTCAAGTCATGTACTAAACTATACAATGTGTATCATGATTCTAAGGACATTTATTATGCTAACAAATATATCGCAGTATTTAAAGTCATAATAAATACGTTTATTGAATAATCAAATGACATAAAGGTCTATTAAAAGAAACATTGTATTGCCTCTAGGGCACCTACACTAACAATCTCCCACTTGCACTAGAGCCAATCTCCCATGTATCTAATACCCATGGAACTAGTGTGACCATCGTGCTTCGTCTACGACAAGCCTTTGGTCAGTGGGTCTGCAATGTTATCATTTGTGTGCACTTTACATATGTGTATGTCACCCCTTTCATTAATCTCTCGAATGAGGTGATATCTCCTGAGTATATGTTTGGTTCGGGAGTGAGCTCTAGGTTCTTTAGCCTGTGCAATGGCTCCATTATTATCGCAGTATAGATCAATGGGATCTGCGATCGATGGAACCACTCCCAAATCAGTAATGAATTTTCGAATCCAAACAGCTTCCTTAGCCGCTTCACAAGCTGCAATGTACTCAGCCTCCATTGTAGAATCAGCTACTGTTTCTTGCTTTGAACTCTTCCAACTTACAGCACCTCCGTTTAGACAAAATACAAAACCAGACTGTGATACAGTATCATCCCTGTCTGTTTGGAAACTTGCATCGGTGTAACCCTTTACAACCAGTTTCTCCTCTCCTCCATACACCAAGAATGAATCTTTAGTCCTTTTCAAGTACTTTAGAATATTCTTGACAGCCGTCCAGTGACCTTCACCTGGATTAGATTGGTATCTGCTCGTCATGCTTAAAGCATACGAAACATCTGGGCGAGTACATACCATCGCATACATGATGGATCCAATTGATGAGGCATATGGAACCTTACTCATGCGGTCCTTATCATCCAATGATTTCGGACACTGATCTTTAGAGATCGGTATCCCTTGAGACACGGGGACATATCCCCTTTTTGCATTTTGCATACCAAAACGATGCAAAACCTTATCGATGTATGTACTCTGACTTAGACCGATCATCCTTCTAGATCTATCCCTATAGATCCCCATTCCTAGAATGTAGGATGCTTCACCTAAGTCTTTCATAGAGAAGTTGCTCCCTAACCAAATCTTAACAGCCTTGAGAGAAGGTATGTCATTCCCCATTAGTAGTATGTCATCAACATACAGTACTATGAATGCCATATGGCTCCCACTAACCTTCTTGTAAACACAAGGTTCATCTTCGTTTTGAACAAAGCCATACTCTTTGACTGTTTCATCAAAACGGATGTTCCATCTCCTAGAGGCTTGCTTCAATCCATAAATGGATCGACGTAATTTACATACTTTGCTAACATTCCTTGGATCGACAAAACCTTCAGGTTGTGTCATGTACACATCCACATCCTCTTCAAGGCTTCCATTAAGGAAGGCTGTTTTGACATCCATTTGCCAGATTTCATAATCATGGAATGCTGCAATAGCAAGCAAAATCCTTATGGACTTGACCATAGCCACTGGTGAGAAAGTTTCATCATAGTCAATACCATGAATTTGTTTGAAACCTTTTGCAACCAGCCTTGCTTTATAGGTTCTGAACATTTCCATCCATGTCAGTTTTCTTCTTAAAAACCCATTTGCACCCTATGGGTTTTACCCCTTCAGGTGGATCAACCAAAGTCCATACTCGGTTTTCGTACATGGAATCCATCTCGGATTTCATGGCTTCTAGTCATCTCTTAGATTCTGGACTGTTCATAGCATCTTGGTATGTGAGAGGCTCATCTTCATCTATGAGCATCAAATCACCACATTGAGTCAAAAGAAATCCATATCTCTCTGGCTCATGGCGAATTCTACCAGTTCTACGAACAACCTGTGTTTGTTGAGCATTATCATTATCCTGCTCATGTTCCACTTCAGGTTCAATGCTATTTTGTGGTCCCCGATCCTCATTGAGGTCTATAGTTCTCCCACTGTTTCTTTTGGAAACAAAATCTCTTTCCATGAAAACAGCATCTCGAGCAATAAACACTTTCTGCTCATAAGGACTATAAAAATAATACGCCTTTGTTTCTTTAGGGTATCCCACAAAATTGCACTCTTCAGATTTAGGTCCAAGCTTGTCAGATACTTGACGTTTCACAAACGCCGTGCATCCCCAAACTTTCATAAAGCTCATGCCTGACCGTTTCTTCTCCCATATCTCATATGGAGTCTTTTGAACCTTCTTAGTAGGAACACGGTTAAGTGTGAAGGCCGCTGTTTCTAGAGCATAACCCCAGAAACTAATTGAAAGATCTGCATGACTCATCATCGATCGCACCATGTCCAACAAGGTGCGATTTCTCCTCTCTGAAACTCCATTCCATTGAGGTGTACCTGGCGGAGTGAGTTGTGATACAATACCACACTCCTTTCAATAATCTTTAAATTCTGTGCTCAAGTATTCTCCTCCACGATCAGATCGTAAGATTTTAATACTTACACCTCCGCCAATTTGCTTCTCTACTTCAGCCTTGTATTCTTTAAACTTTTCAAAAGAATCGGATTTATTCTTCATAAGATATACATATCCATATCTACTGAAATCATCAGTAAATGTTATGAAGTAGTAGTAGCCTCCTCTAGCCATCACACGCATTGGGCCACATACATCACTATGTATTAGCTCGAGACGTTCGGTGGCCCTTTGACCCTTACCAGTGAAAGGGGCTTTAGTCATTTTACCAAGCAAACAAGATTCACATTCTTGGTATGATTCAAAATCAAACTTATCCAAGTATTCATCCTTATGTAATTTGGATATGCGTTTCTTATTTATATGGCCTAGACGACAATGCCAGAGGTATGTTTGATTTGAGTCATTAACTTTAAGTCGTTTGTTTTCTATATTATAGACATGATTATCTAAGTCAAGAACATATAAACCATTAAACAAACGCGCAACACCATAGGTTAAATCATTCAAAGCAAAAGAGCAACAATTGTTCTTTATCGTAAACGAAAAACCTTTCTTGTCCAAACAAGAAACAGAAATAATGTTTCTGCGAATCGCAGGCACGTAAAAACAATTCTCCAGTTCTAAAACTAGCCCTGAGGGCAAAGATAAATAATAGGTTCCTACAGCTAAAGCATCAACTCTTGCTCCATTGCCAACTCGTAGGTCCACTTCTCCTTTAGCCAATGTCCTACTTCTCTGCATTTCCTGCACATTTATACAAATGTGAGTAGCACATCCAGTATCCAATACCCAAGATGTAGAAATAGACAGATTGACTTCTATAACATATATACCTGAAGTAGAAGCTTGCTCAGCCCTCTTCTTCTTCAGATCCTCCAAGTAAACTGAACAGTTTCTCTTCCAGTGACCAGTTTTCTTACAGTAGTGACATTCACCCTTAGCGACCCCACCTTTAGGCTTTAAAGCCTGTTTGGGACCTGACTTTGGCTTGGGTGTAGAATCAGAACCTGTCTTCTTCTTACCCTTCCACTTGTCTTTCCCTTTGGCCTTACCTTTATTGCCCACCATCAGTATGGGAGCAGGTTCAGCCGTCTTCATGTTGGTCTCATATGTTCTCAACATAGCCAACAATTCAGTAGGTGTTTTGTCAAATTCATTCATATTGTAGTTTATGATAAACTGGGTGAATTTGTTGTTCAAAGAATTCATGATTAGGTCAATACCAATTTCCTGAATAATCGGGAAACCCAAAGTTTCAAGGTACTCAATGTAACCAATCATCTTCAGAACATGTGGGCCAACTGGTTCACTTGCCCCTTGTTTGCAATTAAAGAGTGACTTACTCGTGTTGAACCTTTCTTGACGAGTTTGGCTTGCAAAAATGCTTTGCAAGTGCTCATAGATAGTATATGCATCCATATGCACATGTTGTCTTTGAAGCTCAGCACTCATAGTTGCCAACATAAGACATGCAACATCAGTTGCATCATTCTCATCCTTTGTATGGGCCGCTCGTTCCTCAACAGTAGCGCCCTCAGGAAGGGGACCTGCCGGAGGAATATCAATGACATGAAGCTTGCGCTCCTGCCTGAGGACAATCCTCAAATTCCTCTGCCAGTCTAGGAAGTTGTTTCCTCCTGTCAGCTTATCCTTCTCAAGGACAGATCGTACGGATAGTGTGTTTGTGTTGTTTGTCATTATTTAGTATCTACAATGATAAAAGCACAAAATTAAACATTAGATTGTCTGAGTTATTTATTATGTTCAAATGATTATGATACATTCATAATATATCTCCCACTATTTTTATCAAATTAATAGCCCTTATTATTAATTTGAAAAGTATATCCCATAATTCTTTCTAGTGAGCCAAGATCCATATTTCGTCATGTCTTAAGTCAACCACTGGAAGTCCTTAAGAATGATTATTTAGGTAGACAACATTTGTCAATTATATCATATATAATTCTTGGATAGTTTGGTGAGCAACGATTGATCTTATCTATCTAATAGATTTTTAACCAAACTCTATGCTTCTAAGTTCATAATGGTTGAATATAACCGTTTACTTTCACCTTATTATGACGACTCAGTTAAGTTTGACCCAATGATACAACGGCCGAATATAACCGTTTATATTCGTCGCATCTCACCACGATAGATAGGAGTCCCCTGCCACTGACAGTCTTTCCCCTAATCGATCTAGGATTCGATGAGTGTTCATTCATTGGAAAGCATCCGATTAAAACTTAATATTTTGTTAAGGGGTTTAGAAAATTTACGACGATCATGATCACATCATGAAGAGATCCTCAATTTTTCCTTGAACTAAATATTTCAAATTGACATCTTAAACCGTTCATTTCCCAGGTAGATGGAGGATACCAGTGGTCACACTTAAAACCCATCAGCCTTACGAATACGCATATCCGTTTTTGTCAGAAAATCCCAATTATAGACATCAAAATCCATATTCAATTCCGTGTTTTAAAAATCCATATTTCATAAACACAAGAATCTCATGATCGTTTGTTAATTTTAAAATCTTAAATTTTTACAGATTTTATCTTGTTTAGCATGGCAAGCATGGCATGGGTGACGTATCTAATACATGCATACATCATTAATCTAATTAAAGCATGCATCTTCTACTATACACATACATTCATACATCAATATGTAAAGTGCAGTATATAAACGTGCTTGGTTATGGCCCCTTTCCTATGTGATCCTTTCGAGCTAATGAAAGGATCAAAGTCAATCTATGGTGGTGAAATATAAATACAATTACATGTCTTCATTCTTCTTGTATCCATGGGTGCTTGCTCCTCTTCTTGGATCATCCTTCAATCTTCAAGTACATTACATGGAATAATTGAATACAACCTATACTAATGTACTTACATAAGAAAACTCGAGTTACATTCGAGGTTAAACAATTACAAGAATGAAGAAAACGACATGCAAGTCGTATTTATAAAATCAAAACCAAAACCATTAATCTAGGGGTCTAAGGGCCATAACTAGCATCATGCTCAAGTACACAAAATAAAATATTGCGGGGGTCCGGGGGCGGCAGCCCCTGGGCGGGGGTTCGGGGGCGGCAGCCCCCGGGCGGGGTCTGGGGGCGGCAGCCCCCAGCTGGGGTCGAGCTACAGATCATATCTGTTGGCCTTTTCCCCCACTGCAATTTATACAGTTTCAGAAGCATGTATCATATACATACTTATCATATCCCAGTTAACAAATCATGTCCAACACAATCTGTCCACCAGTTTATATCACTATACAAACTGACCCTCATGCATAATATACAAATCGCAATAAGGCATATAAATCATTCATGGCAAATCATTAACATGCTAGTATCATCAACCATGTACTCATTATACGAATAACCAGATACTCATCATATAACAGTTTTTAATCATACATATCATGTCATGGCAGAAGCATAGCAGTCTCATAACAGGCATGGCAGTCTCATAACAGGAATGGCAGTAGCATAGCAGAAGCATGGTAGTGGCATAACAGATTATGACAAAGCAGTAGCATGGCATGGTAGTCACCAAAACAGGCATGTATGCATCAAATACATAAAACACGTAACCAAATCAGTCCCTTATACACGTAGCTCTGATACCATTGTTGGGTTCCGAGGCATAAAACGCAGCGGATTAAACGTAAATATAACGAAAAATTTCGGAACCCTAACGCAGGATCATGTATAAGATTGACAAATTATGGTGAAACGGA
Organism: Oenanthe sinensis; assembly: GCA_028671895.1. Taxonomy (NCBI): domain Eukaryota; kingdom Viridiplantae; phylum Streptophyta; class Magnoliopsida; order Apiales; family Apiaceae; genus Oenanthe; species Oenanthe sinensis. Next base: position 37,010,570 of record CM053801.1, on the reverse strand, counting down.
ATCATACCTTTGTCTGGTCTTGACTTACACGAACTCAACGGAGATCCTAGCTTTCACGACTTGTGTCTTCCTCTCGAAAGCACCTCTATGGTATCCACACGAGCACCTTCAAGAACGTCTCACGATCTTGATTACGGAATGGATGTACTAGCCTCCTTTGATGATTTCGAATTCTGCCTCTGCCTTTTCTCTCTGCCTTTGCTGCTGCCAGGGTTCGTTTTTTCTTAAAAAAACTTAATACCTATTAACCCTACATTATCTATTTATAATGGTTGGTTAATAGGCCCATAATAGCAACCCATAACAGGAAAGCCTAACCCATTTAGGTTTAGGATTAAATAATAAAACCGAATTTTATTATTTAATTAATAACTAAGTCACACTTAATTATTAAGGGCAGAATTCAAATTCGAATTCGAATTTATATTATTTTAATTAATTAAGTCTCACTTAATTAATATAATAAAATTTAAATAATCATCAATTAATTTAAATCTATAATTTAAATTAACTATTCCTCTAAGTACTCTATGTGTGTGACCCTATAGGCTATTATTTAATTAGCAATAATTTTATTCTCCAATAAAATTATAAACAATGAGCGGTATCTAGTAATACATCATTGCTACCCAATTAAATAATAATTAAATCGTGATTCGATAAAACCTTTCGTGATTAATGTTTCCGTGTAATATAATCCATTTAACCATATATATTATAGATTAAACTCAAGGCATGAATTTAGTCACCCTCTTCAACATTTAATCCGGGTTTACTTGATCCATGAGTAGACTATGAAAAACAAATCATTATTTGAGCATGGCCATGCATTTTATAGTCTCACTCAATCAAGAGGCCAGTAATATCTCTCCTAATTATAGGAGGGTTAAATCCTTTATCTATCATTCATATTTCTTATACGACTCATGATATACCCGATGTCCACTTTTATCATCACCCGGTCAAAAGTGACTTTTAATGTAGTCAAAGTATATTAATCCTCATACAGAAATATAATGATCTCAAGTCGAAGGATCATTACACCATTATCACTGTGAGTCTTTCTTATGACTTTATTAAACATGAAGAATCTCACTGTGGGTCTGTCCAGTACCATGTACTCCTGCATGTACCTATGTGTTGACTTTAGTATCCCCATACTTATAACCAATGAGATGTGGTTATCTGTCAAACAACATACTAGTCTATTTATGTATTATTATTGTCCTATAATAATAATACTCGACTAGGGACATTTAAGAATATGATCTATTATATAATCTCAAGTTCAAGTCATGTACTAAACTATACAATGTGTATCATGATTCTAAGGACATTTATTATGCTAACAAATATATCGCAGTATTTAAAGTCATAATAAATACGTTTATTGAATAATCAAATGACATAAAGGTCTATTAAAAGAAACATTGTATTGCCTCTAGGGCACCTACACTAACAGTTTCACTACCATTTCCAATACTACAATCTAAATCATAATCATTATCATTGATTCCTTCTGCAACCTCAGTTTCAACATCAGTATCTGAATTTGACTCTGACGGGATGTCAAACTTCAAAGATTCAGAATAGTCTTTCATTTGAATGCTGGGGAGCTTGGTGTAGTTCAATCACATATGTCTTGAAAGCTTTTGACTTCAATGAGTAGCCGAGGAAAATTATTCCATGAACCGTAGCTTTAAATTTGCCAAGATACTCATCTAAATCTTCAATAAATATAAATTTCCTCCAAACACACGAAAGAACTTCAGTGTTTTCTTCTGTTTGGCCATTAACTCATTCGATATCTGTTCACGATCTTTGTTGATTAAAGCATCATGCTATGTTAATTGCTTCAGCTTCAAAGTACCTTTATAAGTGCAGACTTCATTTAGAACTTTTTCACGAAATTCAGTTCCAATATCCAACTTCAAAGTTCTCACAACTTACTTTGCTTCCAACTTGATCTACCTGATGTGATCAATTACCATATGTGATATATTATCTGTTGAATGCACGAACATCACCAACTTGTAACTAGGGTTGTCATCAACCACCATTAAGCATATTTCTTTCATGACATAATTTGCTTCAGTGTGATGTTTTTATTGACTTCCCTATATGACATACTTCAAAATGTTCTTCTAGATAGAGTTCTATATGAAGCAGTCCTCTCACCAATTTCATCTTTATCGGGGAATCCATTGTCTTGTTGACCAAGTGTGAGAGCTTCCTATGCCATAGCTAACTCTTTACTGATGAAGTTTTACTGAAAAGTTCGCTTCACCTTTCCATACAAACTCCATGTCAGCTACGAAAAAACTTCCTCACTCTCAGATGAGTGAGCTTCCATCTTTCTTGCTTGAAATCAAATACTTTTCCTTTTCAATGTTTTTCCAGAAAACCCTTGACAAATAATTCCATAGTGCCCTGTAGATAGTGCTTAAGTCCATTGACACGAAAGATGCTTCCATTAATGATAATTCCAAAAATCATTATAGCCAAATCCCTTGTACATCCTTTGTTGTCATCTCCAAAAGTTACCATTGAGTAGGCTTTCTCAACCGACTGTGATGTCAGAGTTTTAATCTTAATCATATGCCTCGAACAATAAATGTCACAAAGTCACATAACTTTTATCTTTTGTTACATATTCTGCAATCACAAATGATTAAGCTTCTTGGTACTCAACTTCAATTGAGTCCAGATGGGTTAGAGATATTACTATCAACAGTGGTAACAACAACTTCAATATGCATATTAGAAAATTCAGTATTATCTACTTTAATCATTCTACATAACTGTAACAGATGTCAATCAGATTTACAGATATCCAATAATTTTATAAAAATACATGAAATAGAAGAACTAATAAATTTATTACTAATTCTTCCTAATCCATTTATGTTGTTGTGTAACATTTTAACTATTTCTAATTACCTAAGTCATTTTTAGATTAAGCTTCGAATCTACAAATATTACTGACTATTTAGATAATTCTACCATCTTTTAGTATTCTACTTTCTAACAAGCAATACATGAAATGATATGACATTTAAGTGAAACTATGTAAGTGGGAGCAAATCATGTGAAAATAAGCACATAAACAATTCAAGAATATGCAGAATATTTGAATAAAACATTATGAGCAATATCAAATTCCACATACACTTAACAATTCATTTATCATAATAAGAAAAAATATAAAATATCTGATCTATAACCTGTTTGTCTATTTAGCAATTTTCATAACATTAGCAGATGTATTAAATCACATAAGATTTAAATCAAGTTCCAGCAAATGTTCAGGTATACCCCTAACCATCTAGAACACCCTATCTAATTCTAGATATTCATTTTACTACATAGAAAATCAAGTATGAAATGTACTTATTTAAACTCATGAATCCTAGCATGTAATCTTATTCATAGCAATCAATTAAGCATTTAAGTCCTAAGATGCTAACATGCTGACATAAATATAATACATTTCAATACCTAATCATCATACAGTTCAGAATATATCTTTTATATATATACCCGAAGGTTGCTACACCCATTTAAAAATATAATTGGTTTCCAAAGAATAAATTAGTTTTTTCCTACTAACACAAAAATATAATGCTCAATTCCTATACAAATATATCTAAATTAGTACAAGAAAAAACTGAGTCCGTAGGGAGTGATATCTAGGAGCCCTGAGCATTTTTTGTTAAAGAACCGGATCCTAATATCTGACCGGGAGCAAAGTATGAGTGTATATAAATTTAAGTCTCTTGCTCCGGCCATGGCAGTAGCTTTCTACATTTTATTTGTCTTTGGAGAAAACGACTCCTTTGAATGAGTGGCTCACATCTTCTTTTATCTGTGTAGACTTTAAATCAAATAAAGTAAGCTGCTGTAATTCGAATGGCTGAGGGGTTAAGTGGGGCCAAGAAATATTTTGTTGCGCCTATTACTTTTGTTGCGCCAGGGAATAAATTTTGTTGCGCCTTATTCTTATGTTGCACCAATTGATTAATTTGTTGCGCCTTACTGTGTATTCCTTGTAGTGGAGCCACAAACTGCCTTAAGCTATTTGTAATGAGATTTTGTGACGCCACAAACTTTTGTTGCGCTTGAGTTGATTTACATGGTCAAAGTGCGGTTTAGTCACTGCACTTTGACCTTCTATTCATTACTTGATTGTAGTTCAGAAACTTTCACTTTTTGTACCAAGGTTGTGACACTTTGCACCCTGCACCCTGCACCCTTTGAGCTGTTTGGCTGTAGCCTCTACAAATCACTTTTCGTACCTTAATAAATAACCGTTCTTTCCAAGTACGTTCTTCAACTTAACAATTCTTCTATAGTTAATACTCAGATTCCTTTTACAAACTGTTGACGCCTAGTTCAACTGGTCTGGTTCACAGATGACTAACTTTGATCCAAGTACGTACATTGTTACGTTTGCAACAACTTCATTGCTTCGAACACTGACTGTCAATAAACACTGTAACTTCACTAGAATCTTTTATAGTACTTAGACAACATCTCCATTATTACCACAATCTTGAATACTTCATTCTCTATTCTTCACTAACGCTTAAACATATATTTGAACTTCTTTCAGTGAGTATAGCTTCAAGACTGCAGCTGTCTTCTTTAACATTTGTCTTTACCATGTCTTCAACCCTTCTAGATTCCTATGCTTCGAACACTGTCTATCTTCAATCAATGCCTTTGCACTGAAATCTTCTAGTGGCACTTCTATATTGAATCTTCAACACTTCTAAAACCCTGAAAGTCTTCAACCATTATTCTTCACTGAGGCATGAACATATTAATGTACTTCTCTCAATGACCTATAGTAGACTTCAAAACTTCTTCTAATGTCTTGATTCACTGTATCTGCCTTGTCTTCATTTCTTCCTGATTTCTGTATTGGCGTAGTATTATTTACTTGTCATGTTCTAGTGTTGAGTTATCACGATTACTATTCATACGGATTCGTAATCTCACCAACAATAAACACTCTATGTAACCTAATTGTAATAGTCGAAGTTTAAAGTTTTGTGAGAGCATAGAGATAGAGAGAGTTGTTGTGAGAAACACAGAGAAGCTACTAGGGTTTGTGTACATCTTAGAAGAGTTTTTATTTACACATCAATAATACAAATAGTATTCATTCATATCTTTGTGTTTGATCTTTTTTCTTAATTCAAATCTTTAATTCATATTGAGTTGATTTTAATCAGGCAGAAAAAACACACAAGTATTCAACCACCCCTTTTACTTGTGTAATTGGGTAACAATTCGTATCAGAGCCTAATGTTTAAAATCGATCAAAGATGTTTGGAAATAAATATGGTAATGCTAAGATTCATATGCTTAAAAGAAACGAGTACACCCACTGGAAGGTTACGATGTTGCACCATCTGGAAGCTACAGACCCTGACTATCTTGACAGGATTCGTGAAGGACCCTATGTGCCCTTAAAGCTTGTTCTTCAACCCACTGAAGAAGGTAAATTAATTGAAGAGCACCTTGTTGAAAAACCAAAGGCTGAGTGGACAAAGGAGGACAAGAAGAATGTCCCTAAAGAGGCCAAAGTTAAAACATTCTCTCTAAGAATTTGGATTATGTTATTATAAACTGTGTTATATCATGCAAAACTGCTAAGGAGATGTGGACAAAACTTGAAGTGCACCGTGAAGGGACTAAATATGTCAAGAAGAACTCTAGATCTCTACTAATTCTGGAGTATGAGTATTTTAAGGAAAAATTTGGGGTATCTATTACAGAGATGTATGATAGGTTCACAAAACTCATGAATGAGATGACTATACTTGGTAAGGTTTATGATTCTGAAGATACAAACACCAAGTTTCTGAGAGCACTTCCTGAAGAGTGGGACAACAAAATTACAACCATAAGGGAAGCTAGTGATTGGGATGAAATAACTCTAGAAGAATGGTATGGAAGACTCAAGACATATGATTTAGAGATGCAACAGAGAAAGAATAAGAAATCTGTGAAGGTAAAATCTGTGGCACTCTTAATGGAGTCTGAGAAAGAACAACAAGAAGAACCCACAAAAGCTAGAATCAATGATTCAAGAAAGAAGGGTAAAATTGTTATGGGGTCAGAGTCTACTCACATATACTGTAATTTAGATGAAGAAATTAATCTAAGTCAAATGATGGCTATGTTTGCTAAGAATTTCAAAAGAATGAAATTCAATAAAAGAACTGGTAAATTTAGCAAGAGGTCGTCATTCAAGAAGGAAGATGAAAAAGTTGAGAAGAGCAAGAGCACTATAATCAAACTTGACAAAGCAAAGGTCAAGTGTTTCAACTGTGGAATATTGGGGCCCTTTACTAGTGAATGCAGAAAATTAAAAAGTCAAGGCAAAGGCAAAGGCAAAGCACTTCTCTCAATAGGAAAGGATTGGGCAGATTCAAGCTCAGAGGATGAAATTGATTATGAAAATCTAGAATTAATGGATGTCTCATCAAGAAAATCAGAATCTCTCAAAGAACCTTCATCTCCTAAGACACAAGTATCAATCTTCACTCATGAATCCTTACTTAATTTAGACTCTGATGGTTTAAAAATTGTGCAAATTTAGATAAAGAATATAATGAAAAACTATAGGTCTCTCACTAATGAAATTGACAGATTAAGAGAAGAAAATTTAACCTTGACAAACAGAAATAACCATTTAGAGTCTAAGTTAGAATTAATGGAACAATACAAAAAGGATTCTGAGAAATATAGGCATAACTACACTGAAGTCTTGAAAGCCTATGACTTTGTTAAGAAAGAACTAGAGGAAGAAAGACTTAAGTTTAAAGTATGGACAAACTCTGGTAGAAAAGTTTAGGAAATTTTCAACAACCAAAATGTGTATCAAACTGCTGGTCTAGGCTATGACAAGATTCACTGCAAAAGACCTATTGTTGAGAATCATAACAATTGAGAAGCTAGCCAAATTAATAAGACTTAGGATAAAAGTACCATTATCCCTGTTAAGTTTGTGGCTCTTGAAGAAAAGACTAATTTACTTTAAAAAACCACAAACTCATCTTTCAATGGTCTTCATGTTGTTGATAAAAAGACAGATGAAGCAAGAGCAAAGAAGTCTAAGAAAAACATTAATATATGGTACCTGTCTAAATCTAAGTTAAAGGAAAGGCTAGATAACTTATCAGAATCTACCAAGACTAGGAGAAATAGGAATGGTAAGGAAGGCATTAATAAGGCCAATAACTATCAAAAGGATCCCAATGCTCCTAGAAAGATGTGTTATAGATGTGGCAACCACAAACATTTAGCTCTAGATTGTAAAACAAATATTGAGAAGAAACCAGAGTCTATTCCTTCACAGACTCTAAAACATCACTACATTTCACAGAAGCCTTGTTATCACTATGGTAGCATATTTCATTCTATTTACATGTGTGGAGACTATCATGATTTGTATTATAATTTTTATGAGCTAAAATCTTCAATTGATAAAAGTTGGTATGACACTGTCAAGACTCCACTAAAGTCTAAAGCAACAAAGGAGACAAGTAAAATAAAAGTAAAAACTACTAAGCCTGTTTCACCCAAAGTTAGTAGAAAAGGATCCAAAACTGTTTGGGTCCCCAAAACATCTAATTAGTTGCTTTATGTATGCAGGGAACTAGGGAAAAGAGAGTGACCCTAATCCTGAACAGTGGATGTTCAGGACACATGACTGGAAAAAAATCCCTGCTTATAGACATTGTGGAGATGGCTAGCCCAGAAGTATCCTTTGGAAATGGCAACAAAGGACAAGCAGTGGGATATGAAAAGATTGTACTTAGAAATGTCATCATTGAAGAAGTAGCTCTAGTTGATAGATTGAAACACAACTTAATTAGCGTAGGTCAACTTGGAGATAATGGTTACTATACTGGCTTTGACAATAAAGAGTGTCTTGTGACTCACAAAGAAATAGGCATTTTAGTTTTCAAAGAGCACAAACATGGTAACATATATGAAGCCAGCTTAGAGGATTGCATTCACAATGAAGTCACATGTTTATATAGCAAGGCATCAACTGAAGAAAGCTGGAAATGGCACAAGAAACTATCACACATCAACTTCAAAACACTCAACAAGTTGGTGAAACAGAATCTTGTGATAGGACTACCATAGGTTGACTTTGAACAAGATGGACTTTCTAAAACATGTCAACTTGGAAATCAAAAGAAAACATCCTTCAAGAGTAAGACAATAAACACAATTTCTGAACCCTTTTATTTATTACACTTTGATTTATTTGGTCCAGTATATTTGATGTCAATTAATAAAAAGAAATATTCTTTTGTCATCGTAGATGATTTTACAAGATTCACATGGGTCTTCTTTCTGCATTCAAAGGATGAAGCTTCACAACACATAATAGACCATATCACTTCTCTGGAAACAAAATCAAAGAAGACAGTAAGAGTTCTAAGGAGTGACAATGGTACTAAATTCAAGAATTCAATCATGGAGGAATATTGTGCATCAAAGGGAATTACTCAACAATTTTCTACACCAGGAACAACCCAACAAAATTGTGCTGTGGAGAGAAAGAATAGAACACTTATAAAAACTGCCAAAATAATGTTAGCAAAGTCTAAACTACTAGTATATTTTTGGGCTGAGGCAGTTAATACAACATGTTTCACTCAAAACTGTACATTGATCAATATGTATGGAAAGATTCCATATGAAATTGTAAGGAACAAGAAGCCAAGTGTGAAATACTTTCACATATTTGGATGCAAGTGCTTTGTACTAAAACTACATCCTGAAAATCTAAGCAAATTTGAAGCCAAAGCTGATGAAGTAATTTTTCTTGGATATGCATTAAACACAAAGGCATTTAGATGTTTAATCTCAGAACCAAAATTGTTATAGAATTTATTCATGTTACATTTGATGACAAAAAGATTACAGGATTGCATGATAAATCAGAGTCTATAACACTGGAATTTGAAAACATCCTTCAATAGCAAGACAATAAACACAATTTCTGAACCTTTTTATTTATTACCCTTTGATTTATTTGGCCCAATAAATGGGATGTCAATTAACAAAAAGAAATATTCTCTTGTCATTGTAGATGATTTTACAAGATTCACATGGGTATTCTTTATGCATTCAAAGGATGAAGCTTCACAACACATAATAGACCATATCACTTTTCTGGAAACAAAATCAAATAAGACAGTAAGAGTTCTAATGAGTGACAATGGTACTGAATTCTAGAATTCAATCATGGAGGAATATTGTGCATCAAAGAGAATTACTCAACAATTTTCTACACCTGGAACACCCTAAGAAAATGGAGTTGTGGAGAGAAAGAATAGAACACTCACAAAAGCTACCAGAACAATGTTGGCAGAGTCTAAACTACTAGTATATTTCGGGCTGAGGCAGTTAATACAACATGTTTCACTTAAAATTGTACATTGATCAATATGTATGGAAAAACTCCATATAAAATGGTAAAGAACAAGAAGCCAAGTGTGAAATACTTTGTAATATTTGGATGCAAGTGATTTGTACTAAAAGTACATCCTGAAAATCTAAGCAAATTTGAAGCCAAGGTTGATAAATTAATTTTTCTTGGATATGCATTAAACACAAAGGCATTCAGATGTTTGATCTCCGAACCAGAATTTTTATGGAATCTATTCATGTTACATTTGATGACAAAAAGATTACAGGATTGCATGATGAATCAGAGTCTATAACACTGGAATTTGAAAATTTGAAAAGTTCTGAGATAGATGAAGATGGTGAGGATGAAGAACCTTAAATAATTCATGAAACAACACAAGAACCTGCAAACTCTGAGGGGGAGCTAGAAAATTTAACTCCAAATAATTCAGAGTCTAACTGTTCAGAGTCTACCCAGACAAAGTTTACACATGCATAATCAAGTTTTTCAGAGTCTAACTCATCAGGGTCTGGATCAGGCAACTCTGAATCATTTTCAGAGGCAAACAATTCAAGGGGAGCCTCTTCATTTAAATTTCACTCACACACAGGAAATGCCAATGATTTAGGGGGAGATTCAAGTTCGAGAATCAATCTTCCACTAGCTAGAAAATGGGCAAGGGATCACACTCCTAATTTGATTATTGGTGATCCTAGGAGTGGTGTACAAACTAGAACAGCCACTCGAAATAAATGTCTTTATAGTTGTTTTCTCTCAAAGAATAAATCCAAGAAAGTTGAGGAAGCTTTACACGACCCTGATTAGATTATTGCCATGCAAGAGGAATTGAATGAATTTGAGAGAAACAAAGTGTGGAAACTTGTAGAAAGACCTAAAGATAGATCAATAGTTGGTGCAAAATGGGTGTTCAGAAACAAACATGATGATAATGGAACTGTGATTAGAAACAAAACAAGGCTAGTTGCAAAAGGATACTCTCAGGAGGAAGGAATTGACTATGATGAAACTTTTGCACCAGTAGCAAGATTTGAAGCTATCAGAATGTTTTTTGTATTTGCAGCTCATTCAAAATTTAAGGTATATCAAATGGATGTAAAAAGTGTCTTCTTGAATAGGAAATTGGAAGAAAAAGTCTATATGAAGCAACTACCAGGATTTGTTAATCCAAAGTTTCCTGATCATGTTTACAGGTTAGACAAGGCACTATATGGATTGAAGCAAGCACCAAGAGTATGGTATGAAACTCTATCAAAATTTCTTCTTAAAAATGGATTCATTAGAGGTAACATTGACAAAACTCTTTTTATTAGAAAACACAAAGATGATATTTTGCTGGTTCAAATTTATGTTGATGATATTATATTAGGTTCTACTAATGAAAAACTCTGTGAAAAGTTTAACAAATTAATGCAATCAAATTATGAAATGAGCATTATGGGAGAGTTAAACTTCTTTTTGGGATTCAAGTCAAATAGAATAATGATAGAATTTTCATCAATCAATCAAAGTATGTAAAAGAACTATTGAAGAAGTTTGATATGCAAGACTGTGCAACTGCAAAAAATGCCATGTCAAGAGCCACTAAGCTAGACTCTGACTCAAAGGGTAAGGAAGTTGATAATACTAGTTATAGAGGTATGATTGGCTTATTGTAATATTTAACTGCTAGTAGACCAGATATAATGTTTGCAACATGCCTGTGTGCTAGATTTCAAGCTAATCATAGAGAATCACATTTAATAGATGTGAAAAGAATTTTTAGATATCTCAAGGGTGCACAGACTCTGGGACTTTGGTATCCTAAAGAGTCTGATTTTTCACTAATTGGCTATTCAGACTCTAACTATGCAAGATGCAAAGTGGGCATGAAAAGTAAAACAGGTCAATGCCAATTTCTTGGCAACAGGTAAATTTCTAGGTTTAGCAAGAAATAACAAACTGTATCAACCTCAATAGCTGAGGCTGAATATATAGCAGCTGGAAGTTGTTGTGCTCAAATTATGTGGATGAGAAATCAATTACTTGAATATGGAATAATATTATTAAATATTCTTATGTATTGTGATAATACTAATGCTATTAAAATTGCTGAGAATTCAGTCCAATATTCCAGAACAAAGCACATTGATGTCAGGTATCATTTTATTCGAGAACATGTTAAAAATGGTACTGTGGCACTCCATTATCTTCCAACTGACAGACAGATTGCAGACATTTTAACAAAACCACTTGATGATTCTACCTTTTTCAGACTGGTAGGTGAATTAGGTATGTTAAATATGTAAGTGATCAATCATAACAAGAAGCAAGGTATGTACTCTAATTATAGTCCCTGATTTAACAAACTATGATTTGTTATTGCAAAAAAAATTTGGTACTTTATCTTGACAGAGTCTAACTCCTAAACTCTAACGAGTCTGTAAACTTTGAGAACATCATAGCGCCTAGACTCTGAAACGGTTAACATTCACGCCTGCAGACTCTGATTACTTTTAAATTGTTCAAATTACTTGAAATAGGCGGTAACAGTTACTTTTGACTGGTGAAAGGCTGTAGACTCATGTGTATTGTATGCAACTTCAACAAAATAGAATTTTTAATACGATTTACTCACTTGTTTATTGCAATTATTATCTATGGCAAAACTACTCATAGATCTCTTCACGAACACTAGCTAAATTTCTCAAGAATTTGTGTCACTTTCAACTCAACAATTTCAATGGTTGCTATCTCAACTGTCATGAGGGGACCCAAAGCAATTGCATTCACTTTTGGAGATTTTGACTTCATGACCACTAATCATGTGGCAGCCCTAGGAGACAAGAAAGGGGTAGATGATAACTACTACCATGTGATGAACTTTTTAGAGCAGAGTGAGCTTAGCTACATTCTAAAATCATCCCTAGTGATTCATATGGATGTTGTATCTCAAGCATGGAGTTCAGCCAAAGTAGTTGATCCTTCTCAGGATCAACAAGGTAAGATTATATTTACCTTTGGTGACTTCACTTTTGATGTCACAACTGATGTGCTAAATTCTATGTTTAAACTGCCAATTAAATAACCTTTTGATGAACCTATTTCTGATTTTGATATTAAGAGCATCTTTAAATCACTAGGTTATTCTGCTAGTTTAGAAAACATGAGTCAGTTAACTAGGCCATATTTGAGGAAATAATGGTCATTTTTCATTGATCAACTTGCTAAGTGTTTTACTGGTAAATGTAGTGGCTTTGATGCTATTACTGTTATTACTTACCAAATTGGTCATAGTCTATTGTTTGATAAGATGATCAACATTGGTGATATGTTGCTCAATCAAATAGGAGCTAAATTAAATAATGTACAAGAGGGGAGGAAGAAAGTCTACTATCATAGATTTCTTATGATTCTCCTCGACCATTTCATTCCTGACATGTCAACTAGTTTGGCAGATGATTGTTGTGTGTAGGCACACAAACAACAAAGAAGGATATTCTCTAACATCAAGAGAATTGATGATAAGAAGAAGAGTCTACCTGCTATGACTTATCCACAGGTAATGCAGGTAAAACTATCAAACTATAGACCTTCTATCTACACTACTTCTTTCTTCGGTAGTGAAATGGTGCAGGAACAAGTAATGAAGAACCCCCCTGCACCTATCCAAGTAACCAAATCCCATTCCCTAAATAATCTCTGAAACCAAAATCTAAAAAGAAACCAACCTCTTGTGTCTCTCAACAGGCATCAGTTGTAAATAGGAGGACACTAGTACAATCAAGGCTAATAGATGAGCCAAGTGATGAAGAGTTCAACCCTCTAGAGAAACAATTTATTGAAGAACTTTCTTTTCTTAAAGAGGGTTATGATTCACTTGATTCTAATCTTGAAGCTAAGTCTGTAGACTCTCAAAAGCCTACAGACTCTGATAAACCTAGGGATGCACCTCAGGATTCTGAAATTAGGTCTCCTGAGAAATCTTTTGCTCAGAAATACAAGAGGTTAAGGAGGGTTTATTCTTTACACACACACAAGCCTTTAATTGTTACTAACCCTGTTTTACAGGAAACAGATGCTCTCAAGGCTCTTGCAGAGCCAGACTCTGAAAGAAAGAAAACTCCTGAACAACACTCTAATGTTGAGTTAGAGTCTAGACTGCCTTCAAACACTGATTATGACACATTTGGGGAAGGAATGCCATTGGATGCAACCTCATGTCTCATTGATCAAATCATTACTCCAAGTGATGAGGTACTGATATTTCAATATCCTTTGATAGATTCACTAGAAGATCCTATACTCTATAAGACACAGTGACAAGTCTTGGATCTTATTTCAACTTATGAGCCCTAAGGAAGAAAATGGATGTGGAGCTACATTTGTCTGCACAGGATGCAGTCACCAATCTTTACAGCTATCTCTTCAACTCTTCATTACAAATACAAGTTACAGAGATCATAAAAGGCAGGACTAATAAAGTTCTCAAAGCACTTGGTGTGCCAGACTTTGAACAGCAAATCACAAAGAAGGCTAAAAACCCTAAGGTCCACAAAAGGAGAGAATTAGAGTCTGTTGAAGAGTTGAAAACTGAGGTTGAGCAACCAGTTTTTGACTATGAAGTAATTTGGGATAAAGGAAAACAATTGATTGGATTTCTACTATTCAGCCTCTTCCAAGGAAGTGGGGTGATTATCTTGTCAAGAATGTAGGAAAGGTGGACAACAAGTATATATATCCAACATATCAAAGTAGATTGGATCAACTCAAGGGCTCATACTATCAGAAAATTGCAAGGGACCTGCAGGATTCCTTTCACATTACTCATGCCCAGTCCATCAATTCAATCCATGCAAGGAATTTTCTAAATGACAAATTGGATGCATTAACCATGGTAGAACCACATGAGGTAGTAGGTGTTGCAAGGAAGTTGGAGGATGGGACTAGTGCACCAGTGATGGCTAGTGAGAAAGGTGTTCAATCTACCTCACCCACACAAGAACCACCTAGTCAGAGGTTGGGTGATAGTGGGGTAGGGGAGCATGTTGTTAGGCCCTCCCTAACAACTCTCAAATATGTTATTGGGAACCCCAGTGATATGGGAGGACAGACTGTGATGGATGCTCATGAAGAAATTTCACACTCTATTCTATCAGATTCTATCCACCTTGAGAGGGAGTTTCAAGCAACAACAGTCAAAGAAGGTGATACTTAGCCTCTAGCTTCTAATGAAGTCATACTGAAGCAGTCAGAGTCTAGAGTAGACCCTGAGACTGGAATACTGGAGCCAACAGACTCTGGAAAGATAGAAGAAGCTTGTAAGGGTTCATGGTTTATTGCTGCTCACCCCTTGGTGGAAACCCCTAGCCTTCAAACATTTGAAGGGGTACTCATTCATCAAGGTTGTTCAAGTATGGAAGCAACTATCACTTCTCTCACCCCCTCTTCTGTAGGATTTTTGAGTACACCCTCCATATTGAGTGAAAAAATAACTGAGAGGCTGGCACTGGTCCAGGAAAAAGGGGAGGTAAAAAAGGCTATAAAAAGCCTGAGTGAGAATGCGAGAGTGGGTGCCCAACCCCACTATGAAGATGAGAAATTAGAGTATCCTGAACCTAGCTTCACTTATTGGGATCAAGATTTTCCAAAGAGTTGGTTCAATGAGTTAGGGCAGGGGATGGATGAAAATTATTTTTTACTCATAATGCAGATTGGAAAAAAAAGGAGGCTCTAGCTGCACAAAAATCATTCACACAAAGACCACAACACCATCTAGTGGATTCTCTAGCAAGGAGAATAGAAAGAGTCATAGAGGCTTTGGTGGATACAACTATCATTCAACCTGAGACTACAGAATTGAAGTCAGATGCATCACTACTTATTCTGCCTATAAGGCATAGACTCCCAGAGTCTACATACTCTGATCACTCTAAGGAGGAGTCAGGGTCTATAGTCCCTTTTGCAGTTTCAGAGTCTACACCACCACTAGAGTCTACACCTCTAGTTACTAAGATTGAGCCTGTTGATAATGATATGTAGGAGGAGTTTGAGGATGACAGACCAGATAATCCATCTTTTATTTATTTTGACCAATTGTTTCTTCAATATTGGGAATCTGCACAACTAAAAGGCATAGATGATAAGGCAACTTTTGAGTGTATTTTGGCTATTCACCGGTCTGAAAGACTTAAGGCTTTTCAGAAAAAGTCCTTTGTGCAAGAACATGGCCATTACCCTGATGAAGATGCTGCTGATTCTTTAGTTGAAGAAGAAAAGGCTTTAGACGCAGACGTTAAGGCTGAGACAGAGAATTTTACTGCAAAATTTGCTAGTATGGTAAAGGACATATCTCATATTCAAACCAAACTTACTGGTGTTGATAATACTACTTCTCTGCTCAAAACTCAGTTTGACAACATTCATTCCCATCAATTAGCCAAAGAGGTCACTTTGAAGGATGCTATTGCTGACATCATTGATAATCAAGCCAAACTCCAAACAACAGTCTCCGATCTAACCACCAAGGTTGATTCAGTTATTGTAGTATAGACTAATATATCCACAGTACTTGAACATATTCTTTTGACTGTCAGAGATGGTGATGATGTTAAAGAGGAGGAGAAGAAAGTTGGTGATTCCTCTAGGAGAAATAAGGATGATGTGTGCAAGGAGGCTAAAAATAGAGTTAAAAGGAGGAGATATGGTGATGATGATGAAGCCAATGATAGTTCTCATGGTCCTAGGGGTCCTGATGGTGTGCCACAAAAGCAGTCTAGAGTGGTTGTATTATCAAAATCTAAAACACACTAGTCAGGGACTGGACATGGGAAATCAGAGTCTAGGACATACTCTGATAAGCAAAGAAAGATTTCAGACTCTGATAAAGTTCAATAACCTACATACTGGCAATGCAGTCAATCTAATCTACAACTGAGTGCTAAAAAGAAGACAGGACTTGGAGGCTTTGAAGAATCTGACATTGATAGAACATAAACTCTAAACAGGGATCCTCAATTCTTGACAGATAGGCAGTTTGAGAAGATTACACAAAAATACTTGAACAAAGTGGTATCTGCTCAAATTTCTTATAATATTTTTGAAAGAAAGGTGTCAGACGGTTAGGGAGGTATAGAAAAGGTGCAAAATGAGAGGATTTTGTACTTTATGGAATGAGGATCTGTTAGATGGATAAGTCAATCAAACTTTGTCTTCTTCAAATAGGCTGAAGAATTACAGTATGTTAGATTTCTCTTACAAATAGCTTATGAGGTAAATAGAAGCAAATAGGTTGTCACTCACAAATTGTTCAAGGAGATTGACAGGAAGCTGACTCTGTACAGATAGACAAATTGAGAGATGGGAAACTTTTCTTTAAAATATGTTGATGCTGAAGGAAATGATCAAGACATGCCAATAGAAGAAAAGCAAATTAAATTCCATCAATGTGTGGGTCATTACTTTGGATTTCAACCTATGAGAGGGAAAGTTAGTGTTCTGATGTTGAAAGATCTAAAGGAACAAGAATGCAGTGCAAATGATCTGAGAGCAGCTTATTGTCAAATTAAATGCTCTAATGAAGAACTGAAGAAGTTTGTTGGTGAATCCCTTGCTATTGTGGAGGAGAATATGCTGAAGTCATTTGTGAAAAATAATCCAGCCTTTGAGAAGATCAAGTGAGATATAATTTTTCTCTCTTTACAAATGTTTATACTGTTCTAGATTAATTGTTTCATTCTTTAGTTTTGACATCATCAAACCTTGATTTCTTCTTACATTTTATAAAGCATAAATAGGGGGAAATTGTTAGGAATATATTCATTTGATGATGTAAAAAATACTAGAACATGATTTAGCATAGTTTATTTGTAATAAGTCTTTCTAGTCTCTGAAATTTTATAATCAGAGTCTAGATAGTCAACGTACTTGTACTTAGAAGATTTTTTGTAAAAAGTGAAACCAGAGTTTAGATGAAGATCAGAGTCTGAGAGGTGATCATAGTCTATAGACTATCGAAGTCCATAATCTGTCGGAGTGTACAACCTGTCAGAGTCTACAAATGATCAGAATCTATAGTCTATCAGAGTCTATAGTCTGGAAGAGTTTGAAGATTTTAGAGTCTATAAAGTCAAAGCCAAATTTGGAAGATGATCAAAGAAAAAGGAAGTCTTCAAAGATAAAGGCAAATATATTGCAGATATGCTATGGGAAGGAAGGAGAGTTACAGAAGAAAACTGTCAACTAATAATTAGGAAATATATTCCTTTTGCAATTGGATTTTCTGTTATTAGTTGATAGACATCTCTCTATATAAACACTCTATGTAACCTAATTGTAATAGTCGAAGTTTAAAGTTTTGTGAGAGCATAGAGATAGAGAGGGTTGTTGTGAGAAACACAAAGAAGCTGCTAGGGTTTGTGTACACCTTTGGAGAGTTTGTATTTACACATCAATAATACAAACAGTATTCATTCATATATTTGTGTTTGATATTTGTTCTTAATTCAAATCTTTAATTCATATTGAGTTGATTTTAATCAGGCAGAAAAGGCACACAAGTATTCAACCCCCATTCTACTTGTGCAACTGGGAAAACATAGCCCCCACGATACCTTGATCAACAAGGAAACCGAGTCTTAAATGTAAATTGAGTCCTAAATGGAAACGTCTGACAAATAAGCATGATCGTCTAATTAGGAGACTTGCCTTCCAAGTCTCCTAACCCTAATTGAAAACCTGGATCTCAATGTCTATATAACGGGCCTAACCCCTCATTCTTAGAACTACGTCTGTCTTGATACATAGGCACCTTGCTAGAACATAGATAGTTCCAACATGCAAGTGCAACCATTAATGCTCGCAGATCACAAACCTTAGCATTAAACGCATATTAAATATGTCCTAGTTTTTTATCCATAACATTTTTGACGCCATCCATTGGAAAAAAGACATCACCCATTGCGAGAACAAGACGAACTAATGGAGAACCAACTACCGGTGACATCGCTGATGTGATCCCCCCGCCCAATAACCAGGACACTAACATCCCTCTCGTGGATGCTGCCCCTAATAAAAATCAAGGGATGAGCACTCAAAGGTCTGCCCTCTTAGCATGATCGTTCATCCCTCACATCCTAATGAGACACATCGTGTAGTTGATCATCTTCTTCAGGTAACTTAAACTCCTTTTATTACTACTTCTCATCCTAATATATAAATCTCAACTACGGTGATACCTGTCAGAGGACCTAGCAACCCTATTTACGGGCTCCCTCCAAGCTACCATCTTTCTTACATACAAGGGTCGGATCCCCATAAAGCCCTCGATAATTAAAGGGGAGTTCATGATTTTTTCGGACCTTATTCCATGGATGAACACACGACTAATGAGGATGTCAATCCATGAAGGAGAAGGGCAGGAAAATAACACGTGAATGAAACTCATCCTTAGTCTCAAGAGACCATATAGGAGCGAATAATGGCTCAAGAAGCTAGCCTGAAAGCATTGAAGAAAGACCTAGAATGGGCAGAGGCAATGTTGCCCCTAAGGCGTGAGGCTCCTCTTGGGATAAACCTAGATAGAGCACTATGAAAGACCAGAAAAGAGGGTTTTAGGGTTAACCCTCTCAGTGTTGGAACCCCTAAGGTTGATCCTACTCGTCTCATGATACTCGGAGATCCTAATGATCAAACTCCTCCATTCATGGATGAGATTATGAATGCTCACATAACTAGAAAGTTTAGGATACAGACCATCAAGGTCTATGACGGAGCTAGAGATCCCGTAAATCATATGAGGATGTTTTTTAATGCACTGTTATTGCAACCTGTGTCTGATGCCCTCAAGTGCAGGGCCTTTTCACAAATGTTGGGGGCATGGCCCAACATCTGCCCCATATATCAATAAGTTCATTAAAGGAACTCAGCCAAGATTTTATAGCTTAATTCATCAGCCGAAAGACCCATCAGAAAAGATCAGCTATATTGATGAACCTAGAGCAAGGGAAGAAAGAATCCTTGAGGGGCGATCTCAACCGATTCACCAAGGAAGAAGTGAAGGTGCCAGACCTAGATGAGAAAGTGGCCATGATAACCCTGCAACAATGGAGTACTGACGTCTACTTCAAGAGATCCTTGGCCAACATCCTCCGGAGGACATGTATCTACTCCAATAAGAGCCAAGAAATACATAAAGGCCGAGGAAATTATGAAGAAGACAAACACCAACCCCAATAAAGGGGAAGGAAAGAGGAGAAGGATGGATGATGAGTACGATGTCAAGGACAAGTATCCTTAAACTGACAAAGATTCAGATTTAAAGAACTACAAGCAAAGATCTAAGTTAATAGAGTATGCAAGGTTCAACCCCCCCAGAAGCCAAATTTTGATGGAGATTGAGAAGTGAAGGGAAGTTCGATGGCCGAAACCACTAAGGACTGATCCTGATAAGAGAAATATGGATATGTTCTTTAGGTTCCATAAGGATACATGACATGAAACCAATAATTGTAGACAACTCAAGAATTAAATTGAGTTCCTGATCAGATGAGGAAAGTTGAGCAAATTCACCAAGGAATGTGAAAACAATGACAGAAGAGATCACGATAACCGAAGAAGAGACCATGATGATAGAAAGCCCCAACCAAAAGGGTAGTTAATCAATGTTATCTTTGGAGGGCCGACTGCCGTTTGCACATCACAAAACTTCAGGAAGGCTTACGCCCATGTAGTGATGCACATAGTAGGTGAAACCCTAAAGAGGGCCAGGACTGAAGTGTCCCTAACATTCGATGACTCGGACTTAGAAGGGGTGAAGTTCCCCCACGATGACCCTTTGGTCATCATGCCCATGATTGGAAACTCTCCCGTCAAAAGAGTCCTGGTAGATAATGGATCATCTGTTGACATCTTGTTTTACGATGCATTCATAAAGATGGGCTACAATGATTCTCAGTGCACACTCTCCGACATGCATAACTACGAGTTCAATGGAGTTGAATCCCGGATTGAAAGGACCATACAATTGCTCATAACTTTGGGACAATAAGCGAGAGAGGTCCTTTAGATGCTAAACTTCCTTGTTATTATGGATACAACCACCTACAACGCAATCTTGGGACAGACTGGATTGCACGCATTCAAGGCTATAGCTTCAACTTAACACCTAAAAGTCAAGTTCCTCACGAGGAACAGTGTTGGCGGAGAGAAAGGATATCAGAAGCCATCCCAGAGTTGTTATGTGGCAGCCTTAAGGCCCAATGGTACTGGGGGCAGGTCTTGCTTATTGAGGACATCGACGTCCGTGAAAATGATGAGCAAAGGTGAAAACCCACCGAAGACTTGGTTCCCGTACCCCTTGTTCCAAACGAACCTGAAAAGGTCACTTACATAGGAGCTTTACTCCCTGAACCCCTAAAGGGAGAGTTGACAAAAGTTTTGCAAGATAATAGCGACATTTTTTCCTAGATGGCAGCTGATATGCCGGGAGTTGATCCTGAATATATGACCCATAAGTTGAATGTGGATCCTGGGAGGAAGACTGTGAAATAGAAGAAGAAGACCTTTGCTCCTAACAGGCAAGAGGCCATAAGGGAAGATGTAAACAAGTTGTTGGAAGCCGGGTTCATAGAAGAAATCCAATTCCCCAAATGGATAGCCAATCTCGTAATGTAGAAAAAATCTAATGGGAAGTGGTGAATGTGTGTATACTTCACAAACCTAAGCGATGCTTATCTGAAGGACTACTTTCATCTACCAAGGATAGACACCTTGATCGACGCCACCGCTGGGCATGATATGCTGAGAGCTTTATGAATGGATTTAGTGGATACAACCATATCAGAATGTATAAGGATCACATCCCTAAGGTGTCATTCGTAACTGAATTTGGTGTATTTTGTTACTTGGTTATGGCTTTTGGATTTAAGAATACAGGAGCCACCTATCAAAGCTTGGTGAACAAGATGTTCAAACACCTTATTGGATGACATGTTAGTCAAAGGCCTCGATAAGGCCGATCATATCAAGCTTTTAAGTGAAGCATTTGAAGTTCTAAGGAACCACAAGATTGATGTTAAAATCGGCCAAGTGCGCCTTCAGAGTTGGGTCTGGAAAATTCTTGGGCCTGATGATCTCAAAGCGTGGGATTGAAGCCAACAACCCCGACAAGATAAAGGAAATCCTAGATATGGAATAGCCGATGTCCATCAAGGAGTCCAAAAGTTAACAGGAAGATTGACAGCCCTAGAATGATTCATCTCCAAATGGGGAGATAAGTGCCTTTCATTCTTCAAGGCACTCAAGAAAATGAAAGATTTCATCTAGAGTGAAGAGAGCCAAGAGGCCTTTGAAGGGCTCAAGATGTACATGGTCGTGCCACCACTTCTAGTCAACCTAGTTAATGATGAGACTCTCTACCTATACATGGTTGTGTCCGAACAAGCCCTAGGTACAGTGTCGGTAAAAGAGGATAACAAGATTCAGAAACTAGTTTACTATGTGAGCAAAGTGCTACACGGGGCCGAGTTGAACTACTCGGCCATTGAAAAAGTTGCTTTAGCCATGATCACAGCTTCAAGAAAGCTAATTCCTAACTTCCAAGCACACAAAATAGATATCTTGATGGACCAGCCACTAAGGAGCATCATCCATAGCCCCAAGGTAAGTGGAAGATTGATCAAATGAGCGATTGAGCTCCGAGAATTTGACATTCAATATAAGCCCCATAGGACCATCAAAGCCCAGGCCTCGACTGATTTCATGGTTGAATGCACCATTAACAACCAAGAAATCAGGGGGAAGGAGGATAATGAAGAAAAGCCTAAGGAAGGCGAATGAAAGAAAGATGAGGAGATGGTGGTGCCCAAGAAGTACTGGAAGCTCTATTTTGATAGGGCATCAAAAACAAAGTTGAGTGGTGTAAGATTGCTCCTATAAAGTCCTAAAAGGTTCACTATAGAATACCCAATCAAGTTGGGTTTTCTGACCACAAACACAGAGGCTTAGTATGAGGCCCTCATCGCTGGTTTAGGACTAGCCAAGGCTCTGAGAGACCATAACATACAGATTTATGGAGACTCGTGATAGATAATCTCGCAGGTGAACGGTGAATATGTGGCCCGAGATGAGAGAATGACTAGTTATTTAAGCATTGTAAAAGCTCAGATGACTCAATTCGAACAGTGTCTAGTAGAGCATGTCCCGAGGGAGGAAAATACAAAGTTGATGCCTTGTCTCAACTCGCATCATCAGACACCGAAAGCTAATCAGGAAATGTCTAGTTTCAAGTGTTGAACACACCGAGCATCGAAGCCAAACTGGTGGCCCCTATAAGCCAAAGAAGTTGTTGGATGGATCCAATAAAGGCTCATCTGGAAAGTGATTAGACTCACACCAACCCAATGGAAGCTAGGAAGCTCACTGTGAGGACCCCGAGGTATGCCTTGATTGAAGGGATCCTATACAAGAGGTCATTTTTCATCCCATACCTAAAGTGCTTAAGGCCTCAAGAAACCAAGTTGACTCTGAAGGAAGTCCATGAAGGCATATGCGGACAATACTTGGGGGGTAGGGCCCTTGCTCATAAGATCATCCGTCTAGGCATTAATTGGCCTGAAATGCTAAGTGATGCAAAAAGCCTATGTGAAGAGGTGTGATCATTATCAAAAGTTTGTACCTGTGGTTAGACAACCACCTGAGATGTTGAAGTCTATTAATTCACCAATACCATTTGCTATGTAGGGGATGTACATCATAGTCCCTTTTCCGATGGCCAGCACGCAAAGGAAGTTTATCATAGTTGTGATTGACTACTTCACAAAGTGGATTGAGGCCAAACCCTTAGCCTAGATCACCACCAAGAAAGTCACCCAATTGTTTTGGGAGAATGTCATATGTAAATACGAGATCCCAAGTTCCTTGTTACTAATAACGGGACACAGTTTACCAATGAGGAGTTCAAAAAGTATTGTAAGGGGTGCGATATCGAACTACGGTTCAATTCAGTAGCCCATCCTCAGGCTAATGGGCAAACAGAAGTTGTCAATCGAATTATCCCATATGGACTCGAGAAGATGGTTGAATGCTCCAAGGGAAGTTGGGTTGACGAGATACTCTCACTGCTTTGGGCCTACTGTACCACAAGTAAGGAAAGCACCGAGATTACCCCATTTATGTTGGCATACAAGACTGAAGATGTGGTTCCTGTAGAGGTAACTCACGTATTCCTGAGAGTAAAGGCATTTGAGCCAGAAGCTAACACCTAAGGAATGAAACTAGCCTGGACCTAATTGACGAGGTTCGTGGTGATCTGGGCTAAAGGTTTGGCCTAGAGGTATCTCGTCAACCCAACTTCCCTTGGAGCATTCAACCTTCTTCTCGAGTCCATCCGGGATAATTCGATTGACAACTTCTGTTTGCCCATTAGCCTGAGGATGGGCTACTGAATTGAACCGTAGTTCGATATCACACCCCTTACAATACTTTTTGAACTCCTCTTTGGTAAACTGTGTCCCATTATTAGTAACAAGGACCTTGGGATCTCGTATTTACATATGACATTCTCCCAAAACAATTGGGTGACTTTCTTGGTAGTGATCTGGGCTAAGGGTTTGGCCTCAATCCACTTTGTGAAGTAGTCAATCGCAACTATGATAAACTTTCTTTGCGTGTTGGCCATCGGAAAAGGGACTAGGATGTACATCCCCCAGGCATGAATCTAGCCTAGACCTAATTGACGAGGTGCGTGGTGAAGCCAATGCAAAGATAGTCGAGAATCAGAAGGAAACTTCTTTCTACTACAACCTCAGGGTTAAAGATGAAGGGTTTCGAGGCACAAACGCAGCAGAAAAATGTGAAAAATAAATACAAAAACGTAATATAAATTGAAACTCTCTGCAGAATCTATGCGAAAACAAAAGATTTAATTCAGAGATAAAGAACAAATACCTTAAAAAGATTTAATAGTTCATTAATGGAAGATTAACGGAGGTCGAAAATTTGTTTAATCACCATGTATCTCACTCTCGTGATATACACTCTACGGTATCCACACCAACACTTTTAATGAATGATTGATGTGTATTAGCACCCGAAAACTGTTTCTCTCTCTATCTTCCTCTTTTCTCAAAATGGCTAGGGTTTTAGTAAAATATGTATCACCTATTAAATTAGCCCATAAAGAAATTATATAGAGAGATGAATAAGTTATCTAATTATAATCCAGTTATAATTAATACTAATCCAAAACTCTAAATTATTTAATTAAGTCTCAATTAATTAATTAATTACTAATTTTGGAATTAGTTTAAGTAATTCATTTATTCTATTTATATAATTAATTAAGTCATACTTAATTAATATCATAAATAAAATAAATAACTTATTCAATTTAAATTATTTGTCCTTCAAGCGTTCTTTGTGTGTGACCATGTAGGTTATTATTACTTTGACAATAATTTTAATATCTAATTAAAATTATAAATAATGAGTGGTATCTATTATTACATCATTGCTACCAAAGTAATAATAATAAAATCGGTAATTCGATTAAGTCTTTCGTGAATAATGTTCTATATAATATAATCTCTTTAATCTTGATATTATAGATTAAACTCAAGGCATGTCTCGTATCATCCTTTTCATAATTTAATCTTTATTTTCTTAATCGATGCGTAGACTATTAAAATCAAATCAACATTTGAGCACGACCATGCATTTCATAGTCTCACTCAAACAAGAGGCCAATAATATCACTCCTAAAATTAGGAGGATTAAATCTCATCTAGATCATTCATATTTCTCATACAATTCATAATATATCCAATGTCCACTTTTATCATCACCCGATCAAAGGTAATTTTTAATGTAATCAGTGTATATTAATTATGGTATAGAAATATAATGATTTCATGTCTAAGGATCATTACCCCATTATCATAATGGGAATTACTTATGACACTTTTAACTTTAGAATCTCACGGTGAGTCAATCCAGTGCCATATACTCTTACATAAACCTATGTTTTTTACTTTAGTATCACCATAGATATGACCAATGAGATATGGTCATCAGTCAACAAACACACTAGTCTTTATACATTATCATTGTCCTAAAATAAAAACACTCGACTACGGATATTCAGGAATAATGATAATGTTCATATAATCTCATTTTTAAGTCACGTACTTAAAGATATATAATACATATCATTATTTCAAGGACATTTATTAAGCTAATATTTATAACACATTAAATAAAACATAATAAATAAATAATAATCAGTAAAACATAATTCTTAATAATAAAATAATTTTCCTTAAAATATAAAAGTATTGTCTCTAGGGAACTATTACTAACAATATCCCATTTGCACTAGAGTCAATTACCCAAGTATCCAATACTCATTGAACTAGTGTGACTTTCGTGCTTCTGTTGCGACAAAACCTTAGTCAGTTGGTTTACATATTTGTATATCTCCTTCATCATTAATCTCATTAATTAGGTGATATCTCCTAAGTACATACCCAAATAGCCTCCTTGGGTACTTTGCAAGCTTCAATATACTTAGGCTCTATTATAGAATCAACAACTGTCTATGTTGTGAACTATTCCAGTATATAACATCTGAATTTAAATAGATAAAACACAAAGTCAGACATAAACACTAAATCATCATTGTCTATCATACTGAGTACATATCATCTTATACATTATAGAACCAATTGACGAAGTATATGGAACTTTACTCATATGATCCTTATCATCCAATGATTTAGGAAAATTTTATTTTGAGATCACTATCCCATGAGACATTGGGACATATCCATTTTTGCCTCTTCGCATTCCAAATTGGTGCAATACATTGTCAATGTATGTACTCTGACTTAAGCCAAATGATCATCTTGATCTATCGCTATAAATCCAGATCCTTAAAACATATGTCATATTGCCTAAGTCTTTTATCGAGAAACTATTTCTCAACCAAGTCTTCATAATCTGTAGAGAAGGAATGTCATTCCCTATTAGTAATATATCATCAACATATAATACTAGGAATGCCACATGGTTCCCACTAAACTTCTTGTAAACAGAATTTTCATCTTCATTTTGAATAAAGCCAAACTCTTTTTGACTGTTACATCAAAATAAATGTTTCATATCATCGAGGCCTGATTTAGTCCATTAATGGATCGATATAACTTACAAACCTTTCCAGCATTCTTTGGATCAACAAAACCTAAAGGTTATGTCATGTATACATCTACATCTTCTTAAAGGCTCCTATTTAAGAAAGCGGTTTTGACATCCGTTTGCCAGATTTCATAGCCATAGCAAGTAAAATTTTGATAGACTTGACCATAGCCACAGGTAAAAAGGTCTCATCATAGCCAATACCATGAATTTGCTTGAAACATTTTGCCACCAATTGTGCCTTATAGGTCTATACGTTATCATCCATGTCGGTCTTCTTCTTGAAAACCCACTTGTACCCTAGAGGGTTTACCCCTACATGTGGATCAATCAAAGTCAATACTTGGTTAGTATACAAGGATTCCATCTTAGACTTCCTGGCTTCTAGCCATCTCTTAGAATCTGGAATGTTTATAGCATCTTGGTAGGTGAGAGGCTCATCATCGCCAATAAGCATCACATAACCATCTTGAGTCAAAAAAAATTCATAATATCTCCTGGGCACATGGCGAATCCTAATAGACCTACGAACAACCTGTGTTTCTTGAGCATTATTGATTTCTCGTACTTTCAGCTCAGGTTCCTCCATTTGTTCAATGTTATCATATGGGTCTCGACCTTCATCAAGATCTATTGTCCTCCCACTGTCTTTCTTAGAGAGCATCTCTCTTTCAAGGAACACAATTGTTCGAGCAACAAACACTTTATTCCTTTCGATAGGATTTGGTCATTGAGATTTTGGTCCTAGCTTGTCAAAGATTAGACGTTTCACAAATGCTTCGCATCCCCAAATTTTAATAAATGACATGATGTGATGTTTCTCAGTCTATATCTCATACAGAGTCTTTTGAACCGTTTTAGTAGGAACACAATTAAGTGTATATGGAGCCGTTTCCAGAGTGCAACCCCAGAAACTAATTGGAATATTCCTTAACTCAACATTGATCGCACCATGTCCAACAAGGTGTGGTCCCTCCTATAAAAAAAACCTTTTCTTTAATATTTTCTACTTCATCTTTATAGTCTTTGAACTTTTCAAATGATTCAGATATGGTCTTCAAAAAGTACATATATTCGTATATACTAAAATAATTATTAAATTTTATGAGGTTAATAAAATCTACCTTTTGTCATCGTACGCATATGACAACATACATCACTATGTATAAGTCATACTCGTCCAGTGAGCCTTTCATCATGCCCGGGAAAAGGAGCTTTAGTCATTTTGCCAAATAAACCAAGATTCAAATCCTTTTGTATAATTTATAATCAAACTTATCCAAGAATGCATCCTTATGTATTCTCGAAATGTGTTTCTCATTAATATGGACTCAACGACAGTGCCGAAGGTAATGTTTGGTTTGAGTTACTTTAGAACATATATATTGTTAACTAGTTGTGCAACATTATAAGCCTCACCATCAAAATAGAATAAACAACTATTGTTAAGTAATTAAAATGAAAAAGCCTTTCTTGTCCAAAAAAGAAACTGATATAATTTCTCCGCTAATTGCAGGCACGTTATAATAATTATCAAGTTCTAAATTTGCCTTGTAGGCCAAAAGTCAAGTAATGAGTTCCTCTAACCAGAGCAACTACTTTTACTCCAATTCTAACCCGATACCCGAAGCTTGACCCTTAATGTTGGTCCCTAATATTGTAGAAGGGGGGTTGAATACAATATCTATAAATTGTCGCGAAAACTTGGATTTAAAATATTGTTTTAATTAATCACGAAATATTAATCTTAATGAAATATTGTTCAAATAGAAGATATAATTTTTTAACTTGAAATTATTACAAAAATTATCTGATAAAAAGTGTATATAATTGATAAAATAATCTAGTACGAATTGGACATGATGTATTCGGGTTTAACAATTATATTCCAAAATTTGCACAGAAATCTGTGAATATTACAATATATATAAATTTCTGAATTTGAATGTTAAGACCTCATATTTATAGAGGTTTGTAAAGTTTAGCATGACTTTTCACTATGACTTTATTTAATGGAAATTAAGCCTTGTATGAATTCTCAAAAGGCTGGGCATGACTTACGAAATTCGGTATGACTCTTAGAAAAATCGGTATGACATTTCTAAAGTCATATTCAGCATAACCTTTAATTAAATAAATCAGAATGACTTATTTAAAATCGGTATGACTTTTCCAACCTAGAGCTCGGTATGACTTATTCATAAAAAATTGGTATGACTTTCTTTATATAATTCGGTATGAATTTTATTAATAAAAATCAGTATGATTTTTTATTAATAAAATTCGGTATGACTTTTATTAATAAAAATTGGTATGACTTTTATTAATAAAATTCGGTATGACTTATTAAGAAGTGATTTGAATTAAATTAAAAAATCATACTAAGTCATATATTTTATAATAAATTAATTCTACTTAATTTAATTAGTAAATTTATAAATTAAATTAAATTCAACTTGAATTAATTTAATTAGATAAATTAAACAATCAATTAACTTTTGATAGTAGAATTAAAATACTATCTTGACTTGTATAACCGTGTAGTCAGCTCCAAAATCTTTCCATGTTTGTTTTGTCTTCTGTCATAAAACCACTTGAGCTAATTGAAGAATATATATTATTTTAGTTGACACACAAATGTACTGTCTGTTTCATTTGTGCCTCTACTTATTAACTTTTAAGTTGTGGCCTTCTATCATTCTTTTGCTTTACTGTCTTTCCTCTTCTTCTGGAATCTTTCTATAGTAATCACATGAAATCTTTTATATCTTCTGAACTCTTTAGAAACACTACCTCTTTATTTTTCACTGACGCTTGAACATATTAATGAAATCCTTCCAGTGTTGAGTAGCATGATATAGTATATATTTATATATATTTTATATAAATATATTCCTCATATTTATTATATTTTGGATTAATTGGATATTTATTAATTATATTTTAATGTTTTATTGTAGGAAGCAAGGAAATCCTAAACTTGGAAGAATTGGAGATTAAAGAGTCCAATTTGGAGATAAATTAGAAGGAAATTCGGATTTGATGGGCTGCGCACACACGGTTCACTGTTTGGGCCATAACTTGAGTTCTAGAAGTCAGAATTGGGTGATTTTACGGCCCTCGCGAAGAAAATAGAAAAATCTATAATTTAGATGTGGCCCAATACACATATTTCAAGTGGAGCAGCCCAGAAACAGGCCTGGACAGCTGACTACGAATTTTGTATTATAATTCTATCTCGTTTAGGAAAGTGAGTCTTGTTTTCTTGGAAACCATTAAAAACACTTTTATATTAGGGTTTGTAAGATAATTAGGGGCGGCCGGGTATTACCTAGAGCGAGAATCGGAGAGAAAACTTGGAGAGAGAACTTGAGCAAGGATTGAAGGGATTCACTCCAAGTTCAAGAGATTTTGTCAAGTTGTATCTTCTTAACTCTATACTCTTGTAACCATGGTTTTCATTATTAATATATGTTTATTTTCTTTCTTCGTTATGAGTAACTAATTCTCTAATCTGGGGATTAGGTAGTATTCATTTGTTTGAGATGTTTGTTTAATATTGTATTGTGATTTCTCTACTTTGCTAATCTGTTATACTGTGCTTAACACAATTATGGGAGTAGCTAACCTTTAATTGTATCTGTAGGGGTTATTAACGAATCGGGAGAGGAGTTGTAATTCTAGTTCATGATATGATAGACATAAGTCAAATATTTAATTGGGAGATTAATATGAGACTTATGAGACTAAAAATCCTTGGGTCTTGATAACTTATAGTTGTACATTAATTGATCATGGGAGTGACGGTTAAGGCATAATTATAAGTATTATATTGTATCTTGGGAGAGAACATTATAAACTTTAGAAGGATTGTTTTTAGCAGAGTAAGAGACTTGTATGTCACAATTGATAGACATTCATCAATGCCAATGAAGAACCCTATTTCCTGGATTACTTTTTATCATCGTTAATTTAACAATTTTATTTGTTTATTAGTTTAATTTAGTTTATAAATAAAAAACTAAAAATCATTCTTCTCACTTCTAGATTATAAGAGATAATATACTTGAAATTGATATTGATAACAGTCCTTCCCTGCGAACGATATCCCTCCAAAATACTCAACAACAAATTGAGAAGAATGATTTTTGGTTTTTTATTTATAAACTAAATTAAACTAATAAACAAATAAAATTGTTAAATTAACGATGATAAAAAGTAATCCAGGAAATAGGGTTCTTCATTGGCATTGATGAATGTCTATCAATTGTGACATACAAGTCTCTTACTCTGCTAAAAACAATCCTTCTAAAGTTTATAATGTTCTCTCCCAAGATACAATATAATACTTATAATTATGCCTTAACCGTCACTCCCATGATCAATTAATGTACAACTATAAGTTATCAAGACCCAAGGATTTTTAGTCTCATAAGTCTCATATTAATCTCCCAATTAAATATTTGACTTATGTCTATCATATCATGAACTAGAATTACAACTCCTCTCCCGATTCGTTAATAACCCCTACAGATACAATTAAAGGTTAGCTACTCCCATAATTGTGTTAAGCACAGTATAACAGATTAGCAAAGTAGAGAAATCACAATACAATATTAAACAAACATCTCAAACCAATGAATACTACCTAATCCCCAGATTAGAGAATTAGTTACTCATAACGAAGAAAGAAAATAAACATATATTAATAATGAAAACCATGGTTACAAGAGTATAGAGTTAAGAAGATACAACTTGACAAAATCTCTTGAACTTGGAGTGAATCCCTTCAATCCTTGCTCAAGTTCTCTCTCCAAGTTTTCTCTCCGATTCTCGCTCTAGGTAATACCCGGCCGCCCCTAATTATCTTACAAACCCTAATATAAAAGTGTTTTTAATGGTTTCCAAGAAAACAAGACTCACTTTCCTAAACGAGATAGAATTATAATACAAAATTCGTAGTCAGCTGTCCAGGCCTGTTTCTGGGCTGCTCCACTTGAAATATGTGTATTGGGCCACATCTGAATTATAGATTTTTCTATTTTCTTCGCGAGGGCCGTAAAATCACCCAATTCTGACTTCTAGAACTCAAGTTATGGCCCAAACAGTGAACCGTGTGTGCGCAGCCCATCAAATCCGAATTTCCTTCTAATTTATCTCCAAATTGGACTCTTTAATCTCCAATTCTTCCAAGTTTAGGATTTCCTTGCTTCCTACAATAAAACATTAAAATATAATTAATAAATATCCAATTAATCCAAAATATAATAAATATGAGGAATATATTTATATAAAATATATATAAATATATATTCTATCATAGCAATCCCATAAAAATACTTCTGATACTTAGATTCTTTGTGATTAGTTGACTGTCTTCGTCTTGATTCCTATTTGGTATTTATTATTTACTTCTCTTTATAGTTAGAGTTTAGTTATCATCTAATTATTACAAATAGGTCTGGTCATATGCCCTTCACTTACTGATCATCTTCTTCCGATCTTCCAAATAAGCATGATAGTTTAATTTTCAGTCTCCCAATTTTTCACAGAAGTGACAATCATCTTCTTTATCAACACCTCATTTAGACTTTAGAACCTGTTTTGGGATTGGACTATGGTTTGACAACGGAACTAGATCAAATCTTTTCATTGCCTTTCCATTTTCCTTTCCTTTTTGCATTCCCTATGTTTACCATAAGTATAGTTGTAGCTCATGTATTTATCATGTTGCTTTCAGTAGTTCTCAACATGCTTAGCAACTCAATGGGTGTTTCACCAATCTTATACTTTTTATTGTTCATAACAAACTAAGAATATTTTTTGTCTAAATATTATAATATCAAATCTAGTTGTCTCCAGACCAATCGGGAAATCCAAAATGTTAAGGAACTCAATATACCCTATAATCTTTAGAAAATGTGGTGTAACCAGGTCTCACTCTGCCTACTTGTAAGTGTATATTCCCTTTTATTGTCAAATATATCTTGTGCTCAATCTCCTCATAAGAATCTATATGCTCGTGTTGCTTCTTAAACTCAGCACTCATAGTTGCAAGCCTGAGACATGAAACTCAGCTTTAAGAGCAGGGGAAGAGATTTGACTAACATCGTGGTGCCTGAGGACGATCCTCAAGCTCATATGTCATTCGAGAAAATTTGTTCTCGTCAACTTGTCCTTCTCAAGAACTGATCGCATAGAGAAGTTGTGTGTGTTTATCATTTGATATATGCAATATTAAAGTATATAAAATAAACTAAATTACAGATTTAATATTAATTATATTTAAGTGATTATCATATACATTCATAATATATATATATATATATATATATATATATATCTCATTATTTTCTTCAAATCAATAGCCCTAACTATTAATTCGGAAAACATTTTTTTAAATCTTTTTGGTGAGTCAAGATCCATATTTCATCCATATTTTAAGATAGCTTCGACTAATACACCCAAAATATGACTATTTAGGTAAATAATATTTGTCGATTATATCAAATATAATACATGGAAAATTTGGTGGAACAATCCTTTGTGCACAATTATACAATAAATCTCACCAAACTCTATGCCTCTAAACCTATAATCCTATTAAGACGATTTAATTAAGTTAGACCCAACGTTTCAATAAATTAAGTACACTTACTTATCACGTCTTCCCATAATTGATAAGAGCACATTATTTTGGCAAACCCACTCCTTCTCAATCTAGATCTTGATGAGTATTAAACATTGTAAGGCATCTGATTAACTTAATATGTATTTAGGGATTTTATTGTTTATATGAATGATCATGATCCCATCCTAAAGTGATTCTCAATTTTTTCTTGATCAAATAATTCATTTCAATATTCAATGGATTGATTTCCATGTCGTCGAAGAAGTCATAAGCGGTCTCTCTTAAAAATCGAATTTCTTACGAATTAAACCAATAATCCACTTTTGACGAAATCTCCCTATGTCAGAAAAAGAAAATTCACATTTAATACCATGTTTAATAAACACAAGAATCTCATGATCATTTTTTCAATAGTAAAATCTTGAATCGTTACAGATTTTATCTTTCTTAAGCAAGCATGACATAGGTGTCGATCTAATACTACATGATTAATCAAAATTAAACATGCATCTTCATTATATCTATGCATACATACTAATATATGCCATCATATACACATATGTAATGTGCGTAAAATAAACGTGTTTCATAATGACCCCGTCATATGTGATCTTTCCAAGCTAATGGAAAAATCAAGGTCAATCTATGGCGGTTTAAAATAATATACTATTACATGTCTTTTTCTTGCTTCATTGTTCCATCATCCCCTTTTGGATCTCTTCCTTGCTTACAAGTCTTCATTGATAATTACATTGAATAATAAAAATAAACCTACCTTAATGAGATTACAAGAAGAACTCGAATTACATTCGAGATAATCAAATTAGAATGAATAGACGACATGCAAGTGGTATTTAGAAACCAAAACCATAAATAAAAAACATTAACTAATGGGTCTTATAGCCATAACCATATACCATGCTATCACATAACACATATAATATATCTCACATTATACAAACATATCATATAATCTTATATAACAAATTTTGAAATTTCAGAAAGTCAAATAAATTTCAGAAAATAATAAATCGTCATTTTGGGAACTGTAACGACATTGCATGGCTTACAGACGCAAAGCTGACTATATCAGTATTGCTCGGTAACCCGATTCCAGTCAGAAAGAACATATCGTTTGTGAAAATCGGATACTGGACACAGATTTCAGAAAATCTACAGCAGCAACTTCAGAATTCATATGGAATACGATTCCCATAATAAGAACGAACATGTATCATATACATACAATAATACACACAATAATCACATGATTATACATCACATGAATATCATATATTCATAATATGTATATATATAATGTATCAATACAAAACCATGGTAGATCGCATACATGCTTACATATCAAAAACTGTTATGCACATAACCGAATTAAAACGTTTCGCAAGTAGCTCTGATGGCATTGAAGGGTTTCGAAATACAAACGCAGCGGAAAAATACAAAAACCTAATATAATTTGAAACCCTACGCATGATCCATGCGAAAATAAAAAATTTAATTTAGAGATAAAGAACAAATACTTAAAAAACTTTAACAATTCATTAATGGAAGATTAATGAATGTCCAAAGTTTATTTAATCACCACGTATCCTGCTATCGCGATCTACGTTATACGGTATCCACACAAACATTTTTCATGAAGGATTGATATGTACTAGCACTTGAAAACTGCTTCTCTCACTATCTTTCTCTTTTCTCAAAACGGTTAAGGTTTTAGTAAAATATATATCACCTATTAAATCAGCCCATAAAGAGAATATATAGAGAGATAAATAAGTTTTCTAATTATAATCTAATTATAATTAATACTAATACATAATTCTAAATTATTTAATTAAGTCTCATTTAATTAATTAATTACTAATTTTGGAATATGTTTAAGTAATTTATTTATTCCATTTATATAAATAATTAAGTCATAATTATTTAATATCATAAATAAAATAAATTAGTTATTCAATTTAAATTATTTCTCGTTCAAGCTTTATTTGTGTGTGACCCTGTAGGTTATTATTACGATGACAATAATTTTAATATCTAACTAAAATTGTAAACAATGAGCGGCATCTAGTAATACATCATTGTTGTCCAAGTAATAATTAAAAAATCGGTGATTCGATTAAGTCTTTCGTGAATAATGTTCCATGTAATGTAATCCCTTTAATCTTGATATTATAGATTAAACTTAAGGCACGTCTCGTGTCATCCTTTTCATAATATAATCTTTATTTTCTTGATCGATGAGTAGACTATTAAAATCAAATCAACATTTGAGCACGACCGTGCATTTCATAGTCTTACTCAAACAAGAGGACAATAATATCATTCCTAAAATTAGGAGTATTAAATATCGTCTAGATCTTTCATATTTCTTATATGATTCATAATATACCTAATGTCCACTTTTATCACAATACTTTTACACCATTATCACAATGAGAATTACTTATGACACTTTTAATATGTAAAATCTCATGGTGGATCAATCCAGTGCAATATACTCTTATATGCACCTATGTTTTTGACTTTAATATCACCATACCTATGACAAATGAGATGTGGTCTTCATCCAACAAAGATACTAATCTCTATGCATTATTATTGTCCTGAAATAACAACACTCGACTACGGATATTCAGGAATGATGATACTATTCATATAATCTCATTTTTAAGTCACGTACTTAAAGATATATAATATGTATCATTATTTCAAGGACATTTATTATGCTAACATTAATAAAGCAGTAAATAAAACATAATAAGTAAATAATAATCAATAAAACATAATTCTTAATAATAAAATAATTTTCCTTAAAATATAAAAGTATTGTCTCTATGGCACAAATACTAACAAAAGAAAGGTTTTTCTGACAAGGAGACCTAGTCCTTAGGAAGGCAGAGGCATCCGGTATTGGACCAAAAGGGAATATGGCATCCGATTTTTCCGAGAAGGAGACCTAGTCTCTGAGAAGGCTCCTACCGGCCCCAGATGCTTGAAGGGGTTGAAATCCCAAGGAAATGGCATGCCTCAAACCTCAAGTCTTATTTCATTTAAGTAGCTATGGTCTGAGCATATCTAGTAGGACTATTTAGCAATAAAGTTCATGTGAAACCACTAGTGCAGTAGTAAAGTTTGTTATTCTCCAAAGAAAAATTTATTTAAAGGTTGAGCCCATTTTCAGGATATTAATGCAATTTTGATTTCTTATTATGTGATCTTGTTTATGTGCCAAAGACTTTTCGGGAAGTCCTCTAGGTTCACTACCTTGGGATACCGGTGATGGACGGTCCCAATTGCCCTATCTCATCCGAGCTCCATATTGGCTGGGCACATCCGGTCGTCATGAACATTCATAAATTCAAGGAAGGGTTGTTACTCCATGTAGGCATTGATTACCGTTTGGAACTCCGCTCATTTCTTCTTCGCCAATGATGTATACTACCCTTATGAGAGTCAGCCTCTTCTTGGGCAATTTCGGCCTTAAACTCCCATTCCTAGGATTTCTGCATGAGCCCGTCTTTTTCCTTGATCAAGTCCTGGTTCTAATTCCTCAAAGCTTTTCCCTGGATGGCATTGGCCTGACACAACAAACAAACTCAGAATGAGTAAAATGGCAAAGTAAGGGAAGGGTATAAACCAAATAAAAGGGTATTTACCTAATACAAGGCCTAGTAGGCACTTCGTCTTTGTCCATACTCTGATCCATGCGGTCGGTAACTGAAACAAGACAAGAAAAACATCAGAATAAGAACAAACATGTTCGAGGTATGTGACGGGATAAAAACAATTACCCTATAATGAAAGGCCATTAAGGCTAGCTTTGACCAAATTCTTTTCGGTCAAGAACACTTGAAAATGAGTTCAACTGTTATTTGAAATAAGCTTGTCACGATCCTCCAACTCATAAGGATTAAGATCATGGATGAAGTGTGAACCATCTTGAACATAACTGAAGTCCTTTATAAAGAAATGACCTCAGTCTCCCCCCTTCCACTTAAGAATGACAAAATTCTTGTTCCAAAAGTGGTGAGAATTAGGGAAGGAATATGTGTTCATCGTGTGAGGAATGGTCACCCTATTATGTATGCTCACCCAATAAACCCTCTCAATGGAAGAATTCTTGAACGTAAAAATACTTCTAAACATAGAAGTACTCAACGGGATACCAACCTAATGGCATCTAATCATGAAAATACTTATGAACCTACACCCATTGGGGTACAGCTGGCAAGGATGAATCTTAACCTCAGCTAGCAACCTGATAATAAAATGATGAACTGGGAACCTCAACCCTGCTTAGAGAGCTCTATTAAACACATAGAGCACCTCTGGGTGCCAGTTACAAGTCTTGTCATTTACTTCCGGTTCATGCATCTTTAAACACTTCGAGAAGCTAAACTTCTCCTTAATCTTCAGGATATCCACCCATTTCAACTTGCACGAATAGAAAAATGCGTTCAGATGGTAATTGTTCGGAAAATCCTCCGCCATCTCACTAAATAGGTCTACCAAAATAATGTAACGACGATCGTAAAAAAAGGCGGAATAGGGGTTTTACGCTTCACCGCCCTGGCCTTGCCACGTTTGGCCATAATCTCGGCCATTAAAGAAAGAGATTGTGGAGCATTGTCAGCCATCTTCAACTCTGGGTTGACAACTTGGTAGATCCTCGGTGGAGAAAGCCTAGGACAAAGGTTGAAAGAACTTAAGAAACCTTGAGAGCGTAGAAATAATATAAATGAAAGTGTGAAGTAAAATGAACACTTCCCCTTAACTTTTATAGAGAAAAGGGTGACCTGCTACATCAAGTCTTAACTTAGGCTAGTTCGCGTTAACAGGTCATATGCAAGTTATATGTACAAAAATAGTAAAAGTTGATCGTCGAGAGTGAGAAACTATGTTGAAAATATTATATGCCCGAAGAAAGATGGCAGAGTATCATCAATCAAGGATTAAACTCTAATCAAGGATCAAGGGTACTAATCAAAGAAGTTGGTTAGAAATCATGAATTTTCGGCCCAAGAGGCAATATTCAATCAATGAAGCCAAGAAGGCCAATGAAAGGCTTGGGCCGACCAAGTTTGATCCAAGACCTAAAGAAGCGTCAACCCAGGGGATACCGATATCCTCCCATTTTGAAGGGTTTGAGCCAACCAGGTTTGATCCTAGACCCAAATGAGCGTCAACCTAGGGGATACCGATTTCTTTCCATTTTGAAGGGCTTAAGCCGACCAGGTTTGATCATAGACCGAAAAGAGCGTCAACCTAGGAGATACCGATCTCCTCCTATTTTGAAGGGCTTGAGCCGACCAGGTTCGATCTTAGATCCAAAGAAGCGTCAACCCAGGGTATACCGATATCCTCCCATTTTAAAGACCTTGAGCCGATCAGGTTTTATCCTAGATCCAAAGGGGAGCGTCAACCTAGAGGATATCAATCTCCTCCAATTTTAAAGAGCATGGACCAAACATAATGTCTTCTGGATGAAGCCTGGAGTCGGCTTAGATTGATCCTAGAACAATAAAGTCCGCCAACCAAAGGATGTCAACCTCTACTCATTTTAAGGGGCTTGGGTTGAATAGAATTTCCTCCGGACCTAGACCGGAGTCACTAAAATGATGACCAACCGGGATTTGGGCCAACTGAACAAGAGGTCTTCGGCCGACTTGACCAGCCGACTAGACCCCTAGGAGGTCCAATCAACCAGGCCCCTAAGAGGCTCCAACCGAACAGGGCTGGATGACCAGGGTGCTTGGAACGCCCGGCTGGCCCAGTCGGTTTGCAGCTCGGCCCCGTTTTAACTGGTTCGATGACCTCGATGGCTCCCGAACCTGATTTTGGGCAGTTATGTCTCGAAAAATGATTTTTTCTGATTTTTGGATTAATCCTAATAAGGGT
The DNA here is from genome assembly GCA_028671895.1 of Oenanthe sinensis. Classification (NCBI taxonomy): domain Eukaryota; kingdom Viridiplantae; phylum Streptophyta; class Magnoliopsida; order Apiales; family Apiaceae; genus Oenanthe; species Oenanthe sinensis. The sequence continues at coordinate 36,971,391 of CM053801.1, read as the reverse complement.
TTATTAGTATAATCCTATTCAAAATTAGCCTAAATTAAGGTTGATTAGTGACTTACATAGGTCCTCGATAGAGGCACTAGTATGAGTAAAACACTAAGAAACGCATGAATCATCGTAAACGTGTAGGTCATTCCACACTTTACTAAAAAGACAAAAACCTGATAAGGGCCGGTAAGTCTCTAAGTCGAGACGAAAGGCCTTTATAACTTCTATAAAAGCTCAAGAAGATTTCCTAGAAGTTGGGGGCAAATGATATAAGCTAAAAGTAAGCCCTAAAGACATAATTAATGTCGCATTAATTATACTCGAAACCTTAAGTCCGGCCTGGTCCAAAAACCTAGGCCCAAGACCCATGACTAAAATGAGGATAACATTGGGCCCAAAACGCACCTGTATCGAGGACACTCAGTAAATGCCTAAGTCGGTCAACCCACATGATCCTTGACCCTGAATCGTCACGATCCAAAAACATGACAATCTAGAACCATCTTAGAAGACAACTCAAAGAGTAGCCCCCAAGACACCTTGATCAACAGGAAAACTCAGTCCTGAACGAAAATTGAGGTCTAAACGAAAATGTTCGACAAATCAACATGATCGTCTAATTAGGAGACCTGCCCGCTAAGTCTCCAAACCCTAATCAAAAACCTAGACTCTCAACATCTATATAAAGGGTCTAACCCCTCATTCATAGAACTACGTCTGGCTTGATTCCAATAAGTTTGAGATACGTAGGCACCTTGCTAGAACAAAGATAGTTCCGACAAGCATGTGCAGCCATTAAAGCTCGAAGCTAACAAATACTAGAATTAAATGCATATTAAATAGGACCTAGTTTTTTTTATCTATAACACCTGAGAACTAATCTACTGCTCCCTTCAACACTTCTTTTATTGAGGGATTTAAAAAACCGTTTTGATAATGCTGAGGTTTTCCTTGAAGAGGTAGAGGTGAAATTGATTGAGATAGAGAGGGAGGCTCCAAAGAACCAATGTGCCCTCCCTGCTTGTGAGAGGCTGGAATCTACTATGACAGAAGCTAAATTGGAGAAGCTCCTAGTGGCTTCTACACCTGGATGCGGGTTTTTGGTACCTCAAACTGGTGAGAGATGCCACAAGTTCGAGGGCATGAGTACAGATAGACAGGTATTAGAGGCTGTAGCTTTCATGGCCTTTTTCAAGCTAGGCATGTCTGTACCCATGCATCCCTTCTTCGTTGAGATGTTAGAGTTCTACTGCTTGGCCCTTATGCAGCTTACTCCCAATTCTTATAAGATGGCTGCATGTATGTTCATCCTGTGTGGCAACCAGTTTCAGGAACATCTTTCTGCCCAACAGCTAGGTTACTTTTACCAACTGAAGGAGACTGGTAAGAATGTGGGGTACTTTTATCTGAATACTTAGGGATCTCACTAGGGAAAATGAATAAGGGGAAATAAGAAAGGGATCTATGTCTGGGATGAGCAGTTTCTGCATTGCTACGACTGTCCAATACTTAGGATAAACTTTAACGTTTCTCCAAGTAAGGTACCTTTTTAACACCTCCTTGTTCCATTAGATTTTGCCCAGACTTATAACAAGATTTAATATTTGTCCCCCCTTGAACTTTCACGTAGGAATTCCCAAAAAGACTCCATTGGAAGGCGCTCCACGAGAGAGAGCTGAGAAAGTTTTAAGCCTTTTTTCAAAGTTATAGGATGGTGAGAGTTTGTTAATAGCTTTCAACCTGGAGCTGTTTGATTTTTGTGTTGGCAAAGATTCTAAGATCCCCGTGGAGGTGGAGGAAGCTAGCGCTGGAACACCCAAGATGCAGGTTCCCATGACATATATTTTCCTTTGGTCATTTATTGTATGCATGCATTATTCACATTCATTTGCATGGTTATTTGTATAAGCTTATTGAAAGGCAGAGTGTCTAAACTTGTAACACTATAACTTATGTAACTCAACTAAAAGAAAAGATACTTAACTGGAAGACAATCAAGAACATGAAGCCACAAAGAAATCAATATTAAATGAAGACAATGTAATTAATACAATTCAACATGTTAACTATGATCAAACAAAGAAGAAATCATTGAAAGAAGTTCAAGACAGAGTTGTTCATGCCTCAGTGATTTGTAACTTAAAGATTCAAGATCATAACTATCAATATCAATAAGACTAATTGATTTCAAGTGAACAAAAAGGAAAGCAATAATTGGAAAGCCACATTACTAATTGAATATGGTAATCTATTCAAGAAGCAGAGACACTATCAAGACTAGTCACTTATGAATCAGACCATTGCATCAAGTGTCAGGACATTGATAGCAAGTTTATGTCAGTAATAGAGACCCAGGTTCAAGAGCTTGTTGAACAATATGGAAGACATAAAGAAATCACAAGTTCAAGATGTTGCATTGAAGCTTCAAGTTGAAGCCCAGAATTTTTCTAAGTACAAAATGTTCTACATAGCCAAGTAGAACATTCCTATGTAGAAGTTCTACTTAAATGTTCGAGATAGCCAAGTAGAACATTCATATGTAGAAGTTCTACTTAAATGTTCGAGATAGCCAAGTAGAATATTCCTATATAGAAATTCTCAAGTAGATGTTCTACATAGAGGGCAGTTTCAACATGACACATGGCATCATCCAATTGGCAGATTTCCAAACTTTCAAGATAAGATAAGATTTATGTGGATATCATTGGGCCACGTATATCTTAGTCTTTGAAGACTACAGGACATAGATTACAAGTAGTATAAATAAAAGTACTTGTGTATTAATTTAAAGAGAGCAATATTTTCAAGAAAAATACTTGTAAAAGAGAGAGAGAGTATTCACAGAGCTTAGTATCATTTACTACCCTCTTTACTTCTGGTGTACTTTGTAATGAATGTTGTAGCAACCCTTTCAAGTTATATATAAGACATATATTCCTTGAATCATTGTGTTCATTTATTACATGGTATTTATTGCTTCTTAAATTTGAAAAGTTGTATACACCCCCCCTCCCTCTACAACACATTTGGACCTAACACTTATTTTCCCTCATTATCGTTGATGCTTTTCTTGATTATTTCCGCCATATTTCTTCATCTTTTGCAGGGTATGCGGGTAAATTTCCTTCATTTGTCCAAAACTCTGTCAAATATGAGGACATGTTTAAGGATGATGATTATGTGATGACGGATGCCCATCTTGCCGCTACCCCAATAACCAAGGCTTCTGCTTTGCCAGTTTTCAAGGTTTAAAATTTGTTGAACGACCTTTAAGAGTTAAAACTTTGTTAAAAGTAATTCAACGGTTAAAATTGTATTGAAGGCCCTTTAATGATTAAAATATTATTGAAGGCCTTTCCGAGTTCAAATATTTTATCTCCAATCCTTCCTGGTTTAAAATTACTTGCTTTCTCCAATAAAAACAATGAAATTTAATAAATAAATATTCAATTAATGTAAAAATCTTCTAAAATATATATAAATATACATTTTATCAACATTTAATGCATTTTAAAATAAATATTCAAAATCAAAAATGAATAAATAATTAGAGACCAAAAGAGTATTAAATTTAATTACTCAACTACGTTACATCAAAAAAAGAAAATTACACTACTACATATCCTAATCATTGAATGTGAAATATACATTGTACTACCATATTGGCGAGTGATAATAATTACACACTTCAGTTAAAGTATTACAGCTTGAAGCTTAATGCATAACATTTTATGGATTTTAGTGAGGTACAAATTCATAGATATTTCTAGATTTTGTCCTTCGATTGGCAAACAGAATTTTCCATTAATTATTTAATTAATACAAGTGCCTCAACTAAAACTTTTTATATACTAATTATTTAGTGACAGATATCAAGTAGCAACAACCTTTTTCTTTCTAGTTTATATAATATCACATTAAAATACTCAATTATAATTAACAAACTAGCTAGTAAAGGGTTATGAACGATAAAATTACAAGTGAATGGAGATTGGAGATCGAGCGATGAAAATTAAAATATTTCTACAAGGTACACTATTCAACATATATCCTACGTAGTCCATTTAACTTGCATATAGCACACAAGCTTGATCGAATTTGGTATCTTTCGAATCAATTATGCATCAATTTGCTTGTTTTATTTTTAACTCCAAATATTATTATTTAGTATTTTGTGCTTAATTATCGATTCTTGTTTAGTTTTTGGACCAGTTAATTGGTCATAATTATTTGGCGTGCGATAATGGAATGAATAAATATTTTTGATTAATTTTACATTTTAGAAGTTGTAAACTTGATTCCTCGACCAATGTTGAAATTTTAGTTGTTGTTAGTTTGTGAAAGTTTTAAATTGATAATTTGATATGACATTCCCCGTGAAGAGTTGATAGAATGAAAATTTATGTTATAGTAACCGAATTAAACAAGAGTTAGTGAGATTTATAATCCCTGCGACTTAAAAATTTTAATATAAATTTTTTATAATAACAACTTGTGATTCCTATCAAGACTAATATAACAAAAACATAATAACTTATAAATATTCATTCTTTCATAACCTACATTTAAAATTTTCTAACTCGATCATGTTTCTAATAAGATAAAAGTTTATTACAATAAAGTTAGATTTTTTAGTATTATATATTATATAGTAATGTCAAAACATAATATATGTGTTAATTTTCATTTATTGTTTGAATTCTAAACCGAGACTGAATTATTTCCATTAATGATCAATTTTCAGAAATTTTCTGAAAACTAGCCCAATGGTAAGTATGTATCACATCCCATGGAAGTGTTTGTTTCATGATTAATAAATTCAATTAATAGAAATTGAAATTTGAGTTCTATATGATAATGTTTAGATTAATGGATTTATCTGTTATTTTCTCAAACTCTTCTATTGTATAGAAATCATCTTCATTCACACCTTGATTATCTGTAGCCATTTCATCTTCTAAAATAATTTCTCCGCTAGTCTTAGTCTCAACAACCTTAGCTTCAGAATCTTTACTTTCATCAGCCACAAGAGTAGTGGTTTTCAACAATGTTGCCGCATTACTATCCAATGAGCCAGAACCATATATGATAAGATCAACCTTTGTTCTTGCTCAATCTCATAGGTTTTCAACTTGCCATATAATTTCTCAAAGGGCATCGTGTTAAAGTTGTCCCTTTCCCTAATCGATGAAACTTTATGCTCGACGTGGTGTGGAAGAGTCAGCATGAATTTCATGTTTATTTCCCTTAACAGCTAACTCTTACCCTGGATGCTCAATTCATTTAGTAGTTTGTTATATCGCTCATAGACTTGAGTGATTGTCTCTCCAGGTAAGGATTTCAATGCTTCATAATTGGATGTAAAAATATCAAATCGATTCTCTTTAGCTTCTTCACTTCCCTCCATTATCAGCTCAATGGTGTCCCACATGTGTTTTGCACTTCTACAGTTCAAAATCTGATGACTCATGTCAGAATCCGTAGAATCAATTAAAATCGATTGGAGGCCTATGTCCAACGCAACAATTTCCTTTTCTGAGTTAGTGAATTCTATAGGATCCTTTAGAGTAGACCTCTGAAGAACTCGTACTCCGTTACATTCAAGAATCACCTTTGTATAAAGGATGCCCATGTATAAAGGATTTGCTGTCTTATTGAATAGTGACATCTTCCTTTTCCAGAAATTGTAGTTTACCTGTAGAACTAGGGAACCTTAATAATTCCAATTTTCCGAGAACTCATGATATCAAATTTTTCAAAACTTTTTAAAGTTCAAAATTTTCAGAAATGAGAATTTTTGAAAATTAAAAAATTCGTAAAAAAATTTCAGAAGCTTAACACTAAATTTCTATCACTAGATCCTAATTTGTAGTATCAACCAGCAAGTTCTGATACTTTTAACTTTCTTCGCGGAATGTACTTTTGTGGCTTCATATCCTAAAATAATTATTTGTTTTGATATTTATTAGTTAAATTGATCAAATTTTGACAAAATATTATATATATTATATGATTAAAAATTTATAAAAAATTAATCTTTAAAAATATATGTAACTCAATTTAAAACAATGTTCTCAGTTTTTGAAAATTATAAACAAATAATTTTTACTTTACAATCAAAATTTGATTAATTTAATTACTAAAAATTTAAACAAAACACTTATTTAGGATATAATGCCAAATATAAAGTTTTGGATAATAATGACAAAATTAACTAATATCAGAAGAGAGCTCATTTGCAAACCTTCAAACCTACATTCTCAAATGTGTGTCTAAACCTGACTCAACCCGCAGATGTTAGAAGGCTTGCAAATGAGCTCTCTTCCTGTATTGTTAAATTTTGTCATTATTATCCAAATATTTTTTATTTTTGGCATTATTTCCTAAATAAGTGTTTTGTTTAAATTTTCAGTAATCAAATTACTCAAATTTTAGTTGTAAATTAAAAATTAATTTTCTATAATTTTCAAAAACTGAAAAAAATATTTTAAAGTGAATTATATATATATATTTTACTGTTAAATTTTTTATAATTGTTTTAAACATATATTATATGTAATATTTTGTCAAAATTTGATCCATTTAACTGATAAATATCAAAACAAGATAATTATTTTCAGATAGGTAGATATAATTAAATCAGCTTTTCAACTAAAAAGTGAACATCACAAAATATTCAAAATAAAAAAACTATGGCATCTTATTAACCAACAACAAACATGTCACCAATCAAACAAAGCACTGAGGGGGTGATTTTAGTAAAAGAAAAAAAAGGGTTAATTGGCAAAGTAGGGTTTAGACAGGTTATCTAGTCCTCACACAGTCACACTAGGTACTAGACAAACTTTATTTATATATGTATTTGTTACATGATTTCATATGCAGCAGCCTAACACTCCATGCGAATTAAGGTCAAGTTGCTGTAATGGCTATCTTCATTTGAGCTTCACAGTGTCCAGGAAAGTTGCATATGAAGAAGTTGCGGCCTCTAGCAAGTGTGATTCTGTCGTTTCCAGTTTGATATACTTTGGCTCCTGCAGGAGTTACACAACTCCGATAACCTCGTTTGTTTACTTTTACCACATTGTGGAGCGATGGGTTGTACTCGAACACTGCAAAAACAAACCCTCGTAAATATATTACTCCCTCCATTTCATAATACTATTCTCTTTTGGAGATTTTTTTAACTTATATATAATAGTTCATCTCAATTTTTAATGTAGAAAATTTTAAACTTACCTACTAATTTTCTCATTCCCAATGTAAAATGTACTCTATTTACATATAAATTTACGATTTTTCTAGGGGCACACGTTAGAAGTTTAATTGTCAAATTTTTAATGGTTTTTTATTCATTAATGATGGATCACATATATGCACAAAAATTTCACCAATTAAAATGAGTCAAACTCATAAAAATTGATGATTTACTATAATAAATATGATGAGCATGAAAAATTGTTGCAAAACTATTGTTTTTTAACATACGTTATTTTTTCAAAATACACTATTAAAATAGGATGGAAGAAGTAATACTAGTGTTCTATAAATGGTCAAGTGAAAGAACAATTAAAATATAAAACAAAAAAATAATAAATTCGAACAAACATGTAGTAACAAGATCAATAACACGATGATATTCACCTAGTACATCACCAGCTTTGAAGTGCTTGGCATCGGGCCACCGAACCGTGTTAAAGTTCCAACCACCGGCGCCTCCGACCTTGTAGACAGCAGCTTGAGCCACTTGGTAATGAAGCAGCACCAAGCAGAGCACCAATGCTGTCGCAGCAGCAGCCCTGCCTCTTCCCTTGGACATATTACTTTCAACTACAAAAGTGTTTATACAGTATCTTCTTGTTTAACTCTTAGTTTTAGTTGTGTACTACAATAGATGAGTTTGGCCCTTTATATTGATATGGTTTAATACAGGGTTGTTTAGACTTTGGCTACTTGATACGAGGGGCGGAATCAAAGGGATCAGCTTAAACTCCAGTCCCGACTGACCTTCAAGAATCAATAAATTATTTATTTTTCAAATCATGATTTTTAGTTAAAAATTAGTAGAAATTTAATTTTGAACTCGGATTAACCTCTAAAATTTAATAATTTTTTATTTTATCCCTGACTATTTTAAATTTCCGGTTCCGCCACTGCTTGATACCCAAGTCAAATTAACAAATCATATTCTTTCCTGTTTTTTATGTTATTATTTTGACTTTTAACATACGTATTTAGGTGTTTTGTCAGTATATTAAAAATTATTGTTTTTATGGACTTGGGAAGAAATGTATGTCATAATGCGTGACTTCTAAGTGTGAAAAGTAGACACAATGTGTTGTGTTTTCGGTGTGCTGCTATTTTGTGGTGCTGGGCAGGGCCATGGATGCTACTGGACTAGAAGCCTTTTGGATGATCATCAATGACTCATACTTATTCATCCACCAAATTAGAATTTTTGGGCTCAAACCTCACTTTTGTTCTGTCAAGTTCAGTTGGTTAGAAGAGTATAGAAAAATGATATATTCTTTCTAGACTTGTACAGTTGTACACAATTATTGTAGTGTGGTCTTTTTATAGATAAGTTTGTAGTTTGTATGTAAAACATCACTCGTTTATGGGAATAACAAACATAAATAATAAAAAGGGGAATAAATGGTCTAAAATATTGCACGTACAGGACATAGTATTTGTAGTTTGTAGTTAGAAATTACATATATTTATACTACTCTAAAATTAATCTCAATTTTTTTTCAAACCACGTGAATCATACATCATATCTGACATGTTTTTATTGGTGGGCGCATATATATATTTCATGAGTTTTCATATTATTATTAAGAAATTATCAATTACATGCATGTCAAGTCATCATTTAGGATAATTTTTGCGTACGTAACATTTTTTATTTATATTTGATATGGGCATAAAATAACCCTAAGTAAATAATAAATACAACATTTATTATTTCATTTATTTAACCTAGTGTGTTCCAAACGCTTAGACCCTTGAAACAGACAAGGAATAATAAATCTACGATCAACTGGATTTGTAAGTTCAGTCCATAACCTCTGTTAGAGCCCTAGGCCCATTAAGCCCTTATTATTAATTAATTTTGTAATTAATTAATAAATGCTCAATTAAAGGCATGAAGAGTCCAACGAGGTCCCTCATCCATTGAAGGTTCTAGAATACCTATGATACAAGAGTCTAATGAGGATACTCATTCCTAGAAGGTTCCAACAATCTTAACACTAGGAGACTTGGTGGTCAAGTCTCCTAACTCTAATTTGATTCCTAGACTCTCGTACGCCTATATAAAAGGTGTAACCCCTTAATATTATAACTACGTTTTTTGGCTTGATTCTCATCTCTTGAAATACATAGGCAGCTTACGAGGACCTGGTTTAGTCACGAAACGTAATTGCAACCATTAAATCTTGAAAGCTCTCACCACTCGTTAATCACTGTTAATTGCATCTGATTTCGATCTGTAAAAATATTAGTGATCTAATAGTCACACAACTTACTTATAATTTTAATGTATTCTCATATTCAGAATTTAACATAATAAAATTAATTAAAATTGAATAAATAATAATATATAACATATATTTTTTACATTACCTAGATACACAATTTGTATAATTTTTTTATTATAATACACTAAGCATGCATAACGGGAAGTTTTTTATTATCAGTTGCATGTACTTAAAATCAATTAAAATATTAAATGCAAAATGCTAAAAATACCATTTTTTATAATATGTCCTCCATTTTTTATAATACGTCCTCCTTTTTTATAACTCTTTTTGATTTTTGACACACATTTTTAATTATTTTAATTTCATAGTAAAAATTATTAATTTCAAAATTTTATTGAATTAAAATATGTATTTAATATTTTAATCTAAAAAAATTAAAAAATAATAATTTTTGTTATACAATTGACGCACAGATGTGGGTCAAAGATTAAAATGAAAAATATAAAAATGGAAGGAATAAATACCAATAATTGTTTTCTTGTTTTTTTTTGTATTAACAAATCATTTCTTTGGGCAAATAAAGCAATAAAATAGAGAAATTGTGAGAATAAAACTTTAATTAGCTGCCGTTGATGTGGACCCATGGGATTATGGGAACAAGGGGAAAGAGTGGTAGAATGAAGCTCGACTAATGCGATAAAATAAAATTAAAAACATTTTCCGGATCCACCGCCTTCAAAAATTGAAGAATAATAACTTGTAATATTTTGTGAAAAATAATATATGATCTCTATAACCTACAATTAAAGAGTGCTGCACATTAAATTTAAATCATATAATATTTGAAGAATGATGTTGAATACAAATATTAAAACTTTTTATTTAATTTTAAATTTTTATATTTGTTCTTTAGTGTTTAAGTGTTTGAGAAGTATTATATATTAAACTTGATATAGAAATTGAAACAAAAAAAAACTTGAACAAAGAGTTGACTGTCTTCCATAACTGTACTCTTGTCTGCATGATTCCTGATATTTTATCCTTTGTTGATTTCTCTATCAATTAATAATTTGCTGTTAAACATTTCAGTTGATTATTCCTTGCATCCTTCAACTGATGTCTTCCTTCGATTGATCTTGTTATTCATCGATTAATAATAGTAGTTGAGATATCGATTGATAAGAGTTATCAATCGATGAGTCTTTACATCAATTGATGGTCTTCAATCCTTTACTTGACTTGGTATCAATTGATCCTTCATCCATTGATAATTTCCATTGATAATTCAATATCAATTTATCATCATTCACTTGTACATTTTCATGTCTTCAAATTATTTACAATTTAACAGTCTAAAATATACATCAATTGATTATCTATATCAATTGATCTAGTCTTATTGATTGACAAAGACTATGTACAACATTGTTTCATTAATAAATATTCAAATTATCAATTGATTACTACAAAAACTTCAACTGATAAATGGTTTCTTAATCAACAAATATTTATAGACTCATATCAATTGATTATTTACAGCATGTAAATTTCTATGATTCTAATACTAAGTTATCATCAAGACTAATTCCTAACAATCTCTATCTATTTATGTCTGTGAGACTAATAGTCATAAATTTACTTGATGATAACAAAACCAAACAGATAATTAAGCAACATGCTAGAATCATGAAATTAAAAACACTTTTAAAATACCGACGAAATTCAAAGTTTCAGAATTACCAGTCAATGAACACGTGTGAATTTTAATTACCTCATGAATGAACCCCTCAAGATTTTTTCATCTCTATCACTTTCTCCAAGATGTCTCATTAGATAGTGAACTTCACTATCAATAATTTTTCCCATATATTTGCAGATATCAAAATACTTTTTTTCCCTTCAGGATCAGTGTAGATCATCATGTAGATGGGTTCCAACATCACCTTCTTCAAATTTGACTTCCAAATACCAATAGGTGGATCCTGATCTACTTCTGCAGTAACTCTCCTTAGCTTGGTCAATTGATGAATGATTTCTTGGGTTATTGTTTTGCTGAGGTTGAACTTCTTGTTGAGTAGAGCATGAATTGTCTTCAAACTTTTGTAGATTTGCATCATAATTGTCTTTATTGGATACACAACTTTTGAACCATCTTCATATTCCAATCTCATTGACTCTTCGTGATTTGAAGTTGCAGGAAGTGTCCTGCAGGCTATCAACCCTTTTTCACTGATTATTGGTATCACCTCCATTCTGTATCCCTCCAATTGTTTTTGGCTTAGCCACACTGGTAGATTGTTTATTTTCCTGTTCAATAGTGGATTCCTTGATTGTCTCCATATTCCATTGTTGCTCCATCTTCCTAACTATTTCTTCATCATCCTTATCTCTTCTAGAAGCTTCTTTGATTCCTGATACAATTGCACCACTCATCATTTTCTCACCAGTTGGCGCTTTCTTCTTTTTCTCATGTAGTGAGCTGCCTTGACTACCTTGAAGAAATTTTTCAGTGTTTTCATTGCTTTCCTTGGTAGCCTCCTGTGCATTTTGATTGACAGCCTTGACCTGAATAATGTAATCGTCCAAAGTTCCTGATTCATCTGCTTTTGTCACCAACTCTGTGCTCTCCTTTAGCTGCTCCAATTTCCTCTTTTCTTGCTCAATCAATCTTTGAGTTTCTTTCTCCCGTGCAATCCTTCTAGCCTCCAAATCATCTTCGAATTTCTTTGCTTTCAATTTTCTTTTCCATCTTTTCACTAGTGTGTTTGGGCAGTGGGATTTGATTCTTGATTTTCTACACACCATCTTCCTTCACCACCTTGCTACTTCCCTCACCAGTAACAACCTCTTTCACACTCCCCTCTAGTTGATTTTTTTCTTTGTTTTTACAACAATAGGCTTTTGGATTCTTGTTGAAGTTGGCTTCTTATATTTGGATTTAGGAATTTATTGTGTGGCTTGGGTAAGAGGGTTGAGGTCATGACTAATACCATCCATAGCTAGAGAAGGCAAAGATGTTTGGGGTTGAGAAGAAGAAGACATAGTTGAGAGATATACATGTACAAAAGAAAGATAAATCAACTCCACATCACTGTGAAGGTTGATTTTCACCAAGTCTTTGAACACCCTTTTGTTTTGGACCAAACAATCCAGGGTTTCAATTTCCCTGTTATTCTAAATTTTTTTGACAAAATGGTTAATAATAAGAATAATAAATATGATTAGACCTATCTCTTTTATTACCCAATTTTGCAGCAATTTCATTTAAAATCAAAGCTGAAATATTATGATATCTATCAAACAATATATTGTGTTAGGAATATATTCATTTGATGATGTACAAAATACTATAACGTAGTCTAACATAGTTTTATCTGTAAATTTAATAAGTCTTTCTAGTCTCTGAATTGTTTTGATTATCAGAGTCTAGTTAGTCAATGTTTAGTCAAAGGTGTTATTTGTACTTAGAAGATTTTTAGGAAGAATAAAGCTAGAGTCTATAGACTGACCAGAGTTTAGAAGCTGATCAGAGTCTACAGTTTATCAGAGTCCAAAACTTTTCAGTGTTTATAAAGCTGAAGCTGAATTTGGAAGATGATCACAGTAATGGAAAGTATTCGAAGATAAAAACAAATATGTTGCAGATGTGTTATGGGATGGAAGGAGAATTACAGAAGGAAATTTTTAGCTAATAATTAGGGATTCTATTCCTATTGTAATTTTATTTTCTGTTATTAGTTTATAGGCATCTTTCTATATAAACACTTTATGTAACCTAATTTATTTTGTCGAAGTTTTTGAGAGCATAGAGATAGAGAGAGTTGTTGTGAGAAACACAGAAAAGCTGCTAGGGTTTGTTTGCACCCTAGGAGAGTTTTTATTCATACATCAATAATACAAACAATATTTATTTATATCTTTGTGTTTGTTCTTTGTTCTTAATTAAAAGCTTTAATCTATAGTGAGTTGATTTTAATCAGGTAAAAAGAGCACACAAGTATTCAACCCCCCTTCTACTTGTGTAACTGGGAATATAATTGGTATCAGAGCCTAACTTTTAAAATCGATCGAAGATGTCTAGAAACAAATATGGCAATTCTAAGATTCCTATGCTCAAAAGAAATGAGTACATCCATTGGAAGGTTAAGATGCTGCACCATCTAGAGGCTACAGATCCTGACTATCTTGACAGGATTCATGATGGACCTTATGTGCCCTCAAGACTTGTTCCTCAAATCACTGTTGAAGTAAAAATCATTGGAGAGCACTTTGTTGACAAACAAAGGCCGAGTGGTCAAAGGAGGACAAGGAGAATGTCTTTAAGGAGGCAAAATTCAAGAACATCTTCTTTAACAGTTTGGAATTTGTTCTCACAAATTGTGTTATATCATGCAAAACCGCTAAAGAGATGTGGACAAAACTTGAAGTGCACTGTGAAGGAATAAAGGATGTCAAGAAGAAAGCAAGGTCTCTACTAATTCAGGAGTATGAGTATTTTGAAGCAAAAGCTGGAGAGACCATCACTGAGATGTATGATAGGTATACCAAACTCTTGAATGAGATGGTTATACTTGGTAAAGTGTATGACTCTGAAGACACAAATACCAAGTTTCTGATAGCCCTTCCTGAAGAGTTGGACAACAAAACAACTGATATAAGGGAAACTAGAGATTTGACTAAAATTGAGAAGAAATCATAGTCTAAATCCCCTCAGACTCTGACTAGTCACTACATTCCACAGAAACCATGTTATCACTATGGTAGCATATTTCACTCTATTTATATGTGTAAGGACTATCATGATTTATATTATAATTTTTATGAGCTAAAATCTTCTACTAATAAAAGTTGGTATAACACTGTCAAGACTCCACCAGAGTCTAAGGCAACAAAGAAAATAGGTAAATCCAAAGTAAAAATTTCTAAACCTGCTTCACCTACAGTTAGTAAGAAGGGATCTAAAACTGTTTGGGTCCTCAAAACATCTAACTAGTTGTTATCTGTATGCAGGGAACAAGGACAAGGTAAATATCCCTAGTCCTGGACATTGGATGCTCAGGACACATGACTGGAAAGAAATCTCTGTTTACAGATTTTGTGGAGATGGCTGACCCAGAAGTATCATTTGGAGATGGCAACAAAGGAAAAATACTGGAATATGGCAAGATTGTACTTGGAAATGTCATCATTGAAGAAGTATTTCTAGTTGATGGGTTAAAACACAACTTGATCAATATTAGTCAACTTGGAGATAAAGGTTACCATATTGGGTTTGACAACAAAGAATGTCTTGTGACTCACAAAGAAACAAACATTTTAGTTTTCAAAGGGTATAGACATGGTAACATATGAAACCAACTTGGAGGATTGCACTCACAATGAAATCACATGTCTATACAGCAAGGTCTCAACTGAAGAAAGCTGAAAATGGCATAAGATATTGTCACATATCAACTTCAAAACCATCAATAAGTTGGTGAACAGAGTCTTTTGATAGGATTACCACATGTTGATTTTGTTCAAAATGGACTTTGTGAAGCATGTCAACTTAGAAAATAAAGGAAAACATCCTTCAAGAGAAAAACAATAAACACCATTTCTGAACCCTTTTATCTTTTACATTTTGATTTATTTGGTCTAGTAAATGTGATGTCAATTAACAAAAAGAAATATGTTCTTGTCATTGTAGATGATTTTACAAGATTCACATGGGTTTTCTTTTTGCACTCAAAGGATGAAACTTCACAACACATAATAGATCACATCACTTTTCTGGAAACTAAATCAAAGAAGACTGTCAGAATACTAAGGAATGACAATGGTAATGAATTCAAGAATGCAATCATGGAGGAATACTCAACAATTTTCTGCACCAGGAACACCCCTACAAAATAGATTTATGGAGATAAAGAATAGAACACTCATAGAGGCATCCAGAACAATGTTAGCAGAGTCTAAACTGTCAATATATTTCTGGGCTGAGGTAGTCAATACAGCATGTTTCACTCAAACTTGTACCTTGATAAATATGCATGGAAAGACTCCCTATGAAATGGTGAAGAACAAGAAGTCAAGTGTGAAACACTTTCACATATCTCGGTGCAAGTGCTTTGTACCTAAATTACATCCTGGAAATCTAAGTAAATTTGAAGCAAAGGCT
The DNA here is from genome assembly GCA_028671895.1 of Oenanthe sinensis. Lineage (NCBI taxonomy): Eukaryota > Viridiplantae > Streptophyta > Magnoliopsida > Apiales > Apiaceae > Oenanthe > Oenanthe sinensis. The sequence goes on along the minus strand of CM053801.1, from coordinate 36,955,761 downwards.
GATGAAGCTATATTCCTTGGATATGTACCAAATACAAAGGCATTCAGAGTATTCACTCTCAGAACCAGAATTGTTATGAAATCTATTCATGTTGTAATTGATAACAAAATGATTATAGGTTTGCAGGATGAACTAGAATCTACAACACTGGAATTTGAAATTTTCATAAGTTCTGAGATAGATGAAGATGATGGGGATGAAGAGTCTCAAATCACTTCTGAATCAACACAAGAACTTGTATACTCTGAGGGAGAACCAGAAAATTCAACTCCAATCAACTCAGAGTCTGACATTTTAGGGTCTATCCAGACAGAGTCTAGACAGATAGAATTAAGTTCTTCAGAGTCTAACTCATTAGGGTCTGGATCAGGCAAATTTGAATCTTTTTCAGGGTCAAACAACTCAGGGGAGAATCTTTATTTAATTTAATTCACAAACAGAAATTATCAATGATTTAGGGGGAGCCTCAAGGTCTAGAACCAATCTTTCATCAGCTAGAAAATGGGCAAGGGATCACACTCCTAATTTAATAATTGGTGATCCTAAGAGTGGCGTGGAAACAAGAAAAGCCACTCAAAATGAATGCATGTACAGTTGTTTTCTCTCAAAGAATGAACCAAAGAAAATTGAGGGAGTTTTGCAAGACCCTAATTGGATTATTACAATGCAAAAAGAATTGAATGAATTTGAGAGAAACAAGGTATGAAAGCTTGTTCCAAGACCTAGAAATAGATCAATTATTGGTGCTAAATGGTTGTTCAGAAATAATCTTGATGAGAATGGAATTGTGGTAGGCTAGACTAGTTGCAAAAGGATATTCTCAAGAGGAATGAATTGACTATGATGAAACCTTTGCACTAGTAGCAAGATTGGAAGCCATCAGATTGTTTCTTGCATTTGTAGCCCATTCAAAATTTAAAGTCTATCAGATGGATGAAAAAAGTGCCTTCTTGAATGGAAAATTGGAAGAAGAAGTCTATGTGGAGCAACCACCAGGATTTGTTGATCCAAAATTTCATGATCTTGTCTACAGGTTGGACAAGGAACTTTATGGATTGAATCAAGCACCTAGAGCATGGTATGAAACTTTATCCAAATTTTTCCATGAAAATGGTTTCATTAGGGATACCATTGATCAAAATCTTTTTATTAGAAAACATAAAGGTAATATTCAACTTTGTTCTACTAATGAGAAACTCTGTGAAAAGTTTAGCAAACTAATGCAGTCTAAATATGAAATGAGCTTGATGAAAGAACTGAACTTTTTTTAGGACTTCAAGTCAAACAGATAGATGATAGAATTTTCATCAGTCAATCAAAGTATGTGAAAGAACTTTTGAAGAAGTTTGATTTACAAAATTGTGCAACTGCCAAAACTTCCATATCAACAACCAGTAAGATAGAATCTGACCCAAAGGGTAAGAAAGTTGACAATACTAGGTATAGAGGTATGATTGGCTCATTATTATATTTAACTACTAGTAGACCAGATATAATATTTGTAACATGCCTATGTGCTAGATTTCAAGCTGACCCTAGAGAATCACATTTAATTGTTGTGAAAAGAATTTTTAGATATCTCAAGGGTGCACAAACACTAGGACTTTGATATTCTAGAGAGTCTAATTTTTCACTATTTGGCTATTCAGACTCTGATTATGCAGGATGCAAACTGGACAGGAAAAGTATAACATGCTAATGCCAATTTCATGGAAACAAGTTAATTTCTTGGTTTAGCAAGAAACAACTAACTGTATCAATCTCAACAGTTGAGGCTGAATATAGAACAACTGGAAGTTGTTCTGCTCAAATTTTATGGATGAGAAATCAATTACTTAATTATGGACTAACATTCTCAAATATTCCTATGTATTGTGATAATACTAGTGCTATCAAAATTGCAGAGAATACAGTCTAACATTCCTGGACAAAGCACATTGATGTCAGGTATCATTTTATTAAGAACATGTTGAAAATTTTACTGTTGAACATCATTATGTTCCAAATGATAGACAGATTGCAGACATTTTAACAAAAACACTTGATGAGTCTACCTTTCTCGGACTAGTAGGTGAGTTAGGTATGTTAAATATGTAATTGCACAGTCATTTCAGGTAGCAAGGTATGTACTTTAATTATAGTCCCTGATTTTCCAAACTATAATTTGTTATTGCAAAATTCTTGAAGTACTATATCTTGACAAAGTCTAATTTCTAGACTCTGATGGGTCTATAAACTTTGAGAGTATGTAGACTCTGAAGGCCTTGACTATTAGACTCTAAAATGATTAGAATTCGCGCATGCAGACTCTGATTATTTTTGAACCGTTCAAATGACTTAAAATAGGTGGTAACAGTTACTTTTTATTGGTTACAGGCTGTAATTTCGTGTGTAATGTCTGGAAGTTTAACAAAATACAAAACTTACATTCATTTTACTCATTTGTTTACATCAACTTATTTTCTAAGGCAAAAATACTTACAGAACTCTCAAGAACCCTAGCTTAATTTTCTAAAGTATTTCATTACTTTACTTTAACTACTTCAACGGTTGCTCAATCTACTGTTATGAGGGGACCCAAAGCGATTGCTTTCACCTTTGGTGACTTCGAGTTCATGACTACCAACCATGTCTCAGCCTTTGGAGACAAGAAGGGTGTAGACACTAACTACTACCCTATGATGGATTTCCTAGAGCAAAGTGAGCTCGGCTACATTGTCAAAGAATCCCCTGTCATTCATATGGATGTTTTTTCAGAAGCTTGGAGTTCTGTAACAGTTGTTGGTCCTGCTCAGGATCAACCAGGTAAAATCATGTTTACCTTTGGCTCTACTACCTTTGATGTCACTGCTGATGTCATTAATTCTGTGTTTAAATTACATGTCAAGACACATTTTAATAATATTGTCTCTGATGATGATATAAAGAGCATGTTTAAATCACTAGGTTATTCTGTTATTTTAGAAAATATGAGTAAGATAACGAGGCCTTACTTGAGAAAGGAATGATCCTTTTTATTTGATCAAATTGCTAAATGCTTTACTGGTAAGTGTAGTGGCTTTGATGCTATTACTTTTATCACTTATCAAATTGGTCATAGTCTCTTATTTGATAAAGTGATCAACATTGGATATATGTTGCTCACTCAAATGGGAGCAAAATTAAACAATGTTGCAGAATGGGAGGAAGAAGGTCTACTATCATAGATTTATGACGCTTCTCCTCAACCACTTCATTCCTAACATGTCATCTAGGTTGGAAGATGATTGTTGTATGCAGGCATACAAGCAAAAAATGAGACTATTCTCTGACATCAAGAGAATTGATGACAAGAAAAAGAGTCTATCTGTCATGATGTATCCACAGGTAATGCAGGTAAAACTCTCAGCCTACAAACCTTCTATCTATACTACTTCTTTCTTTGGAGGTGAAATGGTGCAAGAATAAGTAATGGAGAGTCCCCATGCACCTACCCAAGTCACCAAATCCCCATCTTCAAAACACACTCAAAAACCAAAAACCAAAAAGAAACCAACCTCTAGTGTCTCTCAAAAGGCACCAGTTGTAAAAATGAGCAACTTGGTTAAAATAAGGCTTATAGATGAGCAAAGTGATGAGGAGCTCAACCCCCTTAAGAGACAGGTTGTTGAAGGACTGCTTTCATTAAAAGATAGTCTTGAGGCACCTGAATCTAACCAAAGCTGCAGACTCTCAAAAGGCTGCAGACTCTGAAATACCTAGGGATGCACCTCAGGATTCTCAAATTGAGTCTCCTGAGAAATCTTTTGCTAATAAGTACAAGAGGTTGAGGAAGGCTTATTCATGACACACACACAAGCCTATTATTATTATTAACCATGTTTTGCAAGAAACAGATGCTCCCAAGGTTCTTGCAAAGCCAGACTCTAAACAAAAAAAAGTTCATAAACTAGAGTCTAATGTTGAGTTAGAGTCTAGACTGCTTTAAGACACTAATCATGACACATTTTGAGAAGGAATGCCAAAGAAAGCAGTCTCTAGTCTCATTGACTCAATTATTACTCCAATTGATGAGGTGATTATCTTTTTATATCCGTTGGTGGAATCACTTAAAGATCCAGAATCATACAAGACACAACAACAAGTCTTGGATCTTATTTCTACTTATGAGGCCCTAAGGAAGAGGATGGAGGAGGAGCTACATCTCTCTGCACAAGATGCAGTCATAAATCTATACAACTGCCTCTTCAACTCTTCACTTCAAACTCAAGTTAAAGGGCTCATAGATAACTTTAATCTTAGAATCATTGATATTTTAATTGATGTAACTAATCAATTGATATAAAGTTTATAAATATCAATTGATCAGGAACCCATTTATCAGTTGACATGTTAATGGAAATCAACTGATAATATGGATGGTAGCATAGATGTACTTAGTCTATCTCAATTGATATGGCTTTAGTCGATTGATAATTTTCGCATCAATTGATGTTAGAGTCGATTGATATTGATCATCAATTGATTTATAACTTAGATTGTCAAATTGCAATTATTTGAAGACATGAAAATTATGCAAGTGAAAGATGATCAATTGATATGGAAGCATCAACGGATAGAAGATCAATTGATACAAAGTCAAGTCAAATATTGAAGACCATCAATTGATATGAAGAATCATAGATTGATATATCGATTGATAACATCTATCAATCGATAAGTCAACAGCTATTATCAATTGATGGATATCAAGATCAATCGAAGAAGAATATCAGTTGATGGATACAAGATAGAATCAATTGATATGCTTAACAATAAATTATCAATTGATAGGGACTGCATGACAAGACATAAACCATACTTATGAAAGAAAGTCTATACTGACTGTGAAGACTCATATTGAAGCTTTCTTTCCAAGTCTGAAGACCTTTCTCAAAATATGGAAAAAGGCAAAAGGAAAAATAGATCATAAACAATTCTAGAATAGATTTATTATTTTATACTCTATCTAGGAATTATAAACACACTTGTGTTATATAAACAAGTGTGGTAGAATTGTTAGAAAGGGTGAAGAGTTAGACAATATCTTAGAATCAACTATCTTAGTTCGAGAGCACATTTGTAAGAACAGTTGGTTCATTTTCAAACCTTTTAAAAACACAAAGCAGTCGAGTTTTCATTAACCTAGATAATTTGAGCAATATATACAATGATGGAAAAATCAATCCATCAGTAATTTTTAAATATCATTATTCATTTACTTTTCAATTTTAGTTGTTCATTATAAGTCTCTTAAACACTTATAACATCAAGAACAAATATTAAAACTCAACAAGTTTTGATAATTTGTGTTCAACCCTCCTTCTACCAATTATATTTGCATTGTTCTGGGAAATAACAATTAGTATTAGAGCAGGCTTTCAACATACTGAAAGTTTAAGATCAAGACGAAAGTCAATATGGGCCAAAAGGATTCAGGTGTGAAAATTCCAGAATTAGAAAAAGATGAATACTTTGTGTTTTGTCCAAATTTTGTAGGGTTAATAACTAAGTTCTTTAATTGTGTGTTTGTTTAAAATCTGCAATTTAGTATTTGGACGGGTAGAAAAAAATAAGAAAAAGTTATTCGACGACTGAAAATAAAGAAAGACAAGAGACAGTTTTGGTGACGCGGAAAACCCTAGTAAAGGAATAAAAACCGCGGGTGGGGTGTGCCCAGCCAAGAATATCCACTAGAATGTTATTCAAGATCGATTACAAGTGTTTGGAATGAATAAAAATACATATAACTGCTACTCGTCGGCTATGCAGCAATTACTTGTCGGGTGTATGTATTGTGTGTATCATATTCTGGATGTCTCCCCCCTTTTATCCATCTCTTTAATCATATTTATAATTCGTTTTTCCTTCTTCTCCATGATCCTATTTCCATGCTACAACCTCTGATCATGTTCCTTGAATTATGGGATTTCTTCCTTATCTTTTTCTGTATTTAAATTGTAGTTGAAACAGTCTTCTTATCCTTTCCTAAAATTTCTCCCGTCGAGTATCTTCAGCCTTATCCGTCGAGACTTGGTATACTCGTCGGCTGTTACTATCCCCTATTTTTTAGGACTTGCAATGAATTACTAATATAATCAAAATTTAATATTTGCAATATTGTTTTATATAACTGATATTGTAATAATTAATAAATACTTATTAATTAAGACAATTAATTAGCTCGTCGGACGTCAAACAATCTCCACCGGTCATGTTTGTCTATATGCCCGTCCACAGAATTCTTACTCATCAATACAATCATGGACACGTAAAAATCTGGTTATAAAAATAGTCCCCAATCTCATTGGGATAAGAGTCCTATCTGCCCAATGAGATTGTTCTTGGGAAATGCACTTGTCTTTCACTACTTCTCTTGCATGCTAAATAACTATACATAGATATCATATATGCATTTCATAATTATCCAAATACCCCCTTTTCTCTTCTATTTAAACTTCCCATCAATTAGGGTTTCCAATCACATTCTATCGATACATACGCCCTTACATTCTTCAGTTCGGTCAAACACCTCAGTAACCAATGGCGAAAAAAGGCAGCAAGAGTAGTAATAAACCTGTACAAGCTGCTGCAACGGAGAAGCCTAGATGGACGACGACTGGGATTCTTGATTCCAAAAGCACCAATCCTATTTCGATGTCACCCGATTGTATTGTCGACACAACCCTGTTGTTCAAGTCAGCTTCTAACATCATGCTTGTCGTCCTAGATGAAGGGGTTTTTTCGGACTACCATTCCCCGGGATGGGTTTGTTTCTATAATTATCCATATGAAATCGGTATGTCTTTCCCATTTACAAAGCTTGTTACTGATTTTATAAGGACTCTGGATATTTCCCCATCTCAAGTGATGCCCTCAGCGTGGAGAATTTTGGCTTCTTTAGATGTAATTGAGAACAAACACCAACTTGGAATTGATCTCTCAGTTGTTACATACTCATACCAGGCGAAGAAGTTTAACGGTGCCCTTTATGGGTTAGTTGGCCGTAAGAAGAGGACACCTTTGATCTTGAATTTGGACTATGTGCATGATCGTGGCTGGAAGAATAATTTCTTTTACGTCGAGAAAGCGTTACTCAGGGCCCATGCCGCCTACCTTCGTGAGGAATGGAATAAAAATGGTAATTACTATTACCCTGTTTGTTTGTGTCGTGTTTCTGTTATAACTCAACTTTAATTTCTGTTATGACGCCAAGTGTATGATGTATTTCTCCTTACAGTCGTACTGGTACATTGTTGTTCGTTCCTTGTCGTGTTACTGAATCAAGGTCACAACACTCTTTGCATTGTATATTTCTTTAATATATGGCTCCTATTGTCTATGTTACCATCATAATATAGAGAGGCTTGTGTCCTTCAGACTTAACATCACTTGTTAACTGTTTTTCTCCATGTTGAAACATATATTGTTTGCGTTGCTATTGTTTTTAGATTGCAGTGTTGAATCGACTATTGGTGATTTAAGGCCGCTAAGATAGTTGGTGAAATCTTGGCATTTCCTTTAGACCACAGAGTCTGGCCTAATTGTATGGATCGTCCAATTCAACATTCTGCTCCCGTTGACGCTGCAGCCTTCGCCAGCAAACAGCTCCTTAAGTCTGCTGCTGGAAAGGAATTTGGTGGGTCTGAGTACCACTCTATGGCCACCAGGAGTACTGCTGTTACGAAAGATAAGGGCAAGGGAATTGTTATCACACCCTTAGACACTCAAATTGATGACATTTTGTCAAATTCAACTAACACTCCTGAAGCTGAAAAGATGGCCAACTCTGGTCGTCAATTAATCAAAGGTACATTTCAATTGTTACTAGTATTGCTCCTTATTTTTATCATGCGGACTCTTTTTCCAATTCATGGTGCAGAGTACAAACGTCCTGTTATCCGTGCTCTTGAGATGCCAGGCAAGGAGTTGTTTCTGAAGCGTGCACGTGAGTCAGGGAGTGAAACTCCAAAGAGTTCTCGTAAAATATCTAGTTCCTCGAGCCCCCAATTGAAGAAAGCCAAAGTGGTGGCTCCACCACCTCCTCCTGCAATTATGGATGATACACCAGAGATTGTTGTTGATGACTGGCAATGGCCTGATCTTCATAGGTACAGTGTCAATGTTGAACCTAGATCATTGGTCCATATATTGGCCCCCCTTCTGTTGCCCGAGATGGTTAGTGGTCATGGTTCCAAGACCGTCGATCAAGTAATGGTCGAAGCTGTTGGGCACTCTTTGCATGTAAGTTTCCGTTTAATCCTTGTGCTTTGTACTTGTTTTCCTTTTGTTTCATTTCTGATGAATATATTGTGATGTTCCTTTTTGTTCTTGTTACAGGCATTTCAAGCCATGTTGCTCTCACATGCATCTTATCATAAATTTTCTACTGATATGACTGAATTGAAATTGGAACATTCCAGTTGCCAGGAGAAGATTCGTGTGTTGCAGGAGCAGGTGTTCATGGCTCACAAAGAGACGAACGATATGTGTAATGAGCTCACCATTTTTGCTGCTAAAGTTGAAGAAACTGAAGGTACATTTCTGCAGGAGACCAAGGATACACTTACTCAAGGTATCATGAAGTCTCGCATTGAAACTATGTTAGAGTTCCGTCGTGGGGAATGGGGAGACAAAAACATTGATGAGGCTGTCAGGATTTACAATGAAGCGTTCCCGGATGATCCTGTCAATCCTAGTGACGATGGAGGTGATGCAGCGGTTGGTGGCTCTTCTGTGGTTGCAAAGAATGTTCAAGATGACAATGAAAGTGACGAGGAATAGTTAGTCATCTCTCTTTGTCGTTATTATTTCATTTAGGACTCTTTATTTCTGAACTTTGTCGAATTATTTCCCTTTGACGTTAGTTTTTACGTTATTGGTTCGGATATTAGTCCCTGTTTCATCCTTCGTGATGGGGGACTATCAGAATTTTTATTTATTGGTCTAGGAACCTTCTATAGACATTTTTCACATCACCTTTTTCTTGTTAGTTTATCTGTCATTATGATCTTGTGTTGTCAACATTCAGTGATTAACTGCCATTACTCATCTGCTACGTATATCTTGTGATATTTCGTTGTTTTGTAAACATTTATGGATGTTGTGTTCGTCAAATATCTCGAACATACAGGACTTGTTGATAGTTTGTCTAAGCATGAAAATTGTCGTAAAAGTTTGTAGATGTTCTTTAAGTATGTCACAAGTATAAAATGTTTGCATATATGTCATTAACAGGTCATTTATGTGTAGTCGTCATGTACTTCTGACATTTAACGAGTAGATTGTCCAACTCGTAGCCCAGTTTCATTAAACTCGTATATATGTAGAAGAATATAAATTATGTTAGGTTATTCGTAATTTCTGTTTATAAGATTTGCCAAAACATTTAATTATGTAGATGTAAGATTATATATAATTTTACATTCATCAAATCGTTTACTCGTTGATTCGTCACTTCGTTGCGTCGGTCGTCGATATCGTTTTTCTTACGTAAGTGCATGCACGACGTTAAGTAGTTAAAAGGCCTTCCCCCTCTTGAAACTAACTTATTTTTCGTAGTTTTTGGTTTTAATATGGAGAATGCAGAAATTTTTTACTTTTAAGTAAATAATTTTGTTTCTCGCTTTGTTGGTTTCGTATTTAAAGGACGGGGCCTTTAGTTTTTTTATTCATCATGGGTGATCAGCCCAATAGTTGGTAATGTCGGGATACTATGCCCCTAGTTACCATGTATGTTTTCGTAATGTGTGCACATCATGATGGCAATTTTCATAGTTCGTCAAGTGTTTAAATAATACTCTAAATTAACAATTGGGCATTAAAGTGCATAAATTAAAGCATTCATAAAACCATCAATTATTCAAAAGCAAGTACGATATATTTCACATATACAAGACATATTTCTGAGACAAAGGCGTGTCATGCATTTTATTGAAACAAACTAAGAACCAATAGAGCAAGTCAAACCATAAAACAAGTAACAAGAAAACTAATCGTCCAGATATTCTACATGTCCTAGTGACTTATTATATTGAAAAAGCAAAATGAAATATAAAGACTTGTGAAGAAATCATAAATGATATGCCTTCAAATGATGAGCATTCCAGCTTCTTGGAATCTGCAGTCCTTCCAATGTCGACAGCCTATATGCTCCTCGTCCGACTACTGCATCGATCAAGTAAGGCCCTTCTCACGCGTCAGCAAATTTACCAGCATCGGTGTCTATTGTGTTTTGGAAAACCTTTCTAAGGACAAGATCCCCTTCGTGAAACTTCCTTGTGCGGACATTTTTGTTGTAGGCATTCGCAACTCTTTGTTGATAAGAGGCCATGCGTATCTTGGCCATGTCACGGAGTTCGTTGACTGTATCCAAGTCGTGGACGAGTTCACTTTCATTGCTCTCAACTGTTGCAAGTCCATAACGAGCTGTCAGACTCATAATTTCTGTTAGAGTTGAAGAGGTAGCTATATAGATTTGTTACTGCAACCTGTGCAGAGAGATGTAGCTCCTCATCCATCCTTTTTCTTAGGGCCTCACAAGTAGAAAGAAGATCCAAGACCTGTTGTTGTGTCTCGTAGGATTTTAGATCTTCAAGTGATTCCACCAAAGCATATAAGAAGATAAGCACCTCATCAGTTGGAGTAATGATAGAATCAATAAGACATGAGGCTGCTTCCTTTGGCATTCCTTCCCAAAATGTCTCATGATCAGAGTCTGAAGGCAGTCTAGACTCTGCCTCAACATTAGACTCTGGTTCAGGAGATTTTTTTCTTTCAGAGTCTGGCTCTACAAGAGCCTTGGGAGCATCAGTTTCCTGCAAAACAGGGTTAGTGATAACAATAGGCTTGTGTATGTGTGCAGAATAATTCTTCCCTAACCTCCTGTATTTCTTAGCAAAAGATTTCTCAGGAGACTCAATTTGAGAATCCTCAGGTGCATCCCTAGGTGTTTCAGAGTCTGTAGCTGATGTGGGTAAAAATAGCCCTGAAGAAATAATAAATATAGCATTTATGATTTCATTAGTTAGACCTGATATGGTCCAAAGGATGGGCCCTTGAAACGAACTAGGAAAATAAATCCTAGGATCAACTGGATTTGTAATCCAAGGATCAACTGGATTTGTAAGTCCAACCCGCAAGCTCTGTTGAGGCCATAGGCCCATTAAGCCTTTGTTATTAATTAATTTTGTAAAAATCCCAAGAAGCCTATTGAAGGCCCTAATCCTAGAAGGATCTAGAAACCCAAACGTGGGAAGAGTCCAACGAGGACCCTCATTCCTAATAGGTTTAGACAACCTTGTCACTAGGAGACTTGGCCACCAAGTCTTCTACTTCTAATCTGATTCCAAGGCTCTCATGCGCCTATATAAAGGGCCTAACCCCTCAACATTAGAACTACGTCTATTGGCTTGATTATCACACCCATGGAGATACGTAGGCAGTTAATGAGGACCTGAGGAAGTCACGAAACGTTGGTGCGGCCATAGAAGCTCGAAGCTCTCTCACGCCTTAGCATTAATTACATACTAAATACATCTCGTTTTTAATCTATAACATTTGGCATCGTCTGTAGGACCTCAAATAACAACCATGTCAAGAACACGAAGAACTGCGAGCACCATCGAAGGAGAGACCCCTAACACCACTGTTGACGTCAACGATCCCCCCGCTGTGACGCATGAGCAAGGAACTACTGTTCCTACCACCTCCGTTGAGGACCCTGAAGCAAGTATTCGGCGTGCCGGACCCCTAAGCGTCATTGTTCATCATTCCAACCCTGACGTGTCCATCCATGCTTCGGTTCCTCCGCTCCAGGTAATTCATCCCCTTCGTATAACTTTTATTGCTCCTCCTACTTTGCAGATCTCGTCTACCATAACACCCGACCCTCGTTATGGGCTCCCAAGAAACTACGAGCCTCCGTATGAGCAAGGGTTGTTGCCCCACTATACCTCACAACAAAGAAGTCCTGACTTCTTTGGACTTTACTCTACTGACGACGAGGAGTCATCTGACGAGGATATAAACCCATGAAGGAGGCGACCCGGTAAGGAGCCCCTTGGAGGGAAGAGTACCCAGCCCCGAGGGCCTCAAGTTAATGACTCCCTAAGCCTTCAAGACAGAATACACACTCATGAAGCCAAAGCACAGTGACTGAGGAAGGACCTGGAGAGGGCGTTAGTAAGGCGACAGCGCCCCAGAATTGAAGGTGCTGGGGGTGATAAGGAACGCACCTGTGATAGATGTGGATGAGCCCCCATCTAGGAGGAAGGCAAGGACGAGTCATGTTAGGGCTGACCCCCAAGACTTATTACCGCCTGGAGATCCTGATGATCCTACTCCTCCTTTTACTGAGAATATCATGAATGAGAAGATATCAAGAAAGTTTAAGATGCCAACAATTAGGGCCTATGATGGAACAGGAGATCCCTCAAATCATGTTCTCACGTTCTCTAATGCACTGTTGTTGCAGCCCGTAAATGACGCCGTCAAGTGCAGGGAATGTCCCCAAACCCAGAGTGGTATGGCTCAGTGGTGGTTCAGTCACCTACCTCTAAACTCTATTGGGTCATTCAAAGATCTGAGCAGGGCCTTCATTGGTCAATTCATCTGCAGCAAGACTTATGAGAAGAGCTCAACTTCACTAATAAATATGCACCAGGGAAAGAACGAGTCCTTAAAGGATTATATGAATAGGTTCACAAAGGAAGCCTTGAAGGTCCCTGATTTAGACTAGAAGGTAGCTATGATAGCTTTGCCGCAAGGGACTTCTGACGAAAATTTCAGAAGATCGTTAGCCAAGAGGGCCCCCGAAAGTATGAATGAGCTCCAGAAGAGGGCTAGAAAGTATATCAATGCCAAGGAAAGTATGAGGAAAGCCCAAGGGTTTCAAGCCTCGAACACCTACTCTAAAAAATGACCCAACGATACTGAGTATACTGTTGATACCAAGTATGCAAAGAATGATGATGTTAATGACTCCAAAAAGAAGGGAGGATCCAGGTTCACAGAGTATGCGAGGCTAAATACTGCCCGTAGCCAAATACTGATGGATATTGAGAAGGGTAAAGACCTTCGATGGCCGAAGCCACTAAGGACTGATCCTAAAAAGAGAAATAAGAACGCGTACTGCCGGTTCCATAGGGATGTGGGACACGACACTGATGACTGTCGTCAGTTGAAAGATGAGATAGAGTTTCTTATTAGAAGAGGAAAATTGGAAAAATACACCAAGGAGGGTGCTAGACATGACAGGAGTCACAACGATAAACGAAGGGACTCTGACCCCAAAGATAGAAACAATCAACCCCGAGGGCCTGTGATAAATGTAATCTCAGGAGGACCAACTGCGGCAGGTAACTCTCGAAACGCTAGGAAGACATATGCCCGAGAGGTAATGAGCATCGTAGGAGAACCTCCCAAGAGAGCAAGGACTGAGGTGTCTTTGTCGTTCAATGATTCTGACTTAGAAGGGGTAAGGTTCCCCCACGATGATCCCTTGGTGATCGCCCTTGTCATAGGAAACTCTCCGGTGAAGAGAGTCTTGGTAGACGGTGGATCATCTGTAGACATCCAATTTTATGAAGCCTTTGTGAAGATGAGGTATAACGATTCACAGCTGACCCCCTCCAACATGCCTATCTATGGTTTCAATGAAGTGAAGTCTCGGATAGAAGGAATTATACAATCTACTCAGATGCTAAATTTCCTAGTTATCAAGGCAAGCACCACCTACAATGCGATCCTTGGCAGGACTGGATTGCATGCCTTCAAGGCGATAGCCTCTACATACCATCTAAAGATCAAATTCCCAACTAGGAATGGAGTGGGAGAAGAGAAAGGAGATCAAAAAATGGCTAGAAGTTGTTATGTGGCCGCCTTAAAGCCTAGTGACACTGTGGGGCAGGTCCTCCCTATTGAAGACATGGATGTCAGGGACCGAGAAGAAATGAAGGGAAAGCCCGTAGAAGTCTTGGAGCCTGCTCCTTTGGATCCTCTAAACCCCGAGAAGGTGACATATGTGGGGACTTCACTTCCCAAGGACCTGAAAGAACGGCTGATTCAATTCTTGTAAGACAATAAGGATGTTTTTGCTTGGACAGTAGCTGACATGCCAGGGATAGACCTCGAGCTTATAAATCATCAGTTGAATGTGAATCCTGGAAGGACAATAGTCAATCAGAAGAAAAGAACCTTTGCCCCTGAAAGACAAGATGCCATTAAGCAAGAGGTGGAGAAATTGTTAGAAGCTGGGTTTATTGAAGAAATTCAATCTCCTGAATGGTTAGCCAACCCCATGATGGTCAAAAAGAGCAATGGGAAGTGGAGAATGTGTGTGGACTTCACAGATTTGAACGATGCATGTCCTAAGGACTGTTTCCCATTGCCAAGGATAGACATGTTAATAGATGCCACAGCTGGACACGAGATGCTTAGCTTCATGGATGGATTCAGCGGCTACAATCAAATTAAAATGCACCCCGATGACATCCCTAAGGTATCATTCATCACTGACTTTGGTGTTTTTTGTTATCTGGTTATGGCTTTTGGACTTAAGAATGCAGGAGCCACGTATCAAAGGCTTGTAAATAAAATTTTCAAGCACCTCATCGGTAAGACCATGGAGGTCTATGTTGATGACATGTTAGTCAAAAGCTTAGACAAGGCCGATCATCTTGAGCACCTGAATGAGGCATTTGAAGTTCTGAGAACCCACAAGATGATGTTTAACCCGGCCAAGTGTGCCTTTGGTGTAGGTTCTGGAAAATTTCTAGGCCTAATGGTCTCCAAAAGAGGCATTGAGGCCAATCCCGATAAGATTCAAGCAATCTTGGACATGGACCCACCCAAGATAGTAAGAGATGTCCAAAAGCTCACGGGAAGGGTAGCAGCCCTAGGGCGCTTCATATCCAAGTCAGGAAAAAAGTGCCTACCATTCTTCAAGGCCCTCAAGAAGGTTAAAAACTTTGAGTGGAACATCGAGAGCCAAGCATCTTTTGAAGAGATGAAGAAATATATGTCTGAGCCACCTTTGCTTGCCAACCTGAAACCTGGAGAAGTGTTATACCTATATCTTGCATTCTCTAGCTCAGCCTTGAGTGCTGTTCTTGTGAGAGAGGAAGCGAAGGTTCAGAAACCCATTTATTATGTAAGTAAGATTCTTCATGGAGCAGAGATGAACTACTCAAAGGTTGAGAAGTTTGCCTTAGAATTAGTAATGGCTTCAAGGAAGCTACGCCCGTACTTCCAGGCGCATGTTATTGAATTCTTGACAGACTAGCCCCTGAGAAATATATTGCACAGCCCCAAGGCCAGTGGGAGGCTAATTAAATGGGCTATTGAGCTTGGAGAGTTCGAAATCAGATACAAGCCAAGAACGGCTCTCAAGGCTCAAGCTCTAGCTGACTTCATGGTTGAATGTACCATTCTCAACCAAGAAGTCGGGGGGCAGGAAGAAGATAAAGAAACTGGAAAGAATAGGGAAAAAGAGGAGTAACTCAAAGAATACTGACTACTCTTTTTTGACAAAGCTTCAAAAAACGAGCACTAGCGGTGCTGGCTTGGTTTTGCAAAGCCCTGATGGATTTGTTGTTGACTATGCAACCAAGTTGGATTTCCCCACTACAAACAATGAAGCGGAGTATGAAGCTTCGATAGTTGGACTTGTTCTGGCCAGAACCCTGAGGGTAAACAAGTTAAAGATATGTGGCGATTCAAGACTAGTGATCTCCCAAGTAAATGGGGAGTTTGAAACCCGAGAAGAAACTATGGCCAAATATTTGAGGATTGTAAAGGCTCAGGCTATGCAATTTAAAGAATGTCACTTCGAGTATATTCCGAGAGAGGAGAATGTCAAGGCCGATGCCTTATCTAAGTTTACATCATCAAAGAATGATAGTTGTTCTGGCAGTTTTTATTTCCAAGTCTTGAAGACCCCAAGCATTAACGCTAAACTAGTAGCCCCGATTGGGCTGAGGGCATGTTGGATGGATCCTATCAAGCTCTACTTGGAGACGGGAAAGACACCAGTTGACCCCGTAGAGGCACACAAACTATCAGTAAGAGCCTTGAAGTATGCCCTCATAGAGGGAATACTTTATAAGAAATTGTACGTAATACCCTACTTGAAGTGTTTAAGATCCCACGACGATGAAGCTGACCTAAGGGAAGTTTATGAAGGTATATGCAGCCAACACCTTGGAAGCAGGGATTTTGCTCATAAAGTCATAAGACTGGGATTCTATTGGCCTGAGATGCTTAGAGATGCTAAAGCTTACGTTAAGAAGTGTGATCGCTGCCAGAAGTTTGCACCTGTCGTTAGGCAGCCCCCTGAGATGCTGACATCCGTTAACTCTCCACTCCCCTTTGCCATGTGGGGAATGGATATCTTAGGCCCATTTCCTATGGCCAGTGCACAGAGGAAGTTTCTCATAGTCGTCATCGATTACTTCACTAAGTGGATAGAAGCCAAGCCCCTGGCCAAGATTGATACCAAGAATGTGAATCAATTCTTCTAGAAAAATGTTATATGCAGGTATGGGTTACCTCGAATCCTGGTGACTGACAATGAGACTCAATTTCACAACAAGGACTTCATGGAGTACTGTCGGAACTACAACATCGAACTATGCTTCACTTCAGTCGCCCATCCACAATCAAATGGACAAGCCGAAGTAGCCAACAGAATCATCCTAGATGGACTTAAGAAGAGGATTGAACGCTCCCAAGGGACTTGGGTTGATGAATTGCTTCCAATCTTATGGGCATACATAACTACTTGTAGAGCTTCAACAGGAGCAACACCGTTTCAACTAGCCTATGGGGCTGAGGCAGTGGTGCCCGTTGAAATTACTCAGACATCACCAAGAGTGCGAGAGTTCCAGATTGATGTCAATGAAGAAGGCATGAAGTTAGATTTAGACCTGATAGATGAGCTACGTGACAAGGCCAACGCCCGAATAGTTTCAAACCAGAAGAAAGCTTCATTCTATTACAACCTTAGAGTGAAGGAAAGGTTCTTCCGCAAAGGAGACTTAGTCCTGCGAAAGATCGAGGCATTTAGAGCACGTCCAAAGGGCAAGTTAGTCCGAACTGGGAAGGACCCTACCAAGTGAAAGAAGTCACAGGGCAGGGCGCGTACAAGCTCCAAACCCTTGAAGGAGTTGAAATCCCGAGAAGCTGGAATGCTGTCAACTTGAGAATTTATTATGTTTAAGTTTTCGATTTTGATTTTCAAAAAATGTTCGAGTATCGACTTGTTAGCCTCGAAGGCATGATATACTTTTTTATATATACTAAGTTATAAGTTTCGAGAAATGTTTTTTGTTATCCTTATATAACGTTCATCATTTTCGCTAAGTCTTTTTACAAGCCTCGCAAGTATTTGTTGTTTATGTTCAAGTTAAACACGAAAAACAAGCAAAACTAAGGCATAAAGTAAAAAGACAGGAAAGTAAAAAACATGATTGCATAAATAAGAAGCCTCGAAGGCCAAATGTTTTTACAAGCCCCAGGGGGCAACAAAAATACAAGACATAAAAACCTATCTACTTTGACGACTCCTCCTCCACATCTCCCGAGGACTCCTCCCCACTAGATGAAGACAAACCCTCTTCGCCTTCACTTAATTCTTCCTCTTCGGAAGAGCTTTCTTCTATTGGCTCTGGAGGAGTCGCCTTTGGAACAGCCTGCTGAGGGGATGGAGTAAGGCTCATGAGCCCTTTTCTGCCTTACATCGGGACTGCTGTCCCCCTCAGTTTCCTCCTTTTGACAGCAATCAGCTGTTTTAGAGCTTCAGCTGATCGAGGACTCTGGAAGTCCACCTTAGGGTCAAACAACCCCGGATGTTTCTCTAACACCGTCTTTAGCGCCTCGTTCCACACGATGGTGTAGTTAGCTGGAAAGAGGAGATTGTCATGCTGTAAAATTAAATCTTGATATTTCTTCGAAGCCAAATATTTGTCAATAATGGCATTCTTGTCAGCTCGGAGTTCTACAATCTCAGCTTGATCCTGTTTCAGAATCTCCTCCTTCTGCGCTAGCTTCTCCTCTAAATTTTTTATTTTGGCATTCGCCACTGTGAGCTCCTTTTTATGCTTCCCTGCCTCAGCCTTCCACGACTCTGTTTGATGCAGGGAAGCCTGGAAGTAGGCACTGGCTTGAGAATAACAACCAAGTTAGACACATAAAAATCCAAAACATTAATAGTGTGTGCAAGAAAAATGAAATTAGACAAGTGAAGAAACTTACCGATGCTAGTGCCTGTGCACCTAAAGCCTTAGTGCTCTCCTCATCGCGTCCTAGCACAATGTCATTGTAATCACAAGGAGTCAAGGAATGGAGAGACCAATCCCTTGCATGGTACGTGCAGTTGACCACCGTGTCTGATTTCTTAAATCCACAACCTGGCTTGTATGTCATAGATTTGGGTGCCTTGACAGTCTCGCTGCCTTCAGCCTCAGTTGGCCCCGAGTAAGGCTGTAAAAAAGCTGGCAGCTCCTTCCCCTGCCTAGGATCACTCATCAATCTTAGCCGCTTCATACGACCGGTTTCTTTAATAGGTGGAATAGTCCACTCATTGATCTGCGCAACAGCTGAAAACAAAGAAACATAAGCATGTTAGTAAGGCAATAGAATGTCCCAAGTAAAAAGATAAGCCTAAGAGAAGTAGTATACCTTTGCTTGAGGCCCTCGATGGGCCCACGGCTTTTAGTCTGCGCTCATCAAGAAGAGCCCAAGATACTTCCTTGTTCTCCCCCTGAGTAAGCGCAACATAAGCATTTTGCTCCTCCAATGAGAGCATGATGGACTCGGCGCTCCCGTCTGCAACCTTGCCAAAGGTGGGCCTAAAGAGAGTCCCCCAATCTCCCCTTCCCAAGAAATTTGCACAAAATTTTCCTAAGGCAAGATGAATTTTTCAATTGAAAGATTTTACAAAAAAAAGGGACAGTCATTTTTATTTTCTTTTCTAAACAAAGAACCATGAAGCAATGGATGAGTCTCCATCCATTGGGAACGATTTGCGAAGGGTGAATTTGAACGTCAACTAAAAGTATGGGGATGAAGTCATGTAAATGAAACCTAAGCCCCGCTAATAGGGCATCTATATAGACAAATAATTTAAAAGGATTCCAATGGCAGGTCTTGTCACCAGGCATCGCCAAAGAAATAGTAAACCGAAGAGGAAAATTAAAGAGGTGATTGTATTCTTCTACTAGGTCAGAATCAAAAAACTTATTGCTACGACCGTAAGAATCTAAATGAGACAGACTAGGGTACTCATCCCCCCTTTGATTTATCATATCTAGCAAAGACATGTAAGAAAAAAATTGGGATTCGATAGAGGAGTTTACCTCTCTTAGCAGACCCTGCGTTCATAGATGCCAGCCTTAAAACTTTCTTGTCGGCCATTGCTTCTTCGATCTTGTGAATATCCTTGGGAGGACTAAGGACTGAAGTTGCTTGAAGGCTGGAGAGCTCAAATGTGTTTATGAAGTGAGAAATGAGAAGTGAGGGAAGTGAAGCCCCTCACTTCACTCATATACAACCCCCAGCCGGTCACCTACCCGTTTAAATTCCACTTTTTACTGGCATCTCTAGGTCACATGACCGTTGAAGGGCATGTCAACCGGTACAACTGGTAAAAGGGCTCATATAGCAAATCCCATAAATGAAAGCCCAAAATAAAATGGAGTTCTCTAGAACCTAGAAGAAGAATCTAGAAGTTGGGCCTGTGAAGCCCATGACCAATGAGCCATGAAGGCCCAATAACCAAAGGAGAAAGCTTCGAAGGCCTAGAGTTTAAAAAAGCTTAAGGCCTAGAAGGCCTAAAATAAGGGTTAAAGGCTCGTAAAATACTAGAGGCCCATAATTCAAGACCATTGGAGGCCCATGATCCAAAAGCTGTGAAAGCCCACTATTTGAAAACATCAATTGGACTCTTTAATGAAAGGCTGAGAAAGGGCCCATATTATCTAAGGCCCAAAGACCCAAAAGCCTGTAAGGCTCCACTTAATTAAATCTGTAAGGAATCAACTACTTTTCAACCCATATGGGCATTTGAGGTTCATTTCGACCTCAACCTCCTTCTAAGAACAAGAAGGCATGAAGCCCCCAACAATTTCGACATGAAGAGCAAAGTCAAGTGTTGATCGATCTCAAACCAAGTCGAGAATCCATAACTATAGAAAAATAAAAAGAATCGACTTGGGTGCCTTTTTAAAGAATAATTCGACCTTAATCAAGGTCGAAAACACATATATAGCCTAGAAGGCCTGTCCAACTTTTAAAGTCAAGTGAAATCTCAAATGAGATCGATGACCAACCTTGACATCAAAATTATCATAATGTGAGTTGGAGGAAAAAAATCGATCCCAAATAAGGTCGAAAATCGACCTCGAGTGTTATTCGACTTGGATGTATTTTTAAAGTTTAAATCGACCTCAATCAAGGTCGAAATAAAGCTCGAGCCAAGAGGCCAATCAACTTCATTCCAATATCGAGTTGGGAGCAAGAAAGATGATTATATCGACCTCATTCAAGGTCGACAGTCGACCTCGATTCTTCATCGACCTCAATGGAAAAATAAGGCATAGATCGACCTCAATTCAGGTCGAAGTGGAACCCCCAAGCCTAGAAGGCATGTTGCACTTTAAAGTCATGTTCGACCTCCAATGAGGTAAAAATTGATCTCATTTACAAGTTTTGACTTCAAGGGAAAATTGAGGCCTACTTCGACCTCAATCGAGGTCAAAATCGAAGATAACCTCATATATCGACTTAAATAGTTAATTGAGGCCTAAATTGATCTCAATTGATGTCGAAATCATCTTTAGAACAATATTTCGACTTCAAATAGCCATTGAGGCCAAATTCAACCTCAATCGAGGTCGAATTCCCCTTCAAGCCTCATAAATCGACCTCAAAGGTACTTTTAAGCCACATTCGACCTCAATCGAGGTCGAATTTGACCTCAGTCATGAGATCGACCTCAAAGGTACTTTCAAACCTAATTCAACCCCAATCGAGGTTGAATTCAACCTCGGTCGCCTGATCGACCTCAAAGCGATTTTCCTATTATAATCGATTTCGATCGAAGTCGATTTCGACCTCATCTCCACATATCGATCTGGAAGCACATCTCAAGTCCTGTTTGACCTTGATAGAAGTCGAGTTCGACCTTGATCCTTGGATTCGACCTAGGGTCGTATTTGAGGTCCTTTTCGACCTCATTCCAGGTCGAATTGGACAAAATCTCGAAAATCACCTATTTTTTTAAAAACAAATTGTTGCAAATAAAGTTCGTGGCGGTCCAATTTATATAATATTGATTGCTTAAAAGAATTAATAATAAAAGGCCTGAGCCCAACAAAAATGAAATAAGACTGACTAAAACAAGTCAAAAGCCCGGTAAGGCACTTAAAACCCTTTGTAAAACTTTTACGAAAACTTACGAAGTTTTCTCAAAAGTTGGGGGGCAAATGATGTGGGTAAAAATAGCCCTGAAGAAATAATAAATATAGCATTTATTATTTCATTAGTTAGACCTGATATGGTCCAAAGGCTTGGGCCCTTGAAACAAACTAGGAAAATAAATCCTATGATCAACTGGATTTGTAATCCAAGGATCAAATGGATTTGTAAGTCCAGCCCACAAGCTCTGTTGAGGCCATAAGCCTTTATTATTAATTAATTTCGTAATTAATTAATAAAGGCTTGGTAAATCCCAAGAAGCCTGTTGAAGGCCCTAATCCTAGAAGGATCTAGAAACCCAAATGTGGGAAGAGTCCAACGAGGACCCTTATTCCTAATAGGTTTAGACAACCTTGTCACTAGGAGACTTGACCACCAAGTCTCCTACTTCTAATCTGATTCCAAGGCCCTCATGCACCTATATAAAGGGCCTAACTCATCAACATTAGAACTACGTTTACTGCCTTGATTCTCACACCCATTGAGATACGTAGACAGTTAACGAGGACCTGAGGATGTCACGAAACGTTAGTGCAGCCATGAAAGCTCGAAGCTCTATCACGCCTTAGCATTAATTACATATTAAGTACATCTCGTTTTTAATCCGTAACATTTGGCACCGTCTGTGGGACCTCGAATAACAACCATGGCAAGAACACGAAGAACTGTGAGCTCCATGCCTGAGATACGACATCCATATGAATGACTGGAGATGCCTTCATCACATAGCTGAGTGCCCTTTGCTCCAAGAAGTCCATCACAGGGTAGTAGTCAGCGTCTATACCCTTTTTGTCTCTTAGGGCTGAGACATGATTGGTCCACGCATAACAATTGATTGAGCAGTTATTGAAGTGATTAAGTCGAGAGAGATGAAAATTCTTTAAAAAAATTGTTAGGGTTCGTGAATAGCTCTGAGTATATTTTTGCCATAGAAAATAGATTGCAATAAACAAGTGAGTAAAATGTATGTAAATTTTCTATTTTATTAAAGTGACACGTATTACACACGATTCTATAGCCTGTAACCAGTAAAAAGTAATTGTTACCGCCTATTTCAAGTCAAATGAACGGTTAAAAAATAATTAGAGTCTACAGTCGCGAATTCTAACAGTTCCAAAGTCTAAGTGCTATAGCCTTCATAGTCTACAGACTCTCAGAGTTTACAGACTCGTGAGAGTCTAGAAGTTAGACTCTGTCAAGATAAAGTACTTCGAGAATATTGTAATAACAAATTATAGTTTGATAAATCATGAACTATAATTAAAGTACATACCTTGCTGCTTGTAATGACTTTGCAATAACATATTTAACATACCTAACTCAACTACCAGTCTGAGAAAGGTAGACTCATCAAGTGGTTTTGTTAAAATGTTTGCAATTTGTTTGTCAGTTGGAACATAATGAAGTTCAACAATACCATTTTACTAGCATTTAAATATAATAATGAGTCAATCATACTTCTGTAGCTGGTATTGTCAACTTTCTTACCCTTTGGGTCAGAGTCTAGCTTAGTGGTTGTTGACATGAGAGTCTTGGCAGTTGCACAATCTTGTAAATCAAACTTCTTCAAAATTTCTTTCACATACTTTGACTGACGGATGAAAATTCCATCATCTGTCTGTTTGACTTAAAGTCCCAAAAAGAAGTTCAATTCTCCCATCATACTCATTTCAATTTAGACTGCATTAGTTTGCTAAACTTTTCACAAAGTTTTTCATTAGTAGAACCAAATATAATAACATCAACATAAATTTGGACAAGAAAAATATCACCTTTATGTTTTCTAATAAAAAGAGTTTTATCACAGGTACCTCTTATGAAACCATTTTGATAGAGTTTCATACCATGCTCTAGGTGCTTGCTTCAATCCATACAGTGCCTTGTCTAACCTTTAAACATGATCTAGAAATTTTGGATCAACAAATCCTGGTGGTTGCTCTACATAGACTTCTTCTTCCAATTTTCTATTCAAGAACGCACTCTTCACATCCATCAGATAGACTTTGAATTTTGAATGAGCTGCAAATGCAAGAAATATTCTGATGGCTTACAATCTTACTACTAGTGCAAAGGTTTTCATTTCTCTTGAGAATATCCTTTTACAACTATTCTGGCCTTATTTATTACCATAATTCCATTTTCATCAAGTTTTTTTCTGAACACCCATTTGGCACCAATAATTGACCTATTTCTAGGTCTTGGAACAAGTTTTCATACCTTTTTGCTCTCAAATTCATTCAATTCTTCTTGCATTGCAACAATCCAATCAGGGTCTTGCAAAGCTTCCTCAATTTTCTTTGGTTCATTCTTTGAGAGAAAACAACTGTATAAAAATTCATTTTGAGTGGTTTTCCTTATTTCCACACCACTATCAAGATCACTAATTATCAAATCAGGAGTGTGATCCCTTATATATTTTCTAGTTGGTGGAAGATTAGTTATGGAACTTGAAGCTCCCTCTAAATCATTGGCATTTTCTGTTTGTGAGTGGAAATCAAATAAAAAGGCTCCCCTGAGTAGTTTGACCCTGCAAAAGATTCAAAGTTATTTGATTCAAACCCTTATGGACTAGACTCCGAAGAACTAGACTCTGACTGATAGTCTCTGAATTGTTAGACTTTGAGTTAATTGTAGTAGAATTTTCTGGCTCCTCCTCAGAATATGCAGGTTCTTGCATTGTCTCAGGAGTGATTTGAGATTCTTCATTCTCATCATCTCCATCTATCTCAGAACTTTTAAAATTTTCAAATTCCAGTGTTGTAGACTCTGGTTCATCCTGAAGACCTGTAATCTTTCTCTAATCAAATGCAATATGAATAGATTGCATAAAATTTCTGGTTCTGAGGTTGAAGACTCTGAATTCCTTTGTATTTGGTGCATATCCAAGGAATATAGCTTCATCAGCTTTTGCTTCAAATTTACTTAAATTTTCAGGATGTACTTTCAGTACAAAGCACTTGCACCCAAATATGTGAAAATGTTTCACCCTTGGCTTCTTTTCATTTACCATTTCATAGGAAGTCTTTCCATGCATGTTTATCAATGTACAATTTTGACTGAAACATGTTGTATTGACTGCCTCAGCCCAGAAATATACTGGCAGTTTAGACTCTACCAACATTGTTCTGGTTTCTTCTATGAGTGTTCTATTCTTTCTCTCCACAACTCCATTTTATTGGGGTGTTCATGCACAGTTTTCGTCCATAATTACATTCTTGAATTCAGTAGCATTGTCACTCCTTAGTATTCTTACAGTCTTCTTTGATTTAGTTTCCAGAAAAGTGACATGGTCTATTATGTGTTGTGAAACTTCATCCTTTGAGTGCAAAAAGAAAACCCACGTGAATCTTGAATCATCTACAATGACAAAAGCATATTTCTTTTTGTTAATTGACATCACATTTACTAGACCAAATAAATCAAAATGTAAAAGATAAAAGGGTTCAGAAATGGTGTTTATTATTTTGCTCTTGAAAGATGTTTTCCTTTGTTTTCCAAGTTGGCATGCTTCACCAAGTCCATCTTGAACAAAATCAACATGTGGTAAACCTCTCACAAGACTCTGTTTCACCAACTTGTTGATTTGAAGTTGATGTGTGACAGTTTCTTGTGCCATTTCTAGCTTTCTTCAGTTGAGACCTTGCAATATAAATATGTGACTTCATTGTGAGTGCAATCCTCCAAGCTGGCTTCATATATGTTACCATGTCTGTGTCCTTTCAAAACTAGTGTGCCTATTTCTTTGTGAGCTACAAGACACTCTTTGTTGTCAAAATCAGTATGGTAACCTTTATCTCCAAGTTTACTTATACTGATCAAGTTATATTTCAAGACATCAACTAGAGCTCCTTCTTCAATAATGACATTTCCAATTACAATCTTTTCATATCCCACTGTTTGTCATTTGTTGTCATCTCAAAAGGTTACTTCTGGGCCAGCCATCTCTACAAAGTCTGTAAGCAGGGACTTCTTTCCAGTCATGTGTCCTGAGCATCCACTATCTAGGATTAGATTTACTTTCTTTACCCTTGTTCCCTAGATACAGATAGCAATTAATTAGATGTTTTGATGACCCAAACATTTTTGGATCCTTTCTTACAAACTTTAGGTGAAACAGGTTTAGAAATTTTTACTTTGGATTTAACTATTTCCTTTGTTGCCTTAGACTCTAGTAGAATTTTGACAGTGTCATACCAACTTTTATCAATAGAAGATTCGAGCTGATAAAAATTATAATACAAATCATGATAGTCCTTACACATATAAATAGAGTGAAATATGCTACCACAGTGATAATAGGGTTTTTATGGAATGTAGTGACTAGTCAGAGTCTTAGGGGAAGACTCTGATTTCTTGTCAATCTTTGTTTTACAATCTAGAGCGAGATGGTTGTGGTTTCCACATCTGTAGCATTTCTTCCTATGAGCATTAGGATCCTTTTTATAGTTGGTTTTGTTAATGCCTTCCTTACCATTCATATTCCTCCTAGCTTTGCCAGACTCTGGTAAATTATCGAGCCTTTCTTTTAACTTGGACTTTGATAAGAAACTTATTTTATGTTTTTCTTAGATTTCTTTTCTCCTGATTCATCTGTCTTTTTGTCAACAGTAGGGGGATTATTGATAGATGAGTTTGTGTTTTCTTTAGGTAACTTAGTCTTAACTTCAGAAGTCACAAACTTAACGGGATTGAAAGTGCTCTTGTCCTTAGTCTTATTGACTTGGCTAGCTTCTATATTGTTATCATTCTCAATAATAGGTCTTTTGCCTTGACTCTTTTCATAGCCTAGACCAGCAATTTGACACATATTTTGATTGTTGAGAATTTCCTGAACTTTTCTTTCAGAGTCTGTCCATACTTTGAACTTAAGCCTTTCTTCTTCTAGTTCTTTTCTAACATAGTCATAGGCTTTTAAAACTTCATTGTAGTTGTGTTTACACTTCTCAGAATCCTTTTTTTATTCTTCCATAAGAACTAATTCAGACTCTAGGTGGTTATTCCTACTTGTTAAGATTAGGTTTTCTTCTATTAACCTATAATTGTCATTTGTGAGTAATTTAAAATTAGTCATTAACTTTTTAACTTCACTTTGAACAACCTTAATACCATCAGAGCTTAAATTAATTAAGGATTCAGCAGAAAATATTGATACCTAAGATTTAAGAGATGAGGATTCTTTGGAAGATTCTGATTTTTCTGAGGAGACAGCCATCAATGCTAGATTTTCATAATCTATTTCATCCTCTGAGCTTGAATCTGCCCAATCCTTTCCATTTGAGATGAGTGCCTTTCCTTTGCCTTGATTTTTAGCTTTTCTATGCTCACTAGCAAAATTCCCCAGTATTCCACAGTTGAAGCACTTTACTTTTGCCTTATCAAGCTTGATTATGGTGCTTTTGCTTTTGTCAACTTTTTCATCCTCCTTTTTTAGTGTTGGTCTCTTGCTAAATTTTCCAGTTCTTTTATTGAATTTCATCCTTTTGAAATTCTTAGCAAACATAGCCATCATATTAATCAAATTTATCCCCTCATCAAAATCAGAGTTTGTGTCAATTGACTTTGACTCAACAACAGTTTTACCCTTTTTTCTTGAATCTTTAATTCTTGCTTCTTTAGATTCTTCTTGTTGTTCTTTCTCAAATTCCATCAAGAGTGCCACAAATTTTGGTTTTCTAGATTTCTTATTTTTTCTCTATTGCATCTCTAAATCATATGTCTTGAGTCTGCCATACAATTCTTCTAGAGTTATTTCATCTAAATCTCTAGCTTCTCTTGTAGTAGTTATTTTATTATCCCACTCTTCTGGAAGGGCTCTTAGAAATTTAGTATTTGTGTCTTCAGAATTATAAACTTTACCAAGAATAACTATTTCATTCAGAAGTTTAGTAAATATATCATACATCATAGTGATGGTTTCTCCAGCTTTTGCCTTAAAATACTCATACTCCTGAATTAGCAGAGACCTTGCATTCTTCTTGATATCCTTGGCTCCTTCATAGTGCACTTCAAGTTTTGGCCACATCTCTTTAGCAGTTTTGATTGATATAACATAGTTTATGATAACAGAGTCCAAACTGTTAAAGAGGATGTTCTTGACTTTTGCCCCCTTTAGGACATTCCCTTGTCCTCCTTTGACCACTCAGCCTTTGGTTTGTCAAAAAAGTGATCTCCAGTCATTTTTCCTTCAACATTGGTTTGAGGAACAAGCCTTGAAGGCACATAAGGTCCATCATGAATTCTTTCTAGATAGTCAGGGTCTGTGGCCTCCAGATGGTGTAGCATCTGAACCTTCCAGTAGGTGTACTCATTCCTTTTGAGCATAAGAATCTTAGAATTTCCATCTTTGTTTCTAGACATCTTTGATCGATTTTAAACTTTAGGCTCTGATACCAATTGTTTTCCAGTTACATATGTAGAAGGGGGATTGAATACTTGTGTGCTCTTTTTGCCTAATTGAAATCAACACAATATAAATTAAAGCTTTGAATTGAGAACAAAGAAAAAACACAAAGATATGAATGAATACTATTTGTATTATTAGTGTATGAATAAAAACTCTCCTAGGGTGTGCACAAACCCTAGTAGTTTCTCTGTGTTTCTCATATCAATTCTCTTTATCTTAATGCTCTCCAAAAACTTTGAGAATTATAATAAGTTACATAATGTGTTTATATAGAGAGCCGCCTATCAACTAATAACATAAAATAAAATTACAATAGGAATAAAATTCCTAATTATTAGTTAAAAGTTTCCTTCTGAAATTATCTTTCCGTCCCACAGCCTATCTGCAATAATTTAGCCTTTATCTTTGAAGACTTTCCCTTTCTGTGATCACCTTCCAATACAGCTTCAACTTTACAGACTCTGAAAGGCTTGAGACTCTGATGATATTCAGACTCTAATAGACTATAGACTCTGATAGTCTATAAACCCTGATCAACTCACAGACTCTGATTTGCATCCAGAATCTGATTTTATTTCTTCAGAAAATCTTCTAAGTACAAATATTCTTGATACTTGTCAAGGACTAACTAGACTCTGATTTATATTTACTTTGATCAGAGACTAGAAAGACTTATTCTATTACAGATATATCTATGTTAGACTATGTTCTAGTATTTTGTACATCATCACTTGAATATATTCCTAACATGTTTAACAACAAATAGGGGGTGATTGAAAGGCACATGACTAGGCCTATTTGTAATAATTACATGACAACTCAACTCAGATAAGAAAAAGAGGTAAATAATAAATATGATAACAGAAATCAAGACGAAGAAATTCAACTGGACACGAAGAATCCTAGTATCAGAAGTATTTTGATGGGATTAATGCTCAACCCTGGAAGAAGTTCATTAATATGTTCAAGCGTCAGTAAAAAAAGTAATATTTTAGAAGAATTCAAAAGATACAAAAGACTTTAAGTGGCCACTATACGAAGATTCCAGAAGAAGGAAAAAAAGAGGAAAGATAGTAAAACAGAAGAAGGTAGAAGACCACAACCTTTAAAGTTAAAAGGTGAAGAATATTTATTTTAGTATGATACAAATGAACCAGATAATATATTTGTGTGTCAACTAATTAATAAATATTTATCATCTAGCTTAAGTGGTTTATGACAGAAGACAGAGCGAAGACGTAAAGATTTTGGAGCTGACAAGGTTATACAAGTCAAAATGGTATTTTAATTCTATTATCAAAAGTTAATTAATTATTTAATTTATTTAAATTAAATTAATTCAAGTTGAATTTAATTTAATTTATAAATTATTAAATTAAATTAAATTAAATTATTATAAAAGATATGACTTGGTATGAATTTTAATAAATCTTTTAGACTTTTTTAAAAAGTCATACCGAATTCTGAAAATAAGTCATACAAAGCTTAAATAGAAAGTCATACCGAACAGTGGATCAAAAGTCATACAAGACTATTAAAAAAAAGTCATACCAAACCAAGTTAGAAAGTCATACCGAGGTATAAAATAAAAGTCATACCGAGCTCAAGAAATCAGATGTCATACCGAAGAATTCAGCAGTTATACGGATTTTTAGAAAGTCATACTGTTATTTCAAAAGTTATACAAGTACTTTTTGAAAGTCATACATGCTTAAATAATGTCTGTAAAAAGTCCTGATCTAGAAAATAATATTATCTTACTGCTTCTATAAATATGAGGTCACAACTTCATATTTCGAACACGTTGAAATACATTCAAATTCAGTAATTTATTTGATTGTAATATTCATAAACTTTCTGTACTGGTTTGAATAATAATTGTTATTTAAGAACAGTTCATGTCTCAATCGTTTTTTAATTCTAAACTGTTATTTACACTTTTAACATATTAATTTTGTCATATTTTTCAAGTTAAAATCATATCTTATACTTGAACAGTATTTCATAATAATTAATATTTCGTGAGAAATTATAATAATTTTTTTAAATCCATAATTCCGTGAATAAATTTAGATATTGTATTCATCCCCCCCTTATACAATATCAGGGACCATAATTCCTAGTATTTGATTGTGTTTGAGTTGTTATGTCTCTTATATGAATGTTAGTGGCTTGCAATGCTGAGATAAGGTTCCCAATTGCATGTAATCTATGTACACTATGTTGTTGATTGTGGTTAACTAGTTTCATGAGAGTATTTTCTTTTTGTGACTGGAACTAGTTGAGTAATAATCCTATTAATGTACATTGTAGTCACTTGTAAGTTTTGTGTTGGAAAAAGTACATACTCAACATTTCTGTGTCAGCTCAGTAGATTAATGGATATTAAAAGCCATATTGTCTATGCTCATGGTGTCAGGTATTTTAATTGAGAAATTCTTTACTTGGTAACTAGTAGATGGTTTTATTTTTATCTACATACTATTGTGGTTTGTGGCTTGTGGCATATGCGTATCATAAAATTGTTTCTTTAGATTTCCAAGTGAACTCAATTGCATGATTTGAAGAAAAAAAAGAAGCTAAGTTGCAATTTCTTTTTCAAACTGTTTGTGTACATGTCTGCTCTATATTTCCACCTGATTGATGCTATCTTGTAAAGTGATCTTGTTAACATATATATTTTCCTCCTCAATGGCCTTTATTGTATGTTTAGCTCAAATTAGAAATGTGCCTCAAAAAATTAGTATTTTGATAAATGAATGTTTATTAAATTGGTCATTGCATCATATTTAAGACACATTTTCTTGCACACCAAAGTTACTTAGTTATAAACTACCTGATATATCATATGAGCATCTCTTGATCTGTTTCCAGGCCAACTAACCACTTTTAGATTCATATGCATCTTATTTACATGTGTGTATTGTCAGCTTTTCTTATGGATTCAAGTGAAAATTGTTATTTGCATATGTTTTTCTTGATGATAAATGAATTTGTGTTTGTACACCTCATTTGTGCTTATGTATTTCTCGTGTATGATTGAGTGGTGTAAGTTTAATACTTGAAAGCGTATCAAATGTGGAAAGGGTCTTGCTAAATAAATATCTTTGTCTTACTAGAAATATTATCTTATTGTAAGCAAATATGAGCCTAGTTCTGTTACAATTTATATTTTATGTTTATAACCTATAATTCTATGCAAATGCATCCTAGGATTTTTGACAGACCTATGACCCTTCATGACTGACTGTGTGATCTATTTACTGAACCTATACGTAATTATCTGCTATTTTTTTTTTGTCAAGCATGCCCTGTGTCATTTATTTAATTGCATGTTTATCTTTCACTAACTACTTAGAATGGCAAGTGAAAGAACACACATATTGTTAGTCTTTATGTTGGTGAGATTATGAAGCTGTATGAATAGTAATCGCGATAACTCAACACTAGAACATGACAGGTAAATAATACTACGCCTACACAGAAATCAGGAAGAAATGAAGACAAGGCAGATACAGTGAATCAAGACATTAGAAGAAGTTTTGAAGTCTACTACAGGTCATTGAGAGAAGTTCATTAATATGTTCATGCCTAAGTGAAGAATAATGGTTGAAGACTTTCAGGGTTTCAGAAGTGTTGAAAATTCAGTATAGAAGTGCCACTAGAAGATTTCAGTGTAAAGGCATTGATTGAAGATAGACAGTGTTCGAAGCATAGGAATCTAGAAGAATTGAAAACATGGTAAAGACAAAGGATTAAGAAGACAACTGCAGTCTTGGAGTTATACTCACTGAAAGAAGTTCATTTATATGTTCAAGCGTCAGTGAAGAACAGACAATGAAGTATTCAAGATTGTGGTAGTAATGGAGACGTTGTCTAAGTACCAGAGAAGATTCCAATGAAAGTTACAGTGTTTATTGACAGTCAGTGTTCGAAGCAATGAAGTTGCTGCAAACTTAACAATATGCGTAAGGCTATAATACGAAGATCTGGATCGAAGTTAGTCGTCTGTGAACCAGACCAGTTGCACTAGGCGTCAGCAGCTTGTGAAAGGAATCTGAGTATTACCTATAGAAGAATTGTTAAGTTGAAGAACGTACTTGGAAAGAACGGTCATTTAATAAGGTACGAAAAGTGATTTGTAGAGGCTACAGCCAAATAGCTAACAGCTAAACAGCTCAAAGGGTGCAGAGTGCAAAGTGTCACAACCTTGGTACGAAAAGTGTAAGTTTCTGAACTACAGTCGAAGACGGAAACAGCTCAGGGTACAGGGTGTAATGTGGCATGACTTTGATACAAGAAATGAAAGTTGGTAAACTTCAATCAAGGAATGAGAAGGAGGTCAAAGTGCAGTGATCAAATTACACTTTGACCATGTGAATAGTGAAGCACCACAAAAGTTTGCACGCGCCAGAAAACTTCTAAGGAAATCAATTTTCATGGCGCCTACACAGGGTATCCCCTTGTGTAGGCGCAACAAAAGTTGGATCAGAAAATTCTAAAGTAAATAGGCGCCACTTGAAGCTACTCAGGGGATACACTCTACAGACGCAACAAAATATTACAGGCGCAACAAAATATTTTGGTGCAACAAATATTTCTTGGCCCCACTTAACCCTCAGCCAATCAAATTACAGCAGCCTACTTTATTGATTTAAAGTCTACACCAATTAAAGAAGAGAGTCATCTTCTTCAACAAAAAATATGTAGGGAGGTTCTGCCATGGCCGGAGCAAGAGAATAATTTATACACACTCATACCTTGCTCCTGGTCAGATATTATGACTCGGGTCTTAAATGAAAAATGCTCAGGGCTCCTAGATATCACTCCCTACGGACTCAGATTTTCCTTGTACTAATTTAGATATATTTGTATAGGAACTGAGCCTTATATTTTTGTGTTAGTAGCAAAGAACTAATATGTTCTTTAGAAGCCAGTTATATTTTTAACTGGGTGTAGCACCCCTCTGGGTTTATATAAGAAAGATATATTCCCGGAAACTTGTCTCATTTAATTACTTGCTAATTTTCTAGAACATTATTGTTTATTCATAAACACAGAAAATTAGTAGGCAGTTTACCTAAACACTACAAATGGTCAAACCCATTCTGAAGCAATAATTTATTTATCCGCAAATTCCGAAAAGAATTTAAATTATTATTAGTATCGTATTCAACCCCCCTTCTACGATACTTCGGGACCCAACAATTGGTATCATAGTTGACTGATTGATATACAAATCAGGATCCGTAACCCAGTGAAGTTCAGGGTGTCGAAGCTGCTTGGACTCAGAATGTTTAGAGGTCTTGTTAAATAAGTTTAATTATAAACTTTTAATAAGTTGATTTTATAAACTCTTATAAAATTTATTTTATAAACTTTTATAAATTTATATTATTAATTTTAATTAGTTTATTTTATAAACTTAATATTAAATTTATTTTATAAATTTTATAAAATTTATTTTATAAACTTTTATTAGTTTATATAATAAATTTTAATTAGTTTATTTTATAAAATTAGTATTAAATTTATTTTAGAAACTTTAATAAATTTTGTTTTATTAGTTTATATTATAAATTTTAATTAGTTTATTTTATAAACTTAATATTAAGTTTATAATTTAAATGAATTTAACTAGTCCAATTCACTCGACCAAGTTTATCTGCGAGGAATTGAGATAGTCAGTTGAAAACAGCTGTACTACACGCGCTTAAAAAAAATCAATCAAAGGTAGTGGATGTTTGAGTCGCAAGTTGCGCTGGTACAGGGTATTACCGAGTAAAGGTGCCACAAAAAAGTAGCCACGAATTAACCAAGTCTGGGAATTAGGTGTAGTAGCGCCACAAAAATGTTAGGCGCCACTAACCCAAAATATCAGTTTGGTACCCTACGTTTTATACCCTTTAATTTTTAATTTTTATTTTAGATTTATTTATTTTTCCAAAAAATTTAAAATTCTTGAAAACTAAAAATTTTCTTAAATATTAATTTATGATATTTTAATTTTTAAGAAAATTTGAAATTCTTGAAAATTAATTTATTGTATATTTTTATTTTTGATTAATTTATTTTCTAAGAAAATTAAAAATTCTGTAAGTCTAAATTTTTCTTAAATATTAATTCGAGGGTGCTCAAGGGTTTGTAGTTGAAGATTTTTCCGGGCATTGAAGACAACTAAAATTGACTGAAGATTATCCAATGAAGATAATTCTGGAACAGGTTGAAGAAATAGTGGTAATAATTTCCTCAAAGGTTTACTCCATAGGATCCCACTAATATTTTGGAAGCTGCAAAAGAAGAAATTAATTTGGGTACAGTTTTTGGTTAATTTGAGTTGTATTTTTGGATGAAAAATCTAAGGGGTTTGAAGTAGTGAAGGAGAACAGACTGGACTACCTGAAATCTCAGTACAAGCCTTAAAGTTTATTCTACAAGGAGATTATAGGAAGTTCGTGCTAACACTGCAGATCATCTAGAACGTAGGGATACAACCACATTGTCTGTAAAAGACCTGTATGTGCTGAAGGCCTATGAACTAGAACAAGAGCTGAAGAAGATAATATTTGGTAAAGCAGGTTGTTAGCATATCTACTGTATTTGTGACCCAGGAACCAAATTTCATTGATGTCAAGGTTGAGAACCTCTGAACAGAAATGAAATGATCCGAGAAGCTGAATTGAAGATGTTGTAGCTCAAGGTAGTGGTCAAGGTGTTATATCATACACTTTGGAATAACCTGAGAACTGGACTGCAAGTCAAGCCTGCAGGGCAACAGGAAGTTCAGTGACATCAAATTCAGACGGAATCCAAATTCTTAATCTAAGGTCATTACCTATAGATTCCATAAAGGAGATTTTCAAGATCAGTTCAAGAGGTGGTTGTAAGACAGGGATGGTTGATTATAAAAGACAAGATCAAAGGTTTGCTACACAGTTTTAAGAAGCCTGTACAAGCAAATGATGACAGACACTGTGTTGGGTTGAAGCAGAAATCTCAGGCATTAGTGAGGATGCAGCAAAGGAAAGCATTTGTTGGTGAAGTTAAATGCAAGACTGATTCTATCAGTGACAGTGATGAACCAAATGGATATCTGGCATCAATGACCAACACTGAAGATGAATCACTAAGCACTTCTCAGGTACACATTCTAACTAGTATACGTTTATCTAATTCAGAACTGTATGATAATTAGGTATTGAAATGTATTATATTCATGTCATCATGTTAGCATCTTAGGACTTAAATGTTTGATTGATTGCTAAGAATAAGATTGCATTCTAGGATTCATAAGTTTAAATAAGTACATTTCATACTTGATTATATATGCAGTAAAATGAATATCTAGAATTAGATAGGGTGTTCTAGACAGTTAGGTGTATCCCTAAACATTTGCTGGAACTTGAGTTAAATCTTCTGTGATTTAATACCTCTGTTAATGTTGTGAAAATTTCTAAATAGATAAACAGGTCATAGATCAGATATTTTATATTTGTTCTTATTATGATAAATGACTTGATAAGTATATGTGGAATTTGATATTTGCTTATAATGTTTTATTCAAATATTCTGCATATTCTTTAATTGTTTATGTGCTTATTTTCATATGATTTGCTCCTACTCGCATAGTTAGACTTAAATGTCATATCATTTCATGTATTTCTTGTTAAGGAGTAGAATAATAAAATATGGTAGAATTATCTAAGTAGTCAGTAACATTTGTTGATTCGAGGATTAATATAAAACTGACTTAGGTAATTAGAGATAGTTAAAAATGTTAGACAACGACAGAAATGGATTAGAGAGAATTAGTAATTAATTTGTTAGTTCTTCTATCCATGTGCTTTATGCATATTGAAGCTATTGTTACCTCTAATAATATCTCTAACCCATCTGGACTCAATTAAAGTTGAGTACCAAGAAGCTTAATCATTTGTGATTGCAGAGTATGTAACTAAAGGCAAAAGTTATGTGACTTCGTGACATTTATTGTTCGAGGCATATGATTAAGATTAAAGCTCTGACATCATAGTTGGTTGAGAAGGCCTCCCCGATGGTAACCTTTGGAGATGACAGCAAAGGACGTACAAGGGATTTGGCGATCATAATTTAAGAACTGTCATCAGTAGAAGCATCTTTCTTGTGAAAGGACTTAAGCACTATCTACAGGGCACTAGGGAATTCTTTGTCAAGGGTTTTCTGGAAAAGCATTGAAAAGGAAAGTGTTTGATCTCAAACAAGAAGGTTGGAAGCTCACTCAACTGAGAGTGAGGAATTATGTTCGTAGCTGACATGGAATTTTGTATGCAAAGGTGAAGTGAACTTTTCAGTAAAGCTTCATCAGTAAAGAGTTAGCTATGGCATAAGAAGCTCTCACACTTGGTGAACAAGACAATGGATTCTTTGATAAAGAAGAAATTGGTGAGAGGACTACTTCATTTGGAATTCTATCCAGAAGGACATTTTGAAGTATGTCATATAGGGAAATCAATAAAAACATCACACTGAAGCAAATTATGTTATGGAAGAAATATGCTTAGTGGTGGTTGATGACAATCCTAATTACAAGTTGGTGATGTTTGTGCATTCAACAGACAAAATGTCACAGATGGTGATTGATCACATCAAGGAGATCAAGTTGGAAGCAAAGTAAGCTGTGAGAACTTTGAAGTCAGATATTGGAACTCAATTTCGCGAATAAAGTTATAAATGAAGTCTGTACTGAAAAAGGTACTTTGAAGCTGAAGCAATTAACACAGCATGCTGCTTTAATCAACAAGATCATGAAAAGACATCAAATGAGTTAATGGCCAACCAGAAGCAAACATTGAAGCTCTTTCGTGTGTTTGGAGGAAATTGATATTTACTGAAGATTTATCTGAGTATCTTGACAAAGTGAAGACTCAAGGAATAATTTTCCTCGGCTACTCATTGCTGTCAAAAGCTTTCAAGGCATATGTGATTGAAAACCAAAAGGTGATTGAAAGTCTGAGTGTATCGTTCTACTACACCAAGCTCCCAAGCATTCAAATGAAAGACTATTCTGAATCTTTGAAGTTTGACACTCTGTCATAGTCAAATTCAGATATTGATGATGAAACTAAGGTTGCAGAAGGAATCAATGATAATGATGATGATTCAGATCCTAATAGTGGAAATGGTAGTGAAACTACACAACTCGTGAACTTTAACAGAATCCACTGAAAAAGGTGAAGGATCTTCAACACATCCTAGCAGCAACTTAGGGGGAGCAAATTATAGAAGGATCTACTAGTCGTACTCAACACAATGAAGATCAAAGGAATATATCAAGAACATATCTGCCGAGACAAAAGGTTTGAAGTCAAAGTCATTCCTGGAGTCTAGTTCTTAGTGAACCGGATTTTAAGTAAAGGCTAGAAGTGCTAATCAAAATGAACATATATTTTTCGGGACCCAACAATCAACAATTGGTATCCCAAAGAATAGTGAAGATGCACTGATTGATCTAGATTGGGTGATTGTAAATGCAAGATGATCTCAATCAGTTCGAAGGCAGAATCTACTGAAGATGGAACCCAGACCACAAGACGAAGCTGAAATTAGTACAATAAGGGTTCACAGAAACTGGATAATTATTGGCATTGTTATGAGGGGCAAAGCCAAACTGGTTGCTACAGGTTAATATCAAGTAGAAGGTATCGACGATGATGGAAACAAAATCTTCGGGACTTTCAAGATCAAACAGTAAGCACCAGTGACAAGACTTGATCCTTTTAGGGCCTAACAAGATGATGACCTAGGAATAGGACATCCCTAGCACATGTTGAGCATTCAAGCATGGATATCTATCAGATGAATGTGAACAAGGGCACTCCTGAATGGTGAGTTAGAAGTTGAAGTTGATGTACAACATTTCCTGGACTTTGAAGTTGCAGATACATTGGAATTTGTACATCATTCTCTTCACAAGCTCTCTATGACGGAGGTAAGAAATCAAGCAAATCGTCAAGGACATGGTATGACACTCTAACTTCTTATTACTTAAAAATAATTTTTATTAGAGTCGTTATACATATATCTCTTTAAAATATGTGCTAGTATACCATGATTATATTATATGTGGGTCTAACAAAACTTGTGCAAGAGATATTTTGCTAAGTAAATGCAGAGTAGGTACAACATGAGCATGTTGGAAGAGTTGCAATTCTTTTTTGATTATAAGTAATTCGAAAGAATGATGGCAATTAAAGTAAGTCAAGGATCTTTTGAAGATGCGCAATTTGGAAGATTTTAGACCTGCCAAGACTTCTTACCAATAGACCACTAAGCTTGATCATGGAAAATCAGGTATATGAACTGAAGTGACAAGCTATAGAGGTATGATCAGGTCATTACTTATTCAAGTGCATAAAGACCATATATTTTATTCTCGATATGCCTATGTGCATGTTTCCAAGTGGATACTGGAGAATCTTATCTTATAGCTAAGTTATGAATTGTTAGATATCTTAGGGGATCACCGATTCTTAGAATCAGGTACCCTAAAGATACTAGGTTTAACCTAATTGGCTATATAGATATAGATGATGCAGGTTGTAAGAAAGACAGGGAAGTCATTCCTAGAAGCTGTCATTATTTCCAGCAACTCTATTGATCTCTTCACACCACGTATGGAACAAGTGCATGGACACCATGTATCATTTCTTTTGAGATTGTCCTTAGTAGAATAAATTGCAGATATTTGTTAAACAACTTGATGAATTTATTTTATCTAAGTTGGTTAGTGAACTTGGGATATTATTTATATGCATATATGTTGGAAATCCCATCTGCAAGAAATTCTCAAATGAGTTCACAAGTATTACTTTTTCCCTATATAAAGAACTTGTGAATTTATTTTAAATCCAGTACCTCATACTTTTTGCTATTAATTTAATTATCATGCTTACAATGTAATATACATAAGTGGTAGTTAAATTATTTAGCATAAGTTAGAAGCATAATTATTTGCATGTTAAATATTTGATGAGTATTAGTCAAGCTGTCTTGCTTAATTGCTCTGATATTTTGCTCTGATATTTCTTAATATTTTATTGCAAATAATTGTGATACTTTTAGTATTAGTGATATTATTTAGAATTTCTGTTCTAAGTAAACAATACATATTTTAAAAATCACTAGTATTGAAAGTTGAAGTATTTTCCAAGTAATGTGTATAAAATTATCAATATTTATATACTTAGGAAATATTTCTAAATTTGATTTTTTTTACGAGGAGTTGCAATTAGGATCACAAGTGTTAAATGTCTATATTTAAAGGACTTGTGAATTTCTATTCAACTATTTTCTCGAGCTTACATATATCAATAATAATTGTTATGAGTATAATTGTAATATGCTAGAGTGACAATTATTAGATATAGTGTAGGAAGTTAGATACTAATATTCAATCTTATGAATATTTTAGTATTTAGCGAAATTATTTTATCTTATTAAAATTATGGATTGAAGCAATTCAATGATTATCAGTTTCATAATTTTGATTTAATAAAATATAAGAAGCACAATTTCTTGCATCTTAAAATTATTGATAAATATCTAATAATTGGTATCATCGTGCAATTAATTGTGATATTTTTAATATTAGTGATAATACATGATACTTATATAAAATCACTAATAACAAAAATATGTTTTAAATGCTTATTGTTCTACTGAATAATTGCCACATGTTATTTGATTTATATATCCATGTTTGTGGTAACTGTTTAGTATTACATGAGTATTTATATTAGTTTTCTTTCTTTGACTGAATTTTAAACTTGAATGTATTAAAAAGAAACTTTTGTCTATTTCTTTTTCAAAATGTCTTATTCAAAGATACATTCATTTTTCTATCAGTTTTAGAGAAGAAAACTTCAAATTCTTTTTCAAAACTTCTATTTTGAAAATCAATTGATTTATAGCCCTTCTTGATTTCTAAATCCTATGGTGTGAATCAACTTTTCTTGAGGATAATCTTTCTCTAAATCTCAAAATATTTTATCATCTCTCCAAAGCTGGTTTTAAATGCTATATTTTCAAAACAGTTTTCTCTCTAAATTTTTCTTTTTAAAGTGGCAAAAACTTTGTGACTGCTATTTTATTTGGAAAAAATATTTTAACTTCGAGGTACCAATCACTTGTAAAATGATTTGTTTTTAAACACTTGTTTCAATGTATGTTTTACATTGATTCATAGTACCAAAACAGTGATTGTTGCTTTGAAGGCCTAGTGTTGTATTGTTAAGCATTCATTCACCCCAATTGTCAGATACTATCAGGTGGACGAAAATGATGTAAATCATAATTGCATTATGAGTCGGAAAATCATAGTCCTCTATCTGATAAGGATGTTTTGCAAAATTGTTTTCAAAACATACAGTACTTAGGTTTTAAAGGAAAAGAGTCATTTTATTGAGATAAAATTTGGAAAGAGAGTTGAATTTCTTCTTTGGTATAAATTCCCGCGTTTTATTATGGTAAGTTTGCCTTATAAGAAATTCATAAGGGATAGAATTTTTCACTGATACACTTTCCCGTGTTTTATTATGGGATAAGTATCTTAAAGAAAATTTCTATTGGTATCATGTTCTTAAATGATAAATCTTTAGAACCGACAAAACTCTTTTATTAAAAGTTCTTTAATGCAATCCATTACCATTCCTTCATATATTTTTCTTTCTCCTTGAGATGAAAACTATGTTTTGGAATGTTAAAGTGATTATCTTTTTATCTTATTTAATTGACTGTATCCGTTTAGCCCCCAGTGGCTACAAAAGATGGCCAAGAGGTTGAAAACCCATCAATCTCTTACCCAGGCCTTAATATCAAGCACTGATTCATCTACTTCCATATATTAACCCTTGGAGATATAAGGAACTTATGTAAGTTAGAGGTTGATAAGGGAGAAACTACACCTGATGCAGCAAATAAGGATGAAGTCGGAAGTGCACCCACAGCTCTACCTCCAGAGAAGAAAGGTAGTATATAACTGAGGTAATTGTAAGCTCATCTGCATCTTCTCAAAAGGATGCAGAGCTGAAAAGGCAATAAAACTGTCTCTGGAATCATTCTCTCAACAGGGTGAGTCCATTGAAATTCACTCGTCAGCCAGAGCACCTTGTATTGTGTCAAGCACACCACTGGCACTCACGTTGATGGTAAGACTAAACAGATAAATTCTAGGAACACATTGCAAGGCGTGCACAGTGAGAGGTATAAGCATTCAGAGGAGATACGGACTCTAGCCATACATTACATTGTCCAAGTATCTACCTCAAACAGAAGTTAAACTTCTGCATCCCGAAAGGGAGATCTCTTGTTCAGATTTATCTGGGCTTGAGAGGCAACTGCTTGACAAGAATTCTTCGAATGAGTCAAGTAGGGTATTTATACAAAATTCCCATCACAGGGTTATGAGGGAAACGTAGGC
Source organism: Oenanthe sinensis (assembly GCA_028671895.1). Lineage (NCBI taxonomy): Eukaryota > Viridiplantae > Streptophyta > Magnoliopsida > Apiales > Apiaceae > Oenanthe > Oenanthe sinensis. The sequence continues at coordinate 36,914,410 of CM053801.1, read as the reverse complement.
TCTAAATTTCCATTCATTACATTGCCTACTACGTCGCCCCCTCCTGGAAGGAACATTTCCAGATCCTGAAAAGGAATGTCCACCTCCCATTTACGGAGAAGGTGTGAGGAAACTCTTTAATAGAACAAGGCAGGATTCCCTAACAGATTTTAAAATCTTGGGATAACCTATCTCAAAGAGGTGAGGCTCCACTAGACAATGATTCAGCAATAGTTATTGAGTCTAGTGCTGAGACAATGCTTATGCATGATAGATCAAGAACACCTCTACAAGGCAATTCTCCACTTGATAGTGATTTGGTTCATTCTGATGAATCAGGTGTTGGGAATATATGAATTGACGGATTTCACTTGCAGGTACAGGAGGCTATATTTGAAATGCAGAATGAAAGTAAGGGAGAGAAACACTTAAGTGAAAGTGAGGGAGAGATACACTTGAGTGAGAGATAGGGAGAGAAAGAGTGAAACACTTCTAAGTGCTCGACACTTGAGTGTAAACATAAATAGAACGTAGTAGAAGTGAGGAAACCATAGACCAAACACTTACCCTTGCTACTTGCTGAAAGAAAAGCTACTATGTTTTCCCAATCAATGACAGACGAGAACCTTCTTTGGAAGACAAACCATTCAAAAGATGGGTCATTGGAGGATTCCTCAACTAAGGGGGAGAATTTTATAGGAAGAAAAATGAGAAGTTAATAAAGTCTTATCTTCGTATCCTTGGGAGGAGTTAATATCCTTAGGGGAAGATCCTTGGGAAAAGTGAATATTCTTAGGGGGTTCGTATCATTGGGAAAAGTGAATATTCTTAGGGGGTTCGTATCATTGGGAGAAGTTAATATCCTTAGGGGGAGATTTTAGACAAGAAGAAAAAGAAAATCTTATCTTCTGATCCTGAGGGGAAATAACAGAATATGGGAGAATCAAGAAACTGTATCCTATACTTGAAAGGAGTTGTCAGAAGAGGATTCCTCATCCAAGTGGGATGTACAGAAAAGAATTGACACTTCCATTGATTATCTAAAGGGAGAAGAAGAGAAAGAAGAAGAATCACATTCTTAGGGGGAGAACATTACTTGAGCAATGTTCTATGTTCTATTGAAGACATTCCCAGGAATTTTAATTCTTATGAAGCTCTGTTCATGGTAAGTTCTTTAAGTTCAAACTATGAAGGATTTTGAAGCAGAGAAAGCTCAAACAGACAGAAATGAAGATGATACTACATGAATATCAGTTCAGTGCTAGAGGAACATACATCTTTCATTTCAGTTACAGAAGAATTTTGGAAATGCGGTATCTGATCCAGAAAAACCAGTAGCATTATTTACAAGTCTCGGACGATTACTTTTTCTAGATGTTAGTTGAGTTATCCTCTCTATGGGATTTGTTTGCTAAGTTTAACAATCAAATAGGGGGAGATTGTTGGTGAGATTATGAAGCTGTATGAATAGTAATCGCGATAACTCAACACTAGAACATGACAGGTAAATAATACTACGCCTACACAGAAATCAGGAAGAAATGAAGACAAGGCAGATACAGTGAATCAAGACATTAGAAGAAGTTTTGAAGTCTACTACAGGTCATTGAGAGAAGTTCATTAATATGTTCATGCCTTAGTGAAGAATAATGGTTGAAGACTTTCAGGGTTTCAGAAGTGTTGAAGATTCAATATAGAAGTGCCACTAGAAGATTTCAGTGTAAAGGCATTGATTGAAGATAGACAGTGTTCGAAGCATAGGAATCTAGAAGAATTGAAAACATGGTAAAGACAAAGGATTAAGAAGACAACTGCAGTCTTGGAGTTATACTCACTGAAAGAAGTTCATTTATATGTTCAAGCGTCAGTGAAGAACAGAGAATGAAGTATTCAAGATTGTGTTAGTAATGGAGACGTTATCTAAGTACCAGAGAAGATTCCAGTGAAAGTTACAGTGTTTATTGACAGTCAGTGTTCGAAGCAATGAAGTTGCTGCAAACTTAACAATATGTGTAAGGCTATAATACGAAGACCTGGATCGAAGTTAGTCGTCTGTGAACCAGACCAGTTGCACTAGGCGTCAGCATCTTGTGAAAGGAATCTGAGTATTACCTATAGAATAATTGTTAAGTTGAAGAACGTACTTGGAAAGAACGGTTATTTAATAAGGTACGAAAAGTGATTTGTAAAGGCTACAGCTAAACAGCTAACAGCTAAACAACTCAAAGGGTGCAGGGTGCAAAGTGTCACAACCTTGGTACGAAAAGTGGAAGTTTCTGAACTACAGTCGAAGAACGGAAATAGCTCAGGGTACAGGGTGTAATGTGGCAAGACTTTGATACAAGAAATGGAAGTCGGTAAACTTCAATCAAGGAATGAGAAGGAGGTCAAAGTGCAGTGATCAAATTGCACTTTGACCATGTGAATAGTGAAGCGCCACAAAAGTTTGCACGCGCCAGAAAACTTCTAAGGAAATCAATTTTCATGGCGCCTACACAGGGTATCCCCTTGTGTAGGCGTAACAAAAGTTGGATCAGAAAATTCTAAAGTAAACAGGCGCCACTTGAAGCTACTCAGGGGATACACTCTACAAGCGCAACAAAATATTACAGGCGCAATAAAATATTACAGGCGCAATAAAATATTTTGGTGCAACAAATATTTCTTGGCCCCACTTAACCCTCAGCCAATCAAATTACAGCAGCCTACTTTATTGATTTAAAGTCTACACCAATTAAATAAGAGAGTCGTCTTCTTCAACAAAAAATATGTAGGGAGCTTCTGCCATGGCCGGAGCAAGAGAATAATTTATACACACCCATACCTTGCTCCTGGTGAGATATTAGGACCCGGTTCTTAAATGAAAAATGCTCAGGGCTCCTAGATATCACTCCCTACGGACTCAGATTTTCCTTGTACTAATTTAGATATATTTGTATAGGAACTGAGCCTTATATTTTTGTGTTAGTAGCAAAGAACTAATTTGTTCTTTGGAAGACAGTTATATTTTTAACTGGGTGTAGCACCCCTCTAGGTTTATATAAAAAAGATATATTCCCGGAAACTTGTCTCATTTAAATACTTGCTAATTTTCTAGAACATTATTGTTTATTCATAAACACAGAAAATTAGTAGGCAGTTCACCTAAACACTACAAATGGCCAAACCCACTCTGAAGCAATAATTTATTTATCCGCAAATTTCGAAAAGAATTTAAATTATTGTTAGTATCGTATTCAACCCCCTTTCTACGATACTTCGGGACCCAACACATTACAATAGGACATGAGAGAGTTTTTGCTTTAAAATTTACTTGCCAATTTGGTGCATATCCTGCATGATTAATGTTGTTGTCATGCCTAGAATTTAAGTTTATACCTAGCTGAGTATATATTACTAGTAGGAATGCAAACTAGTAATAATTTACTTTATCATTAAACTTCAAATATGTGTTACTAATTTTTGTAATAGACTAATTTGAAAATCAGCTCTTGTTGCAAGCCTAGTCTACATAATCTTGTTCATATGCATACTTGATTAGTTTGTTATCAAATCTGATATGATGCATGCTTAGTTGTTACCTGCAAATTAAGTTGATATATGTGTATTGTCTCTGCTATTTCTCATTTAATGAGCAAGGAGGGTAACTGTCCTTGCTAGTACACTTTTTCTGCAGTTAGTATTGCACTATGCACTGTTGTGATTGATTTCTTGATGTCTGTCACTGTACTTATCTGCAAAATATATAATTTTATGCATTTTATGTCAAACTCTCTGCAGAATGATCTTTTTTTAATTGTTTATCCTGCTACTTGATTAATTGCAATTACATTCTTGTCATATCTTGCCCGTTCTCTGCATGTCTATAAATTGGAACAGTATACATAGCCTTTTTCTAATATTTTTGAAATTTGTTGAATAATTCTTATTAGGAAATGTAGTTATTTGTTTGTATATTTATGGGTATTGCACCTTTATTTATTTCTCTCCTGCATTCATTTTCCTGCATCTCTTTTTCATTAAAACCCTTGTCTTCTTGTTCATAACTTGATTGCATTAAATTCTCTTCTAGTGTCTTGACTACATCTGTGTGCTTATTTCTATGGATCTTACAAATGATTTGGTCAATACTATACATTGTCTTGGTCAAGTCACCACTCTCACAGTCCTTTCCTCCTTAAAAAATAGAAATAGGATGAAACCTAGAAAACTAACCAATCCAGTTTATAGCTTCTCATACACACTCCCTAGGTCTATCAAACACAAGATGCAACATGGATGCTTAATACATTCAGACAAGAGAAATGAACTCTATCAAATGTATGCTAAGGCAAAAAAAAAGAGTCAATGCTTTTCTACCCTAATAGAAAGGTGTTGCCTAATATGGTGACAAAATTCTATCACAACATGGAGGTCAGAAATGGGGTCTATGACACCTTTTTCATTACTTATGTGGTGAATGGCAAGGCCATTCTTCTTGACCACATAAAACTTTGTAAGGCCCTCAAACTTAGCCTTATGTTGCTTAAACTGGCAAACATTGACATAACCAAGGAGTTTGTTTTCAACAAACGTGAACTCAAACTTTATCTTTTAGTCTTCTGTGAAGTTGAAATGCCTCACAATTTGTTTATTGAGCACAGTGGAGTCTCCTATGAGCATTTTTCTCCCATGTTCCAAAATTTAGCACTTATCATGATAGGCAATATCTATCCTAATATATCTGCTATTGCTTACATTTGCTGAGATTAAGCTTATGTACAAGCTAGCTAGTCAAAAGGTGACATTTAACTTGTCATATGTGATATTGCTTCAAATGATAAATGGCTATAAAAAGGGATATATGTTATACGGTTTGCTTCTAACCAAAGTGTTTGAGCACATCAAACTAAACATCAATCAAATTCCTTTCTTTCAAGTTATTTTCACCATATCTGATAGAGAAATCAAAAATGTTATCCACTTTGCCTGGCTTTACTGGACCACCCCTACCAATCTTCATTAATTAGTATTAAAAGATTTATAAATAAAGAAATATATTTATTGGTGATAGTTTCCTTATTTGGAAATGATAGTTGTTAGGCTTTCTATAATTGTAAACGCTAACACGTAATATATGGTGAATGAGATACAAACCCTAATCAGGGACTTTATTCAATTAACATGGTATACAGAACAGCCGTCCTCTAACATTCTGATCTTCTACCCTAAAACCCTCTTTTTTTCTTTTCTCTTCTCTTCCGTTATCTATTATACTCACCATATCTTAGAAACCATCACTTCATCCTGCACAAACAATGCATAATATTAAGAATTTAGTTCCCTTGACTCTTGATCTGCAAAGAGTCCAATTTCACACATGGGCAGAGCTATTTCAAGTCCCGGCTCGTGCCCACAATGTCATGGATCATATTGACGATCCCAAGACATCTCCTCGTGATACCGAGGTGTCCGATGCCAAATGGAAACAACTAGATGTCATTGTTCTCTCTTAGATATATGGAACAATCTCTGAAGGTCTGTTACTCACCATCATTCAACCAGGATCTACTGCTCGTGATGCATGGCTTCGTGTAAAAAATCTCTTTCATGATAATAAGAGTGCTCGGGCTACAGATTTTGATAATCAATTCAATCACACTACTCTTGAGAGTCATCCTAATGTCACGACAGATTGTCAGCAACTTAATTGCAGATTAACTTAAAGATGTTGATGAAACCGTGAGTGACCAACGATTGTTTTTGGAGTTAATCAATGGTTTAACTCAGACGGTTGATGGTGTTGGGAGCATAATTAGACACATGAACACTCTTCCTATTTTTTTGACTGCTAGAAGCACGCTTGTATGCGAGGAGACGCGCCGTAATCGCTCATCAGGGTCCTCCGTGTTTGTAGCATCTTTAGAAATACCCTCTGCTGCACTTACTACCCAACCTTCATCACAAGTCAATAATAATAATGGAGGAAAAAACAGTACAGGGGGCGAAATAATAACAAGCGGCGCAACAACCAGAATAGCCGTGGTGGTCAACAACCACCTCAAAGTGTTCCTCCAACTAAAGCATATTCTCCCCGACCACCTCCTGGTTGGGTCAGCCCTTATCAGTATCATTGGTCACCTCCTTCATGGGCCATTCCATCATGTCCATACCCCACAGTTGCCCCTAGGTCCTATAACAACTCAGGCATATTAGGTCCAACACCTTGTGCACCTACACCTGATCTGCCTACGCAAGCATATTCGGTAGACACAACACCGACGGATATGAAAGTGTTTGACCTAAAACCAATCATGTATGATGAGTTAGCAAAAACTTTCTGCTACTCTTATTTAATTTCATTTGATAATAATAAAGTATTTATTTGTTATGTTACAGGCTTAATCTATTTGAAGTGTATTAAATAAGATGTTCCATAGTTTAGAGCAAAGCTTCTAGAATTATAATGAGATTGTAATAATGAGATCTAGAAGATAATAGCTTTAGACTTAAACAGTTCCTGATCATAGGATAACTAATTGGAAATTGGTAAATCTTTAAAGATCAGTACATACTATGCTAGCTCTCTTAGGAGGATGTCTGTTCTCATAGACATTTGTGTGGTGACACTTTATCTAGTATGTAGGTGCTTATTAAGGAATAAGTTCATTGAACATGACTCGATAAGTAGAACAACTAATGGAGTTTACTCACGTGTCGATAGTTGTTTATTAAGTAAATAGTTGTACAAGTATCCTTAGACTTGAGATCGTTAGAGTAATCTCGTACACAATGATTTATGTTTTGGTTTAGTCCTTAGTCTCTAGGACATTCATTAGGTCCATTCTGGGCATAGTGATTTGTGTATGGAGATAGTTAACGGATCAATAAAGGATCTGCCCCTTCCAGTAAAGGAAGTGAATATCATATGTTATTCTTAAATATACAAGTTCAGGAATCTCTGGCCAGAGTGAATGAAATTAGAAAGAGTTTCTAATTTGCATTAAAAGGAACTTTGCATTACGAATAAGAAATCATATGATTAAATTAGAGAGGCTTGACACGAGTTTCATGCCTTGTATTTAATCGGGATATTGAAGGGTAGAAGGAATTAATTGTACGGTAACTAATTACTGACATGTTCTAAGTATTCTAAGCAATGATTTCGTATTATCTGGATAGTCGCGATATGTTGAAAAACATCACTCACGATGTAGAATAAATATAATTAATCAGATCAATTAGATTTAATGAATTAATAGAATTCATATAAATAATAAAAAAAATGTTTATTATTATTTATTTCTACTACCGGCTTAATATTGAACCTAAAGAGTCACACCGTAAAAGAGATTAAATTATAGATGAAGGAATAATTAATAATAACTAGTCATTATTTATTTATGAAATAAATAATTACTTAGCAAATTTTATGAATTAATTAAATGAGATTTAATTGATTATAAATTATTTAAGATAAGATCTTAATATTATTAATTAAATATTTAATTAAAGTAATTAAATATGAAGAGAGAATAATTTTCTAAAAGAGTTTAGAAAAAGGAATTAATGATTAAAATAGTTTTAATCATTAACTAATTAATTAATAAGATTAATTAATTAAAAAGGGAATTAATAATAAGATATTTATAGAAAATATCTCAGCTGAGATATTTGCCTATAAATATAGGATTATAAACCCTAATACTGGAACCCTAATATTTTGTGAGAAATATTTTAAAAGGGAGGCAACCCTAATTTCCTCTCTAGCCTCCTCCTTCATCTTTTAGTTTGATTCTTGGTGGATATCTTTAGAGCACTCCACACTTGAGGGGTGATTGCAAGGATTGAAGAACAAGATCTTCTCTAGCTGTTGCCGGAAAGCAATCGAGGTATTCTTCAATTTATAAAATAATTTTTGTATCTATATGTATGTATACATAGGAATATATGCAAATAAATGTTATTCAATGCTTCCGCTGGTGCATAAATTTATTCAATGGTATCAGAGCATAGGTTGTATGCATATAGATTCGTGGTCAAGTTTCAGAATTTTATGAGCATGTATATATTTATTATGATTTATACAAGCAATATCATGTTTTAATTATGATTAATATGATACTTTTCGTCAAAATTGTTTTGATAATTTTCCTGGGTTCTATAAGTGTTGTAGATCGTCCAGTTAATTTTTCATAATTTTCTGATGCGTAGAATATTTATTATAAATTTTGAAAGCAATAATAATGATTTAATTATGATTAATTCATTACTGTTCCTCAAAATTTATTTTATATTTTTCATGTGTTCTACAAGTGTTGTAGATCATCCAGGTATTTTTAGAATATTTTTCTGAGAAATAAATTATTTATTATGGATTTTTAAAGTTGTTTTTAATTAATTCATAATTAAATAATAATATCTGGAAAAAAAGGATGTAACTCATTGTGCGCATGCGTTACAAGCTAAAAAGGGTTTTTGGATTGTAACGCATACCCGAGATGCGTGACAGGGTGTCTTTCACGCGCCTGACGCGCGTGCGCGTATGGGGATCCGTCATAAACTTCTCGGGAGGCGTGCGGGCGCGTGGTAGCTCAGAATGGGGCGTGTAATATACCGTTAGATTCTTTTTTCCGAGACGGTTCTAATGGTATATTAAAATAATTTTTCTGAAATTTTTTCGAACTGTTTAGAGCTTCCAAAAGTGTTTTAAAGCAAGTTTTAACTGTTTTAAGTTGCTTTTAAATACACCATGTGATACACAGAGATGTATAATACTTATATGTTGTAATATATGATTTAACATGCCTACCTTATTTTTATTCGTGATTATATATATGTGATATATGCTTGAATTATCGTGAGATGATAGATTTAGGTGAACTTAATTAACATATGGCGTATGTTAGACAATCTAGAATAGTGAAATTGTTTCGTGACCTTTATTTACATATTATGAATACAATCATGAGATTTTTGTGTTTATGAAACACGTGATTGAATATGAATTTTCAACTTAAGTGAAAGGATGATTCTGTCAAACAACAGATGTTCTATCTGTAAGAAAGGGGGTTATTAAGAGACGCCTTTTGACAATGCTCCACCCCTGGCCTGGGATGACTCCAAGTATCAATAGTTGATTTGAAATATTTAATCCAATCTAAAAGAATCTCTTTATAATATGATTATGATTGTAACATAATATAATCCCCTAAAATATAAAGAATATCAAGTAGTAATTGGCCATAAAACACAAAGGGCTTGTGTTGGTCATAGCCTTCCAACATAATAGAAAGTATTTCTTGTTTTTGAAACTCTGTCGTTTCGTGCTACAGCCGAGGGCGTTGTTTCCGAAAGAAGAGATACTTGTCTATAACATGATATGTGTATGATGAATTGGAATCTCATGGTCGTTACGTGCTACAGCCGTGGGCTATTTAAAACTAGTTTAATTATACGAGATGTTGGGATTGACTTGACTTAGAATATTGAGTTTGTCGTGCCACAGCCGTGACTCAAGTATTCAAGAGGCTAAAGTAAGATTAGGGAATAACATGAGATGTAGCTGACAAGTGTTGTCTGCCTATTGAACGTTACATGGCGTTTCGTGCTACAGCCGAGGTTGTGTGATGGAATGTAGGATCCCTATCCCACTATCATTATGAATGCTTAATTTCAATAAGGGATATAGAAATTAGATAGAATAGTGGGAGGCACTTATGAATAAAGACCTGATTCATATGGTGTTTTAGATAATGAAATAGAGTATTTGCTAAATGTTGTTATGTGTTTATTATTTGCAGATTTACTATATACATAATGTCTTCTGCACTATCACTCCGTTGCATGCTCGATGCACACAAATTAACTGGTCCCAACTATGCTGATTGGCTTCGAAACCTGAGAATTGTTCTCAGGATTGAGAAGAAGGAATATGTACTAGACTCACCTAAACCTGCTGAACCTGCTCAGGATGCACATAATGATGAACATATTGTGTATTGTAATTGGATAGATGATGCAAGAGTTGCACAGTGTGTTATGCTGGGATCCATGAATGATGAGCTCCAAAAGCAACACGAGCATATGGATGCTCACTTTATCCTTATGCATCTACAAGATTTGTATGATGTGGCAGGAAGGACAGCTCGATATGAGATATCGAAGGAGCTGTTCCGTTGTAGGATGACTGAGGGATCATCTGTGAATGTTCATGTGCTCAAGATGATCAATTTGATTGAGCGTCTTGGACAACTTGGATTTGTCATGGATGGGGAGCTGAATCAAGATCTGGTCTTGCAATCACTTCCACATTCATTCTCGCAATTCGTTGTGAACTTTCACTTGAACAAGTTGGATGTCAGCTTGCCTGAACTCCATAACATGCTGAAAACTGCTGAGTCGAATTTTCCCATAAAGAAGAGTTATGTTCTTCTAATTGGTGAAGGCTCTAACCCTAAGAAGAGGAAGAAGAGCCCTCCTAAGAAGAAGAAGAAGGTAGGTGAGAAAAGGCTAGTTTCTCCAAAAGCTGAAGATCCCAAAAGCAAAGTTGTTTGCTTTCACTGCAACAAAGTGGGGCACTGGAAGAGAAACTGTAAGGCTTACCTTGCAGAATTGAAGAAGAAGAAGGGTGGTGAGACTACCGCTTCTGCTTCAGGTATGTACATGATCAAACTAAATATGTCACTTAATCAAACTTCTACTTGGGTATTAGATACCGCCTGTGGTTCTCACATTTGCAATTTGTTGCAGAGACTAAGGAGAAGTAAGACTCTTGAAGAAGAAGAGGTGATCCTACGTATGGGCAATGGAGCAAGAGTTGTTGATGTAGCTGTAGGATCGTTTGATTTACTTATGCCTACGGGCAAGACTATTATTTTGGATAATTGTTATTTTGTTCCCTCAATTATGAGGAATATTATTTCTATTCCCATGTTAGACTTGGATGGTTTTTCGTTTGTTATTGAGAATAATAAATGTTCAATTTTTAGAAATAATGTTCTTTATGGTGTTGGTATTTTAAATAATGGTTTGTATGTATGTGACGTAGAACATAGTTTACTTCAAATTGAACATAGTAATAAAAGAAAAAGAGATGATGAAAATCCCACCTACTTGTGGCACTGCAGACTTGGTTATATTAGTGAAAATAGACTTAAGACATTGCATAAGGAAGGGTTACTAGAACCTTTTGATTTTGAATCATATCCTACATGCGAGTCTTGTCTGTTAGGCAAAATGACCAAATCTCCATTTAGTGGACATGGAGAAAGAGCTGCGGAGTTGCTTGGATTGGTACATACAGATGTGTGTGGGCCGATGTCCACGCAAGCCATGGGTGGATTTTCATACTTCATTACTTTTACAGATGATCGATCTAGATTTGGATATGTGTATTTGATGAAATACAAATCCGAAGCCTTTGAAAAGTTCAAAGAATATAAGTATGAAGTAGAGAAACAAACCAAGTATAGTATTAAAACCTTTCGATCAGATCGAGGAGGTGAATACTTAAGTGGCGAGTTTCTAAAGTATCTCAAAGAAAATGGTATAGTCTCTCAATGGACTCCTCCGGCCACTCCCTAGTTGAATGGAGTATCCGAAAGGAGAAATCGAACTTTGTTGGACATGGTTCGATCCATGATGAACTATACAGATCTTCCAGTATCACTTTGGGGTTATGCATTGGAAACATCAGCATATATATTGAACAAGGTGCCTTCCAAATCTGTTCCTCAAACTCCGTATGAGATATGGAAAGAAAGGAAACCGAGTCTTAAGCACGTTAAGATTTGGGGATGTCCGGCTTATGTCAAGAAAGTTGACCCCGATAAGCTAGAATATCGATCCGTGAAATGTAGGTTTGTAGGATATCCTAAAGAGACTTTAGGGTATTACTTTTACATCGAACAAAGAGTTTTTGTCTCCCGACATACTACCTTCCTGGAAAAACAGTTTATCCTTGAAGGGAATAGTGGGAGCAAGATTGAACTTGATGAAGTTCATGAAGAACAAACTACTACGGTTCAAGAGGAAACACCTGTTCATATTGAACAACCTTCCGTAGAACAGCCCATCCGTAGATCACAAAGGGTGTCTCACCAACCTGAGAGGTATTATGACCTTGTCATTGAGAATGACAATAAATTGGCGGTCATTGATGGGGACGACCCTATGACCTTCAACGAGGCTGTGAGTAGTGTTGACTCAGAGAAATGGCAGAGTGCCATGAAATCCGAAATAGACTCCATGTATGCCAACCAAGTATGGACTTTGGTAGAGGCACCCAAGGATATGAAGCCTATAGGGTGCAAGTGGATATATAAGAGAAAGATTAGAGCAAATGGCCAGGTAGAGACCTACAAGGCCAGGCTCGTGGCAAAAGGATTCAAACAAAGACAAGGGATTGACTTTGATGAAACTTTTTCGCTTGTAGCCTTGCTCAAATCAATTCGGATTTTGCTTGCTATTGCAGCTTACTATGACTATGAGATCTGGCAAATGGACGTAAAGACGGCTTTCCTCAATGGGCAACTTGAAGAAGAAGTGTATATGACACAGCCATAGGGTTTTATTTCCATAGGAAATGAACATCTAGTATGTAAGCTACTACGAACCATATATGGGTTAAGGCAAGCTTCTCGAAGATGGAACATCCGTTTTGATGAGACAATCAAAGAGTTTGATTTTATCAAAAACATAGATGAACCATGTGTCTACAAGAAGGTTAGTGGGAGCGCAGTAACATTTCTTATTTTATATGTAGATGACATACTCTTAATAGGAAATGACATACCAATGCTGCAATCAGTAAAAATGTGGCTATCAAAGAACTTCACTATGAAGGACTTGGGAGAAGCGTCCTACATTCTTGGTATGAAGATCTATAGAGATAGATCAAGAAGAATGATAGGTCCAACCCAAGGTACGTACATCGATAAGGTGCTTAAAAGGTTTAGCATGGAAAACTCCAAGAGAGGTCTCATACGGATGAGCCATGGAGTCTCCCTTTCTGACAAGATGTCTCCTAAGACACCTGAAGAAAGCGAGCGTATGAGTAGGATTCCTTATGCGTCGGCAATAGGATCTATCATGTACACGATGTTATGTACTAGACCTGATGTTGCTCACTCAATTAGTGTGACTAGTAGATATCAGTCAAATCCAGGTGAAGACCACTGGAAAGCAGTGGAGATGTTAGGTCCAAATGTGTTGTAGAGGAGGGGGGTGAATACAACTTTTCGAATTAATGAAGCAATAAATACTATGTAATAAATGAACACAATGATTCAAGGAATATATGTCTTATATATAACTTGAAAGGGTTGCTACAACATTCATTACACAGTACACTAGAAGTAAAGAGGGTAGTAAATGATACTAAGCTCTGTGAATACTCTCTCTCTCTTTTACAAGTGTTTATCTTGAAAATATTGCTCTCTTAAACTAATACACAAGTACTTCTATTTATACTACTTGTAATCTATGTCTTGTAGTCTTCAAAGATTAAAATATACGTGGCCCAATGATATCCACATAAATCTTATCTTATCTTGAAAGCTTGGAAATCTGCCAATTAGATGATGCCATGTGTCATGTTGAAACTGCCCTCCATGTAGAACATCTACTTGAGAACTTCTACTTGGCCATTTCGAATATCTATCTCGAATATTCTACATAGGAATGTTCTACTTGGCCATCTCGAATATTCTATCTCGAATATTCTATCTCGAATATTCTACATAGGAATGTTCTACTTGGCCATCTCGAATATTCTATCTCGAATATTTTGTACTTAGAAAAATTCTGGGCTTTAACTTGAAACTTCAATGCAGCATCTTGAGCTTGTGATTTCTTTATGTCTTCCAAATTCTTCAACAAGCTCTTGAACTTGGATCTCTATTACTGACATAAACATACTATCAATGTCCTGACACTTGATGCAATGGTCTGATTCATAAGTGACTAGTCTTGATAGTGTCTCTGCTTCTTGAATAGATTACCATTTTCAATTAGTAATGTGGCTTTCCAAATATTGCTTTCCTTCTTGTTCACTTGAAATCAATTAGTCTTATTGATACTGATAGTTATGATCTTGAGTCTTTAAGTTACAAATCACTGAGGCATGAACAACTCTGTCTTGAACTTCTTTCAATGATTTCTTCTTTATTTGATCATAGTTAACATGTTGAATTGTATCAATTACCCTGTCTTCATTTAGCATTGATTTCTTTGTGGCTTCATGTTCTTGATTGTCTTCTGGTTAAGTATCTTTTCTTTTAGTTGAGTAACATAAGTTATAGTGTTACAAGTTTAGACACTCTGCCTTTCAATCTCCCCCTATTTGATAGTCTAACAATGACATTCAAATTAACAAAGGGATAACTCAACTAAACAATGAGACGAGAAAAAGATAAATAACATTACTGTCTTGTTTGAATTACAACTGAAATAAACTTGAAAACAATTCAAAGAACTAGAATAAATAAAACTTAAGCTAGACAGAAAATTCGAACTTCGAATTAAAGATCATTTGAGTGATTCCTATCACCTGGATTATTTCAAACCTTTCAGTCAAACTTATATCACCTTATTGGATCCACTCTGATTCACGGTTACAGTATGGTACGTTAGCCTATCTCGCATACCGTGATCAGGTGAATTTTCCTCAAGTGAGTTAAAGCAACCAAAAAGATATGAAGTTTTTCCAACTTCAAGTTCACACCACTCTGACTGTTAATTCTAATTCCGTCTCTTCTTCCTAACTTCTTCAGCTTGGCGCTTCTCCTCCTTCAACCTTCTGCGCCTTTCCTTCTGTTGTTGTTCTTTCTTGTAAACTGGATCATGAAGCTGCTTCCACCTTGCATTCAACAGACTTACCGCTTCCATTTCTAAAGGATTCCTGGGCTCTGGATAAGGATGCCTGAAAAGCCTTCTGAGTTTGTCCACCTCCTGAGTAGTTCTGATCTTTGGAATGTCCTCAAAATTTTTCATTATGAGCTGTGACTTCCAATGAGACTTATCAGCCTTAAACTGACAATAGATCATTTTAGGGTAGCCCTTAACACGGTTAGTATTGTGGACACTAGCCGCATCTCGCTCCATTCTCTTCTTTTCCACTACTACTTCAGATAAGTACTTCAGGAGTCTCTACTTCTCATATACATTCTCATTCTCCACTTCGCCCCATTTGAATACTTCTAAAACTCTCTCTAGAAAAGCAGCATCTTGAGTCTGCAGCAGCCATTTCCTACTCATATGCAACAATGTTTGATTTTGGTCTGCGTCTATGAATGCTAAAGCATCAGCTGTGTCATCGTCATATGAGTGTATCCAGTATACACTATCTCTCCCTGGAACACCAACTGCCTCCCTTATTTCTCCTTGTTCCAGAGATCCAGAAGGAAGAGTCAGAGCTTCATCTACATTCTTAACAGCTTGTAGAATATTCCACTTTCTTTCAATTAGCTCCGGCTCAATCTTTACATTGTCTAGAGGGTTTGGAGCAATAATGTCACACTTCCAGATTTCATTGCTCATCTTGAATATGACCCTCTCAATGAACTCCACTGACTTCTCCTTGATGTCAGAAGTGAATCCCTTACTCATCATTTGCCTGCATACCGCCTTTAGGGATTCTACTGATAGAGCCATTAGGTCATTTTCCTCTAAGCACACCCTCTTCATCTTTCCATCAATAACCATCCGAACAATATCAGGATTCGCTGAGAATTCTGGTCCCTTGTCCTCTGCTAGCTGCATTAACTGATCCCTATACAGAATGCTAAGCTCCTCAGCTTGAGAATATTGAATTTTTGTTGCTAGCAAGAACAACTCTGACGCAGATCTTCTCGAGATGAATTGATCATCCACATACAAGAAAGATGTCGGGACTCCTTCGACTAAAGACAAGATGACCTGCCATTCCTTAACCATTGCATTATATCCAACTCTGACTTTTGAGATCAACCTTTTCAAAGCATTTATGTAGTCAACAATCAGTGGATTCTGCAAGTTCAAGTTGTAGAACAAGTCTTCCGCCTCTTTGTTATGAGTTCCTTTTGTACAAACTCCTGATAGAATCTTCCTTGCATCATCCCATTTCTGTCCTATCCTTTTCTTGTCCAGATCTACTTGAGGATCAGCTAACCTTGCAAGCTCATGATCATACTGTTTCTCCTTAAGCTCCGCTTTCTTTTCAAGAAAAACAGCCTCATCCTGCATCATCTTCATTTTATAGAACCGAGCTTGTTCCGAGGCCAGCTGTTGGGCTTCTAGAGTTTCCTTATCAACAGGTATTTCTTCAGGCTGTCCGGAAGACATTCCAGCACCTCCACCTTGTTCCTTCAAGGATCTTCTAATAGCATGTGCTAACGAAACATCCTCCATATCAGAATCTGAATCAAGTACTGCATGTGCCTCTTCCTGATGACGACTCAAGTCAATGAATGGCTCTTCTTGTTCAGCCACCACTGCCTTACCCTTCCTCTTTCTTTGAGCCTCTTCTTCATTCACTGGCTCATTTTCTTTGACAACATCAGCAGTTTGTTCTTCAATTTCTTCAATTATTACCGACTGCTGTCTCGTCTCCTTACCACTCTCCCCCTTAGGTGAGTTATCCCCGACACCACCTTTCTCGCCAGATCCAGCAGTTGTATGAGAACCACCAAAACCAGAACCCGAGGGTCCAGCTCCACCAGCACCTCCAGCACCACCAGTATCATCATGATCAGGGGGAGGCTGAGTGAATTGTTCGTCAAAGCACTCGGGAGGAACAAAGCTTCTAACTGCATACATCATCCTGCTGATCTCTGTCGCCATGGTATGCATTATGCTCTCCACTGCTCCCATTCTCTCATTCAGAGTGCTGCCCAAGATACCACCAGCATGGCCCAAGTCATTCACTTTATTTGTCAATTCATCCATCGCTGTTGCTTGACTGGCCATCCGTGCTGCGTAATCATCAAGAGCTCGTTGATTGTCACCAATATTTATCCCCAATTGCCCCATTGACTGCCTGAACTGCTTGATTTCAATTTCAATTGCTGTCATACGCGTGTCAAGATTTTCAAGATAAAGGGACGGTGTTTGGTCTGGGTGTCCTCGCTCTAAAAATCGTTCTGGTAGTGTTTGTCGCTCGGTTTCGGGCCTTAAAAATGAAGGTCCCTCACTCCCTAAACGCTCACACACACTCCCTGTCTCACGCTCGTGTATGTCTTCAATAATATTCCTGAAAGTGAAAGCAGTACCTGCAGAAACTGGATAAGTAAAGTGAGTAGCAGTTATGGGATCTGTTCCTGTCATACCCTGAGGTGGAATCTCAAGTTGAGAGGCTGCAGAGTGTTCTAGTACAACATCAGAACCGATCCTCTCTGCAGCATCAGTACGTACCGGTGAAGGTACTTCTGAAGCAATGAAAGCTTCTGGCCTTTCTGAAGTAACAGGCTCTTCAGAAGGCCCCAGATCCTTACCAAAATTCTTAGGTGTAGAATGTGCAAAGGTAGAACCACTCTCGTGAGGTGGAGTGGGTGTGAATGACATTCTAGGTTTGGACTGGGCTGAAGAAGTTGCAGCATGTGAAACTTTGGCTTTCTTCCGAATAACTGGCTGCACTTCTGGGTCACTCTCAGAGCCCTCACCTAAATCTACAGATGCCAGCCTTTTAACTCCCGTGAGCAAGGGTGAAATAGAAGAATCAAGAGTTTCAGACTCAGAATCAGAAATATAGCTCTCACCCTGGGATAGATCCTGCGGGCTAGCAGAATCTTGGGCAATGGAATCAGATTTAGTTGAAGAAGTATCAGTAGTGTGAACAGAGAGTTGCTCTTGTTCATAGAAGTTACCTCCTTCATTACCTTGTCCAGCGAAGGGATCAGGATCAGCATGTGGAGTAGGTTGTCTTTCCCTGTGACCGGCAGAGGATTGACCGTGAGAGTGGCCATCATCATCCTCATCACTTTGAGGCTCTTCAGGAATCCCTTGAAATGCGTCAGCATGTGCAGATGGATTCTGAGCATGTGATGATACGTGCGAGGTTCCCGCCATAGTAGTAATACCTGCATCATACTGAAGCCACACTTGAATATTAGCAGGAATAATCAGCGCTTTACCGTGATGTTTATCCTGATTAGCAATTGTTGTGAGTGACTTGGTGCCCGTGCCAAGTGATGCAGATGTTTTACTCGTTGCAAATGCCTGTCTTACAGCTAAAGCATTAGTCGGTACTAAATGATTAATGAGCATTTGTAAGAAACGAGGATACCAGCATACAACGTTAGTAGTTGCAAGGTTTCTGTTTGCAGATGATCCCATTGTAGCCACTATTTCGGAAAGAACTATTCTTCCATAATTAATGTCCAGTTCACGGGCTAGGGAAACGGCAAAGATCTGTATGTGAATTGGAATCTGATGATAATCTTTTTCGCGCGGCCGAAAACATCGCGTGATGGCCTCGAAAAAGTAATTCCATTCCACCTGGAAGTATTGTTTCTGGATGGCGCCAGCTAAGATCCGTCCAGAAGGAGGATAGCATCCAATCTCCTCAAAGAATTTGAGACGATCTGCCGTCGAAGGTTCAGGGTCATAAACATCTTTAACTGGAAAGCCCAGAACCCTGTTGAACACTTCCTCCGTTACTTCATATTCCTGACCCGCCAAGGTAAACCTGAAACCATAGGGGGTAGATTTACTCCCGAAAGTAACCGCACTAGTCCATAATTGCTGTAAAGCATCATGGACTAGTGTTGGTTTAGCAGTAAACGCAACACTAGCCTTGGAATACAGATTGAGGAATCGTATCCAAAACTTGAATCGTGGGAGTTGATCACCAATTTCCGTACTAATGTTATAAAAATTATTTTTCGCAAGAATAAATTGGTGAGCCATTTGTAAAATAATTTTCCTTGAGTTAATGTGATATTTTGAAAAGAAACAATTAAGGTAAACACTTAAGGAAAAAAATGTAATCTAATTAATTCCTTTTAGAGAATCGAGAAGATGAACAGCCGATTTGAACTAAACTACGGAATGAATTATGATCAAAATCAAAACAAACAGAATCCAGTCCAGTAAATACTGCAACCCAAATCAGTGATATAAAAACTAAACTATGTTTGTAAATAACCGTGATAGTTGTGTGTATATCTGTGTGTATATGACAAACTGAACAGATGAACAGACAGGTCCAAATACACAAATACAGGGCAAACAGAGAATAGTAAATTGAAAACGGGCAGCAGTTCGAGATATGTAAGAGTTTTAACACAACTCGAATGAACAGGGCAATGACTGTTTGAAATCGCAGGGAGGGAGGGTGGGGGCTGTAAAAATTTAGGGTTAAAACGATTAGGTAAAAGTGAAAAGAAAGACGGGTTAATGTTGTATATATAGGCATATATGTGCAAAGACGAGAATATCCCTGTGAAAATAGAAAAAAAACGTTAAGTACATACAGGGGAACATCAAGTCGAACACTATCTCGAACATCAAGTCAAATATTCGAGATAGTGTTCGAGATAGGTCTATCTCGAACATCAAGTCGAATATTCGAGATAAAGTTCGAGATGACACTAACTCGAACAAATAATCACTTGATCAATTAATACAGCTTAATAAACCCACCAGGGAATCCCATCTCGAATATCAAGACAAAATTCCATTAAAATGAGTAAAATTGCAAGTACAAACCTGGGAACACTATCTCGAATATCAAGTCGAATATTCGAGATAATGTTCGAGATGGGACTCAAGTCGAACATCAAGTCAATGTTCGAGATGGGACTCAAGTCGAACATCAAGTCGAATATTCGAGATAATGTTCGAGATGGGACTCAAGTCGAACATCAAGTCGAATATTCGAGATAATGTTCGAGATGGGACTCAAGTCGAACATCAAGTCGAATATTCGAGATAATGTTCGAGATAGGACTCAAGTCGAACATCAAGTCGAATATTCAAGATAATGTTCGAGATGGGACTCAAGTCGAACATCAAGTCGAATATTCGAGATAATGTTCGAGATAGAGATTAACTCGAACAATTTCCCAGACTTGGAATTTTAAACAGGCACACAGGGAACTGTAACTCGAAATTCAAGTCGAATTTCGAGATGAATTTCGAGATAGACCTTATCTCGAATATTCTTCCCAGACTTAGAATTTTCAAAATTTTTCAATTTGGAAGATAGTCAGAATAATTTGGCAATTTTTTTCAACAACAATTAAATTTTGCCAAATTAAGATAAATATCAATTCAAGGATTTTTATCAAAGCAAATAATAAAAACATTCCTTGACAATTCTAAGGCCTCTTAAATTAAACAAAATTACATGAAAAACACATGTAAATTCATCTAAAAATCATAAAAAATTTAGAATAATATGAATTTAACTCCCCCTATGATCATGCAATCATACCAGCATAAATTCAAAGATTTAACTAATAATTACACATAAAACACAATGAATTCATGTAAAATAACACAACATGCATCCTAAAATACTCATTACTTAATCATTTTAAAGTCCAAGTCCATAATGATTAATTAGCATCCAGAAGTGATATTTTGAGCAATTGTAGAGATTATTTACATATGTTTTCAACTTTGTATCAATAAAATAGGCAAATGACAAGACTAAAAACATATGTTCATGATTAAAAACTGAAATTTTGCAGATAGGAAAAATCACTAACTTGTGTTAAGCATTCCCAATTCACCAACCAACCTATTGAATGTTACTTCATCAAGAGGTTTAGTGAATATATCTGCAATTTGTTGCATTGTGGGCACAAAATGTAGCTCCACAGTCCCCTCCTCGACATGTTCTCTAATGAAATGATACCTGATATCTATATGCTTGGTTCTTGAGTGGTCTACAGGATTGTTGGTCATGGCAATGGCACTTGTGTTGTCACACATGATTGGAATCTTTTTGTGCTCCATGCCATAATCTTTCAATTGGTTCCTCATCCACAGTATTTGAGCTACACAGCTTCCAGCAACAATGTACTCAGCTTCAGCAGTAGAAGTAGATACTGTGTGTTGCTTTTTACTTTGCCAGGATACCAATCTTCTGCCAAGAAATTGACATGCACCAGATGTGCTTTTTCTATCAATCCTGCAACCTGCATAGTCTGAATCCGAATAGCCAATTAGATTAAAACCTGTATCTCTTGGGTACCAAATCCCTAGATTTGATGTTCCCTTGAGATACCTAAAGATTCGTTTGACGGCTATGAGATGTGATTCTCTAGGATCCACTTGGAACCTTGCACACAAACAAGTTGCGAACATAATATCGGGTCTACTTGCAGTTAAATAGAGGAGTGATCCAATCATACCTCGATAGCTTGTGATGTCAACTGGTTTACCTGATTTGTCTTCATCATGTTGCCATGGGAGTCTTAGCTGTTGATGCATCTTCTAGATTATACTTCTTGAGTAAATCTTTGATGTACTTGGACTGACAGATAAAGATTCCATCTTTTTTTGACTGATCTGTAATCCAAGGAAGAAGGACAGCTCTCCCATCATGCTCATCTCATACTTATCCTGCATTAACTTGGCAAATTTCTCGCACAAGCGCTCATTAGATGACCCAAAAATAATATCGTCCACATAGACTTGAACAAGTATTAAATCACTTTTTACATTTTTATAGAACAATGTTTTATCAATTACTCCCCTAGTAAAACCACTTGCAATTAAGAACAAGGATAGGGTTTCATACCATCGTCTTGGGGATTGTTTGAGGCCATAGACAGCTTTGAAGAGAAGATACACAAAATCTACAAGTTCTGGATCAACAAAGCCAGGTGGCTGTTCCAGATATACTTCTTCTTCTAGCTCTCCATTCAGGAAGGCACTTTTCACATCCATCTGAAAAACCTTGAAGTTCTTGTGTGCTGCAAAGGCCAAGAACATCCTGACTGCCTCAAGTCTTGCAACTGGAGCGTAGGTCTCATCATAATCAATACCTTCTTTTTGAGAATAACCCTTCGCTACCAAACGAGCCTTGTTTCGTGTTACAAGTCCGTCTTCATCCAGTTTATTTCTGAATACCCACTTAGTTCCAATTACTGATCTGTTCTTCGGTCGGGGTACCAGCTTCCAAACTTTCTGCCTTTCAAACTCATTGAGCTCCTCTTGCATTGCAATCACCCAATCAGTATCAACAAGAGCTTCTTCTATTTCTTTAGGTTCAAGCTTGGATAAGAACCCAGAATATAAGCAAATATTAGCCATGTCAGCTCTTGCAGTTCTTCTAGTAGTCACACCAGCATCTGGATCACCAATTATTAATTCAAACGGATGGTCTCTACTCCATACTCGTTCTCTTGGACATTGTCTTGATGATTCAGCTTGACTTTCTGAGGTGTTGTGTTGATTACTTGTGGTATTTCCACTAACTCCCCCTGAGTTAGTGCCAGCTCCTACAGAACTAGTGTCATCTCGTCTTGAGCCTTGAACACTTGTCCTTGAGCTGCTGTTTACTCCCCCTGAGTTGTTGCCGGATCGTGTGGAAGAAGTTTCTTCTGATCTTGTAGGATTCGATTGTTCATTAAGCTCAGATGTTTCTTCACGAACACTTGGAACATTTGAAATGACAACCAACTCAGGTTCATCTTCAAGTTCATCTAAGTCCAGATTCTGAAATTTAAGGGACTCTGGTTCACTAGAATCTTTAGATATTGATGGGAGTTTGGTATCGTCGAATCTGACGTTGTAGCTTTCAGTCACTTTTTGATCATTCACTAAGAATACCCGATAAGCTGCCACCACATCTGTAGAATAACCAACAAAGATTCCTTCACGAGCTTTTGCTGCAAATTTGCCTAGATTTTCATTATCTATAAGCACATAGCATTTAGCTCCAAAGACATGAAAGTATTTGATTGTAGGTCTTCTGTTATTTATTAGTTCACATGGTGTCTTTTCTTTATCTTTTATGATCAGGGTTCTATTCTGAGTGTAACATACTGTACTCACTGCTTCGGCCCAAAAGTAAAGAGGAAGTTTTGAATCATACAACAATGTTCTTGCTGCTTCAACCAAAGTTCTGTTCTTCCTTTCAACTACTCCATTTTGCTGTGGAGTTCTCGGAGCTGAGTACTGACGACGTATTCCCTTAGATACACAGAAGTCATTCAGCACTGCATTATTAAATTCAGTACCGTTGTCTATTCTAATCGTCTTTACAGTAAGTGTTGAAACATTCTCAATTTGAGTGATGTGATCAATGATTAGGAAAGGTACTTCGTCTTTCGTCATTGCGAACAATACCCATGTATACTTGGAGAAGTCATCCACGATTACCAAAGCATATCTTTTCCTAGATAAGGATAGGACATTCACTGGGCCAAACAAATCCATATGAAGAAGTTGTAAAGGCTCAGTGATACTAGAAATTTCTTTACTTTTATGTGATGCTCGCTTTGACTTTCCCATTTCACAAGCTTCACAGAGTCCTTTAGGAGCAAACTCCATCTGTGGTAGATCTCTCACTAATTCTCGCCTCGCGAGAGCATTCATCGTTTTGAAGTTTAAGTGAGATAGCTTTTTGTACCATAACCAGCTTTCATCATCTGAAGCTTTGCTGTAGAAACAGGTGACTTCATTCTGATTTGCCGAATCCATGTCTGCAACAAAAAGATCTGCCTTACGAACTCCTCTTAAAGCCAATGAACCTTCCTTAATGTGAGTGATTGACACGCCTTTCTTATTGAAGACAATTTCGTATCCTTTGTCACAGAACTGACTGATACTCAACAGATTGTGCTTCAATCCCTCAACATAAGAAATATCTTCAATGATGACATTGCCGGTCTTCAGTTTGTCATATCCCTTTGTCACTCCTTTGCTGTCATCTCCAAAGGTAACATAAGGGCCAGCTTTCATAACCAACTCTGTAAGCAGGGACTTGTTTCCTGTCATATGCCTTGATGCTCCACTATCTAGCACCCATAAGACTTTATTTCTTTTCTGCTTAATGCCCTGCAATGACAGATTGGTTAGGCGTTCTTCGGAACCCAACTTTGATTGGGCCCGGCTTTTCTATAAGATCGATAGTTATCAGGTATAACAACAGGAGATGCACTCTTTTTAACATTACTAGAGCTTTCGACTTTGTCTTTTCCTTTTTCAGACTTGACAGATTTGTCAGTCTTAGGAGAAGGCTTGTCACTCCTAACTTTAGGAGGACTGGCAGTCTTAGATCTCACATGCTTCTTCTTGATATTAGAACTAGTAGCAGTATTTAAACATGTTTGACTAGTTGCATTCATCAAATTTACAAAAGTTTGCATGACGTTAAAAGTGCATGGCATACAATTAGGTTGACCACATTGTGCATGATTCTGATGCATGTTATTCATTGTATGTGGTACAGGCATGGCATGTGCAACAGGAATATTCATGTTAGATTTACATGCATAAGAAAGATGTTCAGTAGATTTACAGTGATAACATGCTTTCTTTACTCGTTCTGCCTTAACCTCTTTTATGCCCTTTTCTTTCTTAACCTGTTGTTTAACAGCCTTGGCTCCTAATCCAGGTCTAGATTCTTTTCTAGGGGATTTGATTTTAACTGATTTAGTAGGAGTTACAGGTTGTTCTTTCTTCCGATCTTCCATCTCGATTTCATATCTAACTAGTAAATCAGTCTCTTCTTCTTCTCGAGGAGTAAAGTGTTTGAATATTGGTTTAATAGCAGATTTGAGAATTGTAGGTACTTCCTTTTTAATCTCACTGGGACTGGTGTCTACAGGCCTTTTCCCTTCTTTCTTTGATAAGTTAGAATAGTCAAGTCCTACACCAACACCAGTTATCTTCTTAAATGTGCTACTATCAACATTCACTTTACTAGCTGCTAGTTTATAAGCTTCGCATTTTGTTTCTAACTCAGCTAGTTTATTCCTAAGACATGCTTCTATTTCATCTTTAAGGTTGAGCTTGTGTTCCAAAGTTTTAATAGAGTCTCTTAGGGAAGTATCTATAGTGCAAACAGCCTCTAATTCTTCCATTTTTGCCTCAAGCATTCTGCACTTGGCAACAAGTGTTTTCTGTTCTTTTTGAGAAGTATTTAGGCTTTTGCACAGCATATAGATCTCTTCGCTAAGAGCCCCGTTCTGCACCTTATAATCATCTAGAGACATTTCTTCCTTAAGGGTTAGAACTGGTACCTCTGGTTCATCTGATGTTTCAGCCATGAGGGCAAAGTTTACTGTATGAGTAACTTCTTCCTCATCTGAATCATCCCACGCTCTACCTTCTGTGACAACTAAAGCTCTTTTTCCATGTCTTTCCTTCACCAGGGCCTCATACTTGCTTTTGAGGGCTTCATAAGTTTCTTTTGGATATGTCTGTTTAGGCTTCTTGCAATCTGTAGCAAAGTGTCCAGCTTCACCACAGTTATAACATTTGAACTTCATTTTGAAATCCAAAGGAGATTTGTAGCTGGTACTCTTGCCTTTTCCTTTGTAGCCTTGTGAACTACCACCACCCCTAGTAACCCGATAATAAGATGAAGATCTACTTTGCGGTCGGTTACTCTTTCTGAATCTTATATTGCTGAACTTCCTTGCCATGTATGCCACGACACTGTCATCCATGTTGTCCAGCTCTTCTTGGGTGAAGTAGTCGTCATCACTATTTGATGTGCATTCATCATCATTTTCAACTTGAGGTGATGCAGGTGATAACCTAGGCTTTTCTGTAACCATTGCCTTTTTAGACTCTACCTCATCAGCAACTAACCCTGATGCAGCTTCTTTTCCTCTTGAATCATTATCCCATGCTTGATCTTGAAGTGTTTCCAGCTCATAGGTCTTTAGAATTCCATAGTATTCTTCCAGAGTAGTTGTGTGTAAATCTCTGGTTTCTCTAACAGCGTAGACTCTATGTTCAATGCTTTTTGGCTGGTTCCTCAGATATCTCGTGTTGATTTCAACCACGGGGAGAGTTACACCTCTCAGATTCAAATCCAAAACCAACTGACTGAATCTTAGATAGACATCGGTTATACTTTCACCTTTTCTTATCCTGAAAGTGTCATACTCCATCTTGAGTATAAGTGTTTTGTTGCTTCTGACCTCAGAGGTACCTTCCATGACGACCTCTAGCTTATCCCAAATCTTCTTTACTGTAGTTAGTCCTTTAACTACGTTAAACATCTCATGATCTAGGGATTCCATCAGTGTTTGTCGAACGGATGTGTCGAAAGATATATGCTCCTTATCAACATCTGAAAAGTCTACTGCCTTCTTAGACTCAGACCGTTGTGGTACTACCACATCTCCTTCCATATGCTCAGGAACAACAACCATTGGTACAAATTTACCTTTATCGAGGACTTCCAGATATTCAGGATTGACTGATTCAAGGTAAAGTTTCATTCTCAACACCCATTCTTCATAATGATCTCGGTCGAACATTGGAATCTTGAAATTGTTCTTAGGTGCCATCTTAATGCGGATTTAAAGTAAAGATAATAAATTTTTCTTATTACTTGAGTAGTAATTAAAAGAAAATTAAATTATCTTAAAATAAATCAAGGTTCAAATTCTGGACACCAAAAAAATTCTAAGTACCCAAGACTAGGCTAAGTAGAATATCTATGTAGAACTGCCCAAGTCGAATTTCTCTAAGTAGAACTTCTGTCCAAGTAGAATATTCCAAGTAGAATATTCAAGTAGAATATTCCAAGTAGAATATTCAAGTAGAATATTCAAGTAGAATATTCCAAGTAGAACTTTTGTCCTTGGAAGAAATTTTCTGCAGGTCACTTTTAATATTGAATAAACAATATTACTTTTCACACTTTTTGACTTTTGTAGCTTTTCTCACCTAACTCACCTAACCCACGTGCTAGGTACTGAATATCTTCTGTAACATTTTTGTTGTGAGATTTATGTCAAATCAAAAGCCAATAACACCTTTTTAACTTTATGTCTCTTGAAAAAGTAATCAAAAGTTGCTGAGTTTATCTTCTTTATCAAGAACAGTAATGTCTCCTTGAAGAACACCAAAAATCAAAGTACCCAGAATAATTCACAAAAATTATCTAAAGTCTTCCCAAGCTAAATAATTACTCCTGGAGTATTTAAATAATTTTTAGAGTGAGTTTTCTCTGCCAAACAAATTTGAGCACACTTTTCGAGAAGAACTTGAAAAGTAGATCTATAGATGAAAACTCACTAATCTTCTACGAAACACAAGGATCTATGTTTTGTATATTAAACATGAAGCTCTGATACCAATTGTTAGGTCCAAATGTGTTGTAGAGGGGGGGGTGAATACAACTTTTCGAATTAATGAAGCAATAAATACTATGTAATAAATGAACACAATGATTCAAGGAATATATGTCTTATATATAACTTGAAAGGGTTGCTACAACATTCATTACACAGTACACTAGAAGTAAAGAGGGTAGTAAATGATACTAAACTCTGTGAATACTCTCTCTCTCTTTTACAAGTGTTTATCTTGAAAATATTGCTCTCTTAAACTAATACACAAGTACTTCTATTTATACTACTTGTAATCTATGTCTTGTAGTCTTCAAAGATTAAAATATACGTGGCCCAATGATATCCACGTAAATCTTATCTTATCTTGAAAGCTTGGAAATCTGCCAATTAGATGATGCCATGTGTCATGTTGAAACTGCCCTCCATGTAGAACATCTACTTGAGAACTTCTACTTGGCCATTTCGAATATCTATCTCGAATATTCTACATAGGAATGTTCTACTTGGCCATCTCGAATATTCTATCTCGAATATTCTACATAGGAATGTTCTACTTGGCCATCTCGAATATTCTATCTCGAATATTCTACATAGGAATGTTCTACTTGGCCATCTCGAATATTCTATCTCGAATATTTTGTACTTAGAAAAATTCTGGGCTTTAACTTGAAACTTCAATGTAGCATCTTGAGCTTGTGATTTCTTTATGTCTTCCAAATTCTTCAACAAGCTCTTGAACTTGGATCTCTATTACTGACATAAACATACTATCAATGTCCTGACACTTGATGCAATGGTCTGATTCATAAGTGACTAGTCTTGATAGTGTCTCTGCTTCTTGAATAGATTACCATTTTCAATTAGTAATGTGGCTTTCCAAATATTGCTTTCCTTCTTGTTCACTTGAAATCAATTAGTCTTATTGATACTGATAGTTATGATCTTGAGTCTTTAAGTTACAAATCACTGAGGCATGAACAACTCTGTCTTGAACTTCTTTCAATGATTTCTTCTTTATTTGATCATAGTTAACATGTTGAATTGTATCAATTACCCTGTCTTCATTTAGCATTGATTTCTTTGTGGCTTCATGTTCTTGATTGTCTTCTGGTTAAGTATCTTTTCTTTTAGTTGAGTTACATAAGTTATAGTGTTACAAGTTTAGACACTCTGCCTTTCAGGAGAACATCCTTAAGTACTTGAGAAGGACTAAGATATTTTTCTTGTTTTTGGTGGGTCTGAGTTGAAAATAGAGGGTTACACTGACTCTAATTTTTAGTCAGAGTGTGATGATAGTATATCCATGTCAGGGTATGTGTTTACTCTAAATGGAGGGGCGATTAGTTCGAGAAGTCGTAAGCAATCTACGACGGCTGACTCCACAGCAGAAGCAGAGTATATAGCTGCAAGTGAGGCTGCAAAGGAAGCTGTTTGGATGAAGAAATTTGTTTCTGAGTTGGGAGTAGTTCCTGGCATAGAGGGGCTTATTATGTTATATTGTGACAATAACGCTGCAATAGCTCAAGCCAAGGAACCGAGGTCTCACAAGAATACCAAACATATATTGCGACAGTTTCATTTGATTAGGGAGATCATTGAAAGAGGAGATGTCAAGATCGAAAGAGTTGACACACATAACAACATAGCAGACCCGTTCACGAAGCCGCTGTCTCAGTTAAATTTTGATCGTCATAAGGAACGGATGGGTATTAGATACCAGAGTGATTGGCTTTAGGCCAAGTGGGAGATTGAAAGTGTTTGACCTAAAACCAATCATGTATGATGAGTTAGGAAAAACTTTCTGCTACTCTTATTTAATTTCATTTGATAATAATAAAGTATTTATTTGTTATGTTACGGGCTTAATCTATTTGAAGTGTATTAAATAAGATGTTCCATAGTTTAGAGAAAAGCTTCTAGAATTATAATGAGATTGTAATAATGAGATCTAGAAGATAATAGCTTTAGACTTAAACAGTTCCTGATCATAGGATAACTAATTGGAAATTGATAAATCCGTAAAGATCAGTACATACTATGCTAGCTCTCTTAAGAGGATGTCTGTTCTCATAGACATTTGTGTGGTGACACTATATCTAGTATGTAGGTGCTTATTAAGGAATAAGTTCACTGAACATGACTCGATAAGTAGAACAACTAATGGAGTTTACTCACGTATCGATAGTTATTTTATTAAGTAAATAGTTGTACAAGTATCCTTAGACTTGAGATCGTTAGAGTAATCTCGTACACAATGATTTATGCTTTGGTTTAGTCCTTAGTCTATAGGACATTCATTAGGTCCATTCTGGGCATAGTGATTTGTGTATGGAGATAGTTAACGGATCAATAAAGGATCTGCCCCTTCCGGTAAAGGAAGTGAATATCCTATGTTATTCTTAGATATGCAAGTTCTGGAATCTCTGGCCAGAGTGAATGAAATTAGAAAGAGTTTCTAATTTGCTTTAAAAGGAACTTTGCATTATGAATAAGAAATCATATGATTAAATTAGATAGGCTTGACACGAGTTCCATGCCTTGTATTTAATCGGGATATTGAAGGGTAGAAGGAATTAATTGTACGGTAACTAATAACTGACAGGTTCTAAGTATTCTAAGCAATGATTTCGTATTATCTGGATAGTCGCGATATGTTGAGAAGCATCACTTACGATGTAGAATAAATATAATTAATCAGATTAATTATATTTAATGAATTAATAAAATTCATATAAATAATAAATAAAATGTTTATTATTATTTATTTCTACTACCAGCTTAATATTGAACCTAAAGAGTCACACCGTAAAAGAGATTAAATTATAGATGAAGGAATAATTCATAATAGCTAGTCATTATTTATTTATGAAATAAATAATTACTTAGCATATTTTATGAATTAATTAAATGAGATTTAATTGATTATAAATTATTTAAGATAAGATCTTAATATTATTAATTAAATATTTAATTAAAGTAATTAAATATGAAGAGAGAATAATTTTCTAAAAGAGTTTAGAAAAAGGAATTAATGATTAAAATAGTTTTAATCATTAACTAATTAATTAATAAGATTAATTAATTAAAAAAGGAATTAATAATAAGATATTTATAGAAAATATCTCAGCTGAGATATTTGCCTATAAATATAGGATTATAAACCCTAATACTGGAACCCTAATATTTTGTGAGATATATTTTAAAAGGGAGGCAACCCTAATTTCCTCTCTAGCCTCCTCCTTCATCTTTTAGTTTGATTCTTGGTGGATATCTTTAGAGCACTCCACACTTGAGGGGTGATTGCAAGGATTGAAGAACAAGATCTTCTCTAGCTGTTGCCGGAAAGCAATCGAGGTATTCTTCAATTTATAAAATAGTTTTTGTATCTATATGTATGTATACATAGGAATATATGCAAATAAATGTTATTCAATGCTTCCGCTGGTGCATAAATTCTTTCAGGATATTCAACAGACTTTCTCCTCTATGATCTTCCAACATCTCGATGATTCTTGGTACATAGAT
Source organism: Oenanthe sinensis (assembly GCA_028671895.1). NCBI lineage: Eukaryota > Viridiplantae > Streptophyta > Magnoliopsida > Apiales > Apiaceae > Oenanthe > Oenanthe sinensis. The sequence continues at coordinate 36,883,679 of CM053801.1, read as the reverse complement.
ACTGGTGCTTCATCTCACATGGCCGCAAACCCCGGTAAGCTATAAACTTTATCTAATTCAAGCACTGCCTCTCATGTTTTATTTGGCAATGGTTCCCCTATTCTTGCCCAAGGTTCTGTCATAGCACAACTAACCCCAAACCTCACATTGTCTAACGTCCTTGTTACTCCTCAAATAATAAAAAATCTTGTGTCAGTTCGTAAATTCACTAAATATAAAAATGTTTCTGTCGAGTTTGACCCTTTTGGTTTTTCTGTGAATGATCTTCGAACGGGGGGCAAGTCATGAGATGTAATAATAGAGGGGATCTTTATCCAGTCACCAAGTCTAGCATATCCTCACCATTTTATCTTGATGTCTTTTCTTCTCAACTATGGCATCATTGTCTTGGACATCCAGGAGCTCATGTGTTTATCTTTCTTCAAAAACATAATTTAATGTCATGTAAAAAGGAGACTAGCACCAACCTTTGTTCTTCTTGTGAGATTGCTAAACATAAACGTTTGCCTTTTCATACATCTCATTCTATTACTTTTTCTGCTTTTGATATTATTCATAGTGATTTGTGGACCTCTCAGTGTTGAGTGGTCGATGCTATCGTTATTATTTAGTTCTTGTTGATGACTGTACACATTATGTTTAGGTGTAAACGCTAAAATACAATTATGATGTGTACTCTAGAATTCTTCAATTTCACACTATGATTAAAATCCAATTTGAAAAAGAAATAAAGGCCTTCCAATGTGACATGGTTCGAGAATTTGACAATACTCTCTTTCACAAATTTTGTGAAACTAATGGGATGCAATTCAGATTCTCTTTCCCAAACACTTCTTCCCAAAATGGAAAGGCCGAACGTATGATTCGTACACTGAATGATATAAATTGTTCACTTCTCGCTCATGCCTCCATCATATTGGGTCGAAGCTCTTCTTATGTCTACATACCTCTACAACATCCTCCCTACATCAACATTGGGTTTCAGTACTCCCACACATGTCCTTTATCATCGTATTCCCACATATGCCACCTACGAGTCTTTGGGTGTTTGTGTTTTCCAAACTTGAGTGCCACCATGAAACACAAACTTTCACCTAGATCTACACCTTGCATATTTCTTGGTTTTCCTCCTAATCATTATGGTTATGCTTGCTTTGATGTATCAATAAAAAAAACTTATTATATCCTGTCATATAAGTTTTGATGAAACGGTTTTTCCCTTCTCAAACCTACAATCTTTCTCTCCATCCTCATATGACTTCCTTTTGGATGCACCATTACACCCTTTAATTCTAGAACGCTTAATAACCTCTCCCTCGTCTCAGCCTCTACATGTTGTCTCATAAACTCTACATCTAGTCACCAGTCACAAAATCCCCCCTTCCACATAATCGATACAGTGCCGTATATACTCGCCGTACAATCCATACCAGTAGCCCACCACCTCCTCCTCCCCTTCCACCACCACTTATTCGTCACTCAATGACCACTCACTCTCAACATGGCATTCATAAAACTAAGTTACCACTTAACCTTACAGCCTACACTCCCCATATCTCCCCCACTTCTCAAGTCTCATATTAGTGCTCTACAGGATCCACACTGGAAAGAGGCTATGAATGAAGAGTATAGGGCCTTGATTAAATATGGTAAATGTGATCACGTTCCATGGCCCCAGGATGCTAATTTTGTTCGTTGTATGTCATTATTCAAGAACAAATATAATTCAGATGATTCTTTACAGCGATATAAAGCTCGCTTGGTGGCCAATGGTCGAAATCAACAAGTACGGGTGGATTTTGATGAGACATTTAGTCATGTGGTAAAACTTGCCACCATTCGAACAGTGCTTAGTTTGGCTCTTTCTTATTCTTGGCCCGTTCACCAGCTTGATGTCCAAAAATGCATTCCTTCACGGGCATTTGAAGGAGAGAGTGTATATGCATCAACCCCTTAGTTTTGTCAACTCATCCCTCTCACACTATGTTTGTCGCTTACGCAAATCAATTTATGGCCTAAGGCAGTCTCCAAGAACTTGGCATCACAGGTTCATGAGATTTATTATCTAGATGGGTTTCACCTGCAGTAAGAATGATTCTTCTCTATTTATATATAAGCACGAGGGTGATATTGTATATCTTCTTGTTTATGTGGATGATATTGTACTTACAGCATCTACTACTACTTTCCTTCATCATATTATTTCTGCTCTAAGTAATGAGTTTAGTATGATGGATCTTGGGCCTTTGAGTTAATTCTTAGGTAATTCTGTTCATCGTTCTTCTGGTGCCATGTTTCTCACCCAACAAAAATATGTTGAGGAAATTATTGCCCGAGCAAATATGAGCTCCTACAAGCCTGTTCTTACCCCTTTTGACATAAAGGCTAAATTAAGTGCATCTGATGGGTCTGGGTCTAAAGTGTTGGATCCAGCTTTATATCGTAGCTTGACAGGGGCACTCCAATATTTAACTTCACTAGTCCGGATATAACTTATATTGTACATCAAATTTGTTTGTTTATGCATGATCCATAGTCTCATCTCACGGCTATGAAACACATTTTGCGGTATGTTAATGGGACACTTGAGTATGGTTTACATCTTCATGCTTTCCCCGTTACTAGTTTGATTGCATATTTTGATCCGATTGGGGTAGGTGTCCAGATACACATCGCTCCACGTCTGGGTACTGCTTGTTTTTAGGAGATAATATGATTTCCTGGTCTACTAAGCGTCAACCCACCTTTTCATGCTCTAGTGCCGAAGCTGAGTATTGTGGGATTGCCAATGCAGTTGCTGAAACTTCGTGGTTTTGAAATCTGCTGCTTGAACTTCATTGTCCACTCCGTAAAGCTACTATTGTTTCATGTGACAATATCAGTGTTGTGTATCTTTCTTTCAATCATGTCCAACATCAACGTACTAAACACATTGAAATAGATATCCATTTTGTTCATGAAAAGGTCGCTCTCGGTCACGTACGGGTTCTTCATGTTCCCTCAAGCTCTCAATATGCTGATATTTTTACCAAGGGCCTGCCTTCCGTCTTATTTCTAGAGTTTCACTCTAGTCTCAACATTCATCCTTCTTCCATTTTGATTGCGGGGGTGTGTTAATAGATACATAAATAGAGAAATATATTTATTAATGACAGTTTCCTTATTTGTAAATGATAGTTGTTAGGATTTCTATAATTGTAAACGCTAACACATAATATATGGTGAATGAGATACAAACCCTAATCAGGGACTTTATTCCATTAGTAATTTGAAAAATGAAAACAACACTCTCCCCACTTCTATGATCCAAAATCTCACTCTTGATTTGCCTAATCCTAGTCTTAATTCTTAATATTTGATTGTGTTTGAGTTGTTATGAATCTTATATGAATGTTAGTATGCTTGCAATGTTGAGAGAAGGTGCCCAATTGCATGTAATCTGTGTACACTATGTTGTTGATTGTGGTTAACCGGTTTCATGAGAGTATATTTTCTTTTTGTGACTAGAACTAGTTGAGTAATAATCCTATTAATGGATATTGTAGTCACTTATAAGTTTTGTGTTGGCAAAATTACATACTCAACATTTCTGTGTCAGCTCAGTAGATTAATGGATATTGAAGGCCATATTGTCTATGCCCGTGGTGTTAGGAATTTTAATTGAGAAATCTGCTACTTGGTAATTGGTAGATGATTTTAATTGTATCTAAATATCATGGTGGTTTGTGGCTTGTGTTTATCATAAAATTGTTTCTTTAGATTTTCAAGTGAACTCAATTGCATTATTTGAAGAAAAAAAGTTGAGTTACAATTTCTTTTTCTGACTGTTTGTGTACACGTCTACTCTATATCTCCACCTGACTAATGCTATCTTGTAAAGTGATCTTGTTAACATATATATTGTCCTCATGATTGGATTTTATTTTATGTTTAGCTCAAATTAGAAGTGTGCCTAAAAAAATTAGAAGTTTGATGAATGAAAATTTATTAAATTGGTCATTGCATCATATTTAAGACACATTTTCTTGCACACCAAAGTTACTTAGTTATGGACTACTTGAGATGTCATATGAGCATCTCTTGATCTGTTCTTAGGCCATCTAACCACTTCTAGATTCATATTCATCTTATTTACATATGAGTATTTTTAGCTTTACTTATGGAGTCAAGTGAAAATTGCTATTTGCATATGGTCTGCTTGATGATAAATGACTTTGTGTTTGTACACCTTATTTGTGCTTATGTATTTCCTGTGTATGATTGAGTGGTGTAAGTGTAATACTTGAAAGCATACCAGATGTGGTAAGGGTGTTGCTAGATAAATATCTTTGCCTTACTAGAACTATTATCTTGATATAAGCAAATGTGAGCCTAGTTCTATTACCATTTGTATTTTATGTCTACAACTTATAATTCTATGAAAATTCATCCTAGGATTGGTGGCAGGCCTATGACCCTTCATGACTGACAGTGCGATCTATTTACTGATCTTATATGTAATTGTCTGCTATTTTTTTTTCAAGCATGTCATGAGTCATTTATTTAATTGCATGTTCATCTTTCACTAACTGCTTAGTATGACAAGTGAAAGAATACACATATTGTTAGTCTTTACAATAGGACATGAAAGATTTTTTGCTTTAAAATTTACTTACCAATTTGATGTTTATCCTATATAATTAATCTTGTTGTCATGCCTAGAACTGAAGTTTATGCCTAGTTGTGTATATATTACTAGCAGGAATGCAAACTAGTAATAATTCACTTTATCATTAAACTTCAAATATGCGTTACTAATTTTTGTAATAGATTAGTTTGAAAATCATATCTTGTTTCATGCCTAGTATGCATAATCTTGTTCATATAGATACTCGATTAGTTTATTATCAAATCTGATATGATGCATGCTTAGTAGTTACTTGCAAATTAAGTAGATATATGTGTATTGTATCTGATATGGAATGTTACTTGTCATTTTATGAGCATGGAGGGCAATTGTCCTTACTAGTACACTTTTTCTGTAGTTACTACTGCACTATGCATTGTTGGGATTGATTTCTTGATGTCTATCACTATACTTATTTGCAGAATATATGCATTTTATATTAAATTCTCTGCAGAATGATCTTTTTCTAATTGTTTATACTACTACTTGATTAACTGCAGTCACATTCTTGTCATATTTTGCATGATCTCTGCATGTCTAGAAATTGGCACAGTACACATAACCTTTTTCTGAACTTTTTGAAATTTTTTGAATAATTATTATTAGGAAATGTGGTTATTTGTTTCTGTATTTATGTGTGCTGCACCTTAATTCATTTCTCTCATGCATTCATTTGCATGCATCCCTTGTTCATCAAAACCATTATCTTCTTATTCATAACTTGATTACATTCAATTCTCTCCTAGTATCTTAACTGCATCTGTGTGCTTATTTTTATGCATCATACAAATGATTTGGTAAATACTACACATTGTCTTGGTCAAGTCACCACTCCCACAGTCCCTTCCTCCTCCAAAAATAGAAATAAAAAGAAACCTAGAAAACAAGTCAATCCAGTTTCTAGCTACTTATACACACTCCCTAGGTCTATCAAACACAAGATACAACCTGGATGCATAATCGATCTAGACAATAGAACTGAACTCTATCAAATGTTTGCTAAGGCAAACTGGGAGCCTATGTTTTTCTACCCTAATAGAAAGGTATTGCCTAACATGGTGACAAAATTCTATCACAACATGGAGGTAAGAAATGGTGTCTATGACACCTTGTTCATTACTTCTGTGGTGAATGGCAAGGCCATTCTTCTTGACCACATAAAACTTTGTAAGGCCCTCAAACTTAGCCTTATGTTGCTTAAACTGGCAAACATTGACATAACCAAGGAGTTTGTTTTCAACAAAAGTGAACTCAAACTTTATCTTTCTATGTTCTGTGAAGTTGAAGTGCCTCACAATTTGTTTATTGAGGACAGTGGAGTCTGCTGTGAGCATTTTTCTCTCGTGTTCCAAAATTCAGCACTTATCATGATGGGCAATATCTATCCTAACATATTTGCCGACAAGTTGCTTACATTTGTTGAGATTAAGATTATGTACAAGCTAGTTAGTCAAAAGGTGACATTTAACTTGTCCTATGTGATATTGCTTCAAATGATAATTGGCTATAAAAAGGGATATATGCTCTATGGTTTGCTTCTAACCAAAGTGTTTGAGCACTTCAAACTAAACATCAATCAAATTCCCTTCTTTCAAGTTGCTTCCACCATATCTGATAGAGTAATCAGAAATGTTATCCACTTGCCTGTCTTTATTGGACCAACTCCACCAATTTTCATTAATTTGGAAAATGAGAACAACACTCTCCCCACTTCTATGATCCAAAATCCCACTCTTGATTTGGCTAATCCAAACCTGCTGTTGTTGAGACCACTACCACAATCAATGACAAGCCTAACCCCCACCTTTGATTTTGAAGCCCAGTTTGCGAAGCATGTGAAGAGCCACAATGAACTTAAGGAATTATTTAAAATTCTTCAATAAGAATTCAAAGCTTTGTCTGAGAAATTGGACATGACTATGGCTAAAGTTGGTGCTTTAATTAACATCTTGGGCAATACTATTTCTAGGGTAGTAGGATAGAAGATGGATTATCCCAAATGATTAATGTCCAATTAGGTTTGGTAAACATTCCATTTTTTTATCTAATTGAATGAATGGTAGAGGAACTAGTGAGGGCGTCAATTGTGGATGATGAGCCGGGGGTGGTACTAGTGTGAGTGAAATGGAAACTGATGTAACAAGTTTAGTTCCAAGTGGATCTAGATTTGATCATATGGATTGAACTGTAATCTTAGTAACTGATTTCTATTTAGAATATGGAGTCTGTGGTGGTTTGAGTGGTTGTTCTATTGGTCAATATTGTGTCTACTTTGATCATGTGTGTATCTATTATGTGCATACCACATCTATTTGTTGGGATTAGCATGCATTAAGCTGCAAAGTATGTAGAGTGATCATTATATTGTATTTTTGTGGTCATTTTAGAAATACTTTATAAGTATCAGCTAGGGTTTTGATTTTGTCATCTCTGTACCACAAATTATTAATGAATGCAGTTTGTTTTATTATTATTCTGCTACTCTATTTCTCAGTACTAACACAATTTGCTTGCAGGTTCTTACAACAAGATTTGGTTCCAAGTGTGTACACTTTTGGATTTGGGACCTAACAGTGATAAGGAGTGGTTGTAGTTGTAGGAATATTATGCTTGAAACTGATACTTTAGTTGATATACTGATACATTGTGATTAAGTTGTGATATTAGTTTTTAATTCCCCTCCCCTGCAAAAGTTTTTTTATATCTCCCCTCCCCCTTGATTATGCTAAGTTGGTATTTTTGATAGCATTTTTAGACAGTAGAATTTCCCCTTCTCTGACAATTACCTTGTTTATAATTTCATGCAACGGGAACTTGAAATGACTAGCTAGCATGGATGCTTAACAAAAGATTTTTTTCCTAAACTCTAGTTCTATTTTTTGTTCATATGATTAAAATTTAAAATATGCACTGATTCTTACAGGATAAGTTTCACAATTAGTGTCTAATGGGATACATTAGAATTATTTTTTAAATATTAGACTTTATTACAGGATCTATAATATAATCACTCTATTCGAATGTTTTTCGAACGAGTGATAATATTTTGGTCTTCTACATTCGAAAAGAAAGTTTTTTTCCTTATTTTTTTCAGAATCAAATTTTAATTAGTGTCCTATAAATTTTAAATCCTTTAAAATTTTGTTCTCGGAATATTTTTTTTAATTTAATTGTCAAAAAGGGGAAGAAAAGTGTGAAATGGAAAATACAAGCATGCTAATAAATTTGGTAAAAAGAGAGTAAAATTTAAAATTTAATTTTAACTACTACAATTTTACCAAATACATATGTGAAAAAGGGATAGAGTAATGTTAATTGTTTTTATAAAAGGAAAAGACAAGTTTTTATCTAGCATATTATTTTTCAAAAAGGAATTCTCATATTACTAATATTTTGTAGCAAGGTCAAATGGACTATAAAATGGAGAATTGATACAGAATTATTTTAATTCTTATCCAACTATGGAAATCACATGCCAAATTCGGGAAAATGGAGTATACAAGCTGAAACTGGAATAAATGATAAGTTCTCACTTATCAGAAGACATATACTCAATTTTTTCTGAGCATCCTAATTGCTGCATAATATTTGCATGTCTACCTGTAATGCATTAAAATGGAAAAAGATTTTCAACACTGTAGGAGAAGTGTTCATTAGATTTTAAAATCTAAAAATGATAAATTAGATAGTTTCATACACGTATGAGAAGCTTAGGTTGTCACACACATATTTAATTTTACACTAGAATGTTTTGACAAAATATCAAAAAGGGGAAGATTGTGAGATACAGTCTTTTTCAGTAGGTTTTGATTAATTTTATCTTAACGATAATTGTAAATTAAATTAGGGTTAGGAAATTACTAATTAATATAGTAATTATCCCTTAGGTTGCTCGAAGTGATAGTCAACGAGAAGAAAGTCAAAATGGGTCAAACTGCCTTTATAAATGAAACCAAATGATTTTCTCTCTACATATATTTAGATAAGATTTATCAAAATAATGCTAAAATTAAATTAAATTTATATATGTTATATTCTTGATGCAAAGACTAAAGATGAACAAATATAATATTTTAACACTTTTTAAGAGACAGAAAATGTGTTATCTATTTAAAAGAGTGTTGGTTTTGGAGGTTTTCAAGGGATTGTATTTTTAATGTACTTTCTAAATATATTTTTTCAATTAATCTTCAACAAAATCATGCCTAGATACAAAATACAGATTTTATCCCGAAAGCCCTTAATTGTCCTATTTATTTGAATAATTTATATTTTAATTCAAATTAAATATTCCTTGGACTTCATAGTCATTATTATTTTAGGAATATTATGTTTGAATATATTTTGAGTCAAAACGTTAGTCTAAACGTCAACTAGTTCCAGCAAATGGCTATCAATTATTGTTTCGGGCTATAAGGACATCGAAACGAACTTTTTCTCAAACAAATAGCTACACATATCCAAATGACTACTTGGGGAATGTCACTAGAATATTGAAAACGAATTTTAGGATATTTTTCATAATTTTTGGGTGATTTTTTTTTGGGGTAGTAATATCGATACGTAATTGATTATTCGGTCAATTAAAAGTCAGTGAAGGTCAACTCTAAATTGAGTAGTATTTTGACCAAAACCTATTGGGATTATTCCCAAATGGTTCCCAGAGTTTCATAAGTTTTGGAGCATATTTTGAAAAATGTCTTATTTATCAACATATTGTTCCATTACGTGATTATTAGCTTAAATAATTAAATGAATGAGGCCATGACGTTTTCTAGGCACCCATGTGGGTTAATACAGCTAGGGGAACATTATTTTCAAATTATTTAACTTCCCTTAATTTATGCAAACTTGTTCCCTTGTCCCCTGATTAAAATAAGTCCAAAAATCCTTATTTTTGGCCTATAAATAAAGCATCACCCCCCACCATTTCTCAAGCCATTTTTTGCCAAGTAAATGCTGCAAATTTTTCTCTCATGAACCTCTTAACTCCAGAAATTTTTCATCTCCAAGAGTTCTTGAGCTTTAAGCCTTGTTCTTTCATATTTCTTTCACCATTAAGGCTTATAAACCTATTTACTTGCACAATTTCCACACACACCTTACAAGTTTCTTTTGGCCACGCAATGACCACTTTAAAACAGCTCATAGTCTTGTCTTGTTGCCCCCAAAGCTACACCAAAAGTTAATATTTCAATGATTTTCCAGCGACTCATTTTTGTGTGTTTTGACTTCGATCCTAGCTTTTTCTCTTGATTTCTCTTTAGATCTCAAGAGTCAGAAGTTAGTTACAAATTGTTTTATATATATAAGCATCTTGGTTGGAAATTAGTAGTGTTTGTATCATATTGTTTTCTTGGTTAATTTTAGGATACAAACACGAACCTTCGTACCCGAATCTAACTCGTATCCTTTGATTTCAAAAAAAATATTTTTTTGTCTCTAACTATAGAGTACAAGGGTTATGGTTAATTAAATTTGTAGTATTATATATATATATATATATATATATAATTTTCGACCTATATATATATATTATAACTTGTTTTGATTTTTAGTTATATTATATAGTTGGCCTCATTTACGGTTTATATATATACGAGCTTTAATAGTTTGTCTCTATCTCGTATATATAAATTTTTATTAAATTTAGGGGAGCTTTCTTTTCATCTCTTACTCTCCTAAATTAGTTGTTAATATCCTTGGTTTATATTTTCAGGATTAAATACAACTCCAAGTTACTTAAGTTTTGAGTCTAGATCAATTTGTATTAGTCGAGGTAAGACATAAACAAAAGGACTCCTTGTTGAATTTTTGTAATTAAAAATAACTCTTATTCCGAGCTAGAACCGATTTGTATAAGTCTCACTTAGAGATATAAACAAGAGGTTCCTTGTTGAATACTTGCAAGTTAACTCATTTTATTTCCGAGTCAAGATAATATTCGTATAAGTCAAATATAATTAGACATAAACAAACATCTCCTTGTTTGAAATAAATAGAGGCATAAACTAACTTACATTCCGAGATAAGAATATTCGTATAAATCTCATATATATTACTTAGAGATATAAATGAAACTCTTTCATAAAATATTTGTAAGTTCAAACTCACTTATATTCCGAGTTATAATATTTTTTATAAATCTCATATATTTATTAAGAGATATAAATAAAGTAAACTAGTAGAATATTTGTAAGTTTAATTAACTTCGAACACTGAGTTAAGTGCTACTCGTATAAATCTCATCTTATTATTTAGAGATATAAATGAGCCTTACTTGTTGGATTTCTGAAATTAAACCAATCTTGACTCCGATTTAGATAATATTCATATAAGTCAATAATATGACATAAACGAAACATTCTCGTCGAATTTAAGTGGCACATATTGTTATTGTTTAGAAAGGCCATAGTTTAGTTGTTTTAATTCTCTTAAGGCCTTAAAAACAAAGTAGTTAGAAATCGTTCTTGATCTCATTCAAGTCACAATATATTTGGCTTAGTTACTTTCAGCCTTATATGTCCTATATATATATATATATATATATATATATATATATATTATATTAGATATATTAGATATATATTTACTTTAAGTGCTTGCATTCATACGCTTTACATATTCCTCTTTATTTTAACATACACACTTAAATATTTGGATACACGTACACACACTACGTGTGGTTCGTACTTCTAACGAAGAGACTTGCCCCGCCTCACATCTATATATATTGTTGCTTCGACTATATTATATATAATTGTTTGTTCCCGGTCTAGTACTGTAATATACTAGTTCACTATCTTCTTTTCTTAAACAAGGTTATTAAGTAGTAGTACTGGTTGTCTAGACTTTGTCAGTGAGGTAAAGTGATGTGATCCTTGTTTTAAGTCTGGGCACGTCGACGGAGAGTTAGGTGTCTTTCCACCGTGAGGAAAAGGAAAGACCTAAGATCCAAGACCTATCAATTGGTAGATGAACATAGTCTACGCAAGGTTTTACGTATCTTTGAGGAGGTAGCGGGAAGTTACACTCCAAGATAAGGTCGTAAGGGTTACTACTTGTCTGTGAAGAGGTAACGAGTAGTTACGCTCTAAGACCAGCTTGTAGGGTTTCTACTTTAATTGTGAGGAGGTAGCGGGAAGTTACGCTCCAAGATAAATCAAGTAGGTTTTGCTATTGTATTTTGAGAGGTTAAAGGGTAGTTAAGATTCAAAATAAATAAATAGTGTTGTAAAAGACTTCTCCATCACTATAAGGAGTATATCTTTTTATAGTGCAAAATCTCGAGTTCAGGGAGGGACTCGGGGACTAGACTAGGGGTGAGCGGATCTGTTAGGGGATTGCGTTATCGTAAACCAGGATAAAAATGTTGTGTGTACTCTATTTCTTTTCTCTCTCTTTGCTTCTCGCACTTGATTTACTAGTTGACTAGTAACAATTTTAAAAAGAGAAAAGAAATTTTTTAACTAATATCGCCCATTACTTGGGACCTAACATATTGCAATAGTGATTTTGGGAAATACATATATATATATATATATATACAAAACATATTTATTTTTATTACGGTAAAACTGTTGCAATAGGAAAAAGTGTTACCAAAATATGAAAAGTATTTAAAACATAAATTTTGCAATTAAATAAGAATGTGTTGCCAAAATATAAAAAGTGTTTAAAAAATTAGTGTTGTAATGAATAAAAATGTGTTTCAAAAGAAAAAAAATAAGTGTTATATCTTCCTGTATTGCAAGAAGAGGAATGATGTTGTAACAGGGTTCACTACAATATTTTTTTGATATTGCAATAGTTTAAAAAGTATTGCAATATGTTTAGTATAACATTTTTCTAGGTGTTGCTATAGACAAAAGAGTATTACCATACTTTTGCAACATATAAGTCAATGTACTGTAGATTCAATACCTGCAAAATTTGGAAAAATTTGGAAAAATATTGTTGTATTACCCCTAGGACAGCACTGCAAAATCCAATACCGGCAAAATTTAGAAAAATGTTGTTGTAGCCTAATTTTGGCTTATAGAAACATTTTATGTCATTTTTACATTTGTTTTTCAGGACTTGGTACATGACATATATGGATTAGTGCTTTTTACTCTTGAAACCAGCACCACTAAAAGTAGACCCACTTTTGAAGTTAGTAATTGGGGCTCCTTCTAAAACTAAGGTTCTTGAAATTCCATGCCATTTAAGCCATAGTCTTATTTTCAAACTACTCAATTTTTTTTATTGAATAGAAGTCATCTTCATCACGAGTTTGAGACTGATCAACTATTTCAATTTCAAAAATTTCCTCTTTCTCAACATTAGATTTTTCAACCTTAGTTTCAGTCATAATAAAGTCTTTTACTAAAAGAGTTGTAGTCTTTTATAACGTTGTATTCATACTGTCCACTTTTTTGGGTTCATAAATCATTATTAAAGATTTATTTTTATCACTTTACTTATATTTCACCTTAAGCTGTCATTTAGTTAATCTATTCCACTAGCTCTTATATCTAAAAAATAAATTATTAGAATATCTTTTAGAAATATATTTAATAAAAATAAAAATTAGTGAGACATTTTGTTTTTTTGAATAGCAGCAACTATTTAATATTTATTAGACGTTTTTTTTACCGTATTTGAATTCCTTATTAATAGTCGTAGTCGTTTTAGGTTTTCAAGACACATATTATTTCTATTCACCAACACTACCCTTGTAATATTTATTGCTTCTACTTTTAATATAGGGGGTGTTTGGCTTAACTTATAAGTAATAAGTAACTTTTTTTAAAAAAGTATTTTCATATTTTTTTTGAAAATTAATATTTATTTTAGAAATTTAAGACCAAATCTTATTTTCAAATTTGAAAATAAATTACTTATTTTCAGAAAAAGTACATATATACCAACTTTTTCAGCTTATAAGCTGCTTATAAACTTAGGCAAACAGAGCAATAATCCACCGCTTCTACTTATATTTTCACTATTGCATTTATTTTCTTTTATTAATATACAATTTGTTAACATATAAATTAAATATCTCAGTTTTCTAATAAAATTATGCTTTTATAAAATTATTATTTATATAAATATTAAATATATACTCAAAAATATCGAAATCTATAAATAAAGCATTGTTATTATTTATATGATTAGAAAATACTTCAAAAATTATATATTATTCAAAAAGAAATGTTGTATTATTTAAATTTTAAAATATATAATTATTATTAGTGATATAATTTAGTTTAAATATACTAACAAACATTTTCAAATAAATATTCCTGCATTTGTATGGTATTAGTATTTTATACAAAATAATAATAACCTATACTGACTTGCAAAAGTCTAGTGTGGTGGTGTTACAGTTTTATAGTTTACCATTATAAAAATGAAAGAAAACATAAAACACGTATATTATGTATTTTAAAATTTAAACAATTATAACTTGGTTATGTTTTTTTTTTAAATCAATAACTTGGTTATGTTTTGTAATGTATAGTTACTATTAAATCATAACTATGTTATTATATTGGATATTAAAAATTCAAAAGTGATAATTTATAATAATAATAATAAATATTAAAACAAGTTATTATTTTAAAAAATATTTTTATTTTATTTAATTAGTAAATAATTTTAATTTCTGAATATACAAACATTAATGGGTCGTTTGGTACAAAGGTTTTTGGAATGAGGTATGCGTTTAGAATGGATAAAACTCATACCTCATATTTGTTTCAATTTTTTTAAATTTCAAACCCATAAGGTATGATTTTTTTGATTCCAAGGGGGATGTGGGTATGATGAGAATGTATGAGTATCAATTTTAATATTATTATCTTGTTATTGATAATTAACATTATTATTATTAATAATAAAATAATATATACAATATTCAAAAATTACTAATAATAAAAATATATATTTATATATTTATATAATAATACTAATAATTAATTTAATAATATTTTAAATTAAATAACTTCATTACAAAACTAAACCAAACACAATATCAATAAAATGAAATTTCATCTCCATACCATTCTAATCTTATTTCCTATTTCTGATACTAAATCCATACCAACTAATGAACCAAACGACCCCTAAATTATAACAATATGTTTGATTGTAAAAAAAACGTATAATTTGACATCAGTGAAATGATACAGTGATTTAGTTTAGATAAACACAAAAGCATTTATAAACAATAATCTTAGATAAAGTATAAACTATGAAATTAAACACTAAAACAACGTAATAATTGCTATCCTTAATCTGTGTGCATGGTCAAAAAATGAGTAATATAAAGGAACGGTAATTGTGGCCCTAAATATCACATTTTTACGCCAAATGACCTCGAATATCACAATAGAAAAAGATGGTCCATACCATCAGATAAACGGTATATTAAGTTGCGTTTATAAAATTAATTCACATATTATTCAAACTCATCTCTCTCACTTGTTGGATATGTGTCTCTCTTGTTGGCTGTGTGTTTCTCTTCTGAATTTACAGTAGTATTCATCTAGGTTGTGCTCTAAATCTCAAGCAAACAACTGCAAAAAATAGTAGTGTATAATTAATTTGTATACACATATACTAGATATTTTGGTGGTTGAATTACTGACTTTTTGGGATCCTCTACTTGTATGTAATGTCTCTCCCATCTCTGCTCGAGGACTGACTCCTTTTTCACTTTGCTGCTTTGCCCTTTCTCTCATAAACGCTAATTTATGAATAAGAAAAGCAAACGTAGTATAAACTTATGTTTGTATACTAACGCAAATTTAAAATGCGTTTATGTTTTTTTGCTAAAAAAAATAATTACAGAAAATTATCGAGAAGCGAAAAACGAAGTTTCAACTTGCGTTTATTAAAAATAAAAACGCAACTTTAAATTGCGTTTCTTTAGGATAGTAATGACCATTTTTCTGGACTGTGATATTTTGAGTAATTAGTGTTTAAATTATGATATTAAGGGCCAAAATCCAAAGAATGGAGAGAGTAATAAATAAAAAACGGTAAAAGTACAAATAATTATGGGGGTGTTTGGCTCCCCATTTTTTCCGGAAATAAGTTTTTATTTTCGGAAAAAATAGATATGTATATATATTTTTTTAAAATAAGTAACTTATTTTTTATTTTGAAGATAATATTTGGTTTTTAAATTCTAAAATAAATATTTACCTTTAAAAAATATAAAAAAATATAAAAAAATGAAATAAATAATTTATTTTAAGTTTAAGGAACCCAAACGACCACGGTATCCGCTGTCTAGACCCTTGTTTTTGGGTAATGGCCCTATGTGTCACTTTTACAAAAATAAATGCCCAAAATGGCACAGTCCGGAGAAATGTCTCAAAATGTCACTCCAAAACGCTACATGAAGTTGAGTTTTCACAAAACGCTATATCGTGTCACGTCTCGAGCAATTTATTTATTTTTTGTTAAATTTTTAAAGTTCAAAACGCAAGATGAAGTAGAGTTTTAGGGCAAAAACGTTACTTTAAGTTGAGTTTTGTATAGATTTTTTTAAAAAATATTTGTGAAAAACGTGACACTAAGTGATGTTTTTCATTCAAAATCAAAAGAACAAAAACGCTACACTATGTTGAGTCTTGAAATGACATTTAGGACCATTTTTATGAGTTGTGCCATTTTAAGCATTTTGCCTCTAATTTATGACATATAGGACCATTTCTCCCTGGTTTTTCGAGTCGACAAGAGTTTTATTTTGAGGTGTACACTCACCAAACAATTATTAAGACCAAAGAGAGAAGAGAAGAAAGCACACGTTATTCACAGTCACGCAGTCTTGCAGAGACACAAAATCCAAAATTGTGAAGCAAAATCATTTTAACTAATCTTTTACTCTGTATGTATATATTTTGATTAATAGCAAAACCCAACTCTTTTGTTGTGAAATTATGATGCCCAAAAAGCAGCAGCAGCAGCAGCAGCTTGAATCTTGAAGAACACACACTACACACAAAAAAAATGCATTATAATTATTTGGTCAAAGTGTCACCATTGTTTCCTGTGACCCCATATCAATATAATCGTCAGTATGATCAAGATTTAAGGAGAATATTATGTTGTGATAAGAAGAAATCTTCATCTTCTTCAGCAGACAAAGACAATAAGTTTCATTTTAGGCTCCCTGGTGATAATACTAAATGGAAGTTCAGAGATATTGATACCAGTAACCTCACCCCTTTCTCTCTCTCTCTCTCAAGTTATGCCTTTCAAATTGTTCCTTTTTATTTGTACCCATATTAAGTTTCATACTTTTATTATACTTTTATTTGTTAGAATGTGTGTGTGTGTCCTGCTAAAATGTTAGGTTATCATTTAGAGAGATGTTTGACTGTTTGGTTACTGTAAATACCTCTTTGATTTATTTCATTATTATTCAATGGTTTTGTTAGCAACTTAGGTACAAGTATATAACATAGACAATAAATATTATACAGACTATTATTTAATCATGGTTATTGCCTGTAGAATATGGAATCTAATATATGCAATTAACTCGTAAACTCTCTTCCTTGTTAGACTTCTTTATGATACTGGCACTTGTATGGAGAGTGCCACGGTAGTCGTCTAGCAAGTAGCATTATTGACTATTACCATTCTTTTCAGCTCAAATTACATCCACTGCATCGGGTGTTATCTGAAAAATGCAAACTCGATTGTCTAAAGTGAATATGGATGTTTACAAAGTGATAGCATTATGCCTTAAAGAAAAATTTGATGCATTAGGCATTTACTTTACCTTCACACATTGAAGGTACATATTTAGCTTTTAGTTCGAGAAGAGTTTAATGCTATTCAAATAAAGGGACTGCGAGGTGGGGGGGGGGGGATTCTCATGTTCTTGAAACAAGGATAACTTGATACGTAGTTCTTTTGCAGATTTGGTTTTTTGGTGGTTATTGCAAAAAACATTTATCTTTGTTCATGTAAGTTTAATTATGGTTGACATGATTTAGAGCTCATGTTTGTAAGTCGTAGATACTGTGTTTAAGTAACATATGAGTGAAAACTGCATGTTTACAAGGTTATGTGATCGGCTTTGCATTACAAAGACAGAACTGGAAGAAGAAAAAAAATGGTCATTTTGGTGAGAGGATCCTATATTAAGGTACAAGAAGCATTTGTGCATCTTGTTGACAGTTAAACTAAAGTGGACCTGATGTCAATTATTCCTGTCCTTTTGATGGATATTGTTGTCACAGTCATAGTGTTCTCCTTCTAACCTTTTTGGTGTTATGGGACATCCCTAGTCGAATCTTGAGCCCAAATCAAATATTAAGGGTTATTCCGAATCCAAAGTCCGAGTCCAGTGGCTTGGTTAATCCACACAGCCCCCCGCATGCCTCAAAAATCGTAATTTGTAGGTGTACTTGGTAGTCTGTGGGGCGGGGATGTTACATATCGTGCAGACTGTAGCAAAATTTAATTATGTGCAAGGGTACTATATATTATGCGTTACAAAATTTTGATATTGTCCACTGCTAAAATCATATAGGTTGACCTTAGTTCGCTTTTTACCTGTTGTTATGAACTGTGACTGTGTTCAGATCTTCTTTCTCATATCGAACTGCATTAACTCATCAAACTTCAATACAAGCACCGGTTTCGTGTTTGTAAGAATATTCTTTACTGATTGAGCTCTGTCTGATTTTTTGTGTGCAAGACTCGAATGCTTTGTGAAATTGTTCTTTCATTATTACGCTATCCACTATTTTATCATCATTGGTTGCCTTTAAGTTTTTTTTTGTGTTTCTAATCTAAGCTGTGCATGAAAAAAAATTTCTTGGCAGAAGCTGTACAGTCAACTTTCAATCTATGGGTGTCAAAGACACAAAATCTTTTGAGTGAAGTGGCTACTCCACTGGTAAAAAATGTTCATGATATAACCCCAAATCTGGGAAACACATTAGATACTTTAGACGTCGAGGACAATTTCATGGCGGAACAGACTATTGATAGCAGAACAAAAAATGGAATGCTATCTGTACCTGCTATAACTTCCATTGAGCAATTTAGCAGGTAAGGTAACTTGACAATGTTATCTATTCTACTTCCACGATTCTCCATTTGGGCTAAATGTGATTTTTATTTCATCTTTAAAAGTAAAGTTGTCATGTACAAATGAGCTAATATTGCAAGTAATAAGTATTATCTTCGTCACATATATGGCCATAATAGCTTATAAGTATATAATTCAAAAGGATGAAGAACGGTAAAGCAACTATATGTTTCATATACGTTTTTCATGAAGCTCTAAAAGTGTTCAAAAAAATAATCTAGTGTTGCTTGTTCAGAGTTTATAATCTATTTGGGTTGGTATATGAAAGGAATCTGAAATAAGCTAAATGGTCCGTTTTCTTGTTGACATTTTTTTAATTCTGTGTGTATCGGCACTAGACATACTTACTAAGAATATAATCGACTTAGATTACACTACCTTTAATTATGTGTTAACTAGATAAAAGTCTGCTGCATTACTTATTCATGGTCTACTTTCCTGTCTGAT
Source organism: Oenanthe sinensis (assembly GCA_028671895.1). NCBI lineage: Eukaryota > Viridiplantae > Streptophyta > Magnoliopsida > Apiales > Apiaceae > Oenanthe > Oenanthe sinensis. The sequence goes on along the minus strand of CM053801.1, from coordinate 36,864,465 downwards.
ATTATGAGAGACAGACTGCTTAATAGGCCTCGCCTGATTTTGCATACTAGCATGTGTAATTTTGGGTATGGAGCGTGATTCAAATGTTGGTCTACTACTTTAGCAAAAAAATTTCATTGGGAACTGGGACTTCCACAAAAAAATTAATTATTTGTTTGTCCTTGCATATTATGATCTCGTTGAGTGCTTACTTCTTTCTGGAGCCAATTATTTTACTTTGGAGTTATGATTATAATTATTGAGGTTAAGGTACACAGGATGAACGGATCGACTGGGAAGAAGATGCAGAAAATATTCCGAGGACTTGTTCCTGAATCAGTGTACAATGATGCTCGTAACTTAGTAGAGTATTGCTGCTTTAGGTTCTTGTCCAGAGATGGTTCTGAAATCCATCCTTGCCTCAAGGTTTGTTTTTCTTAGATGTTTTATTTTCTGGTTTCTTTTAAATTGGTTTTGCTGGATGAGTTACAGGCTAAACTGATGTTTCCAAATTCCAATATTAAATATTTTAATTAATGCTGAAGATCAGTTTTGTCATTAAAATAATATTAGTTGGCGAAGTCATTACTAGCTTTGGTACATCAACTTTAAACTAAGCTTGAATTTGGGATGAAGGAGTATCAGTCACCATACTTCATATAAAATTACCAATACAGTTACAACCTTTTTCCATTTAAATGCGACTACATTCCTTAAATTAGTAGATTGGACTGTGTCCAAGCAATTATATCAGTTAACTAAAAATCTAAATTTTAGAAAAACAATGACTCGAGAATCTGATTGTCGTCAAAAGAAAGTTCCTCCTTAAAATCTTTATGAACAAAAATTCTTGGGGTTTAACTGTTTCACGAGCAGAACTGTATTCTGACCGTTATCTTAGTAATTTGAATCCTCACTTTTGAATGTGAAGTGATTAGATAATATTTATCAATAAAACAGTAAAGATGTAAACTTCTTTGATATTACTGTGGACCACTCCGTTCTTGTTAGTTCTAGTGTTAGTGTTTTTGTGTATTTTCTTGTGTGCATGTATTTCATGATTGAAGATATTAATTATTTTTTTGAACCCTCTCTAATAGCAAACTGCATTCCAAAGGCTGATCTTCATAACTATGATCGCGTGGGAGAAGCCTTACAGTGGTCCAAATGATTCGCGGGCTAAAGATTCTGTTAAAGAGTCTTTTCAGGTATGTATCTAGAATTACTTTTAGTTTGTAAACTGATACAATATAGATATTTTTTCAATTGATGTCATCCTAAAATTACTTGGTCCCTATGACATATGGCTGGACTGCAGTGGCATTGTGTTGTATGGGACGTGGGTTTATGACAACCTATGTCCTTAACCCAGTATAAGTCTTCTGATGACTCATAATCGTAGGTTTCGCTTCGGCCTTAAAGAATATTAAAGCTGTGTATCCATAAATTACAGTAGGTGGCTGTGTAGAACTGTAGATGGCCTTGCACACTCTATGCATGTTTTTGTAATCTCATCATCGTTGCCCATTCTTAGATAGAATCACGATTGCCATTAATAAGTCTGCCTTTATATAAAAAAATACCTGCATTCTGTATGCTAGTTTTTGTAAACTCTGCAATATTTGTGTTCTTTTGAAACTACTATGCACTGTCAACTATCATGACTTAGATTTGTAGCGTTCTTGTTGACATTAAAGAGAAGGTGCGTATTAGAAGAAGCTTTTGTTCGTATAGCCCCTGCTATATCTGGTGTTGCTGATCGGACTACTGCACACAACCTTTTCAAAGCTCTTGCTGGTGGCAAAGAGGGTATTTCATATACAGTTTGGTCAACTTATATCACTGAATTACTCAAGTAAGCTTCATAATGGTATTGACATGATTATTTGAAATATCCAAATTTCCAAATTATTATATGCTTGTCATGCTTATGAAAAACCCAGAGAAATCTGTGTATATTAGCATATATAGTCATATACAGAGGCAGGAAGCAGAAATTTTTTTATACTGTAATTAACTTGTACCTATTCTTTAAAGTTTTGACGTCCCAATGCATCTGCAGTTATTTTCTAAAAGGAAATTGAAAAGTAACTTGATTACCACTCTTAATCTGTAAGTACAGGCTTTTTAGCCTAGAGTGACTGAAAATGTTCAGGCACAACACCACATTTAACTGATAGATAACTTTCTAACGATGGTTGACAGGAAAAGCACTTTTGATGCAGGATAAGAATTTAAGATAGCTTGGATGGATTAACCACAGAAAATCTACTATCCCCGTAGGTTTCTCAATCGCTGAAGAGAGGAATCTGTAAAAAGCGCACCCCCATATCTCAATAATCAAAGCATTTTATAAGTAGGATGGACTGAGAATAACAATATTCTATACATTAACAAAGTATTCTTTACGGACCAAATGTTTAAATTTCAAAACTGAAAAAACACCAAAATTCTAGAAGCAGTATAAGAAGAAAAAGAGAGCATTCGAATCCACAAGCTTTAAATTTTTACCATAAAAAATATAGAGCACATTCGCATTTACCAGTTAACAAAAGTATCATGAAATATATGTTGCTACTTAACTAGCGACACATAAGATAAATTATTTTCTCGTATAATATTGTTAATTGTTTCTCTCTTCAGAATTGTATGTACTATAGGTGATCCTCTCAAGTCTCAACCGTTAATTCAATGTAGAAACTATTTATGGCATGGTGAAGAAATGAGAGATAAGAATAGTTGATTCAATGTGTTTGTGATGTAAGTTGTAACTTGTAAGTCATCATACTGTTAGGAACTAGTGAGTTCTGACCTAGAATGAAACTATTTTTGGTGTTTTCTGTGTTTATAAGCAATGAATTAAGCCAAGGACAGAGACTTAGAGTTGAGATAAGGTAGAATTAGAGAGAGATATAGAGTGCAGAGAGTGTAGAGAGAGATAAGAGAGAAACTTGTAGAAGAAGATAGAGAAAAGTAGTTACAGGAGAGAGAAAGAGTAGAGAGAGAGAGAGAGTTTGGTGGCAAAGCCATTTTCATATATTCAACATAATGGGAATAGAACATTAATACCAAATTACCCTTAATGACTACTACTACACTATACTGTGACAATACAGTACATCTACCACCATACTTATTATTATATATTCTTTAATCCTGACATTCCCTCCCCCTTGAATATGTCCATGTCCTCGTGGTTGCGATTAGTCAATCCCTGTTCCTGAGCTAACTCTGGAGTCTCATGCATTCTGCCCAGAGCATCAGCTACTTTGTTTTTAGCACACTTCCTGTACAAGATAGTATAATGGTACCCTAATAGTTTGCTAATCCACTTCTGTTGGAGCGAGTTGTTAATTTTCTGTTCAGTCAAGTACTTGAGGGCCCAATGATCTATCTTGATGTAGAAATGCTTGTCCATAAGGTAGGGTGACCATTTTTTTACGGCTGTAACTATAGCCATAAGTTCCTTTTCATAGGTAGACATTGCTTGACCCCTTGGCCCTAAAGCTTTACTAAAGTAAGCCAAGGGATGCCCTTTCTGAGTTAGTACAACTCCTAGTCCAGTGTTGGAATCATCAGTCACTACTGTGAACTCCATGGTATAATCTGGTAACTTTAGAATTGGAGTGCTGGTCATTGCTTTTTTAACTCATTAAAAGCCCTTGCAGCCTCTTCATTCCAAACAAAGCTGTCTTTCTGAAGTAAGTTGGTGAGAGGTTTTGATATAGTTCCATAGCCTTTCACAAACTTCCTATAGTATCCCGTTAACCCCAAAAATCCTCTTAAGGCCTTGATATTTTGAGGTTCTGGCCAAGCCAACATGTCTGCCACCTTGCTCCTGTCAACTGATACTCCCTCTTTACAAATAACATGGCCAAGGTAGGCCACTTGACTTCTCATTAATTCACACTTGGATTGCTTAGCAAACAGCTGATGTTGCCTCATAACTTGAAAAACCTGTTCCAAGTGTTGCAAATGCTCACTAGTAGTTTTGGAGTAAATCAGGATGTCGTCAAAGAATACCAAGGTAAACTTCCGTAAGAAAGGTGCAAAAACTTGGTTCATTAGATTCTAGAATGTAGCTGGAGCATTTGTGAGACCAAAAGGCATCACGGTGAATTCATAATGACCAAGGTGAGTCCTGAAAGCTGTCTTCTATTTGTCTTTACTTTACATTCTCACCTGATGATACCCTACTCTCAAATCAAGCTTTGTGAAGAATTTGGCACCGTGGAATTCATCTAATAGTTCCTCAATTAGGGGTATAAGAAACTTATTCTTTATAGTCAAAGAATTTAGTTGCCTATAATCAATGCAGAACCTCCATGTACCATCTTTTTTCTTTACTAGTAGAATAGGAGAAGCAAATGGTGAACTACTAGGCCTTATGATTCCAGATTCTAACATTTCTGCTACCAGCTTCTCAATCTCATTCTTTTGTTCAAAAGAATTTCAATAGTGTCTTATAGAGAAGGGCTAAGCACCCTCCTTCAACTCAATGTTATGCTCAACGTCTCTGTGAGGAGGTAAAGCTACCGGAGGTTTAAAGATATCCTCATACTCTTGTAGCAATTGTCCATGTTGTTTTGATTCCTTAGGGTCCAATAGTGCTTTTCCTTCCTCAAGGGAATCACTCCTTCCTGCAGATGGACATACTTCATTTATCAAATAGATAAACCCATGCCCTTGTCTCTGGCAGCTTCTAACAAAAGCCTAAACAGTCATCTGTTGAATCCTAGGCTTGATAGGTTGGGTATTTCCCTTTAGCACCACCAGTTTGCCATTCTTTTGAAACTGTAATGTCAGCTTCTTATAATCAAAAGTGACCAAACCCAGAGCTCCCAACCAATCTACACCCAAAACCAGGTCATACCCACCCATTGGCAGGGTCCTGACTGAAGTCTGGAACTCACAGTCCCCAACTTTCCATGTAAAATCCTTGCATTCATAATGACTTTCCAAATGATTACCGTTAGCCACCTGTACCTTCATTGGTTGTGTTTTAACCGATTCACATTTCAATTTGTTGGCAACATGTTCATCAAGAAAGCTGTGAGTACTTGCCCCATCAATTGGTATTGCAAACTGATGTTTGCCTCTTCTTCCAGTCATTGTGATGGTCTTATTGTTGTGAACTCCTTCAATGGCATGTACTGAAACCTCCATTGTTTCTATAGGTGAAGCCTCCACTTCTTCTGAAATGGGCCATAACTCCTTGTTGCCCTCCTCTATAGTACTACGGTCAACTTGCCTTGTTACAAACTGACAAGGCTGAAGGCATTGATGATTGACCCCATCTTTGTCTTGACAATAAGGACAGAGGCCTTCAATGAGCCTGCTTTCTAACATCTGAGGAGTCAACTCAATTATATCCTCAATTGTTGTTGTTGTCTCTATAGTACTTTGCAGATTAGCCATCTTTCCTGCTGTAACCACTTGAATTTTCGTGCTGGTAGATGATTCTTGTCTCTCCTTTAAGTTTTTTGTCATTCCTTCAGAATCTTCACACTGCTTAGCCAGTCTCAATACAGTAGCTGGATTAAGCAACTTTAAGGTTTCTCTGACCTTATTCTGTAATCCTCCAATGAAGCATTCTACAAAATAGGCTTCTGTCAGGAATGACATCTTTTTCTTTAACTGCTCTTGATATTTCTCAAACTGAGTCAAGTACGATTCCATAGAGGAATGTTGCTGAAGCTGCTTAAAATTTTCACACAAGTGTTCCTGTTCCCACACTCCAAACCTAGCAGAGAATTGCTGACAAAACTGTATCCACTCCAGTGTACTTTTTCCTACTGTGAAAGTCTGAAACCACTTCCTAGCTACTCCTTCCAAATGCATGCCTGCTATGGCCACCTTCTTTGCATCTTCAATTTTGAATACCTTGAAGTATTGTTCACAGTCTTGTAACCAATCACTAACTCCAGTTCCTTTAGTGAACTTAGGAAATCTGAGTTTGAGGTGACACAAGAGCTCCTCTTCATCCTCTTGTACACACTTGTGTTTTGTTCTAGCAAAAGGATTATCAATTCTTATTACTCTTCTTCTTTGAGCTTTCTTTCAATATTTCCACTGCTAATCCAATCAACTTCTCCGATTCCTGGAATCTCTGATTAGATTTCTCACTGTAACATGGGATCTGATGTTGAGTCTCTTGTAGAAGTTCTTCAAAGCCTGGTTCATCCTCCATATCCATACTTACTCTGTATTTCAAATACTATACCAGCTTACCACTGTTCACAGAAGCACTCTCTCAAACACCTTTAGTGCTAGGTCACAATCACAACTATGATTCTACTCCAACTCACAGAATAAACCAAAACTAAGCTTGTACTACTATTTTTGTGATTTTCTGATAAGGAAAACAGAGAACTACTAACAACTATTCTAAACAAGCTAGAATTAACAACACTTCACTCCAATTCCACAGAATTATCAACAGCAACTACAGATCTGATATGAACAAATGAAAATAAAATATCTGGACTGTTTTGAACATAACTTTCGAACTACGACTGCGATTACGGTGATTCTAAGACCGTACGACTCATTTACACCAGCACAACACTGTTGAAGCAGTGGTTGATCACTTTTAAGGGCTCTGATACCAATTTGTCAGGAACTAGTGAGTTCTGACCTAGAATGAAACTATTTTTGGTGTTTTGTGTGTTTATAAGCAATGAATTAAGCTAAGGACAGAGAATTAGAGTTTAGATAAGGTAGAATTAGAATTAGAATTAGAGTGCAGAGAGTTTAGAGAGAGAGATAAGAGATAAACTTGTAGAAGAAGATAGAGAAAATTAGTGACAAGAGAGAGAAAGAGTAGAGAGAGAGAGAGTTTGGTGGCAAAGTCATTTTCATATATCAACATAATGGAAATAGAACATTAATACCAAATTACCCTTAATGACTACTACTACACCATACCGTGACAATGCAGTACATCTACTACCATACTTATTATTATATATTCTTTAATCCTGACACATACATGAATAGTCTGTTACTTTTGCGTAACAATTTGTGCGCTTTAAATATGCAATGCGTCAATCAGTTCATATTATCTTTTTAGTTTTAAGGGCCATCTAGTGCTTATGTTTTCTATTACATAGCTGCGTCCTTGTATTAAATATAAAGTAGTTTTCGGTGTCTGGCTCTGAAATTTTGGATTCTGATCAACCTCTAATTTTGTAGGGTGCATGAAGGTCGGAAATCATATGAATTTGAAGAAAGCCCTCAGGTTCCTGGTGAAAGAATCCTAACTCTTGGTTCCAGCAGGAAACGACCTGTTTTGAAATGGGAGAATAACATGGCATGGCCAGGCAAGCTAACTTTGACCAATAAGGCACTCTACTTTGAGGTATACCTTTATATGCTCTGGAATATATTCTCCTAGTTTTACTGCTTCTTTGCTCCAACACTTGATGTGTTATTTAAAATTTAAAAATGTCATTTAGCACCTAGTTCTGTGAATGATTAAAATAAATAAGTATTGAACCAAGTAGTTCATCTTGACAAAGAAGACTAAATTATCGTCGTTCCTAATTTAAATTTTATAGAATTGATGATCAGTGGTTTTAATTATGAAAAGGAAAAAGATGAATGGTAAAAAGTCTATAAATGAAAAAAAAAGGTCTGTTTCAGCAAGTCGGTTTGTTTATTTATTTTTCTTGTGTTACATGCTGTTCACTGACTGAAGAATCTGATGTGAAGAAACTTGAAATTGAATCTGACCTCAAACTACTTTGAATCTAAAGTAACCCATTACAGCTAGGATATTACCTACATTGCTGTTTGCTATTTCTTTTATGGCTCATATTTTAAACCTATAACATAGGTGGTTTCACATTTGAAAATGTCAAGACCATAGTTACAAGGAATGTGGGATGTAGCCATGTGCTGCGACCCAAATTGTTTGTTCCTGAATCGCGAACAAACGTGACCCGAAACATTTTGGGACGCGACCTGAAACTTTGGCAGTAACGACCCATAATATCCAGTATTAATGTCTTTGTATAAATCATCTTTTTAATGTTTTAAATACTGCAAGGTCCAAGCTCAATTAACTGTATCATTTTCAGGCCCAATAACCTTATAAATTACAATATATTAGGAATTTATAATAATATATAAGTTGCAATAAATTTGATGATAAATATTTGTATTATTAATTGAGTTTTTAATTGAAAAAATATATATTATAGCATATTTTTTTATAAAAAAGACCCATTGTACCCATGCATTCCGTGGTACCGGATTCACTAAAAATGATGTTCTGCGTATTCATTTCCGTATCCCGTTTCGAATCGAACCCCACCTTATGTAACATTGGTCAAGACATGTAAGCTTATAGTCGACGCTGATAAAAATACATTATATCACCTGTTTAGTTGGGAAGTGGATTTCCTTTGTTATCTTTTGTAGTTTGTAGCACCGGTTTTAGGAGAACTGGTAACTTAACACATTATTCTTTGTATCCACATGAATATACAAATTCCATTTGCCATGCTTGAAACTCCGCTTCAGCACTACTCCTTGCTACCCCCATTCTGTTTCTTACTCCGCCATGTAACAGGTTCCCATAGACGAATGTTCACTTATCTGTTGTCGACCTTCAATCAGTCACCGAGCCTGTGCAATCCACAACTGTGTAGGCTTCTATTTCTTTGTGGCTGCACTTATTGAAGTGCAAAAAAGTGCATTCAATCTAAGTGTCTACTTTGAGATGCATTTGTAAGAACAGTGGGTTATAAATGGGATTTTCTATGTCAACATCTTCCTAGAGTGCCTTTGAGATGCCCAAGTATTCTGTATGCTGCATCTAAGTGCTCTCTTTTTGGCAAGTGCATAAATTGGATGACCAGACTAACTGCATAAGTGATATTTGGTCTTATATGGGACAAGTAAATCGGCTCCCTAAAAGTCTGATGCAAAGTCTTTAATCTCAAATTCCTTGTTCAAGTTTTTCTTTAATCTGTCAAAACAATGTCATCCACAAAAACTATTTAAATCACCATCTTCCCATTTCCATTTTTCTTATAGAACATATTGTGACCTGCCCTTGATGATATCCTTGCATCTTTATCGACCTTTGAAAACTTGTCAAACCAAGTTCTTAGGGGTTGTTGAAGACCATATATAGAAACTTTTTAATCAAAAAACCGGAGTGCCGAATATTCCTTCCAATCCTGTGGAGTATCCATGTACACTTCCTTTTAAGTTTTCTTTGAGAAGGGCATTCTTAACGTCAGATTGTTGAAGAGGTTAGTTCAAGTTCACTGCAATTGAAAGAAGAACATTGAAAGGAGAACACGTATAGTGTTAAATTTGGCCACCCAAGCAAATGTCTCTGTATAATTAATTACTTATCTTTAAGTAAAGACTTCGGCAACAAGACCGGCCTTTTATCTTTCCAATGAACCATTAGAGTTGAATTTAGGAGCAAAAACCCATTTACATCCCACTGTTTTCTTTCATTGATATAGTATAGTTGATTCCCAAGTTTGATTATTTTTTTCCAAAGCAATTATTTCTTCCATGATAGCTTTCCTCCATTAGTAATCTACAAGGGAACTTGTACATTTTTCGGAATCTCCATTCTCCACATGATTAAGAGTATTGAGAAAACAAGCAAATGGCAGTGAAACTTTTTCATGATTTTGGTACTAGATGAGATGTAAAGCAATAGTTAAAGATAAATCCTCATCATGTGAATTATAAAAAAGAACAAAACTAGGAATTTGATTAGGTAAAGTAACTAAAGAAGTGTCTGGTCCATAGTTGCATGGTTTGTGGGTCAGCCTATGGAACCCCGATCCAGTTCCCACGTTCCGGAACACAATTCCTCTTTGACCCGGAACGTTGGGGATCACGCTCCAGTTCACCCCCTTGACGAACCACCTTTAACACCGGTGATCATTATGTGAAAAGGGGAAAGAATTAAAAAAAAGATAACTTGATACCATCTAGATTGTGCTTGTTCTCTTAGCGAATAATTTTTCCTCTATCTTCCCTTGAAAGAAACGAGAAATATCTAAATCGGTTTATGCTTAAAATATGAGATGAAATCTCTAATTCAAACTTCAGAGTAATAGTAGTAGCAGAACAGTCATTGGTGTTTAATATATATATATATATTATTAAAAAGGGATCCCCATATTGATCCATGAACCTGATTCATAACTCATCGTACCCGATTCACTCAAGCTAATGTTTCACATACCCGTACTCAAACCACGTGCCCGATCGATCCGCGATCCATGCAACTATGGTCTTATCTTGGCATTACATGGATCTCATGGCAATGCTCATCGATCCTAGACCGTACATGTTTAGATGAATGTATTCTGACATTTTATACCAAATTTCCTATTTTCATTTTGCGCATAACTTCTGTCAACTTGTGGATTTCCATAATGCTGATGTTTTTCAGTGTGAAACAAATTATTAGAGGGCAAATTTGTGGTACTTAAATTATGCATAAAGGACTCCTCAGTTGAGGAATGTTTAAATTTTCAAAAGAGCTTCCTCGGTTTGAGAGATATTTTAATTTGATTTTTTTAGTTTTCTAATTCTACCCTGTACAGTCCTGTTTTTCCTCGGGAAGAACTGTTCCAAATTTTTTAAATTTATATTTTCAACCTGGTCGAAAATTTTCATTTACAAAACCCCTTCAACAACCAGTTTTGAATTTGTAATCTCCCCCAAAAGATGAGGTGCAAAAAACATATGATTTTCAAAAAAATCTAACGTACATGGTCTCCAAAAAAATATTTTTAAACTTGGAATATAACACTTAAAACCCTTTTGTGCGATCGTGAATCCGTATTTTTGTTCAAATTTATGACAAAAAACAGTACAGCCAAATATTTTCAGTGATAGATCAAGGACTCAATTTGAATTTGGAAAAGTTTTTATAAATAAGTGAATTGGAGTTTCCAATATTAGAACCCTTGAAGGTACCTATTATTTAAAAAAGCTGTGTGTAATGAAGAGTCACCCCAAAAACATTTTTGGAAATTTTTAATATATAATAAAGTCATTGATATTTCCAAATAGGTTTGTTTTTCTTTCAGCAACCCCGTTGATAGGTGTCAACACAAGACTTTGTTGCACAATTTCTTTTTCTGAAAAAAATTGTTTCAAAACTTGAGAAAATATGTTCAGCTTCATTAAATAAAGTTTATCCCGAGTTTCAGCACTACCAATCGTCATTCCTTTGACCAAGTCTTGAAATTCACAAGTAGTTGATGAAAAATTATCCCTTGCAGCGAAGTTCGTGAGTCATCCGACTGATTGATAACAAATTACAAGACAATTTTGGAAGACAGAGAACATTATTAAGTGTGGATTTCTAGTTTAGGGAAGTTACCTGTATATTGTAAAGATTTTATGTGTGTATAGCTAGACATTGAGACTGATTGATTAGTTGTATCTGTTCCCTGATTTAGTGGTAGACGTATCACTGATCTTTAGGATCTAAATTGATCCATTTCTCTTTTTATATTCTGATGTTTACTGAATGAAAGATAACAAGCTTTCTCCAAAACTTTATTAAGAATTAGTGAAGTAATTCTTATAGAACCACTTTTGTTCCATCAGCAATTTTGACTTTTCATCTCCTGCCATCAGCAATTTTGACTTTTCATTTCCTGCGGCAGGTGTAAGATAAGAACAAGGAATTTGGAGTCATATGAGTGGTCGCACTCGAATTAGTGATCCATATATTTTTGTGAAGAATAAGTGCATAATATGCTCTAAAATAAGTACTTTTTGTGAGAAAGAACATGAAGTTGAAGACTGTGGAGCATTCAGTAATTTGTACAAGGTGTCAATTTGTTCCTTAGTGGAAGAAAGTCCTCCTGGATTTTGCAAAATTTTTGGATAATAATCAACCTTAACTACCAATTGGCTAATTTTTCATGAATTTTCAAGAAATTTTCCTCCTTATGCCAGAGTTGTTGTTCCCAAAAAGATTATCACTTTCCATCTCCATGAGAAGATTGAGTGTGAAGAGATGGAACCGATATAAAATCCAGAACCATGCATCACTATATTTCTACTTCTCTCTTATCGAAAAACATTAAACACATTCCAAATGGAAGGTAGTCAATTTCTATCCAAGAGATGACTCTTGATAACATCAAAACAATGGTTGACACCTGCCAAAAACATAAAAACACAGTCATTCTCTTGTCATTTATGAAATCTTGCCAAATAATGTGGATTTCCCTATTCATCCGAGTAGCAACATATCTGCATATCGATAGATTTTCAGCTGGAACAAAAATCCCAAATGCATGTCCTAGGATATTTACTTGGCTATTATCATTGTTGCTATTGTCATTACTGATATTAGTATTAGTGGTGTGTATTAGTGAAGTGTGAGTGGTTAGTAGCAGTTAACCATGATTTACTGATTTTATATAATTGTAGCAGCCCTATAAAAAAGAAGGGGCGAACGAAGATGAAAATATTTCAAGTTTTATCTTGGCCTAATTAAGATTATCCTTCATAGCTTTGTTTTGGACCTACCCATTGGTATCAGAGCTAGCATGAATAATGGCAACAAATAGAGAGAATGTGGGGTTGGGGATCTTTAAAATAGTGTGAGCATAATAGAAATTTACAACTAACTAATCGAGGTACAACCACTAAGGAGGTTACAAAAGATTAAGATGAAACACAAAATATAATACTGAAAGAGGAACACACAAAGTTTATTGCTTAGATAATATTGTCTAAAATAAGATGACTTGAACCATTACAAAGGATCCTTACTTATAGTAGTGTCGGACGAGACAACTAGATAGGGGAAATTTCACAAGCCAATACGAACATGACACGTATAAGGATATCTTATCACAAATGTTAAGATTATCTTTACAAGATTACAAAACACACTTAGGCTGTCATGTGTAAAGAATATCTTATCTTATATGATAATAATATATTTTTTCCATTTTATTTAATACACACCACACACTTTTATTTATTACAAACATTATGATTACAAAATATAAATATATATTCCCTTTCTCTTCACCCTGGTGAAAAAGGTCATGGCTCCATATCTTCTTCTTAGCTCCCTGAAGATACATGAACACTGTATTTAAGACCTGGAAGATATTGTTGAGTAACCCGCTCATCTAACACCATAAGGTGTTAGAGGAAGGTTCCAATTATATCTTGTATTATATTTTAAAACCCCCCTCACTCGAAATCCCATTTTTGGGTTGAAGAATGAATCACGGGCGCCCATCTTTGGGGAATAATTTTGTCTTCATGTCCCTTATAAATTGTGAGAATATTGGGGGTGGCAGGGAGTCGAACCTGAGACCCCCGCTAACCAAGCTTTGATACCTTATTGAGTTACCGGTTCTCCTAAAACCTCAAGATTTTAGAGAAAGACCCCAATTCGATCTTATATTATATTTTAACAGATACTTGTCGAATAACGGAGGAGTTCTTATATGGAGACTGAAATTTGGGTGGCCTGGGTCATCCAAATATTTTGTAACTGTTTCCAGACTTAATTTCAAATGACAGTCTTGAATGTCCACCGGAGAATGATGTTTGGTTTTTCTAATGTCTTTGGGAGTCCCGGTGGAACTTCAGTGAGGGAAATATTGTTGACTTCGCACATTAGTACCTTACGCTGGTCTGCTGGCCTGTTGGTATCATATATTGGATCCTTATAGGAAGTACTTCAGTACTGTCTTTGAATGATCAGCTTGTCGTTCTCAATGGTAATGATTCTTTGGCGGTTAAATTGGACTAGAATGGAGCGTTGATCCCGTACACCATTGTTACTATTTCTTTCTTCTGCCATTAAGTTTTCACGCTAGAAAGTTGAGTCTTCAAATAGGTTTAACCATTTAAAAAGATGCTTGTACTTCTTTTTGCACGGTTTCATGTCTTCTACAACAAGACATTGAAGCAGGTCTGTTTTGTCAAATATCATTCTAAAAGGACACATTTTCACAAAATACCAGAGAAACATATATGCTTCTTAAGGGAAACTAAATTTAAATCTCTCATTAAACACGAGAATTGTCAAGAAAGAACAGGTAGGGTGTAGAGAAAGTTTGGCAAGTGGGCCCTCAGTCAAACTATATCGCCGAATATAGATTTTCTGAAAAACAATAAAGTTTGACATAGATATTTTTTTGTAAGACAAAATAAAGTATCTTGTCTTTTATATGAGGTGGAAGATCATCTGTTTAAATAGAGTATATCAGCGGGAATATTGAGGATATTGTCCTTTAGGTCCATGATAAGAAATCTGGAAGAAATTTGTTTTTCCTTTGATGTGTTTGGTTTTAAATTTCTTTTATAAAAACCAATTTGCTCATCTGAGGAGTTGAGATTGAGGCAACATTTTCTGTTTGAACTTCAACATTTTTGGAAATGTCGACATATCTAATTCAATGAGAAAGTGTTGTCCTATCAAATGCAATTAGAAATTTTCAATTCCTCTTTTTATTACCAGAATCTCTTTATAAGTGGAGTGATAAAGAAGTTCTGCACTTAAATGCTCCATTTTTATATTCATATATTTGTCTCTTCCCTTTTTCTTCTTCAAGAAGAACTGCTCCCCAAAACATATTACTGTCGCGTCAGTCAAAAGAACCATTTTTCCTTTAGAAGGAATCTTTAGTGATGACAAGGTTTTAGTTAGAGATTTTAACCTTTTAAACGCATCGGTGCATGGTTGACTCCATGGTTGGGCATCTTTCCTTAGTTGATTTCCTTAGTTGATTAGTGAGTGGAGTCCTGTACTTGATTAGATCATATATGAAATCTGCCATGTAATTCACAATCCCTAGAAACTATTGGACCTTCTTAAATATGAGATTTTCATCCGGAAATGATACAACTGGGTTGCAATATGAGGCTAGAGCTGATATTGACCATTTGAGATGTGCATTCCTAAAAAATCAATATCTGTTTCACCAGTGATCATCTTTTTCTCTACAAGCATGATTCCATGACTTTTGACTAAGTGATGAAACTTAGATAGTAGATCATGATGATAATCTATATCTAGAGGAATAGTAGAATAGAGATTAATGTTCCTGAGGTTACTTCACGTAACTTTCCTGAGGTAAAAAAATTCTCATATAAATATACGAGGGTGTTATTGTAATTACATAGAATTATATACAATTCAAAAATACTCATACTAAAAAATACTAGTACCTTGGGTAATTTTCCTGAGCTAATCTCAGGAACTTTATTCTCATATATCATCAATGTAGACCAAAGCGTTATCCATGATGGGCTGAAAAATCCTTGACATTGCCTTCTGAAATAGTAATAGAGCCGGTTTTAATTCAAAAGGTACCATTGTCCAATGATAATGTCGTTCAGGTATTCAAAATTATGTCTTTTGCCTCTCATCTGGATGTAACTCAGTTGCAAAAATCCTGACTTGAGATCAAACTTTGAAAATATCTTTGCTTGAGAAAGTTTCTGGAATAATGCCTCTCTCTTTGGCGAAAAAAACTTATCATCTTCTAAGAAATGATTCAAAGGCTAATAATTTATTTCCAACCTTAATTTTCCTCGAGCATGCTTAGATCTTTTATCGACATGAAGGCTTCATAGGCCCATTGAGATTTAGTGTTCTCTATAAGCACTTCTTGCTGGAATTGATCAACTTCTTTAATAGCAAGAACATAATGATATGGATTCATACCTTTGTGACTTGCCTTTGTCGGATTGATATTTTGTTCTTTTTAAGAGGCAAGTAGACAAAGAATTCCGGATTTTTCCATAATGGACGAGAGCACCTTTGAAGAAACTTTGTATGAGTTTCTGCATAGAGGTTCTAGCTATTTCTTCTTTCATTGGAAATAGGATCTCAACAGGGTACACGTGTAGCATCTATGTCTAAGGCAGCAAATGATTCTTATTTCTTATGCTTGAGACCTTTCTTACTCCAGAACACTCTTTAAAGATTATGTAATATATCAATCCAATTAAGAGATCTTTTCCAGGTAATTCTGATCCGTAAACTTGATGCTTAACGACATATTTAGGAAATAGTTGAATATTGATAGGTTTTCCTATAAAGAGTAATCACAAAGATATCACCATTAGCTGCACCAAACGCCTTGAATGAAATTTTCTTCATCTTCTACCGTTGGATAGCCTTGAGTAAAGAATATCAGGCTTGCTCCGTCCTTAACTAAGACCTTGCCTTCACTAAAGATTCCTTCTACAGGAAATATCTTGTACAAGGAAATAGTGATGGCAAGGTCTTAATCCTTTTTCCTCGAAATAGTTGTACCTTTTGGATTAAAACCGGCTCCATCACTATTTCACAAAGGAATCTTATTTGAATTAGAGTATATCATCGAAGGACAAAACAGACCTACTTCAATGTCTTTCTATAGCAGACATGAAACCATGCAAAAAGAAGTACATGAAGCTTTTTAAATGATTAACCCTATTTAGAGACTCAACGTTCTAGCGTGAAAACTTAAGGCCAGAAGAAAATCGTAACAATGGAGTAAGGGATCAACGCTAGATTTTTGTCCAATTTAACTGTCAAAGAATCATTACCATTGAGGACGACAAGCTGATCATTTAAAGATAGTAGTAGAATACTTTCTATAATGATCCAATATATGATAACAACAAGCCACCCGACTAGCATAAGGTAGTAATGTGCGAAGTCAACAATATTCCCCTCACTGGAGTTCCCCCGGGACTCCCAGAAACATATTGGAAAAAATCAAACATCCTTCCGTAAGACTATGTGGCGGATATTCAAGACTGTCATTTGAAATTAAGTTTAAAAAAGATTACAAAAGATTTGGATGACCCAAACCACCCAGATTTCAGGCTTCATAAGAGAACTTCTCCTCGATCTTCAAGTATCTTCCAAGTCTTAAATACAGTGTTCTTGTATCTTCAGGGAGCGAAGAAAAAGATATGGAGTCATGACCTTTTATCACCAGGGAGAAGACAAAGGGAATATATATTTATATTTTATAATCATTATGTTTGTAATAAATAGAAGTGTGTGGTGTGTATTAAATAAAGATAAAGTGGAAAAGATATATTCTCATCTTATAAGATAAGATATTTCTTACACATGGCATTCTAAGTGTGTTTTGTAATCTTGTAAAGATAATCTTATCATTTGTGATAATATATCCTTGCACGTGTCATGTTTGTATTGGCTTGTGAAATTTACCGCTATTTAGTTGCCCCTTCCGAGACTAGGGATCCTTTGTAATGGTTTAAAGCATCTTAGTCTTAGCCAGTATTATCTAAGCAATAAACTTTGTGCGTTCTTCCTCTTTCAGTATTATATTTTGTGTTTTATTTTATTTTTCTTGTAACCACCTTATTGGTTGTACCTCTATCAGTTAGTTGTAAACTCGACGAACAACATTCTATTCCAAGTTGGCCAAAGATCGAATTTTGAAAATTTTCAGGTGATGATCCAACATAATGGTTTAATGAAGTAGAGCAGTTTTTTGAGTATCAAGGCACCATAGAGACAGTAAAGGGTGTGTTCAGGTGTGTTAGCTTCTTTAAACCTTGAGGGAGAAGCAAACCAGTGGTAATGACGCACGTACAAGGAAGATAGATGAGAGGTGATGTGCGAGAACTCTCAACTTTCACGATGAGAGGTGATGGCCCGTCTGATTACTAAGATTTTGACGAGGCACTATTGTGGGTCGAACCACTAGGCTCATTACGTGACTATCAAAAGGAATTTGAAAGGGGGGGGGGACAAAATGTTCAAACTGACAACAATAAAAGACAATTGGTTTTGCAAGAATGAAGGATGAACAACTCATTCATCAGCAAAACGCTCAGTGATAAAGGAGGTAGGGGTGCAGAGACAACTACAAAATCCCCACCATCTTTTCGTAATCAATTTGAGTTAACGTCAACAAAAAGACAATGCCTATAACTGTGAAGCGCCTTGAGATGAAATGCCAAGAAAACGGACTCAAGGCCTCTGTTTCAATTGTGACAAAAAATTCACATCAGGTCACAAGTGTGGAGGAGCCAAACTCTTGTTAGTAGAAGGAGATGGTACCATAGATGATGAGTTCATAACAAGGGAACCTAGTTCTTAACTCCAACTTTGAGGATAAGGTTGTGGCGAAAGGGAGGGGTAATGATAGGTCTCTAATGTTACAAATATCCTAGATGCATCTCCTAGAATATTTACTAGGCAATTACTGTTGTTGCTATTATTATTACTAATATTAATAATAGTGGTGGGTGTTATAAGTGAAGTGTTAGTGGTTAGTAGTACGTGTTGGCAGTTATTTTCCATGTTCTGCTTATGAATGTAATGGACAGTTACGAACGAGAAGATTTGTAGCAGCTGTTCAATGAAGGCGAGAGTGAGTTGGTGAAAATATTTTAGGTTTTATCTTAGCCTAAATAAGATATCTTCATAGCTTTGACCGGGACCTCACACATATAACAAGCATCCCATTGTAGTATGATGGAATATCTTGATTCTCTTGAATGGACAACCATAAATTTTTCCCTACACCGAAAGTTGAAAAAAATGCTCTACATTAGAATAAGATTCAAGACAGCTGCCCATATTTACCTAGCCTCCATGTATATGTGCAGATATCTAGCAGATTCCGCCATTGAGTTTCGAAGCCAAGAAGTAATTGTGGAATTCTTTTGATCTCCATCGATGAAAATTCGGATCAATTTCTTTTGGCCGAGCCACTTTCCATGTTAGATGTCTAAGCTTACCTCTGCCACTGAGAGCAAGTTTCACTGATTGGGCCATTGTAAGAAATTGTAGCCATTCAAGCAGACAACAGTAATTTGTAGAGATGTTTGACTACCTATTTCCATAGTATTCAAGGACTGAAGTAGGGACTGATCAGGAAGAGAGACAACAGTCGGAGATGAAGATACTGAAATTTTATTATCTTCTGTAGATAATGAAAATGTTTGCATTTTAGTATAATCTGAAGCAGGTGCAGATGACATGATTATCATTCTTCCTTGTAGAAGCAACAGAGTGAATTAGGACAGACTAAAACAGGAAGAAAAAAAGTCGAAAGGTGTAATTTTTTGTAAACCGTGAAGAAAATCTCCTAGCAAAATTAGCAAAATGTTAATCTGATACCGTGTAGTTTAGGAGGGTATGATAATTCTTCATTACGTTTTACATAAATAACAAGACTATTTATAGACTAACTAGAGTTAATCTATACAGACAAACTAACCGCTTGTACAGTAATTTTCTAAATCACCGTTCCAACTTGTTACTCTAACTAACCTATACAACCAGTATCTGACTCATCTATACAACTGTATTCCTTATAGTTAGGAACTGAATATTCAACGGCACTGTTTTGTGCTTGTTTGGTATGTGTTATATTTTAGGGCTGTTTAGAGCATCTCCAACCCCATTCTTTATAGTTCTCTAAAGAAATTTATAATAACAACTCTTCAAATTTTAAAGAACCAAAAAGGTGTTTTGCTCCAATGGTATTCTCTATATTGATTATCTATAAATTATAATAAACAAAGAAAATGAAAAAAAGAAGCCTAAATACAAAAGAAGTGGATAATTTGAGAGTGAAAGTCTAGGGGGGCAATTTTGAAGAATGGAGTTGGCTAGCAAATTTGGATAACAAAGATGGAGAATTGTAAAATTTTACATAATGGCTTGCTTCCCTTGGAGTACTATTTTTTATTCCCATTCTCTACATTACCTTGCCACGTCATTTTTTTAAAGAAGGGGTTGCAAGGTTGGAGATGCTCTTAATGTTATGCATTTTTTAATTGAAAATGGCATCTCAATGCAGGCAGTTGGCTTAGGAAGGCAAAAGGGTCCAATCAGAATGGATCTTGCAAATCACAAATCACGAGTAGAGAAGGCAAGGGTTGGGCCTCTGGGCTCTGATCTTTTTGATTCGGCTATAGCTGTCACTTCTGGTTTGGAGTGAGTAAGCTTCTTCTCAGCTAAATGCTGAGTCATAGGATCTCAGTTTTGGTGATCAATTATTTTGTTACTATTGCTTTCATTTTCATTAGTTAATTTATATACCTGTCGGTGCATTCTATTAGGCAGAAGACATGGGTTCTTGAATTTGTTGACCTGGGAGGTGAAATGAGGCGAGATGTGTGGCATGCACTCGTTAGTGAGGTTATATCTTTATACAAGTTCATCCAGGAATTTGGTCCCAGGGATGGCGATGGATCAATAAATAATGTGTATGGTGCTCAAAAAGGAAATTCCAAGGCCGCAACTTATGCAATTAATGGTATTGCTAGGCTTCAGGCTCTTCAGTTTATGCGGAGGCTCCTAGACGAACCTGCAAAACTTGTTCAGTTCTCATATCTGCAACACGCACCCTATGGAGACATTGTGTACCAAACTCTAGCTGTAAATTGTTGGGGTGGACCCCTGATCACTAAATATTTAGATGTTGGTTATCAACCAGATCTAGGAGCGAGCCCCTCTGGTGAGGTATCTGAAAGCAACAATCATGTGTTTGACATAGATGGAAGCGTTTATTTGAGGAAATGGATGAGATCACCTTCTTGGACATCAAATGCGTCGATTGCTTTCTGGAAGAACTCTACAGTTAGGCAGGGAGTAGTATTGAGTAAAAACCTTGCTGTTGCTGATATGACTTTGATAGAAAAGGCAGTAAAGACATGCAGAGAGAAATATCGAGTGGTTGAGAAAACACAAGCCACTATTGATGCTGCAATGATTGAAGGGATACCCAGTAACATTGACCTTTTTAAGGTTAATCAACTTCTAACTGTTACTTTCCTTTAGTTGAATGTAAAATATTTGTTTACGGAATAGGTCATGAAATATTAATATTGTCTTGTAATTTACGGCTATTTTACTATTAGTTATCATCTTGTCAGATTTTCTTATATTCGATGCCTTCTTTATATTCTGCAGGAACTTGCTCTTCCTTTGACCGTGATTGCCAAAAATTTTAATAAACTTAAGCATTGGGAGGAGCCTTATTTGACCGCATCTTTTCTTGCAATTACGTACACACTTATTTTCAGGTAGGTACTTGAACAATTTTTTGTAAGAGATGCTCCATTGGATTGTGTCCCACGTAAGCTTATATAAAGACATGCACACTAAAACCTGAAATGCACAAAAAAGGATTAGTGTATGGGTCTATCATCTAAATCTTACTGGGGGAGGGGGGGGGGGGGGGGGGTTATAAATACACAATTCACATTTCAGAACTCCCTTATATAGCAGTCTGCCTTGAGACTATCAGCACTATAATTTATCCTTCTCTTGAATACTTAGTTACAACCTATAGATTTCAGAATCTCTGTTTATGTGTACGCATGTAGTTAAATGGTCTTCATATCTTAGTAACTCTCCTTGTATCTTCATCAAATGTTATTTCTTGGGAGAGCTACCAAATGGAGTTTCCCCATAAACTCTAAGCAAATTATTGGACAGTGTTACTATGAACTCGTACTGCCTCATATTCCACAGGCCGCAAACTATTGTTCTGCATTTCCAGCATGGTAGAGTGCATATATGATATATCTATAGATTGTGCTTTCACAAATAAGTGGTGTGTTTCTTAGACCTATTGGTGTCTTCTGTATAGAATTTGATCTTTGTTCTTGGCAACAGTAGTAACTGGACTCGAACTTGTGGCATCTTGAACTTTTTTTTAAAATTTATTCATGGCCTAAAAGCAGTAATATATCACTCATGTGGTGAGATCAAGCAAGCTTGTCGACTAATTAAATAATTATCATGGCATATGTTTTGAACAACTAATGCATCTTACTAATTTATTAGATTTAACAGCCTTGGATAGACAATTGTTAATAGTGGATATAGAATGTTTGGCTGCAATCTTTGGCGGCTGATTGATTTTATCAGTGGTCCACCTCTGTTGTCAGATACTTCAGGTTAATTCTATATTAGCTGAAGTATCTTACATCCCAATAATTATACATCCCTCAAGCACACAAGTCTTTATTAATAAATACTTGTTGCATGATACATAGCCTCTGAAATAATTGTTTGATGCTGCCTTGCCTTGTGTTGTTTTAATTGTACTGCATTATTCATATCAGAATTATTTAACTGGTAGCACAAAACTGATAGAAATAGTTTAATGGCCTTTAAATATTTTTTCTGCAGAAATTTGCTATCATATATATTCCCCACAGCTTTGATGATCTTGGCAGCTGGCATGTTATTATTAAAGGGGCTCAAAGAGCAAGGCCGCCTTGGAAGATTTTTCGGAAAAGTAACTATACGTGATCAGCCACCTTCTAACACTATACAAAAGATCATAGCTCTTAAAGAAGCCATGCGGGACGTGGAAAAGTATCTGCAGCGTTTAAATGTCGCACTTCTGAAAATACGTACAATAGTGCTTGCAGGTCAACCTCAGGTATGGTATGATAAACCCATTATGAAGTGGAGAACCTCAAGTGAGATTTGCTGATTAAATTAATTCAAATTTTAGTTTACCTACCCTGTATTCCGGGAAAAAAACATGTTAATAAATTGATCTGAAGTGCCATCTTTTTTTCCCTAATCAAATCTGAAGCACTATCAGCCATCAGCTCCCAGTTAATTCTAGGGATTCTGAGTAGAGAGACCCAAAGTGCAGAAATTGTACCACCTATATGTTTTTCTGGATTTTATTAGTTGTGTTGAGTTCTTTTTTATTTTGTGTCATAAATTTTTATTCTTTCTTGGACTCATGATTGCTGAATATGTTTTCCAGATAACAACTGAGATTGCTCTGATGCTGCTATTAAGTTCTACTGTGCTACTCATCGTCCCGTTCAAGTACATTCTCTCTTTTCTTATATTTGATCTTTTCACAAGGGATCTTGAATTTCGAAGAGAAATGGTTTTGAAGTTTATGAGCATGGTGAAGGAGCGTTGGGACACTGTGCCAGCAGCTCCTGTCGTCGTTTTACCATATGTGGGTAACAAGACTGGTTCAACAGTGAAGGAAATTGAATCCACATCACAATCGGAAAGGCAAACAGAGAATCGTACACAGCCTGATTAAAGTTTGACATATACATTTCTTAATCAATTCGATTAAATATCCTTGACTCCTTAGTTTGATATAAAGGGTATGTAGAAAATAGTGGATACAATTAGTCATCATACAAGCATTATTAAAACTGTTAATTATCAGAAAATATGATTTCCTTAATTCTATTTTGAGTTTTGGTATAAACATGTGGGAGAATTAAGGACCAGTCTTTTAACATCTTGGTCCAATGCAAAGAAAAAACAAAAAACAAAAAACAAAGAAGTTTTTTTTTTAAAAGTTTAATTATGAAATTAGGGGTTCAAGCAATTGGTGAACATGCAAGGCTTGTGTTTCAGCAGAATCAGAAGATAACCAACCAAGTTGGGGAAACTGGGTCGGATTGAAGAAACCATTAAGATTTAATATCTTGGAACGCAAAGCTTGCTGGATATACGCAGAATGCTGAAATGCTCATAGCTTTGAGATTTTTCCGAAGAAATGATCGAGAAGGATGTTGTTTCATTGAATCTAATGGTCGATGGGTTTGTGGAGATCGGTGATTTGGTTTCTGCTCGGTATTTTCTTTGATCGGTTTACTGGGGGCCTGTCGTATGCATAAACATGTAGAGTTCGCAAAGTTTGCTGCCATGAAGCTTTCGAAACTTGAACCTGACAAAAGCTCAAACTGTCCTCTTGTCAAACATACAGGGAGATGGAATGATGTGGAAAGATTGAAAATTTCTTAGAACTATCAAGCAATGAGCATCCCCTAGTGCTGAAGAACAAGCATGAGTAAAAAATTAACATTTTATACCCTCTATCAGAAAAGAAGCTGGAGGTTTCCAATTAAAATGTGTATGATAAAGTATCAGTTTGATCATTGGTGAAAGGGCACAGTTCAAAATAACTATTGATTGTATATGTGTGAATTATCTTGTCATTGGAAAATGAAAAGTACAAATCATCAGTACATACAATGAAAGACACAAACTTCTCTTCTACTCAACTCAGTCACCAGCACATAAAATCTTAAAGCAACTACAAAGTATCGATAATCATTCGTTTTTAACCAGCTCCTCATCTTTGTTCTTGATCTTCTTGGCATTATAATTGTTGGAATGGAAATTGAGAAAAAGAGCCAAAAGAGAAGCATTAAAAACTGCATTAAAACACCATCCCCATATCCCACAACACCCTCCACTGGAGAAATGATAATACAACATCACTCCAGACACACCAAAACTAAACAAAAACTGCACAATCTGACAATCAGTGACCGCCCTCTTCCACCACGGTCTCTTCCCCAAACCACACAGCAAGTAATAACTATACATTACGACATGCACCCCTGCATTTGTCACCAATGCCACAGGAAAAAGCGACTGCCTCGTCGCAAGCCAAACATAACACATTACTACCACCACTGTATGGTGATAAACGTGGAGGAATGACAGACGTCTTCTGTCGTTCCTCCCACCAAGAATGATCAAAAGGGTATCTATAAATTCAAGAATCTTGGAAAAATAAAACACGTTGGCCCAAAAAAATATGGGTCCACGTGGAAGGGTTTCATTGGGTGGGAAACAAAAGATCCAACGGTAATTAGGCATTTGATAGAAAATGGAGAGGGAGCAACCAAGGGCCATGATTAAAGAGAGAAGAGCAAGAAGGAGGTTATGGAAAGTTGAAAAGAGACGAAGGAGAGATTTAGAAATGAAGAGAGAGTTGTGGGTAGAGAGAGAGTAAGTGAGAGAGAGATAGGTGAAGAGTGTGAGGGTCAAGAAGAGTGGAGTTGAACCCCATGTTTGGCCTTGTTTCCACTCAAACTCAGAGATTGATGGATGCTCAACTAGCCAGTAGTATAGCCCACTCTTCATCTTCTGCGCGCTACCGACACCGTCGGTCTTGGGGATAAGTTGATGATTGATTGGTCGTCTGTCTCTGTACACCCTGTCTGTGTGTAGCGTGTACATATATTTTGGGGAAATTGCTTGGTACTTGGGTAGTCTCGACTCCCGACCCTATTTACTTAATTACTTGTCAGATTTTTTTTTGATTATTTTTTAATTAAATTATTTTTATAATTTTAAAATTATAAAAATATTTTAAAATAAATTATATATGTAGAGATGTACAAAAAATTCGAAGAATCCGAAAATCCTGTCGGATTTGATCAAAAAAAAATATGGACAAATCAGATCAGAAAAATCCCGATCCAGACCCGATTTTAGCTCTATTTTTCCCGAATTTTATTTGGATATTTCAAAAAATTCGGATAATTTTTTTTTATATATTTAAATTTTATCTGTTTACATAAAAATATTAAATTAAATAATGAATAAAAGTATATATATTTCAAGAAATATTAAAAATACTTTCTAAAAATAATTATTTTTATTTATAAAATAAAAAATATTAATATTTAAATATAAAAAAATAATTTGATTTGGCTCGGCCCGATCCGCGGACCTAAAATGGGCTAACTATTTTCCTTCTTAGAAATATAAATACTGATGCTGTCAGAGAAAATCACAAATAGAGCTTAATGAAAAACAGAGTTTATGATGACGTCATCAAAGTTTAGAAGCTATCGACAGAGTTTATTCTAACAGAGAATACTCAATCAGAGTTTACTCTAATAGAGAATACTCAATCAAAGATTATCAACCGACAGTTTATGATCAGAGTTTGCCAAAGAAGGAAATAGACAAATCATAATTTAATTTGGATAATAAATGAGGAATTCAAATACAATTATATTACCTTATGGAAGCTATCCTTATCGTTATCTGTTTTGTAATTGGATTTGTAACTGTGTTTATATAAACACAGAATTAGGTTAACATAAAATGTATTCAAGCTATATCATTCTCATAATCTAACAGCTCTTAAGAACATTGATTTTCTTGAGAGAGTTTTGTATTCATTCAAGTAAAGTTAATAAAAAACAATTCATCTTTTACTTACTTGTGTTCTTAGTCGATTGATCTGATACTATTATATTTAACCCCCCTTCTATAATAGTTTATTATTTGGGCAAAAATTGGTATCATAGCAGACAGTTGATTACAACTTAAAGATCATATAAACATGTCTGGAAACAAGTATGGAAGTATCAGAATCACAATTTTGAAGAAGGCTGAATACCCTACATGAAGGGTAAAGATGATGATGTTCTTGGAAGCAACTGATCCTGATTATTAGACATAATCAATGAAGGTCAATATCTATCAACCAAGCTAGTGCCATCAATAATTGTGGAAGGAAGACAAGTCATTGAATACTATACTCTGAAGGAAAAGAAGGAGTGGACTAATGAAGAAAAACAAGAAGTCCTGAAAGATGCAAAGGTAAGGAATATTCTGCATAATAGTCTTGACTCTGTGATGTCTAATAGGGTAATTGCATGTAAAACTGCCAAAGAAGTCTGGGATGCACTAGAGGTTCAATGTCAAGGAACCAGGGAAATCAAGAAGAATAGAAGATCAGTTCTTATTCAAGAATATGAATACTTTGAGGCAAAACAGAATGAGTCTCTCAATGATATCTATGACAGATTTCTTACTTTGTTGAATAACTTGGCTTTGGTGGATAAGGTGTATGATAATGAGGATTCAAACACAAAATTTCTAAGGGCTCTTCCTGAAGAATGGGATCTACAAACATCATTGATAAGAGATAGGGCTGATTTGGATTAGATGTCTCTAGATGAAGTCTATGGAAGATTGAAAACTCATGACTTGGAATTACAGCAAAGGAAGAATAGGAAAAGTACCAAGGAAAAGTCTGTTGCTTTGAATGTTGAGACTAAAATTGAAGAACCAAGAGAAAAAGTCTTAAGAACCTCAACAAGAAAAGGAAAAGCTGTAATGATCAAAGAAAGCAGTGAATTAGAGTCTGAGACAAACTCTGACGTAAACTCTGATGACTCCACAGACTCTGACATGATGAAGATGGTTGTTATGATTGTCAAAGATTTCAAAAAGATGAAGTACATGAAGAACAAAAAGCAAAGGAACTTTCAAAAGAAGCATGAAGAGTCAGAGAATAAAGATAAATTCAGAAAAAGAGAAGATAGAGATGGCAAATCAAAAACTCTTGACAAATCAAAGGTCAAGTGTTACAAGTATAACAAGATGGGGCATTTTGCTACTGAGTGTAGAAGTAAGGAATCTGGAAAAGCACTCATCACATCAAAGAAAGATTGGATGAATTCCTCAGACTTTGAAGAGGAAACAAATTATGCCCTCATGGAAAACACTAATGCTCTCATCCTAAACTCTGATAAGGTACCAGACTGTCTTCAATTTTAATACTGAAAATATCCATGAATTAAAGTCTTTCCTTAGAACTCTGCATGTTAGCTTTAAATCACAGTCACTTGATAATGAAAGATTAAAATTTGAAATACAAACTCTAACTGCTAGGAATGACCTTTTTGAAACTGAAAATTCACACATGCTTAGCACTAAGAAAGACTGCGAGAATGCTTTACTCAGGCAAACTCAACTAGAAATACAAGTAGAATATTTAAAAGCTGAGATAGTTAAAGAAAAAGAGACTTTCAGAGTTTGGACAAACTCTGGTAAGAAAGTACAACAAATGTTACTAACAAGAATTGGACATCTGCCTTAGGTTATGAATCTAACAAGGACACACACAAAAGGAAAGTTGAGTGAACCTGTGAATTTTGTTAGAGCTATAGTAATGAAAAAAAGAATACCTCTGGTGAATTCTCTAATAATAACAAAGGTAAATAAAGTAGTGTATCAGAGAATAAAATAGTAAATATAGGATTACTCTCTCAGAAGCAACTTAAAGAAAAGTTGAAGTCAGTCACCAACAAAAACAAACCTAAAAAGGTGAATAGAGATAGAAATGGCAAAGTAGGAATTTCTAAGAAGAATAATTATAAGAATATCCCTGATACTCCTAGAAAAATCTGTTTCACATGTGGTAATTTTAATCACCTTTCTATTGATTGCAGACATAATAAAAAGAAGGAACCTGAAAAGCCTAGTTCAGAGGCTAGAAAACAAACTAGATATAAATCACAGAATCCCTGTTTTCACTGTGGTAGTTTATGGCATTCAATTTACACATGTAAAAAATATCATAGTTTGTATTTCAACTATTATGAACTACTTCCTCATTTAAATAAAACTCTTGTCTTTTCTAATTATGCTGTCAAACAAAAATATGTGATAATAGCTGATAAAAGAAATATAAACTCTGACAATGCAAACTCTAATAATGCAAACTCTGTTAACGTAAACTCTGATAAAGCTACTTTTATTGTAAAAGTTAACAATGTTAAAAAAAAGAATCCAAACCTATTTGGATCCCCAAATCTAATTAATTAATTTGCATCAATGAATGCAGGGAAACATGAAAAATATCCTAGTGATTGATAGTGGATGTTCTGCACACATGATTGGTAACAAATCCCTGCTTTAAGAGTTTGAGGAGAAGGCTGACCCAACAGTATCTTATGAAAATGGCAATATAGGAAGAACACTGGGATATGGCAATATTGTGATTGGAAATGTCATCATTGAAAATGTAGCTCTGGTTGAAGGACTCAAGCATAATCTGTTAAGTGTGAGTCAAATGACAGATAGAGGTTATTTTGTGGAATTTCATGAAACACATTGTGAAGTCAAAAGCAAGAAGGCTGGGAAAGTGGTTCTCATTGGTCACAGACATAACAATTTATTTGAAGCAAGCTTGGAGGTAAACTGTTGGTCCCGTGACTTGTTTACTAGGAAAGGCATCATCTTTGGAAAGCTGGAATTGGCACACAAAGTTGTGTCACTTGAACTTTGGAAATATAAATGAATTGGTCAAAAAGGATCTAGTAAGAGGTCTTTCAAAAGTTCCATTTCATCCTGATGGACTCTGTGATTCATGTCAAAAGGCCAAACAAAAGAAGACATCTTTCAAGAGAAAAATTGAAAATTCTATTGATCAACCTCTTCATCTATTGCATTTGATTTATTTAGTCCAATCAACATCATGTCCATTGGAAAGAAGAAATATACTCTGGTGATAGTGGATGATTACACAAGATTTACCTGGGTGTACTTTTTGCATAAAAAAGATGAAACAACTGAAATAATTTTTAATCATATTGCTATGATTGAAATTGGATCACCACACAAAGTAAAGAATTTAAGGAGTGACAATGGAACAGAGTTTAAGAACTCTGCAATGGAGGAATTCTGCTCAACAAAAGGGATCATTCAACAATTCTCAGCACCTGGTACACCTCAACAAAATGGTGTAGTTGAAAGAAAGAACAAGACTCTCATTGAAGCTGCAAGAACAATGTTAGAAGGAGCAAAGCTACCTACTTACTTTTGGGCAGAAACTGTGAATACTGCATGCATTACTCAGAATTGCACTTCGATAAACAAACATGGAATGACTCCATATGAAAAAATGAAGGGAAGGAAGCCAAATATGAAATACTTTCACATATTTGGAAGCAAGTGTTTTATTCTCAAAACACATTATGAATAATTAGAAAAGTTTGAACTCAAAGTAAATGATGGTATTTTTGTTGGTTATGCAACAACTTCTAAAACTTCTTCAAGGGAATTCAAGGTGTTTAATCTGAGAATCAGGGTAGTCATGGAATCTATTAATATATCTTTTGATGAAGAAAAAATAACAGGGTTACATGATGAAGATGTTAAGGAATCTTTGAGTTTTGAAAATGAATTGCAGGACACAAACTCTGACAAGCTAAACTCTGTTGAGATAAACACTGATGAGGTAAATTCTGATGAGTTAAACATTGATTCCTTAAACTCTGATTCAGAAACAATTTAAACAGTAACTGAAGATTCTGCAAATGTTGAGGGGGAGCAATATCAATCATTTACTAACATTGGAGAACCAACCTCAATTATTGAAATATCAGAGTCTGACCAAACTCTGACAATTACAAACTCTGATCCATCAAACTCTGAAACCACAAAATCTGATCACTCTAACTCTGATTATTCAAACTTAGAGCATTTAAACTCTGATTCATCAAACACAGATGGAAGCACAACTTCAGGGGGAGGATCAGCATCAACCGAGGAATCATACTATGAAGGCACAAATCAT
Organism: Oenanthe sinensis; assembly: GCA_028671895.1. NCBI lineage: Eukaryota > Viridiplantae > Streptophyta > Magnoliopsida > Apiales > Apiaceae > Oenanthe > Oenanthe sinensis. The sequence continues at coordinate 36,834,355 of CM053801.1, read as the reverse complement.
TGGAGATCATCTAGTTCAAGAAATTTTCCACATCCAACAAAATGGACCAAAGATCACACACCTGATTTGATTATGTTGGTGTAGGTGCCCTAGAGGCAATACAATTTTTCTTTTAATAGACCTTTATGTCATTTGATTATTCAATAAACGTATTTATTATGACTTTAATTTCTGCGATATATTTGTTAGCATAATAAATGTCCTTAGAATCATGATACACATTGTATAATTTAGTACATGACTTGAACTTGAGATTATATAATATATCATATTCTTAAAGGTCCATAGTCGAGTATTATTATTATAGGACAATAATAATACATAAATAGACTAGTATGTTGTTTGACAGATAACCACATCTCATTGGTTATAAGTATGGGGATACTAAAGTCAATACATAGGTACATGTAGGAGTACATGGTACTGGACAGACCCACAGTGAGATTCTTCATGTTTAATAAAGTCATAAGAAAGACTCACAATGATAATGAAGTAATGATCCTCTGACTTGAGATCATTATATTTCTATACGATGATTATTATACTTTGACTACATTAAAAGTTACCTTTGACCGGGTGATGATAAAAGTGGACATCGGGTATATCATGAGTCGTATGAGAAATATGAATGATAGATAAAGGATTTAAACCTCCTATAATTAGGAGAGATATTATTGGCCTCTTGGTTGAGTGAGACTATAAAATGCATGGCCGTGCTCAAATAATGATTTGTTTTTTCATAGTCTACTCATGGATCAAGTAAACCCGGATTAAATGTTGTAGAGGATGACTAAATACATGCCTCGAATTTAATCTATAATATATGTGGTTAAAGGGATTATATTACACAGAAACATTAATCACGAAAGGTTTAATTGAATCACCAATTATTATTATTACTTGGGTAGCAATGATGTATTACTAGATGCCACTCATTGTTTATAATTTTATTATTAGAAAATAAAATTATTGCCAACGTAATAATAACCTAAAGGGTCACACACAAAGAACGTTTAAACGGAGCTTTATTTAAATTATGAATTTAAATAATGTTATTATTATTAATTCGAATTTATAATTAATTAAGTAAGACTTGATTAATTATAAACATACTAGAATTCAGATTAATAATTAAACCCAAAATCAGAATGGGCTTTTAAGAAGCCCCATGAATTAGGGTTTGACCCATTATCTCTAGCTCATATAAATACATTATGATTTGTTTACAAGGGTATTACTTGTGAATTCGTTTTACAACAGAAACCCTAGCAGCTCATAGAAAAGAGAGGCTAGCAAGAGAGAAGAGATAATTCGTGCCTGTTTTGGCTAGTACCATCTCCGCTGATCGTTGGACGAATCGACGTTCGTGTGGATACCGTTAGAGAGCAGTTCTTGAAGCAAGGACTACTGTGTTTCATCAAGCAAGGATCTCCGTTGAATTCGTGAAAGTCAAGACCAGAAAATGTATAATTCTATTTCACCATAATCTGTCCAAGCTTATACATGATCCTGCGTTAGGGTTCCGAAATTTTTCGTTATATTTACGTTTAATCCGCTGCGTTTTATGCCTCGGAACCCAACAGATTATTGGTGATCTAAAAAGTAGAGTGCAGACAAGGAAAACTACTCAAAATGAATGTATATTTCATAGTTTTCTTTCTCAAACAGAGTCAAAGAAAATTGAAGATGTTTTAAAGGATGCAGATTAGGTTACTGCAATACAAGAAGAATTAAATGAGTTTGAAAGAAATGAGATTTAGTTGCAAATAATGAATATATTAGAAAAAAATTGTGAAAATTTAAAAATATTAAATTTTCTACTAATCAAGATATTTGAAATATTTTTCTACGGTGGTAGACATTAAGAATGCGCAAGAAGATTTATATATAAATATATATTTCAGCTCTCTAATTATAATTAAAACAGTGAACTCTATTTAATATTTCCCAGTGTGAAATGTGGGTATTTTTTAATTTATAAGGGTAAATCCAATGGTGTGCTATAATTTATTTTATATCTATATTATAAAATAAAACTAAAACTAAATATTGTGCTAAAATAGCACAATATTATAATTTGTTCTGTGACTAGAACAAAAAATAGATTGGACTATAATTGACACCTCATCAAAAAGTGAAAAAGGGAGGAAAATGGATAACGGAGGGACATCAATTTTCTATCTAATATATTCAATACCACCTTTATCAATTTGAAACAAGATTTAGAACAATATATTAAAAACATGGTAATGTTTTAGCACAAAAAAACACTTTTTGGTGTTAAATTATAACAATAGCTCCATTTATTTTAGCACAACAATTGAACATGTTCCGTGGGATTCGAACCTGTGACCTGCTCTGATACCAATTGTTAGGATCTAACCGCTTAACACTACACCAAAAACAGCTACTTGTAAAGAAGACACAACTTATAATCTTTATATTTGCGCAACTTATAATTTTTATATTATAGCAGTCAGCGCTATTTATATTATAGCAGTCAGCGCCACGTTTCGATTTAGAATGATGCTGACACTCCAACAAAACTCATTCTTAAATTAAACTTTTTTTCTTAAATTAAATTTTGCTTTTGCGATCAAACAGGAATCACATTCATCATGGAAATGTTTATCATACAATATTTGCACTACTCAATATACGCACTGTTAAGCCGGCACAAAGACCGTTAATATGCTTCCCATGGATCAATAAGATGTCTATCCAAGCCAATTAACAGATTGCCAAATCACTGATCTCCAGAGAGTACGAGACAATATCATATGGTAAAACTACAGTTTGTGAATCAAGAGAATTTTTTATATTAACTATGAAGAATGAAATTCTAGGTATCCAAATACCAACTACATTTCAACTATAATCAAAACTATGAGAAAGCTCTTCTCATCTCGGATATTCTTCAATGAAGATCATCAAGGTATATCATGCAAAATACTTAGCCATTGATCGGTAGTCCCTCGTGCTCACTAGTACTGACAGTTTATCGAGGTAGTTCGGCATTAAAATCATAGCATTGCAAAATTAAAAGGCAAGTTGAGACCTTGTTTGACCATCTTAAAGCTTAGGTTGTTGAGACCTTTTTCCTAACTACTCTCTTTCTCCGAGCCTTGGGAGGTGGTGCTTCCCCCTCGGGAACAGAATCACTTTGTTGTCCCTGTTTGATGCCAAGTAGCCCAAGCCCAGATACAATGGGATTCTTGGAGATGAACCATTTTGACGAAGAGGACTGATCAACAGCTTCAGATGGTCTACTGTACGCCTTTAAGCGGTTTTCTGTCAGGGCTAGCGGATCAACTTCAACCCCAAGCCAGGCCAACCGAGATGTCTCACCTAACTGAGTATTCAACAACCTACATACAAAAGAAAAGATGTAACCATGAGTAACATCTGGATGTATATGGCTCAATTTTTGTGAACTATAATATTTTGGTTTAAACAATCATCCAAAAATATCACTCTAATTTCTACACTATATATGACTCAAGGTCACTATACATGGTTGGCAAAAAATGATTACAGAAATATGCTTATAACAATAACACATGCTAGAATCCAGTACAATTGCATACCACTTGGAAAAATTGCATACCACTTGGAAAAATTGCATACCTAAACCAGTAACCTCAAACCAAAAGAAGCATAACCACCAAAAAGGCAAGAATCCTCTTGATATGCAAATATGAACATACCAAAAAAACAAGTGAATGGCTGTTGGATGAAAATTTAATTAATGAAAAAGCCACATACCTCAGAGCTGTGCTAAAAACCAATGCTACACCAATAACATCAAAATGGTGGACCACAACCTTGTCAAATCCGCACAACAGCTGATAACGTAGGTTTGCATACAGACCGAGGAAAGCTCCATAACCGAGAGCATTGGTACTAACAGATGGAATCGTCACAGATAACCTATAGATTAAATGTAATTCAGAAAATATCTGAAAACAGACATGACTTGAGGTTGGCAATTTAGAGCAAAGATCTGACATAGAAATTGAAGTGTAAACGGAACAAAACACTAAGCATTATTCACCTTCCCTCCTTTCTGCTAGCAACGAGATTTGACAAAGCGCCCTGGGCTGCTCCAGCAGTTAAACCAACCATACACAATTCCGCAGCTTTGTAAAAGAATGAGTGGATTCTCTTCTGCATGTCAAACTCTCTGAGAGGATAGCTCTTCTCAAAGATATTATTCGGAAGTTTTTGCAGTGTATTCTGCAGATCAAAACGGAATGTGTTCCCATACGAACGACAAGGTGCTAGTGTCCAAACAACTATAGCATTGCAAGCTGTTACTGTCAGCACATTAATAAGTGCAAGATCCCACTCCTGCTTTATCCTAAAAAAACAGAAAATTACATAAAGATTAGATAATATTTAGTCATAATATTCTGTTGTCAAAGTCAAATGATATACTACCTCTCCTTGCGATTTTTGAACTCCCACCAGACCGAGCAACCAAATGTAGATACCTGCTCAAATAGAAGCCTCTGTAGAAATGCAGGATCTGCTATCATCCTGTGAAAAACAAATCAAATTAAGGAGAGTCAGATAAATGCTTAAAGGTTATTGACTTGCACATATCAACAATCTAGCACCATATTGTTCTGGATGTTGACGAGCAACAAATATTTCCCACATTTCTACCGAAGCGGTAAAACCAATATCAAGAAAGTCTCTAAAATTTTAGGGCCACATCCAGACCATGAAAAGAAAAAAAGAACACTCACAAGCATGATCATTAGTAATAGCACACTCAGCAGAAGTTTTAAACAGGCTGCTCAACTGCTTACTTTTAATCTTATATATTTTTGAATAATTTTCTCTTCTTTATCTTAAAGAATGTAGAAAAACAATTTTTTTATTCAAATGAAAGAAAAACCTTTGAAAGTTCAAACATCTCTTGAGCACATAATAACTTCATATTACAAGTCCTAGACAGTGGAAACAATATTAAACTCACTGAATAGCCTGTCATATATAGCAATACAGCAATAATGTCTTCAAAATTACCTGCCAATAAACCCCCTAGACAATCCTTGAGGAAGTGTGCGAGAAATTGCCCGAGTTGCGGTTGGCCTTGCATTAATTGCCAGATATTTTACCATCTGTGCAGTGCTCACTAAACCCTACAACAAATTATCAAATACGAAACTTAAGTTATTAACTACATATAAATTTTAAAACCACCAAAATATACAATGTACCATTTCACAAGCCTGCCGAATTCCTGCTGGCAAATCTATCATTGTCTTTTGCCATTCATTCAATACTGCTTTGATAAGTTCCCTATCAAATAGCTGCGAGAATTGATGCAAATAAATGAGTATGAAACTAAAATAACACTAAAACAAAATAATAAGAATAAGAATTTGTCATTGTGTTCTATAAGCTGCCAACCTCTGGAAGAACCATCCTTCTCCTAAACAGGCCACCCTCATCACCATCATCACCCTCGTCAAAGTCATCAAAGTAATCATCATCATCACCATTGTCGTCTCCTCCGTCACCACCACCAAAATTAATACTTTTTCCAATATTACCACCACCTCCACCAATTGCAAGCTGGGAGATAGAAAAAGGTATCATTCATGTCAGATGTACGGAAATACAAGTTATCAATCAATAAATGCACAGTGAAGTTATTGTACAAAGCAAAAGGACATTGATCATAGAGGAATCTACGATAAGTAAATAAATCTAGTTTTATAATATCAAAAGCTGAAATCAAGGATGGTGGCACAATCTATTTAGGCCCATTTCAGTAATAATATGTCAGACCAACAACCACGATCTGCAAATATATATCCATACTGAACAAAAACGTAGTTTGGAATAAGACAATGAACAAGCTACTTGCCAAAAAAAAACAATTAGTTTCACATATCAGTCACAAATTCCAAATGCAACTTCATCTTACAACAAGTGTTACAAAAATATTTCAAGGGTAATCCAACTAAGAATACAATTGTCGTACGACACAAAGAGAAAGTGATAAACTAAACTATAAGACTTGTTAAGTATGCATCAGATGTACAACAAATTAAATTACGCTAAAGTTTGGAAATATTTATACAGTGCTACTTTGTAATATAGGTCTACTAGTCGAGTCACAATTTAGCTCTCCCCGAAACTAGTCTAGGGCAGCTTGAACAATCCTGCGACATCACACAACCTTGACGGTCTTTACCTATCCAACAATTTCAGATGTATATAGTTTCAAGCACTTTGCTACCTTATGAGCCACAACTAGCAATGGTATAGAAAAACGAGTCGCTGTAAGCACTTATAGCTGTTTTGGAAATATATTTAAGCAACTTATTCCGAAAAAAAACTGGAGCACTCTATGTTTCTATCAAGATATTTGAAATCACCATCACCAAACTCGAAAACAACATTTTGTACCGGAATCCACTCCCGATGCCGGAACCGATTCTAGAAAAAAACATGACTATAAATTTTTATTCATTCTTCCAAGTCGAGCTTTAAAAATGTGTTCACTTGAATCTTTTCATTTCCGCGGTCTAGCTAAGCCTTGAGTTAAGGTCTGAAAGTCAAAATCCCCAAACTAAATCAGTAAATTCTACTAAAACATATCGAGCTAAACAAATACATCTACAATATCGAAAAGTCAATAACAGTAATCAAAACAGTTAATTTACCCATCAATCAATTCATTTCATTTCAGCTAAACAAATACAACTACCACACGATATCGAAAACTGAAAAAAAACAAAACAAACCTCAGGACTAGACTTAGTCTGTTTCTGCGTCAAATCGAGCTTCGATTTCTCCAACGTAGTAGCACCAAACGCTCCGAACTGACCTCCCTTCATAACCGGACCATACAAAACCCCGGTCGACGTCGTCGCCGATGAGTCATTCACAAAACACCGCTCCAATCCTTCAATTGCGTCGTCATGAGCAACCGACGGCGACGACGAAGCCTTAACAACCAAACTTCGTATACGGAGCTTAATCGGAACCCTAATTGGCCGGAAAAATGAGACACGGGGGGGCAATAGAGGTGATTTTGCTGAAGATAAGGGCTTGTTACAAGCTGAAATTGGACTTATATACAGTATTTGAAACATTGTGTTTGCCATTTTTATCTTTTAGTTTTGGGTTTGTATAGATAAATAGATAGACAGGATGATTGTTTGTGGGTTAAATTTCCATAAAGGAGTACTTTGCGAGAGAGAGAGAGAGAGAGATTAGTTTGATTGAGTTCTCTCTAGAAATTTGTAGAGAGAGAAAGGGGGGAATGAGGAGTGGGATGTTTGGGTTTTGATGGATATGGATGGGTGGCCCGGTTAGGCGATAAACCCAATCTTAAATTCACACGTTCCTGTTTGGTTCTTTAAATTTAAAATAATTTATTTTTTTATTTTTATTTTATATATATTTTTAAAAATAAATATTTATTTTAAAATTTTAAAATTAAATATTATTTTTAAAATAAAAAAAAATTATTTGAAAATATTAAAAAGTTTATTCTCTATTATTTTAAAATTTTATTAAATTTTTATTTAAATTTGTATTATGTATAAAAAATAATTATATATATAATAATAATATTAAATTGATCTCGATTAATGATTAATCATTTTGATTATTCAATTAATCTGTATTCGGTGCTTCACTGATTAATTTTTATTCACATTTTTATAACACTGCTAAACATATACCTACACAAATCCTCAAACTAAACTGAATAAAATAATATATAACTGAGTTTTGTATCAGTTGGTTTCATTAATTATATTATATTATATACATAAGAAACACTAGTTGTTTTGTATATGGGTTTAAAAATATTTAATATGAAAATTTTGTTTGTATAAAATATTCATTAAATTTTGTAAAATTATAATAAAAAATAAAAATAAATAATACGGAATCATTTATTTATTTGCATAACTAAAATAAAATATTTATTTAATATTTATTTATTTACAAAACCTCAAATAATTTTAATATTTTAAGAAGTTTACGGGTTCTCAGGATAAAAAGTTTTCACAAGAATGTTACCATATATATGTATATATATAATTTTTTTAATTTTTATAAATAATTTTTATTACATATAATATTTACATAAATTATATGTAGTTCTCATGTATCAGAGATATTATATTTTACTCCCTCCGTCCCACTTCAAATGGCTGAGTTACCATATTAAGTTGTCCCAATAAAATGTATGTGTTTCCTTTTTTGTAAATATTTTTCCCACAATACCCTTATTTATATACCTGATGATCTTAGATTTCCAATAAAACATTGAATATCGGAACGAGACATGGGGATACTCAATAAATAAATTCTATTTGTGCAATATAAGAATACAAGTCCTGTATAACATTTGTTTTATAAATTACATTTAATTTAAAACTTTCTCCACTTAAAATTAAAAAAAATTAATCATAAAATCATTGAAACTTTTCTCTTAATAATATTTTTTTTAATTAATTCTACTTTGAAACTAAAGTTACGTGAAAAGAGCATAGAAGTAAAAGTATTAGATTTAAAATATTTTAATTTGTGATTGAGTTTTAAGAGTTTAAAGTTAAGTTGACAAAATGGAGTCATAATATTTTTTTTAATATAAAATAAATAAATTTAGATAGTTTTTTGAGATATATTTTTTGTTAAAAATTTATTTAATTTGAACATAAATTTAATAAGTTAAAGTTTTATAAAATACGATGACAAATTAAGGTTCAAAATATAAAAAAATTATATAGTTTGTTAAAACGGTAAAAAATTTAAAAATAAAAAATGCGGAGTCATAATATTTATAATAAAAAATAAATAAAACTAGATGATTTTTTTTAGATATATTATTGTTAAAATTTTATTTAATTTGAATACAAATGTAATAAGTTAAAGTTTAAGAAAATATGATTAAAAATTAAGGTGTAAAATATAATTTTTTATGTAATTTATTAAAAAGGTAGAAAATTTTAAAAAGAAAAAACATGATTATGTTATAAAAACAAATACGAGTAATATTGAACATAAGACTAGTAACTTTAAAAATTATTTTTGACGTGATTGAAATTGTTTTTAAAGTGATTATGCATTGTATTTTTATTTATTACTGTGAGGAAACAATAAGAATAAAACAAAATTACTCTAATAAGAAGAATAAAATGAACAAAATTGCATATACTTTTACTATCTCTCAATAAAATTTTCACTTTCACTATAATGTTTTTCCACCTTATAAACTTTCTTTGATCAAATACAATTAAAAAAAAGTAATCATAAATAGTTCAAACATTTCTCTTAAAAATATTTTTTTAATCATTTCTATTTTAAAATTAAAATAATTTGAAAAAAAAACATAAAAGTAAAAATATTAGATGCTAAAATATTTTAAATTTTAATTATGTTTGGATTTTAAATTATGAAGAATAAAATAAAAAAGATTATATGTATCCACCTTTTTATTCCCTGTGAATGAAAATTTGAATCTTTATAAATTTTTTGATTTTCCCTCTATTATTAATGAAAATTTCAACCAAATTTTACAAAGTACCGTAAAATCAAACTCCCTCCATTGCAAGTGAAAATTTCATTCAAAATTTTAGACATTAAAAATCAAAATTCCCTCCAAATATTTTATTGAAAATTTTAATGTAAGTGTATGGAGTGTATCTTTTAAATTTAGTTTATTGTTATTGTTATTTTTTTAATTTATCTTAACTCTGTACAATAACCTCGTTTTAGCTTCAAATATAATTTTATGGAATATATAAGTTTAACAAAAAAATTAAAATCAGATTAAATATTAATTAAAGTGCTTAAAATAATTATATATATATATATATATAATAACAATAATAACAAGACTTATATACATACATGTATTCAATTAAAAAAAATAAAATTAACACAAACTTTAAAAAAATTGCTCTTTCATATAATATTAAAAAAAACTATTTTGACCATTTTTAAAATCTTAAGTTGATAACAAAAAATTAAAATAATTTTTAAAATTTTAAATTATTAAATATGAAATATTGTAATTAAACTTTTTTTAATAGAGTTAAAACAAAAAATATAAAATAAATTAAATATATGAATAATAAACGGAGATAAGCATTAAAACACTAAATTAAAAATTTCCATTTTAAATAAACATTACATTATCACCTTCAACACTTGGCTACATCAAATAATTTAGAGAATACATTTACTTACTCTTGTGGAAATTTATTCAAATCAATTTCATATTTTACATTCTTTTTGTTATTTTTTGAATGAATCAACAAAGTCTTTTCTTCTTCTTCTTTGTGATGGTCAGACTCTTGACCCTGCAACAAAAATTTTGTTACTGAGGGAAAATATATTTCTGACATACATATTACTTCTTCACGAAGACCTTTTGCAATTAGGTTTGTCTTGGATTCTTCTTCTTCTTTCTTCATATCAATTTCTTTCTTAACTTTTATGCTGTGAAATTTTTCTTTTTCATTTTTTTCTGCTTGAGATTTCTCATTTGAACTCATTATTTGAAAACACTTGATGGAAAGTATTCCTCTACTTTTAAAGTTGTGTTTTTATAGTAGGAAAAAATTTAGGTAGGTGAACTTATTAAAGGTGACTGTATGTTTGATATTTTCAAGGAGTCAAAATGAAAACTGAAGATGTACAGTTAGAAAGGTAAAATGAAAAAAAGTGAAAACTTTTATAATGGCACATGTTCAAATGTAAGGGTAAGTCTGTCAAAAATAAAGAATATTTATGTTTTCTTAATATCCATGTAAAAGTCAAACCAGCCATTTGAAATGGGACGGGGGGAGTATTAAAAAATATTGCTATTATTTGCGTTTTCAATTTAAAATATTTTATTTTAATAAGTATGGTTAGGGATTATGGGGTTAATAGTGTAATCAACTTTAGTACTTAATCTTAATTCTTAAATAAGTTAAGTAAAATGTACTATCATATGTATATTGATAGTATGTTTAAACAATCACTTGAAACAGTATGTTTAACCCCAATGAAAATAGGTGACAGTAAGTTTAATAGTTACAGTATGTTTAAACAGACACTTAAAACGGTATGGTTAATCACAGCACAAATAGGTGACAGTAAGTTTAATAGTTATAGTATGTTTAAACAGACACTTAAAACGGTATGGTTAATCACAGCACAAATAGGTGACAGTAAGTTTAATAGTTACAGTCTTGTACAAATGTAATAACCTGATTCATGAAGTAGAAGTTCATAAAGTGTTCATGCATAACATGGTTTAAATTCACGACAGTAACATTCAACACTCAAGCCTATAACGGCATATTCAAGTGATAGTATAAAGGAACATGTGACAACAACTATTCCCTCGACAATAAACTTGGCAGAGAATGAAGATTTGAAGACAACAAGTTTTATTGACAGAAACATTGGCGGGGATAGTTGACAGCAGCTTTGGAGACAATATGTTTTAATGAACTATCAAACCTTGACAACAAAGTATGCAGAACTGAAGATATTGTCACCATAGATGAGCTAAAATTTGATAATATAATTTTAGTGAAACTGATAGTCTGTTCCTGGTAGCAGAGTAGATATGGAAAACACAAAGAATGATTTTGACATCTCAACCTACTCTGTCAAGTCTACTACTGCAACTTGGGAGAAGAAAAGCAAAAAGATAAAGAGTGTTCAAGGAGTCAAAGATTTCCGTACATCTCAGAACAGTTTTATCTACAAAGGGAAAGATGAATAGGAAAATTAATATTTCTATTTCAAGCTTTATTCTAAGATAGAGAAAAAGTGCACCTGTAAACAATATATATGTTTCAGTATAAATACACATATCCCACAAACACTTTTCGTAATGCAACTGAGATAGAATTACTTTGTCTAGTCTCTCAAACTTAGTAACAATAACAAATCTAATTATTATTGTAACTCAGTAGTTGGAATTATTTTCTAGTTTAGTTGTAGCAACAAAAATAATAATATATTAATTTTGAAGTTTAAACACCGTGTCTTTGATCTGCTTTGAATGTTTGCATTTTAAACTTGGTAAACATTATTCTTGTTTGTTGTAGTGAGAATAGTGATTATTTAACAAAGTTGCATTCAACCCCCCTTCTGCAACACTCATTCTGTTTAACAATTGGTATCAGAGCGGAACGTTCAACATATTGAAAATTTTCTAATGTACAAGGTTCTGGAAGTTTTAACTCTCCACACTCTCCATTAATATCAACATATCTAACTTGAAAAGATCCAAAATGAGTGCACAGAAAGTAAACATCATAAAAATACCCACCTTTGACAAAGAACATTACAACCTCTGGAAAAGAAAAATGATGTTGTTCATAAAAACAGTCAACCCAGTTTATCCTGGTATTATGGAAAATGGTCATTTTATTCCTCAATCATATGTACCTGAAACCATACCTGCCTATTGGGTTCCTAAAAAGGTTTCAGAATACAATGATACTGAAAAGGAAAAAGTAGTCATGGATGATTGTTTGCAGTTCATAATCATTGAAGCACTTGACAATGTTATGTACAATAATATTGTCAACTGAACAAGTGTCAAACAAATATGAGAAACCATTGAGATACTTTGTGAAGGAACAGAAGAAATGAAAGACAATCAAAGACAAATCCTGGTGTCTCAGTATGAGGCTTTTATGGCCAAATCAAGTGAAGGGTTGACTGAGATGCTTGAAAGGTTCAACAGACTGATAAATGACTTGCAGCTACATAGAAAGTTTTATGACAAAAAGGAAGTAAACGTGAAATTCATGTTGACACTTTTTGACCATCTTGTGCATAAGGTTGCTACTATAAGAGAGGGAAGAGACATGACTACAGTCTCTCTTGAAACTCTCTATGGCATTTTGAAAACCTATGAGCTAGAGTTGCTACAAAAGAGAGTTATACAGTCTGGTCAAAGAGGCAAGATGACAAACACCTCAAATGTTCTTGTGGATAAAGATCCAAAGATGTTGCAGTTACAAGAATCTCAACATCAGCAAATCAAAATCGAAGAGATTACTGATGAGGATGAGGATGTCACTCTTGAACTCAAAGATGGTGATGAAGATGAGTTTTATACTCTGGAGGAGCTTGACAACATGGAAAACAAAACCATGGCTTATATGGCAAGGAAATTCTCAAACTTGAGGTTCAAGAAAAATAGAACATTCAAGCCTAAAGGTCAATTCTCTAAGTACAACAAATTAAACTCTTCAAAACCTGGAGGAAGTGGAAAAGGTGGTTACAAAACAGGAATGGTGGACAGGTCAAAGACAGAATTAATCACTAAAGTTGTTGCTGAGTAGTCTGAATGCAACTCTTTGAAAAGGCAAATGTCTTCTACTCTACTGGGTTGATTGAGGAATTGAATTATGAGTTGAAGAGTGCAAGTTACTTCATGATCAAAAGAATGTTGCAAATCATTGAGGGATCAGATGTAAAGACTCAGGTTTTTAGATGAATGTTGATCAGAAAATTCCTAGAATTTATGGATTCTTTCAAGCCTCATCCTTTGGATGGTACTGATGTTGAAGAACCTGAGCCACTAATTTAATCAGATGGAGCAAAGTTTGAAAATGATGAAGGTATCAAAGAATTCTGGAGTATGCTTCAAAAATGATCTTCTTTTGAAGCTTTTGCAACAGCTGTCTGAATATCCTTATCCCGAAGAACAAAAGTTCATTCTAGAAATCCAAAGAATTATTGCAGCAAAGGAAAAGAAAGAGTATGAAAGAAAATTTGACTATGAAAAAACTCAAATGTGTCTACTCAGGAATCCAGATAGAATTATTTTCTATAACACTAGTGGATCTAATGACACCATCTCTTTTGATGAATTGAGAAAATTGGCAGAGAAGGAGCCTGAACTCACATAGCTAATCAAAAGACAATTATTCAAGGTTACTAATCCTGAAGTAGTTGATCTCAAGAACAAAGCTTTAGAAATCTGTGATTTCAAGGTGAGAAAGAGGATGGAGGAAAGAGAAAAGGAGAGGAAACATGATTCTAAAGTTGATGAAGTCAAGAAAGAAATTGAAAGAATAAAATGGCAGATTAAATAAGATGAAATAGATTTTGAAGCTGCCAAACTGAATGATAAGTATTCAAGTCTTCCCACTTACATCTCTCCTATCTTTACAAATCCATTGAGAATCATTATTGACAGTATTGAAATCAAGGCTGAAGACTTCAGGATTCTCAACACTGTAACTTTAAGAAAGATTTTTAGACTGACAACAGGATCACTTTTAGAAACTGAAAGGAACCTGAGTGCAGCTGCATGAAAGATAATTAAATCAAGGTCAATGGAAGATGATGAGTTAGACAAACTCAGAATAGATCAAGTATTCACATCTTTCAAAACCAGATTTCTTACTGATGAATTTGGAGTCAAATATCTCTGCATTTCTAAAGGACCAGTGGAAATATTAATACTCCTACCAGGACTTGAAAAACATACCATATAAATTGGTGAAACTGGTACTTGATTGTGTGTCTGATCATGCCAAATCTTCTGAAGAGAATATGGCTCTAAAATCTTCGAAATTGCTCTATGAAAGGAAAAATCCACAAAAGAAATCAGACCAAGGAATCTCAAGCAAAATTTGAAGATCTGCTCAGGCTAGAAGAACATGTAGTTTGAGAAATTATAAAATTTGTACATGTAATTGTTTGAATGTTTTTCTGTATAAACACTTCATTTTATTAGTTGAGTTAGCACCTGCAATCAATTTTGAATTTGCCTTTATTTTACATAAAAACAAATTGGGGGAGGTTGTTAGAGATTGTGGGGTTAACAATGTAATCAACTTTAGTACTTAGTCTTAATTCTTAAATAAGTTAAGTAAAATGTATTGTCATATGTATATTGACAATATGTTTAAACATTCACTTGAAACAGTATGTTTAACCATAGTACAAATATGTGACAGTAAGTTTAATAGTTACTGTCTTGTATAAATGTAATAACCTGATCCATGAAGTAGAAGTTCACAAAGTGTTCATCCACATCATAGTTCAAATTCACGATAGTAACATTCAACACTCAAGTCTATGACATCATATTCAAGTGATAGTACAAAGGAAGATGTGACAACAACTATTCTCTCGACATTAAATTTGGCGGAGAATGAAGATTTGAAAACAACAAGTTTTACTAATAGCAACATTGGTGGGGATAGTTGACAGCAGCTTTGGAGACAATATGTTTTAATGGACTATTAAAGCTTGACAGCAAAGTATGCTGAGCCAAGAAACTGTCACCGTAGAAGAGCTAAAAGTTGACAGTATACTTTTAGTGAAGCTGACAATTTGTTCCTGGTAACAGAGTAGATAGGGAAAATACAAGGAATGATTTTGACATCTCAATCTACTCTGTCAAGTCTACTACTGCAACTTGGGAGAAGACAAGAAAAAAGATAAAGAGTGTTCAAGGAATCAAAGATTTATGTATATCTCAGAACAACTTTATCTACGAAGGGAAGGGTGAATATGAAAAGTAATATTTCTATTTCAAGCTTTATTTTAGGACAAAGGAAAAGTGCACATATAAGTAAGATATGTGTTTCAGTATAAATACAGATATCCCACAAGCACTTTTCCTAACGCAACTGAGCTAGAATTACTTTATCTATTCTCTCAAAGTTAGTAACAATAGCAAATCTAATTGTTATTGTAACTCAGTAACTGGAATTATTTTCCAATCCAGTTGTAGCAACAAAATTAATAATATATTAATTTTGAAGTTTAAACACTGTGTCTTTGATCTGCTTTATATGTTTGCATTTTAAACTTGTTAAACTTTATTTTTGTTTGTTGTTAGTGAGAATAGTAATTATTTAACAAAATTACATTCAACCCTCTCCTTTACAACACTCATTCTGTTTAACAAATATATTTAAAGCTAATAAATAAAATTATTAACTAACTAATTGTTAAATTAAATTATAATATATTATTTATAAAATCATATTTGTAAAATCATGTTAGTATATTTGTAGTTATAAATCCAAAATCGATAAAAGGAAATGAGTAACTATATTAAAATAATGGATTCTATTAACTGATCATTTTGAATATTCAGATTAATCTGAATTTGTCACTCTCGAAATTTTTATTTGTGAATCGGATTTCGAATCAATTATTTTGCATGCCTCTCCTCAAATAATTTATAGATTCACCTAGGTAGTCCCTTAATTTGATGAAAAGATAGAAGTAGCACTTGCCCAAAGCCAATATGAAACTTGATATCTGACTTCACTTATCCTTTACTTGTTTATAGGAAGACAACATAATTAAGCTACAAAACTTGTATAGGAAACATAGAAACCTCTCATAGGCCATCCCTTTCTCTTCTGTTTACAAAAACTTATGCCTATAAAACCTTCCATCACATTTCTCCATCTTCAAGATATAAAGACCACGTCTTGTAAATTTCTTGGCTCTTTAAACTAAGTACCTAACAACAATCTTCAGCACAATGTCTTTGAGTCCTCGCGTTGTCGTCAATGGAGTCCAGAGAATGAGAAGGAACCATTACTATTGGTGTCCACAATGCCAACGAACAATCCGGATGCCCACATCTCAAATTTGTTGCCCACTTTGCCTATGCGACTTGTGGTACGAATTTGATGTGTCAAGACCTAGGCTTCTATTAGATGTCTACGGATCATCAAGACGTGCGGCACCTGTTGCGTTAGACTACTTAAATCTCATGCTTGAGCCAAACTCATTCAGACCACTTGATCTTGATTATGAGAGTAGATATGATGACATTGTTCTTCGAGTTGGAGGACCACCTCGGCCTCAAAGATACATCCCACCACGCGAAAGCTTACATGTTCAGGAGGAACCTGGGCCTTCACTGGATGAACTGATGGAAGAATCGAGGCCAGGGCCAGCTCCAGCACCAGCTTCTGCGATTCAAAAATTACCTATTATGATTCTTAGACCATCCCATTTGATCAGTGACTCCCATTGTCCTGTTTGTAAAGATGCATTCGAAGTTGGTGGGGAAGCGAAAGAGCTACCTTGTAGACATTTCTACCATTCAGATTGCATTGTTCCATGGTTGCACCTGCATAACTCCTGTCCGGTGTGTCGATATGAGCTACCAGATGATCCCTCAAACAATGACGAACAAAATGATGAATATAGTATTCAAGAAGCCAGGAACTCGGTAAACTGGAATTGGACTCGAGTATTACTCTCACTGTGGCCTTTCAATTTGCTGTCAAATTGAACTTCTGCTTCTAGAGAAGGTCACTTTTAGTACTTACTAAATCATTTTAAATGGCATAAATTTGCAACTATGGCATATATTGTGCGTAACAAATCTTGTACATATATTTGCAGATAGTTCCTAGTGGATGATTTTTTAGTTAGTTCTCGCTTCCTCGCACTCGTGCAACTTTGTCAGTTGTCGTATGCTGCTTCAGTTGCTCCTTGGCCAGGTAAGTTTAGACCAAAGTAAGGTGGATACTATGCTTTCATGTTTATATATATATATATAGACACAAAAAGATGCAGTCTTTCCGTATTTTGTTTTTTCATAACTAATCTCTCTAGTATGGAAGATTTGCTGAGAGTTCCGATAGTCTAAACTCTATACCAAGTAACGCACAAGAAATCAAAGTGATTGATTACCGAGGGATTGGCATGCCACAGCAGTACAGTATCCATGCCGTTTAAACACTTGGGAACAAACATAAAATATGTAAGATAACCTAGTTTCCCAAACTCCAATCTATACAAGTAGAAATTCAGAATATGCACGGTAAGTATAGTCATTTCATGTATTGTTGTCTAGCATCTCGCTTAACGAGTTTGTTAACTAACTACAGTTACGTTCAAAATATAGAACAGTTGAACTTGCTTTTCTTTTGTATATGTTATGCTTATCCAGCGGTGCAGACGCTCAAAAAGAACTTTTACAATTTACATGTACTTTACTTTATATTAGGGAGGTCTCCTTGAAATACTGCACCGGAACATTAGTCTTGAATACCCAACATCTTCACTAATTCCCTTCGGGAAAGTTTGTGATGTTTACATGCTATCAGGATTATAATAGAAGGCCTGTCACCTTTTGGCTTCAACCTACAACTTCTCCATTTTGTTTGTAAATCATATGCCCCAAAAAGAACTTCCCAAAACACTCTTCGACCATGTTAACAAGAGAAAAACTGCAAGATGTAATCTCTTAAATGCTTGATACAGTCATTTGCCGGTAGTTTGTGAAGAAGACTGGTTAACTCTAGGACCAGCACAACTGATGTAATGTCAAGAGCATAACGATTAAGAACGTCCAAGTCTTTTTAGGAGGTGATGCAACATATGCTGCAAAATATAAAGAAAACAGAAAAGATATAAAAAATAACCTTCAACAACAAAGAGTGGATAGGTTTAGCAGACAACGCAAGCACAATGGATACAAAATAAATCAGTATGATCAAGCAGATGTCACACATATACCTAATTTCTAACCCATATAGTTAAATTTTTAGATGATAGATTAACATTTGAGGTGAGCTAGAACAAGAATAGTATATAAACTAAATGTGACATGATGCAGATCTCAACTACTTGCACGCGATGGTACATTCAAAAAACAGTGTATCCTCTCCATCATAAAATGGAAGAGCAAATACGGTTTTACACTTTTCAGCTTGTAGTACATTTCTTGCATCATACAAAAAGATGAATAGCTAACTATATTCCCGTGACTCATATCGATACATCAGAATTCCTCTTCCATGAATTAGATATTACTTCTAATTTATAAAAAGTAAGCGTTTGATGGCTGACAATTTTCAAAGAAGTAAATAAAGGTCAGAAAAAAACCTTACTATATTTCAATTTTAGGCAAAGGATAAATATTTTACATTACAAGTTAATTTTATCTTTTTGCCTTATATTCCTAATGAAAGATGCAAGTAAAAAATCAGTACGGGCGGCGAAGTGACTATATAGAAACTGGGGAATTCACAATAATGTAAATCAACACAAGCCAATTTGGGGAGGGGGGCAATATCACTCAGCTGGGTTAAGAAGAAAAATCTAAAAGTATACTAACTTACATGATGACGATGGAGAATCTGAACTCTTCCCATTTCTCTTTTCCTTACCTGGACTGGAGCTATAGGCTACAGATGGTAGAGGAGAAAGTCCTGGGGTTGTCTGAGAGGTGGGAGCCTTGGGAGTTGCAGGAGTCCAAGAATGAGGTGAAAGGGTGGGAGGAAGTGGTTCAGATTGAGATGGAGACAAGGGGCTCGGAGGAAGTGGCTTAGACTGAGATGGCACAGGGCTTGGTGAAATTTTAGAACCACAATCTGGACTAGGGTGAGGAGAACGAGTATAAACAATTGAAGGTTCGGGAGAATTTGATATGGGGGTTGGAGAATATTGAGAACGGTCAGGACTTGGTGAGATAGGGTTGTTGCCATCAGATGGTGAGGGAGCCTCACAGTCATAACATGGTGATCTATGACCGAGGTGCGGAAAAGGAGCAGGTGAATACGATGGAGAAATATTGGGAGGATATGAAGCTTTTGCATATTTATTTCCTCCAGGAGAGGGTGCAGGAGAAGGTGTTGGAGAGGAAGCATGAAGAGTATTCCTGAGGTACGAAGATAGACTAATTTGCTTAACTTTACCAAAAACAGAATTGTCGAGACCAAGATTTTTCGAGGGAGACCCTGTGATTGTTTGAGCTAATTGTTTTAATCTCTGGGGTAGTATTCCCCCTTGGTCTGATGTAACTGAAACCTGAATCGTAACAGGGGTAATTACAGTTGAGCCGATTTCATTTGTGACCTGCACATACATATTCTGCACACACAAAAATAAAATAAAATTAGTTGGTGATAATATATAGAAGAGATCAGACTTCAGAGTGTAACATATTCCGATAAATCATTAAATCTATACTCGGCACCAGTATATGCATGATGCATGTGCCAAGAGTTGACAGGGAACAAAACAATCTGTCCAAGCAATTTATATCCAGGAAATATAACACAGCAGGTACTAACTATCGGCATTTTTCTATTATGACAATACATAAAGCACGAACACGCAGATGCAATTCATCCGCATTTCATTTCTTTTTATTGTATAAATCATAGATTCATAAAACATCTTGGATGCATTGATCATTACAGAGAATCAGCTATCTTATTAAATGCACTACAAATCCGATGGGGGTTTTTTGTTCCGGTGTGTTGAAACCATATAATTATTTTCCTACTCATCCAAGCCTGGAAAAACACACTAGAAAACCTTGGATGAAAAATCATATTTACCACTTTGCCTTGGTAAATGCATGAAAGTAAAACGGCAGCATACCTCATGTGGTGCCAAATGTAACCCCGATGTCAGTTGTTCCTTCAGCTCATCAAAATTTTGTTTAATATCATATATCGAATTATGGAGGGTAAAGTTAAAGAAGATTTGCGGTATCTGCCAAATGGAAGCAGATTTCTCAGGGATTACAGTGATACCACCTGGAAATTTTACAATCTCAAACAGAGCTGGCTGCCCGAATGTTGAATTTGTCAGAGTCAGATTTAACTGTTGAAGAAACAACCCTATGAAAGATGCCCTCAGCAAACTTAGATACACTGAATTTATTGGAGCATTCATGGGATCAGAAAGCAAACCGAAGATCACATCTGTCGAATTTAATACATGTGCAGGGTGCATTGACAGGATTGCAACCTGTACAATTATCAACCATTAAGAAATTTTTACCATAACAAAATCTGAAATTAATATAAAGAGCATAATGTGAATATTTAGTATAAACCTTTGTTGAAGGAACCCCTATTTCCTCATAGATATCACATTCAAGCTTACTTAAGAGTGGAATGAGTACCGACACCGGCTTTTGCAGTCTGAAATATGCCTGAACTGTCGCTGATTTTGGAATAGAAATAATAATGAATTTCTAATAAAAAAATTTAAGCTACTCTTAAGAATTGTACATGCAACTAATATTAAAATAATTCACAATTGAGAATATAAAGCCTAAAATGCATAGACAGAGAGAGAAAAACAATTTGTATATCACGAAAATCTTATAAACATGATCTGAATATAATATACACGGGTCGCAAGATAAATTAGTACTGTTCTTTTACTTATTTTACTAAACATTTGTCATGCGTACGCACATTGTATGCCATGTACGGAACACAATTGTTTCTTTCATTTCAGTTTCATTTCTTTCTACCCTCCAAGCTCTTTATCTTTTTTAGTTGAATATTAGTTCAGAATAAATTAATGGAGAGGAAAAACCCTAATGATTGATAATTCTAACCTTTTAGTCATCACATTAGGCAAAAATACTCAAGTAACCACTATAGTTAACACCACCAGAAATCCTAATAGATTGCCTTTAGCTTGAAAGGGAGAAATTCGGCTGTTGAAATCTTTGTGGATTCTTTAGTTCTCTTAATAATTGAAGATGCGCGTTATCCTCCAGCCCCAATATCCTAAGAGTTCCAACACAAGTATGTTTACTTCATAAGACAACTTTTCATCAGCCATTGAAACAAAGTCCACAATCAATGCACGAGAACCCATAGGAACTAAAGGTGTATTAATTTAGGTTCCAACTGAAGGACACATCATATATGGAAATTCAGATGCTAAAACATTCCCCATAAATTCATCTCCAAATATGAACTATTAGATTCTTGAAATCTTAACACTAAATCCCCTCCTCCCACAACAGCATTTAGATAATAAACAAGACAGCATACATAACAAACTTACGAAAAAAATAGCAACATATGCAGGCAACTCATCCCATCAGGCATACAATATTAAACAAGCATAAACACTACTTAAAACCCAAAATCACATACCCAATAATTCAGATAAGTCAACTAACCACAATCAAAACCCTAACAACACAAAACATTAAAAAAACATAAATTGATAAAAGAATGATAAAATCAAACATACCACCATTCTTGATAGCAGCTTTAGCATCAAAGGCATACATGTTTGAGTGATGAGGCAAACCCCAACGAATAGCAGAAAGAAACACAGAAACACTGAGAATCACAACCACAAAACATCTAAAGTTGCAAACTTTACACATTTTAGAGCCACCCCATGTAGAAAAACAGATCCCAGAGTCATTAGAAGAAGACCCAACTTGATCAATTTGATGTTCATGAAAAGGCAATTGCTGCTGGTTGATTTTCCCCATTTTAAGAGCATCTGTGCAAAACCCACCTCAAGAAAACACTGTATGATTTTTAGAAATTATAGATACAAACTGGGGGGGGTATATTTCAAGAATATAGATACAAGGGAGTGTATGTATTTGGGAGCGTGATGAAAACGAAAGACAAGTGTTAATGGTGCACACTCTCTCTCCACTCTTCCCACAACTGTTCCAGCCACTTTTTCTTTATTATTTTCCTTTTTATGTTTAACTTGAATAAATGTAACTACATACATTCATCTATTTCCTGTCACACGCAAGGCAACACTAATATTGAATAGAGTAATAAATGTTTGCATAAAAAAATTGCTGCTTTGATTGCATGATAAAAATAATTACTCTCTCGGTCCCATAATTCTGGTTTTATTTTGACTTTTCAAATTCAAAACTTTTTAACTTTGATTAACAATTTAAAATTATTTTATAACTTTACAAATTGATTTATAAAATAGAATAGTTAAATTTTATTATAATATTTTTAAATATATATATATTATTATGTAATATATTTAATTTGTTGGTCAAAATTAATTAATTTGACTTTAAAAAGTCAAAATGAGACAAGAAATATGAGACGAAAGGAGTATTTTTTAAAATTCTTTTTCAAAATTAAAATATTGATTACACATTTTAATTTAAAATTTATAAAATAATAATTTTTAGTATACGATCAAAACATCTAAACTTGTGTTTCATAAGTCAAAATGACTTATAAAAAATGGAAAGAGTACTATAAATTACTGAAAGAGAAACCAAGAGTAAAAAATGCCAATAAAATACTTATAAAACTAGCAGAATGTTAAAAATTTTACATTTTTCCCCATAAACATATTTTAGAGTAAGTATCACTATGCTATAAAAAAAAATTGTATTCTGAAATCATTTTTCGTAAACAAACAGATATTATCTTATTCTCTTTCATGTTTTCATTTAAATGGTAGATTATTATTAATTTTTATTATCTTATATATAGTTGTGTTATTCCTGGAATAATGTCAATATGTATTTGTAGAAGGGGTTTGAATACAAATACTACAACTTTTTAAGTTTTCAGTATTTTCTTGAGTAGTTTAAGTAAGAACAACAACAACTGAAATAAATATTTGAACAAGATATTTAAAAATTACTGATGGATTGTTTTTTCTATCGGTGTATATATTTACTCAAATAATCTAGGTTAATGAAACCTAGCTGCTTTTACAAAGTTAGAGATAAAATTAATTGTTCTTACAAAATGCTTTAAGGCTGAACAGTTTATTCAGAAAGCTGTTATAACTTCTATATTTCTAACAATACTAACATTCTTGTTTATATAACACAAAAGTGTTTACAATCTCAAGAATAGTAAGACAAAAATTACTTATTCCAGGAAAGTTACTAAAATATCTTTCCTTTTTGTTTATTTTTATTTTGAGAAATATCTTCATCCTAGAAAAGACAACTTCAATCTGAGTCTTCACAGTCAATCTAGACTGTCTTCCATAGGTATGCTTTAGTCTGAAGATTCTTGACATTTTTTGTTGTGCAGTCCCTATCAATTGATAATTTGATGTTAAGTATATCAATTGATTCTTCCTTGTATCCATCAACTGATATTCTTCTTTGATTGATCTTGATATCCATCGATTGATAATAGTTGTTGACTTATCGATTGATAGATGTTACTAATCGATATATCAATCGATGGTTCTTCAATATCTGACTTGACTTGCTATCAATTGATCTTCTATCCATTAATGCCTCCATATCAATTGATCATCCTTCACTTGCATAACTTTCATGTCTTCAAATAATTACAACTTGACAGTCTAAGTTACACATCAGTTGATGACCTATATCAATCGACTCTAGTATCAATTGATGAGAAAATTATCAATCGACTAAAGTCATGTAAATTTAAATAGACTAAGTACACATATGCTACCATCCATATTATCAATTGATTCACATAAACATTTTAACTGATAAATGGTTTCCTGATCAATTGATATTTATAATTTTCATATCAGTTGATCAGTTACAATAAATAAAAATTCTATGATTCTAAGGTTAAAGTTATCATCAAGCCTAAATTGATTCCTAACAATCTCCCCCTATTTGTGTATGTGACAATAACATGCATAAATCTATTTGATGATAACAAAATCCCTAAATTAATTACATTCATGTGGAATCAAGAATTTTAATAGCACTTAGAATTTAGAAGTACAAGTTGGTTGAATTTTGCAGACTGCTTCAATCTTCTCAGGGCTTGAATCACTTCTTCATCTTCTTTCTCTTCTCAGCATTCTCATATAGTTGCCTCAGGAATGATCCTCTTAATATATGTTCATCTCTGTCTGAGTTCCCAAGTTGCCTCATTAAATAAACAATCTCCTGATCTGTGATTTTGTCTAGATACTTATAAATATCAAAATACTTTTTCTTTCCTTCAACATCTGTAAATATCATGGCATAGACTGGTTGCAGCACCACATTCTTCACTTGAGACTCCCAAAGCTTCAAAAGAGGGTCAGGATCAACTTTTGCAGGCAATCTCCTTAGCTTTATGATTTGATGTTGTAACTCCTGAGCAACATTAATGTTTAGCTTGTATCTCTTGTTGAGTAGAGGAAGAATAGTCTTCAATGTGTTGTAACCCTGCTTCATAATCAGCCTCATTGGATAGGTTACTTTGTGACCATCCTCATATTCTAAACTCATGCACTCCTCATGATTTGAAGTTGTAGGATGAGTTTTGCAGCCTATCAACCCTTTCTCACTAATCCTTGGCACTTTCTTCATTTCATACCCTTCAAGAACAATATCTTTTGTAGTTTCTGTAACCATATCTCCTTGTCCCTCCTTAGATGTAGATTGTTCTTGTTGAACATTTTTTTGGGGCTTCACAACCTTTTTCCTAGCCATTTTAATTTGTCTTCTAGGTTTTGTAGGTTGGTCTTCAGTTGCATCTACAAATCTTGAAGTAATGGCTCCTTGTAACAACTTTTCTCTTGCAAACCTTTCCTTCTTTTTCCTTTCTTCTTCAACCATAATGGCTTTCCCCTTTTTCTTTTCATCTAATTAAAAAAAATTCTCTCATGAACAGTAACTTCATTAGCAGCTTCATTTGCACTCTCATTCACAGTTTTGGTCTATGTAATGAAATCATCCAAATTCCCTGTTTGGGAAGCCTTTGTCATCAACTTTGTGCTTTGTTTCAACTGCTCAAACCTTCTTCTTTCTCTTTCAATTAGCTCATTTGTCTCCTTTTCTCTAGAAATCCTCCTAACTTCCAAGTCATCATCAAATTTCTGTGCATTGCTCCTTTTCTTTTCCAAATCATCCTTGGTTGAATTTTATGATTGCCCCTTATTGCTTATGGTTCCTCCTGTCTCATTATTACTCTTACTAGCATCTGCAAACCTGCTATTCCCAGCACTTCAGCTCCATTTCCACCACCATTGTCGTCCTTATCATTATCCCTCTTATCAATGTTCTCCCCCTTTTTGTTATCATCACAAGAAGGTGGTGGTGGCATCCTGTCAAAAAACTTCTGAAGAATCTGTGCATGAAGGGCTTGACCTCTAATAATATCATCCATCTTGGATTCTATGGCAGAAACCCTTTTCTCCAACTCAGTTACATCCTTGAGAAACTTTTGTTGAAGTGATGGAGAGTGCCATGAGAAAAATTTTCATCCAACCTTCTCTCTAACACATCTTTGGTAGATGAGATAGAATCTTTGATTGAGACCAATTCACTCTTGACTCCTGTAACTGTCATCTTTCGAACCCTCAATTGGTCCCTCAAACAATTTATAATTCTCATTTAAGTGGGATCTGCAAATTCTACCTCCATCATGGATCTTCTATACTGAGAGAGTAGCTCAGTTTCAGCATCAGCCAAGCTTCCATCAATTGTGCTCATCCATGGCTCTTCATCACTATCATTATCAATGTCACCAAGAGCCATGTGACAAACATCAATAGTATATGTTAGACTCTCCTTGAAGCTTATAGTTCTTTTCTCTGTGAGCTCCAACCCTAGAATTGCCTCAGAATCCCTGTTAATTGAAGTAGCCAGCCCTTAATACCTTGGATCAGGATGAAAAAAGTTCATGGGATGCAATTCACCTGCATCCACTTCATCTTCTACAACCACCTTCTCCAATTCCTCAGCCTCCTTATCAACTCCACTACCACTAGCTTCAATGATATTAGGGACTCCCCATATCTCCTGCATTAATTCCCCCTCAAACATCAACTCCAATTCAAGTTCCTATGCAAAATGAAGAATTATTTTTATCACTCTCACTCATCTCTCTATTTTTCATCAGGATCTCATCCTGGAACCTCACCTCTCCCTCACTCATACTTGTTGCACCTACTAAGGTGGGGCCATCAAGTGTTTCACTCTCATTCTTGGAAGAAGTAGAAATGTCCTCACTCACTCCCTCTCCTTTTGTCAGGCTGCAAGTCTGCCTCTCACTCAATCCTAAAAGTGTGTGTGCAACATCAATTGATTGAGTATCAATTGATGTGAAAGTAGAAGCAGTTGATGTGTTTGGCATATCCATTGATTGATGCATACCCATCAATTGAAGTTGGGTATCAATCGATGGTTTATCAGTCGATGGCTGATTATCAATTGATGAGAGTACATCAATTGATGAGGTTGAAACAATAGAGATTGAATGAATTTCAGTGTATAGTTTTGAAATAGTGTTTGAGATAGTGTCTTGAAAATCCTGTGAAAGAAACTCAAGAGAGAGTATTGGCTTCTTCTTGATGAATAAAGAAGGAGAATTTGAAAATGTCTGATTGTCTATCAAGACATTTTTTGAAGAAATTTGAGGTGGGGGTGAAGAAGGGATTGGAATAGAAAGAGAATGGGGTTGTATCTCTACATTTATTGGAGATGCATCAAGCTGAGAAACAGAAGGCTCCACCACAGTTTCCTGTGGCTTTGCAGTGTTTGTATCCCCAAGTGCAAAACTTGGTTTCTTATTTCTCCTAATATAGGTTATTGGGGTGTTGGCTTGAGCGTCCCCACCCTTGTTCAATGCCCCTGGTTGAGGGCTCTTTTCAATATTGACATCCTTTTGAGAGGATACCAATAGGGATGTGGTAGATTCCTTTTCAAATGTCATAGTCTTTTGGGAGACTGTGGAGTGGCTAGGCTGGGTTGTCTTACCCTCACACACCTTATCCTTCTGGGTTCTTTGATGTTCGCTAGTACCCTCACCAGTAACAGCCTCTTCTAATCTATCAACCAAAACAGGTGTTTTTCTTTTCTTTATTTTTACAACAACAGATTTTTGGGAACCTGTTGAGGTTGGTTTCTTAGATTTGGGTTTGAAAATTTTTTGTGTGGCTTGGATAGGAGGGTTGGGGTCATTACTAACACCTTCCATAGACACAGAAGGCAAAGAAGTTTGGGGATTGGAAGAAGGAGTTAAAGAAGAAATGTATACCTTTACAAATTCAGGATAAATTAACTCCACCTTATTGTGGAGGTTAATTCTCACTAGGTCCTTGAATACTCTTTTGTTTTAAGTCCAGCACTCAAGAGTTTCAGTTTCCCTACAAACTTCAATTTCTTTGACAAAATGGTTAATAAAAATCATGATAAATCTAGCATAGTTGAAAGGCAGAGTGTCTAAACTTGTAACACTGTAACTTATGTAACTCAACTAAAGAAAATATACTTAACCGGAAGACAATCAAGAACAAAAAGTCACAAGTAAATCAATACAAAATGAAGACCAGGTAATTGATACAATTCAACATGTTAATTATGATCAATCAAAGAAGAAATCATTGGAAGAAGTTCAAGTCAAAGTTGTTCATGCCTCAGTGATTTGTAACTTAAAGAATCAAGATCATAACTATCAGTATCAATAAGGCTAATTGATTTCAAGTGAAGAAGCAGGAAAGCAACTGTTGGAAAGCCACATTACTAATTGAATATGGTAATCTATTTAGAAGCAAGAACCCTATCAAGACTAGTCACTTATGAACCAGACCATTGCATCAAGTGTCAGGACATTGATAACAAGTTTATGTCAGTAGTAGAGATCCATGTTCAAGAGCTTGTTGAAGAATATAGAAGACGAGAAGAAATCACAAGTTCAAGATGTTGCATTGAAGTTTCAAGTTGAAGCCCAAAATTTCTCTAAGTACTTACTAGGGAACCTATGTAGAAATTCCTATCTAGAAATTCTAGATAAGTTTCTACTTAGAGCCAAGTAGAAATTCTGGAGGTGGAAATATTTTCTATGACACTTTGCATTTTAAGAATGATTCAATTTTTTATGGTGAAGAAAGTGATGATGATGTGGAAAGTTCAATAAATCAAGTATCCAGAAACTCCCTATCAAATGATGTCAATACACCAACATATAACTTATTAGTTGATGATCATCAATCGAATGATAATACATCAATTGATAATCCATCATTGGATAATAATTCTACTCAACAATCCTCAAGTAGAATGCCCATCTCAGGGGAAGGTTCTCAACCACTCAATCACATCACAATGATCATAACAATGCTAATGATCATAAAGCTTCTTCCTCAATGACAAATTTACCACCTCAAAGGAAATGGACCAGAAGTCATCCCTTTGAGTTGATTATTGGAAATGTAGAAGATGATGCCAAAACAAGGAGTGCCACTCAAAATGAGTGTCTGTATAGCAGTTTTCTATCTCAAGAAGAACCCAAAAGAGTTGAAGATGCTCTCAAGGATCCTGACTGGGTAGTGGCTATGCAAGAGGAACTCAATCAATTTGAAAGAAACAAAATATGGAAGTTGGTGCCCAAACTAAAAGACAGATCAGTAATTGGTACAAAATGGGTATTCAGAAACAAAATGGATGAAACTGGTACTGTGACTAGAAATAAGGCAAAACTTGTTGCAAAGGGTTACTCACAAGAGGAAGGAATTGATTCTGATGAAACTTTTGCACCAGTTGCAAGATTAGAAGCAATTAGAATCTTTCTAGCCTATGCAACACATGTAAATTTCAAAGTGTACCAGATGGATGTGTAGAGTGCATTTCTGAATGGAGAATTAGAAGAAGAAGAAGTCTATGTGGAACAACCTCCTAGTTTTGAAGATCCAAATTTCTCTGACTTTGTCTACTAGTTACTTAAAGCACTCTGATTTGAAACAAGCACCAAGGGCCTGGTATGACACTTTATCTCAGTTTCTCATTGAGAGTCACTTCACAAGAGTTACGGTAGATAAAACTTTATTTCATAGAAAGGTTAATGGGTCAATTATTCTTGTTCAAATTTATGTGGATGACATCATATTTGGCTCAACTGATGAGGGACTGTGCAAAAAGTTTGCTAAATTAATGCAAAGTAAATATGAAATGAGCATGATGGGAGAACTTACCTAGTTTCTTGGTTTTCAAGTCAAACAAGTTAAGAATGGTATTTTTATAAATCAAACTAAGTACATTCATGATTTTTTGAAGAAATTTGACTTGAGTGAATGTTCTTCTGCAAAAACTCCCATGGCCACTACCACTAAACTTGAATTGAATACTAAGGAAACCAGGGTGGACATTTGAAATTATAGAGGTATGGTAGACTCACTTTTGTAATTAACTGCTAGTAGACCAGATATAATGTTTTATACATGCTTATGTGCTAGATTTCGGGTTGATCATAGAGAATCTCATTTAGTGGCTATTAAAAGAATGTTTAGATATCTCAAGGGTACACCAAATTTAGGTATTTGGTATCCCAGAGACTCTGGTTTTGATCTAATAGGCTACTCAGATGCAGATTATGCAGGTTGAAAAATAGACATAAAAAGTAAAACATACACCTGTCAATTTTTTGGAAACAAACTTGTATCATGGTTTAGTAGGAAGCAACACTCAATATCAACTTTAATTGCAGAAGCTGAGTACATTGATGCTGGAAGTTGTTGTGCAAAAATATTGTGGATGAGGAATCAGTTATTTGACAATGTGTTCAACATGAACAAGATTCTTATCTTCTGTGATAATAAAAGTGCCATTGCAATAATTGAGAATCCTGTGCAACATTCCAGAACTAAACATATTGATATAAGGTATCATTTTATTAGGAAACATGTAATGAATGCTACAGTTAAATTATATTTTGTCCCTAGTGAACAATAACTTGCTGACATTTTTACCAAACCACTTGATAAATCTACCTTTAATAGATTGGTTTATGAATTAGGTATGCTCAATTTCACTTAAATCTTGAAAATTGATCAACAAGTTTTAATTATTTCTTGGAATGCAGTCATTGTTTACATATATCTGTTGAATCCTTGTGATCAATTGATAAATGGATTAACTATCAATGGATAATTACCCGTCGATAGATAATTACCCTGGTAATTGTTTATCGATTGATAAGTCAGCTATTATGTATCAATGGATGAAATTATCAATCGATGGTAATAGAATTTTATTCGTTTCTAAACATCCATTGACTACTGTCTAAATTAACTGTTAATGCTCTATTTTATCCATCAAAAAATATATACAGTCCTGTATGTATAAAGTCGATTGCTATTTAGAGCATGTCTATTTATCTTATTTTCAAACGGTCATTTCTTTTCACTAAAATAGCAAAATTAATTGATGTGACTTATTTAAAGTCAGTTTATTCTTGAAAAATATAAATAGCAGGTTCATTTCCTATTTTCATTTTACATGTTATTTTTGCTTAACCAATATATTTTTTTCTCTAAGAACCCTAAGTTGATTTTTCACTCTTCTTCTTCAAGTTTCTTTCTCTAATTTCTTCAAGAACAGTAATGGCACCACAAAAGAAAACCCAATCATCAACAAGCTACATCTATGAGCAGAACAACGTCATTGCCTGCTTGATAGGGAGGATGCCCCTGCTGATTTTCATCCATTAATAAAGTTTCTAAGCCAGTGTAAACTCTCCAAGGCACTAAGTGAAGCACCAACAATTGTTTATGAACTAGTGGAAGAGTTCTGGAAGTCTCCGGAGATGTCAAGAGACGAGAAGGTAATTTCTTACACTTGCAAAGGAAAATCCTATACTCTTACTAGCATTACTGTCTCTGAATGCTTAGAAATTCCTGCTAATAATTGTGATGTCATGCCTAAAGATGAAGATATTAGGAATATGCTAGCCTTTGTAAATTATTCCGAAAATTACTATAATTTTGGAGAGTTAGTTAGAAAGAACCTAAGAAAAGAATGGAGCTACTTCTTTGATGCCATTATCAAGGTATTTTCTGGAAAGATAAGCAACTTTGATGCTATTACTACTAGTATGCAACAAATTGCTTATAGTATCCTATTTGATAAATACTTTGATCTTGGCACATTGCTCATAAATGAATTAATTGTCAAGTTAGGTAGCACAGAGTCCCGGAAAAATAACATTTATTTTGCTAGATTCATTATGTTGTTCATTAACTATTCTGTGGAAGATTATGAGATCACAGAGGCCATGGAGACAATGGAAGCATGGACTCAAAACAAAAGGGTCTTCAAGGACCTGGTGAGAATCAACTTACACCCTAAGTTTGCCTCATCTATCCCCCTTTTGTACAGATATTCCTCAAATCTCAAAATCTTTCTTTCCTTGAGGTAGAAATACCTCTTTCTTTGCCTTCTGCAACAATGGAGGGAGTTGAAAATGCTCTCATCCCTCCTACCCAAGTTACAAAATCCTCCAAATCCAAATCTAAGAAAACCACCTAAACAATTTCTCAACAAACTGTTGTTGTAAAATAAAAAAAAAAAAAAGAAAAACCACTAAGGGGGATTTTGGAGGTGGTAGTTGAGGGTGAGGGAACAGGCCAGCATCAAGAAAGCCAGAAGAATAAGGTTGAAGAGGGTGAGATTTTCTAGTCAGCCTCCAGTCCAATCTCTCAAAAGATTGAGACTGCGACAAAGGAATTAAACACATCCCTAGCTGCACCTTCTCAACAAGGTGTAGTTATTGAAAAGAGGTCTCAACCAAGACCATCTAATGGGAAAATGGACACACAATCATTCAAGCCTTAAAAAGGAGAAATAAGGGGAGTATAAATGCACAAGGGACACACACACACCTGCAAAGCCAAATAAAAATTTGGTGGAGCCTTCAGCTTCTTCTTTTGATGTGTCTTAGATAAATGTTGAGACACAACCCCACTCTTTATCTATTCCTTCTCATCAATCTCCTTCTAAATCTCTTTCTTTAGAAACCTTGATGATAGATAACATCACTGTTTCAAATTCACCTTCCTTACAACTCAGGGTGGAGCCAACACTCTCACCTGACTCACCATAAAAGGTTAACACCTTGGCTGAGCAGGATAATATTTACCATTCTTTTAAGTCGATGGATATTTCTACATCAATTAATAATATCCAACATCCATCGACTTCCACTCATCCATCGATGGATATCCTTACATCCATCGACAAGCTTATTTCAATAGATATTCATCAATCGATGGATACTTCTTATCCATTGATCACCACTTCTTATCCATCGATTACTACTTCAACTGAAATTTCAAATATTGATCCTACTGTCGAAGTTGCCCACACTTTATTAGGTTTGATTATAGTGGGTGAGGTGAGTGAGAGGAAAGATTTGCATATCCTGGGAAAATGAGAGTGTGTGATTGAGAGGCCCTCAACTTCTTCTGAGGTGGCAAAAGGAGATGGTGTGAGGATTGAGAGTTCCACCTTAATACGTGATGAAATATGTGAGAAAAGTAAGGGATATGTGAGATTTCAGGATGAGATCCTGATGAAAGAAAAGAGAGAAGAGAGTGAAATATAAAAGAATAGAGAGAAATCCTTGTCCCCTATCCATGAAGCTTCATCTTCTAAAACCGAATGTTTTGCAGCATAACTCACCCAGAAGTTGAGGTTAGAGTTATGGGGAGATGGAGAGGTTGGAGTTCTTGTAAGAGTTGTAGATGCCCTCATGATGGAGGATGATGAAATAGATGTTGATCTGAATGCTGACACCTTTCACCATGAAAACCCTCATTACCAACACTTGGCAACAGATACAAATCAAGAAGCTGAGCAAATTTTGGGTTTGGTGTAGACTGAAGAGGAGTTCAGGAGTGGGAAAGAAACTTTATCCAGGATTCCTGATGATGTCTCTCACATGAATCCTAAAGACTTTGAGTCTAAGGGTGATGATGACACATTGAAGCCTATTATGAGAGATGATGAAGCCACTCTAGCTGACACTGAGAAGGAAATAATGACGCAGTATAGAAGGTCCATGATTGAAGTGAACATAGATGACCCTATTTAAAGGAGGATATTGAACTTCTATAGAGACAATCTCAAAGTTCAAAAGATTCATGTCACTAGCACAAAGAATGAATTAAGGCAAGTAAAGTATGATATTGAGAGTGCTAGGACTCACTTTGACTCAACAATGGACTCCAGACTCAGTTTCACTCTCATGAGCAGAATCAAGCAGAGACTTGACACAGAGTTTACAATAAAGGATAAGGTTGTGGAGCTGGAAAAGAGGTTTACCACAATGGAACTCAACATGCAATAGATTCTAGCCAATCAGGTTACCTAAGTCAAGCTTCTCAGCAGATTATTGGACACACCTTCCTCTTCTCAACCCTTGTCAACTGTTACTGATAACAAAAAGGGGGAGAAGGAACATCCTGAATTAAGGAGGGAGGTGGAAAATCAAATTCAAGCTTCTGAGGCTGTTATATCCAAGCAGGACCCACTGGCCAATAAAAGAGAAATGGCCAAGCAAATTGTTTAAAAATTGGAGGCATTGGAAATGAGGACCAAGGCTATAAATGAGGAAAAGCCAATTGAGATCACAACAATTACTTCATTGCCAACAAAGTCAATTTCTGAAACTATAATTGTTGAATCTCATGAGGTTGGAGGAATAAGAATGGATGAAGGAAGCTCAAAGCCAGGAGATAAGAAAGGGAAAGGCATATTGATTGAAGATGGAAAGAAGAAGAAAAAGGCTATCTCAGGAGGTGGTGAGAAATTATTGCACAATGCAATAGTGGTTGATGTTAAGGACAGAATGAAGCAAGAGTAGGCAGGAGAGGAACTGGACATAATTCTTCAAAAACAATTTGATGAAGAACATGAAAAGATTCTTGAAGATAGAAGGAAGGAGGTTGAGAAGAAAAGGACAAAGTAAAGAGCAAACAGATCCTCAAAGTCTGCAGGAGTAAAGAGAAAACTGAATGTTGATGAAGGAGCAGTGGCCGAGGAAAAATAGTCAAAGGAAAACAAAATTTAAAGAACTGACAGTGATCAACCAAGAGAAGTAGAACTGTTCCAGTCAAAGGCAATCATTACATCCCAATTAGATCACAAGGATTAATTGCTACAAGAGGCCAAAGGAAGAGGGGTGTGAATCTTCTTCACCTTGAATATAAAGATGGTTTACATCTCATCTTTAATTTTTTCACAGGTGATGGAACAGGTCTATGTAACTCTGAGAAAAATCTATATTCTTCTCAACAAAAATTACTACTTAACTCAAGGACTAGCCAAGGATATCTTACAAAGAACGACCATCATGACAGAGGCTCTAATTCAGGAAGAAAAAGAAGAAGTACTAAAGATCTGGAATCCTGAAGGAAGAAAAGTTCTCCATGTACCCTTCTACATGATGCTCTACATAAACAGGGATGGAAAAGAAGGATGCATTGACATTCGTAAGGAAATCGGGAAACTACCAAATCTAGTGCTGAATTTCTTGGCTAATCAATTGAATTATAGTATTGAAGATGAGAAGATACTTAAGGGATCATTGCTCAGACAAATGGAAGAGAATGAGAAGAGGGAGATGACTGAGTCTAGCAGAAGGAAGAGAAGAAACTAGTTAAGTCAAGATCATCAGAATTATTCTTAGAAATCACACGATACTGGTACATCTAGTCTCATGTTTCTTTTATTTTTTTATGTCAATTTATGATTCTCAATGTATTGATAAATGTTTAGCATTTTTATTATCATCAACCTAGATTTATGATTATTATTAATATTCATAAATTGGGGGAGATTGTTAGGAATCATGTTGTATGATGATAACAAATTACCTAGAATTGTAAGTTTGATGTTAATTTTATAAATTATCAATGAATATGTGATCTATAAATAACCATTGACTAGGAAACTATTTATCAGTTGAAGTTGTTATTAATAAACTGATAAAATAGATTGTAACAGTGATTTAGAATTCCATTTGTTATCAATTGATTATAATATATCGATGGATGTGATTATTTAATCAACTGATGTTTATTGGCTTCGATTGATAGCTCATCAATGGACATGAAGAAGGTTGACAAAGTGTAAATATTCTAAATCAGAATTCTATCAAATGAAGTGATCAATGGATAAATGAGTTAATGGATATGGATGATTAATCGATGGATAAAAGGTTAACAAAAGTCAAATCAATGGATCTCCATCAACGGATAAAAGCATCAAGGCAATCAACGGATAAAAGACAATCAATGGATGCTCAAATATCCATTGATACGTCAATTGATCAATGGATAACTTACCCATATATGGATAAGCAAAGAAGACTCAACTGATAAGCTTCACAACATTTATCAGTTGATCAAAGTTTCTCAAAACAGCTAAAGACAAATGAAAGGGATCTTTTACAGAAGTCTAAATCAATGGAAGACAGTTATGTCAGAACTGTGAAGACTTCAAAGGAACACAGTCTTCAAGGAGAAGATCAAGACAAATACTTGTCCAGAATAAGGCAAAGACCTATGAAGACTGTGAAAGTAGTTACATTCTATTTTAATGTAAACTTTGTAAAATATATTTTATGCATTTTTATCAATCGATAGAAAATAGAAGTAGAAATGAGTTGCTATATATAGTTTACCAGTTCATTTTGTAGCACGTAATAAAAACAAGAACAAGAACAACACATTAGAGAAAAAGGATTATTTTGTAGTGCTTTATCATAGTTCAGTTCTTCAAACATTGTAAGTAGCTTGGTTCTTAGACCAAGGATAATTTGAAAGTAAAAATATACACTAGTGGAAAAACCAATCCACTAGTAATTTAAAAACAAAAAGGGTTTTGTTTTCAAGCAGTTCCTTTTAATACATCCAGTTCTATCTTTTATTTATTTCCTCAAATTGTCAAACATTATTATTGTGCGAACTTATATCCGCAAGAATTTGATAAGAATTCATAAGTTTATATTCAATTCCCCCTTCTACAAACTTGTCGTACTAAAGGGAAATAACAAGGAACATATCTCTAGTCATGTGCCTAGAGCAACCACTGTCTAGATACCAGAGATTTTTCCTCATATTTCCCTGCACATAATTAAAAACAATCAAGTTGTTTTTGGTACCCAAGTTGCCTTGGGTCCTCTTTTATTAGTTGTAGCC
Source organism: Oenanthe sinensis (assembly GCA_028671895.1). NCBI lineage: Eukaryota > Viridiplantae > Streptophyta > Magnoliopsida > Apiales > Apiaceae > Oenanthe > Oenanthe sinensis. Next base: position 36,797,698 of record CM053801.1, on the reverse strand, counting down.
TGAACCTTAGTTGCCAACTTTGGTTCCTTTTGTTTTGGTGAGTTTAAATCGAATTTACCTTTGGGAGTTGACTTTTGGGGTTCAAACACCATGGAACTCATAACAGAATTATCATGCATGTTTTTAAACTTGACAGTTTGACTAGCAAGATTATTATCTGCTATAGGCATGTTCCATGGTATTCTAGGCATGTTCATATTTATATATGCAAAGAATGGATTGTACATGTATGGAAATTATGCATATGACATGTGAGCATGTGGTGCAATCAAATTAGAAGACATGGCATTCATGGGCATAGGATTGTCAAGCATGGCATTTGTAGACATGATATGCGCATTCAAATCATTTACAGGTATTGAATTCTTTAATTTCTTGCAATGCATAGATAAATGATTTACACTACCACATTTAGCACAAACCTTTCTAGGTGCATTATTCAAGTCTATGAAGTCTATATAAACTCTCCACTTTTTGTTATTCTTCTTGACCAGAATCGGATTAGCCAGCCAATCTGGATTAAAAGATTCCTTGACCAAAGCCACATTGAGTAGACGATCAACTTCCTCTATCAGGACTTTAGCTCTTTCTCCGCTAAAGGCTCTACACTTCTGCCTTACCCCTTTCCTCTTAGGTCGATATTGAGATGGTGACGCATGACTTTTGGATCGATCCCTACCATATCTGCTTGGCTCCATACAAATACATTGAGATTACTCTTTAGGATATCAATGAGGGCTACCTTCAATCTTGATTTTAATCGTGTTCTAATGTGTAACATCTTTGATGGATCTTTGGGGTCTACCAGAACATCTATCGTTTCTTTTGCTAGTCCCATCTTCTGAATTATTTTAGGAATCCAAGGATCGATGTCAACTTTGAAAATATTTAAACCACTGACCTCTCCTACTTCGCGGACAGATACAGCCTCTATCTTTGAATCCTCTAACTTCGGCATGGCAATGATCTTTTCTTGGATTGGTTCAAGCCATATACTAGTCAAGTCAATACAAGGGGTATCCTCCCTTAACACACTCTTCCCCTTTCTTACCCTTGCTACTCGTTGATCCTCCTCATCGTCACTAACATCCTCCACGATCCCCTCTTGGAACTGTTTCTGATTTGCTTTGGTCATGGAAGACTCAATCATCAATACCTGGGGATTTTCAAATTTTCCTTCTAGGGGAGCTTCCAAGAAGAGTGTTAGAGGGTGAACTACCTCATATTCATACTCATCCAGAACGCGGATAATGTATACTATATTGCATGAGGGTTGTGAAAAGTTTGGAGGTCCGAAGGAGAGAGTTGTTTCACGAGCTCCTTCTTCAAAGTCAGTTATCTCAATGTCAGATCTTTCGAGCCTTTACCTTTCTCTGCAGACCTCACCTCTTGTTATAACAATTCCTTGATTCATACTGGCAACCTTTTACGCAACATATGCCTTGCAGCATTAGAAACTTTATTGAAAGATGGTATATTGAGATAACCACTCGCATCTCCTTCAGAATATGTCTTCCAATTAAAGCATTGTAGTATGTGGGTTGATCGATTACCATGAAATCCACGATCTAGGTGGCTGATTTTGGATCTTCTCCCAAAGTCACTGGTAGCTTGATGGTGCCCTTTACCTTGATAGAGTCGCCTGTGAATTCGTAACTGTGAGTAGCTCCATGAGACAATTGTTTGTCTAGTAGGCCAATTTTCTTGAACGTAGCATATTACAAGATCTTAACAGAACTCCCATTATCGATGAAAACTCGATGCACATTCATGGACCCGATCCTAACATTTACGACCAAAGCAACACTATGGGGGCGGTGTACCCTTCTCGCATCTTCTTCAGAAAAGATGATTTGTGTATCTTCTCTCTTGAACAACTTTGTGGTCTTTCGGAAAGGTGATTGACGTTAGTTAGAGGCGGTTGTTTGGCCTCTCTGGCATATCTCTCCATTGCGTTCCTACTGTTTCCACCAACATGAGGGCCTCAAGATATCGTATGAATGCTTGCTTCCTGAATCGGCCTAGGCTGAACATTTGCCATTTTGTTCTGTTTTCAGCATCCTTGTTAACCTCTTTCTTCTTCATTGTGTCTTCCTTATGCTTTTTCACTTCTTATACCACCCATTCAGTCAATTTTCCTTCCTTGATCAATGTTTCAATCTCATCTTTCAAGTGTCTGCATTCGTGGGTGTTACGTCCATGGGTCTCATGATAAACACAATACTTTTTTTATCTGTTGTATACTTGGTCGCAATTAGTGTGGGCTTCTTGTAGATTCCTTCTCCATTAGTCACCTGATATATGTGTTCAATAGACGCCACTAATGGGGTAAATTCATCTTCCATGATCCTTTTCCTAGCCGGGATATATAATCGAGGGCTTTCTAGGGGACTTTCTAGACCTCTTACTTCTACGGAGTTCACATTGTTCTTCTTGGGGCTTGGTGATCTGTCTCTTCTCCTACATTTTCCGTTACGCGGAGCATTATCGTACTTCTGAATCCCTGCCAAAGCCCCATCCTCCCATTTTAAAGGTTCTGCCAATGTGTAGAAGTTCGAAAGGGTGTGGGGTACTTTGTGTTGCAACTTTTTCCAGAAATATCTCCCATTTTTCCCTCATTCTATGAAGAAATTTTTCACTGTTTCGTCCCTAGCTCCCTGGACCATCGATAATTCTGCATTGAAACGTTTAACATATGAGTGAAGAGTTTCATCCTTCCGGTGTCGTATGTTGGCCAAGGCTGTGACTGATGAGGCATATTGCATTGCTGACTGAAATTGGGTTAAGAAAAACTTCTTTATCTGCTCCCAGGAGCCAATCGATTCTGGGGCTAAGCTTTAAAACCACTGGAGTGCATTCCCCCTCAGTATTGAATCTTCCCAAGTACTCAGCGGGATTTGAACTCCTGGCAAACCTTAAGTCACCTACACCCCTAAATGAGGCTAGAAGTGGAGAGTGTCCCTAGCTCCTTCCATTTGAACTAGTAGTCTCAACAAATCATCCACCTGGATGTTTCCCAACCCCTGTATTGGTTGCTCATCTTCCTTGTTCCTTGGTCTTTCTTGGCTTTTTCTGTACACTGCTCTTTCCCGATGTTGCCTTTCATGATCTTCTGTGCAAAAGGTTTGTTCTTATTGATGACCATAACCTCTACCATTCCCTGAATCCATCGTTGTTGGGCATCTGGCCGGTTATCTTCTCTTTTCCATGCACGACGACTATGTATATCTTCTTTCTGGTAATGATCTCCATTTCGTCCCCGAGCAACTCCAATCTGATAATTTCCCTGACTTCCTTGTTTCTCCTGGTCATAACCCACCTGGTAACCCCTCTGATCCTGTTCACTCCAATGACTCATTGCTCTCATCCTTCACGGTAAAATAGTATCCGGTGTTGGATCTATGATCTGAACATCATCCGGGGAAGGAATCTTCTGGTTGTCATTCATTGGTCACGATGCAAACCTCCCCGTTGTATCATGCTCCCTACTTCCGCGATCATTCTCCCCTCAATAGCGTCCATTACTTCTGCAAACCTCCCATATGTATACTCTCGGATATTCTTATACCTTCCTTTATCTATTCGATCCTTGCTTGGTCCTTGTCATTGAAAATTGACATACCAACGTCTCCTCTCCGGTGTTGTTCTGTTACGGGCTCCACCATATGTCAACATACGCGGTATTACGTCACGGAATCTCTTATACTTCACATGAGTCTTTTCTTTGGAGTTTCCCTTCTCTACGATAGGCTCTTTACCTGTACGGTGGTTTCAGCTTCCTTGTTGATTCTCAATGATCACGCACTCCATGTTCTTGAAACTCTTCTCCATGGAACTCACCCGCTCATCAAAATTGGTGATCTGGTTGATTACCTCTTCATTGCTCATCATGATTTTTGGTTTTTTTCGAGCAATGGTGTGGTCTTTCGATGCCACAGAATGAGAGACGTTCAACAATGAGTTCTCAGTCTCAATCTCCGTCCATCCATCATTATTGTTTGGTGTGAATTGTGACATCCTTCCTCTAGAGATGTTAAAATTCCCTCCTCCTTGTGTCAATTATTAATGGAGGAATTTGATGATAACAAATTTTGGAGGTTTACTAGAAATTATGGTGGTGATTGATGATTTTAGGGCTGAGATTGCTTAGGTGGAAGAGACAATATCACACAAGATATGAGAGCTCTTGAATGCCAATGACTGTTCGATCCCCTCTACAATGTGCCCACGTACCCTTAATATAGGGATCAATCCCAACGTAGTTCTTGGGGAGCACGAAACCTAACAAGGTTAGATTTTATTCTCTAAATTTGATTTGGTCCACTGCCTAGAACACACCTGGACTCGGGTCATCAAAACCCAGTTACGCATAAAGAATGTGGCGGTTAGGTGATCGACCTGACTTTGTCACAAACCGACCTAGGCCTGATCCATCACCCCTTATATCGTAACTTTAATGGTCTAACCCTCTAGAAATATTATCCAAGACGAAGGAACTGGATCCCCCTAATTGGGCCAAGACCCAATTAGCCTGGATGGAACCTAGCCTTCATAAAAATTATAATTAGTAAATCCTTCAAAGAACAACATATTTTTTACCCACATTGGGCGAGGTCGAGATGATATGGGCGTGGCCCATATACACATATCAGCCTAGGCCCAATAATGTCAAATATGTCAGCCTGGGCCCTTTGATTCAAGCGAGGTTGTTAGAAATAGAAGAAGGTAGATTTTGCCTATAACACCTGCCATATAGGCCATTATTTTATTTTCTAGTTGTTAAAGTTCTTCTATTGACTAGAAGTCATCTTCATCATCTGTTTGAGCATTTTTTCCAGTAAATTCAGCTTCCAAGAGCTCTTCTTTCTCAACTGCAAGTTTTTCTGTCTTGGTCTTTGTAACAACAAAGTCTTTGGTCACAAATGTTGTTGTCTTTAACAGAGCTGTATTCTTACTATCCACTATCCCTAAACCATAGATGATTTGTGTTTGTTCCTTCTCCATTTCATGATTTTTAAGCTTCCCATATATAATTTTAATTGACATTTCATTTATGTCATTTCTCTCTCTTAATGCAGAGATTTTGTGTTCAAGGTGTGCGGGTAGTGTCAACATGAATTTTCTGTTAATCTCCCTACGTGAGTAGACTTTTCCATGAAGAGTCAAGTCATTTAGCAATTTGTTGTATCTCTCAAAGACTTTAGTGATACTCTTTCCAGGTAGTGACTTGAAGGCTTCATACTAGGATGCAAGAATATTCATTTTGTTTTCCTTCACTTCTTCAGTTCCTTTGATTAGCAGATCAATTGTATCCCCCATTTGCTTGACACTTCCATTGTTGATCACCTGATTTAGCATTGTGTCATCCAATACATCTATTAGGATTAGTTGAAGATTGTTATCCCAAGCCACTCTTTCCTTATCAGTGTCAGTATACTCTGAAGGTTCCTTTAGAGTAAACCTTTGAGGAATACGTTCTCCGTCATCTGAGACTGTTTCCGATATAAGCTTCTGGGAAAAATAGGGTCCATTTTCCAAAATACCCATATATTGTGGGTTAGCAGTTTTGATCAATGGACATTTTCTTCTTCCATAGAATGTATTGTTCTTTGTCAAAGGCTGGAATTTTGATGCTACTAAGTTTTTAAGAACTCATTGTTAACAAGAAGAATTTTAAATCTCAAGAAAAATTAATTTCTTAAAAATTAAAATCAATTCGTATAAAATTAAATTTCAAGAAATAAAATTTTAATCTGAATTCTTGAATATTGAAAGTCTTAAAAATTTAGTGGACTTAAAATGTTGAAAAAAATTGAAATTAATTTTTTTTTAAAAATAAAGAAATTTCAAAATAAATTCGAAATCAGAATTTGATTCAGTACTCCATCGTGAGGCGAATGAGGTTGAACTTCAGGTTAGAGTGCACTTCGTGTTCTCGTCATGGTTGATATTCTCTTCCCACAAATGTTGTAAAATGTTATGGATAAAAAACTATGGTTTTTGTCACGTGCCTAAAACGTGGCTTAGATCTTCACATGATTGGCTATCGAAGTTATGGTTGTTCTTGCGTTTCGAGACTAAGTTGGTCTTCAGTAAGCTGCCTACGTATCTCAAGCGTTTTGAGAATCAAGGAAAAATGTAGTTCTAAGAATGAGGGGTTAGGCCATTTATATAGATGTTGATAGTCTTAGAAGTTGAGTAGGTTTGGAACCTTGATGGGCAAGCCCCTCCTTGATGAGTTAAGTAGAGATTTTCTTATAGAATTCTATTTCCTTGTTGATAAAGGTATCTTGGGGGCTACTCTTTGGAGTAGTTTTCCTCCTATCTGGACATAATTAATTAGTTATATATGTAGCTAATTAAGTAATTTTGAATTTATTTAATAATTAGAGTTTCAAGTCTCATTAATTGATTCTCCCTTTAGGACCACATCGGGTCTAATAAATGTAGCAGTACTGGTGTCTTTAGGGCTTATTTCAGCCCATATCAACAAGTTATGCGAATTTTTTATCACCTACAAAAACAAAACTAAAATCTTGAAATTTACAACAATAGCACTCACTTCATCAAAATCACAAAATTTCTTTGATCCCTAAGAACACACTACTACACAAACAAATAAACTCACAAGCTGAAGCAATATGATATAAGATGATTTTAAATATAAACCACAAAATATTACATACTACAAAGATATGTGTATGTGTAATATGAAAATGATAAAAAAAGATGTGGAGTAGAAAGCTAGGTAGCTAAGGCTAGGGGTAGGCTTAGTTAAGATTGAGAAATGCCAGTAATAGAAAAGAACTAGTGATTAGTGAGAGATAAGAGGATGGGTATAAATTTGGTATCCAAAGCTTATACTTTCTTAAATATATGTTTATATCTCTGTATTATAGTTAGATACACACATATTATTGTTAACTCAAATGTAATGTAGGAGACTAGGAGTGGTAGTGTAATATCTATATCTCATATGCTCTACCAATAAATCAAAAACTAGTACTACCGTTACGTATTGAGGACTTGAGGACCTACATACAGTAAATACGCAATCCCGTTTGGCATATACAATTTTTTTTAAAAAAAATATTTAGTCGGGTTCATGCAACTCCGAAATACATATTTAGTTAAACGCAATTCAAATTTATATATTCCCTACACGCATTATTTTGTTACAATTTATGTTTTTAAAAAATAAAACACAAATCATGTAAAAATTTGTACGCATATTCTTTATGCGTATGTATCTGTGCATGACGTGAATGCGTATTCTACGGGCATTTTGAGCCACATCTACCGCTTATGGGTATTTTTGTTATTTCTCTTAAAAAAGGGTAATAAAGGCATTCACCCTAGTTACTCACATATTTACATATCATATTAATCATATTAATATATATACAAGTTCAAGATTTTAATGTAATCAATATCATATTAAAATTTAATATATATTCTTTAACGATATATTAAAATTTAAATTTTATAATATTATCTCTAGTAATCTATATCTATATATTCTTAAAGTGTACTCCTTAATTTATCCAATGGGTAAAATAATTTACCCAATGGATCCTCTTACACTTGATTCCCATATAATTTTGTAAGATCCACGGAGTATCCACATTTTGACCTGTATTCTAGCAAGTTGGTTACATTTTTGAAATTTGAATTTTAAAATCATTTTTGTATGGAAACAAACACTAATTGTCTAATTGATATCTTCCTTGATTTATGCATTCAGCTTAATTTTTTAATATTTAGATTTATAAAATTGTGCATTCAATTAGTGTTTGTTTCCAGACAAAAATGACATTTTTGTAATATTTTTAATATCTATTTAATATTTTTTTAATACAAAAATGATTTAGCATTTTTAATATTTTAACACGTTTAGCATTTTTTCAATATATTCTTAAGGATTGCTGCTAAAACTTGAGTAAATAATGAGTTACCCACGGGTCAACCCGTTTAACATTTTTTAATTCATTTTAATTAGTTTTAAAGCATTTTTGGCTATTTAAATAAATTAAAAATATAATCTAAATTCAAAATCTTAACCACTTCACAATCAGATCAAAAACTAATCCATGATTAACGTTATATCCTAACAATATTTCAAATTGACATGGCCCAATGGCCATATCAACTCCTCTCTGATGAACCCTACTTTTTATGTGTGTTATTTTCTCCTCTCAGATGAAGATCCTCTTTGCATATGTACCAAAATCAAGGCTCCTTCTACGTTGATCGATATATTTTTCCCCACTCCTATTATTTTTCAGTATTATGGATTTGAACGATAGCTTGCCTCCAATAAAAGAGAAGACATCTTCTATTGCACACAAACGAAATCACAGTCCAGAACATTACAGTGCCAGTAACGGTAATACTTTCGTATATAATCCGTGTTTAATGCTTTCGTATATAATCCGTGTTTGTTATGTATTTGTTCTGCACACAAATGTAATGGAATACTGTTGATCACAATGTATTCAGTGATCAAGCGCAGAGGCCTTGAACACTCAGATGTCCCATTGTCACTGTTCAACACAGTCCCCGTCAATACATGTACTGCATCTTTCGTGTGTATTTTGAAGAAGTTCGATTTATACTACATGGATAATCAGTTTTATATCGTATTTATTTCCAGGTTGCAGCAGTCGTAATCGTTTAAATGCTCTTGACAAGTTTTTACATAACAGGATGCTTGCAATGCAGTACCCTACCATGGGAAAAGAGAATACCATTCGAATTGGTTGTGTTTGTGATTCCAAACTCAGTAAACATTTGTTCACTATTTTTACGATGTCATACATGATTTCTGTAACCCTGTTCATAATATATGTTCCAGGTCTCAATAATGAGCCTTGCAGTGCATTTGATGTGTGTGATAAAAGTCCAACTCAGATTCATTCCACAACTGAATGCGAAGTTAACATGACAAACACTCCGCGATCGTGTATTTCTGATGGTACAGTAAGATCATATATTATTATTGCCAAAAATATTCATATTACTCATATTCAATTTAACATTGTAACTGGAACACTTGCTAATAGGTGATTCAATTTATGTGGATATGAGTTAACGATATCATTTGTTTGTATATTTTTTCAACACAAACACAAGTTTCCAGAGGTAAAGAATTTTACACAAATATGAACCTGACAATGATTGCTAGAAATCGACGTTTGACAGGGAGCGATTTAAAAATTAGTCAAGAAAGGAGTCCTTTATCTAATATCTTCAATTGTAAGACTGAACTGTAATTACATTGCTTTCAAATATGAGCCCTCATTTGTTATGGAATATGGAAGTGTAGCATATATATATATATTTTCATGCAGTGAAATGATCGACGCCCACTTCCAATTCATGTGCTCCTACAAAAATGGCTACAGGAAATTTCAACAGTGTATCCGGTAACCATTCTTCATATTCAGTATAATGTTAGCATCAACCTATGTAATACATGTCAATAACATATCAATTAATGTTGTTTATCTAGGAACTGGTAAGAGGATTATAGGTCTTAATATTGAAACTAAACTCCGGAATATTGAAGCTAGCAGTCAGAAAGGTATTATATTGGTCAGTGAAATGTATTATAATTTAGGCACAATCAAAGAGTATTTATCAATCTCAATTCGTTTAGAAGTTTAATTTTTTAACATGATGCAATTTTTCTTATGTTTCAATATGCACAGGAAACATGTTAGTCAAAAATATATATATGTTGATGTTCAGGAAAATAGAATTATAAAATTGTGCATTCAATTAGTGTTTTGTTATCAAGTTTCATGATATATGAACCGAGGGAACAAAATAAAGCTCAACCAATGTTAATAATTTTACACTTCTTTTATATTGTTAGGAATATGATGTCTGCAGAAAATTATTTAGAATATCAGAATGTTGATAGATCACTTGGAGTTGAAGAGACTGAAAATTCTGTTCTTTTACATGCTAAAGCATTTTTTTTAGAATACGAAAATGATGATAGATCCATGGAATTCAAGGAGCCAGGAAATTCTCTTGCTTTTTGTGCTAAAGAAAGTTATTCAGATTATCATATTACTCTAGCAACTCGAAACTCATTTCTGGATATCTATGATCTTCAAGGCAATGCAACAATTGTGGGGCTAAAAATGGAGTCCAATTTTACTCCCACGTTTCATTATATTATTTGGTGTTTGTTTAAATATATTAATTTTTTTCTCCACTGAGCCTTATCAAATTGTTATTCATTGTTCAATGCTATGTAGTCTGCGAGGAAGTGTCTCATGTGCAAAGCAAAGAAAGTGAGCTCCATGATTTAGTTGGGGTAGTATCTGCAGCACCAGATGTTGAAGACATAGGGTCATATCAAACAGGTAATTAAACTGTCAACTTATAATGTGTTCATATTTTGTTGGGTGAAGTTACACAGAGTAACGAATTTTTTAATTTATTTATCATTGATACAATTAACAGTTTCCCAAGAAGAACCTCATATTATCGTCACTGAAACTGAAGCAGAAGTCTCCATATGGACATAGATACCAGATCTGGAGTCTACAGATGAACTTCAAGCTCAGGATACCATATGTTTACATGAACATCCTTTTACAAGGTCTCTAATTTCCATGAAGATGATCATGAACATGGTAAGCTTGCCCTTTTTTTGCAGTCTTAGCGCTTTATAATTTTTATGATGTGTTACTCTCATTCTCCGCTACTGTCATAATTAATTGGATTTTGTTTTAACCCATCATCCTATAACATGAGTTTTGTGTTCTTTCTTGCTCTTTGTTACAGCGCTGCAGGTCAGAATGAAGTTGCTATAAATCTTTCGAAGAAGATTGCAGGGTGTTCAGAGTCAAAACACAAAACTCATGTTCCTTCACTACTTTTTGGAGTTAATTTGTACTCACAAAATGCAGAACATGCTCTTGATGGGATTAAATTGGTCCGTAGAGCGATCAAATTACACAAATGCTACATCAGGTAGAGGCCATTGCAATCCTCTCTTTTATTGTTCATCACTTTTTCGTTTCAAACTTTATTAAATGGATGGTGATGTTTTCAAATAGATGAGAATAGATATTAGAGGGAGCATATGTAAAAATATCTTGGATACACGGGGCTTCTAGCAAGGCCTCTATCCAGTTATTTTGTTATGTCCGTGGTTTAGCCCATGTACTGTTTGTTTTGTTATCAAGTTTTATTATATATGAACCGAGGGAACAGAATAAAGCTCAACAAATGCTAATAATTTTACACTTCTTTTATATTGTTAGGAATATGATGTCTGTAGAAAATTATTTAGAATATCAGAATGTTGATAGATCACTTGGAGTTGAAGAGACTGAAAATTCTGTTCTTTTACATGCTAAAACACCTTTTTCAGAATATGAAAATGATGATAGATCCATGGAATTCAAGGAGCCATGAAATTCTCTTGCTTTTCGTGCTAAAGAAAGTTATTCAGATGATCATATTACTCTAGCAACTCGAAATTCATTTCTGGATATCTATGATCTTCAAGGCAATGCAACAATTGTGGGGCTAAAAATGGAGTCCAATTTTACTCCCACGTTTAATTATATTATTTGGTGTTTGTTTAAATATATCAATTTTTTTTCCGCTGAGCCTTATCAAATTGTTATTCATTGTTCAATGCTATGTAGTCTGCGAGGAAGTGTCTCATGTGCAAAGCAAAGAAAGTGAGCTCCATGATTTAGTTGGGGTAGTAACTGCAGCACCAGATGCTGAAGACATAGGGTCATATCAAACAGGTAATTAGATTGTCAACTTATAATGTGTTCATATTTTGTTGGGTGAAGTTACACAGAGTAACAAATTTTTTAATTTATTTATCATTGATACAATTAACAGTTTCCCAAGAAGAACCTCATATTATGGTCACTGAAACTGAAGGAGAAGTCTTCATAGGGACAGAGATACCAGATCTGGAGTCTACAGATGAACTTCAAGCTCAGGATACCATATGTTTACATGAAGATCCTTTTACAAGGTTTGCTAATTTCCATGAAGATGATCATGAACATGGTAAGCTTGGTCTTTTTTTGTGGTCTTAGCGCTTCATAATTTTTATGATGTGTTACTCTCATTCTTTGCTACTGTCATAATTAATTGGATTTTATTTTAACCCATCATCCTAATTGTTATAGGTTGTTGTGGAATAAGAAGCATTCGTATCTTAATGCACGTATTTAATTTATTCGGAGCTATTAGAGCGGGATCCACTTTTTGGGGTATAATGAATATTTATTTTGTTTTACTTTTTATCCTACTGGATTGATCAAAAATTATCAATCAAATAAAATAAAAAAGTTTTCACGGGCGAATATTTACTCTTTTCTTTTCCCAATAGATTAGTTTCTGGTTTGTTTTGCCATCCTGATCAATGAGTCTGTTTTCAATAAATTTGGATCTAATTGTTATAGACATGGAGATAAGATTACAACAGGAAGAAACACTTAGATTGGGGAATTTAGCAATCGAAATAAGTGAAAACATGACATATAATCAACTATCTGTAAGCATAGAGAGCACTGGGATTGATGAATAGAAAATTCCTGAATGCTATAGCTTCTGATGGAGTTAATGGCCTTACGGATTCTGTTGAAGTAGGATTGAGCTGTGGTAGTGACACTGCTCATCTGTTGAAGTAGAGTTTATTACTAGGGTTAGGATTGAGGGGTGGATATGGGTTATAATTTCATTACCTTCGTGCTAGCTAGCTTTTATTTTACGACGAGTAAGTGCTGACCATTCTTACTTGCAAAACTTGCCAGTAGTAATTATTAATTCAGATTATATGCATGCTTGAAACATGATGAATTATTTGGTGTACTGAGTTAAGACATACTAATTATGGTTACAAATGTATTTCTTCCATCAGTCAATCACCTTGACAGAGGTGGGTGAGCTTATATTACCTTTTGAATTTTCCATGAGATTCTCATTAGTGCTTTCTTAAAATAAGAACCTCCTAAGCTGTTATTATCCCGGCAACACAGTTGGAGAGATGCTGCAGCTCAAAAAATAGCGTGTTCTACGACGTATGTGATACTTACTTCTTCATCAAGTGTAATTAAAATTTATTCCAAATAAAAAATTTATTCCTGACATATAAAAAATTAAACAAAACAAGTGTAATTTAAATTTATTCCTGATAGTGTCAACCATATCCACCCCTCTCTCTAATATCAAAATCCATATTCGTGGATTTGATATATGAGTTTCACAATTTAAAATCATAAACTAAACATGTCCCAATCCGAGATTTTTGGGGGAAAAAAGAGAATATTTTTCATTTTATACATCAATGAAAGTAAATTATAAATTATATCACTTTTTGATTCTTAAACTATCAAAACATATTTATTCAGATATTAAATAATGATTTTTAAATTCATATACAAAATGTAAAATGCGAGGGGTTGCCGTTAGGCGACACCGAGTAACCTTTAATTATAAATTAGTGTAAATTATATTTTTAGTTATGAATGTATACATTTCTAATTATAAGTTATCCACCATTTAAAAAAATTATAAAATATATTTGAGTTGTGTATTAAAACTTTTTGGAAAAATTAATAATTTCATTTCTTTGATTTAGTTCTCTATAAAAATTAATGATATACAACTCTTATGAAATAGCTTCGTAGTGTATCTTTCTAATCCAATTTCATTGTCATTCATATAAAACAATGTATAACTTTGTCTAGCAAATGCAACTCCACTTACTAATTTATTAATTTATGCTAACTATATCATGGTACTCTGATGATCTCATTTGATTTATGTTTTTGTCGTGCAGGAGAAGTAGGTGGGTCAAGGTTATGATTCTGAAGAATGCTCCGCTTGAAGTTGCTTTATAAAGTTTATTGAATTCAATGTTTTTGCTTTTCAAACATTTTTATCAATCGTTCTATCTATTGTTTTTCCTATATATGCACTCTTTAGTTTTGGATATGATCCTGTTATAAATAAAATTTCTTTATTGCATATAATGTATATCATTTACTCAGTGTTTAATTTATTTAATTGTTTTGACAAAATAATTAGTTGAGTTATTAATTTTTTTAATTGTGTAGTATAATGAACAGCTACCACCAATCTAATATATGTTATAATACGAAAAATATTATTAATTTGAAATTTTCAACTTACAAAATGTTTGAGTTTCTTACCATTAGCTGTATAATTTTAATAAATATTCTTACTATGTAGTATAATTTCCTTTTTGAAATAAGACCAAAATTTTCAATTGGTTTGGATTTTTTATTAGTAAATATTTTTTTAATGAATATGCACATTTTTATTATTGTGTCTTTCAATGTCATACACAAAAGGGGTATACTTTTGTAAAAATATAATGAATTTTTTTTATAAAGAGTTGGTCTATATATACCATTTTATCCAAATTAAAAAAAATGATAAAGAATTAAAAAAAATTTAAAGAAATTAATCATCGCACGCGTAGCGCGGGCACAATCCCTAGTATTAACAAAAATTGATGGTTGGAATCATATTAATATTTAATATTTATATTTATATTATTAAGTCTAAAAATACTAATAAATATAAAGATTGAAAACCATTATTTTCCTAACAACACAAGTAGAAGGAGGTTGAATACTTGTGTCTTCTATCCGTTGTTTAAAATCAACTTCATAAATATCAATTCGATAATAACCATGCAAAGAAGAAACACAAAGATGAAAGTAAATACTGTTTGTATTATTGATGGATGAATACAAACTCTCCTAGTATGTGCAGAAAGCCTAGCAACTTTCCTATGATCACAACAATTTTCTCTATATGTATGCTCTCTCAATAACATTCGATACTTTACAATAAATTACATGGAGTGTTTATATATGGAGCTACCTATCAACTAATAACGGAAATATAATTGAAATAGGAATACAATTCCTACCTATTAGCTAACAATTTCCTTGCATAAGTATCTTTCCTTCCCAAAACATATTATTGACTTGTTTAACGTTTTTCTTTAAGACTTTCTTTTTGAGAATCATCCCTTTCCAAGATTGGACTCAGATTTATAGACTCCGATGGTCTTCATACTCTGATCTTCTCTAGATTTTATTTCCCCCCAAAGTTTGATAGTTTACGGACTCCGATAAGGTCCTAGACTGTTGTCTTGATTCTTCTGAAAATCTTTTCTGTACAAATCAACATGAAACATGTACAAAGTTTATTGTATCCCCTGATAGTACAAACTAGACTTTAATAATATTTATTTGGATCAGAGATTAGAATGTCTTATTCTATTATATTACACATGTATGCTATAGTAGACGCGGTTCTAGAATTTTGTACAAATATTCCAAACCTCCATCATACTCCGCAGTTCACATTATAGATGCACAAAAAATTTGAATTTGAAAAACTGTCCGACCTAATCTAAAAATCTAGAAAAAATTCAGTTCAAAATATTTGAACCGTGGGACAGAACAAGCAACATATTTTTCAAAAGAATCCGGACGTTCGAATTTAGGCTCAATTCATGTATTCGCTAAAACATTATTTTTATTTATAAAATGAAAAATATCAACATTTAAAAAATAAATATGGTAAAGACCCGACCCGATGAACCTAATATTGTTTTAAAGAAATCCGACCTAACCTCACCCGACCCATTTTTTTTAATAAAAATCCAACACGATTCGATTTAAGAAATTGTAATTTTATAATTTTATCTAAATCAAGGCATATCCGATTTTTATGTATGTTTTATTCACTCCCGATTTGAATAGAGTTGGTATTGAACGGTCGAAATTTTAAAAATGTTCTAAAATTTAAAAACACACTCCCCAGTCCCACCCAGCATTTCAAAACCCAAACTAAAACACAAAAATTCCCCTCTTCCGCTCTGCCCTTTCCTTTTCAAATTTGAAAACACATTTCATAGGCCCGTCCCCCTCTCTCTCCAAAATATTTTACATACACAAAAAAAATATATACACACACGCCAAATCTGAAAAAGATAAAAGGGCTCCTCCCTGATTGAACACTGAACCTTCTTCTACTTCTATATCTTTCCCATCTTATTCTGTAAGTATCTCTGTATATAATCTCATTTATTGAAATTCTTGTTTAATAATTTAATATACTGTGTTAGTTAATATGGGGTTTTACATTCAAGTCAATTTGTGACATTGGGTTGTTGTATATGTATGTAATTGTCTTGCAAACCCATTTAAATTATCTGTTTTTAAGTAAAGTTATCATTTTTAAGTTGACTTTGATTATTTTGATTAGTTAGCAAGTCTTGTTGAGTAATTGCTTTCGAGTTTTGACTTGTAATTACTTGTTACTTATATAATAGTCGATGCCGAAAGTCACTTGTTTGTAGTATGTAATGTGACATTGTAAGATGGTGGGTTTTTGAGTGGATGAATTTTGATGTGTTTTACTGTCCAGTATACTGACTATTGCTTTTCGTTGATAGGCGATAAATTGTTTGATAATTTTCTGACATAATGGATGACCTCCCTGATGCTCTTGTCCAATACATTATATCGTATATGAGCAATGCCACGGATGTGGCGTGTTGTAACTGTGTGTCGAAGAGATGGAAGGACTCAATGCCGTATCTTAAGAGCCTATACTTTCCTCGAAACATTTTTGATAACCTCACTGCAGGAAACACGCCTGACTGCGTTATAATGCAGATGGTGTCTTCAATTTGTCAACTAGAGAAGCTTGTTGTTTATTGTCCCTTCACAAGTGTTGGCCTTGTGTCATGGCTATCGGTACAAGGGTCATTTATAAGGAATCTTGAGCTTCGGATGGACAATCTTGTTGACCATGAAGCCTGTACTGATTCCCCTTCGAAGCTGGATTGTTTAAGGGCTGCATTGAATGTGGAATCACTGAGGCTTTGGGGTGTTTTAATGATAAATTCCCCAAATTGGGATTCTTTTATGAAGCTGAGGAGTCTTGAAATTGTTGGTGCAAAATTGGAGGACCCTGCATTGGCAGATTCACTTAAGGCATGTCCTAACTTGGCGCACCTTTCCTTACTTGGTTGTGAGGGATTGAGGTCTGTCTCAATTGAGCTTCCACAGCTCCAGCAATGCAAGCTAGATTTTTATGGCCCGGGCAATTGTTCACTTTCTCTTACCTCTCCCAAACTTGAATCTCTTGAGGTACAAGGTTGTGGCTGGCTTCGGGTTCCTGAGACCAAATGTTTGAGGACTCTCTGTATTGCTAACAATTCTGGTAAAAAATTTACTGACCTTCAATTTCATGTGGCATTAAATCAATCAATCATCTGGTTTAACTTTCTACATAGTATAGATGCTTGATGGTCATGCTTGGTTATTGTAGTACTTTAATAAGTTTACAATTTGGTGCCTACAGGAAGAGTTTACATGGTTGATTTTGGAAAATTTTCGGCCCTCGAATCCTTATCCATCAGAGGGGTGCAATGGTGTTGGGATGCAGTAAGTAAAATACTTCAACTGGCAAGTGAAGTCAAATATCTTTACATGAAGGTGGAATTCACCGGTGATTTTGAGGCTCTTCTTCCCTTTCCAGAGATCGACTTTGTTGAATTCTTCAATAATCATCAGAAGTTGCAGAAATTTGACATACATGGTGCGATGTTTGCTGCTCTTTGCCAGAAGAACAGCCTGAGACATGTAATATTACAATAGACCGGTGCTTTTGTTAATATATTTAAAGATTATTTGCAAAACTCTTATGATATATAATCATCTTGTTTATTTATTTCCAGATTGATTCAAGGTTTGTGATTCCTTGCTTGGAGGAGGTGGTGGTCACAGTCAGATCGCCGCTTAATGCTGAACAGAAAATGAGCACTCTTGATTCTTTAGTAAAGTATGGGAAGAATCTAAAGAAGATGACCATAAAAATTCTTCAGATGAAGAGCAACCACAGCAGTGCAGATGACTTTTTTGAAGAAATTTGCAGGTTCAGATACATGAACCGCAAGATTATTTCCATAGAATAAGCAAACATTACTTTTTTATTTTTATTTGTAACTTCATGATTTGCCCAATGAAAATCATTGCTTTATTTCCAATTTTCTGTAATTTTTTGTTCTAACTGTCAAAGTTCCTAATTGTACTCCATGATTACCATAATCAGGACAATATTCAAAGTGAAATTGAACAATTTTTTTTATTTGCTAGGTTTTAATGTTTGTTCTTAAAGATAGTTACTATTTGTAAACTTAAAGATATGACTTTTATAGACTACTTTCATTACTTTGGTTGACAGTTCTTTTGCATGCTTTCTGTTTTTCTGGTTATTCTTTATCAATGCTTTTGTAAAATGAGATAACCTCTGTAGTCTGTAGCAATTGTAATAATGCATTACTATGACATATATCATTCTCCCTAAGACGGAAGACAAATTGTGTAGTAGTCTGTATTCATACTTGAAACTTACTACCATTTTCACTCCTATTGTTTTTTTTTTTTGGCTTCTTCAAAAGTTAAAAGGCATTATTTTTCTGACTACTAGCAGTTTATTTGGCTAAATTACAATTGACCCTTAACGCATGACATGTTGTACACATAAATCCTTAAGCAAAGAAGTAGTAAATTTTAGTCCCTCAATATGAGGTCTGTAAACTTTAATCCTTTTGTTGAAATTTCTTTCGATATTGCCTTGCAGGGTGATATGTCTGCACTTGTATACTTGAAGGCAATATTGTTCAGCAAGTGATTTTTTTGTCATTGTTGATTTATTAAAATGAAATAAATTGCATGTGATAAACATTCAATCTAGATACACACATAATATTTATGTATATCTTTTTTCTTGGTATTCTGGTTTTTTGTTTCTTTTGTAGATTCTTGGACAGGAGTACAAAATAACACAAGTCATCAGATTTTCCAAAACATAGAGAGTATCACACACACACACACACACATTTGATTTACTAAGCCCAGTATTCCAAAACATAGAGAGTATCACACACACACACACATTTGATTTACTAAGCACAGTATTTATTTAGTTCTGATCAAACACAGTATAGAGTATTATACGACTTGATGCAAGATCACTGGCTAGTGGCTACACAAGTCACTAGGGTTGTTTGATGGAGTAATAGCTCTTCCAACAGCCTCAACTGCCCCGTATGTCCATTTAAGAAATGTAAACATGAGAAGAGCTCATCACAAGACGAGGAAAGACTTATCCCTGGCTATATGAGTTTGTTTAATAGTGTTACAAGCTGAAGGTGGAAATCAATGGAATCCAATCAGATTCCAAATTCATTTACATCCGGAGAAAGATGCAGAATCCCAGTGGGATCGTTGGTGGAGTATCAGTAGTATAAATTCTAATTCCCTTGGAAATGCTTACTTTGGGGGAGTTCAAGAAGGGAGGTGATTCTGCCCCCATCCATCGTCTGCAATGATCCTGCGATCAGCAGACTCCTGCATCTCCCCCTCATATTCTAAGAAAAAGGGACTGGACACCATGATCATTAATCAAGCATTGAGAATTTTAGAAGAAAAAAGGGTGTTTTTGAACAATCTGGAGTGCATTGTACTGTTTCAGCATGCCATATTTCTCATTTGTGGCACAGATAACCGGATCCGTTTCAGTCTTGGTACAACGACCCATTTCGTTTATCAAAAATGGTATAGACGTTCAATAACTTTCAAGCATGGTATACTCAATCCCCCCATTTTGGTGTACACATTTAGTGTGAGTATAAAATTTTTGATATGGTGTTTGCACTTTGCAATGGCGTACACATTAATAGTGTAAACAAATGTGTATGCATACAAATGTGTATGCATTTTGCAATGGCGTACACAATGGCGTACACAATTCAAGTTTAAAATGTGTATGCATTTTGCAATGGCGTACACAATTCAATTTGTATGCCCTCTCCTATGGCGAACACCGCATAATTCAGGTTTACTTCTGTTCGCCATTAGATAATGTAAACAGCAAAGTGAATTAAAAATTAAAACTCTTTTATGTGTTCGCCATTCACAAGTTTATAATCTTATCTTATCTACACGAAATCTACAATTCCACACATTTCAAGACAGTTCTGGCTATATTATAAACCAATCCATTTCATTTTATTTCCGAATACACACTTACAAGGTACATTCTCTCTTCTCCCTTCAGTATTTTATATCTTGCATATTTTATTTGTTTAGTTTTATACAAACTCTCTGCTCTTCTTCATGGTTGAGGTAATATAAATGATTCAATAATAGTAGTAAATTTGTAATCAGCGCGACATCAGTTTGTTCTTCTACACTTATTATGGTTTAGATTCGATATTTTTTAGGAGTTTTCTTTCATTTGTGTCTTTGTTTTTGAGAAATATCTGCATTATCATTTTCATACGTACTGCTGTACTGCTAATTGTGATGTTAATTATAAATAGTTCCTAATTATACTAATTTTGAGATTAAAAAATATATACATTAAATAATTAGTCTAACTTTGAGGTGAACAGATCTGTTAGTGATATAAATTGTTAGTAATTTAATTTGTTAGTTTGTTATCAATAATTTGTTAAAGATATATTAATATATGTTTACTTATAAGAAAAATCGGTTTTTGATAAATTGTTAGTTATTTATTAATATATCTTTGTTATTAAATAATTAAAAATATTGTTTCAAATGTAGGCTATTGGAAGATTTAGTGAATGTAAATTTTTTCTGGGGCGGTGAAATAATTAGATGGGATGATGATATTAGATATTTTATAGATCCCCAGAAAATGCAGTATATTAAATGGAGAACCTCTTATGATGAGTTGAAGGAGATTGTGTATCGAATAATGCAGATTAGCAGTTCACATTGAAATGTGAAGATGATGTTTAAATATCCTCAATTAGGTCTTGGTAATGTAGTAAATGGATATTACATTGCTAGTGTTAATTGTGATGATGATGTTAGGAGGATGCTGAGTGTTCTTAGGTAGATGCAGATGGGGATGGGTGATGTATCTCTATTTGTGGATGCTGAAAAAATAGTACAAGATGATGTGTTTTCATATCATTAGGGCGGTTACTCACAACCTAGCCAACCCACACAATCAAGTTATGACACAATGTATGAGAGGAGTCGGTTACCAGATTATGGTGTGACTGGTTGGTTAGATTATTATTTTAGCGGAGGAGGTAATAGTGAGTCGTATGTTGGCGGTTCTAACAGTAATGCATTTGAGGAATATGGTGGTGGTTCAAGTAGGAATGTGTTTACCACTAATAAAGATGTAGCTGAACATTCTGATGGACAAAATGCTGGTGTGATGTTGTCTCCCCCACGTGATCCATTTACATCGACGGCTGGTAGAAATTTGGCCCTCATCAATGAAAATGAAGAATATGAGCAATACAGTTCCAGTGATGAGGAATTTTTAGAAGATGACAACGAAGATGATTCAGAAGATGAGGTTGATTTGGGACTGGATTCGATGGGTATTGAGCAAGAAGACCATGTTCTAATGGCAGGACCCCATGTTCCAATGTCAGCCTTCTTTGAGATTGAGGAGTTTATACCAATTACAGTGACAAATCCGGGTGAGATGTTGACTATTTTTTTATCCTCGAAATGCAATATTCTCGGTGGGAACATTATTCTGTGACAAGGACACCTTAGTTGCAGCAGTTAGAGAAGTTCACATCAACAGTGACAGGAACTATAAAGTTATGAGGAGTAATCGTACTCAGTTCATTGCCGAGTGTAAATTTAGTGACGACTGTCCTTGGAGGTTGCGAGCTGCTTTGATGAAGAAGCATGGACTGTGGGAAATCAAAAAGGTGAGAGAAATGCACACATGCGTTAACAATGAGCCGTTGCAGGATCACCGCCGTATTTCAGCAAAATTAATTTCAAGACTTGTGAAACCCCATGTAAGTTTTATAAGTTACCAATATTTACGTGGAATCTTTGAGTATAGATAAACTAGTTCTGTTGATTTGATGTTATTAAATCATGTAACAGGTGATGAAGAGGCCAAATTTGCCAATCATAACTATTATGACCATGGTAAACGATGAATACCACCTATCGTGTTAGTTACCTAAGAGCATGGAGGGGCAAACAGGCAGTAATTGAGGAGGTCTATGGTAAATTGAGCATGACATATTCTTCACTCCCCATGTTCTTGACGGCTTTGTTACATGTTAATCCAGGCAGTGTAGTTAAGATTGTTGTTGTCCCTCATGAAACATTCTAGGGCACTTCTATATGCAAGAGAAATTTTTGATGTCTGAAAGCAATGAAGGATGGTTGGTAGCATGCACGTCCCGTAATTTCAATAGATGGAACGTTTTTGAAGGGGAGGAACAAGGGAAAACTCCTTATTTCCATGGGAGTTGATTCAAATAATCACCAATATCCCATTTGATATGCCTTGGTTGAAGAGGAGACATATGAGAACTGGTCTTGGTTTTTGAAGCTGCTCCGTAAACATGTTTGCAAGGAAAGACAGGGTGTGTGCATAATATCAGGTCGTGCACCAAGTATTCTTGCAGCAATGCGGGACATGAGGAATGGATTTACGCATCCGTATGGTGTGCATCGGTTCTGCTTGTTTCATGTGAGAAGTAACTTTTCCTCACAGCACCCCGGTGGAGAGTTGAAGAAGTTGATGTGGTTATTTGGGGTAACCACGCAAGTTAGGAAACATGATGTTTACATGAAAAGAATTGGGCATATATCTCTTCCCGCATTACAGTAACCTCATAACATTTCTGCAGATTTGTGGACCTTGTGTCACGAAACCGGTGGAGCTTGATACGGGCAAAGTACCACTAATATAATGGAAGGTTTTAATGGTAACATTAGAATGGCTCATTTCCTTCCAGTGACGGCGATGATGGAGTATATCTTCTACAGGACTGTGAAGATAGTGAACACACAAAGGAACATTGTCGAGGACAACCTGTAAAAGGGTCAAGAGTTGTGCGCTAAGACGACGACAATGTTAACAAAAATTTTGGAGAAAGCTACTACACATAAGGTTGAGACATATAGTCGTCAGATGGGGATCTATCAAGTGACGACACATCGATATCATGTTAAATTACTGTGGAAAGGTGGTAACAAGAAGAATGTAGATATTGGTAAACGTAGTTGCACATGAGGCAAATGGTTGTGCCACCATTTACCCTGTTTGCATGTTGTCGCAGGTTGTATGGCAAATGACATAAATATGAAGCAGTGGATAGGCCATTACCATTACTCCTCACAGTTGCAGAAGTTGTGGGAACCTATTATCTTTCCTTTGACACCTACCCAGTATTGGAATTATGCATTGCCCAGGCATTAGAAACAGTATGGGACGTTAGTAGCTGATGAAAATTTGATGAAGGTCAAGAAGAAAAGAGGTGATAAGGGGCAATCAGTTAGAATCCGAACAGAGATGGACGGTCCCAGGACGACGGTGACGTGTAGTCGTTGTAAGCAAGAAGGACATACTAGGCGTAGTGTAAGATGTCCCGAACGTCCAGATTAAGTCAGTAGAGTATTGAAAATGTAACATGTTTGTTGTTATTTTTCTCTATGGATCATTTTCCTAAGTTTCAATTAATTGTTCCCCATTGATTTCTAGTTTAACTTTGTTATATCATAAAGGTAAGTGACTTTAGCTTGAATTGCTTTGATAAAAATAAAAGTCACGCTTCTTGTAATAATAACAATAATTTCAAAGTAATGGACATCAGTAAATAACATAATATAACATAAATATATAGTTTAACATTAAACTATTCGTCATCTTCTGAATCGTCATCTTCTGAAACATATTATGTCTCTGTTTATGTCTCAGAGAAGTATTCATCAGTTGCATAATTAGGATTTTGTAGAAGACAACGTTCCTCATGTTCTAAAAGCTCTCTCCCACTTGCACGAACTGTATCTCGAGCTAGCTGAAGCATATAGTGCCGACTTCTACGCAACAACATTTGATTGTTTTCCCCTCTTATGATATCCACAGCTACTTCCAAGTTACTTTAAATGCAGGCCAACTTTGACCAATCAAGTTGTCTTGATAAATGCTTAATGATTCACGATTAGGTACCCTAGCACCAAGAGTAACTAGGTCACGAACCAAACGGTCTGATTCTAAATGCCGATGTGCCCATTCCCGGCGAACGCCTGCAAAGTATTCTACTGGATCACTTTCTTATGAAAAAAGAATTACCCTTCCTGGAAGGCATTCCTGGATGAGGTTGATACCAAGAACTTTAGCAAAATGGAAAAAATCCAACTTCAGTTGGATTATAAAGAAAGGTATCATTATCAAGCCTATCGTGCAGGTGAGATCACAAAGGATGAAATGAAATTTGCTTAGGGAAAACTTGATGATTCATTTGAGTATTTAATGAAGAGGGCTGAAAATTTGGAGTTGGCTAGATGGGAAAAAATGACAATTATTGAGGATGAAGATGAAGATGAAGACATCACAAAACATGTTGACCTTACTCAACCATAATAAGTTGTGTAATGCCGATATTTCTTATGTTTGTCATGTTTCGTATTTTTCTTAAGTAATGTTTAGTATGTTTCTTAAGTTTGGTTTGTTTCTTATGTAACACTGTTGTTTATTGACAATTAACACTTATTAAAGCACAACTATTCATAATCACACTAACATAGAACAACATAATACAACCCGATGAACATACCAAATATTAAACAACATAATAATACAAAATACAACCACCCACATGAAACAGTCCATATCATAAGGAATTGTTATCATGATTGATTGCGGCGTCTAGCTCCCGTACCTTCTCTAGAAGTTCCAACCGTTTTGTATTGGCCTTTGCACGAACCTTATCCAACCATTCTTGGTATAAAACCTTTCACCAGTCCACAAATTACCTATCTCGGGCTCTATACTACAGAAGCACATCTCTTGCCTATCCATGATAAGTTGTGTAATAAAATGAATGTAATACTAAATATTAAAATCTGGGTATTATAATTGAATCTGAAAAACACTATTTATAGGTCAAATTATATGACCATTATAAGTAAAGAAATTGAAGCCGTTATATAGCCATTGGAATTATATTAAAATTGTAGAGTCGTTATGTAGCTGTTGTAATTTAGAACCGTTATACAGACGATTCTATTAGTAAATATTATATCCTTTTAAGAACCAATCAAATACAAGCCGTTTAACCGAACTTATTATATTCAGTTCCCAGGTTGAGTTTAAAGATATGGATAAGGGAAAAAATTCATCAGAGAATGATTGTTTCCCATTTTATCAGCATAATTTTAATAAATTATGTCTCAAACAACGCATGAAGAATAAAGTCGAGCACAATTCTGTATACTCAAAAGCGTTAGACGTCTACTGCAAGAAAATGAAAGAGATACATAAACGGTAAAAGGCAAGGAAGATCTCATACTCATTGATGAAAATGGAGGAACATAAAGCAATTAAGAAAATTGAAATTGCACAATAAGAAGTAACGGATCTTGACCAGCAAATGAAAGATGAATGGGAAAAGATGGAAGAACTTGCTGAACCTTATAACATTAATGAAGATGTAGACGAAAGTTCAGATGAAGATGTAAAAAAAGCCATTGACCTGAGTGTTTTTTGATAAGTTGTATTCTTACTTGAATGTAAATGTAACTGTAGTGTGTTTCAAAATGAAGTCCACAAGTTATAATTATTAATTACTAAAAATGCAAGAAAATCAAGTCATGCTTAAGATTTCTTCTGTTTTCCGCCCGACTTTTAGATGTGAAAAATTAGTTGAAATAAACGATCCATTTCTATATTTTACTTTGTTACTACTATTTTTAAATGTCTAATATAGCAACATTTTATTTAAGGGAGAACATGAAGTCCACAAGATATAATTATTAATATGTAAAAACAAAAGAAAATCAACTTTCTTTCAACTGTACAAAGTTAAAGTCATGTTCAGAAATGTTGTAAAAGTCGATAGGCCATGTCATATACCTGCAAAGTAAAAGTAATGTTCTGCAAAGTTGAAAAACTCGATAGGTCTTGTCAATTATCTACAACAAGGACTAACAGTGCAAAGTAATTCATGTTTAATCACATGCCAATCGAAGATATGTTTCTTATTTCCCTTTAAATATTCGTATGTGAAAATCATGTAAATGTACCTTTACTTTTTTAGCTAAATAAAATGGACAAGGGGAAGAAACAAATGAATCCTGATGATCTGAGTCAAGGTAAAGAAGGGAGTATAACTTCTAGAGTTAGAATATACTTATACAGTTTGTTACTAATCATTTTAATAATATATTGTAGGTAACAAGGTTGAAATGGATAAGGGAAAGAAACCGATGAATCCGGGAGATGTGAGTGAAAAGGTGAGTAAGAAACCTATGCTGCAGAAATTTTTAAGTTTAACTGGGGTTACAAGCTTGAAAAGTATTCGGGAGTCAGTGGGGCGGATCTCTGAAGCTGAAAGGGAGAAAAGAATGCGGGATTGTCAAACGAGGAGTTTTGAAAAAAAAGGCCCTAGTCATGAAGGAAAGGTGAGAAAGGATTGGTAAAGACTGGGTACCAACCCAGTTAGAATATTGGCACTTCCCTGCGGATGCGGGTCCTATAATGGATGAGAGTCTTAATGCAAAGTGGAAGGTGAATGCAGATAGGTATGCGAATCGCATAAGTGAAATTGAAAGAAGAGCTGCGTTGGAAAAAATTCATCAAGACTATCACGCCAAATATAAGGAAATTGAGGAACGCGAGTTTGTTGAATGGTGGACATTTCATCAAAATGGTGAAGATGAAGATGACAGTTCTGACTAATGAAAAATGAAGATGCAAAAAATAAAGATGACATGTTCATTGTAGTTTTATTTATGTAATGTTTATGTTGATTGTTTTCTATAACTTTAATGTATTCTATGTACCTTTCATGATTTTTCAATATTTATGTTTATGTGTATGTAAGTGTTCAAACATTAATCACTAAGTTAGTTTTCAAAAAAAATTATGTATTCTAGGATATATTTATGGGGTTAAAAAGTGATTGTAAAAAATTCCATTTTTAAATTTTCTCATTGTTACTACTGATGTGAAGTGCCTACTATAGCAAGATGTTTTGAAATGAAGAAAATAATTTCTACAAGTTACAATTATTAATCCATAAAAATGGAAGAAAATCAACTTTTTCAATAAAATATGTGTATTCCGGGCCATATTAAGGGGGTTAAAAAGTGGTTGAAAAATTTCCAATTTTTTAATTTTCTCATTGTTACTACTAATTTGAAGTGCCGACTATAACAACATGTTGTGAAATGGAGAAAATGATTTCTACAAGTAATAATTATTAATCCATAAAAATGGAAGAAAATCAACTTTTTTAAGAAAAGTTGGGTATTCCGGGCCATATTAAGGGGGTAAAAAAGTGGTTGAAAAAATTCCAGTTTTTTAATTTTCTCATTGTTACTACTAATTTGAAGTGCCGACTATAGCAACATGTTGTGAAATGGAGAACGAGGAGTTTTGAAAAAAAAGGCCCTAGGCATGAAGGAAAGGTGAGAAAGGATTGGTAAACACTAGGTACC
The DNA here is from genome assembly GCA_028671895.1 of Oenanthe sinensis. NCBI lineage: Eukaryota > Viridiplantae > Streptophyta > Magnoliopsida > Apiales > Apiaceae > Oenanthe > Oenanthe sinensis. The sequence continues at coordinate 36,770,129 of CM053801.1, read as the reverse complement.
AACCTAGTTAGAATATTGGCACTTCCCTGCGGACGCGGGTCCTATAATGGATGAGAGTCTTAATGCAAAGTGGAAGGTGAATGCAGATAGGGATGCGAATTGCATAAGTGAAATTGAAAGAAGAGCTGCGTTGGAAAAAATTCATCAAAACTATCACGCCAAATACAAGGAAATTGAGGAACGCGAGTTTGTTGAATGGTGGACATCTCATCCAAATGGTGAAGATGAAGATGACAGTTCTGACTAATGAAAAATGAAGATGCAAAAAATAAAGATGTCGTGTTCATTGTAGTTTTATTTATGTAATGTTTATGTTGATTGTTTTCTATAGCTTTAATGTATTCTATGTACCTTTCATGATTTTCCAATATTTATGTTTATGTGTATGTAAGTGTTCAAGCATTAATCATTAAGTTAGTTTTCAAAAAAAATGTGTATTCTAGGGCATATTTATAGGGTTAAAAAGTGATTGTAAAAAATTCCATTTTTAAATTTTCTCATTGTTACTACTGATGTGAAGTGCCTACTATAACAAGATGTTTTGAAATGAAGAAAATGATTTCCACAAGTTACAATTATTAATCCATAAAAACTGAAGAAAATCAACTTTTTCAATAAAATATGTGTATTCCGGGCCATATTAAGGGGGTTAAAAGTGGTTGAAAAATTTCCAATTTTTTAATTTTCTCATTGTTACTACTAATTTGAAGTGCCGACTATAGCAACATGTTGTTAAATGGAGAAAATGATTTCTACAAGTAATAAATATTAATCTATAAAAATGGAAGAAAATAAACTTTTTCAAGAAAAGTTGGGTATTCCGGGCCATATTAAGGGGGTAAAAATGTGGTTGAAAAAAATTCCAGTTTTTTAATTTTCTCATTGTTACTACTAATTTGAAGTGCCGACTATAGCAACATGTTATGAAATGGAGAAAATGATTTCTACAAGTAACAATTATTAATCCATAAAAACGGAATACGATTAACTTTTTCAATAAAATATGTGTATTCCGGGCCATATTTTGGGGGTTAAAAAGTGGTTGAAAAATTTTCAATTTTTCCATTGTTACTACTAATTTGAAGTGCCTACTATAGCAATATGTTGTGAAATGGAGAAAATGATTTCTACAAATAACAATTATTAATCCATAAAAATAGAAAAAACAAGTTTTTCATAAAAATAAACCAGCCAACCAGAATTAAAACTACAAATACTTTTACGAGTAATACACAATGAAATCTTAATAATCAAACAATGCTAGCATAACCAAATCTCTACAAAATATGGCTGCTTGTAAAACATATCCTCCCTTTACCTTTAACATGTCTAGGTGGTTGTTGTCTCTGATTCACATTACCACCTTCTGCATCTATAACGAGAGACTAAATGCATTACTCTGCGATTGAAACACCTCAAATCCACGAATAGGCGTTTGGTATCCCTGTGAAGTATCTGCATGGGTCAACTGAGACTGCTCCTGAGTACCACCAATATCCCATGCACCTCCTCCAGAAATAGGGGTTACTCCTGAGAAACATCACGTCGCCAAGTACCCCAAATACCTGCACCACCACCCGAAAACTGTGACTCCTCCTGAGGCCATGAAGAAGTACCTTCTGATGTACTACCTCCCGTCATACCACCGAAAGAACCACCCAACCCCATTTGATACTGCTCCCCTGCACCCTCACTGGTCTATGCATCCTAACCACCATCACCACTACCATGCGTCGTGCCTCCCCAACCTCCTCTAGCGGATATCTGAGACGGATCATAAGAAGGACGGTCTGTCCAAGAATCCCAACCGCCATCAGTACTACCCGGTGTGGTGCCTCCCCAACCTCCTCCAACAGACATCTGAGACTGATGATACGAATGACCTTGTGTCCATGTACCCCATCCTCCCTCTGAGTGGGGAGGCGATGACTCTATCATGAAACCTGAAGAAGTGTGCACATCTGAGGCCACATGGTCATAGTACGTCCCAGGCTCAGGAACAACTAGGACATCTCGAGGACGACCAACTCTTCTTCCAGTCCTCCTATGTCGCTGATAATCGCGTCGGCCACCTGATAGAGGGGGTACCGGCTCGAGCAACGTGTGCTGGTAAGAACTACAACCAGTAGAGGTCAGTCGGTCCCCTAGAATCGTATGTGCCTCATCGACATTAGTATCAGGATGCTGGATGGCATGATAAGCTTGGAAAATCCCCTCCGCTTATATGAAAACAGTTCAATCTTTTCAAAACTAAACAAAATTAACAACTACATTATGAATTACTAAATCATTAAACTATATTGAACTTAGATAGTACTGTGAATATCCATGTGTGCCTTGAAAGCAATGCTCTCTAGACGATCGTCTGGGATCAACTACAAATCGGCGGGTAACTCTAGAATACCATCCATCCCATGCTGATGTACACCCTGCAGCTCCATCCTTGATATATATATAGTGACGCGGTGTCATGGCCTCGCTAAGCCTGGACTCCCAAAACTGGATGAATATGCTATGGACAGAGATCAAATCCAAATGATCATTATAGGCCACGTGCAGCCTCTCGTGGTTCTCCTCAGGTGAGCCACGTGGTATATCCTGCCTAAAGCCAAACTGCCTGGTCACACGATCAGGATAGCACCACTCGACAACTTCTTCAAATAAGAGGGGACACTTTGATGTCCACAAAGTCCGAGTAATAACATCAAGCCTAATATCACCATCAACACCTCTGTATGGCCTCCAACAAAAGAACTCATCAGTAACCATGGCATCCATCTCGTAACAAACAAAACGCGACTGTGAGTGTGGAATAGATATCATACTCAACCGAACCTTCCACCTACAATATATTTGTGGGTCAATAACAGTCAATAACAAAGCATTAATCAAATTTCACATGTACTTTTTTACTATCGTACCTCATAGCCAAGGGATGCTGAATGTATGTATCATCCCTACGTACTGGAGCTAGCGAAGGGAAACGCTCCCAGATTCATACCTAATTCATATTTCAAAGTCATATTCACATATCTTAAAGGGAAATAATGCATATATAATAAAGTATATTTACCTGCAATAGTGTAGTACACCCGCATAAGTCCTTTTTCCTACCAATGCTAGTAGAGCACAACTTCTTCTACAAGAAGGCAAGCACCGCGCTACCCCAACTATATGTATGTACCTCTGTATAGTCTCGTACATACTCTAAGAAGTCAACCTGGAGCCTGTTCCCAGATGCGTTGGGAAAGACAGAACCAATAATCATAACCAAATGTGCCCGGATGTGAAATAACAACTGTCTGTCAAAATCAACTGAATCCTCGTCCCGCCGATCACATGCACCAAAATGATCTATCAACCATGTCAACTTCAATCCACCCTTATTCACGTCATCGCCAACAAGGTAGACACCTAACAAATCACCAACCATCTAGCACTTTTCTTCTAAACTTTGGTGACGAAATGAATGCACTACAGGAGATCCAATAGTAGGCAGCCCTAGTATATAATAAACATCCTCTAGAGTGATAGTCGTCTCCCCAAAATAAAAATGAAATGTATGAGTCTCCGGGCACCATCTCTCCACAAATGCAGTAATCAATCCTGGATCATGTTTAATTGCTCCAATCTGGTAAACGCCATGAAAACCAGATGATACAATAGCTGCCAAGACATCTGGATGTGGTGGATATTTTTGAACTGTATCCCAATATCCACGGTAGTTGACGCACATACGAAAATCAGGCAATTCCTGAAAACAATTATATGATTATATCAATTAAACAAATTATATAATAACAGTAATATATTTATACCTATAATCTGACAATAAATATTTAAAATATTTTATACCTCTCCATTCCACATATGTTCCGAACGATGCTCCTGCCGTCGGGTCAATAAAGATCCGTCAATAGGACCGGGATGGTAACTAACTGAATCCAGGTGTATCTACAAAAATTTAAATAAATATTAATTAATCAAGTATTTATTTTTTCAATTTTAATTGTTAATAATCAAAACCTAATTGTTTGCATTTTTTAAAATATATATATATATATATATATATATATATATTAATTCGAAATACGTACAAACATTTCAATTTTTATTAATATTTTAATAACATGATTATTTATATTTATATTCGAAAATATATTCCAAAATAAATATATAAATATATTTTTATATTAAAATTTTTTACATATATTTTAAATTTTTATATTCCACAAATATATTTTATAATAATATTTTTTTATTTTTAAATTCGAAATATATAATTTCTAAAATATATTTTATATAATTATATTTATATTTATATATTACAAAATTTAAGTTTTATTTATATTTTTATATTCGAAAATATATTTTTTAAATATATTTTATATTTTTATTAAAGTAAAAAATAATTGTTCATATATTATTATATATTAAAGTTCCAAAATATAATTTATATAACCAAATATATATTTATATATTTCAGTTATTATATTCAAAAATTATAAATGTTAAGAATAGTATTATATATTAATATTCATAATTTTTATAAATTTATTTTCAAAATAAAATTTTTATTTTTATATAATTATATTCAAAAATATATTTAAAAATGTATAATTATTTTATATCATTATTTTCAAATATTTTATTATTCATATATTATTTTTATATTTATTTACTTATTTTAAATTTTTATTCAAATTATTTATATATATATATAAATATACAATCCAAAATTTAATTTATATAATTTTTTGTATTTATTTTTGTATTTTATTTTTTTATTCAAAATATTGGAATATTTTTTACCCACTAATTACCCAACATATTAATTAACCACTAATTACCCACAATTTATTCACTCAATATTCACTAATCTACATACTAATTACTAATCAACATATTAATTAACATACTAATTATTCATTAATTACAAAGATACTATGAAATTACATAATAATATTCATTAATTAAAAAAAATACTATCAAAGACACCAACTAATTACTTACTAATTATTCACTAAGTGATGAGTTGGGTCAATTAATTGAATCACATATAATTCAAAAACCTAGATTAGTAAGACAAGTACTTATACAAAGCACATATAATCACATGTAATCGGGTAACATATAATCAGAAATTAAGTAAACACAATCATCAATTCGAAATAGGAAAAAAAACAAGGAATTCGGACTAACCTCTGTGTCCGCCGGTGGCCACAATGGTTGAGGGGAGAAGAGAGGGAGTAAGCTGAGACTGAGAGAGAGCAAGATCTAGGATGAATGAGTGTGCGACTACTTGAATGATAAAAATTAGGTTTTAAAAAGTTGAATACGAACGACGTTGTTTCTGTTTTGTGTATAACCTACCTGTGTTCACCGTTAGAGGGTGCAAACAAACTGTTAGATGTTTGCTAGCTGATAATGCATACATATAATCTAAACTAAAACAACAAGATAGCTATGTTCGCCATGGGAGACTACATACACCATACTACCTAACCTACTTCTGTTCGTCATGGGAGACTGCATACAACATACTAAAAAAATTTATACCAACCCTGCACTAAGCTAGGTGTGTACGCCAAAATGGGGGATTGAGTATACCATACTTGAAAGTTATTGAACGTCTATACCATTTTTGATAAACGAAATGGGTCACTGTACCAGGAATGAAATGGAGCCCAGATAACTAGAGTGGTGTCACCAGTAGTTCTCTCATTTTCTTAATATAGAAGACTTTCTATGGAGCTCAAAGAAGTAATGTTTAGACCATTTGAAGCTGGGAATTGTCCGAATTGGGTAACAGACAAATAATTCATTTATTTATTTTTATATTTTTTGATAAATAAAAAATGACAAAGAAACGCTGGCTGAGTATTATCAATGGACAAATCAACTATTCAACTCTTAAAGGCAATATCAACTCTTAGGGCCTCATGCGTGTCCTAGTTTTCTTACTCTCCAATTTAGGCCTTTTTGGGCCAACTGGGCCTATGCTTCTATTACAAGACTTCAACCTATTATTTGGGCCTGTTTGCTTTAGTTGTTTATCTAGGCCCAACATTTGTCCCCCTAACTTTGTCCAAGATCTTTAGATCTGGGCCTAAAAATAAAATAAAATAAAATAAAGAATATTTTTAATTTTAGTACAACTTTTATTTTATTGCATTAAAGATCGTGTCGTTTGGTCTTTCGATTGTCCGTGATTCTGAAAGGAGGAGGGGAGAATTATTATTGGTTTACTCCACTTCTGCTCCGGCTATCCCGTACCTGATCGTTTTCCGCCAAGTACATTTTCTTGAATCTTTATCTTTCTTAGGCTTCTATCTCTATTATTTGTAATTCTTTGGCCCTTATGATACCCGTTACTACTCCTAGTTCTAGCTTGTCTACTTCTTCCTCTCGAACCCCTAGTGACCATAACCCGGAGAAACATCCTGTAAGCGAAGAAGAATTGAATTTAGATCATCTATCTATACCCGTGGAGGATCTTGAATTTTTTAGTTAAGGAGATCTAGGCCATACGCCGCTCTAGTGTTAAGGAGACCAACTGAAGGGGTCACACATTATTTGATGAAATTCCATCTTTTAAATATACCGGTCTTTATGCGACCAAGGCCGTTGATTAAGATGAGTTCAATAAAAGTGTTGCTTTTGAATGAAGATATATGTGCTGGATACCACGAACTGGTTAGAAAGTTTGGATAATGCCAGAGTTCGGCATGCATGGAGTCCCTTTGATCTGGTTCGATTATGGGATTTGTTTGCCAATGCATCCCTTTTTCAAAGTATTTATGAGGAATTAGGTTGTGGACTACCTCAGCTTTTTCTGAACTCCTTTATTCAAGTGTCGGGTTGTTGAACTATATCAAGCCCACTATATTGTATTTACTTGTCATATTGTAACACTCTAGTAATTCTTGTATTAAATAGTGACTTAGTTTCTTTAATCATGTACTTGCAGTTAGAAGCATGTTTCTACTATATATCCAAAAGTAAATGAGTGATATCAATAATAATTGTACTGGTAGAAGATTCTGTGAATCATGCATCAGGAGAATGAAGGTCACATCAAATAAGGAGTTTAGAAAAGAAATTATTTCTTAGGAAAATGATCTTTCGAGAAGTCACATTGATAGAGAAATCAAAAGTGAAAACTAGTAGAGAAGTATCAAATGACTCAATCGAGAAGTCTACTCAATCGAGAAGTCAAAAATATGGAGTCATTCGAGAAGTGTAAGGAAATGCTCAATTGAGAAGTCTAGCTAAATAAATCGAGAAGTTAGCTAAGGAAAAAATCGAAAAATCTGTGAAATGGGTCAATCGAGAAATCTGTGAAATGGGTCAATCGAGAAGTTTGTGAAATGGGTCAATCGAGAAGTCTGTGAAATCAAGTCAATCGAGGAGTATATCCTGATCGAGAAGTCATCAAAAGAAGTATGCAATTGAGAAGTCTAGACATTCGAGAAGTATCAAGTCAAAGATCAATCGAGAAGGCTCACAAGTACTCGATCAAGTAGTCCACAACATGACTTCTCGAAGTGCAATGAAGTTGAGTATTCAAATGTTTCAAACAACTATTTTAAAGGAGATTTGTAGAAGAATAAGACATGTAATTTGAAGCATTGTCATGATCAAGTCATTCAAACCTGTGAAGATAATGACAAGTCTACATTGAAGCTTGAAAAGAAAACAAGACAAAGATAAAATAGAAAAGACTGTCAAAGAATGATGTTTGCTATAAATAGATAGTAGTCAAAAGTAAAGTATTTCTTGTATGTTTTTAGTTTTAGCATAACTGTCTAGTGAGAGCATGTGCAAATGAGGTATGTTGTCTATATAGCAAATAACACAGTTTCACTAGTCAGTGGGAGTTAAATAGTTTTCATTCCTTATTTTCTTTCAAGAACAAGAAGCTGAGATTCAAATCTAGAATATCAGATTGTAACAATTCATTCTAATACACAATTAGATTAAAAGTTAACTTTGAGTGTTCATTTTAAAATTCTACATCTCTTAAGTAAACACTGCTAAGTTAGTAAAACTATAACATTTGATTATCAGTTCATAACTAGTAAGAATCAAAGAATACAGAAAAAAAAATTTAACCATACATTCACCCCCTCTGTATAGTTTCTGTATAACTCATTCCTAACAAGTGGTATCAGAGCATAGACTGTTGACATACAAATAGTATAAAATCAAAATGAGTTCCCAAAAACTTAACGGCATCAAGATTCATCCATTTGACAGTGAACACTATATTCTATGGAAAAAGAAAATGCTCACATTCATCAAGACTGCAAACTACATTTATCCTGAGATCTTGAAGAATGGACCCTTCATGCCTGTGACACTAGTTCCTGAAACAACTAGTGGCTCAGAGGTAATACCAGCCACATGGGTACCAAAAGATCCATCTCAGTACATTGACACTGAAAGAGAGAAAGTGGCTCTTGACAACAGCCTTATGCTCATCCAGACTGACTCTCTAGATATGATCATGTATAATAATGTTGTCAATTGCACCACTTCCAAGCACATTTGGGAAACCATAGAGCTACTATGTAAAGGCACAGTGGAAGTAAGAGAAAATCAAAGACAACTGTTGGTTTCACAATATGAAACATTTATGTCAAAACCAAATGAAGGCATAATTGAGGTTTTTGAGAGATTTAACAAACTAAATAATGAGCTACAGTTACATGGAAAGGCCTATGAGACAAAAGAAAAGAACTTGAAGTTTTGTTAACTCTTCTTGAGCATTTGGAACAAAAAATTGCTGCTATTAAAGAATGAAGAGATCTAACAAAACTTTCATTAGAAATACTGTATGGAATACTAAAGACATATGAACTAGAGTTCTTTCAAAAGAAGTCTATTCTATGAAACAGAGGTAATGTGGCAAATGTCTCTAATACCCTAATTATTAAAGAACTAGGAAAGATGGAAAGAGTTGGTACTATTCAAAGAATGAAGAGTGATGAAAGTGTTGAAAAAGACAATGAAGAAGAAGAACCTATAAAGAGTGAGTCTGAAGATGATGAATTCTACACTCTTGAAGAACTTGAAAGCATGGTCAACAAATCTATAACTTTCATGGCTAGAAACTTTAGAAACTTGAGGTTTAAGAAAAACAAAAGCTTCAGGCCAAAACCAAACTTTGGTTCTTCAAGAAAAGGCAAAGCTCCCAAGTGTAATTTCAAAGGAGGTTACAAGACAAGATCTGTTGAAAGGTAAAAAATAAGGTGTTATAACTGTGATGAATTGGGACACCTTTTCACTGAGTGTAGAAAGACAAAAGCATCCAGAAAGGACAAAGAATATTTGGAATTGGGATGATACTAATGAGGATGAAGAAGAAGAATATGGGAATTTGGCATTCATGGCCAAATCAAATGAATGAACATCAACCTCAACAAGTCAGGTACCAATCATAACCTCTAGTGGCTACATTCTTGACTCGTTCAAACTTGAAAATAACTTGTAACTTCATTCTTGACTTGGTTGCACATGGAAACAACTTGAAAATTCTTGTAGAATCATTCTTGGTTCCTTTGAACATGAAAACAATTCGTAACAATTTGAGTCTTCATTCCTTACTTGTTTGAACTTGGAAACAACTTGTAGGTTCATTCTTGACTCATTTGAACATGGAAACAACTTGTAAACTCTTGTAGGACCATTCTTGGCTATTTTGAATAAGAAAACAATTTATAATAATTTGATGCTTTATTCTTGACTCGTTCAAATTTGTAAATAACTTGTAGCTTCATTCTTGACTTCTTTGAACATAGAAACAACTTGTAAATCTTATAGGATTATTCTTGGCTCATTTGAACATGAAAACAATTTATAACAATTTGAGGTTTCATTCTTGACTTGTTTGAACTTGAAAACAACTTGGCGGAATAAGTGTTTGTATTTTTGAGATATGAAAATGACAATAAATGAAACACAATGATTCGGGGAAATAAAAGTATATTATTAAATCCCTAGTCTTTATTAAACCTGAGTGCTACACTTCTAATCAGTATGATTAGCTTCAATGGGTTCAATCAATGTTACAACAGAAATACAGTTGGGTGTGTTTAATGTAGAGCTTTAATGGAGTTCCCGTCTATATGTCTTTCGTTGAAGATGAATGAATAAAACCTTACTGTCCATATTGATTTTCATCCATATATAATCTGTAGTCTTTTTAGAAATTGATTTCCAACAATGTAAGTCCTTTGTTGTACTTGCAAGAGTATTGGTGGTGTGTAGGCGCCACAAAGAATGTTTGTTACGCCTTGAGTCTTTTTGTTGCGCCCCAATAACTTTGTTGCGCCTAGTACTAAGGTTAGTTGCGCCTATACACTAGTTTCCTTGTATTGGCGCCACTAATGACTTAGAAAACATTCTCATAAGTTTTGTTGTGCCTTGATGCCCTTTTATTGCGCCTGTTAACTAGTTGCAGTGTGTAGGCACCACAAACTCTTCCTTAGAACTTATGTTGTGCTTCTGTCTTGGATGGTTACGCCTACACTCTACATCCCTTGTGTAGGCGCAATAAAAACACTTAGAAAATTAGAATGAGTTTTCTTTGCGCCAATGTAGACTTATGTTGTGCCTTTAGAGTACTTCGAGAGTACATGAGCCACCAAATGTAGTTTTACTTGACTTAACCGAATTCTTGAAGTGTTTGAAGTAAACACTACTTGGTTTTCACTCTTCTGGCTTGATCAACTAATTTTCTTCTGATTAATCAAGACAATTCTTTTCTTGTTATGCTAACGCTTAGTGCACTGGTCTGGTTCACAAATGACTAACACTGAATTGAATTCCCTTGACTTTTTTTTTTGTTTCAGCTGATTAACTTTGGACCGTTGCATTGCTTCTGATCATTGAAATCCTTTGACATTCATATTTAAATCATTACACTATATTTATTCTGAAATCTTCTGAACTCTTATTTGTTGCTGAGGGCTGAACATATTAATGAACTTCTCTCGCTGTCGCTCAGTTAACTTTATATCTTGAATGCTCTACAATGATGTATGTATGATTCTTGTTTACATGTCCTTCTGGATTCTTGTGCTGTACATTAGTATTATTTATCTGTCTTTTTTCTTAGTTGAGTTATCGTTATCACTATTACATACTACGTTACATTATGCTTTACAATCTCCCCCTATTTGGTTGTTAGAGTTCGACAAGCAAATCCTGTAAGAGGATAACTCAACTGATACTTATAAGAAAAAGTAAAGTACATAAAGACAGTAAATAATATTAATTACATTCTGGATTAGATACCTCCCTGATGTTTTAATTGCTCTGTTCATCTTAAATGCGTAGATCAACTCAGCAACCTTTAAATCTTCTTCTGTTCTATTCTTCTTGCTTTTGAGTCTCCCTTCTACATACTGCATGAACATTACATAGCTTGAATCCAAACATTCATCTGACAAGGTTAAGTTATGAAGTGTTGTTGCTTTGTAGTACTTGACCACCAGAGGCTTTTCAAATGCTTCGACACTGATCTATATAATCTTCTTCTCAATCATATCTCTCAGTATCTCATTTGTTTTATGCTCACCAAAGATGACTTTCCTCTTCAGCACATACAACTCCACAATATTCATCTTTTCAAAACTCTTTATCGATAAAATCTTTGACCCTAGTGATGTTGAATTTATGAATATTTTCCACCCGTACTAGGACGCACTTACCGACACGCTCGTAATCTCTTCCGATAGCATATCATAGAGTTCATGAACATCTTCAAAATTTTCCCTCATGGTCATGAAGAGATCAAGGACTTCTCTACCTTTCTTTTGAGTAAGGATTAACTCCTTCTTCTTAAGTAGACTCCTTACTTCATCCCAATCAGGACCAACTTTTACTTCAATGTTCTTAATTCTGTTTCTTCTTTCCATAGAGTTTTGTACTCTCTTCCACTTCCTTTTTATCAATTTTTAAGCCTGAACTATGTCTTGAGTAACAAATTCGTCTACACCAACCAGAAGACAGTCATTATCAATAACATGTTCTTCTGCAAACTCCTCCTCAACATCTATTCATGCAGCCTTTGCAGTTTCATCTATTTCAATCTTAGTTGGAATCTCCAATGGCATATAGGGCTTAAAAATTTCTTTTTCTTCAAGTTGCCTAGCTCTAGGTCTATAGAAGATATCTGACTCCCCCTAAGCTGTGTATTCCAAGATCATTTTAGCTTCAACTTTTTCTTGTGATAACCTCTCCCCCTCAGTTGGGTTATCCTCCCTTCTGATTGGAGTAATCTGAGTTGTCGAAGTTAGAAATATGAACTTTCTGAGCCAGCAGTTGTTTGACCAAATCTTTGATTTCTTTGATTTCTGCTATCTGCTACTCCTATACCTCCAAAATCTTTCTTATTGAGTAGTGAATTTATGTTACTTGGGCCTCCATATTTAAAATCCGTTGGCTGTGTGCACGACCCTCAACACTCATACTCAGATAATCAGGGTCAGGGAATTGAAGATCGCTTACGTTTAGTATTTCACCCATGTCCTGAATAGCATCCAGATCTTCTGTACCTGCATCAAAATCTCTATCCCTTCTATGGGTAGGTTGCCTCTCTGCCTGACCACTATGGTGGAGAGAACTCCTTTTTCAGGAACTGGGGGGTTGAGACCCAGTGTGGTGACCACTATGGATTCTGTAATGATTGGCAAGAGTGTAGAATCCGTGATGCCAACTGAAGCCTTTGAAGGCCTGACTTGCTCAGAGATACCCTGAACAGGTTCTACTGCTGAAGCAATAGATACTCTATGAATAGAGTCCACATCCCCTCTATGGGTGTGTTGTCCCTCCGCCTGACCTGATAAGGTGGGGAGGACCTCTGTTGTAGGAGCTGTAATTTGAATCTCCAGAGGGTTCACCACCTCAGGCAATGTAATGTATGACAATTGAGAGCCTGTGGTGCCCCACGAAGCCTGTGAAGGCATTTCCACTTAAAGTGGTAATGATGCTGATGCAGCTACTCCGTGAATGGAGACCTCTTCCCTTCTATGAGAGAGTTCCCTTTTCACTTCACCTACTCGGGGAGGGAAAACATCCTGAATAGGATCTGGAGATGTTAAGTCCAAGGGGGTCACCACAATTGACAATGTAATGAATGGCTCATTAGAGTCAGTGATGCCCCCAACTGTCTGTGAAGAGAGATTCTGAATTGGATCTACCAAAATAGTACTAGCTACTGAAGTAGCGGATAGTGTTTCAACCTCTTGTTCTGTTCCCGTACCTTTCAGGATTTTATCAATTTGAGAATTGAGGTCACGAAGGAAGAGAAAGGTCTCAGAGATTGGAGAATCAGGTTTTTGGCTGACAGATGCCTTAGGCTTAAAATTCACTTTTCGATGTTTTCCAGAAAGCAGAGCTGTGGGGGATATTTCCAAAACTTCCTGATCCGGTAGGGAGTCACTCCTATAATCTAAAACAATGGTTCTTTTTCTGGTTAAGAGAGATGAAGGAAGTGTTTGTTGTTCTCTGGTAGTGGTTAGAACTGGTTGGTCTGCCAGTTCCTTGCCAGCTTCGATGGCCACTGAGGGCGCTTGTGTGTGCATGGCCGTTTGAGGCACAGAGGTAGATATTGGACAAATTCATCTTGTAAAAAGGAAGAGAAGTCAAAGTCTAGAAGTGTATCGTGTTCCATTTTCTCATCAGAGAGATCAGGAATGTATACCTCTGTAGTCTAAGGCTCTTCTACTTCTTCCTCAACAACTATCTCCTCTGTTTGAATTTCAGGGCTATTTCTTTGTTCTTCTTCTTCTTCAGGAATTTGTTCTTGCTCATGTTCAGAACTAGATTCTTCCATAATTTTATCTTCTTTTTCAGAGCTTAGATCTTCTTCTTCTATTGCTACTGAGTTTCCAGACTCACTTGAGGTTTCAGCTTCATTGCCCTCTTCAGAGGTTGCTGCTGCTTCTTCTTCTTCTGCTTCTTCTTCTGCAGCTTCTTCTTCTTCTTTTTCTTCTTCTTCTTCTTCTTCTTCTTTTTCTTCTTCTTCTTCTACTTCTTCTTCATTAACCTGTCTAAGAAGATCAAAGAAATCTCTGATAGGGTCAGTCATCGGAGCAGGAGTATACCTGTTGGGATAATCAGCCTCATTTTGTAGCAAAAGAATTGTCTTGAATTGAAGTGAGGGTGACTCTTCTAATGGACTATTATGAAATATTTGCAGTTGATCAGATCTCAGTACTTGATTCAACACCAGCTGCAAGAATCTGGGAAACAAACAGAAGTTCTCCATCTTTGCCTGGTTCTTAAGAATCTCTGCCATGATCAACTTGCCAAAATTTATTCTGGACCCAGATGCCACTACATAGCCTATCACCTTGTTGAATTGAGTGATCCCGTGAAACCACATGTCTTTGGTGCGAAGCCGTGAGACAAAATGTTGAAAAACAAGTTCCACTTCTTGGGTAGGTGATTCTTGTAAATCTTCTTTGGAAGATTATTATTTACTCTGGTGTAGTGCAGGAACATGAAGAAGTTGTCCAGATCTGCCTGAGATGGCTCATATTCAAAATTCTCAGAAGGCAGATGAAGTGCTCGATTGATGTCGTTCTCAGTTATTCGTACCTTCTGTCTCTGAATTTTACATGTGAAGGCTGAGATGTCATCTGCAGATGTGTCCTGAGCAGACCTGTAAACCTGTCTAAACAAATTTCTATTCAAAAGAACAGAAGTCGTTAGTGCATACCGGACTATAGAATATTCATTTAAAAACCTAGCCCAATTACCTAACTCCCCTGCTTCAGTCCAATTATATACTAATATGGATAAATAATTAGTCTTTTTAATCTCAAAATGACCTGCCATTTAATTAAGATGAAAGATAATTTTTATGAATTAAAATTACTAATTAATTGAATTAATCAAGTAAATTATGATCTAAAATCTTAATATTTAAAATTACTTGGATTTTCATAAAATAAATATTTAATGGACTCTTAGTAATTTTAAGCACACTTTTAATTTTATTACAATTTTTAATCAATTTAATAATGAAAACCCTAGCCAATTAGTTCGAGTTTTTGAAAAATTGAGTATTTTAGAACCCTAACCAAAATTAATGGGACCACTTGCAAATTAACAGTAAAAATGTGGGTACCACAAAACTGGTTTTAGATCAAAAATCGGACAAGAATTGGCCTAGATATGTTCAATTAAAAAAAAATGCTAGATCTCAGTTTTTCTTGCGCCTTACTAGTTGTATACACTGTGTATGTATATTTTGAAGCGCAACAAAACAACACCACTATATATAGGCGCTACAAAACTGAAATAAAAGTTCCTAAGTACTTTAGTTGCGCATGCACAGTGATTGCACTGTGTAGGCGCCACTAAATAATACTAGCGCAACAAAATATTTATGTTGCGCCTCCACAGTGTAATCACTGTGTTGGCGCCTCATAAATTACCTAGAGCCACAATAATGCAATCAAAATCTTCAAGTATTTTGTTGCGCCTTTACAGTGGAATCACTGTGTAGGTGCAACAAAATCCTATAGGCGCCACTTGATTCTTTTAAAGAAACTAAGTACTTGTGGTTTAGATATGTTGCGCCTATACAGTCAAGCCACTGTATAGGCGCCACTAAACTTACTAAGCGCCACAAAGTACTTGATAAAATCTCAAGTGCTCCTAGATTTTGTTACTAATTAATATAAATAATATTTATGGATAATTTGTATAATTAATCAATAATAATTAATTACTCACAAATATTTATTAATAACAATAACAACATTGATTGTTAAAATTATTATCATAAATAAATTATGTTCTTATTATTTTACTTTTATTTTAAATATAAGAATAAATATAAATATTCATCCTTTTTATTTAAAATAATTTAAAATAATATTTAAATATATAAGTGCCAAGAATTTATCAATTAAATACAAGCACTTACATATTTTCTAAGATCAAAATTAAACAAATACCAGATTAATAATATTAGCAGGCATGCACAAGGTATTTATCTAATATTTAATTCTATTAACTGGAAAATAATTTGGTAGATAAATTCACAAGTCCTAAAAATATTAACATTAATTAACCAGTGAATTTATCAGTTTCAAATTGCAGTTTTAGATTACTAACTAATTAGTTAGTAGAATTTAACATCCCAAGTTCACAAACCAGTATAGTGAAAGTGATTCCATCCAGTGGTTTAGTGAAGATGTCTGCAATTTGCTGCTCTGTAGGTACAAAATGTAACTCTACAGTACCATTCATGACATGCTCTCTAATGAAATGATATCTGATATCAATGTGCTTGGTCCTTGAATGTTGAACATGATTGTTTGTGATGGCTATAGCACTTGTGTTGTCACAGAATATTAGAATTTTGCTCAGCAACAGTCCATGGTCTTGAAGTTGGTTCTTTATCCACATAATTTGTGCACAGCAGCAACATATTCAGCTTCAGCTATCGACATTGCAACTGAGTGCTGCTTCTTGCTATACAGGACACCAATCTTCTAGCAAGAAATTGACAACTCTCTGATGTACTTTTTTTTATCAATCCTATAACCTGCATAATCAGAATCTGTATAGCCAATAAGGTCAAAACCTGTATCTTTAGGGTACCAAATTCCAAGATTCAGACTTCACTCAAGATACCTAAAAATCCGTTTAACAGCTATAAAATGTGATTCTTTAGGGTTAGACTGGAACCTAGCACACAAGCATGTAGAAAACATAATATCTGGCCTACTTGCAGTTAAGTAAAGTAATGAGCCGATCATACCTTTATAGCTTGTGATGTCTAACTTCTTACCAGGTTCATCTTGATCAAGCTTAGTGGTAGTTTCCATAAGAGTTTTAGCTGTTGATGCATCTTCAAGACATACTTCTTCAAAAGATCTTTTATGTACTTGGTCTGGCAAATGAAGATTCCATCTTTCCTTTGGCTTACTTGGAGTCCAAGGAAGTAATTTAGCTCTCCCATCATGCTCATTTCATACCTACTCAGCATTAGCTTAGCAAATCTACTAAACAACTGATCGTTAGTAGAACCAAATATAATGTCATCCACAAATACTTGTACTAATATCATGTCATTTTTATGCATTTTATGAAATAGAGTCTTATCTATGACACCTATAGTGAAACCATTTTCAAGTAGGAATATAGATAGAGTGTCATACCATGTCCGAGATACTTGTTTTAGGCCATAGAGTGCCTTGAAGAGGAAGTATACAAAATCTATAAATTCTGGATCTTCAAATCCTGGGGGTTATTCCATATACACTTCTTCTTCAAGCTCTCCATTCAGGAATTCACTCTTCACATCCATTTAATAAACTTTAAAGTTGGAGTGTGCTGCGAATGCCAGAAACATCCTGATAGTTTCAATCCTTACCACTGGTGCATATATTTCATCATAATCTATTCCTTCCTCTTGGGAATAACCTTTAGCAACCAGTCTAGCTTTGTTCCTCATAACAATGCCATCTTCATCCAGTTTATTTCTGAATACCCACTTTGTGCCAATTATAGACTTGTTCTTTGGCATGGGTACCAACTTCTAGATTTTTTATCTGTCAAATTGATTGAGTTCTTCTTGCATAGCAATAACCCAATCTGGATCTTTTAGTGCTTCTTCTACTTTCTTTGGCTCTATCTCAGAGAGAAAACCAGAGAATAAATATTCATTTTGAGAAGCACGTCTAGTTTAGACTCCAGCATCTGGATCTCCTAGAATCAACTCAAAGGGATGAGCTCTACTCCATACCCTATGTCTAGGAAGATTTTCCCTAGAAAATTCAGCCTGATAATCATTAAAGTGCTGATTCCTACTAGTAGATCCTTCTGTTGCTCCCCCTGAGTTGCTGCTTGGTTTAGAATGAGATTCTCTGCCACTACTAGTAGTTTTTGTGAATCTTCCACTGTTTCCACTACTAGGGTCAGAATCATCATTGTTGATATTCCCGTTGTAGGGTTTCGTGACACAAACGCAGCGGAATAAACGTGAAAAATAAATCAAAATAGCGAAACCCTCCGCAGGATCCATGCGAAAACAAAAGATTTAATTCGGAGATAAAGAATAAATACCTTTAGAAGCTTTAACAGTTCATTAATGGAAGATTAATGGAGGTCCAAAGCTTGTTTAATCACCACGTATCCCGCTCTCGCGATCTACGCTCTACGGTATCCACACGAACACTTTTCATGAAGGATTGATGTGTACTAGCACCCGAAAACTTCTTCTCTCTCTATCTTCCTCCTCTCTCAGAGCGGCTAGGGTTTTTGTAAAATCTCTATATTATTAAATCAGCCCATAAAGAGATTATATAGAGAGAGGAATAAGTTTTCTAATTATAATCCAATTATAATTAATACTAATCCAAAATTCTAAATTATTTAATTAAGTCTCACTTAATTAATTAATTATTAATTTTGGAATTAGTTTAAGTAATTCATTTATTCTATTTATATAATTAATTAAGTCATACTTAATTAATATCATAAATAAAATAAATTACTTATTTAATTTAAATTCATAATTTAAATTATTTCTCCTTCAAGCGTTCTTTGTGTGTGACCCTGTAGGTTATTATTACGTTGGCAACAATTTTAATATCTAATTAAAATTGTAAACAATGAGCGGCATCTAGTAATACATCATTGCTACCCAAGTAATAATAATAAATCGGTGATTCGATTAAGCCTTTCGTGAATAATGTTCCATGTAATATAATCCCTTTAATCTTGATATTATAGATTAAACTCAAGGCATGTCTCGTGTCATCCTCTTCATAATTTAATCTTTATTTTCTTGATCGATGAGTAGACTATTAAAATCAAATCAACATTTGAGCACGGCCGTGCATTTCATAGTCTCACTCAAACAAGAGGCCAATAATATCACTCCTAAAATTAGGAGGATTAAATCCCATCTAGATCATTCATATTTCTCATACGATTCATAATATACCCAATGTCCACTTTTATCATCACCCGGTCAAAGGTAACTTTTAATGTAATCAAAGTATATTAATTCTCGTATAGAAATATAATGATTTCAGGTCTAAGGATCATTACACCATTATCACAGTGAGAATTACTTATGACACTTACTTAACATGTAGAATCTCACGGCGGGTCATTCCAGTGCCATGCATTGGTACATGCACTTATGTTCTTGACTTTAGTATCCCCATACCTATGACCAATGAGATGTGGTCATCTGTCAAGAAACATACTAGTCTTTGTGCATTATTATTGTCCTTAAATAATAATACTCGACTAGGGAATTTTAGGAATAAGATACTATTCATATAATCTCATTTTTTAAGTCACATACTTAAAGATATATAATACGTATCAAAATTCCAAGGACATTTATTATGCTTTCAATTTATTACGCAGTAAATAAAACATAATAAATAAATAATAATCAATAAAACATAATCCTTAATAATAAATATTTTCCTTAAAATATAAAAAGTATTGTCTCTAGAGCACAATTACTAACAATCTCCCACTTGCACTAGAGCCAATTACCCAAGTATCCAATACTCATGGAACTAGTGTGACTTTCGTGCTTCTGCTGCGACAAAGCCTTAGTCAGTGTGTCTGCAATATTATTATTAGTATACACTTTACATATATGTATATCTCATTGATCATTAATCTCATTAATTAGGTGATATCTCCTAAGTACATGCCCAAACAGCCTCCATCTCATTGACAGAATTCCTTCTTTGACTTCTACTTTTCGCATGCTTCACATAACCCTTCTTGACAGAATTCCATCTCATTAAACCTCTAACCAATTCCTTCTTTACCAAAGAGTTCATTGACTTGAAATTCAGGTGTGAAAGTTTTTTATGCCATAACCAACTGTCCTCTGTTGAAGCTTTGCTATAAAAACATTGAACTTCACCTTTGCTTACAGAGAATAAGTCAGCTACAAAGAGATTCCCCTTTCTCACTCTTTGAAGAGCAAGCTTCGCATCTTTCCTGTTTTGGATTGCACATCTTTCTTTCTCAAATGTTACTTTGAAGCCCTTGTTTGTGAACTGACTGATATTTAGAAGGTTGTGCTTTAATCCATCCACAAAAGAGATATTTTCAATGATAACCTTGCCAACTTCCAGATTTCTATATCCCGTTGTGAATCCCTTGCTGTTATTTCCAAAGAAAACTATCGGGCTAGCTTTCTAAATCACATCTAATAGCAGGACCCTATCACCAGTCATATGCCTTGAATAGCCGCTGTCGAGAATCCACATGACACGTTTGTTCTTTGCTATGCCCTGCAACCACAGATTGATTACTTCTTCTTTGGCACCCAAATTTGATTGGGTCCAAGAGGCTTAGATAAGTAAATAGATTTAGCTACAAATTTTTTTTGGTCCTTGTCTTTCTCATTAACTATGCCCTTGCCCTTTGGTTTAGCCTTGACAGGAGTGTCTTTAGGCTTAGGGACAGGGGCTTCCTTCCTAGACTTAGGAGGACTAGCAGTCTTTTCCCTAACATGCTTTCTATTCATGTTCACATCTGTATTCATGTAAGTACTAGATGATGTATTCATTAAGTTTATATATGCAGACATGATATTGAAAGCACATGGCATGCATCCTACTTTACCACATGGTTGATGATGGATAGACATGGCAGGCATGGCAAGTATATTAGAAGTTTCTTGTTTTACTACTTTTATCTTTTTGCATGCATGCGTAAGATGACCAATAGAATTGCAATTATTACAAACTTTTCTAATAGCTTTAGGAGAGTAGGCATAATCATTTTTCTTGTTAACACCTATCTTGCCATTTCTGTTAGCTTTCTTCTTTTCATTCTTGTTGCCTAAATCACTTTTAATATGTTCTTTAGGTTCTACAATTTTTACAGATTTCTTAGGCAACTCCTTTTTACTTACTTCATCTTTCTTTTGATCATCAGCAAGAATTTCTTCTTTCATTAAAATCTGTTCTTCATCTAGGGGTTCGAAGACAAACTTCTTGTATAGGGGCTTAACGACATTTTTTAACACATGTGGAATGTCTTGCTTCACAGGACTTTCCTCAGCAATTGATTCCACATGTCTCTTTCCTGCCTTTTTATCATAGTCAAATCATATTCCTGTTTTCTGACATATGACATGCTTATTTATTGCCTCCTTAACAAGATTAGCAGATTTCTTATAAGCCTGAAGGTTTAACTCTAACTTAGAAATTTTATTCCTAAGCGCAGTTTCTACTTCCTGGTTGCATTTGTCTCTATTCTAGAGATATTATATCTTCTATTTCAGATCTTCTAAGTTAACACATGCAAGCTCTAGTTCTTCATTTCTAGTTTCTAGCATTTTATTCTTTAGAACTAGTTTAACATTTTCTTCTTCAGATGCTAGCATGTTGTGTGAATGTTAAACATTTCTACACTCAGATCTTCTACAGTTTTCTTATAATCAGAGTTAGACATATCAACTGTGGAAAGAAATGATACCTTAGATGACTGAGGTGATGCCTCTGAAGAGTCTGCCATTAGAGCAACATTTCCATATGTTTCCTCTTCATCATTGTCTGAGTCATCCCAGCTCTTTCCCTCGGCTATATAAGCTCTGCCCTGATGCTTCTTTACCAGTGCATCATATTTTTTCTTGAGTTCATCATATCACTCCTTTCTTTCTTTTCCTTGCTTAGGCTTCCGGCATTCTGTAGCAAAATTCCCGGGTTCATCACTGTTATAGCACATGAACTTACTACGGTCCACCATCCCCGTCTTATAACCTCTTTTATTGTAAGACCCTGAAGACGAACCACCTCAGTTGCTGTTTCTAAAACTAGAACCACTATAACTTGAGTTACTCTTGAATTTGTACTTAGGGTTCCTCCTAAACCCGAGGTTCTTGAACTTCCCTGCCATATAGGCCATTGTCTTGTTTTCTAATTGTTCAAGTTCTTCCATTGAATAGAAGTCATCTTCATCACTTGCTTGAGCATTCTCTGAAATTTCAGCTTCTAGAATCTCTTATTTCTCAACAAAAGGCTTCACTGAGTTGGTCTCTATGATAGCAAAATCCTTGGCTATAAGTGTTGTAGTCTTCAACAGTACTGTATTCTTACTGTCAACTGTACCTGACCCATAAATGATTTGTCTCTGCTCTTGCTCCATTTCATGAGTCTTGAGCTTCCCATATATAATTTCAATGGACATGTCATTTATGTCACTCCTATCTCTGATGGCAGAGATTTTGTGTTCTAGGTGTGCTAGCAGTGTCAACATGAATTTCCTGTTGATCTCCCTATGTGAATAGGCCTTCCCATGCAGTGTTAAATCATTCAATAATTTGTTATATCTCTCTAAGACTTGAGTGATACTTTCTCCTAGTAGTGACTTGAATGCTTCATACTGGGAGGTAAGAATATTCAGCCTGTTCTCCTTCACTTCTGCTGTATCTTCCATTAGCAGATCAATCGTATCCCACATTTGTTTGGCACTGGTGCAATTAATCACTTGATTCAACATTGTAGTGTCTAGTGATTCCATTATGATACATTGAAGATGATTATCCCATGCAACTCAATCTTTGTCAGTGTCAGTGTACTCTGAAGGCTCCTTTGGGGTAAATCCTTGAGGAATCCGTTTGCCGTCATCTGAGACTGTTTCTGGTGTCAGCTTCTGAGGTACATAGGGTCCATTTTCCAAAATTCCCATGTATTGAGAATTAGCTGATTTAATGAAAGTGGACATCTTCTTTTTCCATAAAATGTATTCATTTTTATCAAAGGCAGGGATTTTGATGCTGCTAAGTTTTTGGGTACCTATGGTTGTGAAGAATTTTAAATCTCAAGAAATAATTAATTTCTCAAAAAATTAAAATTAATTCGAATAAAAATTGAATTTCATAAAATAAAATTTTTGTTTGAATTCTTGATGATTGATAGCTTTTTAAAATTAGTGTATTTAAAATCTTTAAAAAATTTGAAATTTAATTTTCTTTAAAAATAAAGAAAGTTCAATATAAATTTTTATGAATTGTTAGGTCCAAAATCGTCATAGAAGGGGGGGTTGAATATGATGTGGTAGATTTTTTGTTTATTTGTGGGATAAGTGTTTACATTTTTGAGATATGAAAATGACAATAAATGAAACACAATGATTTGGGGAAATAAAAGTATATTATTAAATCCCTGAGTGCTACACTTCTAATTAGTATGATTAGCTTCAATGAGTTCAATCAATGTTATAACAGAAATACAGTTGGTTATGATTAATGTAGAGCTTTAATGGAGTTCCCATCTGTATGTCTTTTGTTGAAGATGAATGAATAAAACCTTACTGTCCATATTGATTTTCACTCATATATAATCTGTAGTCTTTTTAGAAATTGATTTCCAACAATATAAGTCCTTTGTTGCGCCTGTAAGAGTGTTGGTGGTGTGTAGGCGCCACAAAGAATGTTTCTTGCGCCTTGAGTCTTTTTATTGTGCCCCTATAACTTTGTTACGCCTAGTACTAAGGTTAGTTGTGCCTATACACTGGTTTCCTTATATAGGCGCCACTAATGACTTAGAAAACATTCTCATAAGTTTTGTTGCGCCTTGATGCCCTTTTGTTGCGCCTGCACACTAGTTGCAGTATGTAGGCACCACAAACTCTTCCTTAGAACTTATGTTGCGCTTCTGTCTTGGTTTGTTACGCCTACACTCTGCATCCCTTATGTAGGCACCACAAAAATACTTAGAAACTTAGAATGAGTTTTCCTTACGCCAATGTAGACTTATGTTACGCCTTTAGAGTACTTCGAGAGTACATGAGCCACCAAATATAGTTTTACTTGACCTAACCAATTTCTTGAAGTGTTTGAAGTAAACACTACTTGGTTTTCACTCTTTTGGCTTGATCAACTGATTACTTTCTAATTAATCAAGACAATTCTTTTCTTGTTGTGCTGACGCTTAGTGCACTGGTCTGGTTCACAAACGACTAATACTGAATTGAATTCCCTTGACTTCTATTTTGTTTCAGCTGATTAACTTTGGACTGTTGCATTGCTTCTGATCACTGAAATCCTTTGACATTCATACTTAAATCATTACCATGTCTGTAGTCTGAAATCTTCTGAACTCTTATTTGTTGCCGAGGCCTGAACATATTAATGAACTTTTCTCGCTGTCATTCAGTTAACTTTATATCTTGAATGCTCTGCAATGATGTATGTATGATTCCTGTTTACCTGTCCTTCTGGATTCCTGTGCTGCACATTAGTATTATTTATCTGTCTTTGTTTCTTAGTTGAGTTATCGTTATCACTATTACATACTACATTACATTATGTTTTACAAGGCTTCATTCTAGACTCGTTCGGACTAGGAAACAACTTGTAGCTTCATTCTTGATTCGTTTGAACATATAAAGAACTTGTAGGACCATTCGTGGCTCGTTTGAACAACAAACAATTCGTAACCATTTAAGGCTTCATTCTTGACTCGTTCGAACTTGAAAATAACTTGTAACTTCATTCTTGACTAATTTGAACATGAAAAAAATTTGTAAACTCTTGTAGGATCATTCTTGGCTCATTTGAACATGAAAATAATTTTAACAATCTGAGGCTTTATTATTAACTAGTTCGAACTTGGAAACAACTTGTAGATTCATTCTTGACACGTTTCAACATGGAAACAACTTATAAACTCCCGTAGGATCATTCTTGGCTCCTTTGTACAAGAAAATAATTTATAAGAATTTAAGCCTTCATTCCTGACTCGTTGGAGCTTGGAAAGAACTTATAATTTCATTCTTTACTCGTTTGAACATGGAAACAACTTATGAATTCTTATAGCACCATTCTCGGTTCATTTGAACAAGAAAATAATTCGTAACAATTTGAGGTTTCATTCTTGACTCATTCGAATTTGGAAATAACTTGCAGCTTCATTCTTGACTTCTTTGAACATGGAAACAACTTGTAACTCTTATAAGATTATTCTTGGCTTATTTGAACATGAAAACAATTTGTAACAATTTGAGGCTTCATTCTTAACTTGTTCGAACTTGAAAATAACTTGTAGGAAACAACAGTCAGTGTTTGAAGTAATGAAACAGTCCAAGGTTAATCAGCTGAAACCGAATAGAAGTCAAGGGAATTTAATTTAGTGTTAGTCATTTGTGAACCAGACCAGAGCACTAAGCATCAGCACAACAAGAAGAGAATTACTTTGATTTATCAAAAGAAAATCAGTTGATCAAACTAGAAGAGTGAAAACCAAGTGGTAAATACATCAAGCATTTCAAGAAATTGTTTAAGGCAAGTATTACTACATTTAGTGGCTCTTGTACTCTTAAAGCACTCTAGAGGCGCAACAAGAATGTTAAAGGCACAACAAACATATCTTATAAGGTGCAAGGAAAGCTTGTAATAGAAACTAAGTGGTTTGTGGCGCCTACACAAGGAACTCAGTGTGCAGGCGCAACAAAACTCAAGCCAAGGCACAACAAAAGCTTAGCCAAGGTTTTATGGCGCCTATACAGGGGAATAAGAGTATAGGCGCAACAAAACTTGACAAGGGGTGCAAGAAAACTTCAAGCAAACATTCTAAGGCATTTAGTGGCGCCTATACAAGGCATACAGAGTAGAGGCGCCATAAACAATCATCTAGGCACAACAAAGATGTAAAGGCATAACAAAGGAATTTCGTGGCACCTACACACTGTAACTAGAGTACAAGCGTAACAAAGGACTTGGCATTGTGAAGCAAATCAATTTAATTGATTTGAAAAGTGTTATGAATATATTCATTTGATGATGTACAAAATGCTAGAACAGGGTCTAGCTTAGTTTATTTATAATAAGTCTTTTTGGTCTCTATAATGTATAATCAGAGTCTAGATAGTCAACATT
Source organism: Oenanthe sinensis (assembly GCA_028671895.1). Classification (NCBI taxonomy): domain Eukaryota; kingdom Viridiplantae; phylum Streptophyta; class Magnoliopsida; order Apiales; family Apiaceae; genus Oenanthe; species Oenanthe sinensis. The sequence continues at coordinate 36,744,235 of CM053801.1, read as the reverse complement.
CATGTTACTTGTACTTAGAAGAATTTCTGTAGAAAGTGAAACCAGAGTCTGCATGAAGATCAGAGTCTAGAAGGTGATTAGAGTCTATGATCTATCAGAGTCTACATATGATCAGAGTCTGAAGATCATCAGAGTCTGAAGGGTTCAGAGTCTATACAGTTAAAGTTAAATTTGGAAGAAGATCACAAGAATGGAAAGTCTTCGAAGATCAAGATAAATATATTGCAGATATGCTATGGGAAAGAAAGAGAATTCTAGAAGGAAACTATCAAATAATAATTAGGAATTATATTCCTGTTGTAATTTATCTTTCTATTATTAGTTGATAGGTAACTCTCTATATAAACTCTATGTAACCTAATTGTAAAAGTGTGGAAGTCGAAGCATAATTTGTCTGAGTGATATTTTTGTGAGAGCATAGAGATAGAGAGAGTTGCTGTGATAAACACAGAGAAGCTGCTAGGGTTTGTGTACACCCTATGAGAGTTTTGTATTTACAATTCAATAATACAAACAGTACTTATTCATATCTTTGTGTTTGAGTTTTGTTTTTAATTTGGTTTTAAATCAGGCATAAAAGGAACACAAGTATTCAACCCCCCCTTCTACTTGTGCAATTGGGAAAACAATTGGTATCAGAGCCTAACGTTTAAAATCGATCAAAGATGTCTGGAAACAAAGATGGCAATTCTAAGATTCCTATGCTTAAGAGAAACGAGTTCACCCACTGGAAGGTTAAGATGCTGCACCATCTGGAAGCAACAGACCCTGACTATCTTGAAAGAATTCATGAAGGACCCTATGTGCCCTTAAAGCTTGTGCCTCAAATCAATAAAGAAGGCAAAGTAACTGAAGAACACTTCATTGAGAAACCAAAGGCTGAATGGATAAAGGAGGACAAGGAGAATGTCCTTAAGGAGGCAAAGGTAAAAAACATACTCTTCAAAAGTTTGGATTCTGTCCTTACAAACTGTGTTATATCATGTCAAACTGCTAAGGAGATGTGGACAAAACTTGAAGTGCACTGTCAAGGGACTAAAGATGTCAAGAAGAATGCTAGGTCTTTGCTAATTCAAGAGTATGAGTATTTTGAAGCAAAATCTGGAGAATCTATCACTGAGGTGTATGATAGGTTTACAAAACTCTTGAATGAGATGGCTATGCTTGGTAAGGTTTATGATTCTGAAGATACAAACACCAAGTTTCTGAGAGCACTTCCTGAAGAGTGGGACAATAAGACTACAACTATAAGGGAAGCTAGAGATTTGGATGAACTAACTCTAGAAGAATTGTATGGAAGGCTCAAGACATATGATTTAGAGATGCAACAGAGGAAGAATAAGAAATATATGAAGACAAATCTGTGGCACTCTTAATGGAGTCTGAAAAAGAACAACAGGAACAACCCACTGAAACAAGAATCAAGGATTCAAGAAAGAAGGGTAAAACTGTTGTGGAGTCAGAGTTTACTGACACAGACTCTGATTCTGATGAAGAGATTGATCTAAGTCAAATGATGGCTATGTTTGCCAAAACCTTCAAAAGAATGAAATTTAACAAAAGAACTGGCAAATTTAGCAAAAGGTCATCATTCAAGAAGGAAGATGAGAAGACTGAAAAGAGCAAGAGTACTATAATTAAACTTGACAAAGCAAAGGTCAAATGTTTCAACTGTGGAATATTGGGGCACTTTGCCAGTGAATGCAGAAAGTCAAAAAGTCAAGGAAAAGGAAAAACACTTTTATCAACAGGTAAGGATTGGGCAGATTCAAGCTCAGAGGATGAAATTGATTATGAAAATCTAGCATTGATGGCATCCTCCTCAAGAAAATCACAATCTCCCAAAGAACCCTCATCTCCTAAAACTCAAGTATAAATCTTTACTCCTGAATCCTTAATTAACTTAGACTCTAATGGCATAAAAATTGTGCAAAGTGAGGTTAATAAAATAATGACAACATGTAGGTCTCTCACTAGTGAAAGTGAAAGGTTGAGAGAAGAAAATTTAACCTTAACTAAAAGGAATGATCATTTAGAGTCTGAGTTAATATTAATGGAACAATACAAAAAGGATTCTGAGAAAAATAGTCATAATTATACTGAAATTTTGAAAGCCTATGACTATGTTAAGAATGAACTAGAAGAAGAAAGACTTAAGTTTAAAGTCTGGACAGACTCTGGCAGAAAAGTTCAAGAAATTCTCAATAACCAAAATGTTTGTCAAACTGCTGGTCTAGGCTATGAAAATAGTCAAGACAAAAGACCTATTGTTGAGAATGATAACAATGGAGAAGCTAGCCAAGATAATAACACTAAAGACAAAAGCACATTTGTTCCTGTTAAGTTTGTGACTCCTAAAGAAAAGACTGAAACCACAAACTCATCTGTCAATAGTCCCCTTGTTGTTGACAAAAAGACAAATGAAACTCGAACAAATAACTCTAAGAAAAATGTTAACATAGGGTACTTGTCTATGTCTATGTTAAAAGAAAGGCTAGAGAACTTATCAGAGTCTACCAAAACTAGGAGAAATAGGAATGGTAAAGAAGTCATTAATAAAGCAAATAATTATCAAAAGGATCCTAATGCTCCTAGAAAGAAGTGTTTTAGATGTGGCAACCACAACCATTTAGCTATAGATTGTAAAGCAAAAATTGAAAAAGAATCAGAGTTTAGTCTTCCACAGACTCTGAAAAGTCACTACATTCCACAAAAACCCTGTTATCATTGTGGTAGCATATTTCACTCTATTTATATGTGTAGAGACTATTATGAATTGTATTTCAATTTTTATGAGCTAAAATCATCTATTGACAAAAGCTGGTATGACACTGTTAAGACTCCACCAGAGTCAAAAGCAAAGGAGACAGGTAAATCAAAGGTGAAAATTACTAAACCTGTTTCACCAAAAGTTAGAGGAAAAGGATCCAAAACTGTTTGGATCCCCAAAACAACTAACTAGTTGCTTTATGTATGCAGGGAACAAGGGTAAATAATGTAACCCTAATCCTGGACAGTGGATGCTCAGGACACATGACTGGAAAGAAATCCCTGCTTACAGACTTTGTGGAAATGGCTGGCCCAGAAGTGTCCTTTGGAGATGGCAATAAAGTACAAACACTGGGATATGGAAAGATTGTACTTGGGAATGTCATCATTGAACAAGTAGCTCTAGTTGATGGCTTAAGACACAATTTGATTAGCATAAGTCTACTAGGAGATAAAGGTTACCATAGTACTGGCTTTGACAATAAAGAGTGTCTTGTAACTCACAAAGAAACAGGTATTCTGGTTTTTAAAGGACATAGACATGGTAACATTTATGAAGCCAGCTTGGAGGATTGCATACACAGTGAACTCACATGTCTATATAGCAAGGTCTCAATTGAAGAAAGTTGGAAATGGCACAAGAAACTGTCACATATCAACTTTAAAACACTAAACAAGTTGGTTAAACAAAATCTTGTAAGAGGATTACCACAGGTTGATTTTGTGCAAGATGGACTCTGTGAAGCATGTCAACTTGGAAAGCAAAAGAAATCATCCTTCAAGAGCAAGACAATAAACACCATTTCTGAACCCTTTTATTTATTACACCTTGATTTATTTGGTCCAGTAAATGTTATGTCTATTAATAAAAAGAAATATGCTCTTGTTATTGTAGATGATTTTACAAGATTCACATGGGTTTTCTTTCTACATTCAAAGGATGAAGCTCCACAACACAGAAAAGACCATATCACTTTTCTGGAAAGAAATTCAAAGAAAACAGTTAGAGTTCTAAGAAGTGACAATGGTAATGAATTCAAGAATTCAATCATGGATGACTACTGTGCATTAAAAGGAATTTCTCAACAATTTTCTGCACTAGGAACTCCTCAACAAAATGGAGTTGTGGAGAGAAAGAATAGAACACACATAGAAGCTGCCAGAACAATGTTGGTAGAGTCTAAGCTACCAGTATATTTTTGGGCAGAGGCAGTCAATACAACATGTTTCACTCAAAATTGTACTTTACTAAATATGCATGGAAAGTCTCCCTATAAAATGATAAAGGACAAGAAGCCAAGTGTGAAACATTTTCACATATTTGGATGCAAGTGTTATGTACTGAAAGTACATCCTGAAAATATGAGCAAATTTGAAGCAAAAGCAGATGAATCAATTTTTCTTGGATATGCATCAAACACAAAAGCATTCAAAGTGTTTAATCTCAGAACCAAAATTGTTATGGAATCTATTCATGTTGCATTTGATGATAAAAAGTTTACAGAATTGCAAGATGAGTCAGAGTCTACTACACTGCAATTTGAAAATCTAAAAAGTTCTGAGATAAATGAAGAAGAAGAGGATGAAGACCCTCAAGTAACTCCTAATCCAACATAGGAACCTGTACATTCTGAGGGGGAGCTAGGAAATACAACTCCGAATGATTCAGAGTCTAACAGGTCAGGGTCTACCCAGACAGAGTCTAGACAGACAGAATCAAATTCTTCAGAGTCTAACTCATCAGGGTCTGGTTCAAGCAACTCTGAACCCTTGTCAGAGTCAAGCAATTTAGGGGGAGCCTCTTCATTTGAATTTCACTTAAATACAGAAGATGCAAATGACTTAGGGGGAACTTCAAGTTCAAAAATATCAATCTTCCACCAGCTAGAAAATGGACAAGAGGTCACACTCCTGACTTAATAATTGGTGACCCTGAGAGTGGTGTGCAAACAAGAACAACCACTCAAAATGAATGTCTTTATAGCTGTTTTCTCTCAAAGAATGAACCCAAGAAAATTGAGGAAGCCTTGCAAGACCCTGATTGGATAATTGCAATGCAAGAGGAATTGAATGAATTTAAGAGAAACAAAGTGTGGAAACTTGTACCAAGGCCTAAAGATAGATCAATTATTGGTGCAAAATGGGTGTACAGAAACAAACTTGATGAGAGTGGAACTGTAATAAGAAACAAAGCAAGGCTAGTTGCAAAAGGATACTCACAGGAGGAAGGAATTGATTATGATGAAACTTTTGCACCAGTAGCAAGATTGGAAGCCATAAGAATGTTTCTTTCCTTTGCAGCTCATTCAAAATTCAAGGTGTATCAGATGGATGTAAAAAGTGCCTTCTTGAATGGAAAATTAGAAGAAGAAGTCTATGTGGAGCAACCACCAGGATTTGTTGATCCTAAATATCCTGATCATGTTTACAGATTAGATAAGGCACTTTATGGATTGAAGCAAGCACCTAGAGCATGGTATGAAACTCTTTCAAAATTTCTCCTTAAAAATGGATTCATAAGAGGTACCATCGATAAAACTCTCTTTATTAGAAAGTATAAAGGTGACATTTTGCTTGTCCAAATTTATGTTGATGATATTATATTTGGTTCTACTAATGACAAACTCTATGAAAAGTTTAGTAAACTAATGCAGTCAAATTATGAAATGAGCATGATGAGAGAATTAAACTTCTTTTTGGGGCTTCAAGTCAAACAGAATGATGAAGGAATTTTCATCAATCAAACAAAGTATGTAAAAGAACTACTGAAGAAGTTTGATATGCAAGATTCTACAAATACTAAAACTCCCATGTCAACAGCCACTAAGCTAAACTCTGACCCAAAGGGTAAGAAAGTTGACAACACTAGCTACAGAGGTATGATTGGATCATTATTATATTTAACTGCTAGTAGACCAGATATAATGTTTGTAACTTGTCTGTGTGCTAGATTTCAAGCTGACCCCAGAGAATCACATTTAATAGTTGTAAAAAGAATTTTTAGATATCTCAAGGGGGCACAAACTCTTGGACTTTGGTATCCTAGAGAATTAGATTTTTCATTAATTGGTTATTCAGATTTTGACTATGCAGGATGCAAAGTAGACAGGAAAAGCACAACAGGTCAGTGCCAGTTTCTTGGCAATAGATTAATTTCTTGGTTTAGCAAGAAACAGCAGACTGTATCAACCTCAACAGCTGAGGCTGAATACATTGCCGCTGGGAGTTGCTGTGCTCAAATTCTCTGGATAAGAAATCAATTACTTGATTATGGACTAACATTCTCAAATATTCCTATGTATTGTGATAATACCAGTGCTATTAAAATTGCAGAGAATCCAGTCCAACATTCCAGAACTAAGCACATTGATGTCAGGTATCATTTTATTAGAGAACATGTTGAAAATGGTACTGTGACACTTCACTATGTTCCAACTGACAAACAGATTGCAGACATTTTGACAAAACCACTTGATGAGTCTACCTTTCTTAGACTGGTAGGTGAATTAGGTATGTTAAACATGTAAGTGATTATAAATTATAAGAAGCAAGGTATGTACTTTAATTATAGTTCCTGATTTGTCAAACTATAATTTGTTAATGCAAAATTCTTGAGGTACTTTATCTTGATAGAGTCTAATTTTTAGACTCTGACGAGTCTGTAGACTCTGATTAGTCTGTAGACTCTAAGAGTCTGTAGACTCTGAAAAATAATTATCGTCTAGACTCCGAAACGGTTCAAGTTCAGCCTGCAGACTCTGATTGTGTCTAAATTGTTCAAATGACTTGAAATAGGCGGTAACAGTTGTTTTTGACTGGAGACAGACTGTAGACTCATGCGTATTGTATGCAACTTGAACAAAATAGAATTTTTCATACATTTTACTCATTTGTTTATTGCTAATTTTTTTTCTAAGGCAGAATTATTCACAGTGCTTTTTTTACGAACCCTAGCTAATTTTCTAACTCTTTTTCATCACTTTCAACTCGACATCTTCAATGGCTGCAATTTCTACTGTCATGAGGGGACCCAAAGCGATTGCATTTACTTTTGGGGATTTTGATTTCATGACCACAAATCATGTTGCTGCTCTTGGCGACAAGAAAGGAGTAGATGCTGACTACTTCCCAATGATGGACTTCATGGAGCAATCTGAGCTCAGTTATATTCTAACGGCAACCCCAGTGATTCATATGGATGCTGTATCCAAAGCATGGAGTTATGCACAGGTAGTTGATCCTTCTCAGGATCAACCAGGTAAAATAATGTTCACCTTTGGCTCCACTATTTTTGATGTTTCTGCTGATGTGCTTAATTCAGTTTTTAAATTACCTGTGAAAACACCTTTTGATGAAACTGTATCTGATGATGACATTAAAAGCATGTTTAAGGCAATAGGTTATTCTGCTAGCTTAGATAACATGAGCAAGATAACTAGGGCTTACTTAAGAAAAGAATGGTCATTTTTCTTTGATCAAATTGCTAAGTGTTTCACTGGTAAATGTAGTGGTTTTGATGCTATTACTGCTATTACTTATCAAATTGGTCACAGTCTCCTATTTGATAGAGTAATCAACATTGGTGATATGTTGCGCACTCAAATGGGAGCAAAATTAAATAATGTGCATGAGGGGAGGAAAAAAGTCTACTATCATAGATTTCTTATGATTCTCCTTAACCACTTCATTCCTGACATGTCAACCAAGTTGGCAGATGATTGTTGTGTGCAGGCATACAAACAACAAAGAAGAATATTCTCTAACATCAAGAGAATTGATGACAAGAAGAAGAGTCTACCTGCCATGACTTATACACAGGTAATGCAGGCAAAACTCTCAACCTACAAACCTTCTCTCTACAATGCTTCATTTTTTGGTGGTGAAATGGTGCAGGAACAAGTAATGGAGAGTCCCCCTGCACCTACCCAAGTCACCCAATCCCCTTCAATTACACAATCTTCAAAACCAAAATCCAAAAAGAAACCAACCTCTAGTGTCTCTCAACAGGCACCAGTTGTAAAGAGAAGAAAATTGGTTCACACTAGGCTTATAGATGAGCACAGTGATGAGGAGCTTAATCCTTTAGAGAAACAAGTCGTCGAAGGTCTTTCTTTGCTAAAAGAAGGTCATGAGACACTTGATTCTAACCTTCAAGCCAAGTCTGTAGTCTCTGAAAAGGCTACAGACTCTGCAAAACCTAGGAATGCACCTCAGGATTCTCAAATTGAATCTCCTGAAAAATCTTTTGCTTAGAAGTACAGAAGGTTAAGGAAGGCTTATTTTGCACACACACACACAAGCCTATTATTATTACTAACCCTGTTTTGCAGGTAACAGATGCTCCCAAGGCTCTTGCAGGGCCAGACTCTGAAATCAAGAAATTACATGAACCAGAGTCTAATGTTGAGTCAAAGTCTAGACTGCCTTTAGACACTGATCATGAGACATTTTGGGAAGGAATGCCATTGGATGCAGCCTCAAGTCTAATTGATGAAATCATTACTCCAAGTGATGAGGCACTGCTATTCTTATATCCTTTGGTGGAATCAGTTGAAGATCCAGAGCAACATCAGACTAAATCTCAAGTCTTGGATTTTCTTTCAACCTATGAAGCCCTAAGGAAGAGAATGGAACAGGAGCTACAAATGTCTGCACATGATGTGGTCAAATCTCTATACAGCTACCTATTCAACTCTTCATTCCAAGAAAAAGCAGCTGGGCTCATAGAAGGCAGGACAACTGAAGTTCTCAAAGCACTAAATGTGCCAGACTCTGAAAAGCAAATCACAAAGAAGCCTAAAAAGCTTAGGATCTACAAAAGGAGAGAATCAGAGTCTGTTGCTGAGTTGGAGACTGAAATTGAGCAACCAGTTTTTGACTATGAAGCAATTTGGGATCAAGGAATTACCTACAGGAAAGCTATTGATTGGATTTCTACTATTCAACCTCTTTCAAGGAAGGTGGTTGATTTTCTTGTCCAAAATATAGGAAAGGTGGCCAACAAATACATCTATCCAACCTATGAAAGTAGATTGGATCAACTCAAGGGCTCATATTATCAGAAGCTTGCAAGGGAACTGCAAGATTCCTTTCACATGACTTTTGCCCAGGCCATCAATGCACTCCATGCCAGGATCTTTCTCAATGGACACTTGGATGCATTAACTTTGGTAAAACCACAGGAGGTAGCAGGTGATGCAAGGCAGTTGGAGGTTGGGACTAGTGCACCAGTGGTGACTACTGATAAAGATGCTTAGTCTGCCTCACCCACACAAGAACCACCTAGTCAGAGGTTGGGTGATAGTGGGGCAGGGGAGTATGTTGTAAGGCCCTCCATGACAACTCACCAAGGAGCTGATGAGAAGCCTAGTGATATGGGAGGACAGACTCTGATGGATGCTCATGAAGAAATTTTCCAATCTATTCTATCAGATTCTATCCACCTTGAGGGGGAGTCTCATGCACAAACAGTCAAAAATGGTAACACTCAAATTCTAGCTTCTAATGAAGTCATACTGAAGCAGTCAGAGTCTAGAGTAGACCCTGAGACTGGAATACTGGAGTCAACAGACTCTGAAAAGAAAGAAGATGATAGCTAGGGTTCAGAATCTGTTGTTGCTCACCCCTTGGTGGAAACCCCTAGCCTTCAGACTTTTGAAGGGGTCCCCCTCCATCAAGGTGGTTCAGGTATTGAAGCACATTCTTTATCTCTCAACCCCTCTTCTGTAGGATTCATGAGTGCACCTTTCCACATGAGTGAAAAAATATCTGAGAGGCTGGCACTGGTCCAGGCAAAATGAGAGGTAGAAAAGGTTATAGAGAGCCTGAGTGAGATTGAGAGAGTGGGTACCCAACCCCACTGTGAGAATGAGAGATTAGGGTATCCTGAACCTAGCTTTACTTATAGGGATCAAGATTTTCCAAAGAGTTGGTCCAATGAGTTGGAGCAGGGGATGGATGAAATGTCACTTTTATTGATTGTGCAGATTGGCAAAAAGGAGGAGGCTCTTGCTGCTCAAAAGTCATTTACACAGAGACCACAACTTCATTTGGTGGATTCTCTAGCAAGGAGAGCAGATAGAGTCATGGAGGCTTTGGTGGATCACCCTGTCATTTTACCTGAGGCTGCAAAATTGAAGTCAGAAGAACCACTTTTGATCATGCCTATAAGGGCTAAACTTCCAGAGTCTACAGTCTCTGATCACTCTCCGGAGGAGTCAGGGTCTATAGTCCCGTTTGCAGTTTCAGAATCTACACCACCACCAGATTCTACACCTTCAATCACAAAGCTTGAGCCTATTGTTGAGGAGTGCACTTCTGAAGATGATGTTGAAATTCACCCTTCTTTTGTCTATTTTGATCAGGTGTTTCCTCAGTCTTGGGAGTCTGCCCAGAAAAGAGGCTTCACTGATAAGGATTCTTTTGCATGTGTTCTGGTTATTCATCAGTTTGAGAGACTGACAGCTTTTCAGAAAAAATCTTATCTCCAGGAACATGGTCTCTACCCTGGTGAAGAGGATCAAGCTCTGGATGGAGATGTTAAAGCTGAGACAGAGAATGTTGCTAAACAATTGGCTACTGTGGTCAAAGATATTTCTCATATTTAAACCAAATTCACTGGTGTTGATAATGCTACTTCTCTGCTCAGTACCAGATTTGACAGAATTCACTCCCTTCAATTATCCAAAGAGGTTTGTTAGGTCCAAATGTGTTGTAGAGGGGGGGGGGGGGGGTGAATACAACTTTTCAAATTTAAGAAACAATAAATACAATGTAATAAATGAACACACTGATTCAAGGAATATATGTTTTATATATAACTTGAAAAGGTTGCTACAACATTCATTACAAAGTATACCAGAAGTAAAGAGGGTAGTAAATGATACTAAGCTCTGTGAATATACTCTCTCTCTTTTACAAGTGTTTATCTCGAAAATATTGCTCTTTTAAAATAATACACAAGTACTTCTATTTATACTACTTGTAATCTATGTCCTGTAGTCTTCAAAGACTAAGATGTACGTGGCCCAATGATGTCCACATAAATCTTATCTTATCTTGAAAGCTTGGAAATCTGCCAATTAGATGATGCCATGTGTCATGTTGAAACTACCCTCCATGTAGAATATCTACTTGAGAATTTCTACTTGGCCATCTCGAACATCTAAGTAGAATTTCTACATAGGAATGTTCTACTTGGCTATCTCGAACATCTAAGTAGAATTTCTACATAGGAATGTTCTACTTGGCTATCTCGAACATCTAAGTAGAATTTCTACATAGGAATGTTCCACTTGGCTATCTAGAACATTTTGTACTTAGAGAAATTCTGGGCTTCAACTTGAAACTTCAATGCAACATCTTGAACTTGTGATTTCTTTATGTCTTCCATATTCTTCAACAAGCTCTTGAACCTGGATCTCTATTACTGACATAAACTTGCTATCAATGTCCTGACACTTGATGCAATGGTCTGATTCATAAGTGACTAGTCTTGATAGTGTTTCTGCTTCTTGAATAGATTACCATATTCAATTAGTAATGTGGCTTTCCAAATATTGCTTTCCTTCTTGTTCACTTGAAATCAATTAGTCTTATTGATACTGATTGTTATGATCTTGAATCTTTAGGTTACAAATCACTGAGGCATGAACAACTCTGACTTGAACTTCTTTCAATGATTTCTTCTTTATTTGATCATAGTTAACATGTTGAATTGTATCAATTACCCTGTCATCATTTAGCATTGATTTCTTTGTGGCTTCATATTCTTGATTGTCTTCCGGTTAAGTATCTTTTCTTTTAGTTGAGTTACATAAGTTATAGTGTTACAAGTTTAGACACTCTGCCTTTCAATCTCCCCCTATTTGATAGTCTAACAATGACATTCAAATTAACAAGGGATAACTCAACTAAACAATGAGACGAGAAAAAGATAAATAACATTACTGTCTTGTTTAAATTACAACTGAAATAAACTTGGAAAACAATTCAAAGAACTAGAATAAATAAAACTTAAGCTAGACAAAGAATTCGAACTTCGAATTAAAGACCATTTGAGTGATTCCTATCACCTGGATTATTTCATACCTTTCAGTCAAACTTATATCACCTTATTGGATCCACTCTGATTCACGGTTACAGTATGGTAAGTTAGCCTATCCGCATACCGTGATCAGGTGAATTTTCCTCAAGTGAGTTAAAGCAACCAACAGATATAAAGTTTTTCCAACTTCAAGTTCACACCACTCTGACCTTTAGTTCTAATTCCGTCTCCTTTTCCTAGCTTCTTCAGCTTGGCGCTTCTCTTCTTTCTGCTTTTTGCGCCTTTGCTTCTGCTGTTGATCTCTCTTGTAGACTGGATCATGAAGCTGCTTCCACCTTGCATTCAACAGACTTACCGCTTCCATTTCTAGAGGATTCTTGGGCTCTGGATAAGGATGCCTGAAAAGCCTTCTAAGTTTGTCCACCTCCTGAGTAGTTCTGATCTTTGGAATATCCTCAAAATTCTTCATTATGAGCTGAGATTTCCAATGTGATTTATCAGCCTTGAACTGACAATAGATCATTTTGGGGTAGCCCTTGACACGGTTAGTATTGTGGACACTAGCCGCATCTCGCTCCATTCGCTTCTTTTCCATCACTACTTCAGACAAGTACTTCAGAAGTCTCTGCTTCTCATCCACATTCTCATTCTCCACTTCGCCCCATTTGAATATTTCTAAAACTTTTTCCAGAAATGCGGCATCTTGAGTCTGCAGCAGCCATTTTCTACTCATATGCAATAATGTCTGATTCTGGTCTGCATCTATGAATGCCAAAGCATCAGCTGTTTCATCATTAAATGAGTGTATCCAATATACAGTATCTCTTCCTGGAACACCAATTGCCTCCCTTATTTCTCCTTGTTCCAGTGATCCAGAAGGAAGAATCAGAGCTTCATCTACATTTTTAACAGCTTGTAGAATATTCCATCTTCTTTCAATTAGCTCCGGTTCAACCTTGACATTGTCTAGAGGGTTTGGAGCAATAATGTCACACTTCCAAATTTCATTGCTCATTTTGAATATGATCCTCTCAATAAACTCTACTGACTTCTCCTTAATGTCAGAGGTGAATCCCTTACTCATCATTTGTCTACAGACAGCTTTTAGGGATTCTACTGGTAGAGCCATTAGGTCATTTTCTTCTAAACTAACCCTCTTCATCTTTCCATCAACTACCATCCGGACAACATCAGGATTTGCTGAGAATTCTGGTCCCTTGTCCTCTGCTAGCTGCATTAACTGATCTCTATATAGAATGTTAAGCTCCCCAGCTTGAGAATATTGAATTTTTGTTGCTAGCAAGAACAACTCTGACGCAGATCTTCTCGAGATGAATTGATCATCCACATACAAGAAAGATGTCGGGACTCCTTCGACTAAAGACAAGATGACCTGCCACTCCTTAACCATCGCATTGTATCCAACTCTGACTTTAGAGATCAACCTTTTCAACGCATTTATATAGTCAACAATCAGTGGATTTTGCAAGTTCAAGTTGTAGAATAAGTCTTCTGCCTCTTTGTTATGAGTTCCTTTCGTACAAACTCCCAATAGAATCTTCCTTGCATCATCCCATTTCTGTCCGATCCTTCTCTTATCCAGATCAACTTGAGGATCAGCTAACCTTGCAAGCTCATGATCATACTGTTTCTCCTCGAGCTCCGCTTGCTTTTCAAGGAAAACAGCCTCATCTTGCATCATCTTCATTTTATGGACTTGAGCTTGTTCCCAGGCCAACTGTTGAGCTTCCAGGGTCTCTTTATCAACAGGTATCTCTTCAGTCTCTCCAGTAGACATCCCAGCACCTCCACCTTGTTCCTTCAAAGATCTTTTAATAGCCTGTGCCAGGGGTACGTCCTCCATATCAGAGTCTGAATCAATAACATGTACTTCTTCTTGTCGACTACCAAGGTCAGCGAGTGGTTCTTCTTCTTCAACCATCACTGCCTTACCCTTTCGCTTCCTCTGAGCCTCCTCATCAATTACTGTCTCATTTTCTTTGACAAGTTCAGTCTGTTCTTCAATTTCTTCAATAATTAGCGACTGCTGTCTCGTCTCTTTTCCACTCTCCCCCTTAGGTGAGTTATCCTGACCATCACCCTTCTCTCCAGATCCACCAGTAGCATAGGAACCACCAAAACCAGAACCCGAGGGTCTAGCTCCACCAGCACCTCCAACACCACCAGCATCATCAGTATCAGGGGGAGCCTGATTATATTGATCGTCAAAACACTCTGGGGGAACAAAGCTCCTAACTGCATACATCATTCTGCTTATCTCCGTTGCCATTGTATGCATTATGCTTTCCACTGCTCCCATTCTTTCGTAAAGAGTGCTGCCCAAGACACCACCAGCATGGCCCAAGTCATTTACTTTGTTTGTCAAATCATCGAATGTTGTTGCTTGACTTGCCATTCGTGCTGCGTAGTCATCAAGAGCTCGCTTGTTGTCACCAACATTGATCCCTAACTGCCCAATTGACTGTCCGAACTGCTTTATTTCATTTTCAATTGTTGTCATACGAGTGTGAAGATTTTCAAGATTAAGGGACGGTGTTTGGCCCGGGTGTCCTCGCTCTAAAAATTGTTCTGTTACTGTTTGGCGCTCGGTTTCGGGCCTTACAAATGAAGGTCCCTCACTCCCTAAACGCTCACACACACTCCCTGTCTCACGCTCGTGTATGTCTTCAATAATATTCCTGAAAGTGAAAGCAGTACCTGCAGAAACTGGATAATTAAAGTGAGTAGCAGTTATGGGATCTGTTCCTGTCATATCCTGAGGTGGAATCTCAGGTTGAGAGGCTGCAGAGTGTTCTAGTACAACATCAGAACCGATCCTCTCTGCAGCATCAGTATGTACCGGTGAAGGTACTTCTGAAGCAATGAAAGCTTCTGGCCTTTCTGAAGCAACAGGCTCTTCAGAAGGCTCCAGATCCTCACCAAGATTCTTAGGTGTAGAATGTGCAAAGATAGAACCACTCTCGTGAGGTGGAGTGGGTGTGATTGACATTCTAGGTTGGGACTGGGCTGAAGAAGTTGCAGCATGTGAAAATTTGGCTTTCTTCCGTAAAATTGGCTGCACTTCTGGGTCACTCTCAGAGCCCTCACCTAAATCTACAGATGCCAGCCTTTTAACTCCCGTGAGCAAGGGTGAAATAGAAGAAGCAAGAGTTTCAGACTCAGAATCAGAAATATAGCTCTCACCCTGGGATAGATCCTGCGGGCTAGCAGAATCTTGGGCAATGGAATCAGATTTAGTTGAAGAAGTATCAGTAGTGTGAACAGAGAGTTGCTCTTGTTCATAGAAGTTACCTCCTTCATTACCTTGTCCAGCGAAGGGATCAGGATCAGCATGTGGAGTAGGTTGTCTTTCCCTTTGACCGGCAGAGGATTGACCGTGAGAGTGGCCATCATCATCCTCATCACTTTGAGGCTCTTCAGGAATCCCTTGAAATGCGTCAGCATGTGCAGATGGATTCTGAGCATGTGATGATACGTGCGAGGTTCCCGCCATAGTAGTAATACCTGCATCATACTGAAGCCACACTTGAATATTAGCAGGAATAATCAACGCTTTACCGTGATGTTTATCCTGATTAGCAATTGTTGTGAGTGACTTGATGCCCATGCCAAGTGATGCAGATGTTTTACTCGTTGCAAATGCCTGTCTTACAGCTAAAGCATTAGTCGGTACTAAATGATTAATGAGCATTTGTAAGAAACGAGGATACCAGCACACAACGTTAGTAGTTGCAAGGTTTCTGTTTGCAGATGATCCCATTGTAGCCACTATTTCGGAAAGAACTATTCTTCCATAATTAATGTCCAGTTCACGGGCTAGGGAAACGGCAAAGATCTGTATGGGAATTGGAATCTGATGATAATCTTTTTCGCGCGGCCGAAAACATCTCGTGATGGCCTCGAAAAAGTAATTCCATTCCACCTGGAAGTATTGTTTCTGGATGGCACCAGCTAAGATCCGTCCAAAAGGAGGATATCATCCAATCTCCTCAAAGAATTTGAGACGATCTGCCGTTGAAGGTTCAGGGTCATAAACATCTTTAACTGGAAATCCCAGAACCCTGTTGAACACTTCCTCCGTTACTTCATATTCCTGACCCGCCAATGTAAACCTGAAACCATAGCGGGTATTTTTGCTCCCAAAAGTAACCGCACTAGTCCATAATTGCTGTAAAGCATCATGGACTAGTGTTGGTTTAGCAGTAAAAGCAACACTAGCCTTGGAGTACAAATTAAGAAATCGTATCCAAAACTTGAAGCGTGGGAGATGATCACCAATTTCCGTATTAATGTTATAAAAATTATTTTTCGCAAGAATAAATTGGTGAGCCATTTGTAAAATAATTTTCCTTGAGTTAATGTGATATTTTGAAAAGAAACAATTAAGGTAAACACTTAAGGAAAAAAAATGTAATCTAATTAATTCCTTTTAGAGAATCGAGAAGATGAACAGCCGATTTGAACTAAACTACGGAATGAATTATGATCAAAATCAAAACAAACAAAATCCAGTCCAGTAAATACTGCAACCCCAAATCAGTGATATAAAAACTAAACTATGTTTGTAAATAACCATGATAGTTGTGTGTATATGTGTGTGTATATGACAAACTGAACAGATGAACAGACAGGTCCAAATACACAAATACAGGGCAAACAGAGAATAGTAAATTGAAAACGGGCAGCAGTTCGAGATATGTAAGAGTTTTAACACAACTCGAATGAACAGGGCAATGACTGTTTGAAATCGCAGGGAGGGAGGGAGGGTGGGGGCTGTAAAAATTTAGGGTTAAAACAATTAGGTAAAAGTGAAAATTGATGCGTGTTAGTGATGTATATATATAGGCATATATGAGCAAAGACAATAATACCCCTGTAAAAAACAAGAAAAAAAATGCTAAGTACGTACTGGGTAACCCAAGTCGAACACTATCTCGAACATCTAAGTCGAAATTCGAGATGAGTTTCGAGATAGGAACTATCTTGAACATCAAGTCGAATATTCGAGATAAAGTTCGAGATGACACTAACTCGAACAAATAATCACTTGATCAATTAATACAGCTTAATAAACCCACCAGGGAATTCCATCTCGAATATCAAGACAAAATTCCAAAAAAAATGAGTAAAATTGCAAGTACAAACCTGGGAACACTATCTCGAATATCAAGTCGAATATTCGAGATAATGTTCGAGATGGGACTCAAGTCGAACATCAAGTCGAATATTCGAGATAATATTCGAGATGGGACTCAAGTCGAACATCAAGTCGAATATTCCAGATAATGTTCGAGATGGGACTCAAGTCGAACATCAAGTCGAATATTCGAGATAATGTTCGAGATGGGACTCAAGTGGAACATCAAGTCGAATATTCGAGATAATGTTCGAGATGGGACTCAAGTCGAACATCAAGTCGAATATTCGAGATAATGTTCGAGATGGGACTCAAGTCGAACATCAAGTCGAATATTCGAGATAATGTTCGAGATGGAACTCAAGTCGAACATCAAGTCGAATATTCCAGATAATGTTCGAGATGGGACTCAAGTCGAATATTCGAGATAATGTTCGAGATAGAGATTAACTCGAACAATTTCCCAGACTTGGAATTTTAAACAGGCACACGGGGAACTGTAACTCGAAATTTAAGTCGAATTTCGAGATGAATTTCGAGATAGACCTTTTCTCGAATATTCTCCCCAGACTTAGAATTTTCAAAATTTTTAATTTTGAAGATAGTCATAATAATTTGGCAATTTTTGCAATAAAAACAACAATTAAAATTTTGCCAAATTATTATAAATATCAATTCAAGGAATTTTAACAAAGCAAACAATTAAAAACATTCCTTGACAATTCTAAGGCCTCTAAATTAATAAAAATTACATGAAAAACACAGGTAAATTCATCAAAAAATCATGAAAAATTGAAAGTAATATGAATTTAACTCCCCCTATGTTCATGCAATCTAACCAGCATAAATTCAAAGATTACCCAATAATTACACATAAAGCACAAAGAATTCATGTAAAATAACACCATATGCATCCTATTATACTCATTAATTAAACATTTTAAAGTCTAAATCCATAATGATTAATAAGCATGCAGAAGTGATATTTTGAGCAATTGTAGAGATTATTTACATATGTTTCCAACTATGCACAAATAAAATGGGAAATTGACAAGACTAAAAACATATGTACATGTTCAAAACTGGAATTTTACAGATAGGAGAAATCACTAACTTGTGTTAAGCATCCCCAATTCACCAACCAACCTTGTGAATGTTACTTCATCAAGAGGTTTAGTGAATATATCTGCAATTTGTTGCATTGTGGGCACAAAATGTAACTCCACAGTCCCCTCCTCGACATGTTCTCTAATGAAGTGATACCTGATGTCTATATGCTTGGTTCTTGAGTGGTCTACAGGATTGTTGGTCATGGTAATGGCACTTGTGTTGTCACACATGATTGGAATCTTTTTGTGCTCCATGCCATAATCTTTCAATTGGTTCCTCATCCACAGTATTTGAGCTACACAGCTTCCAGCAGCAATGTACTCAGCTTCAGCAGTAGAAGTAGATACTGTGTGTTGCTTTTTGCTTTGCCAGGACACCAATCTTCTGCCAAGAAATTGACATGCACCAGATGTGCTTTTTCTATCAATCCTGCAACCTGCATAGTCTGAATCCGAATAGCCAATTAGATTAAAACCTGTATCTCTTGGGTACCAAATCCCTAGATTTGATGTTCCCTTGAGATACCTAAAGATTCGTTTGACGGCTATGAGATGTGATTCTCTATGATCCACTTGGAACCTTGCACACAAACAAGTTGTGAACATAATATCGGGTCTACTTGCAGTTAAATAGAGGAGTGAGCCAATCATACCTCGATAGCTTGTGATGTCAACTGGTTTACCTGATTTGTCTTCATCAAGCTTCGTGGCTGTTGCCATGGGAGTCTTAGCTGTTGATGCATCTTCTAGATTATACTTCTTGAGTAAATCTTTGATGTACTTGGACTGACAGATAAAGATTCCATCTTTTCTTTGACTGATCTGTAATCCAAGGAAGAAGGACAGCTCTCCCATCATGCTCATCTCATACTTATCCTGCATTAACTTGGCAAATTTCTCGCACAAGCGCTCATTAGATGACCCAAAAATAATATTGTCCACATAGACTTGAACAAGTATTAAATCACTTTTTACATTTTTATAGAACAATGTTTTATCAATTACTCCCCTAGTAAAACCACTTGCAATTAAGAACAAGGATAGGGTTTCATACCATCGTCTTGGGGATTGTTTGAGGCCATAGACAGCTTTGAAGAGAAGGTACACAAAATCTACAAGTTCTGGATCAACAAAGCCAGGTGGCTGTTCCAGATATACTTCTTCTTCTAGCTCTCCATTCAGGAAGGCACTTTTCACATCCATCTGAAAAACCTTGAAGTTCTTGTGTGCTGCAAAGGACAAGAACATCCTGACTGCCTCAAGTCTTGCAACTGGAGCGTAGGTCTCATCATAATCAATACCTTCTTTTTGAGAATAACCATTCGCTACCAAACGAGCCTTGTTTCGTGTTACAAGTCCGTCTTCATCCAGTTTATTTCTGAATACCCACTTAGTTCCAATTACTGATCTGTTCTTCGGTCGGGGTACCAGCTTCCAAACTTTCTGCCTTTCAAACTGATTGAGCTCCTCTTGCATTGCAATCACCCAATCAGTATCAACAAGAGCTTCTTCTATTTCTTTAGGTTCAAGCTTGGATAAGAACCCAGAATATAAGCAAATATTAGCCATGTCAGCTCTTGCAGTTCTTCTAGTAGTCACACCAGCATCTGGATCACCAATTATTAATTCAAACGGATGGTCTCTACTCCATACTCGTTCTCTTGGAAATTGTCTTGATGATTCAGCTTGACTTTCTGAGTTGTTGTGTTGACTACTTGTGGTATTTCCACTAACTCCCCCTGAGTTAGGGCCAGCTCCTACAGAACTAGTGTCATCTCGTCTTGAGCCTTGAACACTTGTCCTTGAGCTGCTGTTTACTCCCCCTGAGTTGTTGCCGGATCATGCGGAAGAAGTTTCTTCTGATCTTGTAGGATTCGATTGTTCATTAAGCTCAGATGTTTCTTCACGAACACTTGGAACATTTGAAATGACAACCAACTCAGGTTCATCTTCAAGTTCATCTAAGTCCAGATTCTGAAATTTAAGGGACTCTGGTTCACTAGAATCTTTAGATATTGATGGGAGTTTGGTATCGTCGAATCTGACGTTGTAGCTTTCAGTCACTTTTCGATCATTCACTAAGAATACCCGATAAGCTGCCACCACATCTGTAGAATAACCAACAAAGATTCCTTCACGAGCTTTTGCTGCAAATTTGCCTAGATTTTCATCATCTATAAGCACATAACATTTAGCTCCAAAGACATGAAAGTATTTGATTGTAGGTCTTCTGTTATTCATTAGTTCACATGGTGTCTTTTCTTTATCTTTTATGATCAGGGTTCTATTCTGAGTGTAACACACTGTACTCACTGCTTCGGCCCAAAAGTAAAGAGGAAGTTTTGAATCATACAACAATGTTCTTGCTGCTTAAACCAAAGTTCTGTTCTTCCTTTCAACTACTCCATTTTGCTGTGGAGTTCTCGGGGCTGAGTACTGACGACGTATTCCCTTAGATACACAGAAGTCATTCAGCACTGCATTCTTAAATTCAGTACCGTTGTCTGTTCTAATCGTCTTTACAGTAAGTGTTGAAACATTCTCAATTTGAGTGATGTGATCAATGATTAGGAAAGGTACTTCGTCTTTCGTCATTGCAAACAATACCCATGTATACTTGGAGAAGTCATCCACGATTACCAAAGCATATCTTTTCCTAGATAAGGATAGGACATTCACTGGGCCAAACAAATCCATATGAAGAAGTTGTAAAGGCTCAGTGATACTAGAAATTTCTTTACTTTTATGTGATGCTCGCTTTGACTTTCCCATTTCACAAGCTTCACAGAGTCCTTTAGGAGCAAACTCCATCTGTGGTAGATCTCTCACTAATTCTCGCCTCGCGAGAGCATTCATCGTTTTGAAGTTTAAGTGAGATAGCTTTTTATGCCATAACCAGCTTTCATCATCTGAAGCTTTGCTGTAGAAACAGGTGACTTCATTCTGATTTGCCGAATCCATATCTGCAACAAAAAGATCTGCCTTACGAACTCCTCTTAAAGCTAATGAACCTTCCTTAATGTGAGTGATTGACACGCCTTTCTTATTGAAGACAATTTCGTATCCTTTGTCACAGAACTGACTGATACTCAACAGATTGTGCTTCAATCCCTCAACATAAGAAATATCTTCAATGATGACATTGCCGGTCTTCAGTTTGCCATATCCCTTCGTCACACCTTTGTTGTCATCTCCAAAGGTAACATAAGGGCCAGCTTTCATAACCAACTCTGTAAGCAGGGACTTGTTTCCTGTCATATGCCTTGATGCTCCACTATCTAGCACCCATAAGACTTTATTTCTTTTCTGCTTAATGCCCTGCAATTACAGATTGGTTAGGCGTTCTTCGGAACCCAACTTTGATTGGGCCCGGCTTTTCTATAAGATCGATAGTTATCAGGTATAACAACAGGAGATGCACTCTTTTTAACATTACTAGAGCTTTCGACTTTGTCTTTCCCTTTTTCAGACTTGACAGATTTGTCAGTCTTAGGAGAAGGCTTGTCACTCCTAACTTTAGGAGGACTGGCAGTCTTAGCTCTCACATGCTTCTTCTTGATATTAGAACTAGTAGCAGTATTTAAACATGTTTGACTAGTTGCATTCATCAAATTTACAAAAGTTTGCATGACGTTAAAAGTGCATGGCATACAATTAGGTTGACCACATTGTGCATGATTCTGATGCATGTTATTCATTGTATGTGGTACAGGCATGGCATGTGCAACAGGAATATTCATGTTAGATTTACATGCATAAGAAAGATGTTCAGTAGATTTACAGTGATAACATGCTTTCTTTACTCGTTCTGCCTTAACCTCTTTTATGCCCTTTTCCTTTTTACCCTGATTTTTAACAGCCTTAGCTCCTAATCCTGGTCTAGATTCTTCTCTAGGGGATTTGATTTTAACTTGCTTAATAGGAGTTACCGATTGTTCTCTCTGGCGATCTTCCATCTCTAACTCATATCTAACTAATAATTCAGTCTCTTCTTCTTCTTGAGGAACGAAGTGTTTAAAGATAGGTTTGACAGTAGATTTAAGAATGCTAGGTATTTCATTTTTAATCTTACTGGAACTAGTATCTATAGGTCTTTTTCTATCCTTCTTTGATAAGTTAGAATAGTCAAGTCCTACACCTACTCCAGTTATCTTCTTAAATGTTCCACTATCAACATTTACTTTACTAGCTGCTAGTTTATAAGCTTCGCATTTAGTTTCTAACTCAGCTAGTTTGTTCCTTAGACATGCTTCTATTTCTTCCTAAAGGTTGAGCTTGTGTTCCAAAGTTTTGATAGAGTCTCTTAGGGAAGTATCTATAGTGCAAGCAGCCTCTAACTCTTCCACTTTTGCCTCAAGCATTCTGCATTTGGCAACAAGTGTTTTCTGTTCTTTTTGTGAAGTGTTTAGGCTTTTGCACAACATATAGATCTCTTCGCTAAGAGCCCCGTTCTGCACCTTATAATCATTAATAGACATTTCTTCTCTAAGGGTTAGAACTGGTACCTCTGGTTCATCTGATATCTCAGCCATGAGGGCAAAGTTTGCTACATGAGTAACTTCTTCCTCGTCTGAATCATCCCAAGCTCTTCCTTCTGTCACAACTAAAGCTCTTTTGCCATGTCTCTCCTTCACCAGTGATTCATACTTGCTTTTGAGGGCTTCATATGTTTCTTTGGGATAAGTCTGTTTTGGCTTCTTGCAGTCGGTAGCAAAGTGTCCAGCTTCACCACAGTTATAGCATTTGAACTTCATTTTGAAATCCAAAGGAGATTTGTAGCTGGTACTTTTGCCTTTTCCTTTGTAACCTTGAGAATTACCACCACCCCTAGTAACCCGATAGTAAGATGAAGATTTACTCTGCGGTCGGTTACTCTTTCTGAATCTTATATTGCTGAACTTCCTTGCCATGTATGCCACGACACTATCGTCCATGTTGTCCAGCTCCTCTTGGGTGAAGTAGTCATCATCACTATTTGACGCACACTCATCATCATTCTCAACTTGATGTGATGCAGGTGATGATCTAGGTTTTTCTGCAACCATTGCCTTCTTAGACTCTTCCTCATCAGCAACTAATCCTGATGCAACTTCTTTTCCTCTTGAATCATTGTCCCATGCTTGATCTTGAAGGGTTTCCAGCTCATAGGTCTTCAGAATTCCATAATATTCTTCCAGAGAAGTTGTATGCAAATCTCTGGTTTCTCTAACAGCGTAGACTCTATGTTCAATGCTTTTTGGCTGGTTCCTTAGATATCTCGTGTTGACTTCAACCATGGGGAGAGTTACACCTCTCAGATTCAAATTCAAAACCAACTGACTGAATCTTAGATAGACATCAGTTATACTTTCTCCTTTTCTTATTCTAAAGGTATCATACTCCATCTTGAGTATAAGTGTCTTGTTGCTTCTGACCTCTGCAGTTCCTTCCATGACGACCTCAAGCTTATCCCAAATCTTCTTCGCTGTAGTTAATCCTTTAACTACATTAAACATCTCATGATCTAGGGATTCCATCAGTGTTTGTCGAACGGATGTATCGAAAGATATCTGCTCCTTATCAGCATCTGAAAAGTCTACTGCCTTCTTAGGCTCAGACCGTTGTGGTACTACCGCATCTCCTTCCATGTGCTCAGGAACAACAATCATTGGTACAAATTTACCTTTGTCAAGGACTTCCAGATATTCAGGATTGACAGACTCAAGGTAAAGTTTCATTCTCAACACCCACTCTTCATAATGATCTCGGTCGAACATTGGAATCTTGAAATTGTTTTTAGGTGCCATCTAAATGTGGATTTAAAGTAAAGATAATAAACTTTTCTTATTACTTGAGTAGTAATTAAAAGAAAATTAAATTATCTCCAAATAAATCAAACTTCAAATTTTGATCACCAAAAAAAATTTCTAAGTACCAAGACAAGGCTAAGTAGAATATCTATGTAGAACTTCTGCCTAAGTCGAAATTCTCCAAGTCGACCTTTTGTCCAAGTCGAATTTTTGTCCAAGTAGAAAATCTCAAGTCGAATATTCAAGTAGAATATTCAAGTAGAATATTCTATGTAGAACTTTTGCCTTGGATAAAATTTGCTGCAGGTCACTTTTCACACTTTTTGACTTTTGTGGTTTTTCTCACCTAACTCACCTAACACACGTGCAAGGTACTGAATATCTTCTGTAATATTTTTTGCTGTGAGATATATGTCAAATCAAAAGCCAATAACACCTTTTTGTCTTTTTGAAAAGGAAATCAAAAAGTTGCTGGGTTTGTCTTCTTTAACAAGAATAATGTGAACACTCGAGAACACCAAATATCAAAGTACCCAGATTAATTCACAAAAATTATCTAAAATCCTTCCAAGCTAAATAATCACACCTGGAGTATTTAAATAATTTTTCGGATGAGTTTTCACTAGAAACAAATTAAGGCCCTCTTTTCGAGACAAATTAAAAAGTAGTTCTGGAAGATGAAAACTCACAAATCTTCTACCAAACACAAGGATCTATGTTTTGTATATTAAACATGAAGCTCTGATACCAATTGTTAGGTCCAAATGTGTTGTAGAGGGGGGGGGGTGAATACAACTTTTCAAATTTAAGAAGCAATAAATGCAATGTAATAAATGAACACACTGATTCAAGGAATATATGTTTTATATATAACTCGAAAAGGTTGCTACAACATTCATTACAAAGTACACCAGAAGTAAAGAGGGTAGTAAATGATACTAAGCTCTGTGAATATACTCTCTCTCTCTTTTACAAGTGTTTATCTCGAAAATATTGCTCTTTTAAAATAATACACAAGTACTTCTATTTATACTACTTGTAATCTATGTCCTGTAGTCTTCAAAGACTAAGATGTACGTGGCCCAATGATGTCCACATAAATCTTATCTTATCTTGAAAGCTTGGAAATCTGCCAATTAGATGATGCCATGTGTCATGTTGAAACTACCCTCCATGTAGAATATCTACTTGAGAATTTCTACTTGGCCATCTCGAACATCTAAGTAGAATTTCTACATAGGAATGTTCTACTTGGCTATCTCGAACATCTAAGTAGAATTTCTACATAGGAATGTTCTACTTGGCTATCTCGAACATCTAAGTAGAATTTCTACATAGGAATGTTCCACTTGGCTATCTAGAACATTTTGTACTTAGAGAAATTCTGGGCTTCAACTTGAAACTTCAATGCAACATCTTGAACTTGTGATTTCTTTATGTCTTCCATATTCTTCAACAAGCTCTTGAACCTGGATCTCTATTACTGACATAAACTTGCTATCAATGTCCTGACACTTGATGCAATGGTCTGATTCATAAGTGACTAGTCTTGATAGTGTTTCTGCTTCTTGAATAGATTACCATATTCAATTAGTAATGTGGCTTTCCAAATATTGCTTTCCTTCTTGTTCACTTGAAATCAATTAGTCTTATTGATACTGATTGTTATGATCTTGAATCTTTAGGTTACAAATCACTGAGGCATGAACAACTCTGACTTGAACTTCTTTCAATGATTTCTTCTTTATTTGATCATAGTTAACATGTTGAATTGTATCAATTACCCTGTCATCATTTAGCATTGATTTCTTTGTGGCTTCATATTCTTGATTGTCTTCCGGTTAAGTATCTTTTCTTTTAGTTGAGTTACATAAGTTATAGTGTTACAAATTTAGACACTCTGCCTTTCAAGGTTGCTTTCAAGGATGCTCTTGCTTCTATCACTACCA
Source organism: Oenanthe sinensis (assembly GCA_028671895.1). Taxonomy (NCBI): domain Eukaryota; kingdom Viridiplantae; phylum Streptophyta; class Magnoliopsida; order Apiales; family Apiaceae; genus Oenanthe; species Oenanthe sinensis. The sequence goes on along the minus strand of CM053801.1, from coordinate 36,718,415 downwards.
CTCAAGCCAATCTCCACACTACAATCTCTGATTTGACCTCCAAGATTTATTCGGTCATTGCAGCACAAGCCAATATCTCCACAGTTCTTGAACAGATTCTTTTGGCTATCACCAGTACTGATGATGTCAAAAAGGGGGAGAAGAAAGGTGAATCCTTCAGGAGAAATAAGGGTGATGGTTGCAAAGATAAATCAAAAGGAGTTAAAAGGAGGAGAGATGGTGATGATAATGAAACTGGTGATAGTTCTCATGGTCCTAGGGGTCTTGATGATGTGCACCAAAAGCAATCTGGAGTAGCAATAACTCAAACACATCAGTCAGGGACTAGACATGGGAAATCAGAGTCTAAGTCAGACTCTGATAAGCAAAGAAAGAAGTCAGACTCTGATCAAACTCAAGGACCTTCATACTGGAAGTGCAGTCAGTCAAATCTGCAACTTAGAGCTAAAAAGAAGACGGGTCTTGGAGGTTTTGAAGAATCTGACATTGACAGAACATTCACTCTAACCAGGGATCCTCAATCCTTGACAAATAGGCAGTTTGAGAAGATCACACAGAAGCATCTAAACAAAGTGGTGTCTGCTCAAATTGTTTATAATTTTTTTGAAAGAAAGATACAAGGATAGAGAGGCACAGAAAAGGTAAAGAATGAGATGCTGGTATATTTCTTAGAATGAGGAAGTGTAAGATGGATTAGCCAATCAATTTTATCTTTTTCAAACAGGCTGAGAAATTACAGTACATTAGATTTCTCTTATAGATTGCATATGAAGTAAATAAGAGTAAAGAGGTTATCACTCACAAATGGTTCAAAGAGATTGACAGAAAGCTGACTTTGCACAGACAGGCAAATCGACAAATGGGCAAATTTTCTTTAAAATATGTTGATACTGAGGGAAATGATCAAGTCATGCCATTGGAAGAAAAACAGATTAAATTTCAAGAAGGTGTGGGTCATTACTCTGGGTTTCAGCCTATGAGTGGGAAAGTTAGTGTTCTAATGTTGAAGGACTTAAAAGATCAAGAAAGCAGTACAAATGAACTGAGAGCAGCTTACTGTCAAATAAAATGCTCAAGTGAAGAAATGAAGAAGTTGAAGAAATTTGTTGGTGAAGCTCTGGCAATTGTGGAGGAAAATATGCTGAATTCATTTTTGACGGACAATCCAGCCTTTGAGAAGATTAAATGAGAAGTAATTCTTTTTCCTTTAAAATTATTTTATATTGTTCTAGATTGATAGTTTTATTCTTTAGTTTTGACATCATCAAACCTGGATTTATGCTTACATTTTATAAAGCATAAATAGGGGAAGATTGTTAGGAATATATTCATTTGATGATGTAGAAAATGCTAGAACATGGTCTAGCTTAGTTTATTTGTAATAAGTCTTTCTAGTCTCTGCAATGTATAATCAGAGTCTAGATAGTCAACATTCATGTTACTTGTACTTAGAAGAATTTCTGTAGAAAGTGAAACCAGAGTCTGCATGAAGATCAGAGTCTAGAAGGTGATCAGAGTCTATGATCTATCAGAGTCTACATATGATCAGAGTCTGAAGATCATCAGAGTCTGAAGGGTTCAGAGTCTATACAGTTAAAGTTAAATTTGGAAGAAGATCACAGGAATGGAAAGTCTTCGAAGATCAAGATAAATATATTGCAGATATGCTATGGGAAAGAAAGAGAATTCTAGAAGGAAACTGTCAACTAATAATTAGGAATTATATTCCTATTGTAATTTATCTTTCTGTTATTAGTTGATAGGTAGCTCTCTATATAAACTCTATATAACCTAATTGTAAAAGTGTGGAAGTCGAAGCATAATTTGTCTGAGTGATATTTTTGTGAGAGCATAGAGATAGAGAGAGTTGTTGTGATAAACACAGAGAAGCTGCTAGGGTTTGTGTATACCCTAGGAGAGTTTTTTTATTTATAATTCAATAATACAAACAGTACTTATTCATATCTTTGTGTTTGAGTTTTGTTTTTAATTTGGTTTAAAATCAGGCATAAAAGGAACACAAGTATTCAACCCCCCCTTCTACTTGTGCAACTGGGAAAACAAAAAGTATACACTACATAAACAAAATGACTGGTTAATTTTGATTCATTTTTTTGTTAAAAACACACAACCAAACAAAGAGATACAGACAGATAATCAAAGCTGGAGAAGAAGAAGTCACAGAGCCTTACACATACCTTCTTCACCGGAGTTTTATATTCTAGCCGGTTCATTATGTTGCAAATACATAGGGCTATTGTAAAACACTCTCTGTTAGTTTGATTCCAATAGTACAAGAAAATAGTCAAATATTGTATAGGGATTAATTTATATCTCTTTGTAGAAGCAAAGAACTAATTTGTTCTTTGGAAACCAGTTCTATTTTTAACTGGGTGTAGAAACCTCAGGGTTTTATATGAAAGATATATTCCCCGAAACTTGTCTCATTAAATTACTTACTAATTTTCTAGAACATTAATGATTATTCATAAATACAGAAAATTAGTAAGTCATCCTCTTAAATACTATTCACCTCATGAATTCGAACCCACTAACTGAACTCTAAATTATTTATCCGTAAAAGATTCGAAAGAATTTTTTAATTTAGTAAGTATCGTATTCAACCCCCCCTCCTACAATACTTCGGGACCCAACAGAATCCATGAATCCTCTGAGAATGAATTGATGGCAGAAATGATTGAAAATCTAATGGAAATAGCAGAGCCAGAAATTCAATTGGATCCGTATCAAGTCAGATATTTCAAAGATCGATTTCTTTAGATACTGAGACTGGATCATGAAGCATTGCCATACTACTCACTCAGACGATTGAAGTTTGTTGAGGGCTTGCTAAGAGGAAAGGGGTCCAGAAACTCTGAAAAATGGAAAGCAGCAGAAAGAATTTTTACTTACAGGTTGAACATCTCCGAAGCTCTGGGAAGATATATTGAGAATATGAAAAGATTTGATCCATCAAAGGGTACTCAATATAGAGAACCTTTCAGAGCTGATCCGGATGATGAACACATGTTTGATCTGTCAAAAGAAATGCTAGAAGAAGAAGCAGTAGAACCCAGCCTTGAGACTGAAGAAACAAGAAATCCAATGTGATTTACTCAAACAAGAATGAGAGTGAAAGATAAATCGAAATGATTAGAATTAGGAATGAAAACTCAAAAGTGATTGGAAGAATTTTGGAGAAACTCAGGAACTCCACAAATCCTGAAGATAAGATCGTTCTACGAGAAGTAGAAGAAGCCTATTTGGACAAAGTGTTACAAGAAGATCAAATAATTATAAATCGGGTAGAAGTTAATCCAAAGAGAATTATAGTGCACGGGTGGACTCAACAACTAAGCTTCAAATTCAGTGAATTGAAAAGATTCAGGAGTATGCCATTGCTACAACTTATCTTTGATCAACTGCAATATCCAAGACCAAGAAATCTTTTAGAATGAGAGGCTCGCGACATTGTCAGAAGGAGTATCGCAAAGGTTCAAGAATGAAGAAACAAATAGAAATATTAGTTCAGGCTAGATGAATAAACACATTCTTGTATCTTAGCTGTAATGAAATCTGGAATTGTAATATTTAATCCAGAATGCAATTAAATTTATTTATAGTCTTTCTGCACTTTACTTTTTCTTGTATTGTTAGTTGAGTTATCCTCTTTTCTTTAGAATTTTCTTGTCGAACTCTAACAATCAAATAGGGGGAGATTGTAAAGCATAATGTAACCTACAATGTAATTGAGGATCTGTAACTCAACTAAAAATAATGGACTAGTAAATAATATTATTGTAATCACAGGAATCTATAATGAAAAAAAGGCAACTACATGTATCAAGATATTTAATTGAATATTGAAGATCACTGAAAGAAGTTCATTACTATGATCAAGCCTCAGTGAAGAATAAGTGATTCAGTGTTTCAGAAAGTATTAAAGATTTCTGGCACTGACTGCTTAATCTTTAATACTTTCTGAAACACTGAATCACTTATTCTTCACTGAGGCTTGATCATAGTAATGAACTTCTTTCAGTGATCTTCAATATTCCATCAAATATCTTGATACATGTAGTTGCCTTTTTATTCATTATAGATTCATATGATTATAATAATATTATTTACTAGTCCTTTACTTTTACTTGAGTTACAGATCCTCGATTACATTGTAGGTTACATTATGCTTTACAACATGGATATCTTCTTCTTCCATAGGATGTAGTTCCTTGTCAAATGCTGAGATTTTAATGCTACTAATTTTTTGAGAACACATCGTGTATACGAAGAATTTTAAATCTCAAGAAAAATTAATTTCTTAAAAATTAAAATTAATTCAAATAAAATATAAAATTTCAAAAAATAAAATTTTTAATTCGAATTCTTGAATATTAATAGTCTTTAAAAAATTAGTGGACATAAAATCTTGGAAAAATTTGAAATTGAATTTTCTTTAAAAATAAAGAAATTTCAAAATAATTTTTTCTAGATTTAAAAATACACTTTTTGAAAAACTCTTTTCGGATCTTGATTTGTAACTTCAATCAACAAGATCTGATACCAATTGTTAGGTCCCAAACTATCGTAGAAGGAGGGTTGGATACGATATGGATAGGTTTCATTCATTTCGTGTTTTTGAGTTGGTTCTTGGTTTGTAATAAATATAGCATTAATGGAACTGAACAATCAGAACAATCTTTCGGGAATATATGTTTTATTATATATACCCAAGGTGCTAAAATCTATTACAAATGTATTAGCTTCAATGATCCTCTCACAACAACAAGAAGTAAATACGAGCTTTAATGGCAGGTCTATATTCTCTCTCTCAACTGTATTTATCTCTCTCTGTATGTTGTGATTTTGATACATTCAAAATGAGCAAGTCATTTTGTTATATATATATAGGCTTTACAATAATTGAAATGCTTTCTATGTAGTGATAGTTTTTCCCTTGTGTGTTGACTTAGAGTTAACTTGAACTTCTCGTGGATATTTTGTAAGTGGCTAAACATTTGTCCTTGCATTGGTACTTAAAAAATAATCCATACTTCTTCCAAATATAAGTGATTATGAAGTGTCCCCTGTATATGCCTTAGAATGTTTTTCATAACTTAAGTCATAAGTGGAGATTGCTTTCACCTTGTATGACTAAGTGGCAATGGAATGTACCATGTACCATCATTAACCAATTTGATGAAGCTTGAAGTGCTAAGTGACGATTTCTTCACCCTTGTATGGTTAAGTGTCGATGAAAACTCCCTGAGACATTCCTTAGATTATTTCTTTTATTCCAAGAAGCTAAGTGGCGATTTCTTCACTTTGTATAGCCTAAGTGTCAATTTCTTTCACCATATATGAAGGACTTAGAATCATTTTGCCATTCTCCTTAAGTGTCGATGGCATTCACCTTGTTTTCATGCCTTGGACAATTTCATTCCTTTAAAGCATATACTTGAACTTCCTGTCAATTCTTTCTAAACAATTAACATGTAGACCAATTTCTTTTGTGTTAACATTTAGTGCACTTGTCTGGTATATAAGTAACTAACACTGATATTGATCATCATATTCTTATTTAAATCAATAGACATGAGTGCAACAATTCTTTATTGTTTCTGTCTTCACTGAAATCTTTTAGTATTAACTATTTGATCTTCAATACCGTTTGAAACACTGAACAACTTTATTATTTACTGAGGCTTGAACTTAGACACGCACTTCTTTCAGTGGTCTTTAATATTTCTTTGAATACTTTGATACTTGTACTTAGCTGTTCTTCATACTTGTAGATTCATGTGAATTCATTAATAGTATTTACCATTCCTTTACTTTTAGTTGAGTTACAGTTCCTCGGTTACATTGTATGTTACATCATGCTTTACACTAACACAATGATTGGCTTCTAAGCTAAAGTTATTAAAGTGGTCATATAACCAGAGTTTATAAATCTCTTTCAAATATTAACACTCTCGAAACACGCTTACACAAATAAAAACTTTTAGTAATTCAATTAATTAGGTAATTAGAGTACTGTTAATCTCTCTCGAGTAGCAATGCCCTCAGAAATCCAATGATGCTCTCACACTCGAATTCAATTCTGTTAATCGTATGTGTGCCTGTTAGGCATCTACATATAATTTAATGATAACTTTAATCCTAGAATACTAGAAATTTTAATTGATGTAACTGATCAATTGATATGAAGATTATAAATATCAATTGATCAAGAAACCATTTATCAGTTGAAATGTTTATGTGAATGAACTGTTAATTTAGATTGTAGCATAGGTGTACTTAGTCTATTTCAATCGATAAGGTATAAGTCAATTGATTTTATTCTCATCAATTGATGTTAAATTCGATTAATATAGGTCATCAACTGATGTGTAACGTAGACTATCTAATTGTAATTATTTGAAGACAAGAAAATATACAAGTGAAGGATGATCAGTTGATATTGAAGCATCGATGGATAGAAGATCAATTGAAGAAGCCAAGTCAAGTACTGAAGACCATCAACTGATATGAAGACCCATCGATTGATATATCGATTGATAACATATATCAATCGATAAGTCATCATTTATCAATCGATGGATATAAAGATCAATCGAAGAAAAATAACAGTTGATGTATAAAAGGAATAATCAATTGATATGCTTAACAATAAATTATCAATTGATTGAGACAACACAAGTTGACAGACAAAAGTACACCTATGGAAAACAGTCTATGATGACTGTGTAGACTCAAGTTGAAGTTGTCTTTCCAAGACTAAAGACTTTTCCCAAAATGGAAAAAGGCAAACATGAAAGATATATAAGAAACAATCCTAGTTTAGATTAATTGTTTTATACTGTTTCTAGGTATTGTAAACACACTTGTAGTATATAAACAAGTGTGGTAGCATTGTTAGAAATATACAAGTTAGACAATATTTCTTGAATCAATTGTTCAGCCTTAGAGAACTTTGTAGGAACAACTGATTTATTTTCTAACCTTGTAAAAACGAAGCTAGGTTTCATTAACCTAGAAATATTTAGCAAATATACACTGATGGAAAAACCAATCCATCAGTAATTTTAAAACATCTTTGTTCAATTTAATTTTCAATTTCACTTGTTCATATATATATATATATATATTCCCTTAAACACTCAAACTTTAAGAAGAAACATAAAATAGAAAAAAATTGTGTATTCAACCCCCCCTTCTACAAATCATATTGATATTGTTCCGGGAAATTATAATTGGTGTCAGAGCGTAGGCCTTCAACATACAAAAAGTTTAAAGATCAAGAATAGTAAATATGGGCCAAAAAAGATTCAGGTGTGAAAATTCTAGTGTTAGAAATAGATGAATACTTTGCATGAAAAGTAAAAATGCACCTGCATCTACTCTCTCTTGACCCTTCCTATGTTAAATATATAAAGAAAGGTCCTCATGTTCCCATGAAGTTAGTCATAGGTGTAAACCCTGATAGAACTCCTGCATTTGACAAACATGTTCCAAAACTCATCACTGAGTTAACAGAAGAGGATGAAAAGGAAGTGCTTAAAGATAAGAAGGCAATGAACATTCTGTTCGATGGTCTAGATAAGATATGTTTGACAATGTGATAAACTGCACTTCATCAAAAGAAGTATGGGATCCTCTTCAAACTCTGTGTGAAGGGACTGAACAAGTAAGGAAAAACAAAATGCAACTCTTGATTCAGAAATATGAATCATTTCATTTCAAGAGTGGAGAGTCTATTAATGATACCTATAGCAGATTCTAGAAGTTGTTAAATGGATTGAAGCTATATGGTAGGGTTTATGCAACTGAGGATACAAATCTAAAATTTCTTAGATCTCTTCCAAAGGAATGGAAACCAATGACTGTTTCCATCAGAAAATCTTAAGACTTCAAGGATTATACTCTTGAGAAACTTTATGATATTATCAAGACTTATGAGTTGGAAATCAAACAAGATGAGGAGATTGAGAAGAATCAAAGAAAAGAGAAAACTGTGGCTTTGATGGTCAAGGGAAATGAAGAGAAGAAGGAAAGAGGCTGTGTAGAAATTTCTGTCATGGTGGCTGGTGATGCTGTTGAAGAGTCAATCAAAGGAAAAGGAAATGGCAAGTGTGAAAAAAATGAAGCATGCTCTCAGGATGATTTTGATGAGATTGTTGAGCACCTTGCATTTCTGTCAAGAAAATTTTCAAAGCTAAAATTCAAGAGGAATCTAAATTCTCAAAGGACAGGATCCCAGTTTGGAAGTAACAATCAAAACAAAAATTTGGTTGATAGATCAAAATTTAAATGCTTTTTGTGAATTGGCTGGTCATTTTTCAAATGAGTGCAGAAAGCCAAAACAAGAAAAGGCAAAGTCATATGATGGTATTGAATACAAAAAGAAATACTTTGACCTGCTTAAACAAAAAGAAAAGCTTTTGTCACTGAAGAGAAAGTCTGGGCTGCTGAGGACAGTGATTCTGAAGAGTTCATCAATCTAGTTCTAATGGTCAACCATGAAGATGAAGAAGCTAGTTCATCATCAGATCAGGTACTAGCTACTAACTTTTCTGAGCTTACAAAAGATGAATCCAATAGTACCATTAATGAAATGTCTAATGAATTATAGAATTTACACGTCACTCTAAAATCTCTAAACAAAGAAAACCTCAAGTTAAATAATACCATTGATGCCTTAACCGAGAGGAATGCTTTTCTTAAAAATGAACTTGTTTGTTTAGATAGATTCAAGCACGAAATTAAGGATGCTAGAGATGAACTAGGAAATAGTTTGAGAAGAGAAGAATTATTAAAAGAACAATAGGCTAGAGAAACTGAAACCATTAACAAATGGAATAGGTCTACTAAAACTGCCAAACAAAATATTAATGTTCAAGGTGTAGATACTCTAGGAGAATCCCCTAAATCAGTAGGCAAACCATTGATTGATACTTCAATGGATAAAGATCAATCGACTGTTAATCCTTTATTAACTGATAAAGATTATCAATCTATTGATGTTGAATCATTTGATAAGCATCCATCGACAAGTAAAGCATCAATGGCTAATAAGAAGAACAACTTTAGCACCCCTATCAAGTTTGTTAAGCAAACCAAGTATCAAGTTGAAACTAAGGTTGAAAAGATCAACATTGACAGCTTATCTAAGAAGTAATTAAAAGAGAAATTAGAAGGGTTAGCACCTATTGAAATCATTCACCCTAAGTTTGAGAAAAAGAAGAAAAATAGGAATGTGAAAGTAGGCATAAACAAGAACAATAACTATATTCCTGATTTGTATACACCTAGGAAGGTGTGTGCTAAATGTGATATTGTAAATCATTTGTCTATGCAATGCAAGAAGGAAAAGAATTCCGTATCTTCAAATGATTTGAATGTACATGCCATGTCTGTAAATGCCATGCTTACCAATCCTATGCTCATGAATGCCATGTCTTCTAATTTGGTTGCACCTAATGTTCATATACCTTATGCACAAGTTCTATATATGTACAATCCTTTCTTTGCATATGCCAATATGAACATGCCTAGAATGCCATGGAACATGCATATCCCTGATATCAATCATGCTAGTCAAAATGTTAAGTATGAGAATGTGCATAATATATCTGCCATGAGTTCCAAGGTTTTTGAGCCATAAAAGTTAACTCCCAAAGTTAAAGTGGATATAAACCCACCAAAATAGAAGGAATCAAAGTTGGCAACCAAGGCCCAGGCTGCAACTAATAAAAGAGGACCCAAGGTAACTTGGGTACCAAAAGAAATTTGATTATTTTATGTGTGTGCAGGGAAACAGGAAGAAAAATCTCTAGTATCGAGATAGTGGATGTTCTAGGCACATGACTGGAGATTTGTCCCTGCTCACAAAGTTTGTAGAAAAGGCTGGCCCAGGAGTTACTTTTGGAGATAACAACAAATATTTTACTCTGGGATATGGCTCAATTGTAAGAGAAAATATTATCATTGAACCTGTAGCACTAGTTGATGGATTGAGGCACAATTTGCTCAATATTAGTCAACTGTATAATAACGGAAATGATGTATGGTTTTCAATTGGATCATGCATCATAGCTAACAAAGAATCTGGTGAAGTTCTCCTAACTAGTGAAAGAAAAGGAAATGTCTATGTGGTTGATTTTAACTCTGTAAAGGCAAATTCAATGACATGTTTACTTAGCAAAGCCAATACAGATGAAAGTTGGATTTGACATAAGAAACTAGCCCATTTGAATTTCAAAGCCATGATTCAATTGGTTAGAAAGATTTTGGTTAGAGGCATTCCACAAATGGAATTCACCAAGGATGGACTATGTGATGCTTGTCAAAAGGAAAAACAAAGGAAAGCATCATTCAAGTCAAAATCTGAATCATCAATTGATAAGCCTCTAGAATTATTGCACATGGACTTATTTGGTCCAGTCAACATCATGTCAATTGCCAAAAAGAAATATGCCTTAGTCATTGTGGATGATTTCACAAGATATATATGGATATATTTCTTACACTCTAAGGATAAGGCAAACAAATTCATTACCAATCATGTGAAGAATATTGATAATGGCACTGAATGGAAGGTCAAAAAAATAAGAGGTGATAATGGTATTGAATTCAAGAATAAAACAATGAAAGAATTATGTGAACAGAGGGGTATCACTCATTATTTCTCTACACCAAGGACTCCACAATAAAATGGAGTTGTTGAAAGGAAAAAGAGGACCTTGATTGAAGTTGCTAGAACTATATTAGAAGAAGAAAAACTACCTATATATTTCTGGGTAGAAGTAGTTAACACTACATGTTACATTCAAAATATTTCCATGGTCAATCAACTACAAGGCAAAACACCATATCAATTGATCAGAAAAGACAAGAAGCCAACAGTTAATTTTCTTCATGTCTTTGGCTGCAAATGCTTTGTACTAAGGAATCAAGGTAAAAATATGGGAAAATTTGAAGCCAAGGCTGATGAAGTTATATTTGTTGGGTATGGAATAACAACCAAAGCTTACAGAGTCTACAATCTAAGATTATATATTATTATGGAATCTATGCATGTAGTCTTTGATGATAAGAAGATTCAAGGGTTGTTTGATGAAGGATATCATAACCTATTGCATTTTGAAAATGAATCAATAAGCAATGGTGAAGAAAGTGATGATGATGTGGAAATCTCAAGAAATCAAGTACATAGAAACCCCCATCAATTGATGTCAATGCATCAACAGATAATTTATCAGTTGATAATCATTAATCGACTGATAACACATCAATTGATAACCATTCAATGGATAACAACTCTGCTCAATAATCTTCAATTAGAGTATCCATCTCAGGGGGAGGGTTCTCAAATAATCAATCACATCACAATGATCATAACAATTCCAATGATCATGAAGCGTAATCTTCAAAGACAAATTTACCACCACAAAGGAAATGGAAAAGAAGTCATCCCTTTGAATTGATCATTGGAGATGCAAATGCTTGTGTCAAAACTAGAAGTGCAACTCAAAATGAATGCTTATATAGTAGCTTCATGTCTCAAGAAGAACTAAAAAGGATTGAAGAAGCCTTGAATGATCTTGATTAGATAATTTCTATGCAAGAATAGTTGAATCAATTTGAAAGAAACAAGGTATGGAAAATGGTGTCCAAACTAAAGAACAAGTCTGTCATTGGTATAAAATGGGTATTTAGAAACAAAATGGATGAATCTGGTACAGTGATAAGGAATAAAGAAAGATCAATGGAAAAGGGCTATTCACATGAAGAAGGCATAGATTTTGATGAAACATTTGCACTAGTTACAAGGTTGGAAACAATCAAAATCTTTCTAGCATATGCTGCTCATGCTAATTTCAAAGTGTATCAGATGGATATGAAAAGTGATTTTCTCAATGGAGAACTAGAGGAAGAAATGTATGTAGAACAACCTCCTAGTTTTATTGATCTTATTCATCCTCGATTTGTATACTATCTTCTCAAGGCACTCTATGGATTGAAACAAGCACCTAGAGCCTGATATGACACATTATCTAAATTCTTGATTGAAAATCACTTCAGAAGAGGTATTGTTGATAAAACTCTCTTTCATAGAAATGTTAGTGGCTCTATGATTCTTGTTCAAATCTATGTAGATGACATTATTTTTGGCTCAACTAATGAGAAACTTTGTCAAAAGTTTGCTAAGTTGATGCAGAGTAAATATGAAATGAGCATGATGGGAGAACTTACCTATTTTCTTGGTTTGCAAGTCAAACAAGTTAAAGATGGTATTTTCATAAATCAAACCAAATATATTTCTGATTTATTAAAGAGATTTGATTTAAATGAATGTTCTTCTGTAAAAACTCCTATGACCACTGCAACTAAACTTGAATTTCATACTAAGGAAGCTAAAGTGGACATTTCAAGTTATAGAGGCATGGTTGGCTCATTACTTTATTTGACTGCAAGTAGGTCAGACATAATATTTGTTTCATGTCTTTGTGCTAGGTTTCAGGCTGATCCTAGAAAATCTCATTTGATTGCAATAAAAAGAATATTCAGATATTTGAAAGGAACACCAAATCTTGGAATTTGGTACCCTAGAGACTCTGGATTTGATCTAATTAGTTATTCAGATGCAGACTATGTAGTTTGCAAAATTGATAGAAAAAGCACCACAGGCACCTGTCAATTTGTAGGAAATAAGCTTGTATCATGGTTTAACAAGAAGCTAAATTCAGTGTCTACATCAACTACAGAGGCTGAATATATTGCAGCTGGAAGTTGTTGTGCACAAATATTATGGATGAGGAATCAACTATTTGACTATGGGTTTAACATGAACAAGATTCCTATTTTCTTTGATAACACAAGTGACATTGCAATAAGAGAAAATCATGTGCAATATTCCCGATCCAAGCACATTGACATAAGGTATCACTTCATTAAGGAACATGTAATGAATGGTATTATTGAATTACATTTTGTCCCTAGTGAAAACAACTTGCAGACATTTTTACCAAACTATTAGATGAATCTACTTTCAATATATTGGTCTGTGATTTAGGTATGCTTAACTATGTTTAATCCATTAAATGTCTGACAAGTTACTTTTTTATGTTACATTTTAGTTTGTAGCCATATACTATGTTAATCTGTTGATTCTTCCATAGTCAATTGATAAACATTTTACAAATCAATGGATAACTAAAGCTATCGACATATAAATATATCAATTGATGATATATTTATTTAACGATGGATAGTGGTACCTGTAGATGGAAAAATTAGTTATCAATCTATGACCTGGAATTTTTAGAGTCCATGTCATCAATCGAACTGTACAATATCTAGATGTTGATTACTTATTTTATCAATTGACCAATACATGCATACCTGTATGTATAACAGTCGATTTCTAAAATTGGTAATTTCTACTTTTTATTTTTCTTCCAACAGTCGATTAAGTTCTATTTTGAGTAAGAAATTGATTGGGAACTCAGTAAATATAAATAGTAAGATTGAAACGTATTTTAATTCTCACTTGCAATTTTACCAACAATTTATCTATCTCTTTCTCTCTCTCAATCTACGAACTCAATATACAACTCTCTCATGCTAAGAACCCTAATATACTTATTCATTATTACTATTTTTGCTTCAACACTAACAATTTTGCCAGTCAATTTATTTCTATATCCACAAACACAATTATGGCTTCATCAAAGAAAGTCTAGTAATCATGATTCTACTATGACCTCAACAACTTTGTCGCTTGCACTATGGTAGAGGAAGCCCCAACAGAATTTTATCTACTAATGGAATTTCTAAGAAGTTCACAACTTAGGAAGCCTGTACTCAATGAAATATATGTCAAATTGGGAAATAAGATTAATAGGTCTAACCATATTTACTATGCTAGATTTATCATGATTATTATTAACCATTTTGTCAAGGATATTGAGTTTGATATGAGTACAAAGTCTTTGGATTTTTGGGTTCAAAACAAAATGGTCTTCAAAGACTTGGTAAGGATCAATCTTCACAGTAATGTGGAATTGATCTATCCACCTTTTGTTCAGGTATTTCTCTCTACCCTTACTTCTTCCAATCCCTAAATTTCTTCGCCTTCTATAGCTATGAAGGGTGTTATCAATGACCCCAACCCTCCTACCCAAGCCACACAACCTATTCTCAAATCCAAATATAAGAAACCAACCTTAACAGGTCCCCAAAAACCTATTGTTACAAAAACAAAGAAAAGAAAAACACTTGTTGTGATAGATAGATTAGAGGAGGATGTAGGTGGTGAGGGAACTGAGGAACATAACAGAACCCAAAAGGATAAGGAGAGTGAGGGTGTGCAGCCCAAACTAATCCACTCCACAGTCTCTCAAAAGACTCTGGATGTTAATAAGAAAATTCCCACATCCCTATTGGCATCCTCCCAAAAGGATGACAATATTGAAAAGATCCCATAACCAGGGGCACAATACCAAGATGGGGACACACAAGCCAAAACCCCAAAATCATATGAAAGGAGAAAGAAAAGAGTCACCTTTGCACATAGGGAAACACACACTACAAAATCACAGGAAACTGTGATGGAGCCTTCTCAAAGTCAGTTTGATGCATCTCATATAAATGATGAGATGCAGCCCCATTCTCTCTCAATTCCAATTCCTTCTATTCTTATTTCCCCACCTCATCAAATTTCTTCAGAAAATATTTTGATAGATAATCAGACATTTTTAAATTCTCCTTCTTTGTTATTCAAGGAGAAGCCAACACTCTTTCTTGAATTTTCTTCCCAGTAAATTCAGGATTCCATCTCACATGTCATTTCAAATGTCAGTTCTCAAATAATTGCCTCAACTGTTTCTACTCAATCAATTGATGTTCCTTCATTAATTAATATTCAGCCATCGACTGATAAGCCATCAATCGATACTCAAGATCAATCGATGGGTATGCATCAATTGATGGATATCCCAAACACTTCGACTGATAATTTCTATACATCAATTGATTTTGCACAAACACTCTTAGAATTGGGTGAGTTGAGAGAGAGGAAGGATTGTAACCTGGAAAAAGGAGAGAGAGTGAGTGAGTTCATTCCTATTTCTTCCAGGAATGAGAGTGAAATACATGAGGGTCCCACCTTAGAAGGTGCACAGGATATGAATGAGGGAGAGGTGAGATTCCATGATGAGATCCTGATGCAAAATAGAGAGATGAGTGAAAGAGATAAATTAATTTTGTTATATGCACGGGAGTTAGAGAATGAATTAATGTCAGCGGAGGAAGGAGTAAAGGAGATGGGGGGAGTCTCTAATGCAGAAGCAAGTGAGAGTGGAGTTAATAAGGACAATGAATATATAGAGGTTGATGCTGGAGAAGTGGATCCAAGTAACTTCATTCATCCTGATCCTAGATATCATAATTTAGCTACTTCATCCAACAGAAATGTAGAGCAAATTCTAGGACTTGAGCACAATGAGCAAAGGACTAGGAATCTGAATGAAAACATTTCCAATACAACAAACACATGTTATATGGCACTTGAAGAGTTAGAAGATTATTCTGATGAAGAGCCATGGATGAGTATAATTGATGGTTCTTTAGATACTGCTGAAACTGAGATTCTTTCTCAATACAGAAGAGCAATGGTGGAAGTAGAAATTGAAGATCCCATTCAAAGGAGAATTGCCAACTGTATGAAGGAGTCATTAAAGCTACAAAAGATCACAGTGACATGAGTGATGAGAGAATTGGAGATAATCAAGGGAACTATTACTTCTAACAAGGATACATTGGAAAGAAGGTTGGATGAGAAGCTTCCATTGAACATTATGGCTCAAATAAAGGATAAGTTGCACAAAGAATCCAAGAATTTTCCAGCCTTGGAAACAAGAGTGGGGTCTCTAGAAAAGAAGATGGATGACATCATTAAAGGTCAGGCTCTATATGCTTCTATTCTTCAAAAATTTCTTGACAGGATGCCACCACCTCCTCAAATTAATAATAACAAAAAGGGGGAGAATGATGCCAAGGAAAAGGATGGTGATTGTGATGGCAAAGGCAGTGGTGGTGTTGGTAAATCAAGTATCATTGGTGGTATTGCAACAAAGGGGGTTACTAAGAATGGGAGCAACAGGGATAGAAAATCTTCAAAGTCATCTAAGTCACCCAAAGATGACTTAGAACAGAAAAGGAAAGATTTGAAGAAGTTTGAAGATGAACTAGAAGCTAGAAGAATTTCTAGGGAAAGAGAAACTCAAGCAATGATTGAGAGGGAAAGGAAAAGAATTGAAGATCTAAAGAAGAACACTGAGTTGGTGACAAAAGCAGCATAAAAAGGAAACTTGGATGAGTTTATTGCTCAGACAAGAATAGTAAATTAAAATACAAAGAAGGTTTCCAAAGAAAGCAATTCAAATAAAGAAACCTTTCTATTGATTGATCTTGAATACCTTGAAGAGAAGAAAAAGGGTAAAGCCATAATGATTGAAGAAGAAAATGAAAAGAAGAAGCCAGTTGGCCAGAAGGTTCTTCAAGGAGCCATTTCCTTAGGAATTTCAGATGTTGTAAGAAGAGAAAAGGAGAATGAAGAAATTGCTAGGCAAATGGAAATTCAATGGAATATAGAAGATCAATTAGCAGAACAACCACTGAGGGAAAAGAGGAAAATAGCTATGGCTAAGAAGAAGACAAGTTATATTCAAGAAAAAATGGTTCAGGAAAACCTCCATGTCAAAGAAGAAGAAATCAAGGAGAAGGTAACAATTGAAGGATATGACATGAAAGGAGTTCCAATGATAAGTGAAAAAGGGTTGACATGAGTAAGAACTCACCCTACAACTTCTAACCAAGATGAATCAATGAGGTTGGAATATGAGAAAGGAGCAAAAATCACTTATTCAATGAAGGTGATAATGAGGCAAAGCTACAATGTCTTGAAGACCATTCTACCTCTACTCAACAGAAGGTACAGACTCAAGACAAGAATTGCGCCATAAATTCAACATCAAATTTCAAAGCTAAGAAGAGCAAAGGTTGAAGCTAAACCAGATTCACTCCTGAAGCTATGAAAGTCTCAAGTCAAGAAGGTGGTGTGGGAGCCAAAAAATGACATGATTTTTTACAGATGTGGAGAGTAACACAATGTTCTTTGATATCTGCAAATATCTGGACAAAATCACAGATGAAGAAATTCACTACCTAATAAGGAAACTTGGAGATACTGATGAAGATGAAGCAATACTGAGGAGTTTCTTCATGAGACAACTAAAGGAAAATGTTGAGAAGAGAAAGAAGAAAAGGTAATTGGATTATGAGGATCATGAAGACATTGGAGCTATTTGCAGAAATTATTCATCAACTGGTACTTCCAAAATTTAAAGTGCTATTTAAATTTCTTGATTCTATCTGAATGAAAATAATTAAGGGTTTTGTTATCATCAAGTAGATTTGTGCTTGATCATGTCATAGACATAAATAGGGGAGATTGTTAGGCATCTACATATAATTTGATGATAACTTTAATCCTAGTATCATAGAAATTTTAAATGATATAACTGATCAATTAATATGAAGATTATAAATATCAATTGATCATGAAACCATTTATCAGTTGAAATGTTTATATGAATCAACTGATAATTTGGATTATAGCATAGGTGTACTTACTCTATTTGAATCGATAAGGTATAATTCAGTTGATATTATTCTCATCAATTGATGTTAGAGTCGATTGATATAGGTCATCAAATGATGTGTAACTTAGACTATCTAATATTAATTATTTGAAGACAGGAAAATATACAAGTGAAGGATGATTAGTTGATATTGAAGCATCGATGGATAGAAGATCAATTGAAAAAGCCAAGTCAAGTATTGAAGACTATCAACTGATATGAAGACCCATCAAATGATATATCGATTGATAACATCTATCAATCGATAAGTCATAATTTATCAATCGATGGATATAAAGATCAATCGAAGAAAAATATCAGTTGATGGATAAAAGGAAGAATCAATTGATATGCTTAACAGTAAATTATCAATTGATTGAAACAACACAAGTTGACAAATTGACAGATAAAAGCACACATATGGAAGACAATCTATGATGACTGTGAAGACTCAAGTTGAAGCTGTCTTTCCAAGACTGAAGACTTTTCCCAAAATGGAAAAGGGCAAACAGGAAAGATAGATTAGAAATAATCCTAGTTTAGATTAATTGTTTTATACTCTTTCTAGGTATTGTAAATACACTTGTAGTATATAAACAAGTGTGGTAGCATTACTAGAAATATACAAGTTAGACAATATTTCTTGAATCAACTGTTCAGCCTTAGAGCACTTTGTAAGAACAGTTGATTTATTTTCTAACCTTGTAAAAACGAAGCTAGGTTTTGTTAACCTACAAAAATTGAGCAAATATACACTGATAGAAAAACCAATCCATCAGTAATTTTAAAACATCTTTGTTCAATTTAATTTTCAGTTTTATTTGTTCATATATATATATATATATATATATATTCTTTTAAACACTCAAACTTTAAGAACAAACATAAAACAGAAAAAGTTTTGGTGTTTTGTATTCAACCCCCCTTGTACAAATCATATTGATATTGTTCTGGGAAATAACAATGCCTCTAGTAAGTAAATCTCTTGATCCATACCCCTATTTGCGTAGAATTAATTCATGATATCGTCCGATTACATAAATCAATAATTAAAACATATCAATTAGAATTATACATAACCAATTAAACTACTGTGAAAATCATGTCAGTATTATTGTACACATATGGTTTCCCCTTAAATCTTAAAAACAACTACTCGCTAATAGTTAAACATGTAAAAAAAAACTAAGACAATAAAGGAACATAATCAAACTAATAAGAATCAAGAAAAGAATTGGATAAGAAAACCATCAATTTTCCATGTCATAAGGAAAAGTCATGGCCTCTCTCCATCTCCTTCTAACCCTAATAATATCCATAATCTAATCTAATCATAACATCTAATAATATTTAATAATCTGATATGTATCTAATATATAAAGTATTTTAATGCTTTAGAACAAATATCAGTAGGTTTCCTTAATTGAATGGGATTCTTCAGTTAAAATTTGTAGTTCTGTTTGTTAGGGATAAGATGATCCGTTAGAGGATTGCGTCATCGCAAACCAAGATAAAAAAAATTGTGTGTGCTCTATTTCTTTTATCTCTCTTTATTTTTCGCACTTGATTTACTTGTTGACTAGTAACTATTATAAAAAGAGAAAAGAAAATTTTAAAATGCCAAATTCTAATTTTTAAAAGGGTATTAAGCTATTCAACCCCCCTTTTAACTAATATCACCCATTATTTGGGACCTAACAATGTATTAATTTTGTTAATGATTATTTTTATTTTATATGCATATTATTAAATAATTAAGATAATGTCATTAAATGTTTTCTATTAGTTGTATTTTTACTTTAAATTTACTAATAAGAAATATATATCTAAAGTTAATAATATAACATATTTTATAATATATTATTTTTTCAAATTATAATATAGTATATATTATAATTTAATTAATATTAACAAAAAATGTATAAGTTTAATACAATCAAAAAATAAATGAGTACAAAAAATACGAAGTTAATTCTTAAATGTCCACAAATATGTGTTCACGAATTTCTTTCTAACTATACGAATTATGTTCACGAACATTATAATCGAATTTGTTCGCAAACTATATTCACGAACATGTTCGTGAACTATATTCACGAACATGTTCGCGAACATTATAATCGAACTTGTTCGTGAATTTTTGAGCCGAACTATGTTGTGCTCAAGTTCCACTCATTTGTGAACCGAACCTAAAAATTATGTTTATGTTCGACTCGTTTACAAATCGAACCGAACACAAATCGAATTGTTTTTAGCCAAATACTGAACTGTTCATGAGCGTATCAGCTCATTTAAAGCCCTAACTTAGACTATCAATGGATAATTGACTTAGACAATATTGTTACCAATAAACCATATTATCAGTTGATGAAAAGTGAACCTCAACAAATAATTGGTTATCTAGTCAATGGTTTTTTATAAAACATATATTCATTGACTAGTTACAATTTAAAACATAAAATCATGATTCTAATTGCTAAGTTATCATCGAACTATATAATTCAAAACAATCTCCCCATATTTATGTCTGTGAAATCTATAGGCATAAATCAGGTTGATGATAACCAAACATTAGATAATTTTAAAAGATAAATAGAATGATGACTTACTATAGTGGTTAATCAAGAACAGTTATAAATACCATTTAGAGATTCCTCTTGCTAGAATGAACTTGTCTTCAAGTCTTCATTCTTCTATTTCTTCTTCTTGTCCTCATTCCTCTTCATCTGATTTACAAGTATCTATCTAAGCCATTTTTCAACTTCATCTACTTCAGGCAATTGATTTGAAAGATAACTTAGCTCCATATTTGACAGTACCTCCAAATACGTTACAATGTCTAAGTATCTTGAAACTCCTTTTATGTCTTTATAAATCATCGTATAACAGGGCTCCATCAACACCTGATTTTCACACGATTCCGCATCTTCAAGGGCCTTCTCTCGATTAATTTAGTTACTTTCTTCCCAAGTTTAGAAATTTGCCACATGATTTCACCCTGTCACTGTCTTAGCAAAGTGAAATTTTGTGTTAATTAATGGTAGAATCTTCTTTAGAGTGAAATAGTCTTTCTCCATAATTTCTTCAATGGATAAATCATCCTTTTCCCATCTTCATACTCCAGCATGATGCATTCATGATATGTTCCAGATGCTTGATGAACTTTGCAAGAAATTATCCATTTAGTCCTTACATTTGACTCAAATATGAAGTCATGTGATTGCAATTCTATTTCCCCTTGTTGACCCTTTTCTTCAATCTATGCTTGATCTCGATTCTCCACTGTTACTCTTCTTGGGCCTTTTAGGCTTCTTGCTGGAGTGCTTGGCACCTCTTTGTTAGGTTCTCATCATTTTGGCCTTCCTCTCTTTCAAGTTCCACATCAATTTGAGAAGCTTACTGAAATGAATCTTTTTCATCAATTTTCATTTTTTTCTTTTTTGCTTAGCATTCCACCGACAATTTCTCCATTCATTAGCTTTTGGCTTTCCATTATGGACTGCCTGAAGAGCTTATTTTCATTTTCTGGCCTCATTAAGCCCTTACCATATCTTTTCTCCACCACTCCATCTTGAACAACTTCAACTTGTGGCTTCTTGCTTAATGATCCTCCAGCTTCTTTTCTAGATTCCACCAATCTAGTTTCTGGTCTTGGTAGAGGGATTACTATTGTTTTTCCTTTCTAAACTTCTTGAGAAACAACAACTACAATCATTTTTGTCTCATTCTTCATTTGCTCCACCATTTTATTTCATTCATTGATCTTGGCTTGAATATCTCTTTCTCTTTCAGTCCATCTGGATTCTATGACATAAGTTCATTCAATGTTGGCTTCTGTACTTCTCCTTGGCTTCTATGACATCAAGGTCGTTCAATGTTGGCCTCTGTACTTCTCCTTGTGCTTTAGCAACAGGAATTACAAGCTTCTTTGGCACTACTTCATGAGATGATTCCTTTGTCTCTATGTTTTTAAGGTTGTAATATATCAATATATACAGAAGTTGAATAATTTCAGTTGTTAAATATTTTTAAAACTTTTTTAACTAAAATATTTATGATTTAATTTATAATATAAAATTTAATATTTTAATATTTTTTAATTTAAAACTTTTTATAAATTTTTTTGGTTGAATGTTTTTTTATATAAAAATTTTATCATTTATTTTATAATTTTGTAATATTATCTTATGTCAATTAATATATATTCACATTGGTTATTAATCGCGGCTGGTAATAAACTTTTATTATAATCCTGACCGTTTATAACTCAATCCAACGGTTAAAAATGACATGTTATAAAAAGGGTTAAATATTATTTTGGTCACTGATTGCGTTCAGATGTATCAAATAGGTGACTGATTACAAATTTGACTCATTTTGGTCACTGATTGTGTCCAGATGTATCAAATAGGTGACTGATTGCAAATTTGACTCATTTTGGTCACTGATTGCACAAATTTGACTCATTTTGGTCACTGATTGCACAATTTGACTCATTTTCGTCGGCAAATTTTCAAGGTGGCCGGAAAACTGAAATGAGTCAAATTGTGCAATCAGTGACCAAAAGGAGTTAAATTTGTGCAATCAGTGACCAAAATGAGTCAAATTTGCAATCAGTCACCTATTTGATACATCTGGACGCAATTAGTGACCAAAATGAGTCAAATTTGTAATCAGTCACCTATTTAATACATCTGAACGCAATCAGTGACCAAAATGATATTTACCCCGTTATAAAAATAGGGTAACACTCCACTGCAAACTTTTTAGCGTGAGAACTATGAAAATTTTATTAAATTCTGTAAAACCATAATAAAAAATGAAAAAAAATCGTGCAGAACAATAATTTTATTTACAAAACTATAATAAAAAGTTTATCTAGACATTTTTTTTGCATTTTTTATTATGATTTTGCAAAATTTAATGAAAGTTTTCACGATTCTCACGCTAAAAAAATTTCACCGATTGTTACCCTATAAAAATAATTCCTGACTAACACCTAACAGGAATCGGTGCCCTTTTCATAGAGTCACATAAAACACTTAAATAAAAGATGAATAAAAGGCATTATTCATCTTGCATTGTGATTCCCAAATCAGCATTGCCAAAGGTCTTGGCTTATATATATACACTTAAGGGAGGAGTAAGTATTACAGTTGATACACTTAAGAGAGACTGACCCTAGTTAGAGAGATAGTAGTATCTAGAAGACAAGTGATCATGAATACGAAGATGTGCCTTGTTGATATATTTCAAAGAGGGAGGAGGAACATGCATGAACAAAGAGTTGCCTCCAAAAATATCACCAAATTTGCATTGTACTTCCTTCAATCTTTTTACAAATTTAGACCATGAAACTGCAACAATCTTCTCTTTCTTTCTCATCAACAATTTTTTCAAGCTCGGAATCTTAATTTTTAGTTTCCTCCTAATGTGAAATTTCCTATAACTTGTACGCCACCTGATTTTTTGTAGGTTCTTAGACTCATTCCCGGTGTGCGCGAGATCATCGAACCATTCGTGATTTTCTAGTCTTTGGTAAGAGTTTTTGGAGGCCATCTCAACTAGCTAGATGAGATTATTGTAGGTTTTGGTGTTTTAATGGTGTTGGTTCGATGCTCTCCCCTATATGCAAGCTAAGAAAATTTCGAGAGTTGAAGTTAAATGGACACGTAAATTTATATGTGAGAAAAGCTAGCGGAGCTTTGGATACAATTAAGAAATTTCGAGAGTTGAAGTTAAATGGACACGTAAATTTATGTGGGAAAAGCTAGAGGAGCTGTGGATACACTTAAGAAAACAGTTGAGAATTGAGATGATAAACAAGACTTTGAGTCTTTGAGTTCTTTTATTTCAAAATAAATGTTACAATTACTTTTTTATACCGTTTTTATTTTAAAAATTATGATTTTTTATTTTTTTTATGAGAAATGTCCACTTAATATTTATATTAGTAAAAATTAAAATTTAATAATTCTAACTATATAATAAAAACTCTTTAAATACGTGTCAAAAAGTCAAACCGCTATTTTACTATTTTGAAAAAGAGGGAATAGTTTTTTGGCTGGTGTGATTCCTGATTTCTGGCATCAAAGTCAGATGATCGATGAAAATAATTGTGTCATTGCTTTTCATCTTTGTGTTCCACTGCCTCAAGGAGCATATAAAGAAATGACTACGCACGGGAGGTGAGTGTTAGCAAGCATTTTTCATTTCTTTTTCTGATTTATGTCTCTATCTCTTTCAAATATTATCACAAATAATATATTTTAATGCAATTTATTTATTAAAAAAATAATTATTGTCAAAAGAATGTTATCCAGTTATTTTGTTAAACCTAATGAATAATGGATATAAATTATTGAAATAAGCGCAGATTTCCATCAATTATTTATGTTACATGACCATATATGATTCGACATTAATTTATCGTGTCGTGTTACTGTTATAGAGAGAAATAATATTTTTTTATTGAATAACATATAAAACTTATCTGGTAAAATTTAGTAACAGTTTTTGAAAAAATAAATTTAATCTAAAAATTGCATTTAGATCAAACATGTCCTTATACTTTTTCTAAACTAAAAAAATTATCTTTACATGTTTTACCATAAAAAAATTTCAAAATTTTTTTTTTTATAATATATCTCAAAATATACGCACATCAAAAAATTTTTATTAATTTTTTATCCTAATAACACATCAATTTTTAACACAATCTCAATCTCGTTCTGAGCCTAAATTTTTAAAGTTCGAATTGATGGACGAAATAATCATTGAGAGGCTAATATTTGGCGGTGAAACATGGCAACAATTGAGCCTAATGGCATAGCCCATGTCAAGTTTGGCCATGTGTTCGGGCTGCACATATAAATATTCAAGTTGGGCACGACAAATGCGCTTTCTTTTCCCGCTATTCTAGCTTTCCTTCCTGTTCCACAAATTCACCTTCTCATCATAAGCTTGCAACACCAATGCAAAAATGAACACTGCATGCATAGTTATATAAAACTACACTATATCAATTCTTATATGTTTCTGCACACTCCTACATTGATATAAAATTTAAACACTAGTCACTCCTTTAAGGTAATAATCAATTCTTTTCTCTTTTAATCTCGAGCTACCTAGGTTTTTTTATTTGATCATTAACATTTTTTTTTGATGTAGATGATAAATTCTGAAAGCGGTGGAGGATCAGCGTTCGATAATCGACATTCGGATCGATCAAATAGTATATTAACACAAGAGGTTTCGACTAAGCAGCCTTTTATTATTGGTATGGGGATTTAATTTGTGAGATTATGATTTTATTGTTCTTGGAAATGTTGTTATACTGATTTATTATTTTGTGCCTTAGGTGTTGCTGGAGGAACTGCCTCGGGCAAAACAACTGTTTGCAATGTGATTATATCGCGGCTTCGTGATCAAAGAGTTGTTCTTTTCAATCAAGTAATCTCCTGTCTTTTTGTACATATTTAACTGCTTCTGTTGCATATTTATTCTAAATTTCTAATATATTGTTCGATTGTGAGTAAATAAGCAATGGCTATTTCGCTATTTAAGAACTATTTTCCCATTTTTCTTGCTTTTCACTTCACAGTGAGTTCCATGAAATTCCACAGAATAACCTTTGTCTGTCATTTGACTTATACTTAGCAGATTATGTTTGAGTCCTTCAACCATAGCTACTTTCTCAATGATGACATTTCCAATCACAATGTTGCCATATCCCAGTGTTCTTCCTATGTTGCCATTTCCATAAGATACTGCTGGGCCAGCCTTCTCCTCAAACTCTGAAAGCAGGGATTTATTTGCAGTCATATATGCAGAACATCCACTATCAATCACTAGAATGTTCTTCCTGTTTCCCTGCAATCAGTAAATGTAATTTAATTAGTAGTTATGGGGACCCAAACTAGTTTGGGTCCTTTCTTTGAAAACTTGTTAACTTTTGCAGCAGAAGTTCTTTTGTCAGTGTTTGTATTAACATAGTTTACATGATCAGAGTTTGCATTCACAGAGTTTGTACTGTCAGAGTTTACACTCCTCTTATCATATTTTATCACATATATCTGCTTGACAGTATGTTTTGGAGAAATATTTATTTGAGGTTGTGGTTCATAACAGTTGTAATACAACCTATGTTATTCTTTGCATGTATAAATGGAATGCCATAAACTACCACAATGAAAACATGGATGATATCTTGTTTGTTTTCTAGCCTCAAAACTAGGTCTTTCAGGTTCTTTCTTTTTCCTTTATTTGCTGTCAATAGCAAGGTGATTAGAATTACCACAAGTAAAACAGATTTTCCTAGGAGCATCAGGGATATTCATGTAATTATTCTCCTTAGTAATTCCTATTTTACCATTCCTATTTCTTTTCACCTTTTTAGTTTTATTAGTGACTGCCTTCAACTTTTCTATAAGTTGCTTCTGTGAAAGTAACCCTATATTTACCTTTTTAGAATCTGACACACTATTGTTTTTAGAGCTTTCAGCAGATTTAGTTTTCTTGAAATCACTAGCTCTAACAAATTTCACAGGTTCACTCAGTGTTCTTTTTGTATGTGCTTTAGTGTGTGTTTCTTTGTCAGATTCATATCCTAAAGCAGAAGTCCAATTTTTATTAGTCAACATTTGTTGGACTTTCTTTCCAGAGTTTGTCCAAACTCTAAAGGTTTCCTTTTCTTTTGCTATTTCAGTTTTTAAGTACTCAACTTGAATTTCTAATTGTGTTTGCATGTGAATAGCATTATCAAGGTCTTTCTTAATGTTTAACATATCAGAGTTTTCAGATTCAAGCATGTTATTCCTAGCAGTCAGAGTTTGTATCTCAGATTTTAATCTCTCATTTTCTAGAGTTTGGGATTTAAAACTAACATGCAAAGATCTAAGAAAAGACTTTAATTCACAGATATTATCAGTTTGAAAATTGAAAACAGAGTCTGGTACCTTTTCAGAGTTTAAGATGGCAGCATCAGAGTTTGCCATGAGAGCATAGTTAGTTTCTTCTTCAGAGTCTGAGGAATCCATCCAGTCTTTCTTTGATGTGATGAGAGCTTTCCCAGATTCCTTGCTTCTGCACTCAGTAGCAAAGTGCCCCATCTTATTGTACTTGTAACACTTGATCTTTGACTTATCAAGAGTTTTTGATTTTCCATCTCTATCTTCTCTCTTTCTGAATCTGTCTTTCTTGTCTGACTCACCATGTTTTTCTGAAAGTTTCCTTGCTTCTTAAATTTTCTGTATTTCTTAAAGCTTTTGACAAACATAGCAAACATCTCCATCATGTCAGTGTCTGAAGAGTCATCAGAGTTTATATCAGAGTTTGCTTCAAACTCTGATTCACTGCTTTCCTTGATTACAACTTTTCCTTTTCTTGTTGAGGTTTTAAGGACTTTTTGTGTAGGTTCTTCAATCTGGGCCTCAACATTCAAGGTAATAGATTTTTCCTTGCTACTTTTCCTGTTTCTTCTTTGCTGTAATTCCAAGTCATGAGTCTTCAGTTTTCCATAGACCTCATCTAAAGACATCTTATCTAAATCAACTCTGTCTCTAATCAAAGATGTCTGCAGATCCCATTCTTCTGGAAGAGCCCTAAGAAACTTTGTGTTTGAGTCTTCGTTATCATACACTTTATCTACTAATGCCAAGTTGTTCAACAGAGTTAAGAATCTGTCACAGATATCTGTGAGAGACTCATTCTGTTTAGCTTCAAAATATTCATACTCTTGGATAAGTACAGATCTCCTATTTTTCTTGATTTCCCTGGTTCCTTGACATTGAACCTCTAGAGCATCCCCGATCTCTTTTGCTGTCTTGCATGCTATTACCCTGTTGGACATTACAGAGTCAAGACTGTTATGCAATATGTTCCTTACCTTGGCATCTTTGAGGACTTCTTGCTTTTCCTCATTGGTCCATTCTTTCTTATCCTTTAATGTATAATATTCAGGAACTTGTCTTCCTTCTACAACAGTTGCAGGCACCAGTTTTATTGAAAGATACTGGCCTTCATTGATCCTGTCCAGATAGTCAGGGTCTGTAGCTTCTAGGAACATTAACATCTTAACCCTCCATGTAGGGTACTCAGCCTTCTTCAATATTGGAATCCTGATGCTTTCATACTTGTTGCCAGACATGATTATTTGATCTTTTTAATTGTAATTAACTGCCTGCTCTGATACCAATTGTTTCCCAGATAATCAATCTATTACAGAAGGGGGTTGAATGTAATAGTACCAACTAATCGATGATGAACACAAGTATGTAGAATGGAATACTGTTTTGTATTAATAATGAATTTGAATACAAAACTCTCTCAAGAAATATTGTTCTTAAGAGCTGCAAGGTTACAATAATAATGCTTTAAAAAAAACGTGTTTTTGATTATAACCTATCTCTGTGTTTATATAGACACAGCTACAAATACAATTATAAATCAGAATGGAAATAGAATAGCTT
Organism: Oenanthe sinensis; assembly: GCA_028671895.1. NCBI lineage: Eukaryota > Viridiplantae > Streptophyta > Magnoliopsida > Apiales > Apiaceae > Oenanthe > Oenanthe sinensis. The sequence goes on along the minus strand of CM053801.1, from coordinate 36,690,238 downwards.
TAACAAGATAATTTAGACTTGCACTCGAATTCCTTCTTACTATCCAATTCGGACTCTGATTTGTCTGTTTCATTTTCTGATAAACTCTGATACTAATCTCTGTCGGTTGTCTGTTTGAGTATTCTCTGATGATGTAAACTCTGACCAACAGCTTCCTTAATCTCTGATGACGTCAGCACAAACTCTGATCTGATATTCTCTGACAATCATCAGTGTTTGCATTCCTAACATAAAACTTTTTATAAATTTTTTTGGTTGAATGTTTTTTTATATAAAAAATTTATCATTTATTTTATAATTTTGTAATATTATCTTATGTCAATTAATATATATTCACATTGGTTATTAATCGCGGCTGGTAATAAACTTTTATTATAATCCTGAACGTTTATAACTCAATCCAACGGTTAAAAATGACATGTTATAAAAATAGGGTAACATTCCACTGTAAACTTTTTAGCGTGAGAACTATGAAAATTTTATTAAATTCTGTAAAACCATAATAAAAAATGAAAAAAATCATGCAGAACAATAATTTTATTTACAAAACTATAATAAAAAGTTTATCTAGACATTTTTTTTTGCATTTTTTATTATGATTCTGCAAAATTTAATGAAAGTTTTCACGATTATCACGCTAAAAAAATTTCACCGATTGTTACCCTATAAAAATAATTCCTGACATACACCTAACAGGAATCGGTGCCTTTTCATAGAGTCACATAAAACACTTAAATAAAAGATGAATAAAAGGCATTATTCATCTTGCATTGTGATTCCCAAATCAGCATTGCCAAAGGTCTTGGCTTATGTATATACACTTAAGGGAGGAGTAAGTATTACAGTTGATACACTTAAGAGAGACTGACCCTAGTTAGAGAGATAGTAGTATCTAGAAGACAAGTGATCATGAATACGAAGATGTGCCTTGTTGATATATTTCAAAGAGGGAGGAGGAACATGCATGAACAAAGAGTTGCCTCCAAAAATATCACCAAATTTGCATTGTACTTCCTTCAATCTTTTTACAAATTTAGACCATGAAACTGCAACAATCTTCTCTTTCTTTCTCATCAACAATTTTTTCAAGCTCGGAATCTTAATCTTTAGTTTCCTCCTAATGTGAAATTTCCTAGAACTTGTACGCCACCTGATTTTTTGTAGGTTCTTAGACTCATTCCCGGTGTCCTCGAGATCATCGAACCATTCGTGATTTTCTAGTCTTTGGTAAGAGTTTTTGGAGGCCATCTCAACTAGCTAGATGAGATTATTGTAGGTTTTGGTGTTTAAATGGTGTTGGTTCGATGCTCTCCCCTATATGCAAGCTAAGAAAATTTCGAGAGTTGAAGTTAAATGGACACGTAAATTTATATGTGGGAAAAGCTAGAGGAGCTGTGGATACAATTAAGAAAACAGTTGAGAATTGAGATGATAAACAAGAGTTTGAGTCTTTGAGTTCTTTTATTTCAAAATAAATGTTACAATTACTTTTTTATACTGTTTTTATTTTAAAAATTACGATTTTTTATTTTTTTATGAGAAATGTCCACTTAATATTTATATTAGTAAAAATTAAAATTCAATAATTCTAAGTATATGATAAAAACTCTTTAAATACGTATCAAAAAGTCAAACCGCTATTTTACTATTTTGAAAAAGAGGGAATAGTTTTTTGGCTGGTGTGATTCTTGATTTCTGGCATCAAAGTTAGATGATCCATGAAAATAATTGTGTCATTGCTTTTCATCTTTGTGTTCCACTGCCTCAAGGAGCATATAAAGAAATGACTACGCACGGGAGATGAGTGTTAGCAAGCATTTTTCATTTTTTTTTTTCTGATTTATGTCTCTATCTCTTTCAAATATTATCACAAATAATATATTTTAATGCAATTTATTTATTAAAAAAATAATTATTGTCAAAAGAATGTTATCCAGTTATTTTGTTAAACCTAATGAATAATGGATATAAATTATTGAAATAAGCGCAGATTTCCATCAATTATTTATGTTACATGACCATATATGATTCGACATTAATTTATCGTGTCGTGTTACTGTTATAGGGAGAAATAATATTTTTTTTATTGAATAACATATAAAACTTATCTGGTAAAATTTAGAAACAGTTTTTGAAAAAATAAATTTAATCTAAAAATTGCATTTAGATCAAACATGTCCTTATACTTTTTCAAAACTAAAAAAATTATCTTTACATGTTTTACCATAAAAAAATTTCAAATTTTTTTTTTTATAATATATCTCAAAATATACGCACATCAAAATTTTATTATTAATTTTTTATCCTAATAACACATCAATTTTTAACACAATCACAATCTCGTTCTGAGCCTAAATTTTTAAAGTTCGAATTGATGGACGAAATAATCATTGAGAGGCTAATATTTGGCAGTGAAACATGGCAACAATTGAGCCTAATGGCATAGCCCATGTCAAGTTTGGCCATATGTTCGGGCTGCACATATAAATATTCAAGTTGGGCACGACAAATGCGCTTTCTTTTCCCGCTATTCTAGCCTTCCTTCCTGTTTCACAAATTCACCTTCTCATCATAAGCTTGCAACACCAATACAAGAATGAACACTGCATGCATAGTTATATAAAACTACACTATATCAATTCTTATATGTTTCTGCACACTCCTACATTGATATAAAATTTAAACACTAGTCACTCCTTTAAGGTAATAATCAATTCTTTTCTCTTTTAATCTCTAGCTACCTAGGTTTTTTATTTGATCATTAACATTTTTTTTGTATAGATGATAAATTCTGAAAGCGGTGGAGGATCAGCGTTCGATAATCGACATTCGGATCGATCAAATAGTATATTAACACAAGAGGTTTCGACTAAACAGCCTTTTATTATTGGTATGGGGATTTAATTTGTGAGATTATGATTTTATTGTTCTTGGAAATGTTGTTATACTGATTTATTATTTTGTGCCTTAGGTGTTGCTGGAGGAACTGCCTCGGGCAAAACAACTGTTTGCAATGTGATTATATCGCGGCTTCGTGATCAAAGAGTTGTTCTTTTCAATCAAGTAATCTCCTGTCTTTTTGTACATATTTAACTGCTTCTGTTGCATATTTATTCTAAATTTCTAATATATTGTTCGATTGTGAGTAAATAAGCAATGGCTATTTCGCTATTTAAGTTTACTTTGTAGATAAACTGTGCAACTCTGATATACAATAACAAGAAATGGCAGAACACATAACCAGGTGGTGCTGGGCCGGTGGCCTACAAAATCAATAGAATTTTTTTCTTATTTTTTCCAGCCTTGCTGGATTGTTTACAGTACTTTTTTTGAACCCCCTATTATAATTACTTTTAGCCCCGGCTCTGCCAATAAAGTTAATGTGTGATAAACTGGTTCATATCTCGAGGCCTTTTTGAAATTGGGTCAAGTCCAACTCAAAGTTCCAAGCACTTGGCAGTAGTACTCCACCTTATATACAAAACTAAATTTTCTACATGACTCGATGTGGGGCTGAGGTGTTATATGTGGTACCAATATATTGCTTATATATATGAACAGGATATGTCTCCTTGCTAGAAAACCACCTTACAAGGAACCTCCATTGCAACACTAATGACATAAAAGTCACACACTGGTTCTTTGACGTCTTTTATTTTACCGCGATAACTAGAAGGCATAACTGGAAATGGGAATTTCGTAAAAATATTTAAAAAGTAAGATATGTTGTAGGACGACATAAAACATGAAAACAGATGAGATTGAACAATATGAATATGATGTGATCATGTCATTCGTAAGATGGAAGGAAAGCAATTTTGTTTATTTGGTAGAACAGAAGAAGGGTGCGCATATATGTATGTCACGGCTAAATTTCATTATAGTACCACCCAATTTCATTCCTTCCAAATTATTACAATGTTTGGGTGGTTTTTTATTTAAAAAAATTTGAATGCTTGGGTGGTTTTTTATTTAAGAAAATTTGAATGTTTGGGTGGTTGACATATAAGCATAATGTTAAAGCTTATTTCAATATGCAAATAATTGCTACAAGTATCTAATTTCTCTAACAAGGGTTTGCTCATTCTATTCTTGTAATTTACTTCTGCCATCTTCTTTCAACAATTCATTGTGTCTTCTCTGATCACTATTATTCCCTTGTTACCTCAAACAATCACTTACAACCTCCACTCTGTAAAATAAAACATTTTCTTATTATACTGGGTATTGTTTGGTTTGGTTTGATTTATACAGAGGATGGGGAATATGCGGAGGAATAGAATTCTAGAGTACAAATATCTTTTGGAACAAAATGCATATATAGGTTTTGTACAGAGCCAGTACTAGACAAAACTTTATACTGTTAAAGATGCAGAATAGCAAATTCAAATATTCCTAAACTTAATCATGTCGTATTCCAATTGCACTCTTGGCGAGAAATTCGATAAGTATTAGACTACGGGTCATATGCTCATATCACTGCATGTAACATTGTTTCCTTTACTTGTCTCTCATGTTTCCATACCTTAGAAATTGCACTTATCTGCAGTTTTTGATATAAATCGATCTTATTATGGTTATTCAGGACTCATTTTATCACCCACTGACTGATGAGCAATTAAAGAAAGTACATGATTACAACTTCGATCATCCAGGTAGCCTCATTCATAATTTAATGTTTTTAGGACTGATCAGGATTTGGATATCATCTATTGTGCTTATTTGGTAACGAGGCATTTTTTACATCCTTTACACTGCATCTTTTCCTTTCAGATGCCTTTGATGTGGAGCTCCTACTCTCTTGCACTGAAACATTAAAGAGTGGAAAAGCAGTTAGCATCCCAAATTATGATTACAAGAGGCACAAGAACGTTGAACCATCACGGACGGTACTATCTTGCATTCATAAAGTTGGCTTGCCAAATGGAAGCATAGCTGCAAATTACGAATCAATAATGAAGTTTACTTCCTGTCTTCTTTTGATACATGATGTCACTTTCAGAACCAAAAAGCTGGATTCTTTTGAAATAAAATAGCATTTTTGTCTATTTTCTGCCTACATGATATTATATATCATAATTGTGGTTCAATTAATAATAAAGTGCAGGTTAACCCCTCAGATGTCATCATTATAGAAGGCATTTTGGTTCTTCATGATCATCGTGTACGTGACCTCATGAGCATGAAAATATTTGTTGATACAGGTTTCTTCTGTCGTCTATGATTAGTTCTCACTATTTGAATTTATGTTTCTCTGCCCGTTTATAATAAGATGAAAATTATTATAATTGCCAAGTAGGTAATGTTTTAATACATATATTTCTGGTCCTTTGTTAATTATATAAAACAAAAGAGAGTGCAAGAGAAAATGTTCATAATTGTATAGAATCGAACATTATGCAAACCCCAACAAAGCTAATAAAGTTTAATCAAATTTAATTCAAAGAAAAACTTTGAAACCGCAAGGTTGACTGATTAGCAGGTTCTCTCAGACAGCAGTTAGATAAAAAAAAACTTATGTGAATTTTTTAAGGAGATGAACGTAAACTCTTTTAAAAATCTCCAGAAGTCCATTTCCCAATCACATCAATGATGAGGTTAAAAAATTTTTATTTCTTGATGAGTTGATTCATGCTGATATATCAATTGTTACCATCACAACTAAGTTCTGCAGATTCTGATTTGCGGCTTGCAAGAAGAATTCAGCGGGACACTGTCAATAGGGAAAGAGATATTCAGTATGTACTTGATCAAGTAAGCACAGTAGATTTCAATATTTTCTGCATAACTACCATGTAAAGACTACTTTGTCATTAATTTTTGTTGTAGATGTGACCTATTACATATAAGATAGTAAGCATATTACCGCATCACCACACCTGATGCTTTTAAATGCTTCCAGTCTGATGCATGTCAGATTCACCAAAATGTTCACTCTATATGGCATCCTACTATTAGAATGATAAGCTTATTATGTTGTTAGAGACTGGAAGATACTTTTCACCATCACCTAATTATAGTTGTTCATTTTCAGCTACCCCTTACTATCATGCATAGAAGTGGATTATAACTAAACAATTAGTGTCATGCAGTTATGTAAAACTTATCAACTTCTGATTTATCATTTATGTATTTAGATTCAGGTCTGGCAAATATATAACCGCCATATGTTCTCTGATATGCAGTATGATAAATTTGTGAAGCCTAGTTTTGAAGAATTTATCCTTCCATCAAAGAAATATGCCGATATCATTATCCCTCGGGGATCAGATAACGATGTTGCAATTGACCTGATAGTACAACATATTTTTACTAAGCTTGGACAGCACAATTTATGTCAAATTTATACAAATCTATTTGTCATACAGTTAACAAATCAGGTAACTATCAGCTTCATGATTTTTATCTGATGTATAGGTTTGTACTAGGCCTCTCTTTGCACTCGGAAATACTTCAGATGTATTCATGAGAGTGAATTGAATTCAACTTTTCTTTTTATCAGATACGTGGGATGCACACACTCGTCCGTGATGTTAAAACAACAAACCATGACTTCGTCTTTTATGCAGATAGACTAATTCGCTTGGTATTTAGTCTCATTTGCATTACTTTTAAAAGTCGAAATCATTTTTCATGTAATATGGAATGAACAAGATTTGATGTTATAGGTTGTAGAGCATGGTCTAGGTCACCTACCATTTGCCGAAAAGCAGATTACTACTCCTACAGGTATGTATACAACCATAACATGCTTCCATGTCTAAACAGAAAATATACTGCATTGTGAATTACGCAGATATTCTGCATTGTTAATCACTTATTAACTTCTAAATTTTACATATTTATTTTAAGATATCAGTTGATCTCGAGGTCAAAGTTAAACAACTGAAAATGCAGATATCTTTTTATGAAGCCTTCAGATGGCCACATTTGAAGAGAAAACTTTTGTAAAATCTAAAGAGTCTTTAATGGGGGTAAGGGAGGATGAAACCATTTGCACTTGTAGCCATGGATCAGTAATTTAAGAAGATAGAACAGCTGGATCCTCAGAATATGTCTTGCCGATAGCTTTTTGCTTGCAATCTACATTCTAATATATAAATATGATGTAAATCACTATATATAGTATTAAGCTATTCCCGCGCTGTTTAAGTGAATTCTTTGGTCATCTGACTCAATGCAGGATCTATATATACCGGAGTTGTTTTCAATAAAAGGCTGTGTGGAGTCTCGGTTGTCAGAAGGTATCGGTTATTAACTTATTATAGTTTTGTAATGAAGCAGAAAATTTTTTCTGCAACGAACCATGCATATTATTAGTGAAACAATACATGCTTGTATTGCAGTAGCATAAACGTACTAGCTAGCCCTCCAATAACCAATTTAGCTGATACTTATTGTAGAATAATCTAGCAATAGAGTCAGAAACACATATATAAGCCGATTGTAAACAAAACCAAACCAAACATACACAGTGTTTATTGATCGTAGAGCGGGGTCTGGGGAGGGTGAGATTTATGCTGACCTAACCTCTACTAGAGTGGCTGTTTTGGTAGAGACTCTCGGCTTGAATATAACAAAAGCAGTAGCAGTAAAATCAGTTCAGTAGCAGTCAGCAATAAAGAAGAAATATATGCAGTAAAGCCAACTATTAGTATTATACAAGGCTTAAATGGTTATACAGTCACTGAACTCAAGTTCAACTTGCAAGTAGGTCATCGAACTGAAAACTTGCATTTAGGTGATTAAACGAGAGATAATATGCTGAAAGGTAATTAAATGTAAATAAACTTCTACAACCATTAAATACCTTTGACTTTTAATAGAACTTCATAAAATTATGCCATGTTAGCTACTAACTCAGCTAGCAGGTAAGAAATGATATGTAATTTGACCCTATTATAAAATTTGTGTTTCGTTAAAATTGAAATTAAAAAGCAAATAGAGAGAAATTGAATTATAAATGAAACTTCTTGAAGAAAAATCATAATTGATTAAGATGTTAGATGAGGATCTAACGTAGGTCAAAGTCTTTGGCCATGGGGTCGAATTAATTTGGTGAGGCCGGACCATACAATTCAGCCTTCCACATCAAAATCCCTTCAATGTTTTGAACGTTAGATACGGAGAAAACCTAGTTTAAAGTTTAAAGTTGTTAAATGAGTTGGCTGCAAGTTTTTTTTTGTTTGACGACCTAATTGCAAGTTAGGTCTGAGTTCAGTGACCAAATAGTCGTTTAACCCTATTATCAAAAAAAGGTAATATTAGGTAAAAAAAACAGCAACTTTAAATGCAGAGGGTTGAGTTTATATTATTCTCAGAGCATCTGGGAAACCAAACGATGAGGGTACCTATTATAACTAATGGCAGTGTCTTATGTTAATATTGTGGCTGATCTCAATTTTTCTGGTGTCAGTGGTGAAAGTATGGAGAATGCCCTAAGAGCATGTTGCAAGGGAATTAAAATTGGAAAAATCCTCATCCATGGTGCAGGAAACAATGGCCGACAGGTCAGCAATTATACATTCTCTCTATTGTCGCGTTAAAGAATTTCTCTGATTTGTAGATTACTGCTACAGTTGATCTATGAGAAGCTTCCAGCAGATATTGCTAGCCGCCAAGTGCTGCTACTTGATCCAGTTCTTGCTTCAGGTTTGATACATGTGGACCTATAATAACTCATTGAAAATCATGTTGTACTGATTGTGCATTAGCAGGAAACTCTGCTGTTAAAGCAATTTCTCTATTAATCACAAAAGGTGTACCAGAATCAAATATCATTTTCCTGAACCTTATAGCAGTAAGTCTTATTGGTGAATACTTTATATCTTTTAAATCAGATGATTTTATTGACTTGTTGACAGCTTCTTGCTCTCCCGTGTTCAAAACATGTGCTAATGGTGCAGGCCCCTGAAGGAATACATGCTGTTTGCAAAAAATTCCCCAGACTGAAGATTGTGACATCAGAAATCGATTCATCACTAAACTCAGATTCACAGGTGATCCCAGGCATGGGAGAATTTGGAGATCGCTACTTTGGAACTGATAATGATTCCGGAAATTCTCTTTCACGTCAGGAAAGCAGATAATTGCAAAAACAAAGACTGCAACAATGAACCGTTCTCATAAAATGTTTATACATATGGTTCTTGGTTATAGATCCAAGAATTACGTTGATTACCTGATGAGAATTTTCTGTTTAATGTACAACTCTGGTCTGTTGCCATAAATATTATACATCCATATATATATTGGCTCCCTCATAGAAAACTTGTGGAGTATTGCAACTTTTCAACACTACTATTAACAATGGGGACAGTATGGTTTAACTTCTTGTTGCTAACTGTGGGAAGGAAATTACCACTCCTAGCAATCTCATCACTAAAGACCTGGGCTATAGTATCTAAAAGTTACAACAATGTGATTGACTAATCATGAGGCACAACCCTCAAGTAATGGTTGTGGTTTTGGTTCAAGTCGACGAGAAGTTTGGCTTCTCTTCCTCTGTGTTTGCAATGCCTTCAAATGGAGGACCTAACTCATCCACTAGAACAAGGATATCAAAGTCGAACAGTATATTGTCCAAAGAAACCAAGACCAAAACCACAATGTGAATTTGAAGAGGCTGCATCACACAACACATATGAACTGTGAGCTGAATACATAATTGTTAATCAATTCAACAACTATATTCTTCGATTAATATTAAGAATTAAAATCACTTGCATGTTGATATTCACTGATTCACATATACATGAATACATGATGATGGGTTTTCATGAAACTCAGTACCCCTGCCAGGACTGATCTCATTTGTCTCTTCTCTGAAGCCAATTTGTGAAGTTCGAACTCTAGAAGCAGATTCTTTTTATGCTCCGATCCATCAACTGATAATGTTTGTTGACGATTGAGTGAATCATTGGCTTGTATCCAAGGTGTCTACTGCAAAAGTAACTAAATATATTCATGTTCACAAAAGTTTTGAAATGCCCTATGTTATTTTTAAAAAAATTGCCCTCCATTAGACTATATTTATAATAAAATTAGGTAAGTTCTCATTATTAGATACTAAGTTCTCATGACTTAAAATTTATTTTTCTCGCAATTTTACTTGCAAAATCATTAATCAATCTTTAAATTTAGAATTTGTTAGAATTTTCTTCTTGATTGATAACATAATAAAAGTCATTCAATTATTGTTGTGACATGCCCTTTTTCTAATTGCTAATTAAAATATGACTCCTTTGATTTTTTAACTTCTAATAACCAGTTTAATTTTTCATTTTTTTTCATTTCTAAATTATTCCCTAAATATTTTTAAAAAAGTTGTCCATAATAAATGCCCCATATGATGACTTGTATTACTTGCACTCACGGACATGTTCATGTTGTTATCCTAGTGATTTTAAAGGTTCATAACTTAGCAAACATACAACAAATATTCTTTCCCACCATGCATCGAAAGCAAACACTTCAAAATCTATGAACTAAGAAAATAACTAAAAAAATCAAACAAAACTACCTAGCACCTGACAATGATAACTTGGGTGGTAACTAAAAAAATCAAACAAAACTACCTAGCACCTGATAAAGATAACTTGGTGGTAAATTTGAACTACATTAACAACACATATAAAAAGAAAACAAAAAAGAATGCTGTATTAGCGCAAAATTTTGAAAATATTATTAAAGATCCTAAGAACAACAAACACTTGCAAATCATTCCAGTAAATACTCTCAACTCATTCACAATAAAGTAAAGTGCGACAAAAATTCTGTTTTAATTTATCTAATAACTAGCTTATAAGTTGAAAGTATTTTTAATTTGTAAGTTATTGGTTACCTAATTATAATATAACGTATCTCTTTCACTTTCATTTTACAATATTTAACAAGTTTTATACAAACACTCTTTGTTAAGTAATTATCCATGAAGATAGCTATTAGCCAAGTTATGGTTCACATTTGAATTTTCTGAAATGTAAGAATGACATTAAATTAATTTTTTTGGGGAATTTATTTTAATGAAATTGGTTTAAATCAACTTTTCATACAAATTTTATTGTATTTTTCATCTGTAATTTTTAGACAACTCATTAATTATTGATATGGGCTAAAAAATACCCTTGAAATATTGCATTAATTAAACCTAGTTTGGTCCAAAGGGATGACCCAATTAAAGAGACCCGAAATTCAATTTATTTCGTAATTAATAAAGGCTCAATAAAAGGCCTGAAGAGTCCTGTGAGATCCCTCATCTATGGAAGGTTCTAGAAATCATTTCACAAATATAAGACCTCATCTGCAAAAGTCTAACAAGGACTCTCATTCCTATAAGGCTTCAACAACCTTGTCACTGGGAGACTTGGCCACCAAGTCTCCTAACTCTTATCTAATTCTTAGGCCCTCATGCGCCTATATAAAGAGCCTAACCCCTCAACATTAAAACTACGTTTTCTGGCTTGATTCTCATCACTAGAGATACGTAGGCAACTTACGAGGGCCTAGTTTAGTCACGAAACGTAAGTGCAACCATTAAAGCTCGAAAACTTTCACCACTCATAAATTTCTATTAATTGCATCTGATTTTGATCCCTAACATTTGGCGCCGTCTGTGGGAAGAGAATAACAACCATGGCAAGAACACGAAATACCGCAAGCACCCTCGAAGGAGAAGTCCCAAACTCCACTATTGACACCAGAAACGTTCCTCCTACTGTCTCGCAAGAACAAGGAACTGTTATTCAAACCTCTGTTGAGGACCCTGGAACAAGCTCCCGACGAGCAGGACCTTTGAGCGTCATTGTTCATCCTTCAAATCTGGAGGTCTCAATTCACCCTTCGGTTCCCCCACTTCAGGTAATTCCACCCCTTAGTACTACTTTTGCTGCTCCTCCCTCGTTGCAGGTCTCAACAGCGGTGGTGCCCAATCCACGTTATGGCCTTCCACCAAATTATGAGCCCCCATATGAGCAAGGACTGTTGACCCAATACGGCTCACGCCGTAGAAACCGAGATTTCTCAGGCCCCTACTCCACCGATGATGAATCATCGGATGAGGACGTTAACCCCAAGAGGAGGTGACCTAGCAAGGAGCCCCTTGGAGGGATGAGTACCCAGCCCCGAGGGCCTCAAAGTACTGACTCAACATCCCTTCAGGAAAGGATACGAGCTCATGAAACCGAAGCCCAACGACTGAGGAAAGACCTGGATAGGGTATTAGCAAGGCGTCCGTGCCCGAGAGCCGAGGGGGCTAGAGGATCAGCAAGGGATACGTCTGTGATAGACCTTGATGAGCCGCCGCCAAGAAGGCATGTCAGGTAAAGTCATGCTAGGGCTGGTCCCCATGACCTGTTACCGCTTGAAGATCCAGATGATCCAGTACCTCCCTTTACAGAGGAGATTATGAATGAAAAAATCTCAAGAAAGTAGAAGATGCCCACAATCAAGGCCTATGATGGGACGGGAGACCCCTCAAACCACGTCCTCACTTTCATCAATGCACTACTATTACAACCGGTGAATGACGCCGTCAAGTGTAGGGTGTTCCCTCAAACTCTAAGTGGTATGGCTCAAAGGTGGTTCGGCCGTCTACCCCCTAACTCTGTTGGGTCATTTAAAGATCTAAGTAGGGCCTTCATTGGTCAATTCATCAGTAGCAAAACTCATGAAAAGAGCTCAGCTTCATTAATGAATATGCATCAGGGAAAGAATGAGTCCCTAAGGGATTATATGAACAGATTCACCAAAGAAGCCTTGAAGGTCCCTGATCTAGACCAGAAGGTAGCTATGATAGCCCTACAACAAGTGACCTCAGACGAGAACTTCATAAGGTCTTTAGCCAAGAGGGCTCCAAAAAGTATAAATGAGATCCAGGAGAGAGTAGGGAAGTATATTAAAGCTGAAGAGAGTATGAGGAAAGCCCAAGAGTTTCATGCCTCTAACACCTACTCTAAGCAACGAGCAAGTGACACCGAGTATACGGTCGATACCAAATATGCAAAGAGTGACAATACTGATGACTCCAAGAAGAAGGGTGGAACAAGGTTCACTGAGTATGCAAGGCTAAATACAGCCCGGAGTCAAATATTGATGGATATTGAGAAGGACAAGGACATTCGATGGCCGAAGCCACTAAAGACTGATCCTGAGAAAAGAAATAAGAATGCTTACTGCCGGTTTCACAGAGATGTGGGACATGAAACTGATGATTGCCGTCAATTAAAGGATAAGATTGATTTTTTGATCAGAAGAGGAAAGTTGAACAAATACACCAAGGATGGTGATAGAAATAACAGAGGTTACAACGATAAGCGAAGGGATTCTGACCTCAAAGAAAGGAGTAACCAGCCCCGTGGGCCTATGATCAATGTAATTTCAGGGGGCCAACTGCTGCAGGTAACTCCCGAAATTCTAGAAAGGCTTATGCCCGAGAAGTAATGAGTATCATTGGAGAAGCTCCTAAAAGAGCAAAAACTGAGGTCTCTTTGGCCTTTGATGATTCTGACTTGGAAGGGGTGAAGTTCCCCCATGATGACCCCCCTGGTGATCACCCCTATCATAGGGAATTCACCTGTAAAAAGAGTCTTGGTAGACAACGGGTCGTCAGTGGACATATTGTTTTATGATGCTTTTATAAAAATGGGATACAACGACTCCCAGCTTACTCCTTCCAACATGCATATCTATAGTTTCAATGGAGTGGAATCTCAGATTGAGGGAATAATACAGCTACCTATGACTATGGGCGAGGACCCTCGACAGTCAATGCAAATGCTGAATTTTCTAGTTATTAAGGCGAGCACTACCTATAACGCAATCCTAAGCGGACATGCCAGGGATAGACCCCAAACTTATTACACATCAGTTGAATGTAGATCCTAAGCGGACATCTGTCAAACAAAAGAAAAGAAATCTTGCTCCTAAAAGGCAAGAAGCCATTTAGCAAGAGGTAAAGTAGCTATTGGAAGCAGGATTTATTGAAGAGATTCAATTCCCTGAGTGGCTAGCAAACCCTGTGATGGTCAAGAAGGCCAATGGGAAGTGGAGGATGTGTGTGGACTTCACAGACTTGAATGATGCTTGTCCAAAGGACTGTTTCTCCTTGCCAAGGATAGACACACTGATTGATGCCACAGCTGGGCACGAGATGCTTAGTTTTATGGATGGCTTCAGTGGCTACAACTAAATTAGAATGCACCCCAATGACATCCCTAAGGTATCATTCATAACTGACTTTGGTGTTTTCTGTTAGCTCGTTATGGCTTTTGGACTAAAGAATGCAGGAGCAACATACCAAAGGCTTGTGAATAAAATTTTCAAGCACCTCATCGGTAAGACCATGGAAGTCTATGTTGACGACATGCTTGTCAAAAGTCTAGACAAGGCTGATCACCTTGAGCACCTAAGGGAGGCATTTGAGGTTTTGAGAACCCATAGAATGATGTTGAATCGAGCCAAGTGTGCCTTTGGTGTAGGCTCCGGAAAGTTTCTAGGTCTGATAGTCTTAAAGAGAGGCATTGAGGCCAATCCTGATAAGATTCAAGCTATCTTGGACATGGAGCCCCCTAAAAATATTAAGGATATCCAGAAGCTCACCAGAAGGGTAACAACCCTAGGACGTTTCATATCCAAGTTTGGAGAGAAATGTTTACCATTCTTTAAGGCCCTCAAGAAGGTCAAATATTTTGTGTGGAACGAAGAGAGCCAAGCGGTATTTGAGGAATTGAAAAAGTATATGGCAGAGACACCATTGCTCACCAAACCTAGCCCTGGAGAGGTGTTATTTCTATACTTGGTTGTTTCTAGCTCATCTCTGAGTGTCGTTCTTGTGAGAGAGGGAACCAAGTTTCAGAAACCCATCTACTATGTCAGCAAAATTCTGTATGGTGTAGAGCTGAATTATTCAAAAGTTGAGAAGTTTGCCTTAGTATTAATAATGGCTTCAAGAAAGCTACGCCCCTACTTTCAGGCACACATAATTGAAGTCTTGACGGGCCAGCCCCTAAGAAACATATTGCATAGCCCCAAGGCCGATGGAAGGCTGATTAAATGGGCAATTGAACTTGGAGAATTTGAGATCCGCTACAAGCCTAGGACAACCATCAAGGCCCAAGCTCTAGCTGACTTCGTGGTTGAGTGTACCATTCCCAACCAAGAAGTCGGGGGGGCAGGGAGAGGATGAAGAAGAAACCAAGGAGTATTGGGTGCTCTTTTTTGATGGAGTTTCAAAAACAAAAACAAGTAGAACTAGTTTAGTTCTGCAAAGCCCCGAGAGCTTCATTGTGGAATATGCAATCAAGTTAGATTTTCCAACTACGAATAACGAGGCAGAGTACGAAGCTCCGATAGCTGGACTCGGTTTAGCCAGAGCCCTGAGGGTAAAGAATATGAAGGTCTGCGGTGACTCAAGGCTCGTAATCTCCCAAGTGAATAGGGAGTTTAAGGCCCGTGAAGAAACAATGATGAAGTATCTGAGAATTGTTAAAGCTCAGAGAACTCAATTTGAGGAATGTCACTTTGAATACATCTCGAGGGAGGAGAATGTGAAGGCTGATGCCTTGTCTAAATTTGCATCATCAGAAATCGAGAATCATTCTGGCAGTGTTTATTTTCAGGTCTTGAGAACCCCAAGCATTGATGCCAAGTTGATAGCCCCGATTGGGCTTGGGACGTGTTGGATGGATCTCATCAAGATTTACTTGGAGGCGGGGAAGACACCTACAAATCCTATGGAGGCGCGAAAACTATCAGTGAGGGCCCTAAAATATGCTCTTATTGAAGGGATACTTTACAAGAAGTCGCACGTGATACCATACTTGAAGTGTTTGAGACCCAACGAGGCTGAAACTGCCCTAAGAGAAGTTCATGAGGGTGTATGTGGCCAGCACCTAGGAAGTAGGACTCTTGCTCATAAGATTGTAAGGTTGGGATTTTATTGGCTTGAAATGCTTAAAGATGCCAAAGCCTATGTTAAGAAGTGTGATCGCTGCCAAAGGTTCGCACCCATAGTTAGGCAGCTCCCTGAGATGGTGACATCTATTAATTCACCAATCCCTTTTACTATGTGGGGAATGGATATTCTAGGCCTGTTTCCTATGGCCAGTGCACAAAGGAAGTTCCTCATTGTTGTAATTGACTACTTCACTAATTGGATAGAAGCCAAGCCTTTGGCCAAAATTGATACAAAGAATGTGACATAATTCTTCTGGGAGAATGTAATATGCAGGTATGGGTTACCAAAGATCCTAGTTACGGACAACGGGACTCAGTTCAACAACAAAGACTTTACTGAGTATTGTGAAAAGTATGACATTGAGTTGTGTTTTACTTCGGTGGCTCATCCTCAGTCAAATGGACAAGCAGAGATTGCCAACAGAATTATCATGGACGGACTCAAAAAGAGAGTTGAGCGCTCTCAAGGGACTTGGGTTGATGAATTACTCCCAATCATGTGGGCATATAGAACTACTTGTAAAACCACAATAGGTGCGACACCATTTCAACAAGCCTACGGGACAGAAGCTGTGGTGCCTGTTGAGATCACTCATGCCTCACCAAGGATGTAGGAGTTTGAACCTGAAATGAATGAGGAAGGTATGAAACTTGTCCTGGATTTAATTGATGAAGTGCGCGATGAAGCTAATGCTCGAATTGTTGAAAGCCAGAAGAAAGCTTCATTTTATTATAACCTAGAGTCAAAGAAAGGTTCTTCCGGGAAAGAGACTTAGTCCTACGAAAGATTGAAGCCTCTGGAGCTGGTCATAAGGGCAAACTAGCCCCGAATTGGGAAGGACCTTATCAAGTCAAGGAAGTCACTGGGCAAGGAGCGTACAAACTCCAGACCTTGGAAGGAAATGAAATCCCAAGAAGTTGGAATGCGGCCAACTTAAGGATTTATCACGTTTGATTGAAGGCCTTGAGGCCTAAGCATTTTAAATATTTACCTATCGATCTGTAAGCCTTGAAGGCTAGACATGTTTGAATTTGAGAACTTGGTTCTTCCTATTATATATAAAGGATTGTTTCCCGTTATCTTGGTTTTGATGATATTCTTGAGTTTTCAAAAACCTTTACAAGTCATGTGGACGTTTAATGTTTATGTTTGAATTAAACACAAAAAAAAAAACAGAGGAAAAACAGTGTAAAGTACATAAATATAAAGGCTCGAAGGCCAAGAGTTTACAAAAGGTCATGAAAGGCTGAGATAAATAAAAAACTACAAAGGTGAAAATCCTAAACTAATCGGCACCCTCGGTATCTTCGGCCTCCTCACTTCCCGAAGATTCTCCCGAATCACTAGATTATTCCTCCTCCGATGAGCTAGAAGCATAAGAACTTTCCACCGCCGACTTTTGCGGAGTTACTTCAGGAGTAACCTTCGTAGGCTCGACTCGGCAAGGAGAAGGGGAAAGAGCACAGGACATTCTCTTTCTGATGTCGGGGCTACTCTCTTTGTCGATGTCCCCCTCTTGTGCATCAATCAAATGCCGCAGAGCGTCGCCCAACTGAGGACTTTTGAAGTCCACCTTCGGGTCAAATAACCCCGGGTGCTTTGTTAGCACTGCCTTTAGAGCTTCATTCCACCCAATGGTATGGTGGGCATGATAGATCATGTCATCATGCTCCTTGATTAAATCCTGGTATTCCTCCGAGCCCAACTAGGTGTCAATAATAGCATTCATGTCAGCTCGGAGTTCAACCACCTCCGCATGAGCCTACCTCAAAAGCTCGGCCTGTTCGGCCAACTTTTCTTCTAAGCCCTTTAGCTTGGCCTCAACAACAACCAATTCCTTCTTGTGCTTCCCGGCATGTGTCTTCCACGCATCAGCCTGATGAAGGGAGGCCTGGAAATAGGCGTTAGCCTAGAAAGCCAACAAATCAGAGTAAGTCCAAAAACTAGTGTTTAATCGCAAGTAAAGAAAAAGTGTTAAGTTCTAAAAAACAATAAGTAGTGAGATGATAAAACTTACCGAAGCTAAGGCCTGTGCACCTAGGGCCTTGGTGCTCTCTTGATCGTGCCCCACCATGATCTCCTTGTAATCGCAAAGAGTGATCGAATGGAAAGACCAATCATTGGCGTGGTCTGTAGACCCCATCACTGTATCAGTTTTTCTAAACCCCCAACCGAGCTTGTAAGCCAGGGATTTTGGCACCTTGACAGCCTCGCCGCCTTCACCAACAGTTACCCCAGTGTGGGGCTGCAAGAACGCAGGTAATTACTTCGCCTGTCGAGGATCGTGCTTCAACTTAAGCCGCTTCATGCGGCCAGTTTCTTCCACTGGTGGAATGGTCCACTCGTTGATCTGCGCAGCAGCTGAAAAAGAAACACGAAAATATTAGCAAACAACCAATAGAAAAGGCAAAAACAAAGGTTAGGTTAAATAAAATACCTTTGTTGAAAGCCCTCGAAAGGCCAACGGCATTTAGCCTATACTCATTAAGGAGAACCTAAGAAGCTTCCTTGATCTCACCCTTAGTGAGCTCGACATAGGCAGCCTCTTCCACCTCCGTGAGCACTATGGTTTCAGCACTCTCATCGGCTACCTTCGCAAAGGTGGACCTAAAAAGGGTACCCCAGTTTCCCCCTTCCCACTTAATTTGGACAAAGTTTTCTTTCCAATTGGGGTTGTTGTCAGGAATGGAAGAATTATCAAAGATATGGGGCATGTTGGGCTTGTGACCTATGTGAACCCAACCCAAGGACAAACTAGAGGAATTCTTGAATTGAAAATTTTTCCTAAACAAAGGGATGGTCATTTTTTTTTCAAGGCAAAGGACCATGAAACAGTGAATGATCCCCCACCCATTGGGGACTATTTGGCATGGGTGGATTTGCACATCAGCCAACAAAGTGGTCATAAAATCGTGCAAGGGAAACCTAAGCCCGGCTAAAAGGGCATCTACATAAACAAAAAATAACCAGGTTTCCAATGACATGTTCTGTTACCAGGCCCAACTAAGGAAATGGTATAACGAGGAGGAAAATTGAACAACCTATTATACTCTTCTATCATGTCAGTATTGAAAAACTTGTTACTGTGACTATAAGAATCAAGATAAGATTGGCTAGGGTGCTCATCCCCCAATTGGTTAATCATATCAATTAATGACATTTAAGTGGAGTAGATGGGAATACGGTGAAGGGGTTTACCTCTTTTGGCCGACCCCGCGTTCATGGTTGCTAGTCTTGAAGCCCTCTTATCGGCCATTGCTACCTTCGAATCCCTTAAATTGCTAGAGGAGCTTGAGAGCTGGATTTTTGAAAAGCTAGAGAGCTCGAAGTATTGGAAGAAATTTGAGAGTGGAGAAATGAGAAGTGTGAAAAATGAACACCCTCATACCACATATATATAACAGTTCAGCGGTCACATGACCGTTCAATTACCCCCGTGAATGGGCATTTCCAGGTCACATGACCGTTGGGAAGCAAGGCAACCTGTGTAACCGGTGAATGAGCTCGATTGTGAAAGCCCGTGACTGAAGGCCCAAGGATTACAGTTAACAAAGTAATATAAATAAAAATAGATATAATATTTGTTCGCACTTTATTCACGCAAGAGAACGTGGTCACAAGTAATACAGTAATAAGTAGGATACATTCCCACAGAGACTCGACTTACTTACGTCTAGCTCACTTATACACCAGAATATAGTTATGTTTCACTACTAAGAAAATGAACAAATTGGTGCTTTGATTACACTAATGATTAAAACTTAACGATTTACTTATATGAAATAAACATGGGATTTCAACTTCATTAACTATCTCATCTAGAATCTTATGCCTTTTTAACCTAGCATGTGAAAGTGATGATAACTGATCAGACCCTCAAAACTGATAAATGCCAACTTTCATTGTACGCTTACCATCCTAATAAACATCCACAATTGATAGAAATCAATTAGTCAACCACTATGCTTAGTCCCTATATGTCTATAGAAATTGAAAACATAATGGCCTAAGCACAAGAATCCATAAAATCACATAGTCAGTGCAAGACGGTTAGAATTACACCACAAATTAATACATGCTCTTAACATGCAAAAACCTATGCTAGCATGGTATGTTCTAAACCCTAGATCCACTTTCGCATTCACGAGGATTTAACAAACAATCATAAATGTTCGCGACGCATTTACAATGAATAAGCTTAACCATACTAGGATATCCATAACAATCACACACTTTGGCATAAAAACAATCAATATCTAGAATCAATAGAAAAATCCATTAAAATCCCATGACAACGCTTAGCCCATAATTGGACTATCCGCCATCATGGGTTCAATTGAAAACATAGTAGACAACCAATTATAAATAAAATACTGATATTAATTGCAAGAGTATATGAAACAACCGATCATCCACGTGGTAGAAAATTACAAAAGAAATATTTCAAACTAAATCACCCAGGATAGCTTGATGACCTAATTCTCTTCCTTGGTGGCTCACAAAGTACTACTACTTCTAAGATACGATCCCCTCATAAAAATAAAATCCTGATGTTTTTATACTAGGTTACATAAAAACCAAATATCCATGGGCCTGGGCCTTAAAAGCTATTCAAGCTGCAAAAGAAATAAATAAACTCCGATTGGGGCGCGGGTGCTCTTGACGGAGCGCGGGCGCGCTTGCCTTTTCCTGTTGAAGCGTGGGCACGCTTGGTGAGGCGCGGGCGCGCTTGGTGAGGCGCGGGCGCGCTTGGTGAGGCGCGGGCGCGCTTGGTGAGGCGCGGGCGCGCTTGGTGAGGCGCGGGCGCGCTTGGTGAGGCGCGGGCGCGCTTGGTGAGGCGCGGGCGCGCTTGGTGAGGCGCGGGCGCGCCTGCAGCTTCTGTCCAGCAGTTGATTTTCTTGCCCGTTTGCTCTTTTAACGACTCGTCTTGCCCTCTCTTGATCTCAACTCAAGCCTTGATCTTCCTCATTTGAAATCCCAGCTCATATACCACCAACTTATGCAATTATTCCTCAAACCTGCTTCAACCTGTAATCTACACACCAAAGACATAAAACACATAAAAAGACACTACATACTTGGGCAAAAGCGATCAATTTAAGACGAATTGGAACGTATATAGTGGACAAAAAGTCCACTAAGACATCCCCAAACTTAAACTGATGCTTGTCCCCAAGCATAAACAGACTCTAAACAATCTAATGCAATGCAATGCATGAATACAACTACTATGAAATTGCAATGACCCCCTCGAACTCACCAAAACCAATCGACAAGCCAAAACCTCAAAGAGATGCAATACATCCTAACAGAGCTCGATCAAGCCCCCGTATACCGATACTACATGAACAGAAACGTGGGTGCGTGCGATGCTCATCAAATATACTCTTACATTAGACTAAAATCATGCCTATTTTTTGCCAAGACAATCACATGTTTATAAACAGAATGAGCGATAAACACTCCATAACATGCAAACACCTCCGTAATTCATTTGAGTTAGACAGGGAACCATACTTTATTGCTAACAACCACTATGACACATAACCCAATACATAGGCTTACTTAACCGTGCAATAGTTGAGACCCCTAAAGGCTTATACAATAATACCCATGTAGCGAGCGTTAGGTCAGTGAATCCCAGACTATAAAAAGCCTTAGGTCACTAGGCACAAAGTCCCCGCGGACTTAATTGCTGGAGTATTAAAGAGCTCACCCTGGTTAATTTTGCCTCGAAATTATTCACATGACTTTTTTTTTATATATAAAATCTGGAATGAGAATTCTCACTTCCAACCCTAGACTACTCATAAAAATATGAGCCGGCTACTAGCCAATTGACGCCTAGCCATTCTCGATAACTATTAACAATTAGCATGAATCCCTGGTTTTCCCTAAACTTATACTTTAGCGTCCTTACATTATCAAGGGAATAACAAACATTCTAGATATAAACAGGCGATTAAATCTAAAACAACTAAACAGGCATGACTCAACCTAGCCCAAGAGCAACCGATGAGACTGTGTAAAGATGTGCTTCTGAATCATGTAAATCAATTTCATAAGGACTGTAAATCATCCCTCTGCTCATCAATACCACACTCAATTTGACATTGACCTAACAATCAGAATTAGCTCGTCCTAAGGGATCCTAAGGGGTAATGAAATATGCATGCTATGAAATGCAACTAAAATGGACTCACATGGTAAACAGAACAAAACAACAAAATAAATGTAAACAAAATGCTCTATATGGACAATTAAAAAAAAATTGCATGGAAAACACTACAACTACATGTCCTATATGCATCTAACTACAATCTCCATTCCCCACCCCCAACTTTAAAATATTCAATGTCCCCATTGAAGGCAAGAAACAAAGAAAGTGTGTAGATATACCTCAATCTTCAGCAGAGTCACCCTCCTCGGGTGAATCCGGTGGTGGATACACGGTGCCAGCTCCATAAACAGGCCAATTTACCTGTACACCAGTAGCCAGGAAAGCTGCACCGAGAGCCTGAGACAGGTCAGAAGCAAACCGACTCTGTCTGTCATCAACGGCGTCCATCCGCCGCGCCAACCGTCTAAAATGAGCCTCACCCATGCCAGCACTAGCCACATCACGCTGTGCCCTAGAAGATCCAGCCCTAGCCTCTCTCTGCTGTCTAGGTGGGACTTCACCACTCACAATATACCCTAAACCTCTGGCATTCGGTACACCACCGTCCCATTCAAGTAGCCTGGCTATCGCCGCCGTATCAATGGTACTTGCAGGTAGCTGCAACAGCTCCTCTGCCGACCAGTGAATACCCACATCAACACACAGACGAACAACCATTGAGCCATAAGGAATCGCTCCAGTGGTACTGCCCTGCAAAAATCTGATCATATGCCTGTAGATAAGGGAGCCTAGGTCGATGTATTTCCTGCTTAGAATTCCCCACAATAAAATGGCTCGATCCACTGTCACCTCATGAGTATGCGACGATGGCACAATATTAGCACACAGAAACAGGTTCCAGGCCTTAGCATACGGGTTCAACGCCATAGCTGAGAAGGTAACCGGCTCAGTAGAGCCCACCCTGCGCTTCCAATTAGTGCCTGGAACTGTCATATCTCGCAGAATGGCCTCAAGGTCAACCTCCTCACGAGTTTTCAACCCAAAATCTTCCGCACCTGCCTGCGGTGCCGGCAATTGCAAAACCTTGGTAATAGCGGCAGGAGTATAGTCCACCACATAACCTCGGACTGTAGAATACCTATTTTTCTCCTGCTTGGCATTAGCATAAAACTCCCTAACGATACTCAACGGTATCGCCTCTGCAGCCTCACACACGGTCTCCCAACCGCGCTCATCAATCATCGCAAGCAAAGACCCATCAAGAACACCCGGAGTAAAGCCTCTCTCCTTGACCACAGATTTGGTCATTAATCGCGCAAATTCAGTTTGAGCCTCCGGTGAATTGAACTGAGGAAGGACTCCCCCACTCGAAGAAGAAGTACTGGAAGTACCAGCTCGCCTAGCTCTCTTGGGTGCCATGTGTTGATTTGTAGATGGGTGTATAGTTGTGTGTATAGGTGAGATAGATAGATCTTGGTAGAATAGGATTAAGGGACAAAAATAAGTGTTTGGAGGTTTTGAATGTGGGGATTAAGGTTAGGGTAGGCTAAATAGCTAAAAACAGATCTTAATGGGCTTGGGTTAGTTTTTGGGAATGATTCTAGGGCTTTTTACTCTCTTTTTTTGTTTTAACAGCGGCCTCAAGCGCGCCCGCGCCTCCTAGAGCGCGCCCGCTCCTGGGGCTACTGTTAATTTTTTTTTGTAGAGCCATTCAAGCCGTAGGTTGCCTCCTACGAGCGCTGTCGTTAGCGTCATTTAGCCGGACGTGATTTCAGGTCCTCATTCCAAGGTAGACAGAATCGCGATTTCAGCTTCGCGATTTATTATTTCTCCCACATAAGGCTTCAATCTCTGACCATTGACTTTAAACGCTTGATCTGGTGTCTTTTCAAAAATTTCCACAGCCCCGTGTGGAAACACAGTCTTCACAATAAAAGGTCCTGACCACCTGGACTTAAGTTTTCCTGGAAACAATCGCAGACGAGAGTTAAATAATAAAACTGACTGACCAGAAACAAATACCTTTGTTATCAACCGACGATCATGCCATCTTTTCACTTTCTCCTTGTATAGCTTGTTATTCTCATAAGCTTGTAGACGAAACTCATCCAACTCATTTATCTGCACCATCCGTTTTTCCCCCGCGGCTTTACAATCGAAATTCAACTTCTGCAATGCCCAATAAGCCTTGTGTTCCAGTTCCGCTGGCAGATGACAAGCTTTCCCATAGACAAGTTGATATGGTGACATACTCAAAGGTGTTTTGAACGCGGTTCGATAAGCCCACACGGCTTCATCCAGTTTTAATGACCAATCCTTACGAGAAGGACTTACCACCTTTTCCAGAATGCGTTTGATCTCACAGTTTGATACTTCAGCTTGGCCATTGGTTTGAGGGTGGTATGCTGTCGCCACCCGATGGTTGATGTTGAATCTTGCCATCAGATTAGTGAACTTCCGATTGCAAAAGTGAGAACCCTCATCACTAATAATGACTCTTGGAGTCCCAAATCTGGTGAAAATGTTATTGTGAAGGAAATTGAGCACTACATTGGCATCATTAGTTGGGAGTGCCTTGACCTCAACCCATTTAGAGACGTAATCCACAGCTAGCAAGATGTATTGGTTATTGCATGATGAAATGAATGGGCCCATGAAGTCGATTCCCCACACATCAAAAATTTCCACCTCCAGCATCACATTAAGGGGCATCTCATCCCTTCTCGAAATGTTGCCTACTCGCTGGCAACGATCACACCTGGTTACAAACTGATGAGCATCCTTGAAGAGTGATGGCCAATAAAATCCTGCCTGCAGAATACGAGTCGCTGTCTTTTCGCCCCCATAATGGCCTTCATAGGCTGTGGCATGATAATCCCTCAGAATAGCTTCTGTTTCACTATATGGTACACACCTTCTGATAACCTGATCAGCCCCTTGTTTAAACAGATATGGCTCGTCCCAACGAAACCACTTGACGTCATGCATGAATTTCTTCCTTTGGGCTGAAGACAACTCGGGTGGAACAATTTGACTCACAAGATAATTCACAATATCAGCATACCATGGTTCTTCTTCTTGTATTCCAAACAGTTGTTCATCCGAAAAGGATTCATTGATGAGAGTACTGTCTTGTGATGATTTACCAAGATCTTCCAACCGTGAGAGGTGATCAACTACTTGATTTTCTGTCCCCTTTCTATCTTTGATTTCCACGTCGAATTCTTGTAGCAGAAGAACCCATTGAATCAAGCGGGGTTTAGAATCCTTCTTGGAGAGCAGATATCTAACAGCTGCGTGGTCAGTATACACCGTCACTTTCGTACCAAGCAAGTATGATCTGAATTTTTCAAAGCCATATACAATGGCTAACAGCTCCTTCTCCGTGGTTGTGTAATTCAATTGCGCATCATTGAGTGTCTTGCTTGCATAGTAGATAACATGAAAAATCTTATCTTTCTTTTGGCCAAGAACAACCCCCACTGCAAAATCGCTAGCATCACACATCATAGAAAATGGTTCAGTCTAATCGGGAGCAATGATCATCGGTGCCGAACTCAACTTCTTCTTCAATGTCTCAAAAGCTGTCAAACAATCATCATCAAATTTGAAAGGAATATCCTTCTCCAATAGATTACACAAAGGTTTGGAAATTTTGGAGAAGTCCTTGATGAATCTTCTGTAGAAACCTGCGTGACCGAGGAAACTACGAATTCCTCTCACTGAAGTGGGAGGTGGAAGGTTTTCAATGGTCTCTATTTTGGCTTTATCCACTTCCAGGCCTCGATGTGACACCTTGTGTCCAAGAATAGTTCCCTCTTGTACCATGAAATGGCACTTCTCCCAGTTGAGGACCAGATTAGTCTCCACGCATCTTTTCAAAACCATGCCAAGATTGTGTAGACACTCGTCGAAAGAAGAACCAAATACTGAAAAGTCATCCATGAAGACTTCCACTGTCTTACCAATCATGTCTGAAAAAATTGCCATCATGCACCTCTGAAAAGTGTCAGGTGCACCACATAACCCAAAAGAAACCCTTCGAAAAGCGAAGGTACCAAACGGACATGTAAATGTCGTCTTCTCCTGATCCTCTGGAGCAATACAGATCTGATTGTAACCTGAATATCCATCCAGAAGGCAATAGTACTCATGGCCGGCGAGTCGATCTAGCATCTGATCAATGAAAGGAAGAGGAAAGTGATCCTTCCTAGTAGCTTTGTTCAAATTCCGGTAGTCCATGCAAATTCTCCAATCATTAACTGTCCGCGTAGGAATGAGTTCATTCTTCTCATTAGCTACCACAGTCATGCCTCCTTTCTTCGGCACACATTGAACTGGACTCACCCAAGCACTGTCAGAAATATGATAAATAATCCCTGCGTCCAACCACTTGATAATTTCCTTCTTCACTACTTCCTTCATGAGTGGATTTAGCCGTCTCTGATGTTCCACTGTTGGCTTACTTTCTTCTTCCAACGGAATCTTATGCTGGCAATAGGCAGGGCTGATTCCCTTGATGTCCGCAATAGTCCAACCAATGGCTGATTTAAATTCCCTGAGAACCCTCAACAGCTTTTCTTCTTCAGGACCTGTAAGGTTAACAACAATGATCACAGGCAAAGTAGATGATTCCCCAAGAGAAGCATACCTTAAGTGATTAAGTAATGGTTTGAGCTCTAGCTTCGGAGCTTCCTCGATAGATGGTTTCAACCGCTGATGTGATTCTCTCAACTCAGATAAACCCAAAGATCCCACTGGTTTCTCAAACTTTCTTTTCCTAGGGGAAGCCTTCAGAAACAGTACTTGTTCTGCAACCTCATCCTCTTCAAATGTAGAGTCCCCACTTAAAGCCTGTTCCAGCGTATCAGTCATGAGTATGTGTTCAATTTTTGCTTGCACAGCAGATTCCACTACGTCTACTTTAAAGCATTGTTCTTCTTCTGTTGGAAATTGCATTGCTTTGAACACATTGAATGTGACATTCTGATCGTGCACCCTCATGGTGAGTTCCCCCTTCTGTACGTCAATCAACGTCTTTCCCGTTGCCAAGAATGGTCTACCAAGAATGATAGGGATCTTCTTGTCTTCTTCAAAATCAAGGATGACAAAATTTGCTGAAAAGATTAGTTTGTCGACTTTCACCAAAACATCTTCGACAATTCCTCGCGGATAAGTGATTGAACGATCCGCCAACTGTAGTGACATGTTGGTCGGCTTTAGCTCAGGAAGGTCAAGTTGTAAGAATACAGAGTAAGGCATGAGGTTGATGCTCGCTCCCAAATCGCACAAACATTTGTCGAACGACAAATTCCCAATTATGCATGGTATAGTGAAACTACCAGGATCCTTCAACTTTGGTGGCAACTTCTGCTGCAATACTGCACTACACTCTTCCGTCAAAGCAATGGTGTTTAACTCCTCTAGCTTCAGTTTCCTCGATAGAATGCCTTTCATGAATTTGGCGTAGCTTGGCATTTGTTCCAGCGCTTCAGCAAAAGGTAAGTTGATGTGTAGTTTCTTGAAAACTTCCATGAATTTAGCAAACTGTTTGTCCGATTTCTGCTTCTGAAGTCTTTTAGGGAATGGTGGAGGAGGAAATACTTTCTTGTTATCACTCTCTTTCTCTGCACTGCTTTTCTCCTCTGAAATACTCATTTTTTTCATGATCGGTTCCTCCTGCACAACATTTTCTGTAGAATTTTCCACTTTGGCAGTGAGGGGAGGCGCGCCCGTGCCTAAGGAAACGCGCTCGCGCTCCACATCCTGCCCAGACTGCTGATGTTCTTCGTTTTGTGGAATTTCGACATCCTGATTGTTCGTAACCCTTCCAGAACGCAATATAATAGCGTGTATCTGTTCTTTGCTTTCTTTCTTGCCTGGATTAGCCTCTGTGTCACTTGGTAACTGTCCCTGAGGTCTGTTTAGAAGAGCACTTGCTAGTTGACCAATTTGATTTTCCAACATTTTCAGAGTTACAACTTGACTCTTATACATCATTCTCAATTCCTCCATCTCTGACTTTTCATTCAAATGCCCTTGTCCTCCTAGAGGTTGTTGATGGAAACTAGGAGGGTTGTATGATTGTCTTGGTGCATGGGATTGTT
The DNA here is from genome assembly GCA_028671895.1 of Oenanthe sinensis. Lineage (NCBI taxonomy): Eukaryota > Viridiplantae > Streptophyta > Magnoliopsida > Apiales > Apiaceae > Oenanthe > Oenanthe sinensis. Next base: position 36,662,055 of record CM053801.1, on the reverse strand, counting down.
GAGGACCAGAATTGTTGAAAGGCCTTGGTCCGAATTGCTGACCTTGCGATGGTTGCGGCATGGCATTCTGATTGTTGCTCCAACTGAAGTTAGGATGGTTCCCGTTGTTGGGGTGATAAGTATTAGGTGTCGGTTGTGTAGGCCTCTGAAAGTTGCTGACAAAATGCGCCGAATCGCTAGAAATAGCACACTGAATTGTCTCATGAGCACCTGCACACAAGTCACAAACCATAGCGACTTGCTGAATCCCTGCCTTGGACAATGCATCAACCTTCATAGATAGAGCCTGTAGCTGAGCTGTTATAGTCGTGGCAGCGTCCACTTCAAAAACACCTGCAGTTTTACTCTGTGGTAATCGCTGAGTAGGATTCTGATACTCATTAGCAGCCATCATTTCAATCAAGTCACAAGCTTCTTCATAGCTCTTGGCCGAAAGAGCTCCTCCGGATGCTGCATCAAGCATAGGTCGTAAATGATTCAACCCATTATAGAAACCGTTAATGACCATCCAATCTGGCATCCCATGATGGGGACACTTTCGAAGCATTTCTTTATACCTTTCTCAAGCCTCACACAACGTTTCTCCAGAATGTTGATTGAACTGTGTAAGAGCGTTCCTCATGGTTGCCGCCTTAGCCATAGGAAAGAATTTAGTCAGAAACTTTTATGCGAGTTCCTCCCAAGTAGTTATAGAACCTGCTGGCAGCGAGTGCAACCAACTTTTTGCCTTGTCTCGTAGAGAGAACGGAAACAGCCTCAGTTTTATAGCATCTTCAGAAACCCCGTTGGTTTTGAAGGTATCACAGATCTCGATGAAGTCTCTGATATGCATATTAGGGTCCTCAGCAGGTGAACCCCCAAACTGCACAGAATTCTGAACCATTTGAATCATGCCCGGTTTGATTTCGAAATTATTCGCCGCAATAGCCGGCCTAACAATGCTTGACTGAATGTCATTGATCTTCGGCTGGGAGTAATCCTTTAGAGCTTTCACTGGATCCCCCATCACTAATTCTGGCTCAATTTCTAGAACTGCAATTCCCCTCTCTTCGTCTAAGTGTACTTCCAATTTTTCCTTACTCGATTGAGAACGCGTACGCATACACAATCAATTATCTGAAATCACGGAACAAATATGAATGATTAGTAACAATTCCCAGTCAGTGATATCTAATGACCACTGATGATAAGCACATTAACTAAACAAAACAATGATCCGAGTCCCCGGCAGCGGCGCCAAAAACTTGTTCGCACTTTATTCACGCAAGAGAACGTGGTCACAAGTAATACAGTAATAAGTAGGATGCGTTCCCACAGAGACTCGACTTGCTTACGTCTAGCTCACTTATACACCAGAATATAGTTATGTTTCACTGCTAAGAAAATGAATAAATTGGTGCTTTGATTACACTAATGATTAAAACTTAACGATTTACTTATATGAAATAAACATGGGATTTCAACTTCATTAACTATCTCATCTAGAATCTTATGTCTTTTCAACCTAGCATGTGAAAGTGATGATAACTGATCAGACCCTCAAAACTGATAAACGCCAACTTTCATTGTACGCTTACCATCCTAATAAACATCCACAATTGATAGAAGTCAATTAGTCAACCACTATGCTTAGTCCCTATATGTCTATAGAAATTGAAAACATAATGGCCTAAGCACAAGAATCCATAAAATCACATAGTCAGTGCAAGACGGTTAGAATTACACCACAAATTAATACATGCTCTTAACATGCAAAAACCTATGCTAGCATGGTATGTTCTAAACCCTAGATCCACTTTCGCATTCACGAGGATTTAACAAACAATCATAAATGTTCGCGACGCATTTACAATGAATAAGCTTAACCATACTAGGATATCCATAACAATCACACACTTTGGCATAAAAACAATCAATATCTAGAATCAATAGAAAAATCCATTAAAATCCCATGACAACGCTTAGCCCATAATTGGACTATCCGCCATCATGGGTTCAATTGAAAACATAGTAGACAACCAATTATAAATAAAATACTGCTATTAATTGCAAGAGTATATGAAACAACCGATCATCCACGTGGTAGAAAATTACAAAAAAATATTTCAAACTAAATCACCCAGGATAGCTTGATGACCTAATTCTCTTCCTTGGTGGCTCACAAAGTACTACTACTTCTAAGATACGATCCCCCCATAAAAATAAAATCCTGATGTTTTTATACTAGGTTACATAAAAACCAAATATTCATGGGCCTGGGCCTTAAAAGCTATCCAAGCTGCAAAAGAAATAAATAAACTCCGACTGAGGCGCGGGTGCTCTTGACGGAACGCGGGCGCGCTTGCCTTTTCCTGTTGAAGCGCGGGCGCGCTTGGTGGGGCGCGGGCGCGCCTGCAGCTTCTGTCCAGCAGTTGATTTTCTTGCCCGTTTGCTCTTTTAACGACTCGTCTTGCCCTCTCTTGATCTCAACTCAAGCCTTGATCTTCCTCATTTGAAATCCCAGCTCATATACCACCAACTTATGCAATTATTCCTCAAACCTGCTTCAACCTGTAATCTACACACCAAAGACACAAAACACATAAAAAGACACTACATACTTGGGCAAAAGCGATCAATTTAAGCCGAATTGGAACGTATATAGTGGACAAAAAGTCCACTAACAATATTCCAGAACCCCGTGGAACAATCTAGAAGGTGGGCCAAGGAATTAGGTCAAACCCATTAAGCCTAGAAGGCCATAATTCAATTCTAAAAGGCCCTTGATTTAAAAGCCTAGAAGTCCTATAATTCAGTTCAAAGCCCATGAAGGGCCATTGTCGAAGGCTCAAAAATGCTAAAAGAAAAACATAAATCCTAACCCAAGAATATGTTGGGCTTAAACGAACTCCAAGCCCACAGGGCCCAAACCACTGTAATTCCTAGTGGAACCAAAAAATCGACCTAGGTGAGGAAATGGAGGTTAATTCGACCTCAATCCAGGTCGAAGAATTTAGTCAAGTGGCCAACACAAATCGACCTCGTTGAGGAATTGAGGGTTAGTTCAACCTCAATCCAGGTCGATAGGAATTAAACTCAAGAGGGTCTCATAGACGTCAATATAAGTCGACCTGGTTGAGAAATTGAGGGTTAATTCGACCTCAATCCAGGTCAAGAAGCATCAAGGCCATGAAGCCCAACACAAATCGACCTGGTGAGGAATTAAGGGTTAATTCGACCTCAATCCAGGTCAAAAAGCATTAAGGCCATGAAGCCCGATACAAATCAACCTAAGGTGAGGAATCGAGCCCCTATCGACCTCAATTTCACCGACCTGGATGTAGAATCGAGGTCTTGTTCAACTTCAATCTAGGTCGAAGGAAACAAAGGTAAAGTGAGTCCCATCGACCTCAATTCTATTGACCTGGGTGTAGAATTGAGGTATTGGTCGACCTCAATCCAGGTTGATAGAAACTCAAGCCCTGAGGCCTGTCGACCTCGATCCCAATCGACCTTGAGGTCAAATTGAGGTATTGTTTGACCTCAATCCAGGTTGATGAAAACTCAAGCCTTGAGGCATGTCGACCTCGATCCCAATCGACTTGGAGGTCAAAGTGAGGTCTTGTTCGACCTCAATCCAGGTCGATGAAAACTCAATCCCTGAGGCATGTCGACCTCGATCCCAATCGACCTTGAGGTCAAATTGAGGTCTAATTCGACCTCAGTCCAGGTCGAATTGGCCGGGCCCTCAGAGATTCCCCATTTTTTATTTCTCAAAAAATAGTATAAAAATCCTTGGGGACTTCAATTTTTGTGAAAAACAATTATTTTTAAAGAATTAATTATAAAAGGCTCGAGTCTAAAATTTAAAAGTGAAATTTATAAAATTTCATTAAGTTAGACAAACGAGTCCAATGCCCGAAAGGCACGAAAAAACCCTTGATAAAACTTTTACGAAAACTCATGAAATTTTCTCAAAAATTGGGGGGCAAATGATATGGCTAAAAAATACCCCAGAAATATAATTAATGTTGCATTAATTAAACCTACCTTGGTCCAAAGGGATTGTCCAATTAATGAGGCCCGAAACCCAATTTATTTCGTAATTAATAAATGCTCAATAAAAGGCCCGAAGAGTCCTGTGAGACCCCTATGGAAGGTTCTAGAAATCTTATCACAAAGATAAGACCTCATCTACAAGAGTCTAACGAGGACTCTCATTCCTATAAGGCTTTAACAACCTTGTCATTAGGAGACTTGGTCACCAAGTCTCCTAACTCTAATCTAATTTATAGGTCCTCATGCGCCTATATAAAGGGTATAACCCATCAACATTATAACTACGTTTTCTGTCTTAATTCTCATCACACTTGAGATACGTAGACAACTTACGAAGGCCTGATTTAGTCACGAAACATAAGTACAGCCATTAAAGCTCGAAAGCTCTCACCACTCATAAATTACTATCAATTGCATCTGATTTTGATCCCTGACAATTATATATGAGAATTTTTTTGTTGGCAAGTTTAAGTTTCCACTAGTGAACTCTATAGGATATCTTTGTTATAATAATATTAACATATTTTTAAATATTTTAGGTAATACAGATTTAAACTTCAATCAGCAGTTCATTTGAGAAATGAACAGATGGGATTATTATAAAAGTTACTTCATACATAAGCTGTACATACTATTCTAAATAATGCTCTGAAACAATTACTGAACAGGTAATGTTTTGTTACACTTTAGTAAAACACAATAGATACAGAGCTTGCCCCCAGAAACAAGAATAACATATATTTTACATTATTACGAGAGCTAATGTTTTCTGGAGCAGCTCAGCATTTCAACCAAAAGGCGACGACACAATCTTTACTGACACATACTCTATAAATAAAGGTTCTCAACAAGATTACATTCATTGGCCGTGTCCTTCAGGAAGAGCAACTACTTTGTGGAAGGGTACAGATCTTTGAGGCAAGGATCCATCTTCTTCATCATCATCAAATTCCAAAATATAACTAAAAGAACAAAGTAATTGTTAATAGATTTCTTTACCCAAATGGTCTGCAACTATATTAGGACAAGAGAAAAGTGACTAACTCATCAATCTTTCTCTGCCAAGTGGAACCATGGTAAAGATATCACGAAGCATCCCATGTGAAGGTAACATTGGTTAAATTATCAGCATGAAGGTAACTCAAAATTTTATGTAGAATAAAGCATTTAGATAAACTTACTTTTCGAGCATGGACTACAGTTGCTTTGTACAATGCAGTTGTTCCCGGATAGACTGCCAAAACATGTCTTCCAAGAGGGAAATCTTGCACACTCGATGGATCATTTCGCTTGGGGAAGGGAATAATATGTGACATAGGCAACTTATACTTTCTGATGATTGCATTATTATATTAATAAATTAGAATATATCATCAACTTTGGTGATAAACTAATTAAAAACAAGAACTTGATCTTAATTTCCTATATTCAATGTGAAATTTAATACTAGCATATTACATAATATAACCACCAAAAAAATTGAAAGAATTAAGAAACTGATTATTTCTATACATAAAAAATTCTGAACCCAAAAGGAATCAGCAATACTATTACCTAAACTAAGCAGTGAGCAGAATTCTACATAGTTAATTGCCCAAGTGGAAAATATCTTCATCCTATAAGCATAGCAGGGTAAAATATTTTTTTTTTTAAAGTTTAAAGAGGGAAATATGAGATATATATATAACTCAATAGTTAGCAATATTGCTGATACTAATAAAAAAAAAGTTGTGAATGAGTAGTTTCAGCTAAAGTTTAGCAGTATACATGTTCTCCAAGACTATATTGATATATTTTGGAATCTGTTCATTGGAGTATTGGAGTGTTGAAATGGAGGCTCTAAACCTTATAGGTGAACCATCACAGACACATATATGACCTGAAAACTGCATGTTTAATCTACCCACAGAAACTGATATAGCTATTCTTCTAGCTCATTTATCAAAAAAAAAGTCTTGTAATTCAATTAAAATTTTATAGTAACATCACAATTTATCTTGTCACAGTATCAGACATAATATAAAATAATGAGTGATGAAACTCTGCAGGGATACATCAAGTTCTGTTTTCCCAGTTACACAAGTAGAAGGGGGGTTGAATACTTGTGTGCTCTTTTTACATTAACAAAGAACAAACACAAAGATATGAATGAATATTGTTTGTATTATTAATGTATGAATACAAACTCTCCTAGGGTGTACACAAACCCTAGCAGTTTCTTTGTGTTTATCACAACAACTCTCTTTATCTCTATACTCTCTCAAAAGTTCGATAAAATAAATTAGGTTACATAGAGTGTTTATATAGAGAGCTGCCTATCAACTAATAACAGAAAATCAAATTACAATAGGAATAAAATTCCTAATTATTAGCTAACAGTTTCCTTCCGTAATTCTCCTTCCTTCCTATAGCATATCTGCAATATATTTGTCTTTATTATTGAAGATTTTCCATTACTATGATCATCTTCCAAATTCAGCTTCAGCTTTATAGACTCTGAAAATCTTCAGATTTTGATGATCTTCAGTCTCTGACAGACTATAGACTCTGATAGTCTATAGACTCTGATTGAACTCCATACTCTGATTTGCATCCAGACTCTGGTTTATTTCTTCAGAAAATCTTATAAGTACAAATACTCTTGATACCTGTACAGGGACTAATTAGATTCTGATTTACATTTACTTGGATCAGAGACTAGAAAGACTTGTTCTATTACAAATATATCTATGCTAGACTCTGTTATAGTATTTTATACATCATCAAAATGAATATATTCCTAACAATCTCCCCCTATTTATGCTTTATAAAATTTTAAGCATAAATCAAGGTTTGATGATGTCAAAACTAAAGAATGAGACAATTAATCTAGAACAGTGTAAAATTTACAAGGAAAAAGAATTACTTCTCAATTGACCTTCTCAAATGCTGAATTGTTCTTCAGAAATGACTCCAGCATATTCTCCTCAACAACAGCAAGAGTTACACCAACATACTTCTTCAACTTCTCCATTTCTTCATTCTCACATTTGATTTGACAATAAACTGCTCTTAAATCATTTGCACTACATTCTTGTTCTTTTAAATCTTTCAATATCAGAACACTAACTTTCCCACTCATAGGTTGAAACCCAAAGTAATGACACACACCTTTTTGAAATTTGATTTACTTTTCTTCTAATGACATGTCTTGATCATTCCTTTCACATCAACATATTTTAGAGAAAATTTGCCCATATGTCTATTTGTCTGTCTGTGCAGAGTCAACTTCATGTCAATTTATTTAAACCATTTGTTGGTGACAGCCTCTTTGCTTCTATTCACTTCATAAGCAATTTGCAAGATAAATCTAATATACTATAATTCCTCCGCCTGTTTGAAGAAGATGAAGTTTGATTGACTAATCCATCTAACAGACCCTCCTTCTAGAAAGTACACCAGCATTTCATTTTTCACCTTTTCTGTACCTCCCTGACCTCCTAGCACTTTTCTTTCAAAAACATTGTAGATAATTTGAGCAGATACCAATTTCTTTAAGTGTTTTTGTGTAATCTTCTCAAACTACCTATCAGTCAAGGATCGAGGATCCCTGGTTAGAGTTGTAGTTCTATCAATATCAGACTCTGCAAAACCTCCAAGCCCTATCTTCTTCCTGGCTCTCAACTGAAGATTTGATTGACTGCATTTCCAGTAGCTAGGTTCTTGAATTTCTTGTCTTTGAATTGCATCAGAGTCTAATTTCTTTCTTTGCTTATCAGAGTCTGACTTAGAACCTGATTTCTTATGTCCAGTCCCTGACTGGTGTGTTTGAGTTTTTGTTAATACAACCATTTAAGACTGCTTTTGTTGCACACCACTAGGTCCCCTAGGACCATGAGAATCCTTATCATCATCACCATCTCTCCTCCTTTTAACTCCCCTTGGCTTGTCTTCATCTTTGCAACTCTCATTCTTATTACTCCTTCTTAAAGATGATTCACCACCACCAGCCTCCCTTTTCTCCCCCTTTTTTGACATCATCACCCTTTGTAACAGCCAGAAGAATGTTTTGAAGAACAGAAGTGATGTTGGCTTGGGCAGTGATAACTTGATCCACCTTGGCAATGAGAGAAGTGACAGAATCTTGGAGAGTTGTCTGTTTGGCCTTGAAGTCAGCCAAGGAATCCTTCACAACAACATCCTTAGACTGTTGAAGAGAGTACAAAGTCTCAAACTTTGTTTGGAGTAGAGCAGTGATAGTATCCACATTTGTCAATTTTGTTTGAATATGAGATATATCTGTGACCACAGCAGCTAGTTGAGCCTGTGCAGAACTGAGGTCAACAACATCATCTTGCTTTTCTTCAAGCAGAGAATCATCAGGCTTCTCTCCAGGATAGTAACCATGCTCTTGCAAGAAGGACTTCTTTTGAAAAGCCTTCAGTCTCTCAGATTTATGAATATCTAGAATGCATGCAAAAGTAGATTCATCATCAATACCCTTAGCCTATGTTGTCTTCCAAGATTGAGGAAACACCTGATCAAAGTAATTGAAAGATGGATTCACCTCCCCTTAATCTTTAGAGGCTGAACCATCAACAACATCAACAGGCTCTACTTTTGTAACTAGAGGTGTAGACTATGATGGAAGTGTAGACTCTGATACTGCATAAGGGACTATAGACCCTGACCCCTCAATAAAGTGATCAGGACCTGTCGACTCTGGAAGCCTTGTCTGACTTGGCATGATGAAAATAGGTTGACCTGACTTCATTGATGCAGTACCAGGTTGAATATGTGATTCATCCACCAGAGACTCGCTGACTCTATCTGCTCTTCTGGCTAGAGAATTCACCAAATGAAGTTGTGGTCTCTGTGTAAAAGATTTCTGAGCAGCTAGAGCCTCCTCCTTTTTGCCAATCTGCAAGATTAATAAAAATGAGTTTTCATCCATTCCCTGCTTCAACTTATCAGACCAACTCTTGGAAAAATCTTGATCCCAATAAGTGAAGCTAGGTTCAGGATACCCTAACCTCTCATTCTCACATTGGGGTTCGACACTCACTCTCTCAATCTCACTCAGGCTCTCTACAACCTTTTCTATCTCTCCTTTTGCCTGGACTAGTGTCAGCCCCTCAGTAATATTTTCACTCATTTTGGAAGGTGCACTCAATAGTCCTACAGAAAGGGGGTTAAGAGAATAAAATTTTGCTGCAATACCTGAACCACCTTGATGGAGGGGAACCTCTTCAACTGTCTGAAGGTTAGGGGTTTCCACCAAGGGGTGAGCAACAACAGACTCTGAACTCATACTAGCTGCTTCTCTCTTATCAGAGTCTTTTGACTCCAGTATCCCAGTCTCAGGGTCTACTATAGACTCTGACTGCTTCAATATGACTTCATTAGCAGCCAGAATCCTAGTGTCACCATCTTTGACAATTAGTGTATGAGACTCCCCCTCAAAGTGAATAGACTCTGACATAAATAATGTGTGAGTTTCTTCTTGAGCAACCATCAGAGTCTATCCTCCTATATCATTGGGGTTCTCATTAGCATGTTGTGGAGATGTCAGAGAAGGCCTAACAACATACCCGTCTATCCCATTATCACCCAACCTCTGACTGGGTGGTTTTGTGTGGGTGAGACAGACTGAGCACCTATACCACTAGTCATCACTGGTGCACTAGTGCCTTCTCCCATCTTCCTACCATCACCTGCTACCTCCTGTTGATCTACCTAAGTTAATGCATCCAACTGAGCATGTAGAAAAGTTTTTGCATGGATTGCATTGATGGCCTAGGCATAAGTAATATGAAAGAGATCATGCAGGTCCCTTGCAATTGTTTGATAATGAGTGCCCTTTAGTTGATCCAATCTACTTTGATAGGTTGGATAGATATATTTGTTGGCCACCTTCCCTACTTTATGGACAAGATAAATAACCACCTTCCTTGGAAGAGGCTGAATAGTGGAGATCCATTCAATGGTTATCTTGCAGGTAACCCCATTATTCCAAATTGCTTCATAGTCAAAAACTGGTTGTTCAACCTCAGTTTCCAACTCAGCAACAGACTCTGATTCTCTCCTTTTATTGACTTTGATCTTTTTAGAGTTTGGCTTGTTAGAGTCTGGCACACCAAGTGCTTTGAGAACTTCAGATGTCCTGTCTTCTATGACCTCAGCTGCTTGAGTTTGAAGTGAAGAAGTGAAGAGGTAGCATATCTGCAATTCTCCTTCTGTAATTCTTCTTCCTTCTCATAACATATCTACAATATATTTGCCTTTATTATTGAAGATTTTCTATTACTGTGATCATCTTCCAAATCCAGCTTCAGCTTTATAGACTCTGAAAATTTTCAGACTCTGATGATCTTCAGTCTCTGACAAACTATAGGCTCTGATTTGCATCCAGACTCTGGTTTTATTTCTTCAGAAAATCTTCTAAGTACAAATACTCTTGATACCTGTACATGGACTAACTAGACTCTACAGATATATCTATGCTAGACTATGTTCTAGTATTTTGTACATCATCAAAATGAATATATTCCTAAGAAGTTCACATTAAAAAAATTTAACCACAGATGCGAAAACGTCAATAAGTAGCATCCCGGATCATAATACTCGTAATTAATTAGGAAAAAAACAATTTTTGAATAAAAATGTAAAAGAATCCCTGTAAATTTAGCAATCGATCATCAAGCTTGAAGTGTATGTAAATGCTACTCTTTGAAAGTTAAAATTCAAGTCATATTTGGTCGCAGACTCGGTAACATGCAGGATATTGATTAGTACTCTAGTATATATTTTATTGCAGGAAACATCTCCAAAAACTACAGTCCAGAAGCCTTATAATATCGTTGTCTTATAGAGCAATTCTAGATCAAGGGGATGTATCTACAAAAAAAATTTGAGGTTGTACCAACTATAGACTAATAACTGAAGTATGCAAGATGGGCAACAATAACATTAAGGAAATGTCTTTGATGCTTAATACAATGCAAAGAAAATTGGGTTTTTAAAATGTAGGCTACCTCTGGCCACTGCTATCTTCATCATCGCCCGGCTCTTCATCAAGTACTTCAAATCTACGGGGGTAAATTGACAAGTTAATAAAGACTACGCAACTATGATTTGTGACTTACCAAGCCAATCACATTATATCCTATATATAATTAGCGTAACAAGGTTGTTTGGTCCATGGTCATCCGATCCCTGCAGCGAAGGTTTTAAGCATTTCTAAGAAAGGTCGAGGGTTAAATTTTCAGCAAATACAAGATTTAGCATTATATTTATTTACTAATTTCAATGGATTCTGAGAAAGACCAAGGTTCAATTCTCGACAAATACAAGATTTAACATTATACTTATCTATTAGTATTAAGAAATGAGATCAATGATTTGACTAACTAAAAGTTTAAAACTACCAAAAAAAAAAGGACATCGTATTTCTTAATTATCAAGAGAGAATTAATTAAGCCCTGATATTAGAATTGCATAAACATACATTCAATAAAATTTAATAAAATAAGAATACAACATACATAATTTAGATATATATTAATAAAATATTTAAAAGTACAAGTGCACTACACAGATTAGACATCATTTTTCACTAAATGGGCAATTGTGTCCATCGAGAAGAGCAAGGGTAAAACCAAATTAAAAAAATTAAATACAAATATTCAGTTCCATAGGGTGGAAGTAAACTTACTCTCTTGACTCCCTATCAAAATGAATAACTTTCACAATGAACCAATCATCTTTATCTGCATCCTCTAGCCTGACCCTAGCTGCTACCTGAAACATTGAATCTAATTGCTTCAAACAGAAATAAAATTAGGATTTTGGCAAAAGATTATCATAATAACAGTCAAATTTGACTGTAATAGTGAAACAGGAGATAGTGTAATATTTACAGACAAATCTGCACTGGATTACAAAGGCAATGCGTACCTGTTCACCCTTTAAACTTGCAAGGGCATCCAGGTGGTTCCGCATTGAAGGGGAAACTCTTGATATATCAGAATCACTCTTCATTCTTTTCTTTTTTTGCTCATTACCTTCTGCAATGAATATAGATCTGAAAAACTTTAGAAATGCTTTACTAATCAACTCACCTCTAAAGTGAAATCACCATTTCACAGACAACACTTTTTGCTCTGAATGATAGCAATTCTCATCTCATCTAAAATTATTACCAATAATAATATAAGGGACTTGTACACAATCTAAACTCTATAATAATATACACCAGAAACATAATCCGTCTCCCATGATATATCTTTAACGAAAAAAAATGTATAAACAGGAAAGTGAGAAGAAAAAAAGGGTTGGACATATCAGGTTCTCCAAAATATTTGTTCACTAGTAACTAGGACATACAGTACTTTTGAAAGAAAAGAGCTATCAGTAGGTTTTTTAAGATGGAAGCATGATTATCACAAATATATTACCACCACACCAAGCAACCATCCTCACATAGTCACAAATATGTTCATTGCATGTCATTTTTAAGATGACAGCTTCATCATTAATATAAAGCTTGCATGTCGTAAATTTGAGGAAACAAAACTAAAATTTGTAATGTACTCCCTCCGTTCCTTTTTGTTAGTCGTTTTAGGAGTTTTTACACAGACCAAGAAAGTGCAATTATTACACTTCAATGTGATTAATAATGTTATAATTTTACTTTTATAACCTTACCATTTAATGTGTATATAAAAGAAAACATAAACAAGGTTATTAATGTAGGGGCAATTAGTGGAATATTGCTCATTGAATGTGCTTTGGAAATATAAAATGACAAATAAAAAGGAATTTGAACACAAAACTAAAGTGACTAATAAAAAGGAACGGAGGGAGTAAATTAATAGTCTACAAGCCAACATATAATTAATGAAATTGCAAAACTTATATCACCCACCTACTCTTCTTCGTTGTTGCCCTGGAGGTCCAGAGGGTAGCAGAGTATCCATCTGACTAATCAACTGAGTGGCAATACTGCATGGAATTAAAAGTGAATTAGGTTTCATATAAAAGTCACGGAAATCATAAAGAAGGAAAGTAAGTAAGATGCCAGAAACTTTACAAGAGTTTAGCATATATCTCATTTAATATAGACACAAGTTTACAGAAGGGCTAAAGGGCCCTGGACCAAACCTTAACAAAGAATATCCTGCCAAAAGCAATGTTTGGAACTATAAAACAATAACAGAAAAATTCTGTGTATCATGTACAACATGCAAACCTCACTTCACTTTCGGAAAGGTCTTTTGCTTGAGTGTACAACATCTTGAGCCTCGAGAGTGAACTATCACCGGGCTTCTCCACTACCTCAGGAGCTGCATCCACATGCCAACAATCACAACTCATGACAATGCAATATAGGATAGATAAGCTAAAACAGAAATGTGCCACATAAGCATGCAACTTAATAACATGCTGCTGTGAATAATGCCAGGAGAACATACTGAAGTTCTAGTTTGTCAAAGCCCTTTAAATCATTGTTTTAAAAAAACATCAATATCAAAAGCATCGATGGTTTTTAAAGGCATGCCAGGTTGTTGAAGTGGGCCCTATGGATATGAACCCATGACTTTCTGATGCAGAAGGGTGTAAGACCTATATCTCTAGACTATTCCCGAATCATCAGAGCATCATGATCATTTGCTAGATAATGAGACAATCAGATTCACATAAACCTTTCGAAAAACTAATAATTATTCTCACTACAATCTAATAAAAAAGCTCTAAACTTTCTTGTTAGTGAGTTAGCTCACAATATAAATGTGTGGACACAAAAATAAACAAACACACAGAAAGCTCGAATTGGGCTAGCAGCAGCAAGCACCTGGGCTGGGCCCCATAAAATCATTCATCAAACAAGCATCCTATATAGTACATAGTACACCATACTTATAAATTTAGCTACTGTATAATCCAAACTCAAGGGCCAATTTTTATAACCAAAAAAAAAAAAAGACAGCTTGAGCAATGAAATAGCCAATAAATCCATATGATCAACTAAACCCACCATTAATATACACATATACATAAAAACAACAAACACCCACATATAAAAATCCAAACTTTAGCACAATGAAAGAGCTAAGAATTCATAAAAAAATAAAAAAAGGAGCAAACTTGATCCAAGCTTCTTGTGCATCTTATTGATCTCAATAAGCACATCTTCTTGTTCTTTTCTTAACCGATCTAGCTCCTTTGCATTGTCCATTATTCCACTCACGTCGGCTGAGTTCGATGACATTTCTCTTTAGATTATCGAACAAATTTTGAAAACTAGTTTCAAGGGAGATAAATACAAGGGACATGTATGTAAGTATATATAACTACTATACTTTCCCTCAATTTTTAGCTATGTGGTGATACATACATATACATACAAACATAGGTACAAGATATACATATACAAGGGAGGACTGGAAGAGAGGCAAGAAGGGGTAAAGGGGGATCGTAAATTTCAGAATTTTTTTGTTGAATTTTTGTTTTAACACCGTTTTCTAAATTTTTCTCTTTACTATGATTTTAAATTTTCTCTTTTTTTTTACTGATAAAAAAAATTCTCTTCTTCAAAAATCAGTATAATGGTGATTTTATTTTCATTTCTAATTTTGTCAATCAATAAAAATATTAAAATTATCACTAAAATTTTGAGTTTTAATCTCATTAATAATATATTAAAATTTAATATTTATATAATTAATTATAAAGAATAATAAGAGTCTAGAGTTCTTTCATGATTATTGACGCATAAAAGTTTATGATTTATCCTATTTCTATCCCCCTTTCAGTCTCACACACACGTACACACATGCATAGAGTGTTCTTCTAGTTTTTCAATAAAAATCTCATTTTGGATCAATTTTATGTGCTTTCTTATATTATTGCTCTGCTATTTATCTCTGAACGAGATAGGTTGGTTTTTGTTTTAGATGTATGTGATTAAATGAATATCGGTATTTGTTGAATTCTTGATGACTTTAACGAATATATTTGTGAAAATTTTGTTTTCTCCGATCCAAAACTCTCTTTTTCTATTTATATATTTTTTGTCTCTCTCTCTCTCTATATATATCTTCTTTTGAGAATTTCTTGTTGTTAATTCAATTCTCCTTTCTTGATGAATTGTAACGAAATTTTAAATTGAGATTATGCAGTTTGATTGAATTTGTGCTTAATTAAGTCTAGGATTTTGTGAAATTGGATTATATGAATAAAATTATTATGGTTCTTGAGTCCTAGTAATATTGTTGGAATTGTAGATAGACTTGTTATTATTTTGTCCTTATTACAGTTAAAGTCCTTGATGGGTCTTATTCTTGTCACTATTCTCTGAACTTTTGCTTGAGTACACATGTTATGATTGTTTGAGTCCGTGTATGTGTTAATTTGATCACACGGTTAGTTTATGTTTTTAAATTTGAATAACTTCTGTTAATTCTGGTCGATGATCTTCCTAATTTATTTTGTACCATTTATTAGCGACAATGATTGATTGCTTATGTTCTGGATCTTTAAGAGATAATCAAGTGTCATATTTGATGACCTATATTTTGGTCAAATAAGATAATATCAAGTGTCATATTGATGGCTTGTGTATTCATATGTAATTTTTAGATTTAAATTTTTTGGTTATATTTCTAATAAATATTATTTGTTAATAATGTTAATCTTTTCATTATTTCTAAGTTTATTAACTAAATTTTAGTTATGTTTTTATTAGTATTAATACGTTAATAGTTTTAAATGATTTTAACGAGTATAAGTTACATTTTTGCAAAAAAATGAGTATAAGTTACATATGTTCATATTTATTACTTATTAAATGATAGTTATTTACTTTTATTTCATTGATTTATTTTAGTTTGATTTAAAAGTTTTTAAATTTTTTTTATTATGTATCTAACCAAAGGGATTTCCTTTTGGTTAGATTTTTCCTTTTAAATTAGATTGTGCATTATTTTTCATATAAATGAGCAAAAAACCACTTCTCTTTTAGAATGAAAGAAACCTCTTCCAAAAGATAGATCCCTTCTAACGATATAAAATGTAAGGCTTAAGATCATTTAATAACTAAATGACAATTATTTGATCAATATTTATCGATGATATTAATTATGGTTGAGTTGTTTTTTTGCAAAATTTATATTAGTTAAATATGTGATTATGAATATTGAGTTTAGTTCAGTGGAGATCACTATTACATTGAAACTCTTGTAAATTATATATACTAGCTTATATCTCGTGCGATGCACAGATGAATTTTTTTAGTTTTTTAATATTTTTATTTTAATATTTTTTAATGATTTGAATTTATTTGTATTTGTATAATAATAATTTAAATTTTATTTAATATTATATATATTTTTTTTTATATAATTTATTTGTATTTATATTTTAATAGGATAATTTTTATTTATTTTGTATAGAGATGTATTTTAGTTAGGAGATTAATGTGAGATATTTTAGTTAGAAGATTAATATGAGATTGTATTTTAGTTAGAAGATTAATATTTTAAAATTAGGCCCAATAATTAATCAACTATCCGGTCCAAATATCGACCGACTACCAAACTTTCAATGTTATCATAAATTTTAATGATATATTAAATTAAAATTATAGGATAAAATTTAATGATATATTAAATAAAAATTATAGGATAAGTAGGATTCGTAAAATAAAAAATATAGAATATAATTTAAATATAATATAATATTATCCTATCTGTGATGAGTTGTAAAAAAGGATGACTACTGGTGTTAGAGTTGTATATATGATTATATTCTTTTTAAAATTAGATTTTATTAAAATTTAATGGTTAAAATTGTTTCTATGGTTCACTTAAAATTGGACGGCTAAGATCTTTTCTATGGTTCACCCAGTACCATACCGACGACCAAAACTTTTAATCTTTTAATTATAATAATATAGTATAGTATAGATTCTGCTTGAAGAATATTTTAAAATGTATTATTTTACAAACATGTTTAAGTATGCTATTAAATTCAAATCTAAGGTAATCCATTATTATTGGTAGGAATGCGTAATTTGAGTTAAAGAAATGTATTTTAAATTACCCATAAACATGATTTGCTTTCATGCTTTGTTACATTATTTTAGAGTTATTGTTCAAAAATTGAAAGTTTTGTTCGACTGAATTCAACTATTGAATAACGAGTATACAAATCAATTGGAAAGTACTTAAAATAAGTATTCGGTTCAAAATGTATTAAAATATTATTTTTATTATATACTATATTTATTATTTATATATATTTTACATAATAAAATTATATTAAATATTGTAATAATATATTCTAGATAAATTCTATTATATATTATAATCAAACTCCATATTTTGCATATTTTTGACAAAAACTCATAAAAAATATTTAGACTCAATTTTGATTGAATTAGACTCAACACTAGTATAAAAAATATGCATGTCAATACCAATTGAAGGTCATAGCTTCATATTCCTCGGGTTGCCTTCGTAGGGGAGTTATGGTGTGCTGCTAACCTTGCCCTGAAAGATCATTTCCCTGTACTCAGGCGGGTTGCCCTCGTCTGGGGTTTAGGACGTATCCTACATTTGCGGTGGATCTGGTGCTGGCCTCCAGTTAAGGTACCTTGAAAATAGTTGTAATGGATCGACTAGAGCCTACGGTTTTTGGGTCAACGTCAGATCCATAAAGTCCTTGTGCCTTATACTGGGCTTTGACCTATCCGAACAAGCCCAGATGTAGAAATCTCTTCCAGGAAGGTTCCTCTTGCCAGTTACCTAATTTGATTCAAATTAGGGCTCCGTTCTCCTAACGGGCCTCTGCTTTGCAAAGAACTATGTGAGCTTGATTCTCTATTTTGTTTATAAATAGAGGTACGTAGGCACATTGTTGGGGGTCGGAAAACCTAGAGCTCGCAGCCGCCAGAGAACACAAAACTCTAGTTATTATGAAACCTAGCAATCTCAGCCCCCAATCTCATACAAACCACCAAACTCCGGTGGTATTCAGCCTCGTTAGATCTTTTTCCGGCAAAGAACCTCGATCTTTGTTGATGACTAGATTTCTCCATCAATAAATTGGCGCTAGAAGGAGGGGCTGATTTTTACATCTAAGGAGAAAGGATGTCCCAACACGACCGGAAAACTGATTACAACAAAGAGGGTGGAGAACGTGATTCTGATCTCTAGGAAGAAGACGTTCATGATGAGTATGTTCTAGAAGATGTTCATGAGAAGAGTCTAGATCTACATCTAGATTGCAGGTCGATGTTGGGAGATTATGAAGCTGTATGAATAGTAATCGTAATAACTCAACACTAGAACATGACAAGTAAATAATACTACGCCTACACAGAAATTAGGAAGAAATGAAGACAAGACAAATACAGTGAATCAAGACATTAGAAGAAGGTTTGAAGTCTACTACAGGTCATTGAAAGAAATTCATTAATATGTTCAAGCGTCAATGAAGAATAATGTGTAAAGACTTTCAGGGTTTCAGAAGTGTTGAACATTCAGTATAGAAGTGCCACTAGAAGATTTCAGTGTAAAAGCATTGATTGAAGATAGACAGTGTTCGAAGGGTAAAGACAAAGGTTAAAGAAGACAGCTGAAGTCTTGAAGTTATACTCACTGAAAGAAGTTCATTTATATGTTCAAGCGTCAGTGAAGAACAGAGAATGAAGTATTCAAGATTGTGGTAATAATGAAAACGTTGTCTAAGTACCATAAAAGATTCTAGTGAAAGTACAGTGTTTATTAACAATCAGTGTTTGAAGCAATGCAACAGTCCAAGGTTAATCAGCTGAAACAGAATAGAAGTCAAGAGAATTTAATTCAGTGTTAGTTGTTTGTGGACTAGACCAGTGCACTAAGCGTCAGCACAATAAGAAGAGAATTACCTTGATTTATCATAAGAAAATCAGTTGATCAAGCCAGAAGAGTGAAAACCAAGTGGTAAATACTTCAAGCATCTCAAGAAATTGTTAAGGCAAGTATTACTACATTTGGTGGCTCCTATACACTGCAAGTAATGTAGGAGGCGCAACAAAACACCTTAGGCACAACAAAATACTTATGAATAAGTTTCTAAGTACTTTTGTTGTTCCTATACACTGCAAACAATGTAGGAGGCGCAACAAAACACCTTAGGCGCAACAAAATACTTATGAATAAGTTTCTAAGTACTTTTATTGTTCCTATACACTGCAAGCAATGTAGGAGGTGCAACAAAATACCTTAGGCGCAACGAAATACTTGTGAATAAGTTTCTAAGTACTTTCGTGGCTCCTACACACTGCAAGCACTCTATGAGGTGCAACAAAACTTTCCCTTGGGCGCAACAAGAGTTTCGTGGCTCCTCTACAAGGGACACAGAGTGTAGGCGCAATAAAACTTTGCCTTAGGAGCACAAAAGAGTTAAAGGCAAAACCAAGAGTTTCGTGGCTCCTCTACAAGGGACACAGAGTGTAGGCGCAACAAAACTTTCCCTTAGGCGCAACAAAAGTTTCGTGGCTCCTATACATTGAACTCACTCTACAAGGGCAACAAAATGACTTAGCATTGTGAAGTAAATCAATTCATTTGATTTAAAAGACTACACTATATATAAAAAATGACGTGCTCACTTTGAAGTGTGTTCTGGTTCGTCTCTTCCAATCAATATTACCGGAGAAGAACATAACAAATAATATACAGAGGGGACAAAACAAATCAAAGCTCTATCTGTTACTCCTTACCGGAGTCTTTTGTTAATGGCCGGATAAATCTTGTAATATTTTAAGGGTCATTACAAAATACTCCCGGTAGTTAAATTCTTAGACAAAATTATAAATACAAATACTGTATAGGATTTGGCTTGTATATTTTTGTAGAAGCAAAGAACTAATCTGTTTTTTAGAAACCAGTTATATTTTTAACTGGTTGTAGCACCCCTCTGGGTTTATATACGAAAGATATATTCCTGGAAACATGTCTCATTTAATTACTTGCTAATTTTCTAGAACTTTAATATTTATTCTTAAACACAGAAAATTAGTAAGGCAGCTTCCTAAACACTATTCATCTCAAGAACTCGAACCCACTAACCGAACTCTAAATTATTTATCTGCAAAAGATTCGAAAGAAATTTTAATTTAGTGAGTATTGTATTCAACCCCCCCTTCTACAATACTTCCGGACCCAACAATTGGTATCCGAGCTGACTGATTGATATACAAATCAAGATCCGCAACTCAGTGAAGCTCATCGTGCCGAAGCTGTCTGGAATCGGAAAGAGGAGGCCTTGTCAAATAAGTTTAATTGCAAACTTTTAAATTTATTTTATAAACTATATAAAATTTATTTTATAAACTTTTATTAGTTTATGTTATAAATTTTAATTAGTTTATTTTATAAAATTAAATTAAATTTATTTTATAAACTTTTATAAAATTTGTTTTATAAACTCTTATTAGTTTATATTATAAATTTTAATTAGTTTATTTTATAAACTTAATATTAAAGATATTTTATAAAATTTTATAAAATTAATTTTATAAACTTTTATTAGGTTATATTTTAAATTTTAATTAGTTTATTTTATAAATTTAATATTAAATTTATTTTATAAACTTTTATAAAATTTGTTTTATAAATTACTATAAGTTTATATTATTTATTTTAATCAGTTTATTTATAAATTTAAATAAAGTTTAAAGTTTAACTTATTAAACAAAGGCAAACATAATTCGACAGAGCTTGGTAACCCAAGTGTTGTACTCTTTAATTTTATTTTAGATTTATTTATTTTTCCAGAAAATTTAAAATTCTTGAAAACTAAAATTTTTCTTAAGTATTAATTTATGATATTTTAATTTTTAAGAAAATTCGAAATTCTTGAAAATTAATTCGTTATAAAATTTTATTTTTGATTAATTTATTTTCTAAGAAAATTAAAAATTTTGTAGATTTAAATTTTTCTTAAATATTAATTCGAGGGTGCTCAAGGAGTAGTAGATGAAGATTTTTCCGGGTATTGAAGACAATGAAAATTGACTGAAGATTATCCAATGAAGTTAATTCTGGAACAGGTTGAAGAAGAAGTGGTACTAATTTCTTCAGAGGTCTACTCCAAAGGATCCCACTGTTTATTCTGATGCTGGAAAAGAAGAGATTAATTAGGGTACAGGTTTTGGTTAATTTGAGTTGAATTTTTGGATGAAAAATCTTAGGAGTTGAATTAGTGAAGGAGAACAAACTGGACTACCTGGCATCTCGGTATAAGCCTTAAAGATTATTCTACAGGGAGATTACAGGAAGCTCGTCCTAACACTACAGATCATCTGGAACGCAGGATTACAGCTAACACGGATCTAAGGATATAACCACATTGTCTGTAGAAGAACTGTATGTGCTGAAGGCCTATGAACTAGAACAAGAGCTGAAGAAGATAATATTTGGTAAAAAAGGTTGTTAGCATATCCACTGTATTTGTGACCCATGAACCAAATTTGGTTGAAGTCAAGGTTGAGAACCTCTGAACAGAAATGAAATGATCCAAGAAGCTAAATTGAAGATATTATAGCTCTAGGTAGTGGTCAAGGTGTTATAAGTGAATCTTACACTTTGGAATAACCTGAGAACTGGACTGCAAGTTAAGCCTGCAGGGCAACAGGAATTTCAGTGACATCAGATTCAGACAGAATCTCAATTCTTAAAGGAGATTTTCAAGATCAGTTCAAGAGGCGGTTGCAAAACAGGGATGGTTGGAAATCAAAGACAAGATCAGGGGTTTGCTACACAGTTTGAAGAAGCCTTTACAAGTAAAAGATGACAGACAATGTGTTGGGTTGAAGCAGAAAACTCAAGCATTAGTGAAGAAGCAACAAAGGAAAATATTTGTTGGTGAAGTTAAATGCAAAGTTGATTCTATCAGTGACAGTGATGAACCACACGGATATCTGGCATCAATGACCAACACTAGAGGTGAATCACTAAGCACTTCACAAGTACACATTCTAACTAGTATACATTTATCTAATTCAGAACTGTATGATTATTAAGTTTTGAAATGTATTATATTCATGTCAGCATGTTAGTATCTTAGGACTTAAATGCTTAATTGATTGCTAAGAATAAGATTGCATGCTAGGATTCATGAGTTTAATTAGTACATTTCATAATTGATCTTATATGCAGTAAAATGAATATCTAGAATTAGATAGGGTGTTCTAGACGGTTAGGTGTATCCCTGAACATTTGCTGGAACTTGATTTAAATCTTCTGTGATTTAATACCTCTGCTAATATTGTGAAAATTTCTAAATAGACAAACAGGTCATAGATCAGATATTTTATATTTGTTCTTATTGTGATAAATGACTTGTTAAGTGTATGTGGAATTTGATATTGCTCATAATGTCTTATTCAAATATTCTGCATATTCTTGAAATTATTTATGTGCTTATTTTCATATGATTTGCTCTTACTCACATAGTTGCACTTAAATGTCATATCATTTAATGTATTGCTTGTTAAAGAGTATAATATTAAAATATGGTAGAATTATCTAAGTAGTCAGTAAGATTTGTAGATTTGAAGCTTAATCTAAAACTGACTTAGGTAATTAGAGATAGTTAAAAAATGTTAAACAACGACAGAAATGGGTTAGAAAGAATTAGTAATCTAATTGTTAATTCTTCTACCCATGTGCTTTTAGAAAATTATTGAATATCTATAAATCTACTTGACATATAGTTAAAGTATATAGTACTGAATTTTCTAATATGCATAACATGCCTGAATGGCATAATTCTTATCTATAATGCGTTGAAGCTAAATGTTTACCATGTGTTCTTATTTCCATGCTTGTTTAGTTATTTGAAAATGCATATCTTAGGACTTGCATAATCTTAGACAAAGCATGTATACGAATCACAATAGGGTAAAGACTGTTGGTCAACCTTAAGTTAGGTTGGAATCACTAGTCTCATAGCCTTAAGACTAATTTTTCAGGGCTGCTGTATATGAGAAGTGATCAGTCAAAGATAAGTTTTGCATGTTAAGGTTGAAGCTGTTGTTACCACTATTTAAAGTAATATCTCTAACTCATCTGGACTCAATTAAAGTTGAGTACCAAGAAGCTTAATCATTTGTAATTGCAGAGTTTGTAACAAAAGACAAAAGTTATGTGACTTCGTGACATTTATTGTTCGAGGCATATGATTAAGATTGAATCTCTAATATCACAGTTGGTTGAGAAAGCCTACCCAATGGTAACCTTTGGAGATGAAAATAAAGGATGTACAGGGGATTTGGCTATAATGATTTTTGGAATTGTCATCACATGAAGCATCTTTCTTGTGGAAGGACTTAAGCACTATCTACAGGGCACTAGGGAATTCTTTGTCAAGGGTTTTCTGGAAAAGCATTGAAAATGAAAAGTGTTTGATCTCAAACAAGAAGGTTGGAAGCTCACTCAACTGAGAGTGAGAAAATTTCTTCGTAGCTGATATGGATTTTGTATGCAAAGGTGAAGTAAACTTTTCAGTAAAGCTTCATCAGTAAAGAGTTAGCTATGGCATAGGAAGCTCTCACACTTGATGATCGAGACAATGGATTCTTCGATAAAGATAAAATTGGTTGGAGGACTGCTTCATATGGAATTCTATCCAGAAGGATATTTTGAAGTATTTCATATAGGGAAGTCAATGAAAACATCACACTGAAGCAAGTTATATCAAGGAAGAAATATGCTTAGTGGTGATTGTGTTAGTAATTATGCCCTAGAGACAATACTTTTAGATTTTAAGGAAAATATTTTATTATCAAGGATTATGTTTTATTGATTATTATTAATTTATTATGTTTTATTTACTGCGTAATAAATTGAAAGCATAATAAATGTCCTTGGAATTTTGATACGTATTATAGATTTTTAAGTATGTGACTTAAAATGAGATTATATGAATAGTATCTTATTCCTAAAATTTCTTAGTCGAGTATTATTATTTAAGGACAATAATAATGCACAAAGACTAGTATGTTTGTTGACAGATGACCACATCTCATTGGTCATAGGTATGGTGATACTAAATTCAAGAACATAAGTGCATGTCTCAATGCATGGCACTGGAATGACCCGTCGTGAGATTCTACATGTTAATAAGTGTCATAAGTAATTCTCACTGTGATAATGGTGTAATGATCCTTTGACCGGAAATCATTATATTTCTATACGAGAATTAATATACTTTGATTATATTAAAAGGTACCTTTGACCGGGTGATGATAAAAGTGGACATTGCGTATATTATGAATCGTATGAGAAATATGAATGATCTAGATGGGATTTTATCCTCCTAATTTTAGGTATGATATTATTGGCCTCTTGTTTAAGTGAGACTATGAAATGCACGGCCGTGCTCAAATGTTGATTTGATTTTAATAGTCTACTCATCAATCAAGAAAATAAAGATTAAATTATGAAGAGGATGACACGAGACATGCCTTGAGTTTAATCTATAATATCAAGATTAAAGAGATTATATTACATGGAACATTATTCACGAAAGGCTTAATCGAATCACTGATTTTTTATTATTACTTGAGTAGCAATGATGTATTTCTAGATGCCGCTCATTGTTTACAATTTTAATTAGATATTAAAATTGTTTCCAACGTAATAATAACCTACAGGGTCACACACAAAGAATGTTTAAAGGAGAAATAATTTAAATTATGAATTTAAATTAAATAAGTAATTTATTTTATTTATAATATTAATTAAGTATGACTTAATTAATTATATAAATAGAATAAATGAATTACTTAAACTAATTCCAAAATTAGTAATTAATTAATTAAGTGAGACTTAATTAAATAATTTGGAATTTTGGATTAGTATTAATTATAATTAGAAAAAAAATTCATCTCTCTATATAATCTCTTTATGGGCTGATTTAATATGAGAGATATTATTCTAAAACCCTAGCCGTTTTGAGAAAAGAGGAATATAGAGAGACAGAAGCAGTTTTCGGGTGCTAGTACACATCAGTCCTTCATGAAAAGTGTTCGTGTGGATACCGTAGAGCGTAGATCGCGAGAGCGGGATACGTGGTGATTAAACAAGTTTTGGACCTCCATTAATCTTCCATTAATGAACTGTTAATGCTTTTTGAGGTATTTGTTCTTTATCTCCGAATTAAATCTTTTGTTTTCGCATAGATCCTGTGGAGGGTTTCGATTTAAATTACGTTTTGTATTTATTTTTCACGTTATTCCGCTGTGTTTGTGCCTCGAAACCCTTCAGATTGATGTTGACAACCCTAATTATAATTTGGTGATGTTCATGCATTCAACAGATAATATATCACAGATGGTAATTGATCAAATCAGGTTGATCAAGTTGGAAGCAGAGTAAGCTGTGAGAACTTTGAAGTCAGATATTGGAACTGAATGTCGCGAATGAAGTTCTAAATGAAGTCTGCACTTATAAAGGTACTTTGAAGCTGAAGCAATTAACGTAGCATGCTGCTTTAATCAACAAGATCATGAAAAGACATCACATGGCTTAATGGCCAACAAGAAATAAGCACTGAAGTTCCTTCGTGTGTTTGGAGGAAATTGATATTTATTGAAGATTTATATGGGTATCTTGGCAAATTTGAAGTTAAGGCTCATGGAACAATTTTTCTTGGCAACTCATTGGAGTCAAAAATTTATGAGGCATATATGATGTAAAACCAGAAGGTGATTGAAAGTCTGAATGTATAGACACCAAGCTCCGAAGCATTCAAATGAAAGACT
The DNA here is from genome assembly GCA_028671895.1 of Oenanthe sinensis. NCBI lineage: Eukaryota > Viridiplantae > Streptophyta > Magnoliopsida > Apiales > Apiaceae > Oenanthe > Oenanthe sinensis. The sequence continues at coordinate 36,636,224 of CM053801.1, read as the reverse complement.
ATTCTGAATCTTTGAAGTTTGACATTCCGTCAGAGTCAAATTCAGATACTGATGTTGAAACTGAGGTTGCAGAAGGAATCAATGATAATGATGATGATTCAGATCCTATTAGTGGAAATGGTAGTGAAACTACACAGCTCGTGAACTTTAACAGAATCCATTAAAAAAGGTGGAGGATCTTAAACACATCCTAGCAGCAACTTAGGGGGAGTAAATAAAAGAAGGATTCATTAGTCGTACTCAACACAATGAAGATCAAAAGAATACATTAAGAACATATCTGCCAAGACAAAAGGTTTGAAGTCAAAGTCATTCCTAGAGTCTAGTTCTTAGTAAACTGGATTATTGAGTAAAGGTTAGAAGTGCTAATCAAAATGAACATATATTTTTCAGGACCTAACATATGGAATCCCAAAGAATACTGAAGAAGCACCGATTCATCCAGATTGGGTGATTGCAATGCAAGATGATCTCAATCAGTTCGAAGGCAGAAACTACTGAAGCTGGAACCCAAACCACAAGACAAGACTGTATTTGGTATTGTAAGGGTTTTCAGAAACTAGATAATTATTGGCATTGTTATGAGGGACAAAGCCAAACTGGTTGCTACAGGTTAATATCAAGTAGAAGGTATCGATGATGATGGTAACAGAATCTTCAGGATTTTCAAGATCAAACAGTAAACACCAGTGACGAGACTTGATCCTTTTAGGGCCTAAAGATGAGGACCTAACAGATATCCCTGAATATATGTTGAGCATTCAAGCATGAATATCTATCAGATGAATGTGAACAAGGGCACTCTTCCTGGACTTTGAAGTTGCAGATCATTGGAATTTGTATATCATTCTCTTCACAAGCTCTCTATGACGGAGGTAAGAATTCAAGCATTGTCAAGGACATGGTATGACACTCTAACTAGTTTATTACTTGAAAATGATTTTGGCAGAGTCGTTATACACATATATATCTCTAGAATACAGGGCACACACAATGGTATATTAGTGCTTGAATACCATGATTATATTATATGTGGGTCTATGCATAAATACCGTATATTTTATTCTCGATATGCCTATGTGCAAGTTTCCAAGTGGATACTAGAGAATCTTATCTTATAGCTAAGTTATGAATTGTTAGATATCTTAGGGGATAACCAATTTTAAGAATCAGGTACCCTGAAGATAATAGGTTTAACCTAATTGGCTATATAGATATAAATGATGCAGGTTGTAAGAAAGACAGGGAAGTCATTCCTAGAAGCTGTCAACTCCAACAACTCTGCTGGATACTCTCTACACCACTCATGGAACAAGCACAAGGACATCAGGTATCATTTCTTTCGAGATTGTCCTTAGTAGAATAACTTGCAGATATTTGTTAAACAACTTGATGAATTCATTTTATCTAAGTTGGTTAGTGAACTTGAGATATTATTTATATGCATATTTGTTGGAAATCCCATCTGCAATGAATTCTCAAATGAGTTCACAAGTATTAAAATTTTCATATTTAAAGGACTTGAGAATTTATTTTTAAATCCAGTACCTCATACTTTTTGCTATTAGTTTAATTATCATGCTTACAATGTAATATGCATAAGTGGTAGTTAAATTAATTAGCATAAGTTAGAAGCATAATTATTTGTGAGTTAAATATTTGATGAGTATTAGTCAATGATATCTTTCTTAATTACTCTGATATTTTGCTTTGATATTTTTAAATATTTTATTACAAATAATTGTGATACTTTTGATATTAGTGACAATATTTAGAATTTCTATTCTAAGTAATTAATGCATATTTCAAAACTCACTAATATTGGAAGATGAAGTATTTTCTAAGTTATGTGTATAAAATTCTCAATATTTTATATACTTAGAAAATATTTCTAAATTTGATTTTATTTGCGAGGAGTTGTAATTAGGATCACAAGTATTAAATATCAATATTTAACGGACTTGTGAATTTCTTTTCAACTATTTTCTCGAGCTTATGTATATCAATAATAACTGTTATGAGTATAGTTGTAATATTCTTGAGTGACAATTATTAGATATAGCGTAGGAAGTTAGATGCTAATATTCAATCTAATGAATATTTTAGTATTTAGCGAATTTATTTTATCTTATTAAAATTATGAATTGAAGCAATTTAATGTTTATTAGTTTCATTATCTTGATTTGATAAAATACAAGAAGTATAATTTCTTGCATTTTAAAATTATTGATAAATATCAAATAATGATATTTTGTTAATGTTTCCGTATAATTAATTGTGATATTTTTAATATTAGTGATAATACAAGTTGTTTATCTAAAATCACTAATAATAAAAATATGTCTTAATGCTTATTGTTCTACTGAATGATTGTCATGCCTATTTGATTTATATATATGCAAGTTATTGGTAATTGTTTAGTACAATATAAGTATTTAATTTATTTTGATTTATTTAAATTATGATGATATAAAACAATTCAGTGATATATTGGTTCCATAATTTAAGTAAATTAAAATAAATTTGCAGCATAATTATTCGTAATATAAATATTCTCTTTTATTACTTTGTGATAATTGATTAATATTTTATTACAAAATAATTGTGATATATTGATACTAATGAATTTGCTTAGTCTTTATTCTAAGTAAATATTGGTTTTTAAAAAAGCTGTTAGTATTAGTATATTTAGTTTTCTTTCTTTGACTGAGTTTTAACCTGAATGTATTAAAAAGAACTTCTTGTCTATTTCTTTTGTTGGTGATTACGAAGCTGTATGAATAGTAATCGTGATAACTCAACACTAGAACAAGACAAGTAAATAATACTACGCCTACACAGAAATCAGGAAGAAATGAAGACAAGGCAAATATAGTGAATCAAGACATTAGAAGAAGTTTTGAAGTCTACTACAGGTCACTGAAAGAAGTTCATTAATATGTTCATGCCTCAGTGAAGAATAATGTGTAAAGACTTTCAGGGTTTCAGAAGTGTTGAAGATTCAGTATAGAAGTGCCACAAGAAGATTTCAGTGTATTAGCATTGATTGAAGATAGACGGTGTTCGAAGCATAGGAATCTAGAAGGGTAAAGACAAATGTTAAAGAAGATAGCTGCAGTCTTGGAGTTATACTCACTGAAAGAAGTTCATTTGTATGTTCAAGCGTCAGTGAAGAACAGAGAATGAAGTATTCAAGATTGTGGTAGTAATGGAGACGTTGTCTAAAGTACCAGAAAAGATTCCAGTGAAAGTACAGTGTTTATTGACAGTCAGTGTTCGCAGCAATGAAGTTGCTGCAAACTTAACAATGCAAGTAAAGGAATAATACGAAGACCTGGATCGAAGTTAGTCGTCTGTGAACCAGACCAGTTGCACTAGGCGTCAACAGTCTGTGAAAGGAATATGAGTATTAACTATAGAAGAATTGTTAAGTTGAAGAAAGTACTTGGAAAGAACGGTTATTTATTATGGTACGAAAAGTGATTTGTAGATGCTACAGCCAAACAGCTAAACAACTCAAAGGGTGCAGGGTGCAAAGTGTCACAACCTTGGTATGAAAAGTGAAGGTTTCTGAACTTCAGTCGAAGAACAGGAACAACTCAGGGTACAGGGTGTAATGTGACAAGACTTTGATACAGAAAGTGGAAGTTTGTGAACTTCAAGCAGTGAACGAAAAGAGTGTCAAAGTGCAGTGGCTAAACTGCACTTTGACCAAAGTGTATTCCACGCGCCACTTATATTTGATGTGAATCAAATATGTTCTTAAGTGGCGCCTCCCCTCTTGGCTCCCTGTAGTGGCGCCACTTGCAGCTAATAAATATATTAGTTAAAGTTTTAAGTGGCGCCTCCCCAGTATACTCCCTGTACTGGCGCCACTTGCTTTCCTTAATATATTAATCAAACAACTGGTAAGTTGCACCTCCCCTGTATATCAGCTGTGTAAGGCACCCCTTAGCCCTTAGCCAATCAAATTCAAGCAGCCTACTTTATTGATTTAAAGTCTATACAGATAAAAAGAGGGCAGCCACTCATTCAAAGAGTCATCTTCTCCAACAAAAAAATATGTAGGGAGCTTCTTCCATGGCCGGGGTAAGAAGGAATAATTTATACACACTCATACCTTGCTCCCGGTCAGATATTAGGACTCGGTTCTTTAACGAAAAATGCTCAGGGCTCCTAGACATCACTCCCTACGGACTCAGTTTTTCCTTGTACTAATTTAGATATATTTGTATAGAAATTGAGCCCTATATTTTTATGTTAGTAGCAAAGGACTAATTTGTTCTTTGGAAGCCAGTTATATTTTTAACTGGGTGTAGCACCCCTCTGGGTTTATATACGAAAGATATATTCCCGGACACTTGTCTCGTTTATTTTACTTGCTAATTTTCTTGAACCTAATTGATTTATCCGGACACACAGAAAATTAGTAAGCAGCTCTCCTAAACACTACAAATGGCCAAAGCCACTCTGAAGCAATAATTTATTTATCCGTAAATTCCGAAAAGAATTTAAATTATTGTTAGTATCGTATTCAACCCCCCTTCTACGATACTTCGGGACCCAACAATTGGTATCAGAGCTTGCTGATTGATATAAAAATCAAGATCCTTTAGCTTAGTGAAGCTCAAAGTGCCGAAACTGTTTGGACTCAGAATGATTAGAGGTTTTGTTAAATAAATTTAATTATAAAATTTTAATAATTTTATTTTATAAACTTTAATGAAATTTATTTTATAAACTTTTATTAGTTTATGTTATAAATTTTAATTAGTTTATTTTATAAACTTAATATTAAATTTATTTTATAAACTTTAATAAAATTTATTTTATAAACTTTTGTTAGTTTATGTTATAAATTTTAATTAGTTTATTTTATAAATTTAATATTAAATTTATTTTATAAACTTTTATAAAATTTATTTTATAAACTTTTATAAGTTTATATTATAAATTTTAATTAGTTTATTTTATAAAATTTAATAAAGTTTTATTTTTAAAATTTATTTAACATGTACATGATCCAAATTGTTTTTAGTCGGCCAAGTTGGTTGGTTGTCAAGTTACTGAGTGCGTATGTCTGTATTTCACGCGCACATCAATTTAGCAGCTTGTTGATTAGACAGTGAAATGCACGCGCACAAATCTTGGCCAACCAAGAAATTCTCCTGACTTGGTACTTATTCAGCTAAGTGCATGTTGCGCCTATACAGGTGATAGTAGTGTACTAGCGCAACTTATATTCCTAGCGCAACTTGAGGTCAAGTATTAAAGGCAAGTATTATGTTGCGCTGATACAAGTACAACAGGAGTATCAGCGCTACTTAATACCAAAGTGCAGTTTGGTACCCCCAAGTTCTGTACCCGTTGATTTTTATTTTAGATTTATTTCTTTTTCCAGAAAATTTAAAATTCTTGAAAACTAAAATTTTTCTTAAAATATTAATTTACGGAGTTTTTAATTTTTAAGAAATTTCAAATATTCTTGAAAATTAATTATTTGTAAATTTTTAAGAGGTATTCAGCTCATTACTTATTCAAGTGCATAAAGACCATATATTTTATTCTCGATATGCCTATGTGCAAGTTTCCAAGTGGATACTAGAGAATCTTATCTTATAGCTAAGTTATGAATTGTTAGATATCTTAGGGGATCACCGATTCTAAGAATCAGGTACCCTGAAGATAATAGGTTTAACCTAATTGGCTATATAGATATAGATGATGCAGATTGTAAGAAAGACATGGAAGTCATTCTTAGAAGCTGTCAACTCCAATAACTCTGTTGGATACTCTCTACACCAATTATGGAACAAGTGCATGGACACCAGATATCACTTCTTTCGAGATTGTCCTTAGTAGAATAACTTGCAGATCTTTGTTAAACAACTCGATGAATTCATTTTGTCTAAGTTGGTTAGTGAATTTGAGATATTATTTATTTGCATATTTGTTGGAAATCCCATCTGCAATGAATTCTTAAATGAGTTCACAAGTATTAAATTTTCAATATTTAAAGGACTTGTGAATTTATTTTTAAATCCAGTTCCTCATTCTTATTGCTACTAGTTTAATTATCATGTTTACAATGCAATATACATAAGTGGTAGTTAAATTATTTAGCATAAGTTAGAAGCATAATTATTTGCATGTTAAATATTTGATGAGTATTAGTCAAGATGTCTTGCTTAATTGCTCTGATATTTTGCTCTGATATTCTTAAATATTTTGTTACAAATAATTGTGATACTTTTGATATTAGTGACTGTATTTAGAATTTCTGTTCTAAGTAATTAATGCATATTTCAAAACTCACTAATATTGGAAGACGAAGTATTTTCTAAGTTATGTGTATAAAATTCTCAATATTTTATATACTTAGGAAATATTTCTAAATTTGATTTTTGTTGCGAGAAGTTGCTATTAGGAACACAAGTGTTAAATGTCTTTATTTAAAGGACTTGTGAATTTCTATTCAACTATTTTCTCGAGCTTACATATATCAATAATAATTGTTATGAGTATAATTGTAATATGCTATAATGACAATTATTAGATACAGTGTAGGAAGTTAGATGCTAATATTCAATCTTACGAATATTTTAGTATTTAGCGAAATTATTTTATCCTATTAAAATTATGGATCGGAGCAATACAATGATTATCAGTTTCATAATTTTGATTTGATAAAATATAAGAAGCACAATTTCTTGCATCTTGAAATTATTGATAAATATCGAATAATTGGTATCAGCGTGCAATTAATTGTGATATTTTTAATATTAGTGATAACACAAGTTGTTTATCTGAAATCACTAATAATAAAAATATGTTTAAATGCTTATTGTTCTACTGAATAATTGCCACATGTTATTTGATTTATATATGCATGTTTGTGATAACAGTTTAGTATTACATGAGTATTTATATTAGTTTTCTTTCTTCGACTGAATTTTAAACTTGAATGTATTAAAAAGAAACTCTTGTCTATTTCTTTTTCAAAATGCTTTATTCAAATATGCATTCATTTTTCTATCAGTCTTAGAGAAGAAAACATCAAATTCTTTTTCAAAACCTCTCTTTTGAAAATCATTTGATTTACAGCCCTACTTTGATTTCTAAATCCTAGGGTGTGAATCAAACTTTTCTTGAGAATAATCTTTCTTTAAATCTCAAAATATTTTATCCTCTCTCCAAAGCTAGTTTTAAATTCTATATTTTCAAAACCGTTTTCTCTCTTAATTTTTCTTTTTAAACTGGCAGAAACTTTGTGACTGGTATTTTATTTGGAGAAATTATTTTTTACTTCGAGGTACCAATCACTTGTAAAATGATTTATTTGTTTTTAAATACTTGTTTCAATGTATGTTTCACATTGATTCATAATTACATTATGAGTCGGAAATCATAGTCCTCTATCTGATAAGGATGTTTTGCAAACCTGTTTTCAAAACATACAGTATTAAGGTTTAAAGGAAAAGAGTCATTTTAATTAAGATAAAATTTGGTAAAAGAGTTGAGTTTCTTATTTGGTGTAAATTCTCGCGTTTTATTATGAGAAGTTTGCCTTATAAGAAATTCATAAGGGATAGAATTTTTCTCTGATACACTTTCTCGCGTTTTATTATGGGATAAGTATCTTAAAGAAAATTTCTATTGGTATCATGCTCTTAAATGATAAATCTTTAGAACCGACAAAACTCTTTTACTAAAAGTGCTTTAATGCAATCCATTACCATTCCTTATTATATTTTTTCTTCTCATTGGGATGAAAAATATATTTTGGAATGTTAAGGTGATTATCTTTTAATCTTGATTGATTCTTTCCGTTGAGCCAACGGAGGCTTCAGAAGCTGGCCAAGAGGTTGAAAACCCATCAATCTCTTACCCATGCCTTAGTACCAAACACTGATTCATCCACTTCCATATATTAACCCTTGGAGATATAAGAAACTTATGTAAGTTAGAGGTTGATAAGGGAGAAACTGCACCTGATGCAGCAAATAAGGCTGAAGTCAGAAGTGCACCCACAGCTCTACCTCCAGAGAAGAAAAGTAGTATATAACTGAGGTAACTGTAAGCTCATCTGCACCTTCTCAAAAGGATGCAGAGCTGAAAAGGTAATAAAACTGTCTCTAGAATCATTCTCTCAACAGGATGAGTCCATTGAAATTCGCTCGTCAGCCAGAGCACCTTGTATTGAGTCAAGCACACCACTAGCACTCACGCTGATAGTAAGCTTAAAAAGATAAATTCTAGGAACACATTGCAAGGTGTGCACAGTGAGAGGTATAGGCATTTAGAGGAGATACGGACTCTAGCCATACATTACATTGTCCAGGTATCTACCTCAAACAGAAGTTAATCTTCTGCATCCCGAAAGGGAGATCTCTTATTCAGATTTATCTGGGCTTGAGAGGCAACTGCTTGACAAGAATTCTTCGGATGAGTCAAGTAGGGTATTTATACAAAATTCCCGTCACAGGGTTACGAGGGAAACATAGGCTCTAAATTGCCATTCATTACATTATCTACTACGTCGACCCTCCTGGAAGGAATATTTCCAGATCCTGAAAAGGAATGTCCACCTCCCGTTTACGGAGAAGCTGTGAGGCAACTCCTTGATAGAACAAGGCAGGATTCCCTAACAGATATTAATATCTTGGGATAACCCATCTCAAAGAGGTGAGGCTCCACTAGACAATGATTTAGCAATAGCTATTGAGTCTGGTGCTGAGACAATGCTTATGCATGATAGATCAAGAACATCTCAACGAGGCAATTCTCCACTTGATAGTGATTCAGTTCATTCTGATGAATCAGGTGTTGAGAATATATATGAATTGACGGATTTCACTTGCAGGTACAGAAGGCTATATTTGAAATGCATAGTGAAAGTGAGAGAGAGAAACACTTAAGTGAAAGTGAGGGAGAGATACACTTGAGTGAGAGATAGGGAGAGAAAGAGTGAAACACTTCTAAGTGCTCGACATTTGAGTACAAACACTAACAAAACGTAGTAGAAGTGAGGAAACCATAGACCAAGCACTTACCCTTGCTACTTGCTACTTCTGAAAGAAAAGCTACTATGTTTTCCTAATCAATGACAGAAGAGAACCTTCTTTGGAAGATAAACCATTCAAAAGATGGGCCATTGAAGGATTCCTCAACTAAGGGGGAGAAGTTATAGGAAGAAAAAGGAGAAGTTAATAAAGTCTTATCTTCGTATTCTTGGGAAAAGTTAATATCCTAAAGGGGTTCGTATCCTGGATCCTTAGGGGAAGATCCTTAGAAAAAGGGGTTCGTATCCTTGGGAGAAGTTAATATCTTTAGGGGGAGATTTTAGACAAGAAAGAAAAAGAAAATCTTATCTTCTGATCCTGAGGGGAAACAACAGAATATGGGAGAATCAAGAAACTGTATCCTTTACTTGAAAGGAGTTGTCAGAAGAGGATTCCTAATCCAAGTGGGAAGAACAGAAAAGAATTGACTATTCCATTGATTATCTAAAGGGAGAAGAAGAAAAAGAAGGAGAATCACATTCTTAGGGGGAGAACATTATTTGAGCTATGTTCTGTGTTCCATTGAAGACGTTCCCATGAATATTAATTCTTATGAAGTTATATTAATGATAAGTTCTTTAAGTTCAAACTATGAAGGATTTTGAATCAGAGAGAGCTCAAACAGACAGAAATGAAGATGATACAACTTAAATATCAGTTCAACGTCAGAGGAACAAACATCTTTCATTTCAGTTACACAAGAAATCTGGGAATGCAGAATCTGATCCATTAAAACCAGTAGCATTATTTACAAGTCTCGGAAGATTACTTTTTCTAGGTGTTAGTTGAGTTATCCTCTCTATGGGATTTGTTTGCTAAGCTTAACAATCAAATAGGGGGAGATTGTTGGTGATTACGAAGCAGTATGAATAGTAATCGTCATAACTCAACATTAGAACAAGACAAGTAAATAATACTACGCCTACACAGAAATCAGGAAGAAATGAAGACAAGAAAAATATAGTCAATCAAGACATTAGAAGAAGGTTTGAAGTCTACTACAGGTCACTGAAAGAAGTTCATTAATATGTTCATGCCTCAGTGAAGAATAATGTGTAAAGACTTTCAGGGTTTCAGAAGTGTTGAAGATTCAGTATAGAAGTGCCACAAGAAGATTTCAGTGTATTAGCATTGATTGAAGATAGACAGTGTTCGAAGCATAGGAATCTAGAAGGGTAAAGACAAAGGTTAAAGAAGACAGTTGCAGTCTTGGAGTTATACTCACTGAAAGAAGTTCATTTGTATGTTCAAGCTTCAGTGAAGAACAGAGAATGAAGTATTCAAGATTGTGGTAGTAATGGAGACGTTGTCTAAAGTACCAGAAAAGATTCCAGAGAAAGTACAGTGTTTATTGACAGTCAGTGTTCGAAGCAATGAAGTTGCTGCAAACTTAACAATGCAAATAAATCAATAATACGAAGACCTGGATCGAATTTAGTCATCTGTGAACCAGACCGGTTGCATTAGGCGTCAGCAGTCTGTGAAAAGAATCTGAGTATTAACTATAGAAGAATTGTTAAGTTGAAGAACATACTTGGAAAGAATGGTTATTTATTAAGGTACGAAAAGTGATTTGTAGAGGCTACAGCCAAACAGCTAACAGCTAACAGCTAAACAACTCAAAGGGTGCAGGGTGCAAAGTGTCACAACCTTGGTATGAAAAGTGAAGGTTTCTGAACTACAGTCGAAGAACAGGAACAGCTCAGGGTACATGGTGTAATGTGACAAGACTTTGATACAGAAAGTGGAAGTTTGTGAACTTCAGGCAGTGAACGAAAAGAGTGTCAAAGTGCAGTGGCTAAACTGCACTTTGACTAAAGTGTATTCCACGCGCCACTTATATTTGATGTGAATCAAATATGTTCTTAAGTGGCGCCTCCCCTCTTGGCTCCCTGTAGTGGCGCCACTTGCAGTTAATAAATATATTGATTAAAGATTTAAGTGGTGCCTCCCCAGTATACTCCCTGTACTGGCGCCACCTACTTTCTTTAATATATTAATCAAACAACTGGTAAGTTGCGCCTCCCCTGTATATCAGCTGTGTAAGGCGCCGCTTATCCCTTAGCCAATCAAATTCAAGCAGCCTACTTTATTGATTTAAAGTCTACACAGATAAAAAGAGGGCAGCCACTCATTTGAAGAGTCGTCCTCTCCAACAAAAAATATATAGGGAGCTTCTGCCATGGTCGGGGCAAGAAGGAATAATTTATACACACTCATATCTTGCTCCCGGTCAAATATTAGGATCCGGTTTTTTAACGAAAAATGCTCAGGGCTCTTAGACATCACTCCCTACGGACTCAGTTTTTCCTTGTACTAATTTAGATATATTTGTATAGGAACTGAGCCCTATATTTTTGTGTTAGTAGCAAAGAACTAATTTATTCTTTGGAAGCCAGTTATATTTTTAACTGGGTGTAGCACCCCTCTGGGTTTATATACGAAAGATATATTCCCGGAAACTTGTCTCGTTTATTTTACTTGCTAATTGAACCTAATTGATTTATCCGGACACACAGAAAATTAGTAAGCAGCTCTCTTAAACACTACAAATGGCCAAACCCACTCTGAAGCAATAATTTATTTATCCGCAAATTCCGAAAAGAATTTAAATTATTGTTAGTATCGTATTCAACCCCCCTTCTACGATACTTCGGGACCCAACATCTTTTTTAAAATATCGTATTCAAAGATACATTCATTTTTCTATCAGTTTTAAAAAAGAAAACATCAAAATTCTTTTTCAAAACTTCTCTTTTGAAAATCTTTTGATTTACAGCCCTACTTTGATTTCTAAATCCTAAGGCGTGAATCAAACTTTTCTTGAAGATAATCTTTCGTTAAATCTCAAAATCTTTTATCCTCTCCCAAAAGCTAGTTTTAGAAGTTTTATCTTACAAAACTTTTTCTCTCTTAATTTTTCCTTTTAAAGTGGCAGAAACTTTGACTGCTATTTTATTCGGAGAAATTGTGTTTAACTTCGAGGTACCAATCACTTGTAAAATGATTTATTTTCAAACACTTGTTTGAATGTAAGTTTCACATTGATTCATAGTACCTAAACAGTGGTTGTTACTTTGAAGGCCTTGTACTGTATTGTTAAGCATACATTCACCCCAATTGTCATATTTTCATTTTAAGATGGGGATACTATCAGGTGGACGAAAATGATGTAAATTATAATTACATTATGAGTCGGAAAATCATAGTCCTATATCTGATAAGGATGTTTTACAAAACTATTTTCAAAACTTATAGTGCAAAGGTTTTAAAGGAAAAAAGTCATTTTATTAAGATATAATTTGGTAGGAGAGTTGAATTTCTTCTTTGGTATAAATTCTCGCGTTTTATTATGGGAAGTTTGCCTTATAAGAAATTCATAAGGGATAGAATTTTTCTCTGATACACATTCTCGCGTTTTATTATGGGATAAGTATCTTAAAGAAAATTTCGTATCATGCTCTTAAATGATAAATCTTTAGATTCGATAAAACTCTTTTACTAAAAGTGCTTTAATGCAATCCATTACCATTCCTTCTTATATTTTTCCTTCTCTTTGAGATGAAAAATATATTTTGTAATGTTAAGGTGATTATTTCTTTATCTTATTTGTTGATTCTATTCGTTTAGCCCCCAGTGGCTTTAGAAGCTGGCCAAGAGGTTGAAAACCCATCAATATCTTACCCAGGCCTTAGTACCAAACACTCATTCATCCACTTCCATATATTAACCCCTTGAGATATAAGGAACACATGTTAGTTAGAGGTTGATTAGGGAGAAACTGCACTTGATGCAGCAAATAAGGATGAAGTCGGAAGTGCACCCACAGCTCTACCTCCAGAGAAGAAAAGTAGTATATAACTGAGGTAACTGTAAGCTCATCTGCATCTTCTCAAAAGGATGCAGAGCTAAAAAGGCAATAAAACTGTCTCTGGAATCATTCTCTCTACAGTGTGAGTCCATTGAAATTCGCTCGTCAGCCAGAGCACCTTGTAATGAGTCAAGCACACCACTGATGCTCACGCTGATGGTAAACCTAAAGAGATACATTCTAGGAAGACATTGCAAGGCGTGCACAGTAGGAGGTATAGGCATTCATAGGAGATACGGACTCTCGACATACATTACATTGTCCGAGGTATCTACCTCAAACAGAAGTTAATCTTCCGCATCCCGAAAGGGAGATCTCTTGTTCAGATTTATCTGGGCTTGAGAGGCAACTACTTGACAAGGATTCTTTGGATGAGTCAAGTAGGGTATTTTATACATAATTCCCGTCACATGATTACGAGGGAAACGTAGGCTCTAAATTGCCATTCATTACATTGTCTACTACGTCACCCCTTCTAGAAGGAACATTTCCAGATCCTAAAAAGGAATGTCCACCTCCCGTTTACGGAGAAGGTGTGAGGCAACTCCTTGATAGAACAAGGCAAGATTCCCTAACATATATTAATATCTTGGGATAACCCATCTCAAAGAGGTGAGCCTCCACTAGACAGTGATTTAACAAAAGCTATTGAGTCTGGTGCTGAGACAGTGCTTATGTTGTTAGTATTGGTGTCCTAGATACAATACTTTTAATGTTTTATTGAAAACAATTAAGGATTATGTTTTATGTGATTATTTAATTAATATTTATTATGTATTTATTTACTGCGTTATAAATTGAAAGAATAATAAATGTCCTTGGAATATTAATACGTAATATATATCTTTAAGTATGTGACTTAAAAATGAGATTATATGAATAGTATTTTATTCCTAAAATTCCCTAGTCAAGTATTATTATTTAAGGATAATAAAAATGCAATAAGACTAGTATGTTTGTTGACAGATGACCACATCTCATTGGTCATAGGTATGGTGATACTAAAGTCAAGAACATAAGTGTATGTATCAATACATGACACTGGAAAGACCCACCATGAGATTCTACATGTTAATAAGTGTCATAAGAAATCTCACTGAGATAATGATGTAATGATCCTCTGACTTGAAATCATTATATTTCTATACGAGAATTAATATACTTTGATTACACTCAAAGTTACCTTTAACCGGGTAATGATAAAGGTGGACATTGGGTATGCTATGAATCGTATGAGGAATATGAATGATAGATATAGGATTTAACCCTCCGATTTTAGGAGTGATATTATTGACCTCTTGATTGAGTGAGACTATGAAATGCATGGCCATGCTCAAATATTGATTTGTTTAAATAGTCTACTCATTGATTAAGGAAACCAAGATTAAACGTTGAAGAGGATGACACTATATATGTCTCGAGTTTGATCTATAATATAAGGTTAAATGGATTATATTACATTGCACATTATTCACGAAAGGTTTAATTGAATCACCAATTATTATTGTTACTTGGGTAACAATGATGTATTACTAGATGCCGCTCATTGTTTATAATTTTATTATTAGATAATAAAATTATTGCCAACGTAATAATAACCTAAAGGGTCACACACAAAGAACGTCAAAACAGAGCTTTATTTAAATTACGAATTTAGATATTTTATTATTATTATTTTAAATTTAATTATTGAATTAATTAAGTGGGACTTGATTAATTATATTAGAATTCAGATTTAATAAGAATTTAGATATATTATTATTAGTTCGAATTTAATTATTGAATTGATTAAGTAGGACTTGATTAATTATATTAGAATTCAGATTTAATAATAATGATAATAACCCAATCAGTTTTGGTTTTACATGAAGCCCAAAACGAAATTAGGTTAAGCCCAAATCTCTCTCTCCCCTATATATACATAATGATGTATAGTATTAGGGTTACAGAACATATTTCATTTCTTAGAAAACTACCCTAGCTGCTCAACATCAAGAGAGGCTAGAAAAAGAGAGAGAGAGAGGCAAGCTATTCGGCTAGTACCGACTCCGGTGATCGTTGGACGATCGGGCGTTCATGTGGACTTCTTTGGAGAGCAGATCTTTGCATCAAAGGGCTGCTGTGATTCACCGATTCTGGACCTCCATTAAACAGCATACATAAAGCTTCGTTAAGGTATAGATTTCTTCATCATAATCATCCAACGTTATACATGGATCATGAGATAGGGTTTCGAATTTTATTGTTTTTTACGTTATATCTGTTGTGTTTTCATGCTCGAAACCCTTCATATGCATGATAGATCAAGAACACCTCAACGAGGCAATTCTCCACTTGATAGTGATTCAGTTCATTCTGATGAATCAGGTGTTGGGAATATATATAAATTGACGGATTTCACTTGCAGGTACAGAAGGCTATATTTGAAATGTAGAGTGAAAGTGAAAGAGAGAAACACTTAAGTGAAAGTGAGGGAGAGATACATTTGAGTGAGAGATAAGGAGAGAAAGAGTGAAACACTTCAAAGTGCTCGACACTTAAGTGTAAACACTAACAGAACGTAGTAGAAGTGAGGAAACTATAGACCAAACACTTACCCTTGCTACTTGCTACTTCTGAAAGAAAAGCTACTATGTTTTCCCGATCATTGACAGACGAGAACCTTCTTTGGAAGACAAGTCATTTGAATCATGGGCCATTGGAGGATTCCTCAACTAAGGGGGATAATTTAGTATACAAGAAAAAGTAAAAAAAGGAGAAGGTCTTATATTTATATTCGTATCCTTATTGAAGAAGTTAATATCATTAGGGGGAGAATTTAGACAAGAAAAAGAAGAAAATTTTATCTTCTGATCCTTATGGGAAATAACAGAATATGGGAGAATCAAGAAACTGTATCTTATACTTGAAAGGAATTGTCAGTAGAGGATTCCTCATCCAAGTGGGAAATACAGAAAAGAATTGACACTTCCATTGCTCATCTAAAGGGAGAAGAAGAAAAAGAAGAAGAATCACATTCTCAGGGGGAGAACATTACTTGAGCTATGTTCAATGTTCTATTGAAGATATTCCCAGGAATTTTAATTCTTATGAAGCTCTGTTCATGATAAGTTCTTTAAGTTCAAACTATGAAGGATTTTGAAGCAGAGGAAGCTCAAACACAGAGGAAATGAAGATGATACTACTTGAATATCAGTTCAGTGCTAGAGGAACAAACATCTTTCATTTCAGTTACTCAAGAATTCTGGAAATGCAGAATCTGATCCAGAAAAACCAGTAGCATTATTTAAAAGTCTCAGACGATTACTTTTTCTAGTTGTTAGTTGAGTTATCCTCTCTATGAGATTTGTTTACTAAGTTTAACAATCAAATAGAGGGAGATTGTTGGTGAGATTACGAAGCTGTATGAATAATAATCATGATAACTCAACACTAGAACAGGACAAGTAAGTAATACTACGCCTACACAAAAATCAGGAAGAAATGAAGACAAGGCAAATATAGTGAATCAAGACATTAGAAGAAGGTTTGAAGTCTACTACAGGTCACTGCAAGAAGTTCATTAATATGTTCAAGCGTTAGTGAAGAATAATGTGTAAAGACTTTCAGGATTACAAAAGTGTTGAAGATTCAGTATAGAAGTGCCACTAGAAGATTTCAGTGTAAAGGCATTGATTGAAGATAGATAGTGTTCGAAGCATAGGAATCTAGAAGGGCAAAGACAAATGTTAAAGAAGACAGCTGCAGTCTAGAAGTAATACTCACTGAAAGAAGTTTATTTATATGTTCAAGCGTCAATGAAGAACAGAGAATGAAGTATTCAAGATTGTGGTAATAATGAAGACGTTGTCTAAGTACCAGAAAAGATTCTAGTGAAAGTACAGTGTTTATTAACAATCAGTGTTTGAAGCAATGCAACAGTCCAAGGTTAATCAGCTGAAACAAAATAGAAGTCAAGAGAATTTAATTCAGTGTTAGTCGTTTGTGAACCAGAGCAGTGCACTAAGCGTCATCACAACAAGAAGAGAATTACCTTGATTTATCAGAAGAAAATCAGTTGATCAAGCCAGAAGAGTGAAAACCAAGTGGTAAATACTTCAAGCATCTCAAGAAATTGTTAAGGCAAGTATTACTACATTTGGTGGCTCCTACTGCAAGCAATGTAGGAGGCGCAACAAAACACCTTAGGCGCAACAGAATACTTGTGAATAAGTTTCTCAGTACTTTTGTTGTTCCTATACACTGCAAGCAATGTAGGAGGCGCAACAAAACACCTTAGGCGCAACAAAATACTTATGAATAAGTTTCTAAGTACTTTTATTGTTCCTATACACTGCAAGCAATGTAGGAGGCGCTGTTGGTGTAGGTGCCCTAGAGGCAATACAATGTTTCTTTTAATAGACCTTTATGTCATTTGATTATTCAATAAACGTATTTATTATGACTTTAAATACTGTGATATATTTGTTAGCATAATAAATGTCCTTAGAATTATGATACACATTGTATAGTTTAGTAAATGACTTGAACTTGAGATTATATAATATATCATATTCTTAAATGTCCCTAGTCGAGTATTATTATTATAGGACAACAATAATACATAAATAGACTAGTATGTTGTTTGACAAATAACCACATCTCATTAGTTATAAGTATGGGGATACTAAAGTCAACACATAGGTACATGCAGGAGTACATGGTACTGGACAGACCCACAGTGAGATTCTTCATGTTTAATAAAGTCATAAGAAAGACTCACAGTGATAATGGTGTAATGATCCTCTGACTTGAGATCATTATATTTCTATACGAGGATTAATATACTTTGACTACATTAAAAGTTACCTTGGACCGGGTAATGATAAAAGTGGACATCGGGTATATCATGAGTCGTATAAGAAATATGAATGATAGATAAATGATTTAACCCTCCTATAATTATGAGAGATATTATTGGCCTCTTGATTGAGTGAGACTATAAAATGCATGGTCGTGCTCAAATAATGATTTATTTTCATAGTCTACTCATGGATCAAGTAAACCCGGATTAAATGTTGTAGAGGATGACTAAATACATGCCTCGAATTTAATCTATAATATATATGGTTAAAGGGATTATATTACACGGAAACATTAATCACGAAAGGTTTTATCGAATCACGATTTAATTATTATTTAATTGGGTAGCAATGATGTATTACTAGATACCGCTCATTGTCTATAATTTTATTGGAGAATAAAATTATTGCTAATTAAATAATAGCCTATAGGGTCACACACATAGAGTACTTAGAGGAATAGTTAATTTAAATTATAGATTTAAATTAATTGATGATTATTTGAATTTTATTATATTAATTAAGTGAGACTTAATTAATTGAAATAATATAAATTCGAATTTGAATTCTGCCCTTAATAATTAAGTATGACTTAGTTATTAATTAAATAATAGAAATTCGGTTTTATTATTTAATCCTAAACCTACATGGGTTAGGCTTTGCTGTTATGGGCCTATTAACCAGCCATTATAAATAGAAAATATAGGGTTAATAGGGTTTAACGTTTTTGAGAAAAAAAACAAACCCTAGAGGCAGCAGGCAGCAGCAAGGGGCAGAGAAGGCAGAATTCGAAATCATCAAAGGAGGCTAGTACATCCATTCCGTAATCAAGGTCGTGAGACGTTCTTGAAGGTACTCGTGTGGATACCATAGAGGTGTTTTCGAGAGGAAGACACAAGTCGTGAAAGCTAGGATCTCCGTTGAGTTCGTGTAAGTCAAGACCAGACAAAGGTATGATTCCATTTTACAATAATCAGTCCAGGCTTATACATGATCCTGCGTTTAGGGTTCCAAAATTTTCGTTATATTTACGTTTAATCCGCTGCGTTTTATGCCTCGGAACCCAACAGGCGCAACAAAACACCTTAGGCGCAATGAAATACTTATGAATAAGTTTCTAAGTACTTTCGTGGCTCCTACACACTGCAAACACTCTATGAGGCGCAACAAAACTTTCCCTTGTTAGGAATATATTCATTTGATGATGTACAAAATACTAGAACAGGGTCTAGATTAGTTTATCTGTAATAAGTCTTTCTAGTCTCTGAAATATATAATCAGAGTCTAGATAGTCAACATTCATGTTACTTGTACTTAGAAGAATTTCTGTAGAAAGTGAAACCAGAGTCTGCATGAAGATCAGAGTCTGAAAGGTGATCAGAGTCTATAGACTATCAGAGTCTGTGATCTATCGGAGTCTACATATGATCAGAGTCTGAAGATCATCAGAGTCTGAAGATTTCAGAGTCTATACAGTTAAAGTTAAATTTGGAAGAGGATCACAGGAATGGAAAGTCTTCGAAGATCAAGATAAATATATTGCAGATATGCTATGGGAAAGAAAGAGAATTCTATAAGGAAACTGTCAACTAATAATTAGGAATTATATTCCTATTGTAATTTATCTTTCTGTTATTAGTTGATAGGCAGCTCTCTATATAAACTCTATGTAACCTAATTGTAAAGATGTCGAAGAATAATTGTCTGAGTGAAATTGTGTGAGAGCATAGAGATAGAGAGCCTAACGTTGTGCAACTGGGAAAACAATTGGTATCAGAGCCTAACGTTTAAAATCGATCAAAGATGTCTGGAAACAAAGATGGCAATTTTAAGATTCCTATGCTTAAGAGAAACGAGTTCACCCACTAGAAGGTTAAGATGCTGCACCATCTGGAAGCAACAGACCCTGACTATCTTGAAAGAATTCATGAAGGACCCTATGTGCCCTTAAAGCTTGTGCCTCAAATCAATGAAGAAGGAAAAGTAACTGAAGAACACTTCATTGAAAAACCAAAGGCTGAATGGACAAAAGAGGACAAGGAGAATCTCCTTAAGGAGGCAAATGTCAAAAACATACTCTTTAATAGTTTGGATTTGTTGGTAATTTACGGAGGTACGGAAGCGTGATATAACAATTATTTGCCGTAAAATCCATATATATGATCGCATATAATCATACAAAACCGAGATGGAATCGAAACCTTACCTTTAAAGCGATCCAAATGTGTGAACAAGAGATCCTAGCAGCTACTTCTCAGAGTGTGAAATACTCTACCTGTATCCACCAAGAATTCTTCCTTTGATGAAGATCTTCAAATAATTTCTAAAACTTGTTTTAG
Source organism: Oenanthe sinensis (assembly GCA_028671895.1). Lineage (NCBI taxonomy): Eukaryota > Viridiplantae > Streptophyta > Magnoliopsida > Apiales > Apiaceae > Oenanthe > Oenanthe sinensis. Next base: position 36,616,111 of record CM053801.1, on the reverse strand, counting down.
AGAGAAGTGAGAGAGAGAGAGAGAGATGGAGGCTAGTGTTTTCTCAAAAACTAAAAATTCTCCTTTAGAATGAAGCATCTCTTTCTATTTATAGGACTATCCTAGGGTTTTTCCATAAATAATATATCAATATATATTATTATATTAAACCCCATATTTTATAAAATGCTTTAATAATAATTAAAACTATTTTAATCATTATTTCCTTTTTCTAAACTATTTAGAAAATAATTCTCTCTCTCATAATTTAAATCTTTTCATCAAAGAAAATATTCTTTAATGGTGTGACCATGTAGGTTCAATATTAAGCCGGTAGTAGAAATAAATAATAATAAACTTTTTATTTATTATTTATATGAATTCTAATAATTCATTAAATATAATTAACTGATTAATTATATTTATTCTACATCGTGAGTGATGCTACTCAACATATCGCGACTATCCGGATAATATGAATTCACTGCCAAGAACCTGTCAATGACTAGTTACCGTACAATCAATTCCTTCCACCCTACAATATCCCGATTAAATACAAGGCATGGAACTCGTGTCAAGCCTATCAAGTTTAATCATATGTTTTCTTATTCATAATGCAAAGTTCATATTAATGCAAATTAAAAACTCCTTTCTTATTTCATTCACTCTGGCCAGAGATTCCAGAACTCGCATACTAAGAATAACATAGGATATTATCTTCCTATACTGGAAGGGGTGGATCCTCTATTGATGTTAACTATCTCCATACACAAATCCCTATGCCCGGAATAGACCTAATGGATGTCCTTGAGACTAAGGACTAAACCAAAACATACTTCATTATATACAAGATAACTTTAACGATCTCAAGTCTAAGGATACTTGCACAACTATCACTTAGTGAACAACTATTGACACATGAGTAAACTCCAGTAGTTGTTCAATTTATCAAGTCACGTTCAGTGAACTTATTCCTTAATAAGCACCTACATACTAGCTATAGTGTCACCACACAAATGCCTATGAGAACAGACATCCTCCTTAAAGGAGCAAGCATAGTATGTACCAATCTTTGCGGATTCACTAACTTCCAATTAGTTAGCCTATGATCAGGAACTGTTTAAGTCAAGAGTTATCATCTTCTAGATCTCACTATTATAATCTCATTATAATTCTAGAAGCTTCACTCTAAACTATGGAACATCTTATTTAAGACACTTTAAACAGATAAAACCCGTAATAAAAACAAATAAGTCTTTTATTAATATTAATGAAATCAAATAAGAATACAAGAAAGTTCTTCCTAACTCATCATACATGATTGGATTTAGGACAAACACTTTCAATCTCCCATTTGGACTAAAGCCAATTACCCTGGTATGTAATACCCATCTTCCTTTTATGACGATCAAAATGAATCTGAGACAACAGCTTTGTAAGTGGGTCTGCTATGTTGTTTTGTGTGTCAACTCTCTCTATTTTGACATCTCCCCTTTCAATGATCTCCCTAATCAAATGAAAGCGCCGCAAAACATGTTTGGAATTTTTATGAGACCTAAGTTCCTTGGCTTGTGCTATTGCTGCATTGTTATCACAATACAATATAATAGGCTCCTCAACACTGGGAACAACTCCCAACTCAGAAACAAATTTCCTCATCCAAACGGCTTCTTTTACAGTCTCACTTGCAGCTATATACTCTGCTTCCGCTGTGGAGTCAACCGTTGTAGACTGTTTAGAACTCTTCCAACTAATCGCATAGCCATTCAGAGTAAACACGTACCCTGACATAGATTTGCTATCATCATATTCTGATTGAAAACTAGAGTCGGTATAACCTTCTATTATCAACTCAGAACCACCAAAAACAAGAAAAATATCCTTAGTCCTTCGCAAGTACTTAAGGATGTTCTTTACTGCTTTCCAGTGATCTTCACCTGGATCGGACTGATATCTGCTCATCACACTGATTGAATGAGAAACATCAGGCCTAGTACATATCATCGCGTACATGATAGATCCTATTGTTGAAGCATAAGGAATCTTACTCATACGCTCTCTTTCCTCAGGTGTCTTAAGAGACATCTTCTCGGAAAGGGACACTCCATGGCTCATCGGCATGAGACCACTCTTGGAGTTTTCCATGCTAAATCTTTTAAGCACTTTCTCGATGTATGTACCCTGGGTAAGACCTATCATTCTTCTAGATCTATCTCTATAGATCTTTATACCGAGAATGTAGGATGCTTCTCCCAAGTCCTTCATAGTGAAGTTCTTTGATAACCACACTTTGACTGATTGAAGCATCGGTATATCATTTCCTATAAGAAGTATGTCATCCACATACAACACAAGAAATGTTACCGCGCTCCCACTAACCTTCTTGTAGATACATGGTTCATCTATGTTTTTGATAAAACCAAACTCTTTGATTGTCTCATCAAAACCGATGTTCCATCTACGAGAAGCTTGCCTCAATCCATATATGGTTCATAGCAGCTTACACACTAGGTGTTCATTCCCTTTGGAAACAAAACCCTCTGGCTGTGTCATATACACTTCCTCTTCAAGTTTCCCATTGAGGAAGGCCGTTTTCACGTCCATTTGCCAGATCTCATAGTCATAGTAAGCTGCAATCGCAAGCAAAATCCGAATTGATTTAAGCAGGGCTACAGGTGAAAAAGTTTCATCAAAGTCAATCCCTTGCCTTTGTTTGAATCCTTTTGCCACGAGCCTGGCCTTATAGGTCTCCACCTGGCCATCCGCTCCAATCTTTCTTTTGTATATCCATTTACACCCTACAGGTTTCACATCCTTGGGTGCTTCAACCAAAGTCCATACTTGGTTGGTATACATAGAATCCATTTCGGATTTCATGGCACTCAGCCATTTCTCTGAGTCAATACTATTTATAGCCTCATTATAGGTCATTGGGTCGTCATCATCAACGATTGTTAACTCATTGTCATTCTCAATGACAAGGCCATAATACCTCTCAGGTTGGCGAGACACTCTCTCTGACCTACGAATGGGCTGTTTCACAGAAGGTTGTTCAGTCTGAACAGGTGTTTCCTCTTGAACTGTAGTAGTTTGTGTTTCTTGAACTTCATTAAGTTCTATTTTTCTCCCACTGTTTCCTTCAAGGATAAACTGTTTTTCCAAGAAGGTAGCATGTCTGGAGACAAACACCCTATGATCGGTGAAAAAGTAATACCCTAAAGTCTCTTTAGGATATCCCACAAATCTACATTTTACAGATCGAGATTCCAGTTTATCAAGGTCAACTTTCTTGACATAAGCTGGACATCCCCATATCTTAACGTGTTTAAGACTCGGCTTCCTTTCTTTCCATATCTCATACGGAGTTTGAGGAACAGATTTGGAAGGCACCTTATTCAGTAAATATGCTGAGGTTTCCAATGCATAACCCCATAGGAATACTGGAAGATCTGCATAGCTCATTATGGATTGAACCATGTCTAACAAAGTTCGATTTCTCCTTTCTGATACTCCATTTAACTGTGGAGTATATGGAGGAGTCCATTGAGAGACTATACCATTTTCTTTGAGATAATCTAGAAACTCTCCATTCAAGTATTCACCACCTCGATCTGATTGAAGGGTTTTAATACTATGTTTGGTTTGTTTCTCTACTTCATACTTATATTCTTTGAACTTTTCAAAGGCTTCAGATTTGTGTTTCATCAAATACACATATCTGAATCTAGATCGATCATCTGTGAAAGTAATGAAGTACGAAAAACCACCCATGGCTTGCGTAAACATCGGTCCACATACATCTGTGTGTACCAATCCTAGCAAATCTGCAGCCCTTTCTCCATGTCCACTAAATGGAGATTTGGTCATTTTCCCAATAGACAAGACTCGCATGTAGGATATGATTCAAAATCAAAAGGTTCAAGTAACCCTTCCTTGTGCAATGTTCGTAGTCTATTTTCACTAATATGACCAAGTTTGCAGTGCCATAAATAGGTGAGATTTTCATCATCCCTTTTCCTTTTATTAGTATGTTCAACTTGTAGTAAACTATGCTCTACGTCACATACATACAGACCATTATTTAAAATACCACTACCATAAAGAACATTATCTCTAAGAATTGAACATTCATTATTCTTAATAATAAATGAAAATCCAGCCTTGTCTAACATGGGAATAGAAATAATATTCCTCACAATCGAGGGAACAAAATAACAATTATTTAAAACAATAGTCTTGCCCGTAGGCATATGTAAATCAAATAATCCTACAGATACAGCAGCAACTCTTGCTCCATTGCCCATCCGCAGAATAACCTCCTCTTCCTCAAGAGTCCTACTATCCCTTAGTCCCTGCAATGAATTGCAAATGTGAGAACCACAGGCGGTATCTAATACCCAAGTAGAAATTTGATTTAGTGATATGTTTACTTCAATCATAAACATACCTGAGCTAGAAGCGGCAGTCTCACTACTCTTCTTCTTCTTCAGTTCTGTAAGGTAAACCTTACAGTTCCTCTTCCAGTGCCCCACCTTGTTACAGTGAAAGCAAACAGCTTTGCTTTTGGGGTCTTCAGCTTTTGGTGGAACTGGCTTCTTCTCACCTACTTTCTTCTTCTTGGGAGGGTTCCACTTCCTTTTCTTGGAAGTGGATCCACCACCAATCAGAAGAACAGAACCTTTCTTAGAGAGAAAGTTCGACTCAGCAGTCTTCAACATGTTATGGAGTTCAGGCAGGCTGACATCCAATTTGTTCATGTGAAAGTTCACAACAAACTGCGAGAACGAATCTGGGAGTGATTGCAAGACCAAGTCTTGGCTCAACTCCCCATCCATGATAAAACTAAGTTGCCCAAGATGCTCAATCAGATTGATTATCTTAAGCACATGATCATTCACAGATGATCCCTCCGCCATTCTACAACGGAATAGCTCCCTCGATATCTCATATCGAGCAGTCCTGCTTTGTACATCATACAACTCTTGTAGGTGTACTAGAATGGTATGAGCATCCATGTTCTCATGCTATTTTTGCAGCTCAAAGTTCATAGATGCCAGCATGATGCACTGAGTAACATTTGCTTCATCCATCCACTTCCTTTAAGTTACATGCTCATCATCATGAGCATCTTCAGTAGGAGCATTGGGTACTGGTGAGTTCAGCACATAGTCCAACTTCTCAGCCCTAAGAACAATTCTCAGGTTTCGAAGCCAATCAGCAAAGTTTGGACCAGTCAACTTGTGAGCATCTAGTATGCTTCGTAGTGATAGTGCAGAAGACATGATGTATATCTAAAATCTGTAAATGACAAACACATAACAACACTTAGCAAATAATCAATTTCATTTTTAAACACTATATGAATCGGGTCTTTATTCATAAGTGGCTCCCACTAGTTTATCTAATTTATACAACCCTCTAAGTGAAAAATTAAGCATTCATAATGCTAGTGGGAATAGGGATCCTACATTCCATCACACAACCTCGGCTGTAGCACGAAACGCCATGTGATGTTCGGTAGACAGACAACTCTTGTCAATTACATCTCATGTCATTCCCTAATTAAAACTTAAGCCTCTTGAATAATTGAGTCACGGCTGTGGCACGACAAACTCAATATTCTAAGTCAAGTCTAACCCAACATTTCATACAACTGAATCAGTCTCCAACTGCCAACGGCTGTGGCACGTAACGATTATTAGATTCTAACTCATTGTATACATCTCTATATAATAGACAAGTATTTCTTATTTCGAAATCAAAGCCCTCGGCTGTAGCACGAAACGACAATGATTCAAAAATAAGAACTATTTTCTATCATGTTGGAAGGTTATGACCGACACAAGCCCGTTGTGTCATTGGCCAATTACTACTTGATATTATTTTTAGTTAAGAGGGATTTTATTATAAGGTTTATAATTATACATATTTTATAGACAAAAATTTCAACTGAATGTTTTCTATAAAGTATTACAATTACTAACCAAATAATTAATTAATAATCAAAACTCTTTTAATTATTAATATTATTTCTAAACCTTTCAGAAAATAAATATCTCCCTTAATTTAATTCCTTAAATTAAATCAATAATTAATAATATTAAGATCACATCTTAACTATTTTATATTCGAATAAATCTTATTTAATCAATTAATAAAATTTGTTAACTGATTATTTATTTCACAAATATATAATTATCAACCATTATTAATTAAACAATATTATTTAACAATCATAATCATATTATAAAGAGATTCTTCCTTTTAAATTAAATATTTCAAACCAATAATCGATAATCGGATGATTCCCAGATCGGGGGGAGCATTGTCAAGAGGCGTCGCTTAATACCCCTTTCTTAGACATAATCATCCTTTCTCTCAATATTGAAAATTTATATTTAATTACGTGTTTCGCAAACACAAGAATCTCATGATTGTATATATAATATTATTGTTAAGGCAAGAAACGATTCCTATTCTAGATTTTCTAGAGCATGCCTTATGTTGATTTAAGTTCACCTAAATCTATCATCGCATGGTAAATCTAGGCATATATCTCATATATAGAATTAAATAAACAAGTAAGCATGCAAGAAATATCATGTCATACAATGATATAATGATGTATGGATTTATTATAGTATTAAAAAAAACAATTAAATCAATTAATACATGCTTTAAAACACTTTTGGGAATATGGACAGTTCAAAACTTTTATATTAAAATTATTTGACCACTCCATTAAATCCGTCTCGAAAAAACAAATCCAACGGTATATTGCACGCCCAAATCGGAGTTACGGAACTCCCAAAAAAATCAAATTTAATGTGGACATGAGGGGTGTAACGCATTTATCACACGCGTTACAGCCATTAAAGCCAATTTTCCCATGTAATGCATGAGCAGTATACGTTACCGGCTGTAACGCATTTCATAAATGCGTAACAGACCATGTTGCGCATTCCTTGAATGCGCAACACCCCATATCCTCATTTGTGCGCCACGCGCGCGTGACAGCCGCTAGCAAAGAAGAAAAATGAACCTGCATGTTACTAAGTCAGCCGTTACTATTATACATAAATGTTTATACATATATTAACTATTATAATAACTATTATTAATATTTTTATATTTTAATATTAATAAATTAATTAACTATTAATTAATAAATTAATAAAAAAACATAAAAACATCATTTTTGATATCCAATAGCATATTAAAATAACCAGATCAGCCAAGGGTCCTAGTGAAAATATTAATCCATATATTTCAACATGCATAATTATTACATGAATTTTAATTAAAACAATTTAAAAAAAATTCATAACAAATAATCTATTCATCAGAAAATTATGAAAAAAAATACCCAGATGATCCACAACACTTGTAGAATCCAGATCAGTGGTCAAAATCTCATGCAAATATATTTCGAATTAATTCATAATTAAATCTAAATAAACTTGCAAAAATCATAATAAATCCATACATGCTCCAAAAAATCTGAAATTTTTACATGAATCTCTATGTGCATAACCTGGCTCTGATACCGTTGTTGGTAATTTACGGAGGTGCGGAAGCGTGATATAACAATTATTTGCCATAAAAACTATATATATGATCACATATAATCATACAAAACAGAGATGGAATCGAAACCTTACCTTTAAAGTGATCCAAGTGTGTGAACAAGAGATCCTAGCAGCTACTTCTCAGAGTGTAAAGTACTCTACCTGTATCCACCAAGAATTGTTCCTTTGATGAAGATATTCAAATAATTTCTAAAACTTGTTTTATAGAGAAGTCAGAGAGAGAGAGAGATGGAGGCTAGTGTTTTCTCAAAAACTAAAAATTCCCCTTTAGAGTGAAGCATCTCATTCTATTTATAGGACTATCCTAGGGGTTTTCCATAAATAATATATCAATATATATTATTATATTAAACCCCATATTTTATAAAATGCTTTAATAATAATTAAAACTATTTTAATCATTATTTCCTTTTTCTAAACTATTTAGAAAATAATTCTCTCTCTCATAATTTAAATCTTTTCATCAAAGAAAATATTCTTTTATGGTGTGACCATGTAGGTTCAATATTAAGCCGGTAGTAGAAATAAATAATAATAATAAACTTTTTATTTATTATTTATATGAATTCTAATAATTCATTCAATATAATTAACTGATTAATTATATTTATTCTACATCGTGAGTGATGCTTCTCAACATATCGCGACTATCCAGATAATATAAATTCACTGCCAAGAACCTGTCAGTGACTAGTTACCGTACAATCAATTCCTTCCACCCTACAATATCCCGATTAAATACAAGGCATGGAACTCGTGTCAAGCCTAGGGGTGAGCATTCGGTCGGTTCGGTCGAAAACCGAACCGAACCGAACAAACCGAAAACCGAAAACCGAACTTAGTCATTTTGCTGGAATCGAACCGAACCGAAGTAGCTGGAGAAACCGAACCGAACCGACCGTTGTATTTTCGGTTACTTCGGTTCGGTTAATGGTTAAACCGAACTATTGAAAAACAGAGCTTGCCCATTTAATAAACCAGAAAATTACACAATTCAAATAAGTTCATAAGTTCTATCTAAATCTAATTGGGACAAGTATTACAATTAGATCTAATTAAAACAGAAGTTCTACACAATTCAAAATTTTAAATAAACCAGAAAATTACACAGCTACAAAGCCTACAATCTAGTTCCAGTGTTCCACAGACTACAGACTTGAGACTACAGCTAGTTGCACACAACACAAATACTGAAATACACAATAGGTCAATGGCACAATTCTGCAATCAAGTAATTTAGCTCAGGCCTCAGCTACACAATTCACAGAAATAGAATGCAGTCTTGGACACTGCACTACTGGAGTACTGCCTACTAGTCTACTGGTGAGTGACTGAGTGGTGGCCTGGTGCTACCTGGAGTCCTGGACTAGAATACTTACAGAGTTACAGTCGGCGACTAGAATAGATTTAGGTTTAGAAATTAGAATAGATGAACTGAGATAATAACATACTAACATAATAACATATGTATATTTTATATATAATATATTATTAATTATATTTAAGTTAATACTTCGGTCGGTTTCGGTGAAGAACCGAACATTTTCAAAAATAACCGAACCGAACCGAAGTAATTTTCGGCCCGTAATATCTAAACCGAACCGAACTTGCCAAAAAAACGAACCAAACCGACCGAAATTCATCGGTTCGGCTCGGTTTTTCAGTTTCGGTTCGGTTTTGCTCAGTCCTAGTCAAGCCTATCAAGTTTAATCATATGTTTTCTTATTCATAATGCAAAGTTCATATTAATGCAAATTAGAAACTCCTTTCTAATTTCATTCACTCTGGCCAGAGATTCCAGAACTCGCATACTAAGAATAACATATGATATTCTCTTCCTATACTGGAAGGGGTGGATCCTCTATTGATGTTAACTATCTCCATACACAAATCCCTATGCCCGGAATAGACCTAATGGATGTCCTTGAGACTAAGGACTAAACCAAAACATACTTCATTATATACAAGATAACTTTAACGATCTCAAGTCTAAGGATACTTGCACAACTATCACTTAGTGAACAACTATTGACACATGAGTAAACTCCAGTAGTTGTTCAATTTATCGAGTCACGTTCAGTGAACTTATTCCTTAATAAGCACCTACATACTAGCTATAGTGTCACCACACAAATGCCTATGAGAACAGACATCCTCCTTAAAGGAGCAAGCATAGTATGTACCAATCTTTGCGGATTCACTAACTTCCAATTAGTTATCCTATGATCAGGAACTGTTTAAGTCAAGAGTTATCATCTTCTAGATCTCACTATTATAATCTCATTATAATTCTAGAAGCTTCACTCTAAACTATGGAACATCTTATTTATGATACTTTAAACAGAAAAAGCCCGTAATAAAAACAAATAAGTCTTTTATTAATATTAATGAAATCAAATAAGTATACAAGAAAGTTCTTCCTAACTCATCATACATGATTGGATTTAGGACAAACACTTTAAGGATTCTATTCTTACAAACTGTGTTATATCATGTCGAACTGCTAAGGAGATATGGACAAAACTTGAAGTGCACTGTCAAGGGACTAAAGATGTCAAGAAGAATGCTAGGTCTTTGCTAATTCAAGAGTATGAGTATTTTGAAGCAAAATCTGGAGAATCTATCACTGAGATGTATGATAGGTTTACAAAACTCTTGAATGAGATGGCTATGCTTGGTAAGGTTTATGATTCTGAAGATACAAACACCAAGTTTCTGAGAGAACTTCCTAAAGAGTGGGACAATAAGACTACAGCCATAAGGGAAGCTAGAGATTTGGATGAACTAACTCTAGAAGAATTGTATGGCAGACTCAAGACATATGATTTGGAGATGCAACAGAGGAAGAATAAGAAGTCTGTGAAGACAAAATCTGTGGCACTCTTAATGGAGTCTGAGACAAAACAACATGAACAATCCACAGAAGCTAGAATAATGGATTTAAGGAAGAAGGGTAAAGCTGTTGTGGAGTCAGAGTCTACTGACACAGACTCTGATTCTGATGAAGAGATTGATCTAAGTCAAATGATGGCTATGTTTGCTAAAATTTTTAAAAGAATGAAATTTAACAAAAGAATTGGCAAATTTAGCAAGAGGCCATCATTCAAGAAGGAAGATGAGAAGGTTGAGAAGAGCAAGAGTGCTATAATCAAACTTGACAAAGCAAAGGTCAAATGTTTCAACTGTGGAATATTGGGGCACTTTGCCAGTGAATGCAGAAAGTCAAAAAGTCAAGGAAAAGGAAAAGCACTTCTATCAATAGGAAAGGATTGGGCAGATTCAAGCTCAGAGGATGAAATTGATTATGAAAATCTAGCATTGATGGCATCCTCCTCAAGAAAATCACAATCTCCCAAAGAACCCTCATCTCCTAAAACTCAGGTATCAATCTTTACTCCTGAATCCTCAATTAATTTAGACTCTGATGGTATAGAAATTGTGCAAAGTGAGGTTAATAAAATAATGACAACATGTAGGTCTCTCACTAGTGAAAGTGAAAGGTTGAGAGAGGAAAATTTAACCTTGACTAAAAGGAATAATCATTTAGAGTCTGAGTTAATATTAATGGAACAATACAAAAAGGATTCTTAGAAACATAGTCATAACTACACTGAAATCTTGAAGGTCTATGACTATGTTAAGAAAGAACTAGAAGAAGAAAGACTCAAGTTTAGAGTCTGGACAGACTCTGGTAGAAAAGTTCAAGAAATTCTCAATAATCAAAATGTGTGTCAAACTGCTGGTCTAGGCTATGACAAGAGTCAAGACAAAAGACCTATTATTGAGAATGGTAACAATGAAGAAGCTAGCAAAGTTAATAAGACTAAAGACAAAAGTACATTTGTTCCTGTTAAGTTTATGACCCCTAAAGAAAAGACTGAAACCACAAACTCATCTTTCAATAGTCCCCCTGTTGCTGACAAAAAGACAGATGAAACAGGAGCAAGTAACTCTAAGAAAAACATTAACATAGGCTACTTGTCTAAGTCTAAGTTAAAAGAAAGGCTAGAGAACTTATCAGAGTCTACCAAAACTAGGAGAAATAGGAATGGTAAGGAAGGCATTAGTAAGGCAAACAATTATCAAAAGGATCCTAATGCTCCTAGAAAGAAGTGTTATAGATGTGGCAACCACAACCATTTAGCTATAGATTGTAAAACAAAAATTGAGAAGAAATCAGAGTCTAGCCCTTCACAGACTCTGAAAAGTCACTACATACCACATAAACCTTGTTATCACTATGGTAGCATATTTCATTCTATTTATATGTGTAGGGACTATCATGATTTGTATTACAATTTTTATGAGCTAAAATCTTCTATTGATAAAAGTTGGTATGACACTGTTAAGACTCCACCAGAGTCTAAAGCAACAAAAGAGACAGGTAAACCAAAGGTGAAAATTGTTAAGCCTGTTTCTCCTAAAGTTAGTAGAAAAGGATCCAAAACTGTTTGGGTCCTCAAAACATCTAACTATTTGCTTTATGTATGCAGGGAACCAGGGTAAAGAAAGTAACCCTAATCCTGGACAATGGATGCTCAGGACACATGACTGGAAAGAAATCCCTGCTTACAGACTTTGTGGAAATGGCTGGCCCAGAAGTATCCTTTGGAGATGGCAACAAAGGACAAACACTGGGATATGGCAAGATTGTACTTGGGAATGTCATCATTGATCAAGTAGCTCTAGTTGATGGCTTAAGGCACAATTTGAAAAGCATAAGTCAACTTGGAGATAAAGGTTACCATACTGGCTTTGACAACAAAGAGTGTCTTGTGACTCACAAAGAAACAGGCATTTTGGTTTTCAAAGGACACAGACATGGTAACATTTATGAAGCCAGCTTGGAGGATTGCATACACAGTGAAGTCACATGTCTATACAGCAAGGCCTCAACTGAAGAAGGCTGGAAATGGCACAAGAAACTGTCACACATCAACTTCAAAACACTCAACAAGTTGGTGAAACAGAATCTTGTAAGAGGATTACCACAGGTTGATTTTGTGCAAGATGGATTTTGTGAAGCATGTCAACTTAGAAAACAAAGGAAATCATCCTTCAAGAGAAAGACAATTAACACCATTTCTGAACCCTTTTATTTATTGCACCTTGATTTATTTGGTCTAGTAAATGTTATGTCAATTAACAAAAAGAAATATACTCTTGTTATTGTAGATGATTTTACAAGATTCACATGGGTTTTCTTTCTACATTCAAAGGATGAAGCTTCACAACACATAATAGACCATATCACTTTTCTGGAAAGAAAATCAAAGAAAACAGTTAGAGTTCTAAGGAGTGACAATGGTACTGAATTCAAGAATTCAATCATGGAGGACTACTGTGCATCAAAGGGAATTACTCAACAATTTTCTGCACCAGGAACTCCTCAACAAAATGGAGTTGTGGAGAGAAAGAATAGAACACTCATAGAAGCTTCCAGAACAATGTTGGCAGAGTCTAAGCTACCAGTATATTTTTGGGCTGAGGCAGTCAATACAGCATGTTTCACTCAAAACTGCACTTTAATAAACATGCATGGAAAGACTCCCTATGAAATGGTAAAGGACAAGAAGCCAAGTGTGAAACACTTTCACATATTTGGATGCAAGTGTTATGTGCTGAAAGTATATCCTGAAAATCTAAGCAAATTTGAAGCCAAGGCAGATGAATCAATTTTTCTTGGATATGTATCAAACACAAAAGCATTCAGAGTGTTTAATCTCAGAACCAAAATTGTTATGGAATCTATTCATGTTGCATTTGATGATAAAATGTTTACAGGATTACAGGATGAGTCAGAGTCTACCACACTGGAATTTGAAAATCTAAAAAGTTCTGAGATAAATGAAGAAGAAGAGGATGAAGACCCTCAAATAACTCCTGAACCAACACAGGAACCTGCACACTCTGAGGGGGAGCCAGAAAATTCAACTTTAAATAATTCAGATTCTAACCAGACAGAGTCTAGACAGACATAGTCTAACTCATCAGGGTCTGGATCAAGAAACTCTGAACCCTTGTCAGAGTCAAGAAATTTAGGGGGAGCCTCTTCATTTGAATTTCACTTAAATACAGAAGATGCAAATGACTTAGGGGGAGCTTCAAGTTCAAGAACCAATCTTCCACCAGCTAGAAAATGGACAAGGGATCACACTCCTTACTTAATAATTGGTGACCCTGAGAGTGGTGTACAGACAAGAACAGCCACTCAAAATGAATGTCTTTATAGTTGTTTTCTCTCAAAAAATGAACCCAAGAAAATTGAGGAAGCCTTGCAAGACCCTGATTGGATTATTGCAATGCGAGAAGAATTGAATGAATTTGAGAGAAATAAAGTGTAGAAACTTGTACCAAGACCTAGAAATAGATCAGTTGTTGGTGCAAAATGGGTGTACAGAAATAAACTTGATGATAATGGAACTGTAGTAAGAAACAAAGCAAGGCTAGTTGCAAAAGGATACTCACAGGAGGAAGGAATTGACTATGATGAAACTTTTGCACCAGTAGCAAGATTGGAAGCTATCAGAATGTTTCTTGCTTTTGCAGCTCATTCAAAATTCAAGGTGTATCAGATGGATGTAAAAAGTGGCTTCTGAAATGGAGAATTGGAAGAAGAAGTCTATGTGGAACAACCACCAGGATTTGTTGATCCAGAGTTTCCTGATCATGTTTACAGGTTAGACAAGGCACTATATGGATTGAAGCAAGCACATAGAGCATAGTATGAAACTCTTTCAAAATTTCTTCTTGAAAATGGATTCATAAGAGGTACCATTGACAAAACTCTCTTTATTAGAAAATATAAAGGTGATATTTTGCTTGTCCAAATTTATGTTGATGATATTATATTTGGATCTACTAATGACAAACTCTGTGAAAAGTTTAGTCAACTAATGCAGTCAAATTATGAAATGAGCATGATGGGAGAGTTGAACTTCTTTTTGGGGCTTCAAGTCAAACAGAATGATGATGGAATTTTCATCAATCAAACAAAGTATGTGAGAGAATTGTTAAAGAAGTTTGATATGCAAGAGTCTGCAACTGCTAAAACTCCCATGTCAACTACCACTAAGCTAGACTCTAACCCAAAGGGTAAGAAAGTTAAAAACACTAGCTACAGATGTATGATTGGCTCATTGTTATATTTAACCGCTAGTAGACCAGATATAATGTTTGCAACTTGTCTGTGTGCTAGATTTCAAGATGACCTTAGAGAATCACATTTAATAGCTGTGAAAAGAATTTTTAGATATCTCAAGGGGGCACAAACTCTTGGACTTTGGTATCCTAGAGAGTCAGATTTTTCACTAATTGGTTATTCAGATTCTGACTATGCAGGATGCAAAGTAGACAGGAAAAGCACAACAGGACAATGCCAATTTCTTGGCAACAGATTAATTTCTTGGTTTAGCAAGAAACAATAAACTGTATCAACCTCAACAGCTGAGGCTGAATACATTGCAGCTGGAAGTTGATGTGCTCAAATTCTGTGGATGAGAAATCAATTACTTGATTATGGACTAACATTCTCAAATATTCCTATGTATTGTGATAATACCAGTGCTATTAAAATTGCAGAGAATCCAGTCCAACATTCCAGAACAAAGCACATTGATGTCAGGTATCATTTTATTAGAGAACATGTTGAAAATGGTACTGTGACACTTTACTATGTTCCAACTGACAGACAGATTGCAGACATTTTGACAAAACCACTTGATGAGTCTACCTTTCTCAGACTGGTAGGTGAATTAGGTATGTTAAATATGTAAGTGATCAATAATTATGAGAAACAAGGTATGTACTTTCATTATAGTCCCTGTCTTAACACACTGTGATTAATTATAATTGCAAATTTTTATTTTGTACTTTAGCTTGACAGAGTCTAGTTTTTAGACTCTGACGAGTCCGTAGACTCTGACGAGCCTGTAGGCTCTGATGAGTCTGTAGACTCTGAGAGTCTGTAGACTCTGAGAAAAATATCGCCTAGACTCTGAATCGGTTAAAATTCGCGCCTGCAGACTCTGATTGTGTTTAATCTGTTCAAATGACTTGAAATAGGCGGTAATAGTTATCTTTTGACTGGAGACAGGTTGTGGACTCATGTGTATTGTATGCAACTTGAACAAAATAAAAATTTTCATACAATTTACTCACTTGTTTATTGCAATTATTTTCTAAGGAAAAAATATTCACAGAGCTTTTTACGAACCCTAGCAAATTTCTTCAAGCTTTTCCATCACTTTCAACTCAACAACTTCAATGGCTGCCATTTCTACTGTCATGAGGGGACCCAAGGCGAATGCATTCACTTTTGGGGATTTTGATTTCATGACTACTAATCATGTTGCTTCTCTTGGAGACAAGAAAGGAGTAGATGCTGACTACTTCCCAATGATGGATTTCATGGAGTAATCTGAACTCAGTTACATTCTCAAGGCATCACCAGTGATTCATATGGATGCTGTTTCACAAGCCTGGAGCTCTGCAAAGGTAGTTGATCCTTCTTAGGATCAACCAGGTAAAATCATGTTCACCTTTGTCTCCACTACATTTGATGTAACTGCAGATATACTTAATTCTGTGTTTAAACTGCCTGTTAAATCTTCTTTTGATAATACTGTATCTGATGATGACATTAAAAGCATGTTTAAGGCAATAGGTTATTCTACTAGCTTAGATAACATGAGTAAAATAACTAGGCCTTACTTAAGAAAGGAATGGTCCTTCTTTTTTGATCAAATTGATAAGTGCTTTACTGGTAAATGTAGTGGTTTTGATGCTATTACTGCAATTACTTATTAAATTGGTCACAGTCTCCTATTTGATAAAGTGATCAACATTGGTGATATGTTGCTCACTCAAATGGGAGCAAAATTAAATAATGTGCAAGAGGGGAGGAAGAAAGTCTACTATCATAGATTTCTTATGATTCTCCTCAACCACTTCATTCCTGACATGTCAACCAAGTTGGCAGATGATTACTGTGTGCAGGCATACAAACAGCAAAGAAGGATATTCTCTGACATCAAGAGAATTGATGACAAGAAAAAGAGTCTACCTGCCATGACATATCCACAAGTAATGCAGGTAAAACTCTCAACCTACAAACCATCTATCTACAATGCTTCATTTTTTGGTGGTGAAATGGTGCAGGAACAAGTAATGGCGAGTCCCCATGCACCTACCCAAGTCACCCAATCCCCTTCAACTACACAATCTTCTAAACCAAAATCCAAGAAGAAACCAACCTATGGTGTCTCTCATCAGGCACCAGTTGTAAAGAAGAGAAAATTGGTTCAAACTAGGCTTATAGATGAGCACAGTGATAAAGAGCTCAACCCTCTAGAGAAACAAGTTGTTGAAAGTCTTTCTTTGCTAAAAGAAGGTCATGATACACTTGATTCTAACCTTCAAGCCAAGTCTGTAGACTCTGAAAATGCTACAGACTCTGAAAAACCTAAGCATGCACCTCAGGATTCTCAAATTGAAACTCCTGAAAAATCTTTTGCTCAGAAGTACAGAAGGTTGAGGAAGGCTTATTCTGCACACACACACAAGCCTATTATTATTACTAACCCTGTTTTGCAGGAAACATATGTTCTCAAGGCTCCTGCAGAGCCAGACTCTGAAAGCAAGAAAACACCTGAACTAGAGTCTAATGTTGAGTCAGAGTCTAGACTGCCTTTAGACTCTGATCATGAGACATTTTGGGAAGGAATGCCATTGGATGCAGCCTCAAGTCTAATTGTTGAGATCATTACTCCAAGTGATGAGGTACTGCTATTCTTATATCCTTTGGTGGAATCAGTTGAAGATCCAGGGCAATATCAGACTAAATCTCAAGTCTTGGATTTTCTTACAACCTATGAGGCCCTAAGGAAGAGAATGGAACAGGAGCTACAAATGTCTGCACAGGATGTGGTCAAAAATCTGTACAGCTACCTATTCAACTCTTCATTACAAGAAAAAACAGTTGGGCTCATAGAAGGCAGAACATCTGAAGTTCTCAAAGCACTAGGTGTGCCAGACTCTGAACAGCAAATCACAAAGAAGCCTAAAAAGCTTCAGATCTACAAAAGGAGAGAATCAGAGTCTGTTGCTGAGTTGGAAACTGAGATTGAGCAACCAGTTTTTGACTATGAAGCAATTTGGGATCAAGGGATTACCTACAGGACAGCTATTGATTAGATTTCTGCTATTCAGCCTCTTTCAAGGAAGGTGGTTGATTTTCTTGTCCAAAATGTAGGCAAGGTGGCGAACAAATACATCTATCCAACCTATGAAAGTAGATTGGATCAATTCAAGTGCCCACATTATCAGAAGTTTACAAGGGATCTGCATGATTCTTTTCACCTGACTTTTGCACAGGCCATCAATGCACTCCATGCCAGGATCTTTTTCAATGGACACTTGGATGCATTAACCATGGTAGAACCACAGGAGGTAGTAGGTGATGCAAGGCAGTTGGAGGTTGGGACTAGTGCACCAGTGGTGACTAGTGATAAAGATACTCAGTCTGCCTCACCCATACAAGAACCACCTAGTCAGAGGTTGGGTGATAGTGGGGCAGGGGAGTATGCTGTTAGGCCCTCCTTGACAACTCACCAAAAAGCTGATGAGAACCCCAGTGATATGGGAGGACAGACTCTGATGGATGCTCAGGAAGAAAATTCCAAATCTATTCTATTAGAGTCTATCCACCTTGAGGGGGAGTCTCATGCACCAACAGTCAAAGATGGTGACACTCAGACTCTAGCTTCTAATGAAGTCATACTGAAGTAGTCAGAGTCTAGAGTAGACCCTGAGACTGGAATACTGGAGCCAACAGACTCTGAAAAGAGAGAAGATGCTTGTAAGGGTTCAGGATCTGTTGATGCTCACCCCTTAGTGGAAACCCCTAGCCTTCAGACATTTGAAGGGGTTCCCCTCTATCAAGTTGGTTCAGGTATTGAAGCACCATTATTATCTCTCAACCCCTCTTCTGTAGGATTCTTGAGTGCACCCTCTAAATTGAGTGAAAATATATCTGAGAGGCTGGCACTGGTCCAGGCAAAAGGAGAGGTAGAAAAGGCTGTAGGGAGCCTGAGTAAGATTGAGAAAGTGGGTGCCCAACCCCACTGTGAGCATGAGAGATTAGGGTATCCTGAACCTAGCTTTACTTATTGGGATCAAGATTTTCCAAAGAGTTGGTCCAATGAGTTGGAGCAGGGGATGGATGAAAATTCACTATGTTTGATTGTGCAGATTGGCAAAAAAGAGGAGGCTCTTGCTGCTCAGAAGTCATTTACACAGAGACCACAACTTCATCTGGTGGATTCTCTAGCAAGGAGAGTAGACAGAGTCATGGAGGCTTTGGTGGATAACACTGTCATTTTAACTGAGGCTGCAAAATTGAGGTTAGAAGAACCACTTTTGATCATGCCTATAAGGGCTAGACTTCCAGAGTCTACAGTTTCTGATAACTCTCAGGAGGAGTCAGGGTCTATAGTCCCGTTTGCAGTTTCAGAGTCTACACCACCACCAGAGTCTACACCTCCAATCACAAAGCTTGAGCCTGTTGCTGAGGAGTGCACTTTTGAAGATGATGATCAAGTTACCCCTTCTTTTGGCTATTTTGATCAGGTGTTTCCTCGGTCTTGGGAGTCTGCACAGCAAAGAGGCATTAATGATAAAGATTATTTTGCTTGTATTATGGCAATTCATCAATCTGAGAGACTTCCAGCTTTTCAGAAAAAGTCCTTTCGACAGGAACATGGTCACTATCCTGGTGAAGAAGATCAAGCATTAGATAGAGAAGTTAAGGCTGAGACAGAGACTGTTGCTGCCCAATTAGCTGGTGTGGTCAAGGATATTTCCCATATTCAAACCAAACTTACTGGTGTTGATAATACTACTTCTCTGCTCAGTACAAGATTTGACAGAATTCACTCCTTTCAATTATCCAAAGAGGTTGCCTTCAAAGATGCTCTGGCTGCTATCACTACAACTCAAGCCTCTCTCCAAACTTCAGTCTCTGATTTAACCACCAAGGTTGATTCAGTCATTGCAGCACATGCCAATATTTCGATAGTTCTTGAACAGATTCTTTTGGCTGTCACCAGTAATGATAATGTCAAAAAGGGGGAGAAACAAGGTGAATCCTCCAGGAGAAATAAGGATGATGGATGCAAAGATAGATCAAAGGGAGTTAAAAGGAAGAAAGATGGTGATAATGAAGCTGGGGATAGTTCTCATGGTCCTAGGGGGCCTGATGGTGTGCAACAAAAGCAATCTGGAGTAGCAAAAACTCAAACACATCAGTCAGGGACTAGTTATGGGAAATCAGAGTCTATGTCAGACTCTGATAAGAAAAGAAAGAAGTCATACTCTTATCAAACTCAAGAACCTTCATATTGGAAATGCAGTCAATCAAATCTGTAACTTAGAGCTAAAAAGAAGACAGGTCTTGGAGGTTTTGAAGAATCTGACATTGACAGAACATCCACTCTAACCAGGGATCCTCAATCCTTGACAGATAGGCAGTTTGAGAAGATCACACAGAAGTACTTAAACAAAGTGGTGTCTGCTCAAATTGTTTATAACATTTTTGAAACAAAGATACAAGGAGGTCAGGGAGAAACAGAAAAGGTGAAGAATGAGATGCTGGTTTACTTCTTAGAAGGTGGAAGTGTAAGATGGATTAGTCAATCAAATTTTATCTTTTTCAAACAGGCTGAGGAACTATAGTATATTAGATTCCTATTACAAATTGTTATGAAGTAAATAAAAGCAAAGAGGCTATCACTCATAAATGGTTCAAGGAGATTGACAGAAAGCTGACTTTGCACAGACAAGCAAATCGACAGATGGGCAAATTTTCTTTGAAATATGTTGATGCTGAGGGAAATGATCAAGCCATGCCATTAGAAGAAAAACAAGTCAAATTTTAAGAAGGTGTGGGTCATTACATTGGGTTTCAGCCTATGAGTGGGAAAGTTAGTGTTCTAATGTTGAAGGACTTAAAAGATCAAGAAAGCAATGCAAATGATCTGAGAGCAGCTTACTGTCAAATCAAATGTTCAAGTGAAAAAATGAAGAAATTGAAGAAATTTGTTGGTGAAGCTCTTGCAATTGTGGAGGACAATATGCTCAATTCATTTTTGAAGAATAATCCAGCCTTTGAGAAGATTAAATAAGAAGTAATTCTTTTTCCCTTATAATTCTTTTATACTGTTCTAGATTAATAGTTTTATTCTTTAGTTTTGACATCATCAAACCTTGATTTATGCTTACATTTTATAAAGCATAAATAGGGGGAGATTGTTAGGAATATATTCATTTGATGATATACAAAATACTAGAACAGGGTCTAGATTAGTTTATCTGTAATAAGTCTTTCTAGTCTCTGAAATGTATAATCAGAGTCTAGATAGTCAACATTCATATTACTTGTACTTAGAAGAATTTCTGTA
Source organism: Oenanthe sinensis (assembly GCA_028671895.1). NCBI lineage: Eukaryota > Viridiplantae > Streptophyta > Magnoliopsida > Apiales > Apiaceae > Oenanthe > Oenanthe sinensis. The sequence continues at coordinate 36,595,086 of CM053801.1, read as the reverse complement.
GAAAGTGAAACCAGAGTCTGCATGAAGATCAGAGTCTGAAAGGTGATCAGAGTCTATAGACTATCAGAGTCTGTGATCTATCAGAGTCTACATATGATCAGAGTCTGAAGATCATCAGAGTCTGAAGATTTCAGAGTCTATACAGTTAAAGTTAAATTTGGAAGAGGATCACAGGAATGGAAAGTCTTCGAAGATCAAGATAAATATATTGCAGATATGCTATGGGAAAGAAAGAGAATTCTACAAGGAAATTGTCAACTAATAATTAGGAATTATATTTCTATTGTAATTTATCTTTCTGTTATTAGTTGATAGGCAGCTCTCTATATAAACTCTATGTAACCTAATTGTAAAGATGTCGAAGAATAATTGTCTGATTGAAATTGTGTGAGAGCATAGAGATAGAGAGAGTTGTTGTGATAAACACAGAGAAGCTGCTAGGGTTTGTGTACATCCTAGGAGAGTTTTGTATTTACAAATCAATAATACAAACAGTACTTATTCATATCTTTGTATTTGAGTTTTGTTCTTAATTTGATTTTAAATCAGGCAGAAAAGACACACAAGTATTCAACTCCCCCTTCTACTTGTGCAACTGGGAAAACATCCCTTGGGCGCAACAAGAGTTTCGTGGCTCTTCTACAAGGGACATAGAGTGTAGGCGCAACAAAAATTTGCCTTAGGAGCAACAAAAGAGTTAGAGGCAAAACCAAGAGTTTCGTGGCTCCTCTATAAGGGACATATAGTGTAGGCACAACAAAACTTTCCCTTAGGCCAACAAAAGTTTCGTGGCTCCTATACACTGCACTCACTCTACAAGCGCAACAAAATGACTTAGCATTGTGAAGTAAATCAACTCATTTGATTTAAAAGACTACACTATATAAACAAAATGACGTGCTCATTTTGAAGTGTGTTCTGGTTCATCTCTTCCAATCAATATTGCCGGAGAAGAACACAGCAAATAATATACAAAGGCGACAAAATAAATCAAAGCTCTATCCGTTACTCCTTACTGGAGTCTTTTATTAATGGCCGGATAAACCTTGTAATATTTTAAGGGTCATTACAAAATACTCCCGGTAGTTAAATCCTTAGACAAAATTATAGATACAAATATTGTATAGGATTTGGCTTGTATATTTTTGTAGAAGCAAAGAACTAATCTGTTCTTTGGAAACCAGTTATATTTTTAACTGGGTGTAGCACCCCTCTGGGTTTATATACGAAAGATATATTCCTGGAAACATGTCTCATTTAATTATTTTCTAATTTTCTAGAACTTTAATGTTTATTCTTAAACATAGAAAATTAGTAAGACAACCTCCTAAACACTATTCACCTCAAGGACTCGAACCCACTAACCGAACTCTAAATTATTTATTCGCAAAAGATTCGAAAGAAATTTTAATTTAGTGAGTATCGTATTCAACCACCCCTTCTCTGATACTTCGGGACCCAATAGTCGATGACCAAGCTCCTCGAGTAAGGCAGAAGTGGAAAGAAGGTGTGTTTTCCTAGTTAAACAAGTAGAAGGGGGGAGGGGTTGAATACTTGTGTTGTATTTTTGCCTGTTTTAAAATCAAACTCAAGGTATTTAAGTTTCGAACAAATAACAAAGAATAAACACAAAGTATGAAGAAAATATTATTTGTATTATTAATGATCAAATACAAACTCTCCTAGGGTGTACACAAACCCTAACAGCTACTCTGTGTTTTTCACAGCAACTCTCTCTATCTCTATGCTCTCAAAAACTTTGACACATAAATTAGGTTACATAGAGTGTTTATATAGAGAGATGTCTATCAAATAATAACAAAAAATCAAATTACAATAGGAATAGAATTCCTAATTATTAGCTAACAGTTTCCTTCTATAATTCTCCTTCCTTCCCGTAGCATATCTGCAATATATTTGCCTTTATCTTAGAAGACTTTCCATTATTGTGATCACCTTCCAAATTCAGCTTCAGCATTATAGACTCTGAAAACCTCAGACTCTGATGATCTTCAGTCTCTAACAAACTATAGACTCTGATAGTCTATAGACTCTGATCAACCGACTAAATTAAAAATTTTATCAGAGGAAGGAGTTGGTTCCAGAAGCAAGATTTCACTGCGTACTTGAGAGAAATGGTCGTGAAGGCCCTGCATAAATTCCATTTCATGATCACAAGCAAGAAGTTCGAGAAACTAAATAAAAAATTAAGAAAATAAACTATGTGTTAGAATTTCAAACTCTATTTTATGGTATATTATTAAATAAATAAATAACAGCTGAAGTCTTACATGTGAAGCTAAGAAACTACAAATGCACACAGCCATGCAATTCCTAAAAAGATGGTGTGCTACATCAAGTTTGTCAAACTGTTCATATTATTCAGATGGTCAAAAGCGTGTGATAATAAATGAGAAAGATACGTGGCTCTCTAAGGTGTTTGCATGCACCGCCACCTGCTATATCATCCAGAATAAAAGGTGGCTGTTAAGACTACAGGGGTGTTGTATGTTTGTATGAATAAATGAAGCAGCTGTGATTCAAAGTTTGAAGACGGTGTTCCTTAAAATATGGTAGGCTGTCCAGAAGACCAGGAAAATGTTTGGTGATGCAAGGAATGAGCTATGAACTAATCTCTGAAGCCTATAAATAGCTCTGCTGATTTGTTTTGTAAAAGGTACACCAAGTGAAAATATATATACACGGAAAATTGTGAGAGGAAATAAAAGAGAGCTGTAGCTCGTGTAATAGAAAGAAAAGGCTGTAGCCTTGTTTGTGTAAAGAAAGAAAGTTGTAGCTTATTATTATTAATATATACAAGTGTGTGTTTGCAATATACAAAACTTTTATATATTTGGTGTAAGTCCATACACGTTTCCAACAAGTGGCATCAGAGCTAAAGTTCTGTCCGAGGAAAAAATGGCGAATATGATACAACCGCAAATCCCGAAATTGAAGGCAACAAATTATGGGAACTGGAGTATCCAAATGAAGGTGTTACTCGGTTCTTACGATAATTGGGATATTGTCGAAAGTGGGTATAGCGAGCCCGTGGATGCAGCCGCTGAAGCAGTTCTTCCAAATGCCGAGAAGACTGCGTTAAAGGAGTCCCGTAAAAAAGACAAAAAGGCGTTATTCATAATTTTTCAAGGCGTCGATGAATCTACCTTTGAAAAAATTTCAGAAGAAAAAACAGCAAAAGATGCGTGGGAGATTCTGCAGAAATCTTTCTAAGGTGTCGAGAAAGTGAAAAAGGTGAGGCTCCAAGTACTACGTGGCGAGTTCGAAAATATTAAAATGAAAAGTTCAGAAAATATTGGCGAATATGTTACTCGTTTGAAAACGGTGACAAATGAAATTAAAAGAAACGGCGAAAGTCTCGATGATATTCGTGTCATGGAAAAATTGCTCCGTTCGTTGACAAGAAAATTTGATTATGTTGTTACATCTATTGAAGAGTCAAAAGATTTGTCCACAATTACAATTGATGAACTTGTGGGTTCTCTTCAAGCCCATGAACAACGAATGAATCAGTATGATGATACGAGCCATTTGGAAAAGGCGTTGCAGAGCAAAGTGTCCATCGGTGAAAATTCAAGCAGTAGCAATTTTTCACATGGCAGAGGTGGCTATCGAGGAGGACGAGGACGAGGAAGACAACCATTCAATAAAGGCCAGAAAAATGAAAGTTATCAGCCAGCTGATCATGGCCAAAATTTCAAAGGCCGAGGAAGAGGCAATTTTCAACAAAGAGGTGATAAGTCTCAATTTCAATGTTATAATTGTAATAAGTATGGTCATTTCAGTTATGAGTGTAGATCCCCGAAGGTGGAAGAAAGTAGTCATTTTGCAGCAGCAAAAGAAGACAAAGATGTGGGTTCTGCTATGTTTCTCACATACAAAGGAGACGAAGAAGGCAAGAAAAATATTTGGTATCTTGATTCAGGTGCCAGCAATCATATGTGCGGTCACAAGGAATTTTTTACAAAGATAGACGAGACTGTCAACGGGGAAGTTACTTTTGGTGACTCATCAAAAATTCCAGTCAAAGGAAAAGGTACAATTTCAATTGTATTGAAAAATGGTGAGAAGAAATATATCAATGATGTGTATTATATACCTGCTTTGAAGAATAACATCATTAGTCTTGGCCAACTCGTGGAGAAAGGATATAATATACAGATGCAGGATAATTCCCTCATTATCAGAAATCAAGTTCGGGAATTAATTGCTAACGTGGAGATGTCACAGAATCGTCTATTCACTCTTGATATGCAGACAAAGGTGCAGAAGTGCTTAAAGTCGGTCATTAAAAATGATTCGTGGTTATGGCATTTGAGATTTGGTCATCTTGGATTTTCTGGCTTAAAATTATTATCAAAGACAAAGATGATAGACGGATTGCCAGCAATCAACGAACCAAATCAGTTGTGTGAAGCATGTGTCAAAGGGAAACAACACCGACAAAGTTTTCCCGTTGGAAAATCATGGAGAGCCAGGAGGCCATTAGAGATTGTTCACACTGATATTGCTGGTCCATTTGATGTTGCATCTCTTGGCGGAAACAGGTATTACCTAACATTTATTGATAATTTTAGCAGGAAAAGTTGGGTATACATTCTGAAAGAAAAGTCGGAGGCCCTTGATAAATTCAAAGAGTTCAAAGCAATGGCTGAAAAGCAAAGTGGACATTATTTGAAGATACTCAGATCAGACAAAGGAGGCGAGTATACTTCAAATCTCTTTAAAAGCTTCTGCAGAGCACATGGAATCAATCATCAGTTGACAACTGCATACACTCCTCAACAAAATGGCGTTGCGGAAAGAAAGAATCGCATTATTCTTGACATGACAAGGAGCATGGTGAAAGCAAAGCACATGCCAAGAACTTTTTGGGCTGAAGCCGTTTTATGTGCAGTTTATTTGTTGAATCGTTGTCCAACAAAAAGTGTCAGAAACAAAACTCCAAATGAAGCATGGAGTGGAAGCAAACCATCAGTGGGACATCTCAGAATTTTTGGGTGTATTGCATATGCACATGTTCCTGATCAGAAAAGAAAGAAGTTGGATGATAAAGGCGAGAAATGCATTTTTACCGGATATGACAAAAGGAGTAAGGCCTACCGACTCTATAATCCACTGATAAAGAATTTGATCATTTCTCGAGATGTTGAATTTGATGAATCAGATTACTGGAGATGGAGCGAAGAAGAAAGAAAGGTTGCAGGTCTGTTCTTTAATAATGATGATAATGGTGATGATTCCAATATTGAAAATGATGAAGATGATGATCCAACTCCTCCACAAAGTGCAACTCAACAAACTCCTGCCTCGACACCATCGAGTTCAGGAAGCAGCAGTAGCAGCAACAATTCAAGGGGAACACCAAGAAAAATGCGGAGTCTGAATGACATCTATGATGCAACAAGTCCGGTACAAACCACATTTGATTATTCATTATTTTGTTTAATGGCTGAATGTGATCCAGTGACATTTGAGGAAGCTTCTGAAGAAAGCAAATGGAACAAGGCCATGGATGAAGAAATTGGTGCAATCAAGAAGAATGATACTTGGGAGCTCGTAGATCTTCCAGAAGGACACAAAGCAATTGATGTCAAATGGGTCTACAAAACAAAGACCAATCAAGAAGGAAAAGTTGAAAAGTACAAGGCAAGGCTAGTTGCTAAAGGCTACAAGCAGAGATACGGGATTGACTACGATGAGGTATTTGCTCCAGTTGCAAGAGTTGATACCATAAGACTTCTTACAGTAATTGCAGCTCAAAATCAGTGGAAGATTTATCAGATGGATGTGAAGTCAGCATTTCTAAATGGTTATCTCGAAGAAGAAGTCTACATTGAGCAACCTCCCGGATATGTTCAAGAAGGTCAGGAAGATAAAGTCTACAGGCTAAAGAAAGCACTGTACGGGTTGAAGCAAGCCCCGCGAGCATGGAACACTAGGGTTGATGAATATTTTCAGAAGCATGATTTTGTGAAGAGTCCGTACGAGCATGCACTCTACACAAAAACAAATTCAAAGGGAGATATTATGATCGTGTGCTTATACGTGGACGACATGATTTTTACTGGCAACAATCCTGATATGTTTGATGACTTTAAGAAAGTTATGACTAACGAATTTGAGATGACAGATATTGGTCAAATGTCGTATTTTTTTGGAGTCGAAGTGAAGCAAAGCAAAGATGGGATTTTTATGTCTCAGAAAAAATATGCAGAACAGATTCTAAGCAAGTTCAGAATGGAAGAATGCAAGCCAGTGAGCACGCCAGTAGAAGCAAGCATAAAGCTCAGAATTGATTCAAGGAAAGAGACGGTAAATCCGATATTGTTCAAAAGTTTGGTTGGGATTCTGAGGTACCTTACTTTCACTCGTCCCGATATTATGTATGCGGTTGGACTGGTTAGTAGGTACATGGAGAAGCCGAAGCAAGATCACTTCATGGCAGCTAAAAGAATTTTGAGGTACATAAAAGGTACACTTAATCATGGTCTGTTCTACACGCATTCTCAAGATTCGAAATTAGTTGGCTACTCAGACAGTGATTATGGTGGTGACTTGGATGACGGGAAAAGCACTTCGGGATATGTTTTTCATATCGGTTCGGCGATATTTTTATGGTCATCAAAGAAGCAACGGACAGTTGCTCTCTCAACATGTAAGGCATAATATATTGCAGCAGCAGCATGTGTGTGTCAGGCTATGTGGCTAGGCTACATATTGGACGAGTTAAATCTTGCCAAGGATGATCCGGTTACTATTTACGTGGATAATAAATCCGCTATTTCACTCACAAAAAATCCAGTGTCACACAGTCGAAGCAAGCACATCAATATTAAATATCATTTTATTCGAGAGCAGGTGAACGACAAAATAGTGGAACTAGTGCACTGCAGGACGGAAGAAAATTTGGCAGATATTTTTACGAAGCCATTGAAGCCGGATATACTTCAGAAAATGAAAAAAAAACTCGGAATGAAAAGTCGAGTTTGAGGGGGAGTGTTAGAATTTCAAACTCTATTTTATGGTATATTATTAAATAAATAAATAACAGCTGAAGTCTTACATGTGAAGCTAAGAAACTACAAATGCACACAGCCATGCAATTCCTAAAAAGATGGTGTGCTACATCAAGTTTGTCAAACTGTTCATATTATTCAGATGGTCAAAAGCGTGTGATAATAAATGAGAAAGATACGTGGCTCTCTAAGGTGTTTGCATGCACCGCCACCTGCTATATCATCCAGAATAAAAGGTGGCTGTTAAGACTACAGGGGTGTTGTATGTTTGTATGAATAAATGAAGCAGCTGTGATTCAAAGTTTGAAGACGGTGTTCCTTAAAATATGGTAGGCTGTCCAGAAGACCAGGAAAATGTTTGGTGATGCAAGGAGTGAGCTATGAACTAATCTCTGAAGCCTATAAATAGCTCTGCTGATTTGTTTTGTAAAAGGTACACCAAGTGAAAATATATATACACGGAAAATTGTGAGAGGAAATAAAAGAGAGCTGTAGCTCGTGTAATAGAAAGAAAAGGCTGTAGCCTTGTTTGTGTAAAGAAAGAAAGCTGTAGCTTATTATTATTAATATATACAAGTGTGTGTTTGCAATATACAAAGCTTTTATATATTTGGTGTAAGTTCATACACGTTTCCAACACTATGCACAGATTCTTAATTTCACGGTTAGAAAGACAACTAATAATTTCAATAGTATAGGAATAAGTGTCATGATTAAACCACTTGCAATATAGATTGATTACTGTAGACTTCAAAACAGATACACACACGTATATAACTCAGAGATACTGCAATGCAAAGTGCTGATATTACTTCTTAATAAAAATTTAATACAAAGGGAAATAAATAAGAGAATACAATGTTGACTAAAATTACTCCTACAATCACTCCATGACTCCTACACGTACCTGACTCTCCTTCAATTACTGAAACAAACCACAACTGATTCTAGCTGCTATAAATCAGGACAACAGCTATTTTATTTGAAACAAGGATATGCTTAGATTAAATGCGAACAATTACTTGAGAGAGCATTTTGAGGGATAGGGTTTCTGTTGTACAATTAGCGACCTCGGCAGGTCAAACTTAAGAACACAAGCGACTGCTATTGCATTTTTAGTTTGGATCAAGGATTTTACGTTCATCCTCAGTTAGACAGGATGGGACAACTTGTATGGGTTCAATGATGAAACTAGCCTTATGACAAGCATCTTCCAAAAGCTTTACTTGTGACGGTCCATCTGGACAGAGTACAATGACAGCACCTCCACTGCCTTTGAACTTTGATGCAACACCCACATGGCGAGCCACTTCCACCAACTCTATGTTCAGCGCTCCTAGGGCATCGTCACCAAACATATTCCTGAATGAGAAATGAGATACAAAGACCAAAGGTTAATAATAAGTTAAAGATCATTCATAAATACTAATCCATCTGCAAAATTGCTTCCATCCCCCTTAAAGTATAGTATTCCGTCCCCCTTAAAATGAATTAGATCTTTACCTCCGTAGTTCAAAATTACGATTCATTAGCCTTGCAAGTTTAGTTTGGTCCTTTCCTGACAATGCTGACCGCCCTTATAATGGTAAGTTGGCAACTTCTTCCATGGATGATTTTATAGATTCATCTCCATCGAGCCATCTTTGTCGAACTGTGCTATGCACCTGCACAGATGAATCCTCTATTGCAAATGCCTAGTGTATTTTGTCAGCAGATTGGATGTAATATTCAAGAGTATTCCTACACATTACTCCTATTAGAATTCCCTCCTCTATCAACACAGTTTCGGACCAGGTGAAACACAAAAAAATAATTCAAACTGAGACCTCTTAGTACCTTTTACTACTACCAAATCGGAGAGTGCAACCTTCATTTGCCGTTGTCGTTGTCAATATAAGATTTATAGCAATGTCATATTCCTTTAAAACATAGAGGTTCTTATTTTCGTCTGACTTCTTCTACAAATTTATACATGTTTCTGGTTTTGATTTTCACCAGGTCAAGACAATCCTATAAACTTGACCCTGTTTACAAAGTTCTGATGACTGATCTGTTGTGGACAAGATGGACCACGATTCTTAGCCCAGTTTGTATCATGATATACCTGAAATACTGTGACCTAGATAGAAAAATAGGAATTTGGCCTTCTAGTATGTTACAAAGGACTAGTAAATGTTATTAGAAAGGTAAGAACATTAGGGTGATAGCAAGTGTTGAACCTTGCCGGAGTCACTTGGGTTCTGGGCATAGATAAGATGAAGAGGGGGGAGAAGACCAATGTCCAGGGTGTGTAAACACCATGCCCCAAGTCATCCATAAACTTCTTGCTGAAGTCCTGACAATATCAAAACAGAAATTATGGTTATGAAGTATAAATTATACAAAATGCTGCATATTAAACCAATGAAATATAAATCTTCGAATATTCAAATGGCATACCATGTATACAAGACCCCCATAGACCTGTACAACTCTGTCCTGTAGACCGGCAACAATTCCAATTTCTTTCTCGGCATTGAGGATAAGGTTAGGTCTTACCTCTACCTTAATCAGATGCCTGACTTTGTAAAAGTCAAGAAGGCAATTAAGTGCAGCACACACAATGGCACTAGAACCTGACAGCCCAGTCTGAGGCAGAAAAATTGTAAGTTATTAGTCGAGAAACAATGAATGTTTCCACATAGACCCTTACTGCGATACTCACACACGCCTCCACTAAGACTCAAATCCGCTACTGTGATACTCACACACACTTGCCTCCTTTGAGTCAAATGACTTAAATTTGCAATTTTTGTTGTGAAGGGTATTCACTAGATTACATGGCTAAAGATGTTTCTGACATGTAAGATACGTGAAATATTAATTTTAAAATATCATTTTCATAGCTCAATCATCAGTACCAATCCTCTTTTGTTGGGGGTAAGACAAGGAATATTAGCATCATACGAGAGAGTCAAGTTTTGTTAAAATTCTTAATGTCCCAAATTCTCAATATCCCATTTTTCTCATTTATAATAATTCAATATATATAAATTATAAAAGTTGGTCAATAAGTATAATATCTCTTAATAATGGAAATATATCATATCCTTATAAAATATTTTAATTTCAGCATTATCCTAATATATCTCTTAACACATTCCCTCAAGTTGGAGTATGAAGATTTTGAATGCCCAATTTGCACGAATTTTTTTTTCAATTCTTCGAATTTCATCATCTTCATCGTCTACATTATCTTCTTTGTCTTCTTCTTCACTATTGTCACTATTTTCGTCTGCCATTAAATCATTCATATTCTCCTTATTTATAGTCACAATTACGAACTCTCACAAGAATATTTTTTTTTCCACATCCATGACATCTCGCAGATTCTTTTTTTTTTAATAAACCCACAAACTCTTGTAGGCCCTTCTCATATCCACGAACTCTCGTGAATATCTTCTTTTTTTTCACATCACAAAACTCTCGGAGGATTTTTGTTTCTCGCACCCACAGACTCCTGTAGATCTCATTCCTACAAACTCTTATAGGATATATTTTTTTTCACACCTAACCTAGGCTCTTGATACCATAATAAAATTTTCAATGTCCCGTCTTTCATATTCATAATAACTCAATATATATATATTACAAAACTTGGTCAACAAGTACAATATTTCTTAATAATGGAAACATATCATATCCTTATAAAATATTTTAATTTCAGCAATATCCTAATATATCTCTTAACGGGTTTTGTTCATGAAGTTTGATGTCATTGTCTTTGCAATAAGCATTAAAAACCTTACATATTGCCATTATCAGCCGCACACCTCCATAATAACCTTCACTCTCGAACCTACTCACCTGAGACAACAACAAATTCACATGAAAAATCATATGTACATATTTTAGGAATGAGTAAAGCTTCACTGCAACAGTGACGAAACCAGAAATCCAAAAGACATGAGTCAGAGGCTTTAACAATTTTCCGCATGTTTATGATAAAAAAAATTAACTAAATTTCAAAAATCGAGAGTCATCCAGACTACAGTCTAGACTAGCCTCCTCTGGTTCCGTCACTGTATACATAGAGATGGTTATTGGTGGAAACCATGTGAGAGAGCGAATCGAATTGGATGTGATCATGAAAATGGTGAGGGAGGATACGGAGATGATCAGACAGCTGCAAACGAACAGAGGCTGAAAAGTTGGCGAAACAGTAGGAGATAGTTCTCCCCTTATAAACATCTGCCAAACCATTTTTTCCCAGCAACCCAACCCTTGCATATGCTCTGTGCTCTATCACCTCTGCCAAACCAGTTTTTGGGTTCTTCTCCCCCTCTGTCACCATTCTTGCTTCGGTAACTAACTTTTCTTTCTATTTATGGACACAAATATATATGTGGAATTTGCTACCAAGTAGGAGTGCCTGTTTCTTTACGTTTCTTATGGTGTAACAACGCTACTGTTTTTTATCATTTTAGATTACATAACATAATTGAAAAATGCTAGATACCCAAAAATTATCCCAAATGATGAATTGTCAGGTGTAATTAGTAACTTTCTTATGAGACCCCACGTGCATAAATATGCGCCTACAAATTAAAACAAACCATAATATGTCATGCACGTCTTTTGAGAAAAAAATTGAGATTAATTTTAGGATATGTAGCATTACTCAACATAATTTTCGATATTTCATTTCTTGAAATGGCACACATATGAGTTATTACTATACTATACAAGGTTGAAACCCTTTCTTTACTTGCTTGAAAGGATATTATTCAGTGTTTAGAATTAATCTTGCAAATGTTACACCAAAATTGTTTTATAATTCGAGGCAAATATGTGATGCCAGTTATGTTTCAAATTTATTATATAAGGTATGTTCCGATTCCGACATTTACCTGCAACAAGCAGCCGTTAATATAAATTATCATAGGTTCAGAGCCTGAATAACAGAACCCTCATTGGACTTGAATTCATTCCCTATAATTAAAGAGTTTGCAGGGTAAGTCGAGTAGTAAGAACTTTGTCAGTTTACAAGGACTAGTGCATTTAAGACCATACTCATTATTTCATGCTCACTGCAGGACACTTAAACATTATCGACTTCAGACAGAAGATTATATAAGATACTGTACTTGAACCAAGTTTAAAGTTGCCCAGCACATACTAAACAAAGGAACATCTCAACCTAATTAGCATGAAGATAAACCAAAAGAGAAACTACCACTGTTTAATCCCTTGACTATTCCACTATATCAAAAAAGTACTATATAGCCAGTTATGCCAAAGCATAGATCCGCCCTGGAAGGCTTATATACCATGGCTGCGATCAACCCAAGCCATGAAGAACCTTTCTAGGATCCAGCTGCCCACTGCAATAACTTGAAGACACTGTAGAGAGTTCTTGACGACCCTTCCACTCTTCAAATGGCTTTAACACTATCTGTGTTTCAATAGCAGCAGAATCCACACGCAACATTGTTTTGTAGTCATCATCTCCTATATCTGGGAGAGCCTTGGCCTTTTTGTCCCATGGATTCCAAACAACTGCAGATCAAACCAAATGATTCCAAGAAATGACTGATGTAAAACTCAAAGAGAGCAATGACTAATGCTGCTCAAACAAGATGGTAACAGATACCTGCATCTGCCATGCCTTCTTTACGTAGCACAATGGTTCTCTTCTTCTCATGGTCTATTATAGCAATCTTTGTTGGTGTGCTCAAGTACACTCGATCAATCTAACAAAGAACAGGACATAAAGTTCATAGATGGGTAGAAAGGGGGAATGGGAGATGGTGTCGAGGGCAAATAAAATATAATTACTCCAAACAAAACAGGAAGTCAAGATTAATAATATATATGTCGAATGTCAGTCAAATGATAGGCAGTTGAACAGCATTGTTTTGACAGTTCAAATATCTACAAAAAAATGTACATACAGTACCTCGTCATCAAAGGTAATAGCATCTGCCTGCTCTGTGTACCTATCCCCTCTCAGCAAATTATCCAAGTAGTCAAGTGTTTCAAGTCCCTCAACTCGTACTTCACTACAATTAAACTGAATCATGCTTCTATCTAAATGGATAATAAAACATAGTTTGTGCTCAGTCGTAAACTACAAGGAAAACTTTTTGTCTTTCTTAAGCCAGTGTATTATTCTTCACTACAATTTGTAGCCACACAATGGAAAACAACAAAAAACCAAACGCCCACCAATTACATTAAAGTAGAACAGTATGCAAGGGCAAACCTGATGTCTGATACAGAAAAGTAATTCCGCAGTGCAAACATAAACGGAAAGGCCTTACTATCTACATTTCTAACTCGAGGGATCAGAGTGAGTTTTCCAGCAGAGATAGAAACACGCAGGCGCAACTCAAACCTACAGAAGGCACCAAATACGAAGTCAATGACAACAATCTCTTCAATACTAAAAAAATGTTTATATCTCTTAGATGGGAAAAAGAAGGATTGTATACTACAGAACTACACTAAAGATAAAAAAACATACTTATGCGGCCAACTTTTTAGATCTTCTTCAGTTGATTTTAGTATAAGATCTACTGTAGATTGATTGGTTGCTGGAGTCAAGGGTGAAGGATGTTTATCCACTGACCACAATCTGTTCCTTGCAAGTCCTTGTTGCTCCGGTAAACCCAAATTTCCAAACTACAATATCATGTAACAGTCAGACACAAGTTGATTACAAAAGATACCTCAGGTTCTTTTAGCAGCTAACCTGTGGAAAGCACATGGGTATCCCACCTCTCACTCCCTTGGGTGGTTTTCGACCTGTCTGTGTCACAGAAATTTTCTCAATTAATAGAGAGATAGAAAGGGTTTATATATTCTATTAAAGTCTTATATTGTGTTCGGATAGAATTAAAATTTGTACTAATTTATGGGTAAATTTTTGTTTTTTTATTCTTTCCTCCATTCCATTTCTAGCAATCTAAACAAGAGATTAAACCCAATAATTTGATAAATAATTCTCCAATTTCCTTCCTACTCAAATTCTTTGCAAACTTTGCCATACAATTTGCACTCATTTTTGTCACTCTCCACTTTTATATCCTCTCCCCTTGAACTTTGTTCGAAGTTATGTGTTCCATTCTCCAATCAAACAAACAAAGCATTAAGACACCTCATTGAGTGAAAGTGTGATACAGAAGCACTAGTGTGCAAGTTAAAGTCTCCTTCTCATAATAATTCTAAAAGAAAATTCAAACAATATTGAGAAAATTTAAAACAGGTAGTATCATTTCAACACTTATTAAGTTGCTCTTTTCCATATTGACAAAACAGTTACAATAGAAATTTCCAATCCTTTACAAGATTGCAAGACAATGTTTTCACAGTGGTAATGTTAACTAATGTAGGGGGGAAATTAAGCAATGTATGTAAAGCTTTTGGTCAAACACCAAGTTCCAGGGATTGAAGTGCTTATCTAAATGACTAAATTCAAAATTGTAAATCAATAGAAGTAGCACAACGTTTAGAAAGAACACTTGAGCCACATCATTTTGACAAACACAAGTGATTATCCAAAAGCACAGCATATATCCATTCAAACATTGCAAATTAATATATGCAAGTTATTAATATAAAGCAGTTCCTAAAACATTCCTAAAACATTTAAAAATAAGAGTTTGCTAACCCTGTTGCTCATATAAAGCAGTTCTTCTCTCCGTCCATTTTTCCAGGAAACAACATGCCCGCCCATCAATAGTACCTGCACCATGTACAAACAATATTTCCAATCCATTTGTAAAACTGGAAGTATACAAAAACTAAATCAACTGTTAGTATTACTAATTTCCATATAAAAAAGCATTCCAAATTCAACATTTACGTCCTCTTACAGATTTCCAAATATGATGCTAACCTTTTATTATTATGTTTCCTCTTTTCTTTCCAATTGAACTAGTTTATACTTTCTACAAAACTGGAACTTATCAACGTCCACTACAAATGAATGTAGGTAAATAACAAACATTCACCCAAAGAACAATTTAAAATATGCAAACCTCAATAAATCATCAAAAACTTAAATATCTTATACCTCGATTAAACTAATCAACTTTTCCTATATACCTCTAATACTTAAAATTCTAAAATTCCTAAATTGCTAAACTAAACAACAAAGTAACATCTTCGTTAATAATGTTCATCTCCATAAGACCCAAACAATCATATGCAATACATGGTTACATTCTACGCAAAACCTAACAATTTTTATCGCAAGAACAATTGTCCAGCACATGTTTCACACTTTTCACACACAACATTTTATAAAGTTCACAACAGTAATCCTCATTAAAAAAACAACTGTTCTCATCTGAGCGCGAACCTAGTATAAATACACAAGCACAAGATAAAATACACCAAAAATTAATCGAATTCGACGAAAAAAACAACGAAACCTCAGCTGTTGATCCGGTTGGTTCAGACAAGATAATTTTGGAGGATCCATCAGCATCGTTAATCATATTCAACACTGAAATACAATCAAAACACACACACAATAATCACAAATTAGGTCCAGAAACCCTAGATTTCAAGCCAATTTATCATTAATAATCAAAGAAATTAAAACATGAGTGTGGAGTAATAATCATACGTGTTTGTAATTGTGATGCTACAAGTGTGTGTAAGAGTAATAATATATGATTTCTTACAGAGGTGTGTGTGTGTCTGTGTGTATACAAAGTTGATTTTTATACTAGTATAAGATAAAATGATACATGTAATATAAAGAAATGTGACGCGGAGGAAATATATTGCATTTTATTTTTCGAAAAGACAGGAATATATGACGTGTTGAGGCTAGTAATTTGATAAATCTTTCGATTTAGATTTTAGACCATCAAATTTAAAAATAAAAAACATTAAGATTTTAATGTTTATAATATTATTTTCTAATAATTTACTCCCTCTGTTCCATAATAATAGTTTTTTTTGGGAAAAAAAATTGTCTCATATAATAATTGTCTATTTCTATTTTCAATGTAAAAAAAAATCAAATTTACCCTCATTTTTTGTCGTTTTCAATATAAAATTTAATTAATTTAATATAAAATAATCATAATAAATATAACACGTACGAGAAATTATTGTACAACTAACATTTTTTAATATCCGTTATTTTTTCAAAAGAGAATATTAATATGATCACGAGAGATGAATGGAATGTGTTTCATTTAAATTCCGAAGTTGTTTGATGATGATTGATTAGTGACAAGTGATATTTTTTTCAATTAAAATTAGCAACCAGGGATTGTAAGGAGTAATTTTAGAGATGAGGAGAAAATTTCTCCATAAATCACTCAAATATGATTATACATTGAATCAGTCATATCCATTTAACAATCGTATCTTATTTAAATGATTTAATTTATATATATTTATAATTTATGAATAAATTAATTATTTAATTAATGTATATAGAAATATATTCATAATTTTTTATTTTATAACTTGTGGTAGTGCTTCGATTTATTTTATTTAGAATTTAATAAATGATTGAACTATAAATCAAAATAAACTAAATAAAATAATAAATATAGTTATAACGTATGTCAAAATATGAATGGTATATACATTATTATTTGAATTATTAAAAATATGTATGACTCAAATGATACATCCCTAATACATTTAGGGATGACAATTTTTAATCCTCATGCGATACTGTTCAGTCCGTACGTGTCAATGTAGGTAATTAATCAAGTTGACACGCAACGGTATGCAGCGGAGTTTCATTTCTAGGATGTTTGTTGAGTTCGTTTTCAAAAATGGGACAATTGAGTTGGTTATTTCAAAATCGGGACATCTAATTCCCTTTATTAATGTTGATAATTTAGTCACAACTGTCCTTCGGTCACTACAGTGTTGTAAACACGTTATAACAACGCTTTGGCATGGCGGTCATGCTTTAATTTGCTAAGTAGTAACCGCCACGTTGTGTGGCGGTGGCTACAAAACGATGTTGTTGAGTTAATTCCTTTATTTACCCACACAACACACAAACGCACGCATATAGATTTGAGAAGTGATTGAAGACCGCCGAAATAGTTGGGGGCTTGAAGAGCGTGAACAACAACCGTAACCCACCATACCAGGTACTTCTTATTTCAATATGTATTTTAATTATACTTATATTCATGCCTTTATTCATATATTCATGCCTATTTTCGTATATTCATATATTTTAATGTTCTATACTTGTGCACTAGGAGAACAGTTTAAGTTTGATTCCCATACTTTACTTTAGTTGGATAACACCAAATTGTGTAATTCAATATTTAAATCGGAAGATATAGATATCATTAGGGGAATTGTACTGTGCCCTACTATATTTGATGAAATATCTCTTAGAAAATATAGGACTTGAACTAATTAAATTAATTTAGGACTTGAACAAATTAAATAAAATATAATGTTATAAAAAATAAATTTAATTAATAGATTGTTTGCCCGGATAAATAACTATTATAGAAGGGGGTTGAATATAATAGTTTCAAATAATCGACACAAGTATAAAAGATGAACAGCTTTGTATTAATAATAAACTATGTACAAAACTCTCTCAAGAAATTCACTTTTCTTAAGAATTACAAGGTAATGAAAGATATATCTTTGAATGTTGCACTAATGTTAACCAATTTATGTGTTTATATAGATACAGTTACAATTTAATTACAAAACAGATTATGAACAAAATAGTTTCAATAAGGTAATTAGACTTGTATTTGAATTCTTTCTTCACTATCCAAATCATATTCTGATTTGACTGTTTCCTTCACAAACTCCGATTTGTAAATTCTGTTGGTTGTTATTCTCTAATTGAGCATTCTCTGTTAGAGTAAACTCTGATTTAGTATTCTCTGATAGTGTAAACTATGTCCGACAACTTCCTATTCTCTGATGATGTCAGCAACCATAAACTCTGTTCTAGTATTCTCTGACAGCATCAGTGTTTATTTTCTAACAATCTCCCCCAATTTATGCTTTATTAATTAAAACATAAATTTCACTTATGTTGTCAGAAACATGGAGACAAATGCATCAGAATTTGAATCTTTCTTTTTAGCTTAGATTCTTCTATATGAGAAATCTGTTAGTATTGGTGTTCTAGAGACAATACTTTTAATGTTTTATTGAAAACGATTAAGGATTATGTTTTATGTGATTATTTAATTAATATTTATTATGTCTTTATTTACTGCGTCATAAATTGAAAGAATAATAAATGTCCTTGGAATATTAATACGTAATATATATCTTTAAGTATGTGACTTAAAAATGAGATTATATGAATAGTATTTTATTCCTAAAAGTCCTTAGTCGAGTATTATTATTTAAGGACAATAATAATGCAATAAGGCTAGCATGTTTGTTGACTGATGACCACATCTCATTGGTCATAGGTATGGTGATACTAAAGTCAAGAACATAAGTGCATGTCTCAATGCATGGCACTGGACAAACCCGCTGTGAGAATTTACATGTTGATAAGTGTCATAAGAAATTTTACTGTGATAATGATGTAATGATACTTAGACTTGAAATCATTATATTTCTATACGAGAATTAATATACTTTGATTACATTCAAAGTTATCTTTAACCGGGTAATGATAAAGGTGGACATTGGGTATGCTATGAATCGTATGAGAAATATGAATGATAGATATAGGATTTAACCCTCCTATTTTAGGAGCGATATTATTGGCCTCTTGATTGAGTAAGACTATAAAATGCATGGTCATGCTCAAATGTTGATTTGATTAATAGTCTACTCATTGATCAAGGAAACCCGGATTAAACGTTGAAGAGGATGACACATTACATGCCTCGAGTTTGATCTATAATATAAGGTTAAAGGGATTATATTACATTGTACATTACTCACGAAAGGTTTAATTGAATCACCAATTATTATTATTACTTGGGTAGCAATGATGTATTACTAGATGCCACTCATTGTTTATAATTTTATTATTAGAAAATAAAATTATTGCCAACGTAATAATAACCTATAGGGTCACACACAAAGAACGTTTAAACGGAGTGTTATTTAAATTATGAATTTAAATACTGTTATTATTATTAATTCGAATTTATTTATTTAATTAATTAAATGGGACTTGATTAATTATATACATATTAGAATTCGAATTTGTTAATAATATAAATCCGAAATTTGAATGGGTTTTAAAAGGTCTAATCAGATTAGGATTTTGGCCCAAGTCCCTCTCTTTCATATATATATACATAAAGATGTATAGTTTAAGGTAAACAGTTTTATAATTTCGTTTTTGATAAAACCCTAGCAGCTCTACGTTATTTGAGAGGCTAGATAAAGAGAGTGACAAAGAGGCAGAAACAGGCTAGTTCCTAACTACGGTGATCGTTAGACGATACGACGTTCGTGTGGATACCGATAGATAGCAGATCTTCATGAAGGGCTGCTGTGATTCATCGCTTCTAGACCTCTATAATCATCATAAGGAAAGCTTTAATAAGGTACACATCTAATTCTCCATAGTCATCCATCAATTATACACGGATCCTGCGTTTGAGATTCGTTTTTATTTATTTTATTTTTCACATTTTTCGTTGCGTGTGTGCCCGAATCCCAACAATGGCATCAGAGCTACGTGTATAATAGGATGATTTGGTTACGTGTTTAACAGTTTTTCGATATATTCTAGTATGTATATGATTTTCCATACATGTATATTGATACTGCCTATGTATGAGATTTAATATGCATGCTGTGATGTTAATGTATGATTAAAACTGTTACATAATGTGTATCTGGTTATTCATATGATGAGTACATAGATGATGATACTAGCATGTTAATGATTTGCCATGACTGAATTATATGCCTTATTGCGATTTGTATATTATGCATGAGGGTCAGTTTGTATAGTGATATAAACTGGTGCATAGATTATGTTGGACATGATCTGTTAACTGAGATATGATTAGTATGTATATGATACATGCTTCTGAAACTGTATAAGATGCAGTGGGGAAAAGACCAACAGATATGATCTGTAGTTCGGAAATTGATGATTTCTGAATAGGACTGGTCTTCCGGAAAAAAAAATCTCCAAGCTGACCTGGCAGCTCGACCCCAGCCGGGGACTGCCGCCCCCGGACCCCGCCCGGGGCTGCCACCCCCAGACCCCCGCAAAATTTTTCGTGTTATCTTTATGTACTTGAGCATGGTGCTGGTTATGGCCTTAAGACCCCTAGATTAATGGTTTTGGTTTTATAAATACGACTTGCATGTCGTTTTCTTCATTCTTGTACTTGTTTAACCTCGAATGTAACTCGAGTTTTCTTATGTAAGTACATTAGTATAGATTGTATTCAATTATTCCATGTAATGTACTTGAAGATTGAAGGATGATCCAAGAAGAGGAGCAAGCACCCATGGATACAAGAAGAATGAAGACATGTAATTGTATTTATATTTTACCACCATAGATTGACTTTGATCCTTTCATTAGCTCGAAAGGATCAGATAGGAAAAGGGCGATAACCAAGCACGTTTACATACTGCACTTTACATATTGATGTATGAATGTTAGTGTAGAATAGTTAATGATGCATGCTTTAATTAGATTAATCATGTATGTGTGTATTAGATACGACACCCATGCCATGCTTGTTTAAACAAGATAAAATATGTAACGACTCAAGATATTAAAATTGAACAAACGATTATGAGATTCTTGTGTTTATGAAACACGGTATTGAATATGAATTTTCATTTTTCTGATATGGGGAGATTTTGTCAACAACGGATTATTAATTTAATCTGTAAGAAAGTTGGGTTTTAAGTGAGACCGCTTGTGACTTCTCCAACGATCTGGAAATCAAACCATTGACGAATATTGAAATGGATTATTTAATCAAGGAAAAATTGAGAATCTCTTTATGATGGGATCATGATCGTTAATTAATAAATCCCTAAATAAATATTAAGTTAATATAGATGCCTTCCAATGTTTTAAACACATCAAGATCTAGATTGAGAAGTAGTGGGTTTGCCAAAGTGAAGTGCTCTTATCAATCATGGGAAAATGTGATAAGTAATTGTACTTTGTTTATTAAACATTGGGTCTAATTTAACTAAATCATCATAATAAGATTGTGGGTTTAGAGGCATAGAGTTTGGTGAGATTTATTGGATAAATGTGTACAAAGGGTTGTTCTACCAAACTATCCAAGAGTTATATTTGATATAATTGACAAATGTTGTCTACGTAAATAGTCGTGTTTTAGGTGTATTAGCCAACGCTATCTTGAAACATGGATGAAATATGGATCTTGGTTCACTAGAAAGATTTGATGAAATGCTTTCCGAATTAATAGTTAGGGCTATTGATTTGAATAAAATAGTGGGAGATATATATTATGAATGTATATGATAATCACTTAAACATAATTAAAATTCTGCAGACTAACTAAATTTATGCACTTTAACATTATAGATATTTAAATGGCAAAAAATACAAATACTTTCTCCGTACGAGCAACCCTTGAGAAGTACAAACTGACAGGAACTAACTTCCTTGATTGGTATAGGAATTTGAGGATTGTCCTCAGGTAAGAGCGTAAGCTCCACGTCATTGAAATTCCTTCTCCTACTCCTCCTGCTGAGAATGCAACTCGCGCTCAACAAAATGCTTATCGGAAGCATATTGATGATGCGACTGATGTGGCATGTCTCATGCTAGCAACCATAAGTGCTGAGCTTCAAAAACAACATGAGCATATAGATGCTTATGAGATGATTGAACACCTTCAAAGGATGTTTGAAGGACAGGCTTGTCAAGAAAGGTTCGACACGAGCAAAGCACCGTACGCTTGCAAGCAGGGAGAGCGTGAACCTGTACAACCACATGTTCTGAAGATGATAGGTTATATTGAGTATCTTGATACTTTGGGTTTCCCGATTGGTCCGGAAGCTCAGATTGACTTAATCTTACAATCTTTGAACAGCAAATACACTCATTTTCTTATGAACTACAATATGAATGAGATAGACAAAACACCTACTGAATTGTTGGCTATGTTGCGAACTGTTGAAACCAACATGAAAAAGGCCGAACCTGCTCCCATATTGATGGTGAACAAGAAAGGTAAGGCTAAAGGGAAAGGTAAATGGAAGGGAAAGAAGAAGATTGGATCTGATTCTGCTCCCAAGCCAAAGGCTAATCCAAAACAGGCTTTAAAGCCTAAGGGTACTGTTGCAAAGGGTGATTGTCACTACTGTGGTCAACCAGGTCATTGGAAGAGAAACTGTCATGCTTATTTGGAGGATTTGAAGAAGAAGAAGGTTGGTCAAGCTTCTGATTCAGGTATTTATGTTATAGAAGTCAATCTGTCCACTTCTACATCATGGGTATTGGATACTGGATGTGCTTCTCACATTTGTATAAATGTGCAGGAACTACAAAGGAGTAGGACTTTGGCTAAGGGAGAAGTCGACCTACGAGTTGGCAATGGAGCAAAGGTTGCTGCTTTGGCTGTAGGGACTTATCATTTATCATTGCTCACCGGGCTTATTTTAGAACTTGAGAATTGTTTTTACGTGCCTGCAATTTGCAGAAACATTATTTCGGTTTCTTGTTTGGACAAGAAAGGTTTTGCCTTTTCAATTTAGAACAATTGTGGTTCCTTTTCTTTGAATAATGTTACCTATGAGGTTGCACGTTTGTTTAACGGTTTATATGTTCTTGATTTAGACACTCTTATCTATAATGTGAATAACAAACGTCTTAAGACTAATGACTCAAATCATACATACCTTTAGCACTGTCGATTAGGCCATATAAATGAGAAGCGCATTTCTAAGTTATATATAGATGGATACTTTGATAAGTTTGATTTTGAATCATAAAAAGCATGTAAACCATGCCTCATTGGAAAAATAACTAAAGCTCCTTTTACTAAACAAGGTGAAAGGGCCACTGAATGATTAGAACTAATACATAGTGATGTATGTGGTCCTATGCGTACTATGGCAAGAGGTGGCTTTTACTACTTTATCACGTTTACTGATGATTTCAGTAGATACGGATATGTGTATCTTATGAAGAACATATCCAATTCTTTTGAAAAGTTCAAAGAATACAAAGCTGACGTAGAAAAGCAGACTAGCAGAAGTATTAAGACTCTACGATCTGATCGTGGGGGAGAATACTTAAGCCATGAATTTAAGAGTTTCTTAAAAGAGTGTGGTATCGTATCACAACTCACTCCTCCCGGAACACCACAATGGAATGGAGTTTCTGATAGGAGAAATCGTACCTTGTTGGACATGGTGCGATCGATGATGAGTCATGCAGATCTTCCAATTAGTTTCTGGGGCTACGCCCTGGAGACGACTGCTTATACACTTAACCGAGTTCCTACTAAAACGGTTCAGAAGACTCCATGTGAGATATTGACTGAGAAACGTCATAGCATGTCATTTATGAAAATATGGGGATGTGAAGCGTTTGTGAAACGTTTAACTTCTGACAAGCTAGGACCTAAATCAGACAAATGTAACTTTGTGGGATACCCAATTGAAACAAAGGGTTATTCATTCTATAATCCTTCCGAGAACAAAGTGTTTGTTGCTCGAACAACATTTTTTCTTGAAAGAGATATGCTTTCGAAGAAAACAGTTGGAGGATAATAGATCTCAATGAAGTTCGAGGCCCACAAGATAACATTGAACTAATGGAGGAACTTGAGCAGGATGTACAAGAACACAACACTGCTCAAGAAACACAGGTTGTTCGTAGGTCTAGTAGGATTCGCCATGAGCCTGAGAGATATTATGGATTTCTCTTAACTCAAGATGGTGATGTGATGCTTATCGACGAAGATGAGCCTCTCACCTACCAAGACGCTATGAACACTCCAGAATCCAAGAGATGGCTGGATGCCATGAAATCTAAGATGGAATCCATGTATACTAATCAAGTATGGACTTTGGTTGATCCACCTGAAGGGGTAAAACCTATAGGGTGCAAGTGGGTTTTCAAGAAAAAGACCGACATGGATGGTAATGTACAGACCTATAAGGCACGATTGGTGGCAAAAGGTTTCAAGTAAATTCATGGTATTGACTATGATGAGACTTTTTCACCAGTGGCTATGGTCAAGTCCATCAGGATTTTGCTTGCTATAGCTGCTTACTATGATTATGAAATCTGGCAGATGGATGTCAAAACCGCTTTCTTAAATGGGAGCCTTGAAGAAGATGTGGATGTGTACATGACACAGCCTAAGGGTTTTGTTGATCTAAAGCATGATGGAAAGGTATGTAAGTTGCGTCGATCCATTTATGGATTGAAACAAGCCTCGAGGAGATGGAACATTCATTTTGATGAAACCGTCAAAGAGTTTAGGTTTATTCAAAATGAAGATGAACCATGTGTTTACAAGAAGGTTAGTGGGAGCAATGTGGCATTCCTAGTACTATATGTTGATAACATATTAATAATAGGGAATGACATTCCTTCTTTACAGGTTGTTAAGACTTGGTTGTAAAAATTTCTCAATGAAAGACTTAGGCGATGCGACCTATATATTAGGTATCAGGATCTATAGAGATAGATCAAGAAGAATGATTGGCCTAAGTCAGAGTACATATATTGATAAAGTTTTGCATCGATTTGGGATGCAAAATGCTAAAAGGGGATTTGTCCCTATGTCTCATGGGATATCGATCTCTAAAGAAAACAGTTCTAAGTCATTGGATGATAAGGACCGTATGAGTAAAGTTCCATATGCGTCGGCAATTGGTTCTATAATGTATGCAATGATATGTACTCGTCCTGATGTCTCGTATGCTTTGAGCATGACGAGTAGATACCAGTCTAATCCAGGTGAAGGTCACTGGACGGCAGTCAAGAATATTCTTAAGTACTTGAAAAAGACTAAATATCAATTCTTGGTATATGGAGGAGAGGAAAACCTGGTTGTAAAAGGTTACACCGATGCAAGTTTTCAAACAGACAAGGATTATTCGATCTCTCAGTCTGGTTTTGTGTTTTGTCTAAATAGAGGTGCTGTAAGTTGGAAAAGTTCAAAGCAAGAGACGGTTGCCGATTCTACAATGGAGGCTGAGTATATTGCTGCCTGTGAAGCAGCCAAGGAGGCTGTCTGGATTCGGAATTTTATCACAGGTCTTGGTGTGGTTCCTTCGGTCGCAGATCCGATATATTTATATTGCGATAATAACTGAGCCATTTCACATATATGTAATAATCGAGGGGATATACATATATGTAAAGTGTATAGAAATGAAAATATTACAGATCCACTGACCAAGGCTTTGTCGCAGCAGAAGCACGAAGGTCATACTAGTTCCATGGGTATTAGATACATGAGAGATTGACTCTAGTACAAGTGGGAGATTGTTAGAATTGGTGTCCTAGAGACAATACTTTTAATGTTTTATTGAAAACAATTAAGGATTATGTTTTATGTGATTATTTAATTAATATTTATTATGTCTTTATTTACTGCGTCATAAATTGAAAGAATAATAAATGTCCTTGGAATATTAATACGTAATATATATCTTTAAGTATGTGACTTAAAAATGAGATTATATGAATAATATTTTATTCCTAAAAGTCCTTAGTCGAGTATTATTATTTAAGGACAATAATAATGCAATAAGGCTAGCATGTTTGTTAACTGATGACCACATCTCATTGGTCATAGGTATGGTGATACTAAAGTCAAGAACATAAGTGCATGTCTCAATGCATGGCACTGGACAAACCCGCTGTGAGAATCTACATGTTGATAAGTGTCATAAGAAATTTTGCTGTGATGATGATGTAATGATACTTAGACTTGAAATCATTATATTTCTATACGAGAATTAATATACTTTGATTACATTCAAAGTTATCTTTAACCGGGTAATGATAAAGGTGGACATTGGGTATGCTATGAATCGTATGAGAAATATGAATGATAGATATAGTATTTAACCCTCCTATTTTAGGAGCGATATTATTGGTCTCTTGATTGAGTGAGACTATAAAATGCATGGCCATGCTCAAATGTTGATTTGATTAATAGTCTACTCATTGATCAAGGAAACCCGAATTAAACGTTGAAGAGGATGACACATTACATGCCTCGAGTTTGATCTATAATATAAGGTTAAAGGGATTATATTACATTGTACATTACTCACGAAAGGTTTAATTGAATCACCAATTATTATTATTACTTGGGTAGCAATGATGTATTACTAGATGCCGTTCATTGTTTATAATTTTATTATTAGAAAATAAAATTATTGTCAACGTAATAATAACCTATAGGGTCACACACAAAGAACGTTTAAACGGAGTGTTATTTAAATTATGAATTTAAATACTGTTATTATTATTAATTCGAATTTATTTATTTAATTAATTAAGTGGGACTTGATTAATTATATACATATTAGAATTCGAATTTATTAATAATATAAATCTGAAATCTGAATGGGTTTTAAAAGGTCTAATGTTAGGTCCAAAGTGTTGTAGAGGGGGGGGGGGTGAATACAACAGTTTCGAATAATGAGAGAAAATGAAAATAAATGCAGGTAATAAATGATGACACAGAATTTCAAGAATACATCTTTATATTCATTGAAGGATTTGCTACAACATTCATAAAAGCATCATAATCAGTTGAACAATAAATACAGCAATTAAAGCTTGATTCAACTGATTCTCTCTCACTTTCTTTTTACAGTAAATGCTCTCTTTTTAAAATATACTATAGAAAAATACAGAGATTGCTAAAAAAGTCTTTTTACAAATAAAACAAAGTGCTGCTTTTATAATGTCGTGTAGACTTGATCTTGTCCTTTTTGTGTACGTGGCCCAATCAGGACTCGTCAACAAAAAGTACTTTCCAACCACTCTGGATCAATCGTTCACAATAAGCCACTTGTCCCTTGAACATTAAATGCTACATATCGACCCGCATCTCGATCTCGGCCTGGACCCATCTCGATCTCGATCTTGGTTTACAATCTCGATCTCGATCTCGATCTGTGAAAATCTCGATCTTGATCTATGAGAATCTCGATCTCGATCTTTGAGAATCTCGATCTCGATCTCGATCTGCCGTTGATAGAGATTTGCCTTTGCAATGTTTTTACTTCAATTATAAATCTCGACCCGCATCTCGATCTGCTGTGGATCGACATTTGCCTTAGCAAATATGCACTCATCCAATGTTGACCTTCTTTAGTGACTAATTGAGGATTAACCTTTATGAGCAAGTTTCCCTAGCTTCTTCAATTTCTTTTCCTCACTCAATTCAAATGAGATCTTCTATTACTGACATGAACTTGCCTCCAATGTCCTGACACTTGGTGCAATGGTCTGGTTCATAAGTGACTAGTCTTGTAGGGGTTCTTGCTTCTGAATGTCAGTTCTCATTTGTTGATTAACCTTTACATTATCCAGATGTTGATATACATTACATGAAATCACTTTGGTCTTCTTGATACTTCTTTGACATTAATTTGATTCTCCATTAGATAAGTTAGGGCATGAGCAATACTGAAATTGAACTTCTTCTCACTTATGCATCCTTGATTAACCAAATTAGTTACTTGTAGTTACCAAGTATCATTACCATTTCTTCAGTTGATTGATTCCATGTGCTTCTTCAGTTTCTCTTGTTTTTGCTGTTATTTTATCTTTTACCTAGTTGAGTTACATAGTAATTAAGTGTTACAAGTTAGTACACCTATGCCTTTCAATCTCCCCCTATTTGATTGTCTAACAATGACAACCAAATTCACAATGAGGATAACTCAACTAACCAGGGACTGAAAAAGATAAACTAACATTCATAAACGATCATGTCAACTTGCATAATGCTCGGCTTGATTAACTAGCTTCATGTCTATCACTGATACTTCAAGTGCCAAAATTGGACACCTGTTGGCTCGATCAAATGGCTTCATTCTCTTCTAGAGATTTTCTCTAAGTACTTAAGAGCACGGTCCACTCAATCTTCAATTATCCTTCTGAAGTCCTTTTAGCAGTATTACCACCGCCGAACTTCGCGAAATAATTGACGCCTAATATAAACCAGTTTCAAGACACTTAGCTAACTAACTTCTACCTTACACTACACAAGAAAACAGATAATGTACTTACAATGCAGGAAAACAAGGAAACAAATTACAACGCAAAGAAACATTACAAGCTTAATACATTAAAATCTCGATTTCTTGCGCTCCTCTTCCTCACGAGCTTTCTTCTTAGCTGCCTTTTCTTTCTTCATGAACTCAGGGTTGCAGACTTCATCCATTCTTTTCTTGAGAAGATTAAGTCCTTCTGCTTCCACATGATTTCTGATCTTATAATCTCGAAACAACCTCAACCACCTCTCAACCATGCTGCGAGTGGTAAGCTTCGTGGGAATGTCTTCAAACCTCAGCTTAGTTACTTTGTCAGGATATCCCTTTTCCCCTTTCTTCCTTATGACCAGCTGCTTAGGGTATCCAATGACAATAGCGGTGGTGCATTGCTGTAGCCTCTGAATATCAAGCTGTTGTCTTCTCTTACAGAAGTTCTCAAACGTGACCCTTAGATAGTCCTGATCAAACTCATCAACATCATCCATCTCATCAATCAATTCCCTTATGATACACAGTGTTTCATGACTGTGTTCTGCAAAGATGTCGTACTTGAGCTCAATAACGGTTTCCACCTGATGCTTGTCTGTATAGATCAGCAGGTCATTCTCATTCTCAGCTTTGCTTTTGACAAACTTGACGTTTGCACCAACCACTGCACTAGCTTCCTCCCTTATTTCTCCTTCTTCAGGAATGTCTAATCTTGGATCTCCGTATCTCTGCACATGCTCCTTTATTGCCTCTTCTTGGTGCTCGAATGCATAGTCTTCAGGCTCCTTCTTAACCACTGGTGGTTTGGCTTCAGGCAACTTGTATCTAACATCTTGCCTTCTTATCAACTTCTCCAAGTCCTTAGCCACCAGCTTCTTTTCCTTTGTTAGAAAACCCTTTGTGAGGACTAGCTTTGCAACTGCCTTCAGTACATTTTCGCTCGGGGTCAGTTTCGAGTCATGTAGATTTTCGATCCTCAAGACCTTGTCATGGACGTATCTGATTTGATAGGGATTTAGAATAATGTCACCCCCTCTGTCTTCAGCCATCTTCAATAGTTTCTCTTTAAACAGCACTCCAGTCTTGACAGAGGTGTCTACCTTGTGAGCATATTCTACCAGTTCACTAGCACCCCTTGCATGGAAGAATGCTTCATCAACCATACACGGCTCGATTCTTGTTATGGGTGCCCAAGTAATCATCAGACTCCATGCTTTCTCCTTGAATATAACTTGAACAGAGGTGCATCCCTGTCTTATACAGTTTAGATAGTTCATAAGCCCAGGGTTTAGATTTTCTAGCTTGTGGAGAAGGAAACTCAATCTTTCTGAGTCAGGAGCATAGGCTCTTGGTCCAGCTAAGGCTTCTCTAGCCTTGTCCCACTCGGGACCTTCCCTCCTTATGTCAGCCTGGACCTTAGGATCTGTGATCTTTTTCATTTCATACTCATGCTGAGTTTTCTGAGCCGCTCTCTTCTCCTTTGCCATTAGTTCCTTTTCCACTATTCCTTGAAGCACTTCTTCATTCACTCTTTCTCTGGCTTCCCTGAAAATCTCTTCTTGCATCTCCGCTTCTTTCGCTACTTCATCAATTTCTTCTTCCGGCACATGCTCGTCAGCAACCGAGTGGTCTCCTGCATCACCTGCAACTCCTGCGCCAGATCCGCCAGGATTTAGACCTCTTTCTTGTTCCCACTCTCTTGCCCGTTGCTCGAGTCTCGACCTCCTTGCCACTAAGGCTTCTACATCCATCTCATCCTCATCAGAATCTTCAATAAAGTCTCCCATAAATACATCGACGAGAGGTGTTTCTTTCTCAGCTCCTGCTTCTTCAACTACCATCTTCTGCTTGCCTTTGTCTTTAAGAGCCGGTTGAGCCTCCTCCATCTTTTCACCAGATTTGTTTGAGGACTCGATCACCGGACCCTTACTAGTCAGCTTTTTCAAACCCTGATCCTCCTTCTCCCCCTTAGGTGGGTTATCCTCATCAGGAGCATCATCGTCATTTTTATCGTCACCACCACCACCGGTTGAAGGTCCAGGTCCAGCCCTGCTACGTCCAAATACAGCATCAAGTAGTTCATTCAGCTTCGACCAGACCTGAGACATGCCATGAGTGACATCATCGACTGACCGCCCAACCTCCACTTGTACCAATCCAAGATTGTTTATCTTGTCAATCATTTGATTTTGGACGGCAATCAGGTTCTCCATGAACTGTGCTCCAACCTCCAATCTTCCAGAGTGAGAAGAGACAGCAGCAGCAACACCAGCAACTCCAGCCTCCAAAGCCTCCACCTTCTTCACTAGATCCTGCAATTTAGGGGACGGTGTTTGGCTTGGGTTAAACTGTTTACTCTCGCCGGGTTCTGTTTCACTCAAGATCCCTAAAGAGAAGGGATCTACTCTCCCTGTCTCGCTCTCGTGTTTAGAGCCTAACAGAACTAGAGCCTCATCCACTAGTCGCTGAGGACTAGCGGTGAGTTGGTCGGCGATATCGGTCAGTGAGACTGAACCTTTAAACGCTGTGTCTACGTTAGGAGATGGCGTTATGACCATGTCATCCCCTTGTTCACCAAGAACCTTTTCTGGTTCGCTGGGCTATTCTGGAGGCGTAGACCCACCAGTCACCAGATGTCGTTGCTCTGCGAGCAACTTGTTTTCTTATTTAGATGAGGAAGAGTCATCCGTACTGGATTCGACAGACTCTTCCACATATACACTTCCTGAGATTCTAGCATCAGAAGAGCTAGTCTCAGTTTGTCATTCCCCTTCCGAGAAATTTCTCAAAGAGCCCTGAGCGGACAACTCAGGGGAGGTAGGGCCAGCTCCTATTGGCTGTTGAGCTAGACCCCCTCCTTGACTCTCACCAACATGCCTAGGCGAGTGCGAATGTGTTGGAATATTTAGGAGAGGTGAGCCACCAGTGTGAGGTGTGGTGGCTGTGAGAGGTGAACTATCCCTAACAGGTTTCGCAGTTGCCACTGGGATAGAATCCATCTTTAGCTTCTTTGAGAGTGGCAGAGCTGCTGATTTTACTACTCTCTTAACTCCTACACTCCCTCCACTCGATTCACTCGACTTAGATGGGCTTGCCTTCCTTTTATCACCAGTTTTAGGGCTGGCTGAATGTTTATGAACAGAAGGGCTTGCAGCCTGGGATAGAGCCTGGGGGTTTTCAGGCCCACGGCTGTAGAAAACAGGGGTTGGTTGAATTGAAATTTGATCAAGATCAGCAAGAATAAGTACCTGACTCAGAAGATCTTCATCCTTGTCAGCTCCAGCTTCTGTAACATTTGCTTCAGCCATTTCAACATCCATACCTGCTTCTCCCAAATTTCCAGACACTTGATCTCCATCAGCAGCTTCGTTGCCACTACCTTCCGCTTCTTCTGCGGTAAACTGAGAAGCATGCCTCCTAGCATACTCATATTGCAGATCCTGGAAGTACGGAGTCAGGCGCAACTCAAAAAGTCTGGACTTTTGCTGGGTTTCCATGGTGGAGATACTCTTTAAGGTCATATCAAAACATGCCATCCTTTCAGAGCCTTGAAATATTCTTTTGTGCTCCTCTGAAAAACGTCATCCAGAACCATCTGAAGAAATCTTGGCATCCAACATTTGACTGGTCCATCTTCCGGATTCCGAGATGCATTCTTTTCCAGTGCCCACCTCTCAAGCAACTGAATCAACAGATGTTTGCCCACATTCACTCTTCTGTTATTTGCCACTCCATATAGAATTACTCGACAGCTGTTGTTCATTGGCCTATAGTCTTTGTCCTTTGGGAACATGCAGCGTTGAATGGCCTGAACTACATAATCCCACTCAGCTGGTAACATACCTGTGTGAACCTTTGTTACCTTGATAGGACCCGTGGGAGGACGACAACCTATCTCTGTGAATAATTGCAACATTTCTTCCATAGTGGGTTCCGTAGCAAAATTTTCTGAAGGAAGCCCAAGAATCTCATTGAACTTCTGCAGACTGACCTCATATTTTGCACCACTGATAGTGAAGGATAAGCCTGTTGGATTTGCTTTACCACCCTGAATCTCTAATGTTGAGTAAGCAGCTTGTAGGGCTTCAACATTCAGGATGGGAGAGGTGGTTAAGGCATGACTTATTATGGATGTGTTGTTGAGGGACTCAATCCAGAACTGGTAGTGAATGAATCTACCAGTTGCTCGATCAGTAGAGAGATTAACAAAGTTGGTTTTGGGAATTGTGAAATTTGGGTTGGCCATTTGAGATTTGTGTTTGAGAAAAGAAATGTTTTGTAAAGATTTTGCAATGAAAATTTTAGAGAACAAGTTCTAAATTTAAACACAAAAAAACGTACACGAACCCCACTAATTACCCACGTAATAAAACTCCCCACTAATGACCACTTAACTCCCCACTAATGATCACTTAACTCCCACTAATGATTGACGGTTTAGCTTTAGGAAATTAAAGTGAACAGTCATTTTGTTTTGAAAAATGCGAGTATCTCGGAAAAAAACAAAACAGGGCGGTTACTTGGTACTTTATGGATTGATCAGTAACACACACAACTATGCCACTTGAAAAAAAATGAAAAACACGAAGACACGAAATCAAAAAAACAAACTCACTCGAATATTAGGAGAACTGAACAACGATTTGCAAGAACACTAATGATAAGAGATGACGTAGAATATGCGCAAAAAGTTCAACAGTTTACTTTAAACAAAATTTTGGCAGAGTTTTGTTTAACTGATTAATGTTTTCAAGTAACAGTTAGTGATTTTTGTTTAAGAAAATCACAAGAAAAACTTGGTGTAATGGCAGGGAAGAGGATGCTGTGAATGTATGTATATGCGTGTGTATTTGCTTCAGTCTATAATGAACAGTCTATATAATGCTATTATTATATACTTGCAAGCCTAAAAAGAAAGTAACTGAAGAGACAAGTCACATCTCGATCTCGAGATCCGCATCTCGATCTACATCTTGATGTCGATCTTGATGTCGATCTCGATCCGCATCTCGATCTACATCTTGATGTCGATCTTGATGTCGATCTCGATCCGCATCTCGATCTACATCTCGATGTCGATCTCGATGTGGATAGATCGAGATGTACCTTAACAGTTTTTAAGCAATTTTGCCTTAGAAACTTACAATTTTGAAATGACAGGGAATTTAGCAAATAAATCATGCATTACAAAATTAAGTCTAGCATTAAATCCTATCACATTATTAGACATTAATCATATGGATACACAGATCATCATAAGATTAATGTCATGAAACTTTATAACTTCCCCTTATGACATGCAATACATACATTTGTGAAGTTAAGTACACATTATTAATTATGAATATTCATGAACCACAATAATATGTACACAAACTGAATTATAACAGATAGGTAGCAAAACTAACAGGTGTTAAGCATCCCCAATTCACCAACCAATCTAGAAAATGTTGATTCGTCTAGAGGTTTAGTGAATATATCTGCTATTTGACGTTCAGTAGACACAAAATGCAACGCTACAGTTCCATTTTCTACATGCTCTCTAATAAAATGATACCTTATATCAATATGCTTAGTCCTTGAGTGATCCACAGGATTGTTGGTCATTGCAATAGCACTTGTGTTGTCACACATGATAGGAATCTTAGATACTTCCACACCGTAGTCCTTGAGTTGGTTCTTCATCCACAGTATCTGGGCCACACAGCTTCCAGCAGCAATATATTCTGCTTCAGCTGTTGAGGTAGATACTGTGTGTTGTTTCTTGCTTTGCCAAGACACCAACCTTCTTCCAAGAAACTGAAAGCTTCCTGAAGTGCTCTTCCTATCTATTCTACAACCTGCGTAATCTGAATCCGAATAGCCAACAAGATTAAACCCTGTATCTCTTGGGTACCAAATCCCAAGATTTGATGTTCCCTTGAGATACCTAAAAATACGCTTTACGGCTATGAGATGTGACTCTCTAGGATCCGCTTGGAACCTTGCACATAAGCATGTAGAGAACATAATATCAGGTCTGCTAGCAGTTAAATACAAAAGAGAGTCGATCATACCTCGATAGCTTGAGATGTCTGCAGGTTTTCCCGCTTTATCCTCGTCAAGCTTCGTGGCTGTTGCCATAGGAGTCTTAGCTTGTGATACATCTTCGAGACCATACTTCTTTAATAGATCATGAATGTACTTGGTCTGGCAGATAAATATCCCGTCCTTCTTCTGACTAACTTGAATACCGAGAAAGAACGTCAGCTCTCCCATCATGCTCATCTCATACCTTGATTGCATTAACTTTGCGAATTTAGCACACAGCTTCTCATTTGCAGACCCAAAGATAATGTCATCCACATATACTTGTACCATTATTAGATCATCTTTGCATTTCTTGTAGAAAAGCGTCTTGTCGATTACTCCTCTGGTGAAACCACTTTCTAGTAAGAAGTCTGACAGAGTTTCATACCACTTCCGCGGAGACTGCTTAAGGCCATATACTGATTTGAAGAGGCGATAAACATAATCACAGTATTTGCTGTCGACAAACCCAGGAGGTTGATCAACATACACTTCTTCATCCAGTTCACCGTTTAAGAATGCACTCTTGACATCCATCTGATAGACTTTAAAACCATGATGTGCTGCAAATGCGAAGAACATCCTTACGGCCTCTAGCCTTGCTACTGGTGCGTAGGTTTCATCATAATCAATTCCTTCTCTTTGAGTATAACCCTTAGCAACCAGGCGAGCTTTATTTCGTGTTACAAGTCCGTTTTCATCCAGCTTGTTTCTGAATACCCATTTTGTTCCAACAACAGATCTATTCTTTGGTCTGGGTACTAGCTTCCACACCTTCTGCCTTTCAAACTGATTGAGTTCTTCTTGCATAGCAATCACCCAATCAGCGTCATCTAGGGCTTCTTCCACCACTTTAGGTTCCAACTGAGAAAGGAACACTAAGTATAGACATTCATTCTCAGTGGCAATTTCAGCTCTAGCTTTTCCTCTAGTAGTCACTCCGGCATCTGGATCACTAATAATTAGCTCAAATGGATGGTCCTTGCTCCAAGTACGATCCCTAGCAAATGTTCTTGATGACTCAGCTTGATCTTGTAAGTGAAGGTGACTTAGTCTAGAGGCACTTCCACTAGCTCCTCCTGAGCCAGTACTAGCTCCCCCTGAGTGAGCTGCTCCCCCTGAGTGAGCTGTTCCCCCTGAGTGCATACTTACTCCCCCTGAGTTAGTACCAGGTCTAATGGAAGGTGATCCCTCAGCCCTAGTGTTTTGTATTGGCGAAACACTAGACTCTTGATTAATTACATTATTTATCATTGGATCACTACCCTGCACTACAGACTCAGGAACTGTATCCACTTCATCAATATCCATATTTTCAAATCTTAGGGAAGTGGGCTCACTGTCTTCTTTTTGTATAGAAGGGAGCTTTGAGTCGTCGAATGTGACATTAAGGCTTTCAACCACCTTGCGATCATTAAGCACAAACACCTTGTACGCTGCTACTACTTCAAGAGAATATCCAATGAAAACCCCTTCATCTGCTTTGGCATCAAACTTTCCAAGTTGTGCATTGTCTCTTAACACAAAGCATTTGGCACCAAACACGTGAAAGTACTTGATAGATGGTTTTCGTTTATTCATCAGATAGTAAGGCGTCTCATTATAGTCTTTTATAATCAGGGTTCTGTTCTGTGTATAACACGCCGCGCTAACTGCTTCAGCCCATAAATACAAAGGAAGTCTTGACTCATATAGCATTGTCCTAGCTGCTTCAACCAGTGTCCTATTCTTCCTTTCTACCACCCCATTCTGCTGCGGTGTTCTCGGTGCTGAATACTGTCGTCTGATCCCTTTAGATATGCAGAAATCCATTAACACTGAGTTCTTGAATTCTGTCCCGTTGTCGGATCGGATAGTCTTCACAGTCAGACTTGCTACGTTTTCAATTACCAGTACATGCCTAATGATCTCATGTGGCACTTCATCTTTCGATGTCACAAACTTTATCCATGTGTATTTGGAAAAGTCATCGACTATCACCAGCGCGTATCTTTCCCTTGACATTGACATAACATTGACGGGTCCAAACAAATCCATGTGAAGAAGTTGTAGGGGCTCGGTAATGCTATTCACTTGTTTATCCTTATGCGAGGCTCTTTTTGATTTTCCCATCTCACATGCTTCGCAGAGTCCATCTGGAGTAAACTCCATCTGCGGCAGCCCTCTCACCAATTCTCTCCTTACGAGATTATTCATTGCTTTAAAGTTCAGGTGAGATAATCTTTTATGCCATAGCCAACTTTCATCAGCAGAAGCCTTGCTGTAGAAACACGTGACTTCAGACTGATCAGCAGAATTCATGTCGGCTATGAACAAATTTGACTTCCTTACTCCTTTGAGAGCAAGGCTTCCATCCTTTTTGCTTCGAATCGAACAATCATGCTTCCCAAAGTTGACGTCAAAACCCCTGTCGGTGAACTGACTAACGCTGAGGAGATTATGTCGCAATCCTTCCACAAAAGACACGTCCTCAATGATAACATTTCCACAAACAATCTTTCCATATCCCCGAGTGTAACCTTTGCTGTTATCTCCAAAAGTAACCACGGAGCCGGCTCTCAACACCAAATCTGTTAGCAGGGACTTATTGCCGGTCATATGCCTCGATGCTCCACTGTCCAGCACCCATATGACTTTACTCTTTTCTTGTTCACTGCCCTGCAAATCCAGAAAGGTTAGGTGTTCTTCGGAACCCAATGATGTTTGGGCCCGGCATCAATAATTTTCTTTTTCTTTTCAGATACAGAAGGCTTTGCCTTGTTGCCATCAGGGGCATTCATCTTGACTTTGTCTTTTCCCTTGTCAACCTTGACTGGTTTGTCAGGTTTGGGAGTAGACTGGTCACTCCTAACTTTAGGAGGACTTGAAGTCTTAGCCTTTGACCCCGCATGTTTTTTCTTACTACTACTAGATGTATGTTCAACAGATGCACTAGCAGTATTCATTAAATTAAAATAAGCATGCATGATGTTTACAACACATGGCATACAATTAGGATTATTGCATTTGTCATGATTTGCATACATGTTAGGCAAAGTAGTGGTTGCAGGCATGGTATTACCACCAACAGGTTTTTCTCCCTCTACATAGAACGGGCAATAGTAAGACAAATGATCAGTTTGATTACAGATATAACATGCCTTCCTAGCTCGTGTAGATGTAGGTGCAGATACAGGTTCAGTTTTAACTACCTCTACAGGTGTTTTCATTTGGTCTGACCCTGCTACCCATTGTTTATATGACACCGTCTTAGCCTCCTTGGTTCCTACACCTCTCTTAGCATAAGCAATCTTACTCGCTCTCTTAGAAGTTATAGGTCCTACTACTTGTTCTTCCAATTCTTTTTCCATTTTAATCTCATGTTCAATTTTAACAGCAACAGGATCTATTGTCCTAGGCTCAAACTGCTTAAAAGATAGGTTTTCTAACATCCCCTAAAACCTCAGGCACATTTTCTTTGACTAACACTGGCTCTAACAACTCAGCAGCCCTATTTTTCTTTTTTTGTGTATAGTCAAGTCCTATGTTTACTTTTTCGTTTTTACTCTTGCCTGCCAGTTTCATGTACATGTCCCTTTCTACGAAAACTTTATTAGCGGCTTCTTTAAAAGATTGACATGTTATTTTAAGCTCAGCTAATTCATTCTTAAGTTCTTCGTTAAGATCTTCCCTAATCTTAAGCTTGTGTTCTAAAACGTCTACCTGATTCATTAACTGCCTTTCTTTACTTTCTCCTGATTCTAATTCCTCTACCCTGGCCTCGAGAAGTCTATTCTTAAGGGAGAGTTTAGCATTTTCCTCATTAACAGCAATTAGATTTAGTTGGAGATTGTACATGTCTTTAGTCATGGCAGCTAACTCATTTTGGTACTCAGAAATAGACATTTCATTTACGGTTAGAATTGGTACCTCTGATTGTTCTGAAGATTTTGCCATTAAAGCGAAGTTGCATAGCTCCTGATCTTCATCTTCATCAGACTCGTCCCAACCCTTCCCTTCAGTCACAACATAAGCCCGGCTTCCCTTCTGTTGCTTGCTAACCAAGGCATCATATTTCTTTTTCAGATCAGCATAGGATTCCTTGGGATGAACGTATTTGGGCCTCTTGCACTCTGTTGCAAAGTGTCCCAATTCATTGCAGTTAAAGCATCTGAACTTGTTCTTGTCTACCAGGTTAGGTCTGTAGCCACTACTAGATGTGCTACCTCGACCGCTGTAATTTCCCCGGCCACTTACACTACTACCTCTGCTGCTGCTGCTGCTTCTTCGGCTGAAAGAACTACCAAATCATCCTTTACCTTTTCTTGGCTTCCTGAAGCTGATATGAGCAAATTCTCGAGCAATACAAGCATATGACTTGTCTTCTAATTTGTCCAGCTCTTCAAGGGTATAATATTCATCCTCACTTTCTTCGGATGGATCTTCAATATCTAATATTACCCTTTCAGGATTAGCAGTTTTCAATGAGACAGCTGCAAGTGCCTTTGCAGTAGACTCTTCAGCTACAAGTCCAGATTCACTTACCGCTTTGTATTCTCCACTATTGTAGGATCTTCTTTTGTCATTTTGTTCTTGCTCCAGCTCGTAGGTCTTTAAAACACCATACAGCTTTTCGAGAGAGGTATTTTTCAAGTCTCTTGACTCTCGAATGGCAGTGATCCTGTGTTCCAGATGTTTAGGAAAATTCAAAAGAAACTTGATATTTGAATCTGCCAGTGGATAGACTTTATCTCTTATACTCAGCTCGATAAGCAATTTACTGTAACGTTTGTAAACATCCGCTACACTTTCTCCTCGTTCGCATCTGAACGATTCATATTCAGAAATCAGAATGCGCTTGTGATTATCTCTAACTTCTTCGGTCCCCTCCATCACTACAGCCAGTTTATCCCATATGGCTTTAGCTGTTTTTAATCCCTTTATTTGAACATAGTACTCTGAGTTTAGGGATTCAATTATGACGTTGCGTAACGACGCATCCATACCAACCAATTCTTTATCTGCGTCTGAAAACTCCAATTCCTCTTTAGGAACAGACCGGGATGGTATTAGTATCCCTCCTTCCATTCGCTCTGGCTCAATTCTCATGGGTATGTATGGACCGTTCTCCAATATTCTCAAGTATACCTTGTTTATTGATTCAAGGTAGGCTTTCATCCTTCCTGTCCATTCGTCATAATGTTGTGCATCAAACGGAGGTATCTTAAATCTGTGTGCGGCGGCCATTTTAATAAAGTTTAAAATTAAGATAATACACTTTTCAAATTACAATAAATTGTATTTACTTGAAAAATTAATTATCTCACTTTAAATATCCAACACTTAATATCCAACGGATTTTGCACTTAAGATTCAAGCAAGTTAGTTCTAATCACAGGAACAGTAGTAGGGTCCACCACTTTCTCAAGTCCAAACAAAAAGTTGTCCACTTCCTAGTTGACAGAAGTTCGAAAATGTCCCTTTTTTTTGTTTAGTCAATCAGTTGATTCCAGTTTTGACCACAGGAAAACCCACAAAGCTCTAAAGTACAATGTTTTGGAATTTTGTACAAATATTCCTTACAATATGACTCAGAACTTTTTAGATCTATGACTTTTTCAAGAAGAAACAAATAAAAACTTTCGGCACAAACTTCAAAAAAAATGATCTGGGATTTTCAAGAACCAACTCAAACAACACAATAGGATCTCTATTAGATGTGTTTAACAGGAGCTCTGATACCAATTGTTAGGTCCAAAGTGTTGTAGAGGGGGGGGGGGTGAATACAACAGTTTCGAATAATGAGAGAAAATGAAAATAAATGCAGGTAATAAATGATGACACGGAATTTCAAGAATACATCTTTATATTCATTGAAGGATTTGCTACAACATTCATAAAAGCATCATAATCAGTTGAACAATAAATACATCAATTAAAGTTTGATTCAACTGATTCTCTCTCACTTTCTTTTTACAGTAAATGCTCTCTTTTTAAAATATACTGTAGAAAAATACAGAGATTGCTAAAAAAGTCTTTTTACAAATAAAACAAAGTGCTGCTTTTATAATGTCGTGTAGACTTGATCTTGTCCTTTTTGTGTACGTGGCCCAATCAGGACTCGTCAACAAAAAGTACTTTCCAACCACTCTGGATCAATCGTTCACAATAAGCCACTTGTCCCTTGAACATTAAATGCTACATATCGACCCGCATCTCGATCTCGGCCTGGACCCATCTCGATCTCGATCTTGGTTGACAATCTCGATCTCGACCTCGATCTGTGAAAATCTCGATCTTGATCTATGAGAATCTCGATCTCGATCTTTGAGAATCTCGATCTCGATCTCGATCTGCCGTGGATAGAGATTTGCCTTTGCAATGTTTTTACTTCAATT
Organism: Oenanthe sinensis; assembly: GCA_028671895.1. Classification (NCBI taxonomy): domain Eukaryota; kingdom Viridiplantae; phylum Streptophyta; class Magnoliopsida; order Apiales; family Apiaceae; genus Oenanthe; species Oenanthe sinensis. The sequence goes on along the minus strand of CM053801.1, from coordinate 36,554,429 downwards.
ATAAATCTCGACCCGCATCTCGATCTGCTGTGGATCGACATTTGCCTTAGCAAATATGCACTCATCCAATGTTGACATTCTTTAGTGACTAATTGAGGATTAACCTTTATGAGCAAGTTTCCCTAGCTTCTTCAATTTCTTTTCCTCACTCAATTCAAATGAGATCTTCTATTACTGACATGAACTTGCCTCCAATGTCCTGACACTTGATGCAATGGTCTGGTTCATAAGTGACTAGTCTTGTAGGGGTTCTTGCTTCTGAATGTCAGTTCTCATTTGTTGATTAACCTTTACATTATCCAGATGTTGATATACATTACATGAAATCACTTTGGTCTTCTTGATACTTCTTTGACATTAATTTGATTCTCCATTAGATAAGTTAGGGCATGAGCAATACTGAAATTGAACTTCTTCTCACTTATGCATCCTTGATTAACCAAATTAGTTACTTGTAGTTACCAAGTATCATTACCATTTCTTCAGTTGATTGATTCCATGTACTTCTTCAGTTTCTCTTGTTTTTGCTGTTGTTTTATCTTTTACCTAGTTGAGTTACATAGTAATTAAGTGTTACAAGTTAGTACACCTATGCCTTTCATCTAATCAGATTAGGATTTTGGCCCAAGTCCCTCTCTTCCATATATATATACATAAAGATGTATAGTTTAGGGTAAACAGTTTTATAATTTCGTTTTTCATAAAACCCTAGCAGCTCTACGTTATTTGAGAGGCTAGATAAAGAGAGAGAGACAAAGAGGCAGAAACAGGCTAGTACCTAACTCCGGTGATCGTTAGACGATACGACGTTCGTGTGGATACCGATAGAGAGCAGATCTTCACGAAGGGATGTTGTGATTCATCGCTTTTGGACCTCTATAATCATTATAAGGAAAGCTTTAATAAGGTACACATCTGATTCTCCATAATCATCCGTCAATTATACACGGATCCTGCGTTTGGGATACATTTTTTTATTTTATTTTTCGCGTTTTCGCTGTGTGTGTGCCCGAATCCCAACAAAATCTTCGTTCATAAATTGATCCAGTCGCTGTTCCTCAGCATTCTTTAGTACTTCACTAAGATTCTCTTTCAATTCTTTCATATGCTCAGAGGAATCATCAATTTGGAATATAGAAGCTCTCAGATTATAGATTGATGATCTCTCCATTTTTTCATCTAAGGGAATACAACAGGCTTTTTTTCCATCAGGATTTAGTATAAGTGTAGGAATACCTAACACCATTTTTACCTTTGCATGCCCTTTGACCATTTTCTTTTCTGATCCATCTTCAAGTAAATAACCAGGTTTGTACTCCTTATAGTTTATCATATGTAACATCTCATTCTTCTTTTTCTCATTTATCACACCTTCTAAAATCTTTACCCATCTGGAAGTGACTTCATTTTCATCATTGAGAAGATAAAGAACATGTTCAAGTTCTTTGGATGCTTTGTGGATCAGATCTTTTTCAGCAATTTTCATAACTCTCTCATTCTCCAAAAAATATAGAAGCTTCTCATTTGCTTGTGCACCATCAAAAATACCATTCACTATGTTCACAGAAATTAACTTGTCTAAATATTCCTGAGTTAAATCTTTCTTAGGCTTGAGTTTTGAGAGTCAGAGTTTGAGTTTTGGTCCACAGAAGATCAAACTTTTTCTTTCTGATCAGAGTTTGTTGATCTTCCTCTTCCTCTTCAAAACTTGATCTACCTGGGAGAATTGTAGTTCCTGACATAGTGAGATGAGTTCTTGATTTTTCTGGAGCTTTCTTCTTAATTTCAGGAGTAGGTTTAGTTTGAACAATTGACTTAGGAGTTTCAATAGGTTTGGCTTGGACAGGCTTAGATGTAATCTTTTTTTGTTGAGCAGGTGCCTTCCTTTGAACTGGAGCTTTCTTCACATACATTTTTTTTCTTCTAGACTTGAGCATTGTCAGTACCAGACTTCTTTAATTCTTCCTCTACAGCAACTGGATCCATTCCTGGATTTTTTTTCTTCAAAAAGTTTTCTTTCCAGTTCTGCATCCTTCAAATTTTTTTCTTCAATCTTCTCAGGCTTATTTTCTTCTTCAAGTCTTTTAGCCAATTCCAAGTCAGCATCCATCAGAGTTTGCTTGTCAAAGTTTACTCCAGAGATTTATGGGATCAGAGTTTGAGAAGATGTCAGAGTTTTTCCAGTCATCAAAGTTTGTTGCATCAGAGTTTGTTTTCCATCCTTATGACTCCCTTGGTCATAATCATGAATTTTGTTAGATTTTTCTATAGCATCCTATTTGCATTTGTCTTGTGCAACTTTCTCCCCCTTTCTGACATCATTGCCTTTTTTTATTGTGAGGATGTCAACACAATTGTATGGAGCATATTCTACATAAAAGTAACTGCAGTAGAAAGAGTATCAACCTTGATTTCCAAAGCATCCTGTTTTGTTGAGACATTCTTGAGCTTCAATTCCAGAGCATCTTGAGATGTTCTAATAGCAATTTGAACAGAAGCAGTGGTCTTGTTAACAGATTCTTTTAACTCACAAACTTCATTGTGAAGTCCCTTGGACAACACAATAGTAGCCTTCAAAACAGTCTTTATTTCATTAGAGTTTAGATCCTTGTCAGCTTTGTTTATCAATTCATGAACATGGGGCCATGAAATTTCTTCATTAGGATATTTCCAAGAAATATCCCAAATGATGAGCAAATCTTCATTTGATGGCTCTTCTTTTTAGCTAAAATTCCTTTAACACCTTCTACATCTAAGGCAGCTTCAACTTTTCCCTTGAGCTTTTCCACCACCATGTAATCAGGATAATCCATCTTCAACCTTTCATGAGCATCAAATTCCTTTTAATACCTTCTGCATCTAAGGCAGTTCAATTTCTCCCTTGAGATTTTCCACCACCATGTAATTAGGATAATCCATCTTCAACCTTTCATGAGCATCAAAAGAATTAACAGGCCACCTCTTTATGTTGTACGTCTGAGTGAAGGGAACTGACAAATCTGTAACTTCTTCATCATAAAAAATTGGCTCATCAGAGTTTGTATCCTCCCCATCAGAGTTTATAGCATTATCAGAGATTGGCATATCATAGTTTGTGATGAATGATAAACTCTGAGTACCTGCAAAAGTAACAGAACATCATAAATCACTCTTTTCTTTTAAAGTAATCTCATTACTTCTCACATCACACATATCATAACTTTTAATAGTTATATTTTGCTCACTAGAAGTAACTAACTTCTTTGTCAATTCTATCTCTCCTTTTGCCAGATCCAGTGTTTGCTTCTCATTATTAATTCTGTTTTTCACACATTTTACCTCAGACTCACTAGAAAGGCTCATCACATAATGTCTTATATAAATAAGAGGTGGTTGAGAATGGAGGTGTGTAGTCACATGAATAGGGGTACCCTTTTCAGGACTATCTATGGTCATCCCAGCAGTTAAAATAGGAAAGGTAAAATATGAACTTATACTATCAGAGAATGCAAATTATGAAGAAAAGTCAGAGTTTATACCTTGAGTTGTAGTTGAGGTTGATGTAGTTTCCATAGGCTGTGCAGAGAGAGGTTTCACCATGATAGCATCAGAGATTGCCATTGGAACTTCATCATAGTTTATCTCTTTAGCATCAGCAATAGCAAGATCTTCATTGAGAGATGTTGTGCCTGCATCCAAACTTTGATTGGATGGTTCTTGTGTGGCAGGGACATTAACAACTTCTTCAACCCTTTGAGCTGAAGGTTCTTGTGGGTTGTACCCCTGATCTCTGCTGGCTTCATCTGCTTCATTTGTGGCTGCTTCAACTCTTTGTGTTAAAGTTTCTTGTGTGCCTGACCCAGAGATGACTGCTACCTCACTTTGAGAGGCAGGTTCTTGTGTGTCCTGGCCAAAAGAAACTTGTTTCTTCTTCTTTCTTGTAAATTGCTTTGTACTAGGAGAGGCTGGAGTTGATTTTGATTTCTTTGTTTCCATCTCCTTTCTTATTTCTTCTGCCAGTTCCCTTACTCTCTCATATGATATCTCCTTGATAATTTGTTTGGGAGATTGAACAGGAGAATCAGAGATTGTCACTGGAATAGGTTCACTTGTGGAATCAATATTTTCTAAGGTGATTACATGACTGGTAAAAGGATTAACATGAACAGAATTACCATCCATTTCAGCCAATTCATCATTTTCTTCTCTATTGGCATTATCATCATCACCATCTATCTCAATTCTACCGATGTTACTGTTTATTTGGTCAGGCAATGGAGATTCACTAAACTTCATAACAGTATCAGAGTTTAGTACTTCTGGTTGAGCAGAGTTTGGCTGATCAGAGATTAGGACATAAGAGTTTAAGATTTCTTTAGAGTTTAACAATTTGTCAGAGTTTATTGTTGCATCAGAGTTTAATCCTTCAGAGTGTAGACCTTTAGAGATTGCAACCTTGATCAATATTCTTCTCTTCTTTTTCATTTCAGGCATTGGATTAACTATGAATGGCTTCATGAATGGTGCATGAGGAATCTCATAAGCCTTCTTAACAACCTTCTACACAGGAAAAACCAAACCTTGATTACTATCATTAGAATCTGTATTTTCATCTTTTAATTTCCTCTTCTTTGGAGAAAATTCCTTCACTAATTTTCCTTTTCTTTTGCTTCTTGGCCCTTGTTGAGAGGTTTTTGCCACAACTACAGTTTTTTGGGAGACTGTAGAGGTTGGAATCAGTGTTTGTTGGTCAGTGTTTGGTGGGTGGCTTGGGTTAGAATCAGAGGGTGCTAAACTCTGATCTATAGCCACTGTCAAGAAATTCCTCACATACATGGTAGGCATTCTCTGATTCAAGAGAAGCCTGACCCATGTAGGATAAAACAAGTTGCAGAGATTACCTGCAGATTCTTTCTTTCCATCCTTCCTAGTTAGGTCAGCAAATATTCTTTTTTCATACAAAAACTAGCTAGACTCTGATCATGCTCAAAAATTACATCAGGAAATAAATAGCTAAAAATTAACTGTAAAAATCTATTAAAATAAACAGTATGTGTATCATCCTCTATTTTACTAGCTAATTGCCTAATTATTAAACATGGAAAATTAAAATTTAAATTGTGGGTCAGAGAATACCCAATCTGTTGAGACAGCTGCAGAATTGTATCAAAATTTGTGCATTTAGCAGTGAATGCTCTTGTTATACAATCGAAGAAGAAGCTCTATTATTTTCTTAAATGGGGGCGTTATTAGACTCCCCAGTTTTGACAGGCTTCCTCCATAGCCTATTTCCTTGAAGAATGCTTTGATTTGATCATCATTCACAAGGTCATCATATACAACCACTTCAGGAAGATGAAGGGCTTGTCGAACTACAACAGGTGTTATTGAATGTTTCCCATTGCATTAAAAAGTGATTACTGGTTCTTCATTATCACCAGCATTATTGAACTTGGTTGTTGATCATATTTTGATCAGAGACTGGGCAGAAAAGTTCATGGGTTCATGTAGAGCATACCCAATGTAGCTGTTCTGCAAGAAATCTTGAACAATATGATGATTTTGAGGTGCTTCAGTTTTTGATAAGAGAGAGATGTAATTTGTTGCAACAAAAGTATAGTTTTGGAATGAAAGTCCTTTTGATGCCATTGAAATACAGGGATTAGCAGGTATGAGGAATTAGGGTTTTAGAGAAAACGAGAGTGAAAACAAGATGTAGATAGTAAAAATATGAATTAAACTATTCCCTCTCAATTACATATAGTATATAGTGGGACATGTGGCATGAATTTATTAGAGGAGTAATGAATAGTGCAATTCTCAAAATACAGCAAGTGTGTATATCTGTGTATAGATATGAATCAATTTTTGTGAGAAAAATGCGCCTTATGATTAGTCCAATCAGAGAATAATAATTATGATGTCATAAAATAAAATATGATTTTATAAATAATATCTCATAGTTTATCATGTAATCAGGGTTTATATAAGTCAGAGTTTAATATTTACTGTCAGAGTTTACCACATACTCTAACAAAATTTACCATAAACACTGATAACTTGTGATCAGAGGTTAGTTATTCCATTGATCAGAGTTTACTGAGTTCTATCAGAGTTTATCACATATTCTGACAGAGTTTATCATAAACTCTGATTTTCTGTTAGTTGCTTTCTGGAATGGAGCCACTTGTCACCATTTCTAATTCAGAAACCAATCTTGTAAATGTTTCTTCACACAGGGGCTTGGTGAATATGTCTGCTAACTGTTGATATGAGGGAAAAAGGGATTTTAATTGTTCCATCCATGCCATGTTCCCTTATGAAGTGATATTTGATACTGATGTGCTTTGTTAGAGAATGTTGAACTTGATTTCCTGTCATTTCATTAACACTTTGATTATCACAATCAATAGGAATTTTTGAAAAGTTCAAACCATAATCTAACAATTGATTTCTCATCCATAAGATTTGTACACAACATCTTCCTGCAGCTATATATTCAGTCTATGTTGTTGATGTTGAGATAGATTTATGTTTCTTACTGAACCATGAGATAATTCTTCCACCTAAAAATTGACAACTTCCACTTATGCTTTTTCTATCAATCTTACATCCTGCAAAGTCAGCATCTGAATAACATATTAATTTAAAGTCAAACTCTCTAGGATACCATAAGCCAAAATTAATGGTGCCTTTGAGATATCTGAAAATTCTCTTAACATCAATCAAATGAGGTTCCCTTGGATTTGCTTGAAATTTAGCACATAGAAAAGTTTCAAACATAATGTCTGGTATACTTGCAATCAAATAGAGTATAGATCCAATCATGCCTTTGTATGCTGTAATATCTACAAGCTCTCCAGTGTCTTGATCAAGCTTAGTTGCAGTAGCCATTGGAGTTGTTGCAGATGCAGAATCTTGCATTTGAAACTTAATGAGTAGATTCTTTGTATATTTAGACTAATTTATGAAAATACCTTCATCAGTCTGTTTCACTTATAACCCTAGAAAGTAACTCAATCCTCCCATCATGCTCATTTGTTACCTGGACTCTATTAGCTTTGAAAATCTTTTACAGATTTTCTTATTAGTGGAACCAAATATAATATAATCAACATATATTTGAACCAATAATAAATATTTATCTTGAGTTCTATAAAATAATGTTTTATCAATTGTACCTCTTGTAAAACCACTTTCAAGTAGAAATTGAGGCAGAGTTTCATACCAGGCTTTTGGTGCTTGCTTGAGTCCATATAAGGTTTTATCCAATCTATAAACATGATTTGAATATTTTGGATTGATAAATCCAAGTGGTTACTCAACATATACCTTTTCCTCAAGTTCTCTATTTAAAAATGCACTTTTAACATCCATCTAGTAGACCTTGAATTTCTTGTGTGCAACATAAGTAAGAAAAATTATGATTGCTTCAAGTCTAGCTATCGGTGTAAAGGTTTCATCATAATCGATACCTTCCTATTGAGAATAACCTTTGGCAACTAGTCTTTCTTTTTTTCTTCTTGTAATAATTCCATCAGAGTCTGTCTTGTTCCTAAAAACCCATTTTGTGCCAACAATTGATCTATTCTTAGACCTTGGCACTAGAGTCCATACTTCATTTCTTTCAAACTCATTTAACTCTTCATGCATTGCAGTAACCCAATCTGCATCCTTCAAAGCATTTTCAACCTTCTTTGGTTCTGTTTGAGAAAGAAAACTATGAAAAAAACATTCATTTTGAGTAGCTTTCCTTGTCTGTACTCCACTTTCTAGATCTCTAATAATTAAGCCAGGTGTGTGATCTTTGGTCCATTTTCTTGGATGTGGAAAATTTCTTGAACTAGATGCCCCATGATTTGCGCCTTCATAGAATGATTCTTCTGTAAATGTTGATCCCCCCCAAAGTTGTACTTCCATCAGTGTTTGATGACTCAGAGTTGATGTACTCAGAGTTTGAATGATCAGAATTTGAGTGATCAGTGTTTGTGGTTTCAAAGTTTAATTGATCAGAGTTTAGGGTCTCAGAGTTTGTGTTGTTCAGAGTTTGGTCAGACTCTAATATTTTAATAAATGCGATTTGTTCTCCAATATCAGTAATTGATTGATGTTTCTCCCCCTCAACATGTGCAGAATCTTCAATTTCTATTTCAATCATTTCCAAATCCGAGTTTAAAGAATCAGTGTTTAATTCACCAGAGTTTGGTTCAACAGAGTTTATCTCATCAGAGTTTAGATCTTCGGAGTTTGTGTTCTGTAATTCATTTTCAAATCTCAGAGTTTCCTGAGCATCTTCATCATGTAACCTACCTATTTTTCCTTCGTCAAAAGAGACATTAATAGATTCCATGATTGCCCTGGTTCTAAGATTAAACACTTTGAATGCCCTCGAAAAATTCATTCATCTTCTTTGAGTTCAAACTTCTTCAATTGTTCATGATGTGTTTTGAGAATAAAACACTTGCTTCCAAAGATGTGAAAGTATTTAACATTTGGCTTTCTTCCCTTCAATATTTCATATGGAGTCATTCCATGTTTATTTATCAAAGTGCAATTCTGATTAATGCATGCAGTATTCGCAGCTTCTACCAAAAACTAAGTAGGTATTTTTACTATTTTTAGCATTGTTCTTGCAGCTTCAATTAGAATTATGTTCTTTCTTTCAACTACACCATTTTGTTGAGGTGTGCCAGGTGCTGAGAATTGTTGAATAATTCCTTTTATTGAGCAAAATTCTTTCATTACAGAGTTCTTAAATTCCGTTCCATTGTCACTTCTTAAATTCTTTACCTTGTGTGGTGATCCATTTTCAATCATTGCAATATGATCAAAAATTATCTCTGTAATTTCATCCTTTTTATGCAAAAAGTACACCCATGTAAATCTAGTGTAATTATCAACTATCACCATAGTATATTTTCTCTTTCTAATGGACATAATGTTGACAGGACCAAATAAATCAAGATACAATAGATGAAAAGGTTGACCAATAGAATTTTCAATTTTGCTCTTGAAAGATGTCTTCTTTTGTTTGGCCTTTTGACAGGAATCACAGAGTCCATCAAGATGAAATTGAACTTTTGGAAGACCTCTAACTAGATCATTTTTAACTAATTCATTAATGCTTCCAAAGTTCAAATAACACAGTTTTTTGTACCAATTCCAGCTTTCCAAAGATGATGCCTTTCTAAGTAAACAAGTTAAAGGACCATCAGAGTTTACATCCAAGCTAGCTTCAAATAAGTTGTTATGTCTGTGACCAATAAGAACCACTTTGCCATCCTTTTTTCTTTTCACTTCCCAATGAGTTCTATGAAATTCCACAGAATAACCTATGTCTGTCATCTGACTCACACTTAACAGTTTATGCTTGAGTCCTTCAACTAGAGCTATATTTTCAATGATGACATTTCTAATAACAATATTTCCATATCTCAGTGTTCTTCCTATGTTGCCATCTTCATAAGATACTGTTGGGCCAACCTTCTCCTCAAACTCTGAAAGAAGGGATTTATTTATAGTCATATGTGCAGAACATCCACTATCAATCACTAGGATGTTTTTCCTGTTTCCCTGCAATCATTTAATGCAAATTAATTAGTAGATTTGGGAATCGAAACAAGTTTGGATCCTTTCTTTTGAAACTTGTTAACTTTTGCAGCATAAGTACTTTTATCAGAGTTTATGTTAACAGAGTTTACATTATCAGAGTTTGTATTTTTAGAGTTTATACTGTCAAAATTTGTCTTTCTATTATCATCTTTTATCACATATGTTTGTTTGATAGTATGTTTAGAAAAGACAGGAGGTTTATTAAATTTAGGTAAAAGTTCATAATAATTGAAATATAAACTATGATATTCTTTGCATGTATAAATTGAATGCTATAAACTACCATAGTGAAAACAGGGATGTTGTGGTCTATATCTAGTTTATTTTCTAGCCTCTGAACTAGGTCTCTTAGGTTCCTTCTTTTTGTTTTGTTTGCAGTCAATGGCAAGGTGATTTGAATTATCACAAGTAAAACAGGTTTTTCTAGGAGCATCAGGGATATACTTATAGTTATTCTCCTTAGTAATTCATACTTTGTCATTTCTATTTCTTTTTACCTTTTTAGATTTTTTATTAGTGACTGCCTTCAACTTTTCATTAAGTTTCTTCTGAGAAAGTAACCCTATTTTCACATTTATATTCTCTGACAAACTATTTTCTTTATTTTTAGAGCATTCATCAGGAGTTTTCTTGTCATTAATAGCTCTAACAAATTTCACATGTTTATTCAACATTCCATTTGTGTGTGTTTTAGTGTGTGTATGCTTATCAAATTCATAACCTAAGGCAGAAGTCCAATTCTTATTAGAAAGCATTTGGTGGACTCTCTTGCCAGAGTTTGTCCAAACTCTGAAAGTCTCTTTTTCTTTAGCTAACTCATATTTTAAATATTCAACTTGTATTTCTAACTGAGTTGCATGTGTATAGCATTCTCAAAGTCCTTCTTAGTGTTAAGCATATGTGAATTTTCAGATTCAAGAAAGTCATTCCTAGCAGTCAGAGTTTGTATTTCAGATTTTAATCTTTCATTCTCAAGAGACTGTGATTTAAAGCTAACATGAAAAGTTCTAAGAAAAGACTTTAATTCATAGATATCTTCAATATTAAAATTAAAGACAGAGTTTGGTACCTTATCAGAGTTTAAGATGGGAGTATCATTGTTTGCCATGAGTGCATAATTGATTTCTTCTTCAGAGTCTGAGGAATCCATCCAATCCTTCTTTGATGTGATTAGTGTTTTTCCAGATTCCTTGCTTCTGCATTCAGTAATAAAGTGCCCCATCTTGTTACAGTTGTAACACTTAACCTTTGATTTGTCAATAGTCTTTAATTTTCCATCTTTATCTTTTCTTTTCCAGAATCTGTCTTTCTTTTCTGGTTCTCCATGCTTTTTCTAAAAATTACCTTGCTTCATATACTTTATGTACTTCATCTTTTTGAAGCCTTTAACAATCATAGCAACCATCTCCATCATGTCAGAGTCTGTGGAGTCATCAGAGTTTGTCTCAGACTCTGATTCACTGTTTTCCTTGACCATTACAGCTTTTCATTTTCTTATTGAGGTTTTAAGGACTTTTTTTATCTTAAATTTTGGCTCCAACATTCAAAGCAATAGATTTTGCCTTGCTTCTTTTCTTGTTCCCTCTTTGTTGTAATTCCAAGTCATGAGTCTTCAATTTTTCATAGACTTCATCTAGGGACATCTCATCTAAATCAGTCATGTCTCTTATCAAAGATGTTTGCAGATCCCATTCTTCTGAAAGAGCTCTAAGAAATTTGGTGTTTGAGTCCTCATTGTCATATACCTTATCAACCAAGGTCAAATTATTTAATAGAGTAAAAAATCTGTTATATATATCTGTGAGAGATTCATTCTATTTTGCCTCAAAATATTCATACTCTTGAATTAAAACAGATCTTCTATTCTTCTTGATTTCCTTAGTTTCTTGGCATTGAACCTCTAGTGCATCCAAGATTTCTTTAGCAGTTTTACATGCAATTACTATGTTGGACATTACAGAATCAAGACTGTTATGCAGAATATTCCTTACTTTGGCATCTTTGAGAACTTTTAATTTTTCTTGATTGGTCCACTCCTTTTTATCCTTCAAAGTATAATATTCAGGAACTTGTCTGCCTTCCACAATTATTGATGACACTAGTTTGGTTGGAAGATACTAGCCTTCATTAATTTTGTCAAAATAATCAAGATCTATGGCTTCCAAGAACATCAACATCTTCACCCTCCATGTAGGGTACTCAGCTTTCTTCAAGATTGTAATTCTTATGCTTTCATACTTGTTTCCAGACATGTTTTTATGATCTTTCAATTGAATTTAACTGTCTGATCTGATACCAATTGTTTGCCCAGATAAATAACTATTATAGAAGGGGGTTGAATATAATAGTTCTAAATAATCGACACAAGTATAAAAGATGAACAACTTTGTATTAATAATAAACTGTGTACAAAACTCTCTCAAGAAATTCACTGTTCTTAAGAGCTACAAGGTTATGAAAGATATGTCTTGAATGTTGCACTAATGTTAAACTATTTTTGTGTTTATATAGACACAGTTACAATTCAATTACAAAACAGATTACGAAAAGAATAGCTACAATAAGGTAATTAGACTTATATTTGAATTCCTTCTTCACTATCCAAATCATATTCTGATTTGACTGTTTCCTTCACAAACTCTGATTTGTAAACTCTCTCGGGTGTTATTTGCTAATTGAGCATTATCTGTTAGAATAAACTCTGATTGAGTATTCTCTGATAGAGTAAACTTTGTCCGACAACTTCCTATTATCTGATGATGTCAGCAACCATAAACTATGTTCTAGTATTCTCTGACAGCATCAGTGTTTATTGTCTAACATAGATATTTGTAGATAGTATTTATTAATATAGTTAAATTAAATTTCTTAATAAAATGAAAATGGTCTTTGTTAAAAGAGAATTATATTATAAAATTAATATAAAATATTATAATTATGATAATAATATTAATTTTCTTAATAAAATGACAATTATTTATATTAAAAGAGTATTATATTATAAAATATTTTATTTTAATATAATATTATAATATTATAATTAAGATAATAATATTAAATTTCTGAATAAAATGGTAATGATTTTTATTAAAAGAGGATTATTTTATAAAATATAATATTAAAATTGTTTCCCAGAAAGATAAGCTATTACAGAAGGGGGGTTGAATGTAATAGTACCAATAAATCGATTAAGAACGCAAGTATGTGAAAGATGAATACTGTTCTGTATTAAAGATTATGAAAAGGTTACAAAACTCTCTCAAGAAGTTGTTTGTTCTTAAGAGCTGCTAGGTTATGAAAAATAAGATTTGACCGATCTCATAATGTTAACCTATGTCTGTGTTTATATAGACACAGTGTTAGGAATTATGAGTTTTGATGATAACAAATTACTTAGAATTTCAATAGGGACTCAAAATTATTTTGTAACTGATCAATGGATATGACTTATAAATATCCATTGACTAGGAAACCAGTTATTAGTTGAAACTTGTTTGTCAACTGATAAACTGGATTGTAGCATTGATTTATGTTTCACTATCAATTGATTGTATTACCTCGATGGATGCAATGATGTAGTCAACTGATGTTATTGACTTCAATTTCTAGCTTCTCAACAGATGTGAAGAATGGATGATCAATTGTAAATATTCTAAGTCAGAATTCTCACAAGTGAAGTGATCAACTGATGTTGAAGTCGATGGATGAAGACACTACTCAACGGATGAAAGCTATCAACTGATACAAGTCATCAATGGATAATTACAGTCAACGGATAAAGAACCATCAATGGATAAGGAGTCGATGGATAACTCAATTATCCATCGACACATCAACTGATCAACAGATATCCTATCCATCGATGGATAAGCAAAGGTGAATCAACTGATAAGCTTAACAACATTTATCAGTTGATTAAAGTTTCCCTATTTAGCTAAAAGCCAGATATTACGGGAACAGTGCAGAAACTGAATCATTGGAAGACAGTCCTGTCAGGACTGTGAAGACTTTCTAGGCAACACAGCATCCAAGGAATATCTTAAGACAAAAGACACTTCCAGAGCTAGTTAGTTCTACAAGGAAAGCTGTGAAAAGGAGCTAGTTTCTATTTTTATGTAAACAGTATAAATTGTAATATTATATTGTTATCAGTCGATAGAGAACTAGAGTAGTAGTTTTTGTTTATATAAAAAGCAAAAACACAGTAGCAAAGAGAGAAGTTTTTAAGAAGAACTCAAGAAAAGCAAAGTAGAAAATCAGGCAGAACTTGTAATGCTTTTCTAAGTTCTACATTCAACTTTGTACGCAGCTTAGTATTTTTACTAAGATCAATTGAAAGCAAAAACTCACTAGTGGAAAAACAATCCACTAGTAATTTTTAATCTTGTTGTTTCTGTTTTCAACACTTTAGTTATCCAGTTCTTAGTTACATCAATCTTAATTAAACACTCTCTTTGTACAAACTTATTTCCGCAAGAAGTTGAATTAATTCTTAAGTTTGTATTCAACCCCCCCTTCTCCAAACTTAGTGTACTTAAGGGCGAATAACAATTGGTATCAGAGCAGGCTTTCAACAAACAGAAAGTCAAGATCTAAAAGTACATCAAGAATGGGTCAAAGAGAAACAGGAGTTAAGATTCCAGTTCTAGAGAAAGATGAATATTTTCCCTGGAAAGTAAAAATGCACTTGCATCTGCTATCTATTGATCCTTCCTATGTTCATTGCATAGAGAAAGGTCCACATGTGCCTATGAAAATAGTTACAAGTGTAAATGCAGACGGTACTCAAGCACCAGACAAACTCATTCCTAAATCTGTGAGTGAGTATACAGATGAAGATGAAAAGGAAGTACACAAGGACAAAAAGGCCATGAATATCTTGTTTAATGGTCTTGACAAGGACATGTTTGACAATGTCATCAGTTGTACAACCTCCAAAGAAGTCTGGGACACTCTTCAAACCCTCTGTGAAGGTACTGAGCAAGTAAGAAAGAACAAGATGCAACTCTTGATTCAAAAGTATGAGGCCTTTCACTTCAAGGGTGGTGAAACAATAAATGATACATATAGTAGGTTTCAAAAGCTGTTGAATGAGCTTAAACTATATGGAAGAGTTTATGCTGTTGAGGACACCAACCTCAAATTCTTGAGGTCCCTACTCAAAGAATGGAAACCAATGACTGTCTCTATAAGGCAATCTCCTGACTTTAAAGATTATACCTTGGACAAGCTGTATGGCATCTTGAAAACCTATGAGTTGGAGCTACAACAAGATGAGGAAATTGAGAAAAGTCAGAAGAGAGAAAAGTCCTTTGCTTTGGTGGTCAAGGAAAAGCAAGTTGCAGAAACAGATGAAGATGCTGATTTCAAAGAAGGGAAGAAAGAAGGTCATGGCAATGGTGCAAATTATGTTAGATATGATGAATCTTCTACTGGTAAAGGAAAAGAACTTTGTGACAGTGATGAGTCACTCATCAAAGATGAAATGGATGAAATAGATGAACATTTAGCTTTTCTATCAAGAAAATTTTCTAAACTCAAGTTCAAAAGGAATCCAATGCAAAGGCCTGGATCACAGTTCAGGAGAGACACTCAACAAGGCAAAAATCTTGTTGACAGAACTCAATTCAGATGCTTTAACTATGGATTGGCTGGTCACTTTTCAAGTGAATGCAGAAAGCCCAAAGTTGAAAAGAGGTCAAAGTCTAGTGATGGTATTGACTATAAGAAGAAGTACTTTGACTTGCTCAAACAAAGAGAGAAGGCTTTTGTGACAGATGAAAAGGACTGGGCTGCTGAGGAGGATTCTGAAGAAGAAGAACACATCAATCTTGCACTAATGGCCAATCAAGATGACCAGGAAGCTAGTTCATCTAGCAATCAGGTAATTTCTACAAATCTATCTGAGTTGTCCAAAGATGAATGCAATATTACTATTAATGAAATGTCTAATGAATTGTATAATTTGCATGTCACTCTTAAGTCTTTGAACAAAGAGAACACTAGGCTCAAATTAACATTAGAAACTCTCACTGAAAGAAACAATTTCTTAGAGAGTGCGCTAGTGCAATTGGACAGACTCAAGATGGAAAACAAAGATGCTAGAAATGAACTAGTTGACAGTAAAAAGGAAATAGAGAAGTTAAAAGAAAAATTAGAGGATGAACTAAGAACCATTGACAAGTGGAACAGGTCAAGTAAAGCCAGTAAGAAGATGAATGTCATTCATGGAACAAACTCTTCCACCATGTTGTCTGAAACTCTTGAGAAAATAGCCATTGATGAAGATCAATCTTTAGAAAAGAAGCAATCGATTGATAACTCTGAATCAACTGATAAGAATTATCCATCGATTGATAATGCTATTTCAACGGATAATTATCCATCGATTGAGAAGTCATCAACTGCTAAGAAATGTGATATTAAAACTAAGTTAAACAGACCTATTAAATTTGTCAAAGAAAGTAGCTCCTCTGAAGCTCAAATCAAAGTTGAAAAGGCTAATATAGGATTCTTATCTAAAAATCAGTTAAAAGAGAAATTGGAAAAGATAGAACCTAATATTCAGCCAAATGAAAAGAAGAAGAAAAATAGAAATTGTAAAGTAGGCATAAACAAGCACAACAACTACACACCTGACAAATATGCTCCTAGGAAAGTATGTGCTAAGTGTGGTAGTAAAAATCATTTATCTGTGCAATGTAAACTCACCATGCCTACAGCAACAAATGTACCTGCTATACCCAACATGCATACCAGTTCTGTTTTTCCCCATTTAGTTGATTCTCATGCTATTCATGCTCAGTATGCATCAATGCCTTATATGTTTAATCCATATCTTGCATTTGCCAATATGAATATGCCTGCTATGCCATGGAATATGCTTAACAATCTTCATGCACCAAATTTTTTCAACTCTGCAAGCATGAGCATTCAAAATATTAGCACTAAGAATTCTGAGGTAGGGAGACCAACTCCTAAGGTTGAAGTGGAAGTAAAACCACCCAAACCAAAGGTACAAAAATTGGAAACCAAGCCAAAGATAACAACTAATAAGAAAGGACCCAAGGCAACTTGGGTACCAAAATCAACTTGATTTGTTTTGACTGTGTGCAGGGAAAAAGAAGAAATCTTTGGTACTTGGACAGTGGGTGTTTAAGACACATGACTGGAGATAAATCCCTGCTCACAAAGTTTGAGGAGAAAGCTGGCCCTGGAGTAACTTTTGGAGATGACAGCAAAGGGCACACCATGGGATATGGCTTGATTTCGAAAGAGAATGTCATCATTGAACCTGTTGCATTAGTTGATGGCTTAAGACATAACTTGTTAAGCATAAGTCAACTATGTGACAATGGAAATAAAGTCTGTTTCACAACAGAAGCATGCATAATTTCCAACAAGGTAGATGGAAGCCTGGTCATGACTGGGAATAGAAAAGGGAATGTGTACATAGCTGACTTCAACTCAACAAATGTAGAATCAATGACTTGTCTTCTCTCTAAGGCAAGTACAAATGAAAGTTGGCTGTGGCATAAGAAATTAGCTCACTTGAATTTCAAAGCCATGAATCTCTTGGTTAAGAAAAATCAAGTGAGAGTCTTACCACAAATGGAATTTGTCAAGGATGGACTTTGTGACGCTTGTCAGAAAGGAAAACAGAGGAAGGCATCATTTAAGTCGAAATTGGAATCTTCAATTGAAAAGCCACTTGAGTTATTACATATGGATTTGTTTGGTCCTGTAAATATCATGTCTATTGCAAAGAAGAAGTATGCTCTAGTCATTGTGGATGATTTTTCAAGATTCTCATGGACTTATTTTCTACATTCAAAGGATGAAGCTAGTCATCTCATCATCAAGCACATAAGAGAAAATGAAAAAAATCTTGAATTGGATGTAAAGAAGATAAGGAGTGACAATGGAACAGAATTCAAAAATTCCACAATAAAAGAGTTCTGTGAATCAAAAGGAATCATACACACATTCTCTGCACCCAGAACACCTCAACAAAATGGGGTAGTTGAAAGGAAAAATAGGACATTGATTGAATCTGCTAGAACCATGTTGGAAGATGCCAAACTTCCAACATACTTCTGGGCTGAGGCCATAAACACAACATGTTTTACTCAAAACATCTCCCTAGTAAATAAAGCTCAAGGGAAGACTCCTTATCAATTGATCAAGAAAGACAAAAAGCCAAAGGTGGGATTTCTTCATGTCTTTGGCTGCAAGTGCTATGTACTAAGAAATCAAGGTGAAAATCTAGGAAAATTTTGAGAAAAGATTCAAGGCTTGTTTGATGAAGGAAATCATGACACACTGCATTTTGAGAATGAATCAAATGATGTAAATGATGATGAAGAGGCAGAAATTATAAAACCTCAAGTGTTCAGAAACCCAATATCAGTTGATGTTATTGCATCAATGAATAATTTATCAGTTGACAGAAATCCATCAACTGATAATGCATCAACTGATAACTCCTCAACGGATAATCAACAATCTACATCTAGGGTATCCACTTCAGGGGGAGGGTTTCAGAATCAATCTACAAATTCAGATCACTTTGAGTTCAATACAAATGATAATGAAGCTTCATCATCAACGCAAAATTTGTATCCTCAAAGAAAATGGACAAGAAGCCATCCATTTGAACTAATTATTGGAAATGCAGAAGATGGTGTCAAGACAAGAAGTGCTACTCAAAATGAGTGTCTGTATAGCAGTTTTCTGTCTCAAGAAGAACCCAAAAGAATTGAAGAGGCTCTCATGGATCCTGATTGGGTTTTGGCTATGCAAGAAGAACTGAATCAGTTTGAAAGAAATAAGGTATGGAAGTTGGTGCCCAGACCAAAAGATAGATCAGTAATTGGTACAAAATGGGTATTCAGAAACAAAATGGATGAAACTGGTATTGTGACTAGGAACAAAGCAAGGCTTGTAGCAAAGGGTTATTCACAAGAAGAAAGAATTGATTTTGATGAAACTTTTGCACCAGTTGCAAGGTTAGAAGCAATTAGAATCTTTCTGGCCTATGCTGCACATGCTAATTTCAAAGTCTACCAGATGGATGTGAAAAGTGCATTTTTGAATGGAGTACTAGAAGAGGAAGTCTATGTGGAACAACCTCCTGGCTTTGAAGATCCAAAATTTCCTAACTTTGTCTACTTTTTACTCAAAGCACTTTATGGCTTGAAGCAAGCACCAAGGGCCTGGTATGACACTTTATCTCAGTTTCTCATTGAGAATCATTTCACAAGAGGTACTGTTGAAAAAACTCTATTCAGTAGAAATGTTAATGGCTCTATCATTCTTGTACAAATTTATGTGGATGACATTATTTTTGGATCAACAAATGAGGAACTTTGCAAGAAGTTTGCCAAACTAATGCAGAGTAAATATGAAATGAGCATGATGGGAGAGCTTACCTACTTTCTTGGGTTACAAGTCAAACAGGTTAAGGATGGTATTTTTATAAATCAAACAAAGTACATTCATGATTTGTTAAAGAAATTTGAGTTAAGTGAATGTTCTTCTGCAAAAACTCCCATGGCCACTGCCACTAAACTTGAATTAAATACCAAAGAAGCTAAGGTGGATATTTCAAGTTATAGAGGCATGGTAGGCTCACTTTTATATTTAACTGCTAGTAGGCCAGATATAATGTTCTCTACATGCTTATGTGCTAGATTTCAGGCTGATCCTAGAGAATCTCATTTAGTAGCTATTAAAAGAATTTTCAGATATCTTAAGGGTACATCAAATTTAGGTATTTGGTATCCTAGAGATTCTGGTTTTAATCTAATAGGCTACTCAGATGCAGATTATGCAGGTTGCAAAATAGACAGGAAAAGTACTACAGGCACCTGTCAATTTCTGGGAAACAAACTTGTGTCATGGTTTAGCAAAAAGCAAGACTCAGTATCAACTTCAACTGCAGAAGCTGAGTACATTGCTGCTGGAAGTTGCTGTGCACAAATTTTATGGATGAGGAATCAACTATTTGACTATGGGTTCAACTTGAACAAAATTCCCATCTTCTGTGACAATACAAGTGCCATTGCAATAACAGAAAATCCTGTGCAACATTCCAGAACCAAACACATTGACATAAGGTATCATTTCATTAGGGAACATGTAATGAATGGTACAGTTGAATTACATTTTGTCCCTAGTGAACAACAACTTGCAGACATATTTACCAAACCTCTAGATGAATCTACTTTTAATAGATTAGTCTGTGAGTTAGGTATGCTTAATTATGCTCATGCTTAAAATGTCTGTCAAGTTTTGTAGCCATTGTTCACAATTATCAATGGATATTTATCTATCGACAGATAATTACCTAAGTAATTGTTTATCGACGGATAAATCCCTTCTTATTTGATCAACAGATAAATGTTATTCCTATCGATGGATATTTATCTATCGACAGTTAATTATCTTGGTAGTTAGTGATCGATCGATAAATGATTAATTCTCTATTTTTATCTGTCGATAGTAATAGAATTTCTACAGTGGTATTCATCCGTTGATCAGATTATAGCCGTTGGAGAATTACCATCAAGGGTAATAAACTACAGTCTTTTATACATCAACGGTTATCTGCCTAATTAAAAAGTCCTTTCAAGTCTTTTTAATACTAGAAAATATAAATAGCAGTTACAATTAAAAATTCATTCTTACCTGCTATTTTTTTTCTAAACTATTCATCTATGTCTCTCTCTCAAGCTAATTTTATCTAATTCTCACTAGCTCTCACAAATTCTTTCAAGTTCACTTTAATTTCTTGAATATCAACTGAAAGAATGGCACCACAAAAGAAGATCGTCTCTTCCACTGGGTTCACCTATGAACAGAACAACTTCACAGCATGTCTAACGGTGAATGATGCTCCTGTGGACTTTCATCCATTGATGCGATTCCTAGGAGATTGAAAAGTTTCCAAAGCTCTCAGCGAAGCACCAACAATCGTGTGTTCCTTTGTTGAAGAACTATGGACCTCTGCAGAGATTTCACCAGATGGGAAGGTAATTTCTTATTCTTGCAAAGGTAATACCTATACAATTACTAGTACTTCATTATCTGAATGTTTAGGGTTGCCTGCAAATAATTGTGATAAGCCCCCAACTGAAGAAGAAATTAGGGACATGTTAGAATCCTTTAATTATGCAAATGCTGAAACTGGATTAGGAGAAGTTGTTAGGAAGAATCTTAGGAAAGAATGGAGTTATTTCTTTGATGCCATAATTAAAGTATTTTCTGGAAAAATAAGTAATTTTGATGCAATTACAATCAGTATGCAAGAAATTGCTTATTCTGTCCTATTTGATAAATATTTTGATTTTGGCACATTACTCCTAAATGAATTAACTGCCAAGTTAGGACCCAAGTCATCTAGGAAACATAATATCTACTTTGCAAGATTTTTCATGATGATTATTAATGCCTCTGTTGGAGAGTATGAAATAAGTGCAGATATGGAGTCCTTGGAGCCATGGATGCAAAACAAGAGGGTCTTCAAGGATCTTGTGAGAATCAACTTACACCCTAAGTTGTGCCTCATTTATCCTCCTCTTGTGCAGGTATATCTTCAAAATCTCAATCTTTTACATTCTTCTTCAAAATCTCAAATTTCTTTGCCTTCTGCAACAATGGAGGGAGATGGAAATGCCCCCATTCCTCTTACCCAAGTTGCACAACCTTCAAAACACAAGTCTAATCAAACCACCTCAGTAGTTTCTCAAAAGACTACTGTTGTAAGATCTAAGAAAAGAAAAACCACTGAGGGGAGAGTGAAGGTGGTTGATAAGGGTGAGGGAACTGGCCAACATCAAGAAAGCCAGAAGGATAAGGTGAGTGAGATTGAGAGGAACCAGCCAGCCACCAGTCCAATCTCCCAACAGATTGAGGCTGTAGTAAAGGACTTGAACACATCCCTAGTTGCATCTTCTCAAAAAGATGTAACTATTGAAAAGAGGTCTCAACCAGGACCATCAGATGGGGGTAAGGGTCACCGAATAATACAGCCATACAAAAGAAGAAAGAAGGTTACAAATACTGCACAGGGCATACACATACTTGCAAAGCCAAATGAAAATTTGGTGGAGCCTTCAGTTTCTTCTTTTGATGTGTCTCAGAATCTTCCTGAGGCACAGCCCCATTTTTTATCTGAATCTTCTCCTCAATCTCCCTCAAAAACTATTTCTTCAGAAACAGTGTTGATTGACAACTTCATTGTTTCAAATTCACCCTCTTTGCAACTCAGGGTGGAGCCAACACTCTCACCTGCATCACCAAATAAGGTTAACACCTTGGTTGATCAGGCAAATACTGTTATTTCTCTCCAGTCAATGGATATTATGCAATCAACTGATAACTTCCAACATCCATTGACTAGTTCACTTTCATCGATGGATATCCTTACATCCATCGACGCGCTCCCATCAACGGATATTCATCCATCGATGGATACTTCTTATCCATCGATTGATCCCTTAATGTCAATTCATGAATCATCCATTGAAACACTTCAGGTGGCCAATACTCTATTAGGATTGAGTGGAGTGGGTGAGGTGTGTGAGAGGCAAGGTTTGCATACCTTGGCAAAAGGAGAGTGTGTGAATGAGGGGCCCTCAAATTCTTCTGAGGTGGCAAAAGGAGAGGGTGTGAGAAAAGAGAGTCCCACCTTAGCAGGTGATGAAAAAGGAGAGGAAAGTAAGGGAGAGGTGAGAATCCAGGATGAGATCCTGATGCAAGAAAAGAGAGAAGAGAGTGAGAGAGAAAAGAATAGAGAGAAACCAATTTCACCATCTCATGAAGCATCAACTTCTAAAACTTAGCAGTTTGAAGCAGGACTCACCCAGGAGTTGGGGCTGGAGTCAGGGGGAGCTGTAGACTATGAAGTCCCTGCAGGAGGTGCAGAAGTCAACATGGAGGTGGAGGATGAAATTGATGTAAATCTTGATGCTTCAACCTTTCAACATGAAGATCCTCATTATCAAGAACTAGCAGCAGCATTTAATCAAATAGCTGAGCAAATGCTGGGTTTAGTGCAGACAGAAGAGCAATTCAGGAGTGGGAAAGAGTTTTTGGCCAGTCAACCTGATGATATATCCCACATGAATCCTGAAGATTTTGATGATAATTCTGATGATGAACTTCTAGATCCACAAGTGGCTAGTGATGAAACTAATTTGGCTGAAACAGAAAGGGCCATCATTTCTCTTTACAGAAGGTCCATGGCTGAAGTAGATGTAGTGGATCCCCTGCACAGGAGAATTCTGAACTTTTACAGGGATAATTTGAAGATCCAGAAAATGCATGTCACAAGCTCCAAGTATGAATTGAAGAAAATAAGAAAAGACATTGACAGCTCAAGGATGCATTTTGACACCACCATTGACTCCAGACTCAGCCTCACAATGCTGACTAGAATCAAGCAAAGGTTGGACACTGAGTTTTCAGCAAAGGACAAGGTAATGGAATTGGAGAAAAGAGTAACCTCCATGGAACTTAACATGCAACAAATTTTGAAGAATCAAGTCACTCAAATCAATCTTCTGGGTAAACTCTTAGAGACTCCCATACTCTCTCAGTCAGTAGCACAAGTGCCAGTTGCTGATAACAAAAAGGGGGAGAAGCAAGAAGCTGGTGCATTGGAGAAAGCAAGTGGTACTGAAGCTGTGGTAAAGTCTACAGATCCCAAGAAGGAGTTGTCTCAAGACATAGTAAGGAAATTTGATGCAATTGCTGCAAGTGCTAGCAAATTCAAGGAAACAAGTTCCAGTAGCTCACAACCTGGTGACAGGAAAGGAAAGGGAAAGCTAATTGAAGATGATAAAAAGAAAGCTGTCACAGGTGGAGGGGAAAGTGAAAAATTGTTGAGCAAAGCCATAGTAGTTGGCATAAGAGAAAAGAAGCAACAAGAAAGAAGACAAGAAGAATTGGCCATTCAATTGCAAAGGGAATATGATGAAGAGGATAGGCTAATAAGAGAAGCCAGAAGAAAAGAAGGTGAAAGGAGGCCAAGGATGAAGCAAAGAGCAAACAAGCCCAAAGATGCACCAAAATCATCTGGAGATAAAAGACCATTAGCTGATGAAGACAAAGAAGACAAGGAGAAGAAGCCAAAACAAGTCAAGACTGAAGGTCAAGCTTCTGGGAGTAATCAAGCCAAAGAAATAGAGGTGTTCAAACACAAATCTGAAAACTTTGTGCCAATTAAAGCTGAGGGAATGATTGCAGCAAAAGGACAAAGGAAGAAAGATGTTGATCTTCTTCACATTGAGTATGAAGATGGATCACACTCAACCTTCACATTCAACCAAGTATTGGATCAAGGATATGGCATCTTGAGGAAAATCTACACTATGCTCAACAGGAAGTATTATCTAACTGAAGAGCTAGGAAAGGCCATCCTTGAAAGAATGAAGAAGATAAGGGAGGCACCTGTTCAAGAAGAAAGGGATGACAGAATAAAGATCTGGAATCCTGAAGGAAGAAAAGTGCTTCATGAGCCCTTCTACTTGATGATATATAAGGACAGGGAAGGCAGAGAAAAATGCATTGATATTTGTCAAGAAATAGACAAACTGCCAAATCTGGAATTAAATCATCTGGCAAGTCAATTGGACTACAGGATTGAAGATGAGAAGATATTGAAGGGAACCCTCTACAGGAAGATGAAGGAGAATGAAGACAAGATGAATGAGTCAAGGGGAAGAAGGAGAAGATAGGAGATTCAACCTCAATCATCAAAATTATCAGAATTCATCCTTGTCTGGTATCTGATTACTCTGTCTCAAACTTTACTTATCAATATTGTAATTCTTGCTAAGAATGAAAATGTTCAGGAGTTTTGTTATCATCAACAGAAAATTTATGCATATTTTAAATATTCATAAATAGGGGGAGATTGTTAGGAATTATGAGTTTTGATGATAACAAATTACTTAGAATTTCAATAGGGACTCAAAATTATTTTGTAACTGATCAATGGATATGACTTATAAATATCCATTGACTAGGAAATCAGTTATTAGTTGAAACTTGTTTGTCAACTGATAAACTGGATTGTAGCATTGATTTATGTTTCACTATCAATTGATTGTATTACCTCGATGGATGCAATGATGTAGTCAACTGATGTTATTGACTTCAATTTCTAGCTTCTCAACAGATGTGAAGAATGGCTGATCAATTGTAAATATTCTAAGTCAGAATTCTCACAAGTGAAGTGATCAACTGATGTTGAAGTCGATGGATGAAGACACTACTCAACGGATGAAAGCTATCAACTGATACAAGTCATCAATGGATAATTACAGTCAACGGATAAAGAACCATCAATGGATAAGGAGTCGATGGATAACTCAATTATCCATCGACACATCAACTGATCAACAGATATCCTATCCATCGATGGATAAGCAAAGGTGAATCAACTGATAAGCTTAACAGCATTTATCAGTTGATTAAAGTTTCCCTATTTAGCTAAAAGCCAGATATTACGGGAACAGTGCAGAAACTGAATCATTGGAAGACAGTCCTGTCAGGACTGTGAAGACTTTCTAGGCAACATAGCATCCAAGGAATATCTTAAGACAAAAGACACTTCCAGAGCTAGTTAGTTCTACAAGGAAAGCTGTGAAAAGGAGCTAGTTTCTATTTTTATGTAAACAGTATAAATTGTAATATTATATTGTTATCAGTCGATAGAGAACTAGAGTAGTAGTTTTTGTTTATATAAAAAGCAAAAACACAGTAGCAAAGAGAGAAGTTTTTAAGAAGAACTCAAGAAAAGCAAAGTAGAAAATCAGGCAGAACTTGTAATGCTTTTCTAAGTTCTACATTCAACTTTGTACGCAGCTTAGTATTTTTACTAAGATCAATTGAAAGCAAAAACTCACTAGTGGAAAAACAATCCACTAGTAATTTTTAATCTTGTTGTTTCTGTTTTCAACACTTTAGTTATCCAGTTCTTAGTTACATCAATCTTAATTAAACACTCTCTTTGTACAAACTTATTTCCGCAAGAAGTTGAATTAATTCTTAAGTTTGTATTCAACCCCCCTTCTCCAAACTTAGTGTACTTAAGGGCGAATAACACACAGTTACAATTCAATTACAAATCAGAATAGAAATAGAATAGCTTTACATAAGGAAATAGTCTTGCATTCGGATTCCTTCTTACTTTCCTATTCAGACTCTGATTCAAATTGCTTCCTGACAAACTCTGATAATAAACTCTGTCGGTTGTTATTCTCTGATATAGCATTCTCTGTTAGTATAAACTCTGATTGGGTATTCTCTGATAGATTAAACTCTGTCATACAGTTCCTTAAACTCTGATGACGTCAGCAATGTAAACTCTGACTTGTATTCTTTGACAGCAATCAGTGTTTGCTTCCTAACAAAATTTTTGTAATAATATATAAAATATTGTAATATTATAATATTGTAATTATGTTAATAATATTAAATTTCATTATAAAATGCCAATGATTTTTATTAAATGAGAATTATATTATAAAATATTATTATAAAATATATAATTTTATTATTAATATTATAATTATGATATTAATATTAAATTGATAAATAAAATGACAATATTTTTTATTAAAAGAGGATTAGATTATAAAATATATTATTATAACTAGCGTAAAAGCATGCGTGAGGCCCGAGCTTTTTCGTAAAAACGTAAAATTAAATTTGTTTAAAATCTCGTACCTCGTACGGACCATTTCTTATAATTGTAAAATTAAATTTATTTTTACTTATATTATTTATTTTGATTAATTTGTTATTATTTATTTTTAAAATTTTAGTGTTAAACGAATTTATATATTTTCATTAAAATATTTATTGACCGATATAAATTTCATACCGAGTTTATAATTATTAAATAAATATTTAAAACAACATTAATAAATCACCCATATATTATACAACTATATATATGCATTATTATATATATATTTTTTAATTTTAGTTTTTTGACTAAATTCTTTTAAACAATTTCATGTATATATTGTAAAAAATTCTATTTTATAAATTTTCTAATTTTTTACCCAAATTTACTAACATCTTTTACACCAGAAGATTATAAATTTACTGACTATGATTATATATTATGAGATTATTGTTTAGGTATCCAATAATGACATATATTCTATATTTTTAACCAAAATTTTAAAATAATGATACATATATAATTATACAAAATACAAGGGTTCGAAAAATGGGTGGAACAGATGAATAATGAATTTAAACATTTATTTAAAATTTATTTTTTTATATAAAAATATATATTTAATACAAACACACACATATAATCATACTCAAGTAAATTCATATTCTTTTAACTAATAATTTAATCAATATATTTATACACCATAATATTTTATTTTTAAAATATATCATCTAAAATTCAAGTATTTTCACAATAAATTATACTATTTTATATTTTCATATAATATTTATTCTCTATTTTAATTTTTTTATCTATTTCTAAAATAAATATAAATTGAAATCATATCATTTGATATAATATTATTATTTTAGTGTTAATATTGGAATTATAGCTCAATTTCATATTTTATTCAAATACTTAACATATTTAAAATATAAATTTGTTATAACTTTTCAAAATATCATTTAATTTGTAATAACAAAAAAAATTGAACTCAACTATACGAATTTCATTTCTGATATTCAAAAAATAATAATAAATAACTCATATATTATGCATTTATAATATTAAAATTAATATATGATAAAAAATTATTGATTTGTGTATCAAGACTTTTAAAAGAAAATCAAAAGTTTAAGTACATCAAATGATTGCAACAATGACTATTTAATACAAGGTTACTGGTTCGAGACCTAACCATAATTTTACTCTTGTATGAAATATAATAGCTAACATCATAATTAATAAAAAAATTAAAAGAAAGCTAAATATTCATCAAGTGTAAATTTTTTAATAAACTTTATATATGATGTTGAATATGTAATTATAGATAATATAACAAAAACTAATGATGGTATTTTTAGCATTAATAACAAATAAATATATATTTGTTATATTATTATTAAATATATGTATACTGGTAATTTCTCTGTCATTAAGGTATTCTAGTTATTTTCTTATAAATAAGGGCAAAATGGTAATTTTACAGCTATTAAAGTGATACTTTTTACCCTTGTGTTGCCATTTAATATATAGTAATAGATAGATGTTATAATAATATATAAAATATTATAATATTATAAGTATGATAATAATATTAAATTTTCTAATAAAATGACAATTATTTTTATTAAAAGAGGACTATATTGTAAAATATATTATTTTAATATTAATATTATAATATTATTATGATAATAATATTAAATTGATAAATAAAATGATAATTATTTTTATTAAAAGAGAATTATATTATAAAATATATTAATTTAATGTTATAATAATATATAAAATATTATAATATCATAATGTTTGAATTATGATCATAAAATTAAATCTTATTTTAATGTTGCATTTATATAATTGCAGACAAAATATGGATTCATTTAGTTACCACTCTGGTCTAACAACCTGAGCATCGATCACATTTGCTTTGGAGTGGGAGGATAATATATATATATATATATATATATATATATACACACACACACACTACAGATTCTTAAAGATTTGTGCTTGAGGATAAACTTTAATTAGTACTAGGATACCGTGATAGAGTACCCACCGCCACCAGAGATAAAGGCAGTTATTAGTTCCTCTTATTTTGCTGGAGTATACCAGATATGGGCATTTAGACATGATAGGGGCTTGATCATAGATTTTGTGGAGAGATGACAGCCTAAGACTCATACCTTTCATTTCCGTTTTGGAGAGGTCATCATTACACTTCAGGATTTCTATCATATCCTAGGGCTTTTACTTGTGGAACTCCTGTTATTCACTCATTTGTAGATTATAGTATAGTTGAGCATTGCCGCATGTTTAGTGAGGTATTGGGTGTGTACCCCATGGCAGAAGACGTGAATAGATGCGGTTTGACGATGAGATGGTTGGTTGATCACTTTGGTAGTTGTGAGCGACTTGAGATGAATTCCGATGATTATGATAGGGAATTGTTATTCCACACACGGGCTCACATGCTTCTCATTATCGGATCTGTGTTTCCGCACTCCTCGGGGAACATGATCTCATTCCACTTCCTTCATTATGTACGAGACCATACCCAGATTCACACCTATAGTTGGGGCAGCGCTGCACTTGCCTATTTATACAGAGGGTTGTGTTCTGCTAGTATTGGTGAAAATCAGACATTTACGGGTGTATGACACTCTTGCAGGTACTTAGACTAAACTTTCTTTTTAATGTGGCCTTTTTTGCAGCATTCATGAATTAATATTATTTTGTCATGCGTATGTGCTTTAGGTATGGATTTGGGACCAATTTCCATCTCTAGCCCCTTCACCCCGGGAGGATATATACATCGATTATCCCATGACCTTGAGGTATTATTTAACCCTAATAAAGTTAGTTATTTTTCTCGTTTATTATTTTAGTCAGTCTTTTTTTCATGTCTTATATGTGGTGTAATTTTGTTGCAGGTGGAAGGTACAGTTTTAAAATCCTGAATTATTTCACTTATTTGAAACTCTTAAAAAAATCTAATAAAAAGTTACAACTCCTCAATATCCAACAATTTACAAATACAAATTTGCAACTAAATTCTCCAAATTCAAATCTAAATCCATATTTATTAACTCTGACGGATAAAAACTAAAAAATTAAATAAACTCCTCAAGTCAGCAACTCACACTCTTCTCAAAAGGTAGCCCACCTAATAATGAATATTTGTCGGGGGAAATCAAGAAACATATACCAGCTGTGAGCGAAAGGCTCATATAAGGATATAAAATTATGCAAAGAGTACAATGAGACAACATGTTTTGCATATTAAGTCAGCGTTAAACTCGAAACCCTCGATACTCTAAAGAAATTGATGTAAAAATTTCACTTTTGGGCCTTCAAAATGTTCAACATCTTTCGACATGATTGCTATTTTTTTACCGAGTCATGACTGCCCTTTTATTCCAGCTGTGTTAATAATGAACAAATTAATTATTATTACGAATTAAAAACGAGGTGTATTTAATGCACAATTAATGCTAGGGTTTGGGGGAAGCTTCAAGCTTTAATGGCTGCACTAACGTTTCGTGACTTCCTCAGGTCCTCGTTAACTGCCTACGTATCTCTGTCGTGTTTAGAGAATCAAGCCAAAACGTATTTCTAATGTTGAGGGGTTAAGCCCTTTATATAGGCGCACGAGGGCCTTGGAATTAGATTAGAGTTAGGAGACTTGGGGGCCAAGTCTCCTAGTGACGTAAGGTTGTTGTAACCTCCAAGGAATGAGAGCCCTCGTTGGACTCTAGCAGGTGAGGTTTATCTTTGAAATTGGGCTTCTAGAGCCTTCCACAAATGAAGGGTCTCGTAGGACTCTTCAAGCCTTTAGTTGAGGCTTTATTAATTAATTACGAAATTAATTAATAAATAGGGTTTCTAGATCCTTCTCGGATGAGAGCCTTCAACAGGCTTCTTGGGCCTTTACAAAACCCTTATTAATTAATTACGAAATTAATTAATAATAAAGGCTTAATAGGCCTATGGATTCAATAGAGCTTGTGGGCTGGACTTACAAATCTAGTTGATCCTTGGATTTATTTTCCTTGTTCGTTTCAAGGGCCTAAGTTTATGGACCATGCCAGGTCTAATAAATGAAATAATAAATGCTATATTTATTACTTCCTTAGGGCTATTTTTTACCCACATCATTTGCCCCCCAACTTTTGGGAAAACTTCGTGAGTTTTCGTAAGAGTTTCATAAAGGGTTTTCAGTGCCTTATCGGCCTTTTGACTCATTTCAGTCAATTTTATCTCGACTTTTGGGCTCAGGCCTTTTCATTATTAATCCTTTCAAAGAATTAATATTATATAAACTGGTCCCCTAAGGATATTACTTTTAACAAATTTAGAAAATAGGAAATATTAGAGACTCTAACCAATTTGACCTGGAATGAGGTCGATTTTGACCTCAATTCCACTTCCAGGTCGATGGGATTCAAGGTCGATTTGGGCTTCTTCCATGTCTTCCTTTCAAGCTGGTTTGAGGTCGAACAGGAGGTCATTTCCACCCCCAAGTCGATTTAGGGAGTTGAGGTCGATTTCGACCTCGATAGAGGTCGAATTAGGCTTCAAAAACTCCTTGAGATCGAAAATGGAATGATGTCGATTTTGACCTCGATTGAGGTCGAATAGGCCTTCAGGGCTCTTTTGAGGTCGGACTAAGTGGCTGAGGTCGAATTCGACCTCGATTGAGGTCGAATAGGCCTTCTTGGCTTTAGCTTTACTTCGACCTTGATTGAGGTCGAATTATGACTCAAATTTATAATGAGGCCGATTGATTTTCGAGCTCGATTATCGACTTCATTTGAAGTCGAGTGGATATTTGAGTTCGAATAGGCCTTCCTGGCTTGAGCTTCGAATTCGACCTCGATTGAGGTCGAACTATGCCTCAATTTCATATTGAATTCGATTAAGGTCGAATTTCATTATTTCATATCGCCCACAGGTGTTTTTGTATTTTTCCCAAATATTTTGGGGATCATATGGTGCTCACACAATTATTTTTCATAATATTCCTAATATTTTTAGGAATTTTTTATGTACCAACAGGTATTTTTCCTAATAATTTAGGAATTTTTTTATGTACTCACAGGTATTTTTCGTAATTTTTCCTAATAATTTAGTAATTTTTGTGTACCTACATGTATTTTTCATAATTATTCCTATTAATTTAGCAATTTCTATGTACCCACGAGTATTTTTTTTAATTATTCCTAATAATTTAGGAATTTTTATGTACTCACAGGTATTTTTCTTAATTATTCCTAATAATTTAAAAAAAATTATGTACCCTCGGGTATTTTTCTTAATTTTTCCTAATAATTTAGGAATTTTTATGTACTTACAGATATTTTTCTTAATTATTCCTAATAATTTAGGAATTTTTATGTACCCACGGGTATTTTTCTTAATTTTTCCTAATAATTTAGGAATTTTTATGTACCTACAGGTATTTTTCTTAATTATTCCTAATAATTTAGGAATTTTTATGTACCCACATGTATTTTTCTTAATTATTCCTAATAATTTAGAAATTTTTTATGTACCCACGGGTATTTTTCCTAAAAATTTAGGAATTTTTTGTGTACCTACAGGTATTTTTCTTAATTATTCCTAATAATTTAGGAATCTTTATGTACCCACGAGTATTTTTCCTAAGAATTTAGGAATTTTTTGTGTACCTACAGATATTTTTCCTAATTATTTAGGAATTATTTATATAATTTTTCCATCAAGGATCAACTTGTAATTTTGTAGGGTTTGATTTGTTAATTTACAAACTTCAGGGGATTTATCGTCAGTTTTCAAACTTCAGGGGAAAATTCATAAGTTTCTAAACCTCAAGGGAATTATCGCAAGTTTTTAAAATTCATGGGACATCTCGTATGTTGTGCCAAACTTGGGTGACCAATTTATAGGTTAGCCACCCAAGTATCTCCCAAGTCGATGTCGACTTCGTCGAGGTCGAATTATGTGCTCATTTCGTGGCCAGGTCGAAGGTAAATTTGAGGTCGATCTTCGGCCTCATTCGAGGTCGATTAGATTTTTTTTTTCAATTTTTCCCAAATATCATTAATAAATAATAATATTTATTTTGGAATAATTTAATTTCGAATTTGGAGGTGTACCATTCGGATAAAATTTTATTCAAATAAAGTCCGACCCGGATATTATTATTATTATTATTATTAAATAATAATAATCTCTATTTTTACTCAATTAATTTTTCGATAAATATTTCCTTGATCCAGAGGTGTCCAACTCGGATAAAATGAGGTGTCCCACTCGGATAAATTTTATTCAAATAAAGTCCACCCGAATTTTATTATTATTATTAAATAATAACAATTTTTATTTTTACCCAATTAATTTTTGAATAAATAATTCCTCGATTCAGAGGTGTCCTACTCGGATAAAATGAGGTGTCCCACTCGGATAAATTTTATTCGAATAAAATCCAACCCAGATTTTATTATTATTATTATTAAATAATAACAATTTTTATTTTTACCCAATTAATTTTTGGATAAATAATTCCTCGATTCAGAGGTGTCCTACTCGGATAAAATGAGGTGTCCCACTCGGATAAATTTTATTCGAATAAAGTCCAACTCGGATTTTATTATTATTATTAAATAATAATAATTTATATTTTTATATTCTCGTAGACCTGGATTGCGGGGTCTCATGTCTCATTTGAGTGACTTGAGGGGTCTCAAACCTCACTTGATAGACTTGAAGGGTTTCAAACCTCGTCTGACTGACTTGAGGGGTTTCAAACCTCGTTTGAGCTGTAGGTCAAATAGACCTGGATTGAGGTCTAATAAACCTCAATTTCAAACCCATGTCGAATTTGATTAGCTTGAGGGGCCTCAGGCCTCGTTTGAGTGACTTGAGGAGTCTCAAACCTCGTTTGACAGACTTGAAGGGTCTCAAACTTCGTCTGACTGACTCGAAGGGTCTCAAACCTCGTTTGAATGACTTCAGGGGTCTCAGACCTCGTTTGAGCCCTAGATCGAATAGACCTGGATTGAGGTCTAATAAACCTCAATTTCAAGCCCAGGTCGAATTTGGCTTTCAAGGGGCTGGATTGAGGTCAATGTGTCCTTTAAGGTTTGAACTCCCATAGACCTGGACCGAGGTCGAACAAAGGCCTAATTTCTCACATAGGTCGAAATGGGATTGAGGTCGATGAGACCTTCAAGGTTTGACCTCCCATAGACCTGGAATGAGGTCGAATTAACACTCATTTTTCCTCCCAAGTCGAAATGTCTTGGGGCCTCAAGGCTTTGTAATTTTTGACTTGGAATGAGGTCGATGAGCCCTACAGGGTTTGACCTCCCATCGACCTGGAATGAGGTCGAACTAAGGCCTAATTACTCATCCAGGTCTAAATGGGATTGAGGTCGATGTGCCCTACAGGGTTTGACCTTCCATAGACCTGGATTGAGGTCGAATTGTGCTTCCAAGGGGTTGGTCTGTCAAGACCTCAATGATGTGTGCCTCTAAGTATAGGCGTAGCTTTCTTGAAGCAAAATTCTCAATCTTTGAGTTATTCAACTTTGCGCCATGCAGAATCTTACCGACATAATTGATGGGTTTTTGAACCTTGGTTTCCTCCAATGTTTAATTTCTTGGGGGAATCCTTCATCCTTAACCAGGCCTTTAAAGGCTTTACCATTTACTATCCGCGTTGGCCATGCGTGGCTTTTATCTTTTATTCTCATACCTTGAACCCCTTCAGTACTCGACACTCTAATTACGTTCATGCATTCTCTTTTGCATTTTACGTTATGTGCATTGGTACAAAGTTGTTTTCGTGTTTAATAATAACATAACAAGAGAGTTCAAGGATACTAAAATAAACTTTCATTAAAATATCTTGAAGTATATCTTCAAGTCAAAGAGGGTTCTACCCTTACATAATAACAAGCTACTTCCCACTTGGGTAGCAACTCCTTGGTTCCTAGTGGTTCCATAGAACCTTATTTCTACTTAATAATCCTTCTAAATATAACTCCTGAAGGAGTTGTCTACTACTTCTGCGTATCAGCGCCTTTGATCGGGAGTACTTGCCCCCCGACTCCGTCGAACCTTAATGAGGCTACATAACATTTCCTTGCCATCTTCAGGTCTCCTCTCTCCTCACCAACTCCATTCCTAGTTAGAAATTTAAGTTTGAGGTGGTAAGTTGAGGCGACAGCCTTGAATGCATGTATCCCTGTTCTTCCGAGGATCCCATTGTAAGAGGACACAACCTTGATTACAAGGAAGTTCAACATTTGAGTGGACTCATGGGGCTCCTGCCCTATAGTCACAGGCAATCGAACTGTTCCCTCTACCTTAGACTCGACTCCATTGAACCCATATATAGGCATGTCAGAGGGAGTTAGTTGAGAGTCGGTGTACCCCATTTTGAGATAGGCATCATGAAACAGGATGTCTATTGAAGCTCCATTATCCACTAGGATTCATTTTACCGAAGAGTTGCCTATCACAGGTATTATGACCAACGGGTCATCATGGGGGAAGTTCACCCCTTTCAAATCAGAATCATCAAAAGAAATTGATATTTCGCTCCTAGCACTCTTTGGTACTTCCCCCACAAGTTATAGAACTTGTCGGGCATAAGCCTTTCTCGAGTTACTTAAAGTCCCGGCCGCTGTTGGACCTCCAGAGATCACGTTTATTACTGGGCCTCGAGGCTGTATCATCTTATCACGGTCATCATAACCCCTTCGTTGTTCATTATAGTGTCGATTATCATTGTTGTTTCTATCATCTTCTTTGATAAACTTTCTGAGTTTTCCCCTTCTGATCAAGAGTTCAATCTGATCTTTCAACTGCCTACAATTATCTGTGTCATATCCAACATCCTTGTGAAACTTGCAATACAAATTCGGATTCCTCTTCTTAGGATTAGTCCTTAGTGGCTTCGGCCATTGAAGTTCTCTATCTTTCTCAATGTCCAACAGGATCTCACTTCTTGGTGAGTTTAGCCTTGCATACTCGGTGAACCTAGGCCCTTGGCCAACCGTCCTCGAGGTATAGTCGGAATCTTTATTGGTTCTAGGATACTTATCCTCAACATCATTCTCATCCTCGACATCATACTGATCTTGCTTACATTTTTTTGCTACTCCACTCGTTTCTGAACGAGTTGGTAGTCTTCTTCAAGCTTTCTTAAGCCTTGAAATACTTTCCAGCTCTCTCTTGGAGCTCATTCATACTTTTGGGAGCCCTCTTGGCTAAAGATCTCCTGAAGTTCTCGTTTGAGGTCCCTTGTTGTAGGGCTATCATAGCTACATTCTGGTCTAAATCGGGGACCTTCAAGGCTTCTTTTGTGAACTTGTTCATATAATCTCTCAAGGACTCATTCTTTCCCTGGTGCATGTTCATTAGCGAGGCTGAGATCTTCTCGTGTGTCTTACTGCTGATGAATTGTCCGATGAAGGCCCTGCTCAGATCCTTGAACTACCCAACAGAGTTTGGAGGTAGACGACTGAACCATCGCTGAGCCATACCACTCAGGGTTTGGGGAAACGCCCTACACTTAATAGCGACATTCACAGGCTGCAGCAACAGTGCATTAGAGAACGTGAGAACATGATTTGAGGGGTCCCCGGTTCCATCGTAGGCCCTAATTGTAGGCATCTTAAACTTCCTTGATATCTTTTCATTCATGATACTTTCAGTGAAAGGGGGAGTAGGATCATCAGGATCTCCAAGGGGTAACAGGTCTTCGGGGTCAGCCCTAACATGACTTGTCCTTGTTTGCCTCCTAGTTAGGGGTTCGTCCAAATCTATCACAGGCGCGTTTCTTATTGACCCTCCAGTACCTTCAATTCTGGGGCGTCGTTGCCTGGCTAACGCCCTTTCCAAGTCCTTCCTTAATCGCTGTGCTTCAGCCTCATGAGCTTGTATCCTCTATTGTAGGTTTATGGAGTCAGTGTTTTGAGGCCCTCGGGGCTGGGTACTCCTCCCTCGAAGGGGCTCCTTTCTAGGTCGCCTCCTTTTAGGATTAACGTCCTCATCAGTCGTTTCATCATCATTCGAGTAGGGTCTAGAAAAATCTTGATTCCCCCAACGTGAGCTATGTGGGGGCAACAGCCCTTGCTCATAAGAGGGCTCGTAGTTAGGTGGAAGCCCATATTGAGGGTTGCTAGGCAACACCGTAGTGGAGACCTGCAAAGGGATAGGAGCAACAAAAGTAGTATTGAGGGGTGAAATTACCTGGAGTGGAGGGACAGATGCATGGATTGACATGTCAGGATCGGAAGGATGAACGATGACGCTCAGGGGTCCCGTACGACGGGTGCTTGTTTTAGGGTCCTCAACGGAGGTGGTTGGGACAACAGCTCCTTGTTCCTGAGTTACGGTAAGAGTAACGTTGGTGTCATCAGTGGTGTCAAGGATATTTCCTTCGAAGGTGCTCGCGGTACTTCGTGTTCTTACCATGATTGTTATTCTCTTCCCACAGACGGCGCTAAATGTTACGGATTAAAAACGAGGTGTATTTAATGCGCAATTAATGCTAGGGTTTTGGGGAAGCTTCAAGCTTTAATGGCTGCACTAACGTTTCGTGACTTCCTCAAGTCCTCGTTAACTGCCTACGTATCTCTGTCGTGTTTAGAGAATCAAGCCAAAACGTAGTTCTAATGTTGAGGGGTTAGGTCCTTTATATAGGCGCACGAGGGCCTTGGAATTAGATTAGAGTTAGGAGACTTGGGGGCCAAGTCTCCTAGTGACGTAAGGTTGTCGTAACCTCCAAGGAATGAGAGCCCTCGTTGGACTCTAGCAGGTGAGGTTTATCTTTGAAATTAGGCTTCTAGAGCCTTCCACAGATGAGGGGTCTCATAGGAATCTTCAAGCCTTTAGTTGAGGCTTTATTAATTAATTA
This sequence comes from Oenanthe sinensis, assembly GCA_028671895.1. Lineage (NCBI taxonomy): Eukaryota > Viridiplantae > Streptophyta > Magnoliopsida > Apiales > Apiaceae > Oenanthe > Oenanthe sinensis. The sequence continues at coordinate 36,517,227 of CM053801.1, read as the reverse complement.
ATATATAGGGTTTCTAGATCCTTCTCGGATAAGGGTCTTCAACAGGCTTCTTGGGCCTTTACAAAGCCCTTATTAATTAATTACGAAATTAATTAATAATAAAGGCTTAATGGGCCTATGGATTCAATAGAGCTTGTGGGTTAGACTTACAAATCTAGTTTATCCTTGGATTTATTTTCCTTGTTCGTTTCAAGGGCCCAAGCCTATGGACCATGCCAGGTTTAATAAATGAAATAATAAATGCTATATTTATTATTTCCTTAGGGCTATTTTTTACCCACATCAGTTATATATTTCCAACATTCTGAGTACTGCATATCCTACTCAAGACAAAAAAATTTAGTCACTAGAAATGTATAAGAAAATGATGAAAAAGGGTGTAATGTCGGATATGTATGCATTTCCTTTGAAACTAAAATCACATGCTACCTTATCTAATTTACAAACTTAAAAAGTAATTCATCAACTTTCTTTATGTTGTAAGTGCAGTGATGATGTTGTTGTTCAAATTGCATTAGTTGATATTTATGGTAAATGTGGTGATATTAATTGTGCCCGGAGTGTATTCCATGTGATAAGGATTTTGAGGGTTGGAATTCGATGATATTGAGTTATTGTTAAATAATATATATGATTCAGGTAAAGCCGTTTCCTAATATTTTAAAATTTTAGGAGAACTATTAACTTAATAGGGTATCAGATCTCTAGGTCTCAAATTCGATATCCTCTTACCCCCCAATATTGTCATGTATTGAGTTATTAATATTATAATATGGCGGGCCAGAAAAAGGGAAAAATCCACACCTAGTAATTGATCCGGACTAGGATCAAAAATAGACGAACCACATATTAATACACTATTCAACTCATAATGGGATTTCAAGTGAGGAGATGTTGAATAATATAATCCTAGTAAGTTTCGACTATGGAGGTTATTAGAATTGACATTTTGAGTGTTCTTCTAGTTTGAGGGAACTTTTAAGATTTAAAAAAGGTGAGAATTTTCATAATTTGTTGTGAAAATAAGGTTTAGATCGAATATATATTAATTGAGTTTCGATATGATTATGTTTGCTAAATACAGATGTTTATGTTTAGCACATTGCGTGTTTAATAAAAGAGGGAAAGATGATATTTGTTGGACTTCACTAATTTCAAGTTATGGTATGCATGAGGAAACCATGAAAACAATTCAATTTTTAGTCAAATGGTTAAGTAAAGAACAAAGCAGAATAATGACATGTTCATTAATTTTCACATCACTTGTAGTCATTTTAGAATTGTAGAACAAGATAACTAATAAGATGAGAGAAGAATTTTGAACATCATCAAAACCGGGTGATTAGTCATTCATGATGGATTTCTTGGAGTGTGCATGCCAATCTTTGAGGCAGAGGAACTCAGAGAATCAATTTGAATAAAAGGTGATACAAATTTATGGGGATTTTCTCTTGGTACTTGCTGAAGTAGATACAAGCGTCCAATAAACCTGTAAAAATATATGTATATATGTAAACTAAGAATATATGTTGATAGCTAACAAGAAAAAATATATGTTGATAGCTTTTGGGAATCCAAGAAGAGTGTATTAATTTTTTTGTTATATACTCTGATGTTCACACACCAACTATTTATAGAGGCTATTCACAACCATCTTTCCGTCATTTAAGCAACTGCCTCACTAACTTTCATGTATCCACCTATCCATATACTAGATAGTGCTATCTTTTAGTTTTAACTTTAACCTAGTTTATAGGTATATTTGAAATATTATTGACTAAGTCAAAGCCATAACTAACATCTCCCACTTGTGTACTTGGCCAAGATTTCCGAAATGTATAAACACACTTTATTGTGTAACATTATACTCCCACTTTTCATGATATCTATCTCAATTATTTCTCAATCCCATCAAACTAACATGTTTGACAAATGTATCAGCTAGAATTGCCTTTGTTAAAGAATCTGCAAGCATATCAGTAGTAGGAATGTAAGTCACTTTAACCACTTCCTTTTCCACTACTATATCATGAATATAATAATATTGTATTTCTATATATTGTCCTTTCGAATTATTTACACCACTATAAATCAAATCAATTGTTGATGTATTATCACAATAAATCTCAATGGACCCATTTATTAAATTGAGATTTAATTCCTATAAAAAACGTGTTATCCATACTACATGAGTAGCAGCCATACTACAAGCTACATACTCAGCTTCTTGTGTGTATCTTGCAACACAACCTTATTTTTTTACCATCCCAATATACACCAGCTCCGCCTAAAATAAATAGGTGTCCAGAATTCGAATTCTCGTCATCTTTATATCTTCCTAAATCTGCTTCAGAGTAAACAATAATATCAAGCGCGCCCGCTCGATAAACTAACTTGTGATGCAATATACCTTTCAGATACTTCATAATCCTTTTAATAGCTTTCCAATGAGCTTGACTATGATTACTTCAATATCTACTAACTAGACTCGTATGCCAAATCTGGTCTTGTGCACAACATAGCATACATTAAGCTTCCAAATGCTTCTTCATATGGTTTGTCTAATAGTTCTTGTCCCTCTTCGAGATCTTTATTTTTCGTTAATCATTTCCTCATTACCAATGGAGTTGGAGTCGGACTGCAATTCTGCATCCCAAAATGATTAAGTACTTTACGAAGATACATTTCTTGATTAAGGCTCAATGTTCTATTTTTTCTTTCTCTTATGATTTTAATTCCTAGAACATATGACGCCTCACCAATGTCTTTCATCTCAAATTTGTTGCTTAATTCCAACATGATTTTATTCAACATTTCAATATCATTTTCAGGCAATAATATGTCATCCATATGTAATGATAATATCGCAAATGAGCTCCCATTTTTCAAAGTGTAAACACATCTATCTAACTTGTTGGATTTGAAACCAAGTTGAACCATAGAATTATTAAATTTGATATTCCATTCTCTAGACGATTGTTTAAGTCCATACAATGTCTTCTTGAGCCTATAAACTTTCTTTTCATAACCTTCAACCTGAAAACCATCAGGTTGATCCATATAAATCTATTCTTTTAAAACTCCACTACGAAAAATAGTCTTTACATCCATTTGGAAAAATTCCAAATCAAGAAAAGACACTATAGCCAATATCATTCGTATATATGAAAATTTTTCTACCGGAGAATAACTTTCTTGATAATCAATGCCTGGTTTTTGAGTAAACCCCTTGGCAATCAATCTCACCTTATATTTATCAATAGATCCATCAGCCAATTACTTTCTTTTTAGAATCCATTTACATCCAATAGATTTTTTGTCTTTAAGGAGATCACATAGTTCCTACACTTTATTATTTTCTATTGAATCAAGTTCCTCTTTCATGGAATTCAACCATAAATGCGAGTCTTGTGATTTCGTTGCTTCAATAAATGTTTTAGGATCTACTAGGTCACCAATTTCCATGTCTACCGAGAAACAAAATGCCTCAATATTATACAAATAATAATCATCCATCCATGTAGGTCACTCTCTTGTTCTCTAAACACCAATGATACTATTCGGCTCATTTTTGCCGATTGTATTATCATGAGACAATTCTTTATTAACGTCATTTATTATTGATAGAGGGCCTTGTTAATCAATGATGTCCTCTTTTTCTTCAGAATTTTTCAAGAAAGTAACATCTCTACTTTCAATTATTCCATTTTCTTTGTTATAGAACACATAACCTTTAGAATGTTTTGAATAACCAATGAAGTTACACTTCAAAGTTCTAAAATCCAATTTGTCTCTATATTGATATGGGATAATTATATGCGTAATACATCCACTTTGTTGGTCCCTGATATTGTAGAAGGGGGGGTTGAATACAATATCTGAAATAATTCGCGAATTCGGATTAAGAATAAAAAGTTAATTTTAATCCTGAAATATTAATATGTGAAATACTGTTCAAGTAGAATATTTGATTTTGACTTGAAAAGTATTACAGAATTAATATAGTGAATAGTGTTTATATCTAATAAATTGTCTAGAATGATTTTGACATGACTTGTTCGGGTTTAACAATTTATATTCCAAACTGAGCACATAAATCTGTGAATATTACAATGCATACAAATTTCTGAATTTGAATGTTTGAACGACAACGAAAAATGAAGGCAATCTCCTCATATTTATAGAGGTCGAAAGCCAGCATGACTTATCCCAATATGACCTTTTTCACAGAAAATTAACACTTGTATGACTCATAAAAAGGCTGGGCAAGACTTATAATGGTCGGTATGACTCACTGATTAGCAGCTCGGTATGACTCATATTAAACAGCTCGGTATGACTCATATTAAACAACTCGGTATGACTCATTTTAAACAGCTCGGTATGACTCATATTAAACAGCTCGGTATGACTCATATTAAACAGCTCGGTATGACTCATATTAAACAGCTCCGTATGACTCATTGTAATTAGCTCGGTATGACTCATTTCTTTTATAGTAAATCAATTCTACTTAATTTAATTAAATAATTTATGAATTAAATTAAATTCAGACTTGAATTAATTTAATTAAATAAATTAAATAATTAACTTAATTTTAATTATAGAATTGAAATACTATTAGGACTTATTTAACTCTGTAGTCCGTTTCAGTCTTCTATCATGGAACCACTTCAGCTTGATGTTGAATATTTATTAATTGAAGTTGACACACAAATGTACTGTCTGGTTCATTTGTACCATACTCTAATAAATATTCTTCATGTCTTTTAACATTTAGAATTAGTGGCCTTCTGTCTTTGCTTAGCTTTTCTGTCTTCTTTTTCTGTTCTTCTTCTTCTGGAATCTTCGTGCAGTAGTCACTTAAAATCTTCTGAATCTTCTGAATTCTTATGAAATTACTACTTCATTATTTTCCACTGACGCCTGAACATATTAATGAACTTCTTCAGTGTTGAGTAGCAGGTTCAACTGAGTACTTCTGATTCTTTTGATTCTCTGTGACTAGTTGACCGTCTTCGTCTTGATTCCTGTTAGATATTTAATATTTACCACTGTTTCTAGATTGAGTTGTGTTGTCATCTAACTATTATAAATAGGCCTAGTCATATGCCTTTCAATCTCCCCCTATTTGTTGTTAAACTTTTAACACACAAATTCCTAGAGGATAACTCAACTAACAACTAAGAAAGTAAATACGACATGCAAGAGCTTGTAAACAATAAACAAAAGTTCTGGTTTTATATTTAACAATTTTTTAGATTCATACATAAAAGATAAGTACAAGATAGTTGTTCCTCTAGTACTGAACAAATATAACATAGTTTCTATCTTGACCTATCTAAGACTTCAGTCTTCAGTGGTATCCAATTCACCTTCTTCTAGATTAGAACTCTTGTGCACAGGTGTTCTTGGTACCTCTTCAGCTTCAGTCGGAGTTGCGGTTGACTCTCCATACAATCTTCTTTATTCAGCCTTTGCTAGCTGAAACATGACTTCTTCTTCAATATGATCTATTGTTTCTTTTTGCACATCATATGGCTGTGTGGAATCTATCTTTGGCATTTGCCTGATGTAGGATTTGATGTTTCTGGATAAACAGTAGTTCCTGATTTTCTGTGCAGCATTTAGCTTGGCTTGGGATCTAAATCCTTTTGATCTCAACATCCTTTCAACTTGGATCATATACCTCACCGTGTAGCCCTTAAATGACTCCTTATCTAGCTTCATGATTTGATACAACTTGTTTGAGAAAAATCTCACTTCATGAGGATTATATAAGATCTGAGGACTAGCAGCTGTTGCTATTTCTCCGAGTCTGTCCCTGAGTAGTTCATTTTCTTCTGAGCTTCTCTTTACTTTGTTTAACAGAACCCATATCGCTGATAGTGATCTCTTTCGGAAGAATTCCAACGATACTCTGATTGTTCCATTCCTGTGAGTGTAGACTAGAACTTGCCAGTCTTCAAGAATGTGATCCACTATGACAGTGATATAATCAACTTCTTCCTTTAATGCCTTCATGAAGTTATCCAGATTATTATTTAAATCTTCAAGACCTTTGATAACTGAAAGCATTTGTCTGTCTTCAAAAGGACCTTGCTGAATTTTATCTAGGACTTTCCTTGCTACATCCCATCTATCCCCTATCTTCATCTCAATATCTTGCTTTTTCTTCTTTACTGCTAAGGCCCAAAGCTTCTGTTTTTCTAAGCTTGCTTCTCTTTCAGCTTGGGTTTTTTCCTTGACTAGAGATTTTAAATTTATAGTTTTGGCATGGCTTGCCTTGATGTCTTCTTTCAGCTTCTTTATTTCCTCTTCATAGGCAGGATCATGCTCTTTTTCTTTTGGAAATAGAAATTCATCATCAAAGAAATCTTCATCTTCAGCTCTGCAGTAGTCAGGATTGAAACCTTGATTTTCAATACTTACCTCATCAATGAGTTGCTCTTGTTGATAGTACTGTTCATCTGGAATATATGTCTGAAATTGATCTTCCTCAGAGTACAGTTTTTCTTTACCTGTGCTAGTAGCCCCTTCTTCTTCAGCTACAACATTTCTTCTTGCCCCTACCTCTTTTTCAGCTATTCCTTTCTCCCCCTTAGTTGAAGAATCCTCTACAGGTTTTGAAGCATCTAAAAATTTACTGAGATTTGCAATGGCCAAGTAAACCTGCTTCATACCTTCATTGAGATGTTCCATTCCATCATCTAACTTGTTGAATCTTGCTGAGGAGATTTCTTCTTTTATACGAATTCTTTCGGTTAAATTTCTTTCCACATTATCAATTCTTTCATTTAAATTGGAAATCTCTTTCATGTCATCAGCAATCAACTTCTGAGCATCCTGGATGTTTTGAGTTTTGATTATTACACTTGTCTTGACATTATCAACATCCTTTCTTATGATTGATAGCTGTGCAGTTACAGAGGCAGACTTGATTTCTGCTTGTTCTTTCCCTTTGTTTATTTCAGCTTGAATAATCTGCATCTGTTTCTGGAGCGTTTCCATTTTTAACATGAGTTCACTGTGTGTGTGTGCACTCACCTCGCTTGCACTCCTGTTTGGACTATCACTACGTGCATGTGTATCGCTCAGTGTTTGCCTCACATCACTCGTGTTTAGCTCCTTATCTTCTCCAGATCCTGATGTTGTACCTGTATACACCACTAAAGCAGTTAAAGAGTCGAAATGCTCTTCTGAAGCCTATGAAGGCATGTCCTCAACAAGTTTTACTTGATGTGGCTCCGCTACTGACGTAGCTGCTCCGTGAATGGAGCCCCATCTCCCTCTAAAGAGTGGTTGCCTCTCAAACCCACTAGTGGATTCGAGACTTTCTCGTAAGAGAACTGGATGAAAGAAATCCAGCAGGGTCACCACCTTAGACAATGTATTGAGTGGCTCTTGAGAGTCTGTGATGCCCCTTAGTTCCTCTGAGGGTAACTGATGCTGCACTGCACTGCATCTAAAATGTCATGGTCCACAACATAGGTGGCATCCGATGATTTTTCATCAAAAACATTTTCTTCAATAAATGTGCCCTCATGTGATTGTGTTTCTGCAAGTGGAGGTCCTGCTAGTGTGAGAGCTAGCAGTGTACGAGAATCTGAATCTGTATCGGATGTCGTGGCTATTCGGCGAATAGAATCACCCGTTTGATCGAGTGTATCTAGAGATTCTTGGATAGCCGTTTCAAAATCCATATCCCACTAAGAGGAAAAGGATGAGTCTGCAGTTGTCTCGGGTTTTGATCTCGATCTTTTTGTAGGTGGAGACAGAGCTGCGGGTTCGCTTGCACTTACACTTCTTCCCCTTACTTTTCTAACAGGTTTCTTCCTTTTTCGAATATGACTGATTGATGAAGGTGAAGGAGAAACGGTTTGGGGCTCTAACTCAGCCTGAGTTTGAACCTGTGTGTTTTCAGGTTCATGGCCAATGTCCTGAAGTGTAAAACCACAATCATAGTCCGCCACAGATAAATCTAAAAGAGCAGTAGATATATTTATAGGTAGGAAATTAGAAGCTAAGGTTTGAGATATTACCTGTTGTTCTTCATCTTCTTGTTCAGCATGTTGTGCAGCTTCAAGTAGTAGCTGCACTGAATCAGTTTCCATTGGCACTTGCTCCGATTCATGTTCTGGTACTTGCTGAGCCTGTTCTGGGTTGACAATTAGATCCATGATCTGACCCATGTAGTTTGGTCTTACCACTGGCACATTCTCAAATCTGGGATTGTTGTTGAGCCTTGCAAATAGAGTATTCTGTGTAGATAGAGATGTTTGTACTGGAATGTTCTGAAATAAGGCTTTGTCTTCATCCAACAACAATTCATTCATGAATAGCATTAGAAACCTTGGATAGTAGACTTGTACATTCTGTTCCCTGCTTTCTGGCTTACTCATTTTCCTGATCATTTCTTTCAGCACCAACTTCCCAAAATTTATTCTTCTATTGTGAGCCACTGAAAATCCTATGATTTGCAGCAAAGAAGAAATATTGTTGAAGTTGCTCTTTGTTGTAGGTGCAAACACCTTAGCCAGTGTGTCGAAGAAATAGTCCCACTCATGTACTAACTTTGACTTAGTCAGTCTTACCAAATTGATTTCACCCTGGTACTGTATAGCATTAAAGAACTCAAGAATTTCTGGAACTGTAGGTGGGTCAACAAAGTTGTCCAAAGGGAATTGCAGAATTATATTCACATCATCTTCAGTTACCATATATTCACGTTCCCCAATGGTGAATGAGAATTGCACTCTGGCTTCAGTTGATCTATTTCTAGCAGTGCTGTAACATGCCCTTAATGCTAAAGCCTGTAATGGAGTGTCTAGGGTAATGGCAGTCCTGACCAATGAGTGTTCGTTCATAAAAATAATCCAGGGTCTAAACTTTTCCACTGTACAAATCTTCGGATTAAAAAATCCGACAAAATTAGTCTTAACAATCTCGCAAAAACCAGCCATTTTTTTTGTTTAACTTAAACTATTACAATAAATAAATTACAAAGTGTAAATACAACTTGAAATAAAATAGTAAAATTACAAGTCCAAAATTACAAAAATTACACAGAAAAATTAAAACCCTAATTGCTATTAATCTGCCAAGTCGATTAAAATCAGTCACAATAGTACTACACTTCAGTCCTTTAATCAGTAAGAACACTAATAGCTTCGATTTTATCAAGAAAACCAACAGTCAATTCAATTTTAATGAAAATCGGGCAGCAATTCGTTACTTTTAATCTATTTTTTCAGTACTAAGCAAGCACAAGCTTGTAATCACTCAAGAATTAGCAACTGTTGCAGTTGTTTTGAAGGAAAAGACGATCGATTTTCACAAAGATCAGTAGTTGAACTATATATCGTGTATGTATACGACTGTTGAAGGTTAAATTATTAATTTGTTCTAATTAAGTTAGGAATTAAATTAACTCAAGCTTGAATTAATTTAATGAGTAAATTAATTACTTAATTAATAACATAATTATTTAATTTTATGTACAATAATAATTAGAGAAAATATACATTAATTTACATACTTAATGCTTAAAAATACTTTTAAAAAAAATAAGAAAAAATATAATAAACAAAAATAAGTACTTATGCTCTAATTGAAATAATTATCTTTTAAGAATATTAATTTAATCTTAAGATAATTTTTTAAAAATTCATAAGCCCTAGGATTTTATTAATTCAAGTCTCATAAATTCTTTAAATATTAACATTTAATATTTATGAGCTTAAATTAATTCCTAGAAACAAAAAATTTAGCCATTATTTAACATCCCTAATTCACTAACCAACTTAGAGAAAGTGGATTCATCAAGTGGTTTCGTGAAGATGTCGGCTATTTGATCTTCTGTGGGTACAAAGTGTAACACCACAGTTCCATTCATGACATGCTCTCGGATGAAATGATACCTGATGTCAATGTGCTTGGTTCTTGAGTGTTGTACAGGATTGTTGGAAATAGCTATAGCACTTGTGTTGTCACAGAAAATTGGAATTTTGTTCAATGCAAGTCCATAGTCATTTAGCTGATTCCTTATCCACAAGATCTGTGCACAACAGCTACCTGCCACAATGTATTCTGCTTCGGCTGTCGAGGTAGACACTGAGTGCTGTTTCTTGCTATACCAGGAAATCAGACGACGTCCTAGAAACTGACAGCTTCAAGAAGTACTTTTCCTGTCCATCCTACAAACTGCATAATCTGAATCTGTATAGCCGATTAGGTCAAAACCTGTATTTTTAGGGTACCAAATTCCAAGATTTGGTGTACCCTTAAGATATCTAAAAATTCTTTTAACAGCTATAAGATGAGATTCCCTAGGATCTGATTGAAATCTAGTACATAAGCATGTTACAAATATTATATCAGGTTTACTAGCAGTTAAGTATAATAATGAGCCTATCATACCTCTATAGCTTGTGATGTCAATTTTCTTACCAGTTTCATCCTTATCAAGCTTTGTGGCTGTTGGCATTGGGATTTTTGCCAGTGAAGAATCTTCTAGACTGTATTTTCTCATAAGATCCCTTACGTATTTTGATTGGCAAATAAAAATCCCATCTTCCTTTTGCTTTACTTGCAATCCAAGGAAGAATGACAGTTCACCCATCATGCTCATTTCATACCTGCTCTGCATTAACTTAGCAAACCTTTTGCACAAGTTTTCATTAGTAGAACCAAATATAATATCGTCAACCTAGACTTGGACAAATATCATATCTTTTTCATGTAATTTATAAAAGAGAGTTTTATCTATGACACCTCTAATGAAACCATTTTCAAGTAAAAACACAGAGAGAGTGTCATACCATGTCCTCTGTGCTTTCTTGAGCCCATAGAGGGCTTTGAATAGAAAATACACAAAATCAGCAAACTCTAGATTTTCAAAGCCAGGGGGCTGTTCCACATATACTTCTTCTTCTAACTCTCCATTCAGAAATGCACTCTTCACATCCATTTGATAAACTTTGAAATTGGAATATGCTGCGAATGCCAGAAATATCCTAATGGCTTCAAGTCTTGCAACTGGTGCGTAGGTCTCGTCATAATTAATTCCCTCTTCTTGGGAGTAACCCTTTGCAACCAGTCTAGCCTTGTTCCTTGTAACAATGCCATCACCGTCTAACTTGTTCCTGTATACCCATTTCGTGCCAATAACAGATCTATCTTTAGGCCTGGGTACCAGTGTCCAGACTTCTTGTCTCTCGAACTGATTGAGCTCTTCTTGCGTGGCAAGAACCCAACCTGGATCAATTAATGCATTTTCAATCTTTTATGGTTCTTCTTGAGATAGAAAAACTAAAAATAAACATTCATTTGAAGTTGCACTTCTGGTTCTTACTCCAACATCTGGATCACCTATGATCAATTCAAAAAGTTGATCTCTGCTCCATTTACTTTCTCTGGGTAGGTTTGATCTTGAAGATTCACCTCGAAATTTATTGTGATGTTGTGTTCTGCCAGTTGATCCTTCATCTCCCCCTGAGTTGCTGCCAGGATGACTTGTTGATCCACCACTAGTATTAGTAGTATCTCCAGTGTTACCATTGTTTCCACCACTGATACCTGGATCATCATTATTATTGTCATCATCATTTCCTGTTGCAACCTCAGGTTCTTCTTCGTCATCAGAATGTGAGTCTGGATAATTGTCGAATTTTAATGACTCAGAAGAATCTCCAGTTTGGATACTTGGGAGTTTAGTGTCATCAAAAATTACATTGACACTTTCCTTTACTTGGTGCTGATCAATTATGTACACCCTATATGCTCTTCTTGAATACCCGACAAAAATAGCTTCATATGCTTTTGCCTCAAACTTGCCACGATGATCATCTCCATCTTTTAGCACAAAACATTTGGCTCCAAATACATGAAAGTACTTGAGAGTTGGTTTCTTGCCAGCCATTAATTCATAGGGTGTTTTCATATGATCTTTGTTGATCAGAGTTCGATTTTGAGTATAACAAGCTGTATTAACTGCTTCAGCCCAGAAGTAGATGGGTAACCTTGATTCACTTAGCAATGTCCTTGCAGCTTTAATCAGGGTTCTATTTTTCCTTTCTACAACTCCATTTTGTTGCGGAGTCCTTGGTGCTGAATATTGCCTTGTTATCCCCTTATCTGAGCAGAAGTAATTCAGAACATCATTTTTGAATTCTGTGCCATTATCTGATCTGATCGCCCGGACAGGTAACTTTGAATCTAACTCAATCAGCTTTATATGATCAATCACCAAATGTGGAGTTTCATCCTTAGAGTTCAAGAATAAAACCCATGTATATTTTGTGAAGTCATCCACAATCACCAAGGCGAATTTCTTTCTTGACATAGACAGAATATTTACTGGACCAAAAAATCCATGTGAAGCAGTTGTAGTGGTTCAGTGATATTCGTAGTGTCTGTTCCTTTGTGAGTTGCTTTCTTTGATTTCCCTTTCTGACATGCCTCACACAAGCCTTCTTGTGTAAATTCCATCGGAGGCAGTCCTCTCACCAAATCCCTCTTGACTAGAGAGTTCATTATTTTGAAGTTCAGGTGTGAGAGTTTCTTGTGCCATAGCCAGCTTTTTTCTGATGAAGCCTTTGAATAAAAATAGTTTGCTTCATCTTCAGTTCCTGAGTTGAGATCTGCTACGTACAAGTTTCCTTTCCTTACTCCACGCGAGGCTAGTCTATTATCTTTAGAATGAGCTATTAAGCACTTCTCCTTGATAAAGTTTACTTTGTGCCCTTTATCACAAAATTGACTGACGCTGAGTAGATTGTGCTTAAGTCCTTCCACTAAAGAGACGTTTTCAATGATAACATTTCCAGTATTTAACTTGCCATATCCCGTAATCATTCCTTTGTTGTTATCTCCAAAGGTGACAATTGGGTCAGCTCTTTCAACCACGTCTGATAGCAGGGCTCTATCTCCGGTCATATGCCTTGAAGATCCACTGTCCAGGATCCATATAACTCGGTTTACCTATTTAACTCCCTGCATATATCAAACGGATTAATTCGTCTTCGGAGCCCAAAATTGATTGGGCCCGGCATACTTAAAGAATTGACCTTTGTCAGCTTTGACAACAGATCCTTTTCGAATAGAATATTATCTTCCTTGACTGTTCCTACCTTCTTATAGATAGGTTCAACAGCTTTCTGTTTAGACTTAGGAATATAGGCTTCCTTCTTGGGAGATGAAGGACTTGCAGTCTTGGAGTTTGCATATTTATTATTGATGTGTTGTCTAGACGTCATGTTATCTTTATTACCAATCATGCGTTTGAAATAAGCAGTCATAGCATTAAACGCACATAACATACAATTTAAAATACCACATGGTTTATGGCAAACATCAATTATAGGCATGTTATTCATAACAGTAAGTGACTTAACAGTTTGTGTCTTAACAGTTTCTACTTCAACTTTTTCAGCAAATTTAAAGTTTTCAGTAGAATGAAATCTGTTGTTACTGTTCCTACTATTCACAAAGGAATTGGGTCTGTTAGGTTTGTTCTTTAAGTCTTTAACACTTATACCAGGATTGGGGAAAGAAGAGGTTCCCACATCTTTCACTGATGTCTTAGGTGCAGACATTTCTTGTTGGACATTAACTCTTTTTATGCTCTTGGCAAGTTCCTCTCTTTTCTTTTCTTCCTCGAGATCCTCTAACTTCATTTCATATTGAATAAGTATAGAGCTCTCCAGGATTGGTTCTGCTATAGGGGTTAAGAAAAGAGGTTTAGGTGTGTCATTAACAACATGTGGGATACCCCTTTCTTCAGCACTTTTTCTGAAAGGGGTTATGTTGCTCGCCTTCCCTACAGATTGATTATATTCATAACCTATTCCAACTTTACGTTTTATTTCCTGTTGGTCAACCAGATCTTTTACAATGTAAGAGGAATGTTTATAGGCAAGACACTTTTTCTGTTCCTCTATAATCTGGTTTCTGAGATAGGCCTCAACCTTGACATAACAACTGACTCTATTAACCTGAAAAGCTAGGTCATCAGCCAGTTTTTTATTTCTGGTTTCTAACAATTTTAAACTATCATTCTCATTAGTTAATTCTTTAATTTTGAGACGCAGTTTGTTAACCCTATCTCTGGTGTCATCCAATTCTTTTCCTAACAGTTTGAACATTTTAGGGCATGAGGGATCTACCTCTTTTCCTTCTGTCCGAGGTGGAGATACTGATCCATCTGATGAAGCCATAAGAGCAAGATTTCCTAGCTCTTCTTCCTCATCATTGTCTGAGTCATCCCAGCTCTTGCCCTCTGCTAGATAGGACTTCCCTTGATGCTTTTTCACTAAGGCATCATATTTCTCTTTCAACTCTTGATAAGAGTTTCTCTTCTGTCCTTGCTTCGACTTCTTGCATTCAGTTGCAAAATGACCAAGCTCATTGCAGTTGAAGCAACGGATCTTGCTTCTGTCAACCAAGCTGGTCTTGTAGCCGCTTCTAGATACAGCTGATGAAGAACTTCCTTTTTGAAACCTTCCAAAGGTAGGTTTAGATTTAAATGAGGAATTTCTTCTGAATCTCATGTTTCCAAACTTCCTGGCAAACATAGCTAGAGATTTATCTTCCAGCTGATCCAATTCTTCTAGAGAATAGAATTGACCACTTTCCTGTTTTTCTGGAGTATGACCATATTCTGGAACAACATACTCCTCTGAACTTTTTGAAGGTGCAACAGCCTTCACTTTCTCTTTCTCTGGTGCTTCCACTATCAGTGCTTTAGAAGAGCTTGAAACTTTGCCTCTGCCATACATCTCTCTTGTTTGGATCTGCTCCAATTCATATGTCTTCAGAACTCCGTAGAGTCTTTCTAGGGTTATCTCTTTCATGTCCCTAGACTCTCGGATGGTCGCGATCCTGTGCTCCAGATGCTCTGGCAAGGTTAATAGAAACTTCCTGTTGACCTCCTGGTTTAAGTAATATTTCCCGTTGAGGTTGAGCTCGTTTATTAGTTTGTTCAATCTCTGAAACACCTCAGAGATACCCTCACCAGGGTTGGATCTAAACTGCTCGTACTGGGAGGTCAAGATCTCCAGTTTATTCTCTTTGACTTCTTCAGTCCCTTCATTTATAACCTCTATAGTATCCCAGATTTGCTTGGCGGTCTTCCAGTTGACCACATGATTGTACATGACGTAGTCTAGGGATTCTATCAATATAAGCTTGAGGTTATTGTTCAGGGATACAGCTTCCTTTTCTTCATCGTTGTAGTCTGCCGGACTTTTTGGAACCAGTCAATGAGGAATTACAACCCCATCTACCTCGTGTTCGAGAACAACTGTTATTAGAGGTTCAATGCCTTTTTCTAAGATCAAGGCATATTTGGGATTAGCGATCCCAATAAATAACTGCATCTTGTGCTTCCATAGGTTATAATGATCTTTGTCGAATGATGGAATTTTGATGCTCGTTACCTTTTGTGTACTCATCTTTAAATAAGATTAAAGGTTAAGTGTTTCAAAAAAATATTTTAATTTTTGACTTAAAATAATTTTTGATCAGAAATAAAATTTTAATATTTCGAATAAAAAATTATTTCTAATTAAAAATAATTTTTGAGATCTGTATGAGTTGCGGAATATTTGGTTCGGATCTGATATTTAATATATCAACCAGTTCTGATACCAATTGTTGGTCCCTGATATTGTAGAAGGGGGGTTGAATACAATATCTGAAATAATTCGCGAATTCGGATTAAGAATAAAAAGTTAATTATAATCCTGAAATATTAATAGGTGAAATACTGTTCAAGTAGAATATTTGATTTTAACTTGAAAAGTATTATAGAATTAATATAGTGAATAGTGTTTATATCTGATAAATTGTCTAGAATGATTTTGACATGACTTGTTCGGGTTTAACAATTTATATTCCAAACTGAGCACATAAATCTGTGAATATTACAATGCATACAAATTTCTGAATTTGAATGTTTGAACGACAACGAAAAATGAAGGCAATCTCCTCATATTTATAGAGGTGGAAAGCCAGCATGACTTATCTCAATATGACCTTTTTCACAGAAAATTAACACTTGTATGACTCATAAAAAGGCTGGGCAAGACTTATAATGGCCGGTATGACTCACTGATTAGCAGCTCGGTATGACTCATATTAAACAGCTCGGTATGACTCATATTAAACAGCTCGGTATGACTCATTTTAAACAGCTCGGTATGACTCATATTAAACATCTCGGTATGACTCATATTAAACAGCTCGGTATGACTCATATTAAATAGCTCGGTATGACTCATTGTAATTAGCTCGGTATGACTCATTTCTTTTATAGTAAATCAATTCTACTTAATTTAATTAAATAATTTATGAATTAAATTAAATTCAGACTTGAATTAATTTAATTAAATAAATTAAATAATTAACTTAATTTTAATTGTAGAATTAAAATACTATTAGGACTTATTTAACTCTGTAGTCCGTTTCAGTCTTCTGTCATGTAGCCACTTCAGCTTGATGTTGAATATTTTTTAATTGAAGTTGACACACAAATGTACTGTCTGGTTCATTTGTGTCATACTCTAATAAATATTCTTCATGTCTTTTAACATTTAGAATTAGTGGCCTTCTGTCTTTGCTTAGCTTTTCTGTCTTCTTTTTCTGTTCTTCTTCTTCTGGAATCTTCGTGTAGTAGTCACTTAAAATCTTCTGAATCTTCTGAATTCTTATGAAATTACTACTTCATTATTTTTCACTGACGCTTGAACATATTAATGAATTTCTTCAGTGTTGAGTAGTAGTTTCAACTGAGTACTCCTGATTCTTTTGATTCTCTGTGACTAGTTGACTGTCTTCGTCTTGATTCCTATTAGATATTTAATATTTACCACTGTTTCTAGATTGAGTTGAGTTGTCATCTAATTATTACAAATAAGCTTAGTCATATGCCCTTCACACTTAGATCTAGTTTTCTTCCAGTCCAAACTTCATAAGGTGTTGACTCAACAGATTTTGTACGAATCCTATTTAGTGTATAATTTGATGTAAGCAATGCATCTCCCCAAAATCTTTTTGTTAGTATCGAATGAGACAACAAACACCTTACAATATTTAATAATGTTCATTTTTTCTTTCTGCGACTCCATTTTGTTGTGGCGTGAATGACATTGTCTTATGCATTATGATTCCTTGTTCTTGACAATAAGTGTCAAATTTTGTAGAGTTGTATTCTCCATCTCTATTAGTTCTTAAGACCTTGATGTCCTTTCCAAGTTGTTTCTCAACTCCTATCTTATATATAGCATTCAAAAGCTTCATATTTTCTTGACATAAGATACACGTAACAGAATTTTGAATAATCATCTATAAATGTAATATAATATTCTTTATTGGCATGGGTTTTATAATTCAACAGACCACAAATGTCCGAATGTACTAAACCCAAAAGTTTTGTAACTCTTTGTCCTTCTTGAAATGATTTTCTTATCATTTTTCCTTTTATGCAATGTTCACAAGGTAAATTATTAACATCCATTTGTGGCAACAAATTTTCTTTTATTATTTGTTTCATTTTATTAATTCCTGGATGTTCCAATCTATAATGCCAAAAGTCATATATGCATACATTTTAAGACAAAGAGTAATCAGAAATAACATTCTTATTCATTACAACTGGAAGTTTGAACAATTCATGATCAGGTTCAAACTTTCCCACATCAAAAACTTTCTTGTCTTTTCCAATAAAAACTCTACCATTGTAGAAATGAACTTCCAAGCTATTCTTAGTCAATGCAGGCACTAAGATCAGATTTCGCCTCATTCCTAGAGCATAAATCACTTTTTTGACATTCATGACACTGTTCCCAACATCCAGTCTATAGGTTTCAATGCCAACCACTCCCAGATAAGTGTTGTTACCCATGAAAATTCATTTTTCCTTTTTTTTCAATTCATTGAATTTTGTAAGTCCGTCTTTGGTTTTTGAAATGTGGTGGGTAGCACCAGAATCAATCCACCAACCATTAATATCAGTAGCAACATGTGCAATGTTGCATTCAATCAACCCCACAAACTCATGTTTTTGTGGTCAACCCATTTCTAGGCGTTTGTCACCACCCTTGTTTCCTTGCTTTTGGGTACATTTGGCCTTAAAGTGACCATACTTCCCACAAGTATAGTAAGCACCTTGTGGGACCTTCTTCTGCCTCTTTTGTGGCTTGATGTTCTTCCCTTTTGAGGGAACCATTCTGAATTGATTTTTGTTTTGATTTTTAAGATACCCACAAGCAATGTTAGACTCATCATCTTCTTGCACAAAATGCAACTCAGGTTCTTTTCTGATATTCACTAAGTGATTTAGTGCACTAGAAAGATCATCCACCTTGGTAATTCTGCCACTGTGCCTCAAAGTAGTTGCCACCATGTCTAAAGAGCGAGGCAAACTTTTTAATATTCCAGCTATCTGCATATTTTCATAAAGTTCATTTCCAACAGCTGCCAAGTCCTTGGCCATGACTATAATTTTCTTGCAGTGATCAATGACATTTTCATTTTCCTTCATTTTGCAAGTATTGTACTTGTGCAGAAGTAGCTACACATTCACCTCAGAAGTGGTATCATATTTCTTCTTGATTGCATCCCACATTTCTTTAGCAGTAGTGTAAGCTTCAAACACTTTGATCATATTATCATCCATAAACATCAGAATGAGGCTTTTAAACTTCTTATCACATAGCTTCCACGTCTCATATTCTTTCTTTTGAGCATTAGTAGGATTTTCACCTAAAGTTGATGCAGTTTCTTCAATTGCACTCTCCAAGTTGTCATGGATCAATCCATAACGAATTTTTCGGCTCCATATATCATAGTTGGTGCCATTTAGCCTCTTTGTCTTGGTCAATTCTGATGCAATCAACTTACTTGTCATTGCTTGATATCAAATGTGGAGGAAAAATTAAAGAGAAAAAGAATTGAGAATGAAGACTGCTTGTTGTAGATGTTGATAATCCAAAACCCTAGTTTTCACCTAACCCTAGAAGCACCTTATGACCAAAACGGTAGCTTTAACTTAGCCCTGGCTCTGATACCAATGAAATAGATATAAGCATCTAACAAACCTGCAAACATATATGTATATGTCTAAACTAAGAATATATGTTGATAACTTTCAGGACTCCAAAAAGATTTATTCATTTTTTTGTTGTATACTCTGATGCTTACACACCAGCTATTTATAGAGGCTATTCACAACTTTCTTTTCATCTTTTAAGCAACTGTCTCGCTAACTTCCACGTAGCCATTTATCCATATACTAGATATTGATATTTTTAGTTTTAACGTTAACCTAGTTTATAAATATATTTGAAATATTGTTGGATAAGTCAAAGTCACAACTAACACTTGCAGACTCTATAATCTTGATAGAGTCCAGAAAATTGCATATCACATATTTCAACTTGATCACTTGAATTCAGAATATCATATTTTTACTCTCTAATATAAATGCATCAAAGTTAAAATAGAAAATTATTGAGAAAGTGAAGAAGGTAAAAATTAGAAGATGAGGTAATAAAGTTCATGAATTTAGGTTGATAAATTTTATAATCTTGTTTTTCGGAGATAAATCTCATTCACAATCAGTTAAGATTTATCTTCGGTGGATGAGTTGGTTGTTTTAATAAAACGCTCGACTTGTATTCTTTTCACAAACTTTTTGCTTCATGATAACATAGGAGAAAAAAGATTTTTTATAACAAGGCGAGAGATTAATTGGCTATTGCATTTGGTATCATAAACAATACTAGTTGTGGGACTACTCCAAGAATTACATAGAATTTATAAAATGACATATATAATATAACACAAAACCAAATAATATAAAATTTGTACCAAATAAATTCATAAAAAGTTGCGTGCAATATTCAAATTTTTAGTAAATAAATATAATATAATATTTGACAATTATTTAGGTTACTACATACAAAAAGATGATATACTATCCAATGTATAATAAATTATTATTAAACTTAATTAATTTATTAGTCAAACTAAAATTATATATTAATTATTAAAAAACATTAAAAAGTTTATATGAGAGTTTTAAAGAATATGTAAGTATTACTTGAAATAAAACCCACCCGGATTCTAAAAACCGTACCTACCTTGCAAATTTGAGTTATTATTTTTAAAATTTAAAATATTTCAACTAATCACTTTCTATGAATTTAGATCATTTCATCTCTATATATGATACCTAACTTAATTAATTTTGTATGTCATATATTATTAAATGTTTTTTATTATTGTAATTTTTTAATAGGTACAAAATAATTTATTTAAATCTTATTTTGGAAAAATAAAAACAATTTCATTATATACAACATTTGTTACAATAATATTAAAATTTTAAATAAAATGTACTCCTTCCATCCTAAAATAAGCATCCCTTTGATTTTTTCTGATTTAGGTATAAAAAAATGTACATATATATATATATATATATATATATATATATTATTTTTTGAATTTTCTTTTATCTAATAGTAATTTAAGTATTATAGTTTTAAAAAAATTGAAAAAATAATATGTACAAGTAAATTTTTTTATACCTTAAATTACCTATATAAGATCAAAACCACCTTTATCCTAGAACCTATATAATATGGACCGAATGCTTGTTCATATGATGCGCGAATATTGAGTGTTTAAAAATTAATATTTAAATTTATACAACTATTTCATTAAAAAAAAAAAAGAGGCGGATTACTGCCTTGCAAATGCAGTATGTCATAAAGATTACTTGATAGTCTTATGACGGCCAGAGCAAAAGCAGAGATGTGAACTAATAATGTCGCTGTTTGGAATTTTTTAAAGTTAAAATAAATTACTTATTTTCATATTTTTTTATATATATTTTTATTTTTTTTAAATAAATATTTATTTTAGAATTTTAAAACTAAATATCATCTTAAAACTAAAAAATAAATTATTTATTTTGAGAAAAAGTACATACATATCTATTTTTTCATAAATAAGGACTTATTTCCGTGGAAAAAAAAGCTTGCCCAAACACCCTCAACGATACATTCTTATTCTACATTTTGCTTTGCTTACATTTACAAAAGCAACTAACTTTGACTTGGGAGCTGTGTTATTGTGCATGAAAGTGAGAAAGTGCCCCCGAGGCTAACAATATCCATATACTCCCTCCGTCCCGGCCAAATGTTTACATTTGGTCCGGGCACGGAGACCAAAGATAGTGGGTGTAATAGTGATTTTA
Source organism: Oenanthe sinensis (assembly GCA_028671895.1). Lineage (NCBI taxonomy): Eukaryota > Viridiplantae > Streptophyta > Magnoliopsida > Apiales > Apiaceae > Oenanthe > Oenanthe sinensis. The sequence goes on along the minus strand of CM053801.1, from coordinate 36,495,968 downwards.
TTGTTAAAATAAATGAAGTAGTGGGTGTAATAGTGTAAAGTGTTGAAAAAGTGGAGTGAAGTAGTGGATGTAATAATATATTTATTGTTAAAAGTTACTATTTTTAGTAATGTAAAGAATTGGATGGGACGTCCCAAAAAGGAAAGTGTAAAGAATTGGTTGGGACGGAGGGAGTATTTTACCCACTTTTCAAGAGAAACATCAGCCAGCCTTGGATCACACCACATTTAGCACACCAGAATTTTCAGTTATCTGCAGAGGGCTACAAGCAACTTGACAAGGATATTTTACAAATCTCGTTTCAAATAATTTAACTATTTTGATCATTTTTCTGGTTCATAAATTACACTACCTACTCAAGGTGTGGAATTAAATAATCATTACAAAATGAATTACAAAGTAATCGGAACATGCTTGTGTAGTTGGAGCCTGATATAAATTGAATTCACAAAATCGATCAAAGTTAAAACAATTGTTATTGGAAAATTAATATTCATAACTTGATACATTTTTTCGAGATATCACATCCATTTATTAATAATCTTTTTAAATAATATATTTTTGTTTACAAAAATTAGTGAATATCACATCTTAACACTTATTTTCTTCTACTTACTTCTCGTTTTGTTACTTTTCTTAATATATGTTCTCAACCCAAATATTAACAATTACGTGGACAAGGAGGGAATATAAATTATATACTAGTGATCAGTAAATGGTGAATGAATTATACTTCTTACAAACAAACATATATAATAAAATCTCTTTAAATTAATAATGTCAGATCGTTTTTATTAATTTATCAATATTATTAATTAATCGAGATAAAAGATGTACGGTTACAATTATGTTGGAAACAAAAACCTATATTAAAAATATTAATTTATCATGAATTATTAATTTTTCAATTATTAATTAATCCATATTTTACTTTATATAGTTGTTAGGTGGTTGAGTTGGGCATCATGGTCATGATTTTAACTTTTTATCCAATATGTTAGAAGTTATTTATCGAAACAATTTTTTTATTCTTTTGAGGGGTGTAAGGTTGAATACATCTTAACCTTCTCAGAACCCGTTCTAAATAGGATAACCGGGTATCTCCCGTGGTGTTAAAAATTTACTATCAGTTAAGAAACAGTTGATGTAACAATGCCTAAACCGAAAAGAATCACCCTATATCATAAGTTAGTAAAAGCTGAAGGCGATTACTTCCATGAAAGGAAAGTAAAAGATTAATATTCCTCCTCAGGTATCTCCACTAGAGACAGTTAACAGAAAGCTACATGGGGAATAGTCAGTTTGCCTCTGATCCAAACAACTACTGACTTCGCCTTACGTTGCATCCTTCATAAGCAATCCCAGATATATATATATATATATATATATATATATATATATATATATATATATATATATATTAGATATTGCTTAACATGCGGACTTGAGTTTACATACATTCTCCTTATATCGCAGACACCCTTTGTACTTCTCTGTTCCTCTCACAACAGCTTCTTCAATGGAGGATGTTGTGGTGAAAGCTCTGTTATCTGGTGACACCGAAGCACGAGTTGTAGCAGCTAGGGAGCTTAATAATATGAAAAGTAAGAAGAAACACAAGTTAATTGAAAGAGGTATTATTGTTCCCTTGGTGTCAATGCTTTGTACACAAGATTATGATGCTGTTGAAGCTTCCCTCATTGCTTTGTTAAATATGGCCTTCGGCAGTGAAAGGTTTGTTTCCATAATGTTCACTGAACTCTTTATATCTATTGCTTCTACTTTCTTGCCAATATTTTTTTTTTGTGTGTGTATAGTGAGATAATAGTTAGTCGATAACTAATCATAGCTATTACCTTGATATAGTTTAAACTTTAAGCTGTTGCTGTACTTCTGTGCTTGTCCATTGATCAGTTTAACCTGTTGCTGTACTTCTGTCTTTGTCCATCGATCCTGATAAGACATTATAAAAAGCGATTTGTTAAGAACTTTTGATGGATATATAACTGTGTTTTTTATGGTAACTTTTCGGCTTACCAAATTTTCCTTTTGCTTTGTATACAGAAACAAGATCCTTATTGCAAAATCAGGAGCAATACCTGTCATAATTAACCTCCTGCAGTGCCAAAATGAGACATTAGTTGACCTAGCGATAGCTGCTCTTATGACCCTCTCTTCTTGCTCAGCAAACAAGCTGACAGTTGCAGGTTCTGGAGCTATTGAAATCTTACTTGAAATCCTCAATGTTGACAACACAGGTGTCCAAGCCAAGCTTGATATAATTGCTACACTCCTCAATCTTTCAACAAGCAAGCAGATTATTCCATCAATTGCTTTAACTAGCACCATAGTTAAATTGCTTCAATTAATCAGTGAATGGGAGAAATCGTCTGAAGTGGTAGAAAAAGCGATCACATTGCTGGAAAATATTGTTTCATCATCTCAGATTGCATTGAGACAAACTGCAGGCACAAGTGGAGCAATTCAAGCATTGGTGGAAACGGTGGAAGATGGTTCCATGCAATGCAAAGAACATGCAGTAGGAATTTTACTACTAATATGCCGAAGCTGCAGAGACAAGTATAGAGGACTGATTCTTAGAGAAGGGGTCATGCCAGGGCTGCTTCAGCTGAGTGTAGATGGTACTAGGAGAGCCAAGGAAATGGCCGGAGCACTGCTGCTGCTTTTGAGGGATTGTTCGGATGGGGATACGAGGAAGAAGATATTAAAAAATGTGCTTATGGAGCAAGTAATGGGAGAGATAGACAGAGGTGAAAGAGGTGGAAAAGAACAAAAGCTAGTGGCAGATTTGATTGCAAAACTTAGAAAATGAATCTCTCTAGACAATGTTTGTATAGGACAAGATTTTCTCCTTTTATACAGAAGAAAAGAAATCATCTTTCACCACTACTAATTCATTATCATGATTAAGGGGAGAAACTTTCAACTTATAAGAACATTAATGTCTGATCCGACAGATAAGATGACTACAAAAAAATTTGCCCGAAAAAGAAAAAAGCATTTTAAGATGATCCAAAATACTACATTTTCACCATCAAGGGCTTAAATACCACATTAAACAAGCATTTATAATACGCATTCCAGAGGAGTTACGCACATCCCACATACTTTTAAATGAGAGAGACGTCTCAAATACGAAATTTATAGATTCCAAACATAGGCATATCATATATTCGTATATCCTCTATCACCTATTACACATTTTAAAGTGCAGTCCAAACCAGTACTTGTCATTTCCTGCTTGCATAATCAGCTGTGGACTCTGGTCCAAAATTACATATGATATAAATATGTGACCTTGCACAACTATAAGATCTGACATTTTTAAGCAACTTACAAACAACAATGGTGGTGTACAAATAACAAATACTGAATATATACCTATACCTAGATCCGCCCTGCATTATATTTGTAGATCAATTATGTTGAATCTAAAAACTTCAAATTCCTCAAACCAACATCTTCTGCATCCCTTATTCCTCACAATCTGGAGAAACTATTGAACTTTACAGATTCTTGCAGGTCATTATTTGGTTTAAACAATATACACATCCAAAAATGACTATCAAATCCTTTGTCATTTTGGTGCATTTTAATTCTACCAGGCAATGTTCTTCATTCCTAAACACTGTTAAATACAGATCACTCACAATTGCTTACGGGGTGTGGAATTTGTTCGTTCAACCGGAAGAAGACTTGAAAACACAACCCGTATAGACAAGGAGAACGAAATTAAAAGAAATCAATTTCTAAATAGTTACCAGATGGCTTTACATCAACCCCGGGCACCTTATTCACTTTAGGTGCTTTTGGTACCTCGTTATACAAGAATGGTCTTGGCACATCTGGTGGACTGGCACAACGTATAAGTGCCCAATTCACACTCTGAAAGAACGGGTGCTGTTTGATCTCAGTAGCCCCACGTTTATATGCAAGGCGGTGTTGTGGTTCTTTCACAAGTAAGCCTCGAATCAAGTCCCTTGCAGCAAAACTCACACTAGGTGATTCTGGAAACTTGAGGGGCTGTCCAACCACATTAAACAAGGTGGCTCTATTACCTGCCCCTTTGAATGGAGTTTTTCCAAACAAGAGCTCGTACAGAAAAATTCCAAATGTCCACCAATCTACAGCACTTCCATGGCCTTCTCCTTTAATAATTTCAGGTGCCAAATACTCGTGCGTACCTACAAAGGACATCGACCGAGCACTTGTAGGTTCTGCCATTAGCTCAGGCAGGGGACTAACTTGATTATATATTTCAGCCTTAGGCTTTTGTTTTTTCAATTTTCTAGACATGCCTAGAAAGCGTGGTCCAAAACAAGTAGGTTGGATACAAGATGGCTGAATAACACAAGATGGCTGAACACAATATGCAGAGTTCTTAGATTCCATGGTAGAATTTGAGGACCTCACCAGTGTTGGGCTCACTGCACATCTAAGCGACAGATCAAAATCAGAAAGCATAATATGCCCATCTTCCCTCACTAAAACATTTTCTGGTTTAAGATCTCTGTAAATGATCCCAAGCATGTGCAAGTATTCCATAGCAAGGAGAACTTCTGCCACGTAAAACCTGTAAAAAATCATTTAAGTTAATATGCTGAGAACAAGGTTAATATTTATGGTAAAACCTTCCCTACCGTAAAGATCTTTCCTTAATTAATTAAAAATTAATCAATACAAAATTGGAAATACTTATGAATCATATCTTACTTTGTATTTTGTCTGATGGAGCAAATTCTTATGTGATTAAAACTATCAAATGAACTATCAATGCATATCAGTGTCTTCTAATTTTGCATATCATAGCTACTTCAAAAATCTAGTTGCAAGTATACAACCAATCTCCAATGATATGTCGAAGTTAATAATAACTACGTATGTTTTATGCACTAATACGAATGCAGTTCAATACTTTCTCGTCATAACCCATTGAAGATCTGTACGAGACCAGGAAGTTTGAAAGTTATTGCAGCATATTTTGTGTATATATGCAACCTATCTTCAAAGGAGGTAACTGTTTAGACCTTCTCACAAGAGTGGATTTAAGTATGTAGAGTTCAGCTGAAATATATATATATACACACACACTACCAAAATACCAATCAGAAGCTAACTGATGACTAATCCAGATACGGATACCAAAATCAGGTTTACATATATGCAAAAACGATTAATGCATATATTTTAGAGAAAATAATTAATTTACATTGGAAGTTAGATTAACCAATCACCATAACTGAAAGTCAACGAATTTTTAACCTGGCAGCATGCTCTGAGAAATATCTTCCAGGTTGCTTTTGCCGAAGTGCATGTAAATCTCCACCAGGGCAGAATTCCATCACCAAGAAAGAAAAGTTATCTGTCTCAAAGTGTGTATACAGAGTGGGCAGAAATGGATGATCCAGAGACTGCAATATCTCTCTTTCTGTCTGAGCCCTTAATAGCTTCTTCCGACTAGCTAGAGCTCCTTTGTCCATGACTTTAATTGCAAAATAATTTCTGGTCCCACCTAATTCCGCCAGATGAACGCTGCCTATATCTCCACATCCTAACCTTTTAAATAGCCTGAAGTGGTTCAACCCCAAGTTCCCATCACGAGATCGGATGGCCTGAATTGCTTCCCATCTTGAATCATTGGACTTGTGCGGTTTGTTTGTTGCACTACTTAAACTACTAGAGCTACTTTCATCACTAAGATCACTACCAGTGCTCCCCCTGACACTTGTCTTCCTGCTCCCAGCAAAATCACAAGAGTAACTAACTTCACCAGTTTCGATCGATTTCTCTATACTGCTTGCACATTCACTAACTTCTGTGTTGGTGAAGCTTTGTTTGGCTTCCATAGATTGTGTAGTAGAATTTTGAGGGCTTTTACAACCAACCCCTAATTTAGAAGGTACTGCTTTATTTTCATTAGCAACAACTTTTTCTGCTGCCAAAACATAATCTACAGCTTCCACTAAGCTGCTTGAATCAGAATTTTCAGAATCATCAATAGAAGCAGAACATTTCGTAGAACAATTTACTTTTTCTTGAACAGTTTCTTCACTTTTATGTACAAATTTCAAATTACCCTTATTCAGTTTGAGATTAACTTGTGATGAGTCTAGCACCACATCTCCATCCATTCTCTCACTGGATGTATTGGAAATAGTACTGACTGAACCTAGCAGAGTTTGGGCTGCATCCATCCCATAATCAACAACAGTTGCAGATGAGGCAGATGTAGCTCCTTCGTATCTAGAGTGCTTTGTATGTAGCGGACGAGGGGGTCGATTATTTTCCACAACAGAAGAAGGATTGTACCCTAAAGAATGCAACGAATTAACTCCCTCAACAAGTGATTCCATTCGATTAATCGCAAGAAACACTCAGCTGACAAAAATACAACTGACCGACTCGATCAAATCCTAATCACAAAAAACGGCAGAATGAACAGCCAAGATAACAAATATTCACTTTAATTTTGAAGGCAGACAAGCAAAGTAACCGAATTGCATACTTTCTGCTACAAATTAGTTCCAATACACTGAATCAGCACACAGCTCATTCAAGTCAAAAAACTGGCAACAGATTGCTTTTTTAAGTAAACAAACAAAAACAAAACGTGAATCACAATCAAATGAGAACCACAAGCAAAGATTTCGCAAACATTACAATAAAAAAAAACTAATGAAAATGAAAATGACCACATTCACAAATTCTTGGAACAAGCAACAAATGAAAATGAAGCAACTAAAGAAAAAGCAACAAACTTTGTGTAAAAAAGTGAAAAAAAGAAAAAGGGGTGTTGATTATTTCCACAACAAAAGCAAAAAATGAATTGGGCTATTTCATGATTCCCAAGATTCCTTTTTCTATCAACTATACATATACATACATACATACATGCATATTTAAAAAATTACTAAGAACTTTTGATTACCTGAATGCAGACGAAGAAGCAAAATGTTGAGGAAACCGAAGGGGGGGGGGGGGTAATTATATACTTATTATATATTGCAAGGGGTGAAAAAAGCAATGAACTTTTTATTGATTATAGTTCATTGTTTTGGGAGTCATTTTTAGATCTGATCGGAACAAGTGATAGTGGTAGTAGTATTGAGATTGGAGGAGGAGGAGCAACAAAATATACTTACAGATTTTGTATTTAATCTGTCTGTCTGCCTTTTTTGATTAATTATTGTTCTTGTAAAGAGTTCGTCGTTTAATGGGGTGAATGAATGATACATATATGCAATATACATGTACCGTTTTTTTTTTGGTTAAACTCCTCCCATGATATATGATACATTACATGACAATGGCCTCTAAAATTGCTGTAAAATTAGCTTTTTACGTGTAACACCAATAAATGCTCAAAATAGCACAATCTGTTACAATGGTCGAAGTAGGGTTTTCACCAAAACGCTATATCGTGTCCCGTTGTTTATCTTATTTTTTTTTATTTCGAAAAATCACAAAATGCTACTTAAAGTTGAGTTTTAGTCTAAAACGCGACATAAAGATCCGTTTTTGTCAAAAAAAAAGTAAAACGCTACATAAAGTTCAATTTAAATTTAAAACGTGACTTGAAGTTGTGTTTTAGACTAAAACGCAACATAAAGGCCCGAGCACTCAAGGACCAAATACATTGATGTCAGGTATCACTTTATTAAAGAGCATGTCATGAATGATATCGTAGAATTACACTTTGTACTTACTGAGCAATAAATTGCAAACATCTTCACTAAGCCACTAGATGAATCCACTTTCTCTAAGTTGGTTGGTGAACTTGAGATGTTAAATTCTACTAACTAGATTGTTAGTAATCCATAATTGCAATTTGAGACAGATAAATTCACTAGTTAATTAATTTTCATATGTTTATCACTTGTGAATTTATTTACCAATTTTAATCCAGTATCTATAATTATAACTGAATAAATACCATGTGCCTGCTAGATTGATATTTGTTTGGTATTTATTTGGTTTTGATTAGTCAAATATTTAAGTGCTTTTATTTGGTTAATAAATACATGGCATTTAAATATTTAAAATTAATTTAAATTTAGGATATAAGCATTTTTTTTAATTTCTCAATTTTAAATTAAGAGTAAAATAATTAGAAGCATAAATTATTTATGGTAATAATTTTAATAATTTTAATGTTATAATTCTTATTCATATTTAATTTGTGAGATTTTAATATTGTTGGATTTAATTCTTTTGAATATTTTTAGAATTCACAAATATTAAAATAAGGAGCATAAACTAATTTTTATAATTTATTTAACTTATATCAATTAATGGTATAATTGTTGATATTTTATAAATATTAATTGTGGTAATTTAATTACATAATTTTAGCTTTAATATTTATTGTTTGAATTTAACAAATAAATTCGATGAAAATTAAAACTCACAAATTTGTACTTAGAAACTTTCTTAAGTAAAGGCTAAGAGGCGCCCATAAAACATACTTAGATTTTTCTAAGTATTGCCAGCTGAGTGGCGCCAATACACGGAAAGCCCTGTAGAAGCGCCCCTCAGCAATTATCTTAGATGTTTCTAAGGTAGGACCCAGGAGGTGCCTATACTAGGTGTTCCTAGTAGTGGCGCCCCTTAGATTTAAGGGCATTAATTTTTTCCAAGGCTGGGAGGCGCTATACCAGGGTTCCCTTCAGGTTTTTATATATATATTACAGTTGTTTTACTTCGTCATTTTATTACTATTGGCAATATATATATATATACACCTATACACACACTCTCTAGGCGCGACTGAGATCTAGTTTGTTTAATCGAACATACCTTGTTGATTTCTTGTCCGTTTGTGGAACTAAGACCTGATTTAAATCACCCATAACCTTAGCTTTCTTTAGACTGTAACTTCGAATTGTTTGGTAGACGTTTCCAAATTCACCATTTCGAATAATCTTGCAGTTTAGGCTTAGGTTTGAAATAGTTTTAAGTGCTTAAAATTCAAACTTAAAACAGATCCTTGTTAGAAATTTCTTGTAGTTCATCATACATTAATCTCAATAAGATCCAAGAAATTTTATTTCTTAAAGTGTGTGATTCGTTCGGTTGTGTAAGTTGTGTCGACCCCTTTTCAAAAATTTTGACTTTAATTTAATCTTTTAATTCAAAAATTTTGCACTCATTTTATTTATTTAATAAAAATGGCTGCTAACTTTGAGATTACAAAGACCAAATATCTGTCCATTTTAGAAAATGATTTGAATAGGTCAGAAATATTTGTTAAGTGGATTCGTTTTTTAAAACGAAGCGTCGATTATCAGTTATGCACTAACCACTAATGTGCAATTGAATTTTGATCTACTTAGACAGGTTCACACCACTGTAACTAATGCTTCGAGGAAGGGTCATCTGGCTTTTAAATTTAATATTCAGGGGAAGAGTGTAAAGATTACTGAAGATGATCTAAATGCAGCACTACATCTTCCCACTAACAATTTTGAAGATGAACCTACCAATACAGACTTGCTGAACTTCTTCATGTGGATGCAATGCACTAGAGATGAAAACAACAATGTTCCCAAGAAGCTATACAAGCTGCACTTGTCTAAAGAGTGGAATCTGTTCTTCACAATCATCTCTCATTCATTTGCTCTCAAAGTTGGAGGATTTCATGGTCTTCCCAAGCTCACTCAAATCATTGGATATGGGATAGCAAATGGACTGAGACTAAATTACGGTCATCTGATAATGAAGGAGAATCTACTTAATCAGAAGTCAGAAAAAGAGCATTACTGCCTGTATCCAAGATTTTTACAAATGACATTGAACCGGAAGCTGATAGAAGCACAACTCAGGGGTTTTCATAATAGTGTTGACCCACCAATTCTTCAATTGAGGGTAGCCATGTTACTAGTAAATGATAATCACTATCCAAATAATGTTTCTCCTGCCCTTGTAACTAACCCTATTCGAGAATTTTTTGCGTCTATTCCTCAAGTTATTATAGGTGAACAGGTTGAACATAGAGAGGAACAAGGTGAAAACATTGATGTTGTAGCAGAACAAGAAACTGTTCCACTCAACAATTCTCAAGATGGAAACAAAGAACAAGCTGATCAAGCTGAAGCTGAACAAGAAATAATTCCTGAAAATGAGGCTGAACAAGGGATAGAACCACCAGTGGATAATGTTGAAGAAGGTAGCATTATGAACTTTGATCTCTCTACCTTCCTAGATGCTGAATTTGTTACACTCTTAGACTCTGAGCCTCACGTGGCAACACACACAAATCAGCCCCCAGTGGCTTTAGGGTCCGGCGAGGAATCTGGCCACCAACCAATTCCAACCACCGCTGTAGAACATCAAACACCGTTCTCCACTCCTTTGCCCATTAAAAGAAAGCTTTTTATTAGATCTAGGGGAGCTTTTCGACCTTGTCAGGATGTTTTCAAAATAACCCTCGCAGCTCTGCCTTCTCAGAAAAGAAGGAAAATATTTATTGAACCTGAGGCATCTGCAAGCTTAAGCCCGATTTTTCCAATTCTTTCCGACCTTCAACTGCAGAAGTAATTGCAAGCTGATATAGATCTAATCCTGTAAGGCTCGATTTTAGAAGAAAAATTGATGGAATTAGCTACTTCTATAGCAGAATCTGCATCGGTAGATCCAATGCAGGTCATGCCTTCACCACTTCGCGAGGCATCACTAATTATCATTTTCCATTCTTTACATAATCAAATGTGGTGACCTCCCTAGAGTTAACACCTCTAGTTCCTGAAAAGGAAGTTCTCCCTTCCAGTCATAGAATATGTGAGAGGCAACCCCTCGATAGAACGAGGCAGGCTCAATTCAAGGAGCAGCTACTTTGGTAGCGAAACCTTCACAGGTTGATCCTATGTCGGTCATGCCTTCACAGGCTATTGAGGGCACCCTTGGTTCTAATTTTCCAATCACTATAGAATCAAATGTGGTGACCCCTTAATAGAACGAGGCGGAGATCCCACAAGAATGTAATTTCTTGGGACGACCTATCTCATAGTGTTACAGATTAAAAACTAGGTATATTTAATGTGTAATTGTTGCTAGGGTTTGGGAGAGCTTCGAGCTTTAATGGCTGCACTAACGTTTCGTGACTTAACGCAGGTCCTCGTTAACTGCCTACATATCTCAGTTTGTATGAGAATCAAGTCAACAACGTAGTTCTAATGTTGAGGGGTTAGGCCCTTTATATAGGCGCACGAAGGCCCTGGAGTTAGATTAGAATTGGGAGACTTGGAGGCCAAGTCTCCTAGTGATAGGGCTGTTCAAACCTTGTAGGGATGAGAGTCCTTGTTGGACTCTTCCCACGTTTGGGTTTCTAGATCCTTCTAGGATGAAGGCCTTCAACAAACTTCTTGGGCCTTTGTTAGACATTTATCAATTAATTTCGTAATTAATTAATAATAGAGGCCTACTGGACCTATGGCTCCAACAGAGCTTGTGGGCTAGATTTATAAATCCAGTTGATCCTAGGATTTACTTCCCTAGTTCGTTTTAAGGGCCCAAGCCTTTGAACCATATCAGGTTTAATTAATGAAATAATAAATGTTATATTTATTATTTCTTCAGGGCTATTTTTACCCATATCATTTACCCCCCAACTTTTGGGAAAACTTCACGAGTTTTCGTAAAAGTTTCACAAAGGGTTTCAGTGCCTTATCGGGCTTTTGACTTGTTTTAGTCAATTTTATCTCGTACTTTAGGCTCAGACCTTTTTACTTTTAATTCTGTTAGAGAATTAATATTAAATAAATTGGCCCCCAAAAGACTTTTATTCGTAGCTAATTTGCCAAATATTATTTCCGCATTTCTGACCCAAATCGACTAGGATTGAAGTCGATTTTCGACCTCAAAAACCCTTGAGGTCGAATTGACGGCTTGAGGTCCAATTCGACCTGGATTGAGTTCGAATAGGGTTCCAAAATGCCTTGAAGTCGAAATTCCTAGTTGAGGTCGATTTCGACTTCGATCGAAGTCGACTTAGGGCTTCAAAATCCTTGGAGTGGAAATGTTACTCCGAGGTTGATTTCGACTCGGATTGAAGTCAAAATGTATGTTTAAAGTTAATTTCGACCTGGATTGAGATCGATTTAGGCCTCAATTATCCTCGAGGTCGAATTGTATGTTTGAGGTCAATTTTTGACTTGGATTGAAGTCGAATTAGACCTCAAATATCCTTGAAGTCGAAATTTCTTGGGGCCTCTTGGCTTTGTAATTTTCGACTAGGATTGAAGTCGAATTAGACTTCAAAACCCTTTGAAGTTGAAATTCCTTGGGGCCTCATGGCTATATAATTTTCAACTAGGAATGAAATCGAATTAGGCTCCAAAACCCTTTGAAGTCGAAATTCCTTGGGGCCTCATGGCTCTATAATTTTCGACTAGGAATGGAGTCGAATTAGACTTCAAAACCCTTTGAAGTCGAAATTCCTTGGAGCCTCATGGCTATATAATTTTCGACTAGGAATGGAGTCGAATTAGACTTCAAAACCTTTTGAAGTCGAAACTATTGACGGCCTCATGGCTTTTTGGGCCTTGAATTCTTGACGGCTTTAATGGTCATGGGCCTCGCAGATCGAAGTGCTGGATCCTTCCTGACCTGAAGCCCATATTTATGGGCCTTGATGTTGGAGCCCATTCACCGGCCAAACCTGTTAGTTACCCTACAACGGTTGCATGACCTAAAAACACCTGTTAAAAGGTGAAGTTAAACGGTCAGGTGACCGGCTGGGAGTGGTATATATGAGTGGTGTGGGGGCTTCATTTCTCACTTCTCACTTTTCTCTTCTATATTTGAGCTCTCAAGCTTCTAAGCAATTCAAGTTGTTAGTTCCCTCGAAGATATTCATAAAGTCGAAAGTCAGATGACAGATAAAAGAGCTTCGAGGCTGGCAGCTATGAACGCGGGGTCGGCCAAGAGAGGTAAACCCTTAAATCGAATCCCCATTTTTTCAACTTACATGTCTTTGATGGATATGATTAACCAAAGGGGGGATGAGTATCCAAGTCTATCCCACCTAGATTCATATAGCCGCAGTAGCAAATTTTTTGATACTGATATAGTAGAGGAGTACAACAAACTTTTCAATTTTCCACCTAGGTTTACCATTTCTTTGGTGGAGCCTGGCGACAGGACCTGCCATTGGGATCCCAGTCGTTTATTTGTTTACGTAGATGCCCTATTAGCGGGGCTTAGGTTTCCTTTACATGATTTCATCCCCACTCTTTTAGCCAATGTTCAAGTAAATCCTTGCCAGATTGTGCCCAATGGATGGAGACTCATCCATTGTTTCATGGTTCTTTGTTTGGAGAAGAAAATTAAAATGACAGTCCCTTTGTTTCGTAAAATTTTTCAATTCAAGAACTCTTCCAGCCTTTCCTTGGGTTGGGTTCAAATAGCCCACAGGCCTAAAAAAACCCCACATTTTTTACACCTCTTCAATTCCCGAAAACAACCTTCACTAGAAGGAAAATTTTGTTCAAGTAAAATGGGAAGGGGGAGATTGGGGGACTCTCTTTAGGCCCACTTTTAGCAAGGTAGCAGATGGGAGTGTCGACTCTATTAAACTCTCAGAGGAGGAGCAGACAGCTTATACCCAACTCACACAGGTGGAATCCAAGCAAGTTGCATGGGTTCTTCTAGATGAGCATAAGTTGAAGGCTGTGGGCCTATCCAGGGCCTCGAACAGAGGTATATGTCTTACTTCACTTGGCTTACCTTGTCAATTTATTGTCTTTCTAACGTGCTTGTGTTTTCTTTTCAGCTGCTGCGTTGATCAACGAGTGGACTATCCCACCCACGGAGGAAACAGGTCGTATGAAACGGCTGAAGCTGATGACTGACCCTAGGCAGGGGAAGGAACTTCCGGCTTTCTTACAGCCACATTCCGGGACAACTGAGGCTGAAGGTAGCGAACCTGTCAAAGCGCCCAAATCTCAGGTGTACAGGCCAGGTTGGGGCTTTAGAAAGTCGCATACTGTGGTCGGCTGCACAGACCATGCCAGGGATTGGTCCTTTCATTCCCTTACTCCTTGTGATTACAAGGACATTGTTTTGGGACGAGATGAGGAGGGCACCAAAGCTTTGGGTGCACAGGCATTGGCATCGGTAAGTTTCATTGCTTTGCCCAGTTCGCATTCACAGTTCTTTTGTTTATGTTTTTGCGGCCTTCTATATGTTTAACTTGGTTTGTTGCCTTTCAGGCCAACGCCTATTTTCAGGCTTCTTTGCACTAGACAGAAGCTTGGAAGACCCAGACGGGGAAGCATAAGAAGGAGCTTATGGTGGCAAAGGCCAAAATCATGCAGTTGGAAGAGAAGCTGACCGAGAAGGAGGAGCTGCTAAAACAGGCCCAGGCTGAGGTGGTTGAGCTCCGGGCCGATAGAAATGCTATCATCGATAAATACATGGCTTCGGATGACTATCAAAATTTGATAGAGGCTCATGACGACCTTATCTTCCCAGCTAACTATACAATCGGGTGGAATGACGCCATTAAGGAAGTGCTGGAGAAACATCCGGGTTTGTTTGACCCAAGAGTGGATCTTAAATGCCCTCAATCAGCCGAAGCCTTGAAGCGGTTGTTCGAGGAGCATGAGGAGGAAGAAACCGACGGGGAGGACAGCCCTGATGTTAGGACAGAAAGGGCTCGTGAGCCTTCTCCTACTCCTTCTCCAGTCCGAGTCATTTCAAAGAAGGCCGTTCCAGAGGCAACTCCCTAGAAGCCAACAGAAGAAAGCTCCTCCGAGGAGGAAGAGTCAGGTGAAGGTGAAGGTGAAGAGGGTTCGTCTTCATCTAGCGGGGAGGAGTCATCTGAAGAGGAGGAGGAGGCGTCGAAGTAGATAAATTGTTATTTTTGTATTTATGTTGGCCCCAGTGGCTTTGTAAAAAACCTTTAGCCTTCAGGCTTTTATTTATATCTCTGTCGTTTTACTTTCCGCCTTTTTTTTGCTTGTTTTTCGTGTTTTACTTGAACATAAACAACAAATACTTCTCAGGCTAGTAAAAGAGTTGGTGAAAATGACTATTGCTATATATAAGGACATCAGAAAACATTCCTCAGAAACTTATAAGTTCTAAAATATAACTTAGTATTAAAAACATATCATGCCTCCAAGGCTAATAAATGTCATGCCTCCGAGGCTAATAAACTGATACTTAAACGTTTTGAAAATCAAAGTCAAAGTCTAAACATAATAATTTCTTAAGTTGGCTGCATTCCAGCTTCTGGGGACTTCGACCCCTCCTAGGGTTTGGAGCTTATACGCGCCTTGTCCTGTGACTTCCTTCACTTGGTATGGTCCTTCCCAATTCGTAGCTAGTTTGCCCTTGGGACCAACTCCAGATGCCTCGATCCTTCGCAGGACTAATCTCCTTCGCGGAAGAACCTTTCCTTGACCCTAAGGTTGTAGTAGAACGAAGCTTTCTTCTGGCTTTCCACTATCCTGGCATTAGCTTTGTCACGCAGCTCATCTATTAAGTCTAGAGCCAGCTTCATGCCTTCTTCATTTGTGTCAACTTGAAACTCTTGTATCCTTGGTGATGTCTGAGCAATTTCGACGAGAACTACTACCTCAGCCCCGTAGGCTAGTTGAAATGGAGTAGCCCCTGTTGAAGTTCTGCAAGTAGTTCTGTATGCCCACAAGATTGGGAGCAGCTCATCGACCCAAGTCCCCTGGGAGCGTTCAATCCTCTTTTTAAGTCCGTCTAGGATAATTCTGTTAGAGACCTCAGCTTGTCCGTTTGACTACGGATGAGCTACTGAAGTAAAGCGTAGTTCGATTTTATAATTCCCACAGTATTCCATGAAGTCCTTGCTGTTGAATTGAGTTCCGTTGTCCGTCACTAGGATTCGGGGTAGCCCATACCTGTATATAACATTCTCCCAGAAGAACTGAGTCACGTTCTTAGTGTCAATCTTAGCCAAGGGCTTGGCTTCTATCCATTTAGTGAAGTAGTCAATGGCAACAATGAGGAACTTCTTTTGTGCACTGGTCATAGGAAACGGGCCTAAAATATCCCTCCCCCACATGGCAAATGGGAGGGGAGAGTTGATGGATGTCAGCATCTCGGGGGGCTGCCTAACGATGGGTGCAAACCTTTGGCAGCGATCACACTTCTTAACATAAGCTTTTGCATCTTTAAGCATCTTAGGCCAATAAAATCCCAGCCTTATGACTTTATGAGCTAAAGCCCTGCTTCCTAGGTGTTGCCACACACACCTTCATGAACTTCTTTTAGGGCATCTTCAGCCTCGTGGGGTCTCAGACACTTCAAGTAAGGTATCACGTATGATTTTTTTGTAGAGTATTCCTTCTATGAGGGTGTACCTTAAGGCCCTTACCGATAGCTTGCGTGCCTCCACAGGTGGTGTTTTCCCCGTTTCCAAGTAGAGTTTGATGGGATCCATCCAACATGCTCCCAGCCCAATCGGAGCTACCAGTTTAGCATCAATGCTTGGGGTCTTCAAGACTTGAAAGTACACACTGCCAGAGTAACTCTCAATCTCTGATGATGCAAATTTGGACAAGGCATCAATCTTCATATTTTCCTCTCTTGGGATGTATTCAAAGTGGCATTCTTTAAACTGTGTGGCTTGAGCTTTAACAATTCTCAGATATTTTGCTATAGTCTCATCGCGGGCTTCGAACTCCCCATTTATTTGAGAGACTACTAGCCTTGAATCGCCACATACCTTCATGTTCTTCACCCTCAGGGTTCTGGCCAGGCCAGGCCCAGCTATTAAAGCTTCGTATTCCGCCTCGTTGTTCGTATTTGAAAAATCCAATTTGATTGCATATTCAACAATGAAGCCATCTGGGCTCTACAAAACTAGGTCGGCTCTACTAGTTTTTGTTTTTGAAGCTCCGTCAAAAAAGAGCACCCAGTATTCTTTGAGTTCTTCCTCTTTTTCTTCACTTTCTTTAGCCTCTTCTTGCCCCCCGACTTGTTGGTTTGAAATGGTGCATTCAACCACGAAGTCAGCTAGATCTTGAGCTTTGATGGCCGTCATTGGCTTGTATCTGACTTCGAACTCTCCTAGTTCAACAGCCCATTTGATTAGCCTTCCAATGGCCTTGGGGCTATGCAGTATATTTCTCAGGGGTTGGTCTGTCAAGACTTCAATAACATACGCCTGAAATTACGGGCGTAGCTTCCTTGACGCCATTATCAATGCTAAGGCAAACTTTTCAACCTTTGAGTAGTTCAGCTCTGCACCATGTAGAATCTTGCTGACATAATAGATGGGCTTCTGAACTTTAGCTTCTTCTTTCACAAGAACTGCACTCAAGGCTGAGCTCGAGACAGTAAGGTACAGAAATAGCACTTCTTCAGGTTTAGGTTTAGCAAGCAAGGGTGGCTCAGCCATATACTTCTTCAGCTCTTCAAATGTTGCTTGACTCTCGTTATTCCATTCAAAGTTCTTGACCTTTTTTAGGGCCTTGAAGAATGGTAGACACTTTTCTCCAGATTTAGATATGAAACGCCCCAGGGCTACAACCCTTCCAGTGAGCTTTTGGACCTCTTTTACAGTCTTAGGGGGCTCCATGTCCAAGATTGCTTGAATCTTATCAGGATTGGCCTCAATGCCTCTTTTTGAGACCATCAAGCCTAGAAATTTGCCAGATCCTACACCAAAGGCACACTTGGCCGGGTTCAGCATCATCTTGTGGGTTCTCAGAACTTCAAATGCCTCATTTAGGTGCGTAAGATGATCGGCCTTGTCTAAGCTTTTGACTAACATGTCATCAACATAGACCTCCATGGTCTTACCAATGAGGTGCTTGAAGATTTTATTCACAAGCCTTTGATACGTGGCTCCTTCATTCTTAAGTCCAAAAGCTATAACCAGATAACAAAAAACACCAAAGTCAGTGATGAATGATACCTTAGGGATGTCATCGGGGTGCATTTTAATTTGGTTGTAGCCACTGAAACCATCCATGAAGCTAAGCATCTCGTGCCCGGCTGTGGCATCTATTAACGTGTCTATCCTTGGTAATGGGAAACAGTCCTTAGGACAGGCATCATTCAAGTCAGTGAAGTCTATGCACATTCTCCACTTTCCATTGCTCTTTCTGACCATAACAGGGTTGGCCAGCCATTTAGGAAATTGAATTTCTTCAATAAACCCAGCTTCTAACAATTTTTCTACCTCCTGCTTAATGGCCTCTTTTATTTCAGGGGCAAAAATTATTTTCTTCTACTTGATAGCTGTCCTTCCAGGATTCACATTCAACTGATGCGTTATTAGTTTGGGGTCTATCCCTGGCATGTCGGCTGCTGTCCAGGCAAATACATCTCTGTTATCTTGCAAGAATTGGACCAGCTGTTGTTTCAGGTCTTTGGGGAGTGAAGCCCCAACATATGTCACTTTCTCAGGTTCTAAAGGATCCAAGAGAATGGACTCCAAGTCCTCCACGGGTTTCCCCTTCCTTTCTTCGTGATCTCTGACATCCATATCTTCAATGGGGAGAACCTGCCCCCCAGTGCCATCAGGCTTCAAAGCAGCCACATAATAGCTTCTGGCCATCTTCTGATCTCCTCTTTCTTCCCCCACTCCATTCCTAGTCGGGAACTTGAGTTTTAAGTGGTATGTAGAAGCTATTGCTTTGAAGGCATGCAACCCTGTCCTCCCAAGGATTGCATTATAGATAGTGCTCGCCTTAATAACTAAGAAATTCAGCATTTGAGTGGACAGTCGAGGTTCTTCGCCCATAGTCATTGGCAGTTGTATGATCCCCTCAATCCGAGACTCCACTCCATTAAAACCGTATATGGGCATGTTGGAGGGGGTCAGCTGTGAATCGTTGTATCCCATTTTCACATAAGCATCATAAAACAAGATGTCAACAGATGAACCATTGTCTACCAAGACTCTTTTCACAGGAGAATTCCCTATGGTGGGGGTGATCACTAAGGGATCATCGTGGGGGAACCTCACCCCTTCCAGGTCGGAGTCATCAAACGATAATGAGACCTCAGTCTTTACCCTCTTAGGAGGCTCTCCTACAATGCTCATTACCTCCCGGGCATACGCCTTCCTGGAGTTCCGGGAGTTACCTGCAGCGGTTGGTCCTCCTGAGATTACGTTGATCACAGGCCCTCTAGGATGATTGTTTCTTTCCTTGGGGTCCGAGTCCCTTCGTTTGTTGTTCCTTCTATCATCTCTAGCACCATCCTTGGTGTATTTTTCCAACTTCCCTCTTCTAATCAGAAATTCGATCTCGTCTTTCAACTGACGACAGTCATCAGTGTCGTGTCCCACATCCCTATGGAACCGGCAGTATGCGCTCTTATTTCTCTTTTCAGGATCGGTCCTCAGTGGCTTCGGCCATCGAAGATCTTTACCCTTCTCAATGTCCATCGGTATCTGGCTACGGGCGGTGTTTAACCTTGCGTACTCGGTGAACCTGGCTCCTCCTTTTTTCTTGGAGTCATTGGCGTCACCATTCTTCGCATACTTGGTATCAACAGTATACTCGGTATCGCTGGATCGCTTCTTAGAATAGGCGTTCGAGGCCTGAAACCCTTGAGCTTTCCTCATACTTTCCTCAGCCTTGATGTATTTTCCTACTCTCTCTTGGAGCTCATTCATAGTTTCAGGGGCCCTCTTGGCTAGCGATCTCCTGAAATTTTCATCCGAAGTCCCTTGCTGCAAGGCTATCATAGCTACCTTCTGGTCTAGATCGGGGACCTTCAAGGATTCCTTTGTGAACTTGTTCATATAATCCCTCAGGGACTCATTCTTCCCCTGATGCATATTCATCAATGAGGCTGAGCTCTTCTCATTAGTCTTGCTGCTAATGAATTGACCAATGAAGGCCCTGCTCAGATCTTTGAATGACCCAACAGAGTTCGGTGGTAGACGAATGAACCACTGCTGAGCCATGCTACTCAGGGTTTGGGGGAATGCCCTACACTTGATGGCGTCGTTTACAGGCTGCAGCAACAGTGCATTAGAGAACGTGAGAACATGATTTGAGGGATCTCCCGTTCCATCATTGGCCCTGATTGTTGGCATCTTAAACTTCCTTGATATCTTCTCATTCATAATATTCTCTGTGAAGGGGGGTGTGAGATCATCAGGATCTCCAAGCGGCAATAAGTCTTGGGGGTCAGCCCTTGTCCTGACATGCCTTCTTACTGGGGGCTCATCAAGGTCTATTACAGATGTGTTCCTGGTTGACCCTCCAGCCCCTTCGGCTCTCGGGCGAGGGCGCCTTGCTAGTGCCCTATCCAAGTCTTGCCTCAATCGTTGGGCTTCAGCTTCGTGAGCTCGGATCCTTTCCTGGAGGGATGCAGAGTCAGTACTTTGAGGCCCTCGGGGCTGGGCACTCCTCCCTCCAAGGGGCTCCTTACCGAGTCGCCTCCTTCGGGGATTAACATCCTCGTCAGATGACTCCTCGCCATCTGTAGAGTAAGGTCCGGAGAAGTCCCGACTCCTTTGTTGTGAGGTATAGTGGGGCAACAGCCCTTGCTCATAAGGGGGCTCGTAGTTCCGGGGGAGCCCATAACGAGGGTCGGGTGCTATAGCAGACGAGATCTAGGAGGAGCAATAAAAGTTGTACGAAGGGGTGGAATTACCTGGAGTGGAGGAGCTGAAGCATGGATTGACACATCGGGGTTGGAAGGATGAACGACAATGCTAAGGGGCCCAGAACGCCGGGTGCTTGCTTCGGGGTCTTGAACGGAGGCGGTTGGAACAACAGCTCTTTGCTCCTGAGCCGTATCAGGGGGGACAGTGGTGTCAACCGTGGTGTCAGGAATCTCTCCCTCGAGGGTGCTCGCGGTACTTCATGTTCTTGCCATGGTTGTTATTCGGTTCCCACAGACGGCGCCAAATATTACGGATTAAAAACTAGGTATATTTAATGTGTAATTGCTGCTAGGGTTTGGGAGAGCTTCGAGCTTTAATGGCTGCACTAACGTTTCGTGACTTAACTCAGGTCCTCGTTAACTGCCTACGTATCTCAGTTCGTATGAAAATCAAGCCAACAACGTAGTTCTAATGTTGAGGGGTTAGGCCCTTTATATAGGCGCACGAAGGACCTGGAGTTAGATTAGAATTAGGAGACTTGGAGGCCAAGTCTCCTAGTGATAGGGTTGTTCAAACCTTGTAGGGATGAGAGTCCTTGTTGGAGTCTTCCCGCGTTTGGGTTTCTAGATCCTTCTAGGATGAAGGCCTTCAACAGGCTTCTTGGGCCTTTGTTAGACATTTATCAATTAATTTCGTAATTAATTAATAATAGAGGCCTACTGGACCTATGGCTCCAACAGAGCTTGTGGGCTGGATTTACAAATCCAGTTGATCCTAGGATTTACTTCCCTAGTTCGTTTTAAGGGCCCAAGCCTTTGAACCATATCAGGTTTTATTAATGAAATAATAAACGTTATATTTATTATTTCTTTAGGGCTATTTTTACCAATATCACATAGAGATATGGCTCCCCTAGACAATGATGTGGTTACAACTACTGAGTCTTTTGATGAGATAGTGCATTCGCACGAAAGATCGCAAAATCCTCTTTGAGGTAATTCTCCACTTGGTGGTGATTCGGTTAACGCTGATGAACTAGGTGAAAAGAATTCTCTAGATGCTGCTGTTCAACTGGAAGCTCAACCTGAGAGGAGCAAAATAGTCACAGTGAGCCTGAGTGATCTTATTGCACCTGAACCCAATCAGCCGATGGCCGGAGCAAGATATATAATTTATACACATCCATACCTTGCTCTTTGTCAGATATTAGGACCCGGTTCTTTAATGAAAAATGCTCAGGGCTCCTAGATATCACTCCCAATGGACTCAGTTTTTCCTTGTACTAATTTAGATATATTTGTATAGGAACTGAGCCTTATATTTTTGTATTAGTAGCAAAGAACTAATTTGTTCTTTGGAAATCAGTTATATTTTTAACTGGGTGTAGCACCCCTCAAGGTTTATATACGAAAGATATATTCCCCGAAACTTGTCTCATTAAATTACTTGCTAATTTTCTAGAACTTTAATGTTTATTCATAAACAGAGAAAATTAGTAAGCCAGCCTCCTAAACATTATTCACCTCATGAATTCGAACCCACTAACCGAACTCTAAATTATTTATCCGCAAAAGATTCGAAAGAATTTTTTAATTTAGTGAGTATCGCATTCAACCCCCCCCCCCCCATTCTACGATACTTCGGGATCCAACAGAGAATATTATTTACTTTTGCCTCCTTGAAAATATTCTCCTTGTCCTCCTTTGACCACTCAGCCTTTGGTTTATCAACAATGTGCTCTCCAATAATTTTTCCTTCATCAGTGGTTTGAGGAACAAGCTTTGAGGGGACATAAGGTCTATCATGAATTCTTTCTAGATAATCTGTTAGGAATTATGAGTTTTGATGATAACAAATTACTTAGAATTTCAATAGGGACTTAAAATTTCTTTGTAACTGGTCGATGGATATGACTTATAAATATCCATTGACTAGGAAACCAGTTATCAGTTGAAGCTTGTTTACCAACTGATAAACTGGATTGTAGCATTGATTTATGTTTCACTATCAATTGATTGTATTGCCTCGATGGATGCTATGAAGTAGTCGACTGATATTATTGACTTCAATTTCTAGCTTCTCAACAGATGTGAAGAATGGCTGATAAATTGTAAATATTCTAAGTCAGAATTCTCACAAGTGAAGTGATCAACTGATGTTGAAGTCGATGGATGAAGACACTACTCAACGGATGAAAGCTATCAACAGATACAAGTCATCAATGGATAAAAACAGTCAACGGATAAGGAACCATCAATGGATAGGGAGTCGATGGATAACTCAATTATCCATCGACACATCAACTGATCAACAGATATCCTATTCATCGATGGATAAGCAAAGGAGAATCAACTGATAAGCTTAACAACATTTATCAGTTGATTAAGGTTTCCTAATTTAGTTAAAGACAAGAAGTATGGGAACTGTGCAGAAACTGAATCAATGGAAGACAATCCTGTCAGGATTGTGAAGACTTTCAAGGCAGCACAATATTCAAGGAATGTATCAAGACAAAAATACTTCCAGGGCTAGTCAGTTGTAAAAGAAGACTGTGCAAGTAGCTAGTTTCTATTTTCATGTAAACAATATAAGTTGTAATTTTATATTGCTATCTGTCGATAGAAATTAGGTGTGAAGAAAACTTCTATATAGTTGTTAGAAGTACACAGTAGCAAAGTGTAGAAAAACATAAAGAACTCACTTTGTAAGCAGCTTGGTATTCGTACTAAGATCAATTGAAAGCAAAAACATACTAGTGGAAAACCAATCCACTAGTAATTTTTGACATTGTTGTGTTTTGTTTTCAATATTTTTCTTGTCAAGTTCTTAGTTACATCAGTTCTCTCTATACACAAAAACACTGTCCTTGAACAAATTTTATTCCGCAAGAATTAACTTTAATTCTTAAGTTTGTATTCAACCCCCCCCCCTTCTCCAAACTTAGTGTACTTAAGGGCAGATAACAATTGGTATCGGAGCAGGCTTTCAACATACAGAAAGTTAAGATCTAAAAGTACATCAAGTATGGGTCAAAAAGACACAGGAGTTAAGATTCCAGTTCTAGAGAAAGATGAGTATTTTCCCTGGAAAGTGAAAATGCACTTGCATCTGCTATCCATTGATCCTTCCTATGTTCACTGCATAGAGAAAGGTCCACATGTGCCTATGAAAATAGTTACAAGTGTAAATGCATATGGTACTCAGGCACCAGACAAACTCATTCCTAAACCAGTGAGTGAATATACAGATGAAGACGAGAAGGAAGTACACAAGGATAAAAAGGCTATGGACATTTTGTTTAATGGTCTTGGAAATGATATGTTTGATAATGTTATAAACTGTACAACCTCCAAAAAAGTCTGGGATACTCTTCAAACCCTCTGTGAAGGCACTGAACAAGTAAGAAAGAACAAGATGCAACTCTTGATTCAAAAATATGAGGCCTTTCACTTCAAGAGTGGTGAAGCAACCAATGATACATATAGTAGGTTTCAAAAGCTGCTGAATGAGCTTAAACTATATGGAAGAGTATATGCTGTTGAGGACACCAACCTCAAATTCTTGAAGTCCTTACCCAAGGAATGGAAACCAATGACTGTTTCTATAAGCCAATCTCCTGACTTTAAAGAATATACTCTTGATAAGATGTATGGCATCTTGAAAACCTATGAGTTGGAGCTACAACAAGATGAGGAAATTGAGAAAAGTCAGAAGAGAGAAAAGTCCATTGCTTTGGTTGCCAATGATAAGCAAGTTGCAGAATCAGGTGAAGTTGCTCCTGTCAAAGAAGGAAAGAAAGAAGGTCATGGCAATGGTGTAAATAATGTTAGATATGATGAATCTTCTACTGGGAAAGGAAAAGAAATTTGTGAGGATGATGAGTCATTCACTAAAGATGAAATGGATGAAATAGATGAGCATCTAGCCTTTCTATCAAGAAAATTTTTAAAACTCAAGTTCCAAAGGAATCCTATGCAAAGTCCTGGATCACAGTTCATGAGAGACACTCAACAAAGCAAAAATCTTGTTGACAGGACTCAATTCAGATGCTTCAACTGTGGATCGGCTGGTCATTTTTCAAGTGAATGCAGAAAGCCTAAAATAGAAAATAAGTCAAAGTTTAGTGATGGTATTGACTATAAAAAGAAGTACTTTGACTTGCTTAAACAAAGAGATAAGGCTTTTGTGACAGAAGAAAAGGACTGGGCTGCTGAGGAGGATTCTGAAGAAGAAGAAGAACACATCAACCTTGCACTAAAGGCCAATCAAGATGACCAGGAAGCTAGTTCATCTAGCAATCAGGTAATTTCTACAAACCTATCTGAGTTATCCAAAGATGAATGCAATATTACTATTAATGAAATGTCAAATGAATTTTATAATTTGCATGTCACTCTTAAGTCCTTGAACAAAGAGAACACAAGGCTCAAATTAACCTTAGAAACTCTCACTGAAAGAAATAATTTCCTAGAGAGTGAGCTAGTGCAAATGGACAGACTCAAGGTAGAGAACAAAGATGCTAGAGATGAACTAGTTGAGAGCAAAAAGGAAATAGAGAATTTGAAAGAAAAATTGGAAGAAGAACTAAGAACCATTGACAAGTGGAACAGGTCTAGTAAAGCCAGTAAGAAGATGAATGACATTCATGGAACAAATTCGTTCACCATGTTGTCTGAAACTCTTGAGAGATTAGCCATTGATGAAGATCAATCTTTGGAAAAGAAGCAATCGATTGCTAATTCTGAATCAACTGATAAGAATTATCCATCGATTGATAATGTCAATTCAACGGATAATCATCCATCGATTGATAATGTTATTCCAACGGTTAATTATCCATCGATTGGGGAATCATCAAATGCTAAGAAGTGTGTTGTTAAAACCAAGCTTAACGGACCTGTCAAATTTGTCAAAGAAAGTAGCTCCTCTAAATCTCAAGTCAAAATTGAATAGGCTAATATAGGGTTCTTATCTAAAGATCAGTTGAAAGAAAAATTAGAAAAGATAGAGCCTAATATTCAGCCAAATGAAAAGAAGAAGAAAAACAGAAATGGTAAAGTAGGCATAAATAAGCACAATAACTACACACCTGACAAATATGCTCCTAGGAAGATATGTGCTAAGTGTGGTAGTAAAAATCATTTATCTGTGCAATGCAAACTCAACATGCCTACAACAACCAATGTGCCTATTATACCTAACATGCATTCTAATTCTATTTTTCCTCATTTAGTTGATTCTCATGCTATTCATGCTCAGTATGCATCAATGCCTTATATGTTTAATCCATATCTTGCATTTGCCAACATGAATATGCCTGCTATGCCTTGGAATATGCTTAACAATCTTCATGCACCAAATTTTTCCAATTCTGCAAGCATGAGCATTCCAAATATTAGCACTGAGAATTCTGAGGTAAGGAAACCAACACCTAAGGTTGAAGTGGAAGTAAAACCACTTAAACCAAAGGTACAAAAATTGGAAACCAAGCCAAAGATAGCAACTAATAAGAAAGGACCCACGACAACTTGGGTACCAAAATCAACTTGATTTGTTTTGACTGTGTGCAGGGAAAAAGAAGAAATCTTTGGTACTTGGACAGTGGGTGTTCAAGACACATGACTGGAGATAAATCCCTGCTCACAAAGTTTGAGGAGAAAGCTGGCCCTGGAGTAACTTTTGGAGATGACAGCAAAGGGTACACCATGGGATATGGCTTGATTTCAAAAGAGAATGTCATCATTGAACCTGTTGCATTAGTTGATGGCTTAAGACATAACTTGTTAAGCATAAGTCAACTATGTGACAATGGAAATAAAGTCTGTTTCACAACAGAAGCATGCATAATTTCCAACAAGGTAGATGGAAGCCTGGTTATGACTGGGAATAGAAAAGGAAATGTGTACATAGCTGACTTCAACTCAACAAGTGCAGAATCAATGACTTGTATTCTCTCTAAGGCAAGTACAAATGAAAGTTGGCTGTGGCATAAGAAATTAGCTCACTTGAATTTCAAAGCCATGAATCTGTTGGTCAGGAAAAATCAAGTGAGAGGCTTACCACAAATGGAATTTGTCAAGGATGGACTTTGTGATGCTTGTCAGAAAGGAAAACAAAGGAAGGCATCATTCAAGTCAAAATTGGAATCATCAATTGAAAAGTCACTTGAGTTATTACATATGGATTTGTTTGGTCCTGTAAATATCATGTCTATTGCAAAGAAGAAGTATGCTCTAGTCATTGTGGATGATTTTTCAAGATTCTCATGGACTTATTTTCTACATTCAAAGGATGAAGCTAGTCATCTCATCATCAAGCACATAAGAGAAGTTGAGAAAAACCTTGAATTGGATGTAAAGAAGATAAGGAGTGACAATGGGACAGAATTCAAAAATTCCATAATAAAAGAGTTCTGTGAATCAAAAGGAATCATACACACATTCTCTGCACCAAGAACACCTCAACAAAATGGGGTAGTTGAAAGGAAAAATAGGACATTGATTGAAGCAGCTAGAACCATGTTGGAGGATGCCAAACTACCAATATATTTCTGGGCTGAGGCCATAAACACCGCATGTTACATTCAAAACATCTCCTTAGTAAATCAAACTCAAGGGAAGACTCCTTATCAATTGATCAAGAAAGACAAAAAGCCAAAAGTGGGGTTTCTTCATGTTTTTGGTTGCAAGTGCTATGTGCTAAGAAATCAAGGTGAAAACCTAGGAAAATTTGAAGCCAAGGTTGATGAAGCTATATTTGTTGGGTATGCACTATCAGGCATAGCCTATAGAGTCTACAATCTCAGACTACACATTGTTATGGAATCTGTACATGTAGTATTTGATGATAAAAAGATTCAAGGCTTGTTTGATGAAGGAAATCATGACATACTACACTTTGAGAATGAATCAAATGATGTAAATGATGATGAAGAGGCAGAAATTATAAAACCTCAAGTTTTCAGAAACCCAATATCAGTTGATGTTACTGCATCAATGGATAATTTATCAGTTGACAGAAATCCATCAACTGATAATGCATCAACTGATAACTCCTCAACGGATAATCAACAATCTGCATCTAGGGTATCCACTTCAGGGGGAGGGTTTCAGAATCAATCTACAAATTCAGATCACTTTGAGTTCAATACAAATGATCATGAAGCTTCATCATCAAGGCAAAATTTGCCTCCTCAAAGAAAATGGACAAGAAGCCATCCATTTGAACTAATCATTGGAAATGTAGAAGATGGTGTCAAGACAAGAAGTGCTACTCAAAATGAGTGTCTGTATAGCAGTTTTCTATCTCAAGAAGAACCCAAAAGAATTGAAGAGGCTCTCATGGATCCTGATTGGGTTTTTGCTATGCAAGAAGAACTGAATCAATTTGAAAGAAATAAAGTATGGAAGCTGGTGCCCAGACCAAAAGATAGATCAGTAATTGGTACAAAATGGGTATTCAGAAACAAAATGGATGAAACTGGTATTGTGACTAGAAACAAAGAAAGGCTTGTGGCAAAGGGATATTCATAAGAAGAAGGAATTGATTTTGATGAGACATTTGCACCAGTTGCAAGGTTAGAAGCGATCAGAATCTTTCTAGCTTATGCTGCACATGCTAATTTCAAAGTCTATCAGATGGATGTGAAGAGTGCCTTTTTAAATGGGGTACTAGAAGAGGAAGTCTTTGTGGACCAACCTCCTGGCTTTGAAGATTCAAATTTCCCTGACTTTGTCTACTATCTACTCAAAGCACTCTATGGCTTGAAGCAAGCACCAAGGGCCTGGTATGACACTTTATCCCAGTTCCTTATTGAGAATCACTTCACAAGAGGTACTGTTGATAAAACTCTATTCAGTAGAAATGTTAATGGCTATATTATTCTTGTACAAATTTATGTGGATGACATTATTTTTGGCTCAACTAATGAGGGAATTTGCAAAAAGTTTGCCAAATTAATGCAAAGTAAATATGAAATGAGCATGATGGGAGAGCTTACCTACTTTCTTGGGTTGCAAGTCAAACAAGTTAAGTATGGTATTTTTATAAGTCAAACAAAGTACATTCATGATTTATTAAAGAAATTTGACTTAAGTGAATGTTCTTCTGCAAAAACTCCCATGGCCACTGCCACTAAACTTGAATTAAACACCAAGGAAGCTAAGGTGGATATTTCAAGTTATAGAGGCATGGTAGGCTCTCTTTTATATTTAACTGCTAGTAGGCCAGATATGATGTTCTCTACATGCTTATGTGCTAGATTTCAGGCTGATCCTAGAGAATCTCATTTAGTGGCTATTAAAAGAATTTTTAGATATCTCAAGGGTACATCAAATTTAGGTATTTGGTATCCTAGAGATTCTTGTTTTAATCTAATAGGCTACTCAGATGCAGATTATGCAGGTTGCAAAATAGATAGGAAAAGTACTACAGGCACCTGTCAATTTCTAGGAAACAAACTTGTGTCATGGTTTAGTAAAAAGCAATATTCAGTATCAACTTCAACCGCAGAAGCTGAGTACATTGTTGCTGGAAGTTGCTGTGCACAAATATTATGGATGAGGAATCAACTATTTGACTATGGGTTCAACTTGAACAAGATTCCCATCTTCTGTGACAATACAAGTGCCATTGCAATAACAGAAAATCCTGTGCAACATTCCAGAACCAAACACATTGACATAAGGTATCATTTCATTAGGGAACATGTAATGAATGGTACAGTTGAATTACATTTTGTCCCTAGTGAACAACAACTTGCAGACATCTTTACCAAACCTCTAGATGAATCTACTTTTAATAGATTAGTCTGTGAGTTAGGTATGCTTAATTTTGCTCAATCTTAAAATGTCTGTCAAGTTTTCTTTGTTTTGTAGCCATTGTTTACAATTATCTGTTGAAACCAAGTAATCAACTGATAAATGTGTTAATTATCAATGGATATTTATTCCTATCAATGGATATTTATCTATCGACAGATAATTACCTCAGTAATTGTTTATCGACGGATAAATTCTTTCTTATTTGATCAATAGATAAATTTTATTCCTATCGATGGATATTTATCTATCGATAGATAATTACCTTGGTAGTTAGTGATCGATCGATAAATGATTAACTCTTTATTTTATCCGTCGATAGTAATAGAATTTCTACAGTTTTATTCATCCGTTGATCAGATTATAGCCGTTGGATAATTACCATTTAGGGTAATATACTACTTTCTTTCATCAACGGTTATATCCTTAATTAAAAAGACTTTTCAAGTCATTTTAATATCAGAAAATATAAATAGCAGTTGCAATTAACAATTCATTCTTACTTGTTATTTTATTTTCTATCTCTAATCTCTGCAACTCTATCTCTTTCTCAAGCTAATTTTCTCTAATTCTCTCGAATTCTCTTAATCTCTTCCAAGTTCTCTTTAATCTCTTAAGAATAAACTGACAAATGACACCACAAAAGAAGATTGTTTCCTCCACTGGGTTCATCTACGAGCAGAACAACTTCACAGCATGCCTGACATTGAACGATGCTCCCGTGGATTTCCATCCCTTGATGCGATTCCTGAGTGACTGCAAAGTATCCAAAGCTCTCAGCGAAGCACCCACAATTGTGTGTTCATTTGTTGAAGAACTGTGGAACTCTGCAGAAGTATCACAAGACGGGAAGGTAATCACTTACACTTGCAGAGGTAATTCCTACACCATTACTAGTACTTTATCTGAATGCTTAGAATTACCTGCAAATAATTGTGATAAGCCTCCAACTGAAGAAGAAATTAGGGACATGCTAGAATCTGTTAATTATGCAAATGCTGAAACAGGATTAGGAGAAGTTGTTAGGAAAAACCTTAGAAAAGAATGGAGTTACTTCTTTGATGCCATTATTAAAGTATTTTCTGGAAAAATAAGTAATTTTGATGCAATTACAACTAGTATGCAAGAAATTGCTTATTCTGTCCTGTTTGATAAATACTTCGATTTTGGCACACTACTCCTAAATGAATTAACTGCTAAGTTAGGAACCAAGGCATCTAGGAAAAATAACATTTATTTTGCTAGATTTTTCATGATGATTATTAATGCCTTCATTGGAGAATACAAGATTAGTGCAGATATGGAGTCCTTGGAGCCATGGATGCAGAACAAGAGGGTTTTCAAGGATCTTGTGAGAATCAACTTACATCCTAAGTTGTGCCTCATTTATCCTCCTCTTGTGCAGGTATATCTCAAGAATCTCAATCTTTTAACTTCTTCCTCAAACACTCAAATTTCTTTGCCTTCTGCAACAATGGAGGGAGATGG
Source organism: Oenanthe sinensis (assembly GCA_028671895.1). NCBI lineage: Eukaryota > Viridiplantae > Streptophyta > Magnoliopsida > Apiales > Apiaceae > Oenanthe > Oenanthe sinensis. Next base: position 36,465,095 of record CM053801.1, on the reverse strand, counting down.
AAATGCCTCCATCCCTCATACCCAAGTTACACAACCTTCCAAACACAAGTCTAAACAAATCACCTCAGTAGTTTCTCAAAAGACTACTATTGTAAAAACTAAGAAAAGAAAAACCACTGAGGGGAGTGTGAAGGTGGTTGATAAGGGTGAGGGAACTGGCCAACATCAAGAAAGCCAGAAGGATAAGGAGAGTGAGATTGAGAGGAACCAGCCAGCCACCAGTCCAATCTCCCAACAAATTGAGGCTATAGTAAAGGACTTAAACACATCCCTAGTTGCATCTTCTCAAAAAGGTGTAACTATTGAAAAGAGGTATCAACCAGGACCATCAGATGGGGATAAGGGTCACCAAACAATACAGCCAAAAAAAAGGAGAAAGAAGGTTACAAATACTACACAGGGTACACACACACATGCAAAACCAACTGAAAATTTGGTGGAGCCTTCACTCTCTTCTTTTGACGTGTCTCGGAATCTTCCTGAGGCACAACCCCATTCTTTATCTGTCTCTTCTCCTCAATCTCCTTCAAAATCTATTTTTTCAGAAACAGTGTTGATTGACAACTTCATTGTTTCAAATTCACCCTCTTTGCAAGTCAGGGTGGAGCCAACACTCTCACCTGCATCATCAAATAAGGTTAACACCTTGGTTGATCAGGAAAATACTGAAAATTCTCTCCAGTCAATGGATATTATTCAATCAACTGATAATTTCCAACATCCATTGACTAGTTCACTTCCATCGATGGATATCCTTACATCCATCGACGAGCTCCCATCAACGGATATTCATCCATCGATGGATACTTCTTATCCATCGATTGACACCTTAATTCCAATTCATGAATCATCCAATGAAACACTTCAAGTGGCCAATACTCTACTAGGATTGAGTGGAGTGGGTGAGGTGTGTGAGAGGCAAGGTTTGCATACCTTGGCAAAAAGAGAGTGTGTGAATGAGGGGCCCTCAAATTCTTCTAAGGTGGCAAAAGGAGAGGGTGTGAGAAAAGAGAGTTCCACCTTAGCAGGTGATGCAAAAGGAGAGGAAAGTAAGGGAGATGTGAGAATCCAGGATGAGATCCTGATGCAAGAGAAGAGAGAAGAGAGTGAGAGAGAAAAGAATAGAGAGAAACCAATTTCACCATCTCATGAAGCATCAACTTCTAAAACTGAGCAGGTTGAAGCAGAACTCACCCAGGAGTTGGGGCTAGAGTCAGGGGGAGTTGTAGACTATGGAGTTCCTGCAGGAGTTGCAGAAGTCAACCTGGAGGTGGAGGATGAAATTGAAGTCAATCTTGATGCTTCAACCTTTCAACATGGAGATCCTCATTATCAAGAACTAGCAGCAGCATCTAATCAAGTAGCTGAGCAAATGCTGGGTTTGGTGCAGACAGAAGATCAATTCAGGAGTGGGAAGGAGTTTTTGGCCAGTCAACCTGATGATGTATCCCACATGAATCTTGAAGATTTTGACGATAGTTCTGATGATGAACATCTAGATCCACAAGTGGCCAGTGATGAAACCAGTTTGGCTGACACAGAAAGGGCCATCATCTCTCACTACAGAAGATCAATGGCTGAAGTGGGTGTGGTGGATCCCTTGCACAGAAGAATTCTAAACTTCTACAGAGACAACCTGAAGATCCAGAAAATACATGTCACGGGCTCCAGATATGAGTTGAAGAAGATAAGGGAGGAAATTGACAGTTCTAGGATGCATTTTGACACCACCATTGATTCTAGACTCAGCCTCACAATGTTAACCAGAATCAAGCAAAGGTTAGATACTAAGTATTCAGCCAAGGACAAGGTAGTTGAATCGGAGAAAAGAGTAACTGTCATGGAGCTCAACATGCAGCAAATCATGAAGAACCAAGTCACTCAAATCAACCTCCTGAGCCAAATCTTGAACACCCCTCTCCTGTCACATTCATTAGCACAAGAGCCAGTTGCTGATAACAAAAAGGGGGAGAAGCTAGAAAGTGAAGCTGTGGTGACAAAGTCTACAGATCCAAAGAAGGAGTTGGCTCAGAATATTGTAAGGCAATTTGATTCAATTGCCAGCAAAATCAAGGAGACCAGTTCAAGTAACTCAGAACCTGGTGACAGGAAAGGAAAGGGAAAGCTGAATGAAGATGGCAAAAAGAAAGTGGAAGCTGTCACAGGTGGAGGTGAAAATTTGTTGAGCAAAGCCATAGTAGTTGGCATAAAAGAAAGGGAGCAACAAGAAAAATCTCAAGAAGAATTAGTTATTCAATTGCAAAGGGAATATAATGAGGAGGATAGGCTAATTAGAGAAGCCAGAAGAAAAGAAGGTGAAAGGAGGCCAAGAATGAAGCAAAGAGCAAACAAGCCTGTAGATGCACCAAGAACTTCTAGAGTTAAGAGAAAATTGGTTGTTGAAGATAAAGGAGACAAGGAGAAGAAGCCAAAAGAAGACAAGGTTGAAGGTCAAGCTTCTGGGAGTAATCAAGCTAGAGAGATAGAGGTGTTCAAACACAAATCTGAAGACTTTGTGGCAATCAAAGCTGAAGGAATGATTGCAACAAAAGGACAAAGGAAGAAGGATGTTGATCTTCTTCACATTGAGTATGAAGATGGATCACATTCAACTTTTACATTCAATCAAGTCCTGGATCAAGGATATGGCATCTTAAGAAAAATCTACACTGTGCTCAACAGGAAGTTCTATCTGACTGAAGAGCTGGAAAAGGCCATCCTTGAGAGAATGAAGAAGATGAGGGAGGCACCTGTTCAAGAAGAAAGGGATGACAGGATAAAGATTTGGAACCCTGAAGGAAGAAAGGTGCTTTATGAGCCATTCTACTTGATGATATATAAGGACAGAGAAGGCAGAGAAAAGTGTATTGACATTTGTCAAGAAATAGACAAACTGCCTAATCTGGAATTGAATCATCTAGCAAGTCAATTGGACTACAGGATTGAAGATGAGAAGATCTTGAAGGGAACTCTATACAGGAGGATGAAAGAAAATGAAGACAAGATGAATGAGTCAAAGGGAAGAAGAAGATAGAAGATTCAATCTCAATCATCAAAATTATCAGAATTCATCTTTTACTGGTATCTGATTACTCTGTCTCAAACTATCTTTGTCAATATTGTAATTCTTGCTAAGAATGAAAATGTTTTAGAGTTTTGTTATCATCAACAGAAAATTTATGCATATTTTACATATTCATAAATAGGGGGAGATTGTTAGGAATTATGAGTTTTGATGATAACAAATTACTTAGAATTTCAATAGGGACTTAAAATTTCTTTGTAACTGGTCGATGGATATGACTTATAAATATCCATTGACTAGGAAACCAGTTATCAGTTGAAGCTTGTTTGTCAACTGATAAACTGGATTGTAGCATTGATTTATGTTTCACTATCAATTGATTGTATTGCCTCGATGGATGCTATGAAGTAGTCAACTGATGTTATTGACTTCAATTTCTAGCTTCTCAACAGATGTGAAGAATGGCTGATAAATTGTAAATATTCTAAGTCAGAATTCTCACAAGTGAAGTGATCAACTGATGTTGAAGTCTATGGATGAAGACACTACTCAACGGATGAAAGCTATCAACAGATACAAGTCATCAATGGATAAAAACAGTCAACGGATAAGGAACCATCAATGGATAGGGAGCCGATGGATAACTCAATTATCCATCGACACATCAAATGATCAATAAATATCCTATTCATCGATGGATAAGCAAAGGAGAATCAACTGATAAGCTTAACAGCATTTATCAGTTGACTAAGGTTTCCCAATTTAGTTAAAGACAAGAAGTATGGGAACTGTGCAGAAATTGAATCAATGGAAGACAGTCCTGTCAGGATTGTGAAGACTTTCAAGGCAACACAGTATTCAAGGAATGTATCAAGACAAAAATACTTCCAGGGCTAGTCAGTTCAAAAAGAAGACTGTGCAAGTAGCTAGTTTCTATTTTCATGTAAACAATATAAGTTGTAATTTTATATTGCTATCTGTCGATAGAAATTAGGTGTGAAGAAAACTTCTATATATGTGTTAGAAGTACACAGTAGCAAAGTGTAGAAAAACATAAAGAACTCACTTTGTAAGCATCTTGGTATTCGTACTAAGATCAATTTAAAGCAAAAACATACTAGTGGAAAACCAATCCACTAGTAATTTTTAACATTGTTGTGTTTTGTTTTCAATATTTTTCTTTTCAAGTTCTTAGTTACATCAGTTCTCTCTATATACAAAAACATTGTCCTTGAACAAACTTTATTCCGCAAGAATTAACCTTAATTCTTAAGTTTGTATTCAACCCCCCATTCTCCAAACTTAGTGTACTTAAGGGCAGATAACATAATCAGGGTCTGTGGCCTCTAGATGGTGCAACATCTTGACCTTCCAGTGGGTGTACTCATTCCTTTTGAGCATATGAATTTTAGAATTGCCATCTTTGTTTCCAGACATCTTTGATCGATTTTCAACTTTAGACTCTGATACCAATTGTTTTCCCAGTTGCACAAGTAGAAGGGGGGGGTTGAATACTTGTGTTACTTTTCTGCTTGATTAAAACCAACTCAATATGAATTATAGATATGAATTAAGAACAAGGATCAAACACAAAGATATGAATAAATACTGTTTGTATTATTGATGATTAAATACAAAACTCTCCTAGGGTGTACACAAACCCTAGCATCTTCTCTGTGTTTCTCACAGCAACTCTATTTATCTCTATGCTCTCACAAAATATGACTAAGATAATTATGCTTCGACAACTTTACAATTAGGTTACATAGAGTTTATATAGAGAGCTGTCTATCAACTAATAACAGAAAACAAATTACAATAGGAATATAATTCCTAATTATTAGTTGACAGTTTCCTCATGAAATTCTCTTCTCTTCTCATAGAATATATGCAATATATTTGTCTTGATCTTCGAAGACTTTCCATTCCTGTGATCATCTTCCAAATATAACTTCAATTGTATAGACTCTGGAATCTTCAGACTCTACCAGATTATAGACTCTGATGATCTATAGACTCTGATCATTTGTAGTCTCTGCCAGATCATAGACTCTGATAGTCTATAGACTCTGATCACCTTCCAGACTCTGATCTTCATGCAGACTCTGGTTTCACTTTCTACAGAAATTCTTCTAAGCACAAGAACAAAGAATGTTGATCATCTAGACTCTGATTATATGTTTCAGAGACTAGAAGGATTTATTAAAAAATAGACTATGCTAGACCCTGTTCTAGTATTTTGTACATCATCAAAATGAATATTTTCCAAACAAAATGTAGATGGAATGGAACCTAATGGATTCAACTGTAGACCAACCTACAAAACCAAAGAGAAAGATTAAAATGACTAAGAAAAAAGTTGTGAAGCCCCTAGAAAATATTCAAAAAGAACAATCTACATCCAAGGAGGTACAATGAAATATTGTTATAGAAAATCCAAGAGAGATTATTCTTGATGGTTATGAAATGAAGGAAGTTCCAAAAATCAGTGAGAAGGGTCTGATAGCCTGCAAGACTCATCCTTCAACTTCAAATCATGAGGAGTGCATGAGTTTGGAATATGAGGATGGTCATAAAGCAACTTTAACAATGAGGTTGATAATGAAGCAGGGATACAACACTTTGAAGACCATTCTTCTTCTACTCAACAAGAGATACAAGCTCAATATCACTATTGCTCAGGAGTTACAACATCAAATTCCCAAGCTAAGGAGATTACCTGCAGAAGCTAATCTTGACCTCCTTTGAAGCTTTGGGAGTCTCAAGTCAAAACTGTGATGCTGGAACCTGTTTATGCTATGATATTTACAGATGTTGAAGGGAAGAAAAAGTATTTTGACATTTGTAAGTATCTAGATAAAATCACAGATCATGAGATTGTCTATTTAATGGGGCAACTTGGGAACTCAGATAGAGATGAGCAAATTTTAAGAGGATCATTCCTGAGACAACTAAAAGAAAATATTGAGAAGAGAAAGAAGAAGAAGAAATGAATCAAGCCCTGAGAAGATTGGAATAGACTGCAAAATTTAGCCAACTGATACTTCAAAATTCTAAGTGCTTTTAAAGTTCATGATTCTATGTGAATGTAATCAAGTTATGGGTTTTGTTATCATCAAAAAGATTTATGCATGTTAATGTCACAAACACAAATAGGAGGAGATTGTTAGGAATCATTGTAGGCTTGATGATAACTTTAACCTTAGAATCATAGAAATGTTATTTATTATAACTGATCAACTGATATGATACTTATAAATATCAATTGATCAGGAAACCATTTATCAGTTGAAATGATTATATGAATCAACTAATAATATGGATGGTAGCATAGGTGTACTCAGTCCATTTCAATTGATAAGGCTTAAGTCAATTGATAATATTCACATCAATTGATACTAGAGTCGATTGATATAGGTCATCAACTGATGTATAACTTAGATTGTCAAATTATAATTATTTGAATACATGAAAATTATACAAGTGAAGAGTGATCAATTGATATGAAAACATCAATGGATGGAGGATCAATTGATAACAAGTCAACTCAGAGATTGAAGACCATCAACTAATATGAAGAACCATCGATTGATATATCATTGATAACATCTATCAATCGATAAGTCAACAGCTATTATCAATCGATGAATATCAAGATCAGTCGAATAAAAATATCAGTTGATGGATACAGGGAAGAATCAATTGATATGCTTAACATTAAATTATCAATTGATAGGGAATGCACAAAGAGACAAAATGTGAGGAATCTTTAGACTAAAGCACACTTATGGAAGACAGTCTACATTGACTGTGAATGCTCAAATTGAAGCTATCTTTCCAAGACTCAAGACATTTCCCAAAATGGAAAAAGACAGAATGGAAAGATAGATTAGTAACATTCCTAGAATAGGTATTTTTGTTTATACTCTATTCTTGAGATTGTAAACACTGTTGTATTATATAAACAAGAATGATAGGATTGTTATAAAGTATCCAAGTTAGAATATCATTCTGAATCAATTATTCATCCTTAGAGTACTTTGTAAGAACAGTTGGTTTTATTTTTCTAACTTTGTAAAAAGCAGTTAGGTTTTATAAATCTAGATTATTTGAGAAAATATATACACTGATGGAAAATCCAATCTATCAGTAATTTTTAAATATCTTGTTTAATATTTATCTCAGTTGTTATTGTTCTTACATACATCTCTCAAGCCATTCAAGAAAACACTAAAAACATAAAAATTTGTAGTATTTGTATTCAACCCCCCCCCCCCCATTCTACAAATACATATTGACATTGTCTGGGGAATAACATATTATTTTTAGCTAATTAAGATACATACAATAAATAAAAATGGCTAACCTGAAATCTACATGAAATTCAAGTAATAGAGCAACATGTAGAAATATAGGTAACAAAACAACATGTAGAAAAGATCAAATTCTGACTCAATGATCATTACTAATACAAAATAGGGTTTATGGAATCATAATAAATAGTCATGGATGTTATTGCATCCAACCATCCAAATTTAAAAAAGTATAACTAAATAAGAGAAAAGTTAACCAAAACAAGTAAAAATATTTATCAAATAAACCATCAACAAGAAAGTTAATCCTTAATTCCTTAATGAGGTTCTTGTCCATGATGGAAGTAGGCTAGCTGCAATTGAAATCAGTTCAAACACAAACTCTAGCAAGAATTCCAAATTCAAACTCTATAATTTTGAAAATTTTCTAAGTATATAATATGTGTACTATTTAGTCAAAATTTAGTCAATTTAATAACTCAAAATTCAAAGAGGACAATTATTTTAAAATAGAATGAGTTGGTACTACTAGTACCATTTTCTAACTATTATTCCATATTTTCTTTGGCATTAAAATTAAAGACAAAGAGGCCAAAGAGATTTAAAAAAAAACCCCGGATATAAGACGTACCCTTGATATGACAAAAACAATGGTTTGAACTCAACAATCAAAAGAGGTGGAGAGGCGGAAAGAAATGTTAGGGCTGAACATAGAACTAGTATGGTTTTTATTTTTTATTTTTCTATAGTAACATTCTCCTATTTGAAATAACATGAATTTGTTTATAAAAAAAAAAGAAATAACATAAATTTTTTATATAGTATGATTTGGGCAAAAAATTTACGTATGTATGGTTTATTAATTAAAAACACATTCCAATGTATTCTTTAAGATGCACTACAGAAGTTTTAACATAGTGAACTTTAAAAAAACGTCCATGTAATTTATATATTTATAGATGAATATGTCCAAATAAAAAAAAAATTTAATTTTTATGGTCATTAGAATATTGATATTAAAATACTAGTATATAGTAATGAATCTACTAAAAAATAATCTTTCCTTTTATAATTTCGATCAAAATAATTCTAAAGATAAAGACCAATTACCAACTTTAACATAAAAATGCAGACCAAACTTTATAAATGAAAAGTCTATCCAGATAAAATCAAAATGAGCATGCATCAATCAGAGGTGTTCCACTTGATCATTTCACATTTCCATCCACACCTCGGCTTAGGTTTCGAGAATAGGGTAAGGTCATGTCCTTAAGATTTAGATAAGTTTAAAAAAATAATAATGATAAAACCTACTATGAATCAGGTACGTAATACCTGACTAATTAATATTTCAAAACCATATAAAAGGCTTCGAATTATGATCAAAAACTCACTTGACTTCTAAATATTTGCAACCGCCATTGACACCTTAATTAGTCAAATCCCAAATGTTAAATTCAGAGTCCTCCAACTCCTGTATCATTTGATCAATATCATCAGTAGACATTTCATCTAAGTGTTGATTCGAACCACTAGTTCCTTCTCCAAAGTTGTCATTGTTCATGTTTTCCATATTGCCAGCATTTCCAAAATCACGTGCTGGTTCTTGATTCAGAGTTTGACAACCATTGCTCAGTGGTGCAGTAGTGAGCACATTTGGCATAACTTGACAGGCATTTCTCTGTAAATCCAAAAGCTTCTTATTATGTTGCCTGTACTTCTACAGTAAAGATAGAAATTTTTCAGTATACAATATGATGTAATTAAGTTAGAACACATTATAAATGTAAGTAGTAATGATTAATTACTATATATAAGCATGAGGTGCAAAATCTTCATATATAGATTGTAAACCAGGGTACTTGTACAACTATTAAGATTATTATGTATGGACACAAGATATAGTTGTTGTACTAGTCTTTCTATTATAATCGTGTCATACTGTAAATATGATAAAGCGGTATTAAACATGTGTACATTCTTTGTAATAGCATTACATAATAAAAATGTAACTAAAAAAAGAGTAATTGATTATCATAATATATAAGGACCATGGAAACGTAATCCATTTATTAAAACATGTTAGTTGAAACTAGTACCTTAACAAGATATCAATTATTAATGTACAAGTATTAAGCATGTAACAGACACTTGACCAATGATATCGATACTGGGTTAGGCCTATGAGTTAGTTAAACATACGTAAACTGAACAATATATTTTGTATTACTTTAGTAAATAAGTTCATTTATTTTAAAATCGGTCAATTAAAGTTAAATTAAATATATACCTGCAAATGACTAGCAACATGGTGATGTGTCAAGTCAGGCTCATTCATCAGTTTTAAAATTGCCTTCGGCTGAGCTCCTGCTTCCAAAAATAGATTAATTGATATTATTAATATTATACAAAAATGGTATTTAAATAAACCCTAAAAAATAACAATACAACCACTAATTACCTTTTTCGCCAAGAATATTAACAGCACACAAAAACTTCTCATGAAGATAAGAAGTCCAAGTCAAACGCGTCTTCTTAGAATTGTAGCCACCATCCTCAATAGTTTTATCTTCAGAATTAGGGTTTCCTACAAAGTTATTATTTTTTCTTTTTATATTTTTTCCATCAGTATTGATCATTTTCATCTTTATGTTCTTTTGTTTTTGATTTCTTGCAGCACCAGAAATATTGCTACCATCACTATGATTTCCATCATTCTCGTTAATCAAAGAAGGAAATTTTCCTGTTACTCGAGGGATATGTTGCCACAGAGTTATAATATCATTATGGGTGGGTGTCTTTGAGAAAACGTAACATGCCCCACTAGCTAAAGCCTCCTTCACGAAATCTATTTCTGAATCTTTAGCAATCACTGCATGTATATCAGTTAATAAATTTTAACAGATATATGAAAATTGAAAAGAGATCAGATATAATATGTGATTGTCATTTGTAATAGTAAATCAATGGTCTTACCAATAATTGGAATGGTCATGCCTTCACCGTTAATTCTCTGTAGAAATTCAGCAATTTTCATCTCTATCATGTGAATATCAGCAATTATTATATTATAATAATTTTTTTGCGCTTGAAACAATGATAATGCCATAGTTGCTGATTCTGTTGTGGCCACTGAAACAAAATCAAGAATTAGTTTTAAATGAAAGGGTTTTTTTTCTCTGCCAAGAGATTTAGCCTAAAAATCTTACAAACAAAGTGTTTGAAAAGTTCATTAATTGATTGATAAGATACTTAATGTATGTTTTTAGTTAAAGTATAATTATATGTGACTTTACAACACAATAGCACACTATACAAACATATATCTTTTGATTTCATGTAATCTTCATTTTTGAAATTGAGCTACATGTATAAAAATAAAAATATAACATACTATTATAATATTTAAGAAAATGGTGTTCACTATAATTTTCTAGTATAAAAATTAGTTATTAATATAGGAAAATTGTGTTCACTATAACTTTCTAGTATAAATTTTGCTAAATAGAAATTAGAAGTCAAAAATTCAATACAGTGTTATCTAAAATATTTTATCACCAACCTAGATCTTGGTAGGTGGTATTTATAAGTATATTCTAGACCTGGAAAAATGGGTCTAGATTCGAAGAACAGAACCGAAAAATATAGAACCGAGACTGAATTTATATTTGAATTATATAATTTGATAATACTCTCAAAATCGATTTAATCTGAAACGGAAATTACCCGAATTGAAAATTTAATCGAATATAATCTGAAATACTAGATCCGAAAATGACTTGGAACTGATTAAAACTGAATACAAAAACATCTAAACTGAATATTAGTCGAAGTACGAGACATATACGATATAAATACGAATTACAAAAGTGATGAATTGAATTTTAACGTAATAGTTTTTATATTTAATGGGTCATAGCCTATAGTCGATGGGGGTGTTTAACTTTATTTAGATCTAGAAAATAAGTATTTATTTTCAAAAAACAGTACACATTTATATGTTTTTTTCTAGAAATAAGTACTTATTTCTAGAATTTAAGACAAGCCAAATGAGGTCTATGTATTAACCCAATTTGTAGTTACTAATTTAATCTATTCTTATGAAAAAATTGATTTTAAAAATAATTTTATATCAAAAAATTAAAAGGGTTATACAATTACTGTTTTAAAAACTTACATTATTTTATATTACAATTAATATATTTAATAATAAGATAATCTTTTAAATTATCTCAAATCAAAAAATAGAAGGAGAATGATAATAAATAAGGTCTTATTTGTACAATTTACTTATCGACTTTTATTTTAGTTTTACTTTAATTAAAAATTAATCTAAAATTAGTTTATACTGTATTTTTCCGATCTGAAATAATAAAAATCTAAAATGATCTGGATTGAATTTAATCTGAAAATTCATCTGATTTTAATCTTAACTAGATCCAATCAGACTCAAACCCAATCCGATCCGTACAGTACTCCAAATATATCATAACCGCAAACTAATCTGATCCGAATAGATCCGATCCAAAACTGATATGATGACCTGATTGCCAGATCTTCTATATACACATCACATAAACACGAGATCTCGAAAATGAATTAAGATTATTAACATAAGGAAATAAGATCATTAACATGAGTTTCTATTAGTATTTATTAAGTAGTAAAGTGTTATAAGATAGTATAACTAAAGAAAACATAAAACAATAGAGAGTTCATAAAATTATACACTTTGAAATAGGGTTTAATCAAAATCATTATGTATCTAAAAGGAAGAGTATATATAGAAACATATTTTACAATATACATAAAAGAAAAATATTACCTTCATAGAGTTGTTGTCGACATTGAGATGCAAAGGATGTGGGTGAAGTTGTGTCATAATCAACCAACAAAATACGAACAAATTGAGCTACACATGGTAAGGCAATGCGTTTTCCTGCACGGTTACTTATATTATTCACATCCATTCTTACGAAGACCAAGAAAACTCTAATGTAAATTATTTATATATGTAATGAATATAGATTTTTTGAGGAAGATATCACAAAAGTGGTTGAAAGAGTATCCTGTATATATATCTCAAAAGTTTGACCAGTCAACAGATATTAAAGGATTTACTTAATCTTTTAAATAAAAGGGAGTTTTATTCGATTATGGAGTTTACAAGAAAGTTTAAAAAAACACAATTAAAAATTAAATTCATCTTATATTGGCCTGGATTACACTAATAAAAAAGTTAAAGAGTGGAATGCATGATAAATCTATTTTTTGCTTTAATTTTCTAAATTAGTTTTTTATAATTAATACATTATCTAAATCGTAAGAATATTATATGTATAAAATATTGAGATATCATACTTTTAAATTAATTAAGGTCATTTACTATTCCTTTCTTAGACCCAAATATCATCGGACTTGAGTGAAGTTGTTTCAGAATCAACCAATAAAATACCAATAAATTGAGTTGTACATGGTAAGGAACTGTCTTTTCTTGCACAGATACTAATACTATTCACATCCATTCACGAAAATATCAAGAAAGCTCATATGTGAAGTGGTTATATATGTAATGAACATATATTACTTAAGAAATCTATTCCGAGAAAAAGAAATAGTGAAAATCTTTGTGGTGACCTCATAATTTTACTAGATCTTCTTACCTCTGCTTGCGATGTAAATCGAATATTCTCATTAACATTACCTAAAGTCCTGCTATTGCAAGATTTTCTTTCATAATATCTTTAAAGACTACATTTGCATTCTCATGTTATTTCTTTGTAAAACAAAATCTACTTCTAATGACCTTTTTCAACAATTCATCTCAGAACTGGTCATCATATCATCTGAGCTACAGTTAATAAATATATATTTCTTTGCTTTTGGATCAAACTTGTCTCTGTAAAATATTAACATGCACATAAGAAATACTACCAAGAACTTGCAAGTGTGACAGATTTATCTCTTTTCCTTGCAACTCTTCTTCGGTTGTCTTGAAATCTAAAGAAACTAAAGGTCCTATAACTACATCTGCACAAAAATGTCTTTAGCAATATCACATATATCTTCACACACATTGTTAGGTCCCGAAATATCGTAGAAGGGGGGTTGAATACGATATTCACAATAATTTAAATTCTTTTCAGAATTTGCGGATAAATAAATTATTGCTTCAGAGTGGGTTTGGCCATTTGTAGTGTTTAGGTGAGCTGCCTACTAATTTTCTGTGAGTCCGGATAAATCAATTAGGTTCAAGAAAATTAGCAGGTAAATTATGGAGACAAGTTTCCGGGAATATTACTCTCGTATTAATCCCAGAAGGTTTTGCTACACCCAGTTAAAATTAACTGGCTTCCAAAGAACAAATTAGTTCTTTGCTACTAACACAAAAATATTAGACTCAGTTCCTATACAAATATATCTAAATTAGTACAAGGAAAAACTGAGTCCGTAGGGAGTGATATCTAGGAGTCCTGAGCATTTTTCATTAAAGAACCGGGTCCTAATATCTGACCGGGAGCAAGGTATGGGTGTGTATAAATTATTTCTTCTTGCTCCGGCCATGGCAGTAGCTCTCTACATTTTATTTGTGTTGAAGAAGACGACTCTTCAAATGAGTGGCTGGCCTCCTTTTATTTGTGTAGACTTTAAATCAATTAAAGTAGCTGCTGTAATTTGATTGGCTAAGGGCTGAGTGGCGCCTGTAGAGTGACTTCCCTGTGTAAATTGAAGTGGCGTCATTTACTTAGAATTTTCTGATCCAACTTGTGTTGCGCCTACACAAGGGATACCCTGTGAGAAATTAAGTGGCGCCATTAACTTGGAATTTGCTGAAGTCATTTTGAGTTGCGCCCCATAGAGTGTTTGCCCTGTATAGAAATGAGTGGCGCCTGTTAACTGTTGGTTGAATTCAAGGCGCGTGTGAATTCATTTCCATGGTCAAAGTGCAGTTTGGTCACTGCACTTTGACCCTCTATTTAATCCTTGATTGAAGTTCACCAACTTCCATTTCTTGTACCAAAGTCTTGCCACATTACACCCTGTACCTTGAGCTGTTTCCATTCTTCAACTGTAGTTCAGAAACTTTCACTTTTCGTACCAAGGTTGTGACACTTTGCACCCTGCACCCTTTGAGCTGTTTAGCTGTTTAGCTGTTAGCTGTTTAGCTGTTTGGCTGTAGCCTCTACAAATTACTTTTCGTACCTTAATAAATAACTGTTCTTTTCAAGTACGTTCTTCAACTTAACAATTCTTCTATAGTTAATACTCAGATTCCTTTCACAGACTGTTGACGCCTAGTGCAACTGGTCTGGTTCACAGACGACTAACTTCGTTCCAGGTCTTCGTATTATCGCCTTACGTACATTGTTAAGTTTGCAGCAACTTCATTGCTTCGAACACTGACTGTCAATAAACACTATAACTTCACTGGAATCTTTTCTGGTACTTAGACACTTGTCTTTACCATGTCTTCAATTCTTCTAGATTCCTATGCTTCGAACACTGTCTATTTCCAATCAATGCCTTTACACTGAAATCTTCTTGTGGCACTTCTATACTGAATCTTCAACACTTCTGAAACCCTGAAAGTCTTCAACCGTTATTCTTCACTGAGGCATGAACATATTAATGTACTTCTCTCAATGACCTGTAGTAGACTTCAAAACTTCTTCTAATGTCTTGATTCGCTGTATCTGCCATGTCTTCATGTCTTGCTGATTTCTGTGTAAGCGTAGTATTATTTACTTGTCCTGTTCTAGTGTTGAGTTATCATGATTACTATTCATACAGCTTCGTAATCTCCAACAATCTCCCCCTATTTGATTGTTAAACTTTTAGCAAACAAATCACCTAGGGAGGATAACTCAACTAACAACTAGAAAAAGTAATCGCCCGAGACTTGTAAATAATGCTACTGGTTTTTCTGGATCAGATATTGCATTTCCAGATTTCTTGTGTGACTGAAACGAATGATGTTTGTTCCTCTGACGTTGAACTGATATTCAAGTTGTATCATCTTCATTTCTGTCTGTTTGAGCTTTCTCCATTTCAAAATCTTTCATAGTTTGAACTTAAAGAACTTATCATGAACGGAGCTTCATAAGAATCATTATTCCTGGGTACGTCTTCAACCAATACTGAACATAGCTCAAATAATGTTCTCCCCCTACGAATGTGATTCTCCTTCTTATTCTTCTTCTCCCTTTAGAAAATCAATGGAATAGTCATCTCTGTTCTTCCCACTTGGATTAGGAATCCTCTTCTGACTACTCCTTTCAAGTATAGGATACAGCTTCTTCATTCTCCCATATTTCTGTTGTTTCCCCTCAGGATCAGAAGATAAGATTTTCTTTTTCGTGTCTAAAATCTCCCCCTAAGGATATTAGCTTCTCCCAAGGATACGAACCCCTTTTCCCAAGGATCTTCCAGGATACGAACCCCTTTATAAAACCAGGATCCAGGAACTTACCTTAAGAGTCCAGGATACGAACCCCTTTAGGATATTAACTTTTCCGAAGTACGAAGATAAGACTTATTAACTTCACCTTTTTCTTTTTCTTGTTATAGCTATAACATTAAAACTTCTCCCTCTTATCCTTTTTCTTGTTATAACTATAACACTATAACTTCTCCCCCTTAGTTGAGGAATCCTCCAATGGCCCACTTTTAAAGATAACACTATATTGTTAGGTCCACTTTGGAATGGTTTGTCTTCCAAAGAAGGTTCTCGTCTGTCGTTGATCGGGAAAAATATAGTAGCTTTTCTTTCAGAAGTAGCAAGTAGCAAGGGTAAGTGTTTGGCTTATGGTTTCCTCACTTCTACTACGTTCTGTTGGTGTTTACACTCAAGTGTCGAGCACTTAGAAGTGTTTCACTCTTTCTCTCCCTATCTCTCACTCAAGTGTATCTCTCCCTTACTTTCACTTAAGTGTTTCTCTCTCTCACTTTCACTCTGCATTCCAAATATAGCCTTCTGTACCTGCAAGTGAAATCCGTCAATTCATGCATTCCCAACACCTGATTCATCAAAATGAACTGAATCACTATCAAGTGGGGAATTGCCTCGTAGAGGTGTTTTTGATCTATCATGCATAAGCATTGTCTCACACCAGACTCAATAGCAATTGCTAAATCACTGTCTAGTGGAGCCTCACCTCTTTGAGATGGGTTATCCCAAGATTTTAAAATCTTTTTGGGAATCCTACCTTGTTCTATCAAGGAGTTGCCTCACACCTTCTCCGTAAACGGGAGGTGGACATTCCATTTCAGGATCTGGAAATGTTCCTTCCAGGAGGGGCGACGTATTAGACAATGTAATGAATGGCAAATTAGAGTCTACGTTTCCCTCTTAACCCAATGACGGGTGTTTGTTAACATGCCTATACCTCACACTGTGCACGCCTTGCAATGTGTCCAATTGTTAGGCCCCTAGTATAACTGTTAGGATTGTTAGGTCCCAAAAATTATATAAGGTTCCTAGTATATATCTGTTTAGGCTTACCATCAGCGTGAGTGCCGGTGGTGTGCTTGACTCATTACAAGATGCTCTGGCTGACGAGCGAATTTCAATGGACTCATCCTGTTGAGAGAATGATTCCAGAGACAGTTTTATTGCCTTTTCAGCTCTACATCTTTTTGAGAAGATACAGATGAGCTTACAGATACCTCAGTTTATATACTTCTTTACTTCGCTGGAGGTAGAGCTGTGGGTGCACTGCCAACTTCATCCTTATTTGCTGCATCAAGTGCAGTTTCTCCCTTATCAACCTTTAACTAACATGTGTTCCTTATAACTCCGAGGGTTAATATATGGAAGTGGATGAAATGAGTGTTTGGTATTAAGGCCTGGGTAAGAGATTGATGGGTTTTCAACCTCTTGGCCAGCTTCTGTAGCCACTGGGGGCTAAACGGATAGGATCATTAAAAGAAGATAAAAAGATAATCACCTAAACATTCCAAAACATATTTTTCATCTCAAGGAGAAAGAAAAATATAAGAAGGAATGGTAAACGATTGCATTAAAGCACTTTTAATAAAAGAGTTTTGTCAGATTGAAAAATTAATCATTTAAGAGCATGACACCAATAGAAATTTTCTTTAAGATACTTATCCCATAATAAAACGCGGGAGTATCAGAGAAAAATTTCTATTGCTTATGAATTTCTTATAAGGCAAACTTACCATAATAAAACGCGGGAATTTAGACCAAATAAGAAGTTCAACTCTCTTACCAAATTTTATCTCTATTAAAATGACTCTTTTCCATTAAACCTAAGCACTGTATGTTTTGAAAACAGTTTTGCAAAACATCCTTATCAGATAGAAGAGAATGATTTTCCGACTCATAAAGCAATTATGATTTACATTATTTTCGTCTGCTTGATAATATCCCCGACTTAAAATAAAAACCATGACAATTGGGGTTGAATGAATGCTTAACAATACAGTACTAGGCCTTCAAAGCAACAATCACTGTTTTGGTACTATGAATCAATGTGAAACATACATTGAAACTAGTGTTTAAAAACAAATCATTTTACAAGTGATTGGTACCTCGAAGTTAAAACACATTTTCAAAAGAGAGAAAAAGCTTTTAAAGATAAAACATTTAAAACAAGCTTTTGGGAGATGATAAAATTTCGAGAGAAAAAGAAAGATTATCCTAAAGAAAAGTTTTTCAAAAGAGAAGTTTTGAAAAAGAATTCTTAAGTTTTCTTAACTAAAACTGATAGACAAATGAATGTATCTTTGAATAAAACATTTTGAAAAAGAAATAGACAAAAATTTCTTTTAAATACATTCAAGATCGTAAACCAGTCAAAGAAAGAAAACTATATATCACAATTATTTTGTAATAAAATATTATTCAATTATCACAAAGTAAAAAAACAGAATATTTATACTACGAATAATTATGCTTCTTATTTATTTTAATTTATTTAAATCATGGAACAGATATTCCACTGAATTGTTTTATATCATCATGATTTAAATAAATCAAAATAAATCAAATACTTATGCTGTACTAAGCAATTGCCAATCACATGCATTTATATAAACTATACATGACAATTATTTAGTAGAACAATAAGCATTTTAATATATTTTTATTATTAGTGATTTTAAATAAACATTAAGTTGTATTATCACTAATATTAAAAATATCACAGTTAATTGCACGGATGCAAGAAACTATGCTTCTGTTATTTTATCAAATTAAAATTATGAAACTAATAATCATTGAATTGCTTCAATCCATAATTTTAATAAGATAAAATAAATTCGCTAAGTACTAAAATATTCATTGGATTGAATATTAGCATTTAACTTCCTACGCTATATCTAATAATTGTCACTTTGCACATTGTAAGCATGCTCATAACAATTATTAATTGATATACGTAAGCTCGAGGATATGGTTGAAAAAAATTCACAAGTCCTTTACATAGGGAAAAAGTAATACTTGTGATTCTAATTCCAACTCCTCGCAATAAACTCAATTTTAGAAATATTTTCTAAGTATATAAAACATTGAGAATTTTATACATATAAATTAGAAAATACTTCAACTTCCAATATTAGTGAGTTTTAAAATATGCATTAATTATTTAGAACAGAAATTCTAAATACCGTCACTAATACCAAAAGTATCACAATTATTTGTAATAAAATATTTAAGAATATCAGAGAAAAATATCAGAGCAATTAAGCAAGATATCGTTGACTAATACTCAGCAAATATTTAAAACATACAAATAATTATGCTTCTTACTTATGCTAAGTAATTTAATTATCACTTATGCATATAACAATGTAAGCATGATAATTAAACTAATAGCAAAAAGTATGAGGATCTGGATTTCAAATAAATTCACAAGTCCTTTGGATCGGGAAAAAGTAATACTTGTGAACTCATTTGAGAATTCCTTGCAGATGGGATTTTCAACAAATATGCATATTAATAATATCCCAAGTTTACTAACCAACTTAGATAAAATAAATTCATCAAGTTATTTAGCAAAAATCTGCAAGTTATTCGACTAAGGACACCTCAAAAGAAATGATACCTGGTGTCCATGCGCTTGTTCCTTCAGTGGTGTGGAGAGTTCAACAGAGTTGCTGGAAATTGACAGCTTCTAGGAATGACTTCCCTGTCTTTCGTACAACCCTGTCCTTGACGTTTTGCTTGAATCCTTACTTCCGTCATAGAAAAGCTTGCGAAGAGAATGATACAAATTGTAATGGATCTGCACCTTCATCTTCTAGCTCACCATTCAGGAGCGCACTTGTTCACATTCATCTGATAGATCTTCATGCTTGAATGTTCCACATGTGCTAATTGTTAGGTCTTAATCGTTGGATCCCTAAAAATTGTTAGGTCCCCATTGATGAGTCCCAAAGGATCAAGTCTCGTCACTGGTGCTTACTGCTTGATCTTGAAAGTCCCGAAGATTCTGTTTCCATCATCGTCGATACCTTCTGCTTTAAAGTCCTGTAGCAACCAGTTTGGCTTTGCTCCTCATAACAATGCCAATAGTCATCCAGTTTCTGAGAACCCTTACTGTACCAATTTCAGCTTCGACTTTAGTGGTCTGTGGTATGGGTTCTAGCTTCATTGTTTTTCTGCCTTTGAACTGATTGAGATCATTTTGCATTGCAATCACCCAATCTGGATCAATCTGCGCATCTTCAGTATTCTTTGGGATTCCAGATTATGGGTGATACCAATTGTTGATACCAATTGTAAGTTGACAATATCTCTTTCCCAACTTGGTCCCGAAAGATATATGAACATTTCGATTAGCACTTCTAGCCTCTACACAAGAATCCGGATCACTAAGAACGAGACTCCGGGATAGAATTTGACTTCAAACCTTTTGTCTTGGCAGAAATGTTCTTAATGAAATCCTTTGATCTTCATTGTTGAGTACGGCTAGTAGATCCCTCTTTCATTTGCTCCCCCTGAGTTGCTGTTAGGATGTGTTGATGATCCTTCACTTTATACAGCGGATTTCCACTAACAGGATCTGAATCATCATCATTGTCATTGATTCCTTCTGCAACTTCAGCTTCAACATCAGTATCTGAATTTGTCAAAGATTTAGAATAGTCGTTCACTTGAATGCCTGGGAGCTTGGTGTAGATATTCATTACATTCAGACTTTTAATCACTTCTGAGTAGCCGAGGAGAATTGTTCCATTAGTCTTAACTTCTTGTCAAGATACTCAAATGAATCTTCATTAAAAATCAATTCCCTCCAAACACACGAAAGAGCTTCAGTGTTTGCTTCTGGTTGGCCATTAACTCAAATGATGTCTTTTCACGATCTTGTTGAATAAAGCAGCATGCTGTGTTAATTGCTTCAGCTTCCAAATACCTTTTTCAGTGCAGACTTCATTTAGAACTTCACTCGCGAAATGCAGTTCCACTATCTGACTTCAAAGTTCTCATAGCTTACCAATTGTTTCCAACTTGATCTTCCTTATTTGATCAATCACCATTGTGACATTTTGTCTGTTGAATGCTTGAACATCACCATTTTGTAATTAGGGTTATCAATTTCAATCACCACTAAGCATATGACTTTCCTTCAGTGTGATGTTTCCATTGACTTCCCTATGTGACATACTTCAAAATGTCCTTCTAGATAGAATTCCATATGAAGCAGTCCTCTCACCAATTTCATCTTTATCAGAATCCATTGCCTTGCTGACTAACAAGTAAGAGAGCTTCCTTTGCCATAGCTAACTCTTCATTGATGAAGCTTCACTAATAAGTTGACTTCATCTTTGCATCGAAATACCATGTCAGCTACGAACAAATTTTCTCACTCAGATTAGAGCGAGCTTCCAACCTTCTTGCTTGAGATCAAACACTTCTCCAGAAAACCCTTGACGAAGAATTCCCTAGTGCCCTTTAAAAAGTGCTTAACTCCCTCCACAAGTAAGTTGCTTCCAGTGATGACAGTTCTTAACACATGATGGCCATATCCCTTGTACATCCTTTGCTGTCATCTCCAAAGGTTACCATCGGGGAGGCCTTCTCAACCAATTGTAATGTCAGAGA
This sequence comes from Oenanthe sinensis, assembly GCA_028671895.1. Lineage (NCBI taxonomy): Eukaryota > Viridiplantae > Streptophyta > Magnoliopsida > Apiales > Apiaceae > Oenanthe > Oenanthe sinensis. The sequence continues at coordinate 36,443,689 of CM053801.1, read as the reverse complement.
TTTAATCTTAATCATATGCCTCGAACAGTAAATGTCACGAAGTCACATAATTTTTGCCTTTCATTACATACTCTGCAATCACAAATGATTAATCTTCTTGGTACTCAACTTTAATTGAGTCCAGATGGGTTAGAGATATTATCAAAGGTAACAACAGCTTCAACCTTAACATGCAAAACTTATCTTTGACTGATCACTTCTCATACATAGCAGCCTTGACAAAGTAGTCTTTAGGCTATGAGACTAGTGATTCCAACCTAGCTTAAGGTGGACTAGCAGTCTTTACCCTATTGTGATTCTTATACATGCTTTGTCTAAGATTATGCAAGTCCTAAGATATGCATCTTCAAATTTAACTAAACAAGTATGTAAATAAGAACACATGGTAAACATTTAGCTTCAAAGCATTATAGATAAGAATTATGCAATTCAGGCATGTTATGCATATTAGAAAATTCAGTACTTAATTTCCTAAAAGCATATGGATAGAAGAACTAACAATTAGATTACTGATTCTTTCTAATCCATTCTGTCGTTGTCTAACATTCTTAACTATCTCTAATTACCTAAGTCAGTTTTAGATTAAGCCTAGAATCAACAAATGTTACTGACTACTTAGATAATTCTACCATCTTTTAACCATTTAACCCTAACAAGCAATACATGATCTGATATAGCATTTAAGTGCAACTATGTGAGTAAAAGCAAATCATATAAAAATACGCACATAAACAATTAACAAGTCATTTGCCATTAAGAACAAATAAAATCTGATCTATGACCTGCTTGTCTATTAGCAATTTTCATAACATTAGTAGAGGTATTAAATCACATAAGATTTAACTCAAGTTCCAGCAAATGTTTGGGGATACACCTAATCGTCTAGAACACCCCATCTAATTCTCCAGATATTCATTTTACTGCATATAAAATCAAGTATGAAATGTACTAATTAAACTCATGAACCTTAGCATGTAATCTTATCCTTAGCAATCAATTGAGCATTTAAGTCCTAAGATGCTAACATGCTGTCATGAATATAATACATTTCAATACCTAATCATCATACAGTTCTGAATTAGATAAACGTATACTAGTTAGAATGTGTACCTGTGAAGTGCATAGTGATTCATCTCCAGTGTTGGTCATTGATGCCAGATATCCATTTGGTTCATCACTGTCACTGATAGAATCAACCTTGCATTTAACTTCATCAACAAATGCTTTCCCTTGCTGCATCCTCACTAATGCCTGAGATTCCTGCTTCAACCCAACATAGTGTCTGTCATCTTTTGCTTGTACAGGCTTCTTCAAACTGTGTAGCAAACCCCTGATCTTGTCTTTCAAATATAAACCATCCCTGTTTTGCAACCGCCTCTTGAACTGTTCTTGAAAATCTCCTCTATGGAATCTATAGGTAATGACCTTAGATTAAGAATTTGGATTCCGTCTAAATCTGATGTCACTGAACTTTCTATTGCCCTGCAGGTTTGACTTGCAGTCCAGTTCTCAAGTTATTCCAAAGTGTCAACTTTACATACAACACCTTGACCACTACCTCGAGCTACAACATCTTCAATTCAGCTTCTAGGATCATTTCATTTATGTTCAGAGGTTCTCAACCTTGACGTCAATCAAATTTGGTTCCTGGGTCACAAATACAGTGGATATGCTAACAACCTGCTTTACCAAATATTATCTTCTTCAGCTCTTGTTCTAGTTCATAGGCCTTCAGCACATACAGGTCTTTTACAAACAATGTGGTTGTATCCTTAAATCCCTGTTGGCTGTATCCTGTGTTCCAGATGATCTGCAGTGTTAGCACGAACTTCCTATAATCTCCCTGTAGAATAGTCTTTAAGGCTTGTACTGAGATTCCAGGTTGTCCAGTCTGTTCTCCTTCACTACTTCAACCCCTAAGATTTTTCATCCAAAAATTCAACCCAAATTAACTAAAAACTGTACCCAAATTAATCTCTTCTTTTACAGCTTCCAAAATATTAGTGGGATCCTATGGAGTAAACCTCTGAGGAAATTAGAACCACTATTTCTTCAGTCTGTTCCAGAATAATCTTCATTGGATAACCTTCAGTCAATCTCTGTTGTCTTCAAAACCCGGAAAAATCTTCAACTACAAACCCTTTAAGCACCCTCAAATTAATATTTAAGAAAAATTTAGATTTACAGAATTTTTAATTTTCTTAGAAAATAAATTAATCAAAAATAAAAATATACAATAAATTAATTTTCAAGAATTTCGAATTTTCTTAAAAATTAAAATATCGTAAATTAATATTTAAGAAAAATTTTAGTTTTCAAGAATTTTAAATTTTCTGGAAAAATAAATAGATCTAAAATAAAAATTAAAGAATACAAAACTTGAGGTACCAAACTGATATTTTGGGTGAGTGGCGCCTGGACATTGTGTGGCGCCTATACAAGGAATTACCCTGTATAAGCGCAACACAGCACAAAGAATAATCTGCTAAGTCCATATGCTAAATGAGTGGCGCTAGCACAGGGACTACGGTGGAGAGGCGCAACTCAAGTTTGTGAATGTCCTGTACCAGCGCAACATAAGTTTACTTGAATCAAGTGACGCTCTTGTTTTCAATCAACCTGGCCAACCAAGTTTAGTCCAGGCGCGTGTAATTCAGCTTTTGGCCACCTAATTCCAATAACATAACATGCAAACAATTCGACCAACTTGTTTAATAAGCTTAAATTGTAAACTTTATTTAATTTATAAAATAAACTAATTAAAATTTATAATATAAATTATAAAAGTTTATAAAACAAATTTTATAAAAGTTTATAAAATAAATTTAATATTAAGTTTATAAAATAAACTAATTAAAATTTATAACATAAACTAATAAAAGTTTATAAAATAAATTTTATAAAAGTTTATAAAATAAATTTAATATAAAATTTATAAAATAAACTAATTAAAATTTATAACATAAACTAATAAAAATTTATAAAATAAAATTTATAAAGTTTATAAAATAAACTTATTAAAAATTTATAATTAAACTTATTTAACAAGGCCTCCTTTTGAGTAAGCAGCTTCGACACCCTGAGCTTGACTGAGTTACGGATCCTGATTTGTATATCAATCAGTAGGCTCTGATACCAATTGTTAGGTCCCGAAATATCGTAGAAGGGGGGTTGAATACGATATTCACAATAATTTAAATTCTTTTCAGAATTTGCGGATAAATAAATTATTGCTTCAGAGTGGGTTTGGCCATTTGTAGTGTTTAGGTGAGCTGCCTACTAATTTTCTGTGAGTCCGGATAAATCAATTAGGTTCAAGAAAATTAGCAGGTAAATTATGGAGACAAGTTTCCGGGAATATTACTCTCGTATTAATCCCAGAAGGTTTTGCTACACCCAGTTAAAATTAACTGGCTTCCAAAGAACAAATTAGTTCTTTGCTACTAACACAAAAATATTAGACTCAGTTCCTATACAAATATATCTAAATTAGTACAAGGAAAAACTGAGTCCGTAGGGAGTGATATCTAGGAGTCCTGAGCATTTTTCATTAAAGAACCGGGTCCTAATATCTGACCGGGAGCAAGGTATGGGTGTGTATAAATTATTTCTTCTTGCTCCGGCCATGGCAGTAGCTCTCTACATTTTATTTGTGTTGAAGAAGACGACTCTTCAAATGAGTGGCTGGCCTCCTTTTATTTGTGTAGACTTTAAATCAATTAAAGTAGCTGCTGTAATTTGATTGGCTAAGGGCTGAGTGGCGCCTGTAGAGTGACTTCCCTGTGTAAATTGAAGTGGCGTCATTTACTTAGAATTTTCTGATCCAACTTGTGTTGCGCCTACACAAGGGATACCCTGTGAGAAATTAAGTGGCGCCATTAACTTGGAATTTGCTGAAGTCATTTTGAGTTGCGCCCCATAGAGTGTTTACCCTGTATAGAAATGAGTGGCGCCTGTTAACTGTTGGTTGAATTCAAGGCGCGTGTGAATTCATTTCCATGGTCAAAGTGCAGTTTGGTCACTACACTTTGACCCTCTATTTAATCCTTGATTGAAGTTCACCAACTTCCATTTCTTGTACCAAAGTCTTGCCACATTACACCCTGTATCTTGAGCTGTTTCCATTCTTCAACTGTAGTTCAGAAACTTTCACTTTTCGTACCAAGGTTGTGACACTTTGCACCCTGCACCCTTTGAGCTGTTTAGCTGTTTAGCTGTTAGCTGTTTAGCTGTTTGGCTGTAGCCTCTACAAATTACTTTTCGTACCTTAATAAATAACTGTTCTTTTCAAGTACGTTCTTCAACTTAACAATTCTTCTATAGTTAATACTCAGATTCCTTTCACAGACTGTTGACGCCTAGTGCAACTGGTCTGGTTCACAGACGACTAACTTCGTTCCAAGTCTTCGTATTATCGCCTTACGTACATTGTTAAGTTTGCAGCAACTTCATTGCTTCGAACACTGACTGTCAATAAACACTATAACTTCACTGGAATCTTTTCTGGTACTTAGACACTTGTCTTTACCATGTCTTCAATTCTTCTAGATTCCTATGCTTCGAACACTGTCTATTTCCAATCAATGCCTTTACACTGAGGCATGAACATATTAATGTATTTCCAATCAATGCCTTTACACTGTCTATTTCCAATTAATGTACTTAGACACTTGTCTTTACCATGTCTTCATGTCTTCAACACTTCTGAAACCCTGAAAGTCTTCAACCGTTATTCTTCACTGAGGCATGAACATATTAATGTACTTCTCTCAATGACCTGTAGTAGACTTCAAAACTTCTTCTAATGTCTTGATTCGCTGTATCTGCCATGTCTTCATGTCTTGCTGATTTCTGTGTAAGCGTAGTATTATTTACTTGTCCTGTTCTAGTGTTGAGTTATCATGATTACTATTCATACAGCTTCGTAATCTCCAACACACATGGTCCTCTCGTTCAAGCTTTTATTCATGTGTTTTGTAATACCATTCTGTTGCGGTTTCTCAGGAATCGTTTTAATCCCATATTTTGCTCGATATATAGCTTTTAAACTCATCATTACTATATTCATTACCTTTATCTAACAACAAACTGTTGCCTTTAAAGTGTGATTTTTAACTTCAACCTTCCACTTCTTAAAAGTAAAAAACATCCGGTTTATTTTTTAAAAAAAATGAACTCATACCTTTCTAGTGGCATCGTCAATGAAAGTGACATAACAGTGAGATCTTCGTGACAATGTAACTATTGTTGTACCATATACATATATTTCAATCGGATCTAACTTCTCAACCTTGGGTGTCTTCTTTGATATTCTAAAGTTAAATTATTCTAGTTGTTAGGAATCATGTTGTATGATGATAACAAATTACCTAGAATTGTAAGTTTGATATTAATTTTGTAACTAATCAATGGATATGTTATCTATAAATATCCATTGACTAGGAAACTATTTATCAGTTGAAGTTGTTGTTAATCAACTGATAAAATAGAGTGTAACAGTGATTTAGAATTCATTCCATTATTAATTGATTGTAATATGTTGATGGATGTGATGATTTAATCAACTAATGTTTATTGGCTTCGATTGATAGCTCATCAACGGATGTGAAGAATGGCTGACAAAGTGTAAATATTCTAAGTCAGAATTCTATCAAATGAAATGATCAACGGATAAAGGAGTCAATGGATATGGGTGATTAATCGATTGATAAAAGGTCAATAAAATTCAAATCAATGGATAAAATCATCAAGGCAATCAATGGATAAGGGAATCGATGGATACTCAAATATCCATTGATACATCAATTGATCAATGGATAACTTATCCATCGATGGATAAGCAAAGAAGACTCAACTGATAAGCTTTACAGCAATTATTAGTTGATCAAGGTTTCCCAAATTAGTTAAAGACAAAAGGAATGAGAACTTTGCAGAAACTGAATCAATGGAAGACAGTCCTGTCAGGATTGTGAAGACTTTCAAAGAAACACAGTCTTCAAGGAAATATCAGGACAAAGATTTTTCCAAGACAAGACAAATGCAAAGAAGACTGTGAAAAGAAGCTACAATCTATTTTAGTGAATACATTGTAAAATGTAATTTTGTTTTACTTTACATTGTATCCATCGATAGAAAAATAGATGTAGAATGTGAACTGCTATATATAGTCTTAGCAGTTCTTTATAGCAAAAGTGTGTGGTGTTTTTAGTTCTCATACTTTGAAAGCAGCTTGGTAATTTTACCAAGGTTTATTGAAAGTAAAAAAACACTAGTGGAAAAATAATTCACTAGTAATTTTAAATGTTTTGTTGTTCAATTTTATAAATTAGTTTTGTTTTAAAAGTTTCTTATTTTCCAAACACAAAAGCATAAAAATCTAAGTACAAACTTGAATCTGCAAGCATTAGACAATATTCTTTAGTTTGTATTCAACCCCCCCCCATTCTACAAACTAGTACTAAGGGAATAACTATTGGTATTAGAGCAATCTTTCAATATGCAGAAAGTTAAGATCCAAGTACATCAAACATGGGCCAAAGAGACGCAGGGGTGAAGATTCCAATCTTGAAAAAAGATGAGTACCTTCCCTGGAAAGTCAATATGCACTTGCATCTACTATCCATTGATCCTTCCTATGTTAACTGCATAGAGAAAGGTCCACATGTACCTATGAAAATAGTTACAAGTGTGAAGGCAGATGGTAATCAAGCACCAGACAAGCTTATTCCAAAACCTGTGAGTGAATACACAGATGAGGAGGAAAAGGAAGTACACAAGGACAAAAAGGCTATGAACATTTTGTTTAATGGTCTTGATGAGGATATGTTTGAAAATTTTATCAACTGTACAACCTCTAAAGAAGTCTGGGATACTCTTTAAACTCTATGTGAAGGTACTGAGCAAGTAAGAAAGAACAAGATGCAACTCTTGATTCAGAAATATGAAGCCTTTCACTTCAAGAGTGGTGAAGCAATCAATGACACATATAGTAGGTTTCAAAAGCTATTGAATGAGCTAAAACTATATGGAAGAGTATATGCTATTGAGGATACCAATCTTAAATTCTTGAGGTCCTTACCCAAAGAATGGAAACCAATGACTGTTTCTATAAGACAATCTCTTGACTTTAAAGAATATACTCTTGACAAGCTGTATGGAATCTTGAAGACTTATGATTTGGAACTACAGCAAGATAAGGAGATTGAGAAAAGTCAGAAGAATGAAAAGTCTGTTGCCCTGGTGGTCAAGGATAAGCAAGTTGTAGAGCCCTGTGAAGATGTTGCTATTAAAGAAGGGAAGAAAGAAAGTCATGGAAAGACTACAAGGGCATTGGATATGATGAATCATATACTATGGATGAAATGGATGAAATAGATGAGCATCTGGCTTTTCTATCAAGAAAATTTTCCAAACTCAAATTCAAGAGGAATCCTATGCAAAGGCCTGGATCCCAGTTTAAGAAAGATAATCAACAAAGTAAAAATCTTGTTGATAGGACTCAATTCAAATGCTTAAATTGTGGATTGGCTGGTCACTTTTCAAATGAATGCAGAAAGCTAAAAATAGAGAAGAAATCAAAGTATAGTGATGGGATTGACTATAAAAAGAAGTATTTTGATTTGCTAAGACAAAAAGAAAAGGCTTTTGTGACAGAAAAAAAGGACTGGGCTGCTGAGGATGATTATGAAGAAGAGGAATTCATCAACCTTGCACTTATGGCTAACCATGATGACCAAGAAGCTAGTTCCTCTAGCAATAAGGTAATTTCAACAAACCTATCTGAGTTGTCCAAAGATGAATGCAATATTACTATTACTAAAATGTCTAATGAGTTGTATAATTTGCATGTCACACTTAAGTCTTTGAACAAAGAAAACACTAGACTCAAGAATACTATAGATTCTCAAACTGAAAGGAACACACTCTTAGAGAATGAATTGGTGCAAATGGACAAACTCAAGGTAGAAAACAGAGATGCTAGAAAGGAATTGGTTGAGTGTAAAAAGGAAATAGAAACTCTGAAAGAAAAATTGAAAGAAGAACTAAGAACCATTGACAAATGGAACTGGTCAAGTAAAGCTAGTAAAAAGATGAATGACATTCATGGAACAAATTCTTTCACCATGCTGTCTGAGACTCTTGAGAAATTAGCTGTTAATGAAAATCAATCCTTGGAAAAGAAGCAATCAATTGATAATCCTGAATCGACTGATAAGGATTATCCATCGATTGATGATGTTACCTCAATGGATAATTACCCATCGATTAAGGAACCATCAACTGCTAAACAATCTGTTTCAAAAACTAAGCTTAACAGACCTGTTAAATTTGTAAAAGAAGGAAGTTCCTCCAACTCTCAAATCAAAGTTGAAAAGGTCAATATAGGTTTCTTATCTAAAGACCAATTGAAGGAAAAATTAGAAAAGATAGAGCCTGATATTAAGCCTAATGAAAAGAGGAAAAAGAATAGAAATGGGAAAGTAGGTATAAATAAGCACAATAACTACACACCTGACATGTATGCCCCTAGGAAGATATGTGCTAAGTGTGGTAGTAAGAATCACTTATCTGTGAATTGTAAGTCCAATATGCTTGCTACATCCAATGTGCCTATCATACCTAACATGCAAGCTAATTCTGTTTATCCTCAATTAGTTGACTCCCATGCTGTTCATGCCCAATATGCATCTATGCCTTACATGTTTAATCCATATATTGCATTTGCCAACATGAACATACGTACTATGCCCTGGAATATGCACAACAACTTTCATGCACCCAATTTCTCTAATTCTGCAAGCATGAGCATGCTAAGTATTAGCATTGAGAATCCTGAGGTGATGAAACCAACAACTAAGGTTGAAGTGAAAGTAAAACCACCAAAACCAAAGGAAGAAAAATTGGAAACCAAACCAAGGGTAGCAACTAATAAGAAAGGACCCAAGGCAACTTGGGTACCAAAATCAACTTGATTGCTTTTGGATGTGTGTAGGGAAAAAGAAGGAATCTTTGGTACTTGGACAGTAGATGTTCAAGACATATGATTGGAGATAAATCCCTGCCCACAAAGTTTGAGGAGAAAGCTGGCCCTGGAGTAACTTTTGGAGATGACAACAAAGAATATACCATGGGATATGGCTTGATTTCAAAAGAGAATGTCATCATTGAACCTGTTGCTCTAGTTGGTGGCTTAAGACATAATTTGTTAAGCATAAGTCAATTATGTGACAATGGAAATAAAGTTTGCTTCACAACTGAAGCATGCATAATTTCCAACAAGAAAGATGGAAGCCTAGTTATGACTGGGAACAGAAAAGGAAATGTGTACATAGCTGACTTCAACTCAACAAATGCAGATTCAATGACTTGTTTACTTTCAAAGGCAAGTACAAGTGAAAGTTGGCTATGGCATAGGAAATTAGCTCACCTGAATTTCAAAGCCATGAATCTATTGGTCAAGAAAAATCAAGTGAGAAGATTGTCACAAATGGAATTTGTCAAAGAAGGACTATGTGATGCTTGTCAAAAGGGAAAACAAAGGAAAACATCATTCAGGTCAAAATTGGAATCATCAATTGAGAGTCCACTTGAGCTACTACACATGGATTTGTTTAGTCCTGTAAACATCATGTCTATTGTAAAGAAGAAATATGCTCTAGTCATTGTGGATGACTTTTCTAGATTCACATGGACCTATTTTCTGCACTCAGAGGATGAAGCAAATGATGTCATCATCAAGCACATCAAAGAAGTTGAGAAAAGTCTTGGATTGGATGTAAAGAAAATAAGGAGTGACAATGGAACAGAATTTAAGAATTCCACAATAAAGGAGTTTTGTGAATCTAAGGGAATTTCTCATACCTTCTCTGCACCAAGAACACCTCAACAGAATGGGGTAGTTGAAAGGAAAAATAGGACATTGATTGAAGCAGCTAGAACTATGTTGGAATATGCTAAATTACCAACATACTTCTGGGCTAAGGCCATTAATACAGCATGCTATATTGAAAACATCTCCATAGTGAATCAAACTCAAGGAAAGACTGTTTTCCCAGTTGCACAAGTAGAAGAGGGGTTGAATACTTGTGTTCCTTTTTCTGCCTGATTTAAACCAACTTAATATATGAATTAAGAACAAAGATCAAATACAAAGATATGAATAAACACTGTTTGTATTATTGATGATTAAATACAAAATCTCTCCTAGGATGTACACAAACCCTAGCAGCTTCTTCTGTGTTATCACAACAACTCTCTCTATCTCTATGCTCTCACAAAATATCACCCAGACAATTTTGCTTCTCGACTTCAACTACTTTACAATTAGGTTACATAGAGTTTATATAGAGAGCTACCTATCAACTAATAACAGAAAGTAAAATTACAATCAGAATTATAGGAATAAAATCCCTAATTATTAGTTGACAGCTTCCTTCTGAAATCTTCTTTCCTTTTCATAGCGCATCTGCAATATATTTGTTTTGATCTTCAAAGACTTTCCATTCCTGAAGATCTTTCCAAATATAACTTCAACTGTATAGTTTATAGACTCTGATGATTTATAAACTCTGATAGCAAACATTCTGACAGCAACTTTCATGACAGTAACTTCTATGACAGTAACTTGTCTGACAACAACATTCTTGATAGTAGCTTGCATGACAGTAACTTGCATGACAGTAACTTTGCAGACTATCGATCGATATATATCTGTTGATGACCTCTCGATTGATATTCATCCGTTGATGACCTCTCGATTGATATTTATCCGTTGATGACATCTCGATTGATATTTATCCGTTGATGACCTCTCGATTGATATTATCCGTTGATGACTTCTCGATTGGTCTTTATCCGTCGATGGCTTATCGATTGGTCTTCATCAGTTGATGGCTTATCGATTGATGACTTATCGATCGATGACTTATCCATTGATGGCTTATCCGTTGATTACTTATCCGTTGATGCACTGCTAAATCATGTTCTAGTATTTTGTACATCATCAAATGAATATATTCCTAACAATCTCCCCCTATTTATGCTTTATAAACAATGAAGCATAAATCAAGATTTGATGATGTCAAACCTAAAGCATGAAACAATTAATCTAGAACAGTATAACAGAATCATAAGGCAAAAAGAAAAAAGAATTATTTCTTATCACCATATATGTCAACCTTTTAACTCCTTTTTGCATATCATCCTTGTTTCTCCTGGAGTCCTGGAGGAATCACCTTTCACCTTTCTTTTCCCCTTTCTTCTCCCCCTTTTTGACATCAGCATCTACTGTGACAGCCAAAAGAATCTGTGCTGGGACAGTGGAGAAAGTGGTTAAGTCAGTGACTGTTGTTTGGAGTCTGGCTTGATTAGCAGTGATATCCGCAATAGCATCCTTGAAAGCTTCTTCTTTGGATAATTGAAGGAAGTGAATTCTGTCAGAAAAAATGAATTTTCATCCATCCCCTGCTTCAACTCATTTGACCAACTTTGTGGAAAATCTTGATCCCAATAAGTAAAGCTAGGTTCAGGATACCCTATTCTCTCATCCTCACAGTGGGGTTGGGCACCCGCTCTCTCATTTTCACTCAGGCTCTCTACAGCCTTTTCTACCTCTCCTTTTGCCTGGACCAGTGCCAGCCTCTCAATTATTTTTTTCACTCAATTTGGAGGGTGCACTCAAAAATCATACAGAAGAGGGGTTGAGAGAAGAATTATGTGCTACAATACCTGAACCACCTTGATGGAGGGGTACCCTTCAAAAATCTGAAGGCTAGGGGTTTCCATCAAGGGGTGAGCATCAACAGATTCTGAACCCATACTAGCATCTTCTTTCTTTTCAGAGTCTGTTGACTCCAGTATTCCAGTCTCAGGGTCTACTCTAGATTATGACTGCTTCAGTATGACTTCATTAGAAGCCAGAGTCTGAGTGTCACCATCTTTGACTGTTGGTGTATGAGACTCCCCCTCAAGGTGGATAGACTTTGATAGAATAGATTTGGAAATTTCTTCATGAGCATCAATCAGAGTCTGTCCTCCCATATCATTGGGGTTCTCACCAGCATTTTGTTGAGTTGTCAAGGATGGTCTAACAGCATACTCCCCTGCCCCACAATCACCCTACCTCTGGCTAGGTGGTTCTTGTGTGGGTGAGGCAGACTGAGCATCTTTCTCACTAGTCACCACTGGTGCACTAGTCCCATCCTCCAACTTTCTTGCATCACCTGCTACCTCCTGTGGTTCTACCATGGTTAATGCATCCAAGTGTTCATTTAGAAAAGTCCTTGCATGGATGGCATTGATGGCTTGGGCAAAAGTCATGAGAAAGGAATCATGCAGTTCCCTTGCAATCTTATAAGAATATGAGCCCTTGAGTTGATCCAATCTACCTTTATAGGTTGGATATATGTATTTGTTGGCCACCTTTCCTACATTGTGAACAAGAAAATCAACCACCTTCCCTAGAAGAGACTGAATAGTAGAAATCCAATCAATAGCTGTCCTGTAGGTAATTCCTGTATCCCAAATTGCTTCATAGTCAAAAACTGGTTGCTCAATCTCAGTTTCCAACTCAGCAACAGACTCTGATTCCCTCCTTATGTGGACCTTAAGCCTTTTAGGCTTCTTTGAAATTTGCTGTTCAGAATCTGGCACACCAAGTGCTTTGAGAACTTCATTTGTTCTGCCTTTTATGAGCCTAGCTGCTTTAACTTGTAATGAAGAGTTGAAGAGGTAGCTGTAGAGATTTGTGATCACAGCTTGTGTAGACATTTGAAGTTCCATCTCCATTTTCTTCCTTAGGGCTTTATAGGTTGTGAGAAGATTCAAGACTTGATAATTTGCTATCAATTGATAATTTGCTATCAATTGATAATTTGCTGTTAAGCATATCAACTGATATTCTTCTTCGATTGATCTTGATATCCATCGATTGATAATAGTTTTTGACTTATCGATTGATAGATGTTATCAATCGATATATCAATCGATGGTGCTTCATAACAGTACCTCATCAGTCATCACTTGGAGTAATGATTTCATCAAAAAGACTTGAGGCTGCTTCCAATGGCATTTCTTCCCAAAATGTGTCATGATCAGAGTCTGAAGGCAGGCTAGACTCTGACTCAACATTAGACTCTGGTTCAGGTGTTTTCTTGCTTTCAGAGTTCGGCTCTACAGGAGCCTTGAGAGCTGCTGTTTCCTGCAAAACAGGGTTAGTAATAGTAATAGGCTTGTATGTGTGTACAGAATAAGCCTTCCTCAACCTCTTGTATTGTTTAGCAAAAGATTTCTCAAGAGACTCAAATTGAGGTTCCTGAGGTGCTTCCCTAGGTTTTTCAGAGTCTGTAGACTTTTGAGAGTCTACAGCTGTGGCTTGAAAGTTAGATTCAGGTGCATCATGACTTTCCTTTAACAAAGAAAGTCCTTCAATATCCTGTCTATCTAGAGGGTTGAGCTCCTCATCACTTTGCTCATCTACAAGCCTAGATTGTACCAATCTCCTTCTTTTTGCAACTGGTGCCTTTTGAGAGACACCAGAGGTTGCTTTTCTAGATAGTGGTTTCTTAGATTGTTTAGTGGAAGGGGATTTGGCTACTTGGGTAGGTGCAGGGGGATTCTCCAATACTTGTTCCTGCACCATTTCACCATCAAAAAAATGAAGCATTGTAGATAGAAGGTTTGTAGGTGGAGAGTTTTACCCACATTGCCTGTGGATATGTCATGGCAGGTAGACTCTTCTTCTTGTCATCAATTCTCATAATGCCAGAGAATATTCTTCTTTGCTGTTTGTATGCTTGCACATAGCAATCATTAGAGTTTACAGACTCATCAGAGTTTAGGAACTCATCAGAGTTTAGAAGTTAGACCTGTCAAGATAAAGTACTTCAAGAATTTTGCATTAACAAATTATAGTTTGACACATCAGGAACTATAATTAAAGTACATACCTTGCTTCTTGTAATCACTGATTACTTACATGTTTAACATACCTAGTTCACCTACCAGTCTGAGAAAGGTAGACTCATCAAGTGGTTTTGTCAAAATGTCTGCAAGCTGTTTATCAGTTGGAACATAGTGAAGTGTCACAGTACCATTTTCAACATGTTCTCTAATAAAGTGATACATAACATCAATGTGCTTTGTTCTGGAATGTTGGACTGGATTCTCTGTAATTTTAATAGCACTAGTATTATTACAATACATAGGGATATTTGAGAATGTTAGTCCATAATCTAGTAACTGATTTCTCATCCACAGAATTTGAGTACAGCAACTTCCAGCTGCAATGTATTCAGCCTCAGCTGTTGAGGTTGATACAGTCTGTTGTTTTTGCTAAACCAAGAAATTAATCTGTTGCAAAGAAATTGGCATTGTCATGTTGTGCTTTTCCTGTCTACTTTGCATCTTGCATAGTTAGAATCTGAATAACCAATTAGAGAAAAATCTGACTCTCTAGGATACCAAAGTCCAAGAGTTTGAGCCCCCTTGAGATATCTAAAAATTCTTTTCACTGCTATTAAATGTGATTCTCTCGGGTCTGCTTGAAATCTAGCACATAGACAAGTTGCAAACATTATATCTGGTCTACTAGCAGTTAAATATAACAATGAGCCAATCATACCTCTGTATCTAGTGTTGTCAACTTTCTTACCCTTTGGGTCAGAGTCTAGCTTAGTGGCTGTTGACATGGGAGTTTTAACAGTTGTAGAGTCTTGCAAATCAAACTTCTTCAATAGTTCTTTCACATAATTTGTTTGATTGATGAAAATTCCATCATCACTCTGTTTGACTTGAAGTCCCAAAAAGAAGTTTAATTCTCCCATCATGCTCATTTCATAATTTGACTGCATTAGTTTACTAAACTTTTCATAAAGTTTGTCATTAGTAGAACCAAATATAATATCATCAACATAAATTTGGACAAGCAAAATATCACCTTTATATTTTCTAATAAAGAGAGTTTTGTCAATGGTATCTCTTATGAATCCATTTTCAAGAAGAAATTTTGAAAGATTTCCATACCATGCTCTAGGTGCTTGCTTTAATCCATATAGTGCCTTGTCTAGCCTGTAAACATGATTAGGAAACTTTGGATCAACAAATCATGGTGGTTGCTCCACATAGACTTCTTCTTCCAATTTTTCATTTAAGAAGGCACTTTTCACATCCATCTGATACACCTTGAATTTTAAATGTGCTACAAAGGCAAGAAACATTCTGATAGCTTCTAATCTTGCTACAGGTGCCAAAGTTTCATCATAGTCAATTCCTTCCTCCTGAGAGTATCCTTTTGCAACAAGCCTTGCTTTGTTTCTTATCATTGTTCCATTATCATCAAGTTTGTGTCTAAACACCCATTTTGTACCAACAACTGATCTATCTTTAGGTCTTGGTACAAGTTTCCACACTTTGTTTCTCTCAAATTCATTCAATTCTTCTTGCATTGCAATAATCCAATCAGGGTCTTGCAAGGCTTCCTCAATTTTCTTGGGGTCATTCTTTGAGAGAAAGCAGCTATAAAGACATTCATTTTGAGTGGCTGTTCTAGTTTGTACACTACTCTCAGGGTCACCAATTATTAAGTCAGGAGTGTGATCCCTTGTCCATTTTCTAGCCGGTGGAAGATTGATTCTTGAACTTGAAGCTCCCCCTAAATCATTGGCATCTTCTATATTTGAGTGAAATTCAAATGAAGAGGCTCTCCCTAAATTGCTTGACTCTAACAAGAATTCAGAGTTGCTTGATCCAGACCCTGATGAGTTAGACTCTGAAGAACTTGATTTTGTTTGTCTAGACTCTGTCTGGGTAGACTCTGAACTATTTGGAGTTGAATTTTCTGGCTCCCCCTCAGAGTGTGCAGGTTCCTGTGTTGTTTCGGGAGTTATTTGAGGGTCTTCATCCTCATCATTTTCATCTATCTCAGAACTTTTTAGATTTTCAAATTCTAGTGTAATAGACTCTGACTCATCCTGCAATCATGTAAACTTTTTATCATCAAATGCAACATGAATAGATTCCATAACAATTCTGGTTCTAAGATTAAACACTCTGAATGCCATTGTGTTTGATGCATATCCAAGAAAAATTGATTCATCAGCCTTGGCTTCAAATTTGCTTAGATTTTCAGGATGTACTTTCAGTACAAAGCACTTGCATCCAAATATGTGAAAGTGTTTCACACTTGGCTTCTTGTCCTTTACCATCTCATAGGGAGTCTTTCCATGCATATTAATTAAGGTACAGTTTTGAGTAAAACATGTTGTGTTGACTGCCTCAGCCTAAAAATATACTGGTAGCTTAGACTCTGCCAACATTGTCCTGACAGCTTCTATTAGTGATCTATTATTTCTCTCCACAACTCCATTTTGTTGAGGAGTTCCTGATATAGAAAATTGTTGAGTAATTCCCTTTGATGCACAGTAAACCTCCATGATTGAATTCTTGAATTTAGTTCCATTGTCACTCCTTAGAACTTTAACTGTTTTCTTTGATTTTGTTTCCAGAAAAGTGACATGGTCTATTATGTGTTGTGGAGCTTCATCCTTTGAATGTAGAAAGAAAACCCATGTGAACCTTGTAAAATCATCTACAATAACAAGAGTATATTTCTTTTTGTTAATTGACATCACATTTACTGGACCAAATAAATCAAGATGCAATAAATAAAAGGGTTCAGAAATGGTGTTAATTGTCTTGCTCTTGAAGGATGATTTTCTTTGCTTTCCAAGTTGACAAGCTTCACAGAGACCATCTTGCACAAAATCAACCTGTGGTAATCATCTCACAAGATTCTGTTTCACCAAATTATTGAGTGTTTTGAAGTTAACGTGTGAGAGTTTCTTGTACCATTTCCAGCTTTCTTCAGTTGAGGCCTTGCTATATAGACATGTGACTTCACTGTGTATGCAATCCTCCAAGCTGGCTTAATAAATGTTACCATGTCTGTGTCCTTTGAAAACCAAAATGCCTGTTTCTTTGTGAGTCACAAGACACTCCTTATTTTCAAAGCCAGTATGGTAACCTTTATCTCCAAGTTGACTTATGCTTATTAAATTGTGTTTTAAGCCATCAACTAGAGCTACTTCTTCAATGATGACATTTCCAAGTACAATCTTGCCATATCCCAGTGTTTGTCCTTTGTTTCCATCTCCAAAGGATACTTCTGGGCCACCCATTTCTACAAAGTCTGTAAGCAGGGATTTCTTTCCAGTCATGTGTCCTGAGCATCCACTGTCCAGGATTAGGGTTACTTTCTTTACCCTGGTTCCCTGCATACATAAGACAATTAGTTAGATGTTTTGGGGACCCAAACAGTTTTGGATCCCTTCTTACTAACCTTAGGTGAAACAGGTTTAGCAATTTTTTCTTTGAATTTACCTGTTTCTTTTGTTGTCTTAGACTCTGGTGGAGTCTTAACAGTGTCATACCAACTCTTATCAATAGAAGATTTTAGCTCATAAAAATTGTAATATAAATCATGATAGTCCCTACACATATAAATAGAGTGAAATATGCTACCACAGTGATAGCAAGGCTTCTGTGGAATGTAGTGACTTTTCAGAGTCTGGGAAGGACTAGGCTCTGATTTCTTCTCAATTTTTGTTTTACAGTCTAGAGCTAAATGGTTGTGGTTGCCACATCTATAACACTTCTTTCTAGGAGCATTAGGATCCTTTTGATAATTATTAGCCTTGTTAATGCCTTACTTACCATTCCTATTTCTCCTAGTCTTTGTAGACTTTGACAAGTTCTCTAGCCTTTCCTTTAACTTAGACTTAGACATGTACCCAATGTTAATGTTTTTCTTAGACTTATTTGCTCCTGTTTCATCTGTCTTTTTTCAACAACAGGGGTACTATTGATAGATGAGTTTGTGGTTTCAGTCTTTTCTTTAGGGGTCACAAACTTAACAGGAACAAAGGTACTTTTGTCTTTAGTCTTATTAACTTGACTAGCTTCTATATTGTTATCATTCTCAACAATAGGTCTTTTGCCTTGACTCTTGTCATAGCCTAGAACAGCAGTTTGACACATATTTTGATTGTTAAGAATTTCCTGAACTTTTCTACTAGAGTTTGTCCACACTTTAAACTTAAGTCTTTCTTCTTCTAGTTCTTTCCTAACATGGTCATAGGCTTTTAAGACTTTAGTGTAGATGTGACTATATTTCTCAGAATCCTTTTTGTATTGTTCCATTAATATTAACTCAGACTCTAGATGGTTATTTCTGTTTGTCAAAGTTAAGTTTTCTTCTCTTAACCTTTCACTTTCATCAGTGAGACACCTACATGTTATCATTATTTTCTTAACTTCACTTTGCACAGTTTCTATACCATCAGAGTCTAAATTAAGTAAAGATTCAGGAGTAAAGATTGATACTTGAGTTTTAGGAGATGAGGATTCTTTAGAAGATTTTGACTTTATTGGGGAGGATGCCATCAATACTAAATTCTCATAATCAATTTCATCCTCTGAGCTTGAATCTGCCCAATCCTTTCCTGTTGATAGAAGTGCTTTCCCTTTTCCTTGACTTTTTAACTTTCTGCATTCACT
Source organism: Oenanthe sinensis (assembly GCA_028671895.1). Classification (NCBI taxonomy): domain Eukaryota; kingdom Viridiplantae; phylum Streptophyta; class Magnoliopsida; order Apiales; family Apiaceae; genus Oenanthe; species Oenanthe sinensis. The sequence goes on along the minus strand of CM053801.1, from coordinate 36,425,137 downwards.
AGCAAAGTGCCCCATTTTCCACAGTTGAAACATTTGACCTTTGCTTTGTCAAGTTTGATTATAGTGCTCTTGCTCTTCTCAACTTTCTCATCTTCCTTCTTGAATGATGGCCTCTTGCTAAATTTACCAGTTCTTTTGTTAAATTTCATTCTCTTGAATTTTTTTGCAAACATAGCCATCATTTGACTTAGATCAATCTCTTCATCAGAATCAGAGTCTGTGTCAGTAGACTCTGACTCCTCAACAGCTTTACCCTTCTTCCTTGAATCCTTGATTCTAGCTTCTTTGGATTGTTCTAGTTGTTCTTTATCAGACTCCATTGAGAGTGCCACATATTTTATCTTCACAGATTTCTTATTCTTCCTCTATTGCATCTCTAAATCATATGTCTTGAGTCTTCCATACAATTCTTCTAGAGTTGTGTCATCCAAACCTCTAGCTTCCCTTATGGTTGTAGTCTTATTGTCCCACTCTTCAGGAAGTGCTCTCAGAAACTTGGTGTTTGTATCTTCAGAATCATAAACCTTACCAAGCATAGCCATCTCATTCAAGAGTTTTGTAAACCTATCATACATCTCAGTGATAGATTCTCCATATTTTGCTTCAAAATACTCATACTCTTGAATTAGCAAAGACCTAGCATTCTTTTTGACATCTTTAGTCCCATGACAGTGCACTTCAAGTTTTGTCCACATCTCTTTAGCAGTGGTGCATGATATAACACAGTTTGTAAGAACAGAATCCAAACTGTTAAAGAGAATATTTTTGACTTTTGCCTCCTTAAGGACATTCTCCTTGTCCTCTCTTGTCCATTCAGCCTTTGGTCCTTCAATGAAGTGTTCTTCAGTTTCTTTACCTTCTTCATTGATTTAAGGCACAAGCTTTAAGGGCACATAGGGTCCTTCATGAATCCTGTCAAGATAGTCAGGGTCTGTAGCCTCCAGATGGTGCAACATCTTGACCTTCCAGTGAGTGTACTCATTCCTCTTAAGCATAGGAATCTTAGAATTGCCATATTTGTTTCCAGACATCTTTGATCGATTTTAAACTTTAGGCTCTGATACCAATTGTTTTCCCAGTTACAAAAGTAGAAGGGGGGGTTGAATACTTGTGTTCCTTTTTCTGCCTGATTAAAACCAACTTAATATATGAATTAAGAACAAAGATCAAACACAAAGATATGAATAAACACTGTTTGTATTATTGATGATTAAATACAAAATCTCTCCTAGGATGTACACAAACCCTAGCAGTTTCTTCTGTGTTATCACAATAACTCTCTCTATCTCTATGCTCTCATAAAATATCACTCAGACAATTTTGCTTCTCGACTTCAACTACTTTACAATTAGGTTACATAGAGTTTATATAGAGAGCTACCTATCAACTAATAATAAAAAGTAAAATTACAATCGGAATTATAGGAATAGAATCCTTAATTATTAGTTGACAGCTTCCTTCTGAAATCTTCTTTCCTTTCCATAGCGTATCTGCAATATATTTGTTTTGATCTTCAAAGACTTTCCATTCCTGAAGATCTTTCCAAATATAACTTCAACTGTATAGTTTATAGACTCTGATGATCTATAAACTCTGATAGCAAACATTCTGACAGCAACTTTCATGACAGTAACTTCTATGACAGTAACTTATCTGACAGTAACATTCTTGACAGTAGCTTGCATGACAGTAGCTTGCATGACTGTAACTTGCATGACAGTAACTTTGCAGACTATCGATCGATATATATCTGTTGAAAACCTCTCGATTGATATTTATCCGTTGATGACCTCTCGATTGATATTTATCCGTTGATGACCTCTCGATTGATATTATCCGTTGATGACTTCTCGATTGGTCTTTATCCGTCGATGGTGTTTTCCCAGTTGTATAAGTAGAAGGGGGGGTTGAATACTTGTGTGTCTTTTCTGCCTGATTTAAAATCAAATTAAGAACAAAACTCAAATACAAAGATATGAATAAGTATTGTTTGTATTATTGATTTGTAAATACAAAACTCTCCTAGGGTGTACACAAACCCTAGCAGCTTCTCTGTGTTTATCACAGCAACTCTCTCTATCTCTATGCTCTCACAAAATATCACTCAGACAATTATGCTTCGACTTCCACACTTTTACAATTAGGTTACATAGAGTTTATATAGAGAGCTTCCTATCAACTAATAACAAAAAGATAAATTACAATAGGAATATAATTCCTAATTATTAGTTGACAGTTTCCTTCTAAAATTCTCTTTCTTTCCCATAGCATATCTGCAATATATTTATCTTGATCTTCGAAAACTTTCCATTCCTGTAATCTTCTTCCAAATTTAACTTTAAATGTATAGACTCTGAAACCTTCAGACTCTGATGATCTTCAGACTCTGATCACATGTCGACTCTGATAGATCATAGACTCTGATAGTCTATAGACTCTGATCACCTTCCAGACTCTGATCTTCATGCAGACTCTGGTTTCACTTTCTACAGAAATTCTTCTAAGTACAAGTAACATGAATGTTGACCATCTAGACTCTGATTATACATTTCAGAGACTAGAAAGACTTATTACAGATAAACTAAACTAGACCCTGTTCTAGTATTTTGTACATCATCAAATGAATATATTCCTAACAATCTCCCCTTATTTATGCTTTATGAAATGTAAGCATAAATCAAGGTTTGATGATGTTAAAACTAAAGAATAAAACTAATAATCTAGAACAGTATAAAAGAATTAAAAAGGAAAAAGAATTACTTCTCATTTAATCTTCTCAAAGGCTGGATTGTTTTTCAAAAATGAATTCAGCACATTTTCCTCCACAATTGCCAGAGCCTCACCAACAAATTTCTTCAATTTCTTCATTTCTTCACTTGAGCATTTGATTTGACAGTAAGCTGCTCTCAGATCATTTGCACTGCTTTCTTGATCTTTTAAGTCCTTCAACATCATAACACTAATTTTCCCACTCATAGGCTGAAACCCAAAGTAATGACCCACACCCTCTTGAAATTTGACCTGTTTTTCCTCCAATGGCATGACTTGATCATTTCCTTCAGTATCAACATATTTTAAAGAAAATTTGCCCATTTGTCGATTTGCCTGTCTGTGCAAAGTCAGCTTCCTGTCAATCTCCTGGAACCATTTGTGAGTGATAGCCTCTTTGCTTTTGTTTACTTCAAAAGCAATTTGCAGTAGGAATCTAATATACTGTAGTTCCTCAGCCTGTTTGAAAAAGATAAAATTTGATTGACTAATCCATCTTACACTTCCACCTTCTAAGAAGTAAACCAGCATCTCATTCTTCACCTTTTCTGTACCTCCCTGGCCTCCTTGTATCTTTGTTTCAAAAACATTATAAACAATTTGAGCAGACACCACTTTGTTTAAGTGCTTCTATGTGATCTTCTCAAAATGCCTATCTGTCAAGGATTGAGGATCTCTGGTTAAGGTAGATGTTCTGTCAATATTTGATTCTTCAAATCCTCCAAGTCCAACCTTCTTTTTAGCTCTTAGTTGCAGATTTGATTGACTGCATTTCCAGTAAGAAGGTTCTTAAGTTTCATCAGAGTCTGATTTCTCCCTTTGCTTATCAGAGTCTGACTTAGACCTTGATTTCCCATGTCCAGTCCCTGACTGGTGTGTTTGAGTTCTTGCTACTCCAGATTGCTTTTGTTGCACACCATCAGGACCCTTAGGACCATGAGAACTATCTCTATCATCACCATCTCTCCTCCTTTTAACTCCCCTTGATCTATCCTTGCATCCCTCATCCTTATTTCTCCTGGAGGATTCACCTTGCTTCTCCTTCTCCCCCTTTTTGACATCATCATTACTGGTGACAGCCAAAAGAATCTGCTCAAGAACAGTTGAGATATTTTCCTGGGCTGTAATAACTGAATCAACCTTGGTGGTCAAAGCAGAGACTGTAGTTTTGAGAGAGGCTTGAGTTGTAGTGATAGCAGCCAGAGCATCTTTGAAGGAAACCTCTTTGGATAATTGGAGGGAGTGAATTCTGTCAAATCTAGTATTGAGCAGAGAAGTTGTATTATCAACACCAGTGAGTTTGGTTTGAATATGGGAAATATCTTTGACCACACCAGCCAATTGTTCAGCAACAGTCTCTGTCTCAGCCTTGATTTCTCTATCCAGTGTCTGATCTTCTTCACTAGGATAGTGACCATGCTCCTGTTGAAAGGACTTTTTCTGAAAAGCTGGAAGCCTCTCAGATTGATGAATTTCCATAATACAAGCAAAAGACTCTTTATCAGTTATGCCTTTTTGTTGTGCAAACTCCGAAGACTGAGGAAACACCTGATCAAAATAGATAAAAGAAGGAGTAACGTGATCATCATCTTCAGAAGTGCACTCCTCAGCAACAAGCTCTAGCTTTGTGATTGTAGGGGTAGACTCTGGTGGTGGTGTAGACTCTGAAACTGCAAATGGGACTATAGACCCTGACTCCTCCTGAGAGTGATTAGAGATTGTAGACTCTAGAAGTATAGCCCTAATAGGCATGATTAAGAGTGGTTCTTCTGACTTCAAATTTGCAGCCTCAGTTATATTGACAGTATTATCCACCAAAGCCTCCATGACTCTATCTGCTCTTCTTGCTAGAGAATCCACCAGGTGAAGTTGTGGTCTCTGTGTAAATGACTTCTGAGCAGCAAGAGCCTCCTCCTTTTTGCCAATCTGCACAATCAAACAGAGTGAATTTTCATCCATTCCCTGCTCCAACTCATTGGACCAACTCTGTGGAAAATCTTGATCCCAATAAGTAAAGCTAGGTTCAGGATACCCTTATCTCTCATGCTCACAGTGGGGTTGGACACCCACTTTCTCAATCTCATTCAGGCTCTCTACAGCCTTTTCTACCTCTCCTTTTGCCTGGACCAGTGCCAGCCTCTCAGATATTTTTTCACTCAATGTGGAGGGTGCACTCAATAATCCTACAGAAGAGGAGTTGAGAGATAAGAGTTGTGCTTCATACCTGAACCACCTTGATGGAGGGGAAACCCTTCAAATGTCTGAAGGCTAGGGGTTTCCACCAAGGGGTGAGCAGCAACAGATTCTGAACCCTTACTAGCATCTTCTCTCTTTTCAGAGTCAATTGGCTCCAGTATTCCAGTCTCAGGGTCTAATCTAGACTCTGACTGCTTCAGTATGACTTCATTAGAAGCCAGAGTCTGAGTGTTGCCATCTTTGACTGTTTGTGCATGAGACTCCCCCTCAAGGTGGATAGACTCTGATAGAATAGATGTGGAAATTTCTTCATGAGCATCCATCAGAGTCTGTCCTCCCATATCACTAGGGTTCTCATCAGTTTTTTGGTGAGTTGTCAAGGAGGGCCTAACAGCATACTCCCCTGCCCCACTATCACCCAACCTCTGACTAGGTGGTTCTTGTGTGGGTGAGGCAGACTGAGCATCTTTATCACTAGTCACCACTGGTGCACTAGTCCCAACCTCCAACTGCCTTGCATTACCTGCCACCTCATGTGGTTCTTCTATAGTTAATGCATCCAAGTGACCATTTAGAAACATCCTGGCATAGATTGCATTGATTGCCTGGGCAAAAGTCAAGTGAAAGGAATCCTGCAGTTCCCTTGCAATCTTGTGAAAATGTGAGCCCTTGAGTTGATCCAATCTACTTTCATAGGTTGGATAGATGTATTTGTTGGCCACCTTTCCTACATTTTGGACAAGAAAATCAACCACCTTCCTGGAAAATGGCTGAATAGTGGAAATCCAATCAATAGATGTCCTGTAGGTAATCCCATGATCCCAAATTGCTTCATAGTCAAAAACTGGTTGCTCAATCTCAGTTTCTAACTCAGCAACAGACTCCGATTTTCTCCTTTTGTAGATGCTAAGCTTTTTAGGCTTCTTTGGGATTTGCTGTTCAGAGTCTGGCACACCTAGTGCTTTGAGAACTTCATTTGTTCTCCCTTCTATGAGCCCAGCTGCTTGTACTTGGAATGAAAAGTTGAATAGGTAGCTGTATAGATTTTTGACCACATCCTGTGCAGACATTTGTAACTCCTGTTCCATTCTCTTCCTTAGGGCTTCATAGGTTGAAAGAAAATCCAAGACTTGAGATTTAGTCTGATATTGCCTTGGATCTTCAACTGATTCCACCAAAGGATATAAGAATAGCAGTGCCTCATCACTTGGAGTAATGATCTCATCAATTAGACTTGAGGCTGCATCCAATGGCATTCCTTCCCAAAATGTTTCATGATCAGAGTCTAAAGGCAGTCTAGACTCTGACTCAACATTAGACTCTGGTTCAGGTGTTTTCTTGCTTTCAGAGTCTGGCTCTGCAGGAGCCTTGGGAGCATCTGTTTCCTGCAAAACAGGGTTAGTAATAATAAGAGGCTTGTGTGTGTGTGCAGAATAAGCCTTCCTTAACCTTTTGTACTTCTGATCAAAAGATTTTTCAGGAGATTCAATTTGAGAATCTTGAAGTGCATTCCTAGGTTTTTCAGAGTCTGTAGCCTTTTCAGAGACTACAGACTTGGCCTGAAGGTTAGAATCAAGTGTATCATGTCCTTCTTTTAGCAAAGAAAGACCTTCAACAACTTGTTTCTCTAGAGGGTTGAGCTCCTCATCACTGTGCTCATCTAAAAGCCTGGTTTGAACCAATTTTCTCCTCTTTACAACTGGTGCCTGTTGAAAGACACCAGAGGTTGGTTTCTTTTTGGATTTTGGTTTGGAAGATTGTATAATTGAAGGGGATTGGGTGACTTGGGTAGGTGCAGGGGGGACTCTCCAGTACTTGTTCCTGCACCATGTCACCATCAAAAAAAGAATCATTGTAGATAAAAGGTTTGTATGTTGAGAGTTTTACCTTCATTACCTATGGATAGTGCATGACAGGTAGACTCTTCTTTTTGTCATCAATTCTCTTGATGTCAGAGAATATCCTCCTTTGTTGTTTGTATGCCTGCACACAGCAATCATCTGCCAACTTGATTGACATGTCAGGAATGAAGTGGTTGAGGAGAATCATAAGAAATCTATGATAGTAGACTTTCTTCCTCCCCTCTTGCACATTATTTAATTTTGCTCCCATTTGAGTGAGCAACATATCACCAATGTTGATCACCTTGTCAAATAGGAGACTGTGACCAATTTGATAAGTAATTACAGTAATAACATCAAAACCACTACATTTACCAATAAAGCATTTAGCAATTTGATCAAAGAAAAATGACCATTCCTTTCTCAAATATGGCCTAGTTATCTTACTCATGTTATCTAAGCCAGCAGAATAACCTATTGCCTTAAACATGCTCTTAATGTCATCATCAGAAACAATATTATCAAATGAAGACTTAACAGACAATTTAAACACAGAATTAAGTATATCTGCAGTTACATCAAATGTAGTGGAGCCAAAGGTGAACATGATTTTACCTGGTTGATCCTGAGAAGGATCAACTACCTTTGCAGAGCTCCAGGCTTGTGAAACAGCATCCATATGAATCACTGGTGATGCCTTGAGTATATAACTGAGCTCACTCTGCTCCAACAAATCCATCATAGGATAGTAGTCAGCATCTATCCCTTTCTTGTTTCCAAGGGCTGCCACATGGTTAGTGGTCATGAACTCAAAGTCTCCAAAGGTGAATGCAATAGCTTTGGGTCCCCTCATAACAGTTGAGATAACAGCCATTGAAATCGTTGAGTTGAAAGTGATTGAAAAGCTTGAAGATATTAGCTAGGGTTCGCAAAGAGCTCTGTGAATATTTTTGCCTTAGAAAATAATTGCAATAAACAAATGAGTAAATTGTATGAAAAAATTCTATTTTGTTCAAGATGCATACAATACACATGAGTCTACAGCCTGTCTCCAGTCAAAAGATAATTGTTACCGCCTATTTCAAGTCATTTGAATAGTTTAAACGCAATCAGAGTCTGCAGGCGCGAATTCTAACCGATTCAGAGTCTAGGCGATATTTTTCTCAGAGTCTACAGACTCGTTAGAGGCTAGAAACTAGACTCTGTCAAGGTAAAGTACCAAACAAAAATTTTCAATTATAATTAATCACAGTGTGTTAAAACAGGGACTATAATTAAAATGCATACCTTGCTTCTTGTAATTATTGATCACTTACATATTTAACATACCTAATTCACCTACCAGTCTGAGAAAGGTAGATTCATCAAGTGGTTTTGTCAAAATGTCTGCAATCTGTCTGTCAGTTGGAACATAGTGAAGTGTCACAGTACCATTTTCAACATGTTCTCTAATGAAGTGATACCTGACATCAATGTGCTTTGTTCTGGAGTGTTGGACTGGATTCTCTGCAATTTTAATAGCACTGGTATTATCACAATACATAGGAATATTTGAGAATATTAGTCCATAATCAAGTAATTGATTTCTCATCCACAGAATTTGAGCACAACAACTTCCAGCTGTAATGTATTCAGCCTCAGCTGTTGAGGTGGATACTGTTTGTTGTTTCTTGCTAAACCAAGAAATTAATCTGTTGCCAAGAAACTGGCATTGTCCTGTTGTGCTTTTCCTGTCTACTCTGCATCCTGCATAGTCAGAATCTGAATAACCAATTAGTGAAAAATCTGACTCTCTAGGATACCAAAGTCCAAGAGTTTGTGCCCCCTTGAGATATCTAAAAATTCTTTTCACAGCTATTAAATGTGATTCTCTTGGGTCAGCTTGAAATCTAGCACACAGACAAGTTGCAAACATTATATCTGGTCTACTAGCAGTTAAATATAACAATGAGTCAATCATACCTCTGTATCTAGTGTTGTCAACTTTCTTACCCTTTGGGTCAGAGTCTAGCTTAGTGGCTGTTGACATGGGAGTTTTAGCAGTTGCAGAGTCTTGCATATCAAACTTCTTCAATAGTTCTCTCACATATTTTGTTTGATTGATGAAAATTTCATCATCATTCTGTTTGACTTGAAGCCCCAAAAAGAAGTTTAATTCTCCCATCATGCTCATTTCATAATTTGACTGCATTAATTGACTAAACTTTTCACAGAGTTTATCATTAGTAGATCCAAATATAATATCATCAACATAAATTTGGACAAGCAAAATATCACCTTTATATTTTCTAATAAAGAGTGTTTTGTCAATGGTACCTCTAGTGAATCCATTTTCAAGAAGAAATTTTGAAAGAGTTTCATACCATGCTCTAGGTGCTTGCTTCAATCCATATAGTGCCTTGTCTAACCTGTAAACATGATCAGGAAACTTTGGATCAACAAATCCTGGTGGTTGCTCCACATAGACTTTGTTAGGGATATATTCATTTGATGATGTACAAAATACTAGAACAGGGTCTAGATTAGTTTATCTGTAATAAGTCTTTCTAGTCTCTGAAATAAATAATCAGAGTCTAGATAGTCAACATTCATGTTACTTGTACTTAGAAGAATTTCTATAGAAAGTGAAACTAGAGTCTGCATGAAGATCAGAGTCTGGAAGGTGATCAGAGTCTAGAGACTATCAGAGTCTGTGATCTATCAGAGTCTACATGTGATCAGAGTCTGAAGATCATCAGAGTCTGAAGATTTCAGAGTCTATACAGTTGAGGATAAATTTGGAAGAAGATCACAGGAATGGAAAGTCTTCAAAGATCAGGATAAATATATTGCAGATATGCTGTGGGAAAGAAAGAGAATTCTAGAAGGAAACTGTCAACTAATAATTAGGAATTCTATTCCTATTGTAATTTATCTTTCTGTTATTAGTTGATAGGCAGCTCTCTATATAAACTCTATGTAACCTAATTGTAAAGGTGTGGAAGTCGAAACATAATCATCTGAGTGAAATTTTGTGAGAGCATAGAAATAGAGAGAGTTGCTGTGATAAACACAGAGAAGCTGCTAGGGTTTGTGTACACCCTAGGAGAGTTTTGTATTCACAAATCAATAATACAAAACAGTACTTATTCATATTTTTGTGTTTGAGTTTGTTCTTAATTTGATTTTAAATCGGGCAGAAAAGACATACAAGTATTCAACCCCCCCTTCTACTTATACGACTGGGAAAACAATTGGTATCAGAGCCTAACGTTTAAAATCGATCAAAGATGTCTGGAAACAAAGATGGCAATTCTAAGATTCCTATGCTTAAGAGAAACGAGTTCACCCACTGGAAGGTTAAGATGTTGCACCATCTGGAAGCAACAGACCCTGACTATCTTGACAGGATTAATGAAGGACCCTTTGTGCCCTTAAAAATTATGCCTCAAATCAATGAGGAAGGCAAAATAACTGAAGAACACCTCGTTGAGAAACCAAAGGCTGAATGGACAAAAGAGGACAAAGAAAATGTCCTTAAGGAGGCAAAAGTAAAGAACATTCTCTTTAACAGTTTAGATTCTGTTCTAACTAACTGTGTCATATCATGCAAGACTGCTAAGGAGATGTGGACAAAACTTGAGGTGCACTGTCAAGGGACTAAAGATGTCAAGAAGAATGCTAGGTCTTTGCTCATTCAAGAGTATGAGTACTTTGAAGCAAAATCTGGAGAATCTATCACTGAGATGTATGATAGGTTTACAAAACTCCTGAATGAGATGGCTATGCTTGGTAAGGTTTATGATTCTGAAGATACGAATACCAAGTTTCTGAGAGCACTTCCTGAAGAGTGGGACAATAAGACTACAGCCATAAGAGAAGCTAGAGATTTGGATGAACTAACTCTAGAAGAATTGTATGGCAGACTCAAGACATATGATTTGGAGATGCAACAGAGGAAGAATAAGAAGTCTGTGAAGACAAAATCTGTGGCACTCTTACTGGAGTCTGAGAAAGAACAACAGGAACAACCCACAGAAGCTAGAATCAAGGATTCAAGGAAGAAGGGTAAAGCTGTTGTGGAGTCAGAGTCTACTGACACAGACTCTGATTCTGATGAAGAGATTGACCTAAGTCAAATGATGGCTATGTTTGCAAAAAATTTCAAAAGAATGAAATTTAACAAAAGAACTGGAAAATTTAGCAAGAGGCCATCATTCAAGAAGGAAGATGAGAAGGTTGAGACGAGCAAGAGTACAATAATCAAACTTGACAAAGCAAAGGTCAAATGTTTCAACTGTGGAATATTGGGCCACTTTGCTAGTGAATGCAGAAAGTCAAAAAGTCAAGGAAAAGGAAAAGCACTTCTATCAACTGGAAAGGATTGGGCAGATTCAAGCTCAGAGGATGAAATTGATTATGAAAATCTAGCACTGATGGCATCCTCCTCAAGAAAATCACAATCTCCCAAAGAACCCTCATCTCCTAAAACTCAGGTATCAATCTTTACTCCTGAATCCTTAATTAATTTAGACTCTGATGGCATAGAGATTGTGAAAAGTGAGGTTAATAAAATTATGACAACATGTAGGTCTCTCACTAGTGAAAGTGAAAGGTTGAGAGAAGAAAATTTAGCCTTAACTAAAAGGAATTGTCATGTAGAATCTGAGTTATTATTAATGGAAAAATACAAAAAGGATTCTGAGAAATATAGTCATAACTACACTGAAATTTTGAAAACCTATGACTATGTTAGGAAAGAACTAGAAGAAGAAAGGCTTAAGTTTAAAGTTTGGACAGACTCTGGTAGAAAAGTTCAAGAAATTCTCAATAATCAAAATGTGTGTCAAACTGCTGGTCTAGGCTATGACAAGAGTCAAGACAAAAGACCTATTGTTGAGAATGATAACAGTGAAGAAGCTAGCCAAGTTAATAAGACTAAAGACAAAAGTACATTTGTTCCTGTTAAGTTTGTGACACCTAAAGAAAAATCTGAAACCACAAACTCATCTGTCATTAGTCCCCCTGTTGTTAACAAAAAGACAGATGAAACAGGAGCAAATAACTCTAAGAAAAATATTAATATAGGGTACTTGTCTAAGTCAAAATTAAAAGAAAGGCTAGAGAACTTATCAGAGTCTACCAAAACTAGGAGAAATAGGAATGGTAAGGAAGGAATTAATAAGGCAAACAATTACCAAAAGGATCCTAATGCTCCTAGAAAGAAGTGTTATAGATGTGGCAACCACAACCATTTGGCTATAGATTGTAAAGCAAAGATTGAGAAGAAATCAGAGTCTAGTCCTTCTCAGACTCTGAAAAGTCACTACATACCACAGAAACCTTGTTATCACTGTGGTAGCATATTTCATTCTATATATATGTGTAGGGACTATCATGATTTGTATTACAATTTTTATGAGCTAAAATCTTCTATTGATAAGAGTTGGTATGACACTGATAAGACTCCACCACAGTCTAGAGCAACAAAAGAGACAGGTAAGCCAAAGGTGAAAATTATTAAGCCTGTTTCTCCTAAAAATAGTAGAAAAGGATCCAAAACTGTTTGGGTCCTCAAAACATCTAACTAGTTGCTTTATGTATGCAGGGAGCTAGGGTAAAGAAAGTAACCCTAATCCTGGACAGTGGATGCTCAGGACATATGACTGGAAAGAAATCCCTGCTTACAGACTTTGAGGAAATGGCTGGCCCAGAAGTATCATTTGGAGATGGCAACAAAGGACAAACACTGGGATATGGCAAGATTGTACTTGGGAATGTCATCATTGAACAAGTAGCTCTAGTTGATGGCTTAAGGCATAATTTAATAAGCATAAGTCAACTTGGAGACAAAGGTTACCATACTGGCTTTGACAACAAAGAGTGTCTTGTGACTAACAAAGAAACAGGCATTGTGGTTTTCAAAGGACACAGACATGGTAACATTTATGAAGCCAGCTTGGAGGATTGCATAAACAATGAAGTCACATGTCTATACAGCAAGGCCTCAACTGAAGAAAGCTGGAAATGGCACAAGAAACTGTCACACATCAACTTCAAAACACTCAACAAGTTGGTTAAACAGAATCTTGTAAGAGGATTACCACAGGTTGATTTTGTACAAGATGGACTTTGTGAAGCATGTCAACTTGGAAAACAAAGGAAATCATCCTTCAAGAGCAAGACAATAAATACCATTTCTGAACCCTTTTATTTACTCCATCTTGATTTATTTGGTCCAGTAAATGTTATGTCAATTAACAAAAATAAATATACTCTTGTTATTGTAGATGATTTTACAAGATTCACATGGATTTTCTTTCTACATTCAAAGGATGAAGCTTCTCAACACATAATAGATCATATCACTTTTCTGGAAAGAAAATCAAAGAAAATAGTAAGAATTCTGAGGAGTGACAATGGTACTGAATTCAAGAATTCAATCATGGAGAACCACTGTGCATCAAAGGGAATTACTCAACAATTTTCTGCGCCAGGAACTCCTCAACAAAATGGAGTTGTGGAAAGAAAGAATAGAACACTCATAGAAGCTTCCAGAACAATGTTGGCAGAGTCTAAGCTGCCAGTATATTTTTGGGCTGAGGCAGTCAATACAGCATGTTTCACTCAAAACTGCACTCTAATAAACATGCATGGAAAGACTCCCTATGAAATGATAAAGGACAAGAAGCCAAGTGTAAAACACTTTCACATATTTGGATGCAAGTGTTATGTACTGAAAGTACATCCTGAAAATCTAAGCAAATTCGAAGCCAAGGCAGATGAATCAATCTTTCTTGGATATGCATCAAACACAAAAGCATTCAGAGTGTTTAATCTCAGAACCAAAATTGTTATGGAATCTATTCATGTTGCATTTGATGATAAAAAGTTTACAGAATTGCAGGATGAGTCAGAGTCTACAACACTGGAATTTGAAAATCTAAAAAGTTCTGAGATAAATGAAGAAGAAGAGGATGAAGACCCTAGAATAAATCCTGAACTAACACAGGAACCTGCACATTCTGAGGGGGAGCCAGAAAATTCAACTCCAAATAATTCAGAGTCTAACAGGTCAGGGTCTACCGAGACAGAGTCTATCTAGACAGAGTCTAGACAGACAGAGTCTAACTCATCAGGGTCTGGATCAAGCAACTCTAAAATCTTGTCAGAGTCAAGCAATTTAGGGGGAGCTTCTTCGTTTGAATTTCACTCAAATACAGAAGATGCAAATGACTTAGAGGGAGTTTCAAGTTCAAGAACCAATCTTCTACCTGCTAGAAAATGGACAAGGAATCACACTCCTGATTTAATAATTGGTGATCCTGAGAGTGGTGTACAAACAAGAACAACCACTCAAAATGAATGTCTTTATAGCTGTTTTCTCTCAAAGAATGAACCCAAGAAAATTGAGGAAGCCTTGCAAGACCCTGATTGGATTATTGCAATGCAAGAAGAATTGAATGAATTTGAGAGAAATAAAGTGTGGAAACTTGTACCAAGACCTAGAAATAGATCAGTGGTTGGTGCAAAATGGGTGTATAGAAATAAACTTGATGAGAATGGAACTGTAGTAAGAAATAAAGCAAGGCTAGTTGCAAAAGGATATTCACAGGAGGAAGGAATTGACTATGATGAAACTTTTGCACCAGTAGCAAGATTGGAAGCTATTAGAATGTTTCTAGCTTTGCAGCTCATTCAAAATTCAAGGTGTATCAGATGGATGTGAAAAGTGCTTTCTTAAATGGAAAATTGGAAGAAGAAGTCTATGTGGAGCAACCACCAGGATTTGTTGATCCAAAGTTTCCTGATCATGTTTACAGGTTAGACAAGGCACTATATGGATTAAAGCAAGCACCTAGAGCATGGTATGAAACTCTTTCAAAATTCCTTCTTGAAAATGGATTCACAAGAGGTACCATTGACAAAACTCTCTTTATTAGAAAATATAAAGGTGATATTTTGCTTGTCCAAATTTATGTTGATGATATTATATTTGGATCTACTAATGATAATCTCTGTGAAAAGTTTAGTCAACTAATGCAGTCAAATTATGAAATGAGCATGATGGGAGAATTAAACTTCTTTTTGGGGCTTCAAGTCAAACAGAATGATGATGGAATTTTCATCAATCAAACAAAGTATGTAAAAGAACTATTGAAAAAGTTTGATATGCAAGATGCTGCATCTGCTAAAACTCCCATGTCAACAGCTACTAAGCTAGACTCTGACCCAAAGGGTAAGAAAGTTGACAACACTAGTTACAGAGGTATGATTGGCTCATTGTTATATTTAACTGCTAGTAGACCAGATATAATGTTTGCAACTTGTCTGTGTGCTAGATTTCAAGCTGACCCTAGAGAATCACACTTAATAGCTGTGAAATGAATTTTTAGATATCTCAAGGGGGCACAAACTCTTGGACTTTGGTATCCTAGAGAGTCAGATTTTTTTCTAATTGGCTATTCAGACTCTGACTATGCAGGATGCAAAGTAGATAGGAAAAGCACAACAGGACAGTGCCAGTTTCTTGGCAACAGATTAATTTCTTGGTTTAGCAAGAAACAACAGACTGTATCAACCTCAACAGCTGAGGCTGAATACATTGCAGCTGGAAGTTGCTGTGCTCAAATCCTGTGGATGAGAAATCAATTACTTGATTATGGACTAACATTCTCAAATATTCCTATGTATTGTGATAATACTAGTGCTATTAAAATTGCAGAGAATCCAGTCCAACACTCCAGAACAAAGCACATTGATGTCAGGTATCACTTTATTAGAGAACATGTTGAAAATGGTACTGTGACACTTCACTATGTTCCAACTGACAGACAGATTGCAGACATTTTGACAAAACCACTTGATGAATCTACCTTTCTCAAACTGGTAGGTGAATTAGGTATGTTAAATATGTAAGTGATCAAAATTAAAGAAGCAAGGTATGTACTTTAATTATAGTCTCTGGCTTAACACACTATGATTAATTAAAAGTGCAAAATTTTGTTTGGTACTTTACCTTGACAGAGTCCAGTTCTTAGACTCTGACGAGTCTGTAGACTCTGAGAGCCTGTCGACTCGGAGAGTCTGTAGACTCTGAGAAAAATATCGCCTAGACTCTGAATCGGTCAATATTCGCGCCTGCAGACTCTGATTGCTTTTAAACGGTTCAATTGACTTGAAATAGGCGGTAACAGTTATCTTTTGACTGGAGATAGACTGTAGACTCGTGTGTATTGTATGCAATTCAAACAAAATAGAAAATTTTTCATACAATTTGCTCACTTGTTTATTGCAATTATTTTCTAAGGCAAAAATATTCACAGAGTTTTTTTGCGAACCCTAGTTAATTTCTTCAAGTTTTTCCATCACTTTCAACATCAACAACTTCAATGGCTGCCATTTCTACTGTTCTGAGGGGACCCAAGGCGATTGCTTTTACTTTTGGGGACTTTGATTTCATGACTACAAATCATGTTGCTGCTCTTGGAGATAAGAAAGGGGTAGACGCTGACTACTACCCTGTGATGGATTTCTTGGAACAATCCGAGCTACACTACATACTCAAGGCATCACCAGTCATTCACATGGATGCTGTATCACAAGCATGGAGCACTGCAAAGGTAGTTGATCCTTCTCAGGATCAACTAGGTAAAATAATGTTTACCTTTGGTTCGACTACATTTGATGTCACTGCAGATGTGCTTAATTCTGTGTTTAAACTGCCTGTTAAGTCTACTTTTGATGAAATTGTATCTGATGATGACATTAAAAGCATGTTTAAGGAAATAGGTTATTCTGCTAGCTTAGATAACATGAGCAAGATAACTAGGCCTTACTTAAGGAAAGAATGGTCATTTTTCTTCGATCAAATTGCTAAGTGTTTTACTAGTAAGTGTAGTGGATTTGATGCTATTACTGCTATTACTTATCAAATTGGTCATAGTCTCCTATTTGATAGAATAATCAATATTGGTGATATGTTGCTCACTCAAATGGGAGCAAAATTAAATAATGTGCATGAGGGGAGAAAGAAAGTCTACTATCATAGATTTCTTATGATTCTCCTCAATCACTTCATTCCTGACATGTCAACCAAGTTGGCAGATGATTGCTGTGTGCAGGCATACAAACAGCAAAGGAGGATATTCTCTGACATTAAGAGAATTGATGACAAAAAGAAGAGTCTACCTGCAATGACATATCCACAGGTAATGCAGGTAAAACTCTCATCCTACAAACCTTCTATCTACAATGCTTCATTTTTTGGTGGTGAAATGGTGCAGGAACAAGTAATGGAGAGTCCCCCTGCACCTACCCAAGTCACCCAATCCCCTTCAATTATACAATCTTCCAAACCAAAATCCAAAAAGAAACCAACCTCTGGTGTCTCTCAACAGGCACCAGTTGTAAAGAGAAGAAAATTGATTCAATCTAGGCTTATAGATGAGCACAGTGATGAGGAGCTCAATCCACTAGAGAAGCAAGTTGTTGAAGGACTTTCTTTGCTAAAGGAAGGTCATGATACACTTGATTCTAACCTTCAAGCCAAGTCTGTAGACTCTCAAAAGGCTACAGACTCTGAAAAACCTAGGGGAACACCTCAGGATTCTCACATTGAGTCTCCTGAGAAATCTTTTGCTAAGAAGTACAGAAGGTTAAGGAAGGCTTATTCTGCACACACACACAAGCCTGTTATTAGTACTAACCCTGTTTTGCAGGAAACAGATGCTCCCAAGGCTCCTGCAGAGCCAGACTCTGAAATCAAGAAAACACCTGAACCAGAGTCTAATGTTGAGTCA
Source organism: Oenanthe sinensis (assembly GCA_028671895.1). NCBI lineage: Eukaryota > Viridiplantae > Streptophyta > Magnoliopsida > Apiales > Apiaceae > Oenanthe > Oenanthe sinensis. The sequence goes on along the minus strand of CM053801.1, from coordinate 36,407,550 downwards.
GAGTCTAGACTGCCTTTAGACTCTGATCATGACACATTTTGGGAAGGAATGCCATTGGATGCAGCCTCATGCCTAATTGATGAGATCATTACTCCAAGTGATGAGGCACTGATATTCTTATATCCTTTGGTGGAATCAGTTGAAGATCCAGAGCAATATCAGACTAAATCTCAAGTCTTGGATTTTCTTTCAACCTATGAAGCCCTAAGGAAGAGAATGGAACAGGAGCTACAAATGTCTGCACAGGATGTGGTCAAAAATCTTTACAGCTACCTATTCAACTCTTCATTCCAAGAACAAGCAGCTGGGCTCATAGAAGGCAGAACAAATGCAGTTCTCAAAGCACTAGGTGTGCCAGACTCTGAACAGCAAATTACAAAGAAGCCTAAAAAGCTTAAGGTCCACAAAAGGAGAGCCTCAGAGTCTGTTGCTGAGTTGGAAACTGAGATTGAGCAACCAGTTTTTAACTATGAAGCAATTTGGGAAAATGGAGTTACCTACAGGACAGCCATTCAATGGATCTCTCAAATTCAGCCTCTGTCAAGACAGGTGGCTGACTATCTTGTCCATAATATAGGTACAATTGCCAACAAATACATCTATCCAACCTACCAAAGTAGACTGGATCAATTTAAGGGCACATATTTTCAAAGAGTAAGAAGGGAACTGCAGGACCTCTTCAATCTCACAGATGCCCAGGCAATCAATGCAATCCATCTCAGGGCCTTTCATCACAAGTTGGATGCATTTATTCTTGAAGAACAACAGGAGGTAGCAGGTGGTGCAAGGCAGTTGGAGGATGGGACTAGTGCACCAGTGGTGACTAGTGATAGAGATGCTCAGTCTGCCTCACCCACACAAGAACCACCTAGTCAGAGGTTGGGTGATAGTGGGGCAGGGGAGTATGCTGTTGAGCCCTCCTTGACAACTCACCAAAGAGCTGATGAGAACCCCAGTGATATGGGAGGACAGACTCTGATGGATGCTCATGAAGAAATTTCCCAATCTATTCTATCAGAGTCTATCCACCTTGAGGGGGAGTCTCATGCACAAACAGTCAAAGATGGTGACACTCAGACTCTGGCTTCTAATGAAGTCATGCTGAAGCAGTCAGAGTCTAGAGTAGACCCTGAGACTGGAATACTGGAGCCAACAGACTCTGAAAAGAGAGAAGATGCTAGTAAGGGTTCAGAATCTGTTGATGCTCACCCCTTGGTGGAAACCCCTAGCCTTCAGACATTTGAAGGGGTTCCCCTCCATCAAGGTGGTTCAGGTATTGAAGCACCATTTTTATCTCTCAACCCCTCTTCTGTAGGTTTATTGAGTGCACCCTCCAAATTGAGTGAAAAAATTTCTGAGAGGCTGGCATTGGACCAGGCATAAGGAGAGATAGAAAAGGCTGTAGAGAGCCTGAGTGAGATTGAGAAAGTGGGTGTCCAACCCCACTGTGAGCATGAGAGAATAGGGTATCCTGAACCTAGCTTTACTTATTGGGATCAAGATTTTCCAAAGAGTTGGTCCAATGAGTTGGAGCAGGGGATGGATGACAATTCACTATGTTTGATTGTGCAGATTGGCAAACAGTAGGAGGCTCTTGCTGCTCAGAAATCATTTACACAGAGAACCCAACTTCACCTGGTGGATTCTCTAGCAAGGAGAGCAGATAGAGTCATGGAGGCTTTGGTGGATAACCCTGTCATTTTCACTGAGGCTGCAACATTGAAGTCAGAAGAACCTCTTTTAATACTGCCTATAAGGGCTAGACTTCCAGAGTCTACAGTCTCTGATCACTCTCAGGAGGAGTCAGGATCTGTAGTCCCGTTTGCAGTTTCGGAGTCTACACCACCACCAGAGTCTACACCTCCTTTCACAAAGCCAGAGCCTGTTGCTGAGGAATGCAATTCTGCAGATGATGATCTTGTTACTCCTTCTTTTATCTATTTTGATCAGGTGTTTCCTCAGTCTTGGGAGTCTGCACAGCAAAGAGGCATCAATGATAAAGATTCTTTTGAGTGTATTTTGGCTATTCATCTTTCTGAGAGACATAAGGATGAGGGATGCAAGAATAAATCAAGGGGAGTTAAAAGGAGGAGAGATGGTGATGATGAAGATAGTTCTCATGGTTCTAAGGGTCCTGATGGTGTGCAACAAAAGCAATCTGGAGTATCGAAAACTCAAACACATCAGTCAGGGACTAGACATGGGAAATCAGAGTCTAAGTCAGACTCTGATAAGCAAAGAAAGAAGTCAGACTCTGATCAAACTCAAGAACCTTCATACTGGAAGTGCAGTCAATCAAATCTGCAACTTAGAGCTAAAAAGAAGATAGGTCTTGGAGGATTTGAAGAATCTGACATTGACAGAACATCTACTCTAACCAGGGATCCTCAATCCTTGACAGATAGGCAGTTTGAGAAGATCACTCAGAAGCACTTAAATAAAGTGGTGTCTGCTCAAATTGTGTATAATGTTTTTGAAACGAAGATACAAGGAGGTCAGGGAGGTACAGAAAAGGTGAAGAATGAGATGCTGGTTTACTTCTTAGAAGGTGGAAGTGTAAGATGGATTAGTCAGTCAAATTTTATCTTTTTTAAACAGGCTGAGGAACTACAGTATATTAGATTCCTACTTCAAATTGCTTATGAAGTTAACAAGAGCAAAGAAGCTGTCACACACAAATGGTTCAAGGAGATTGATAGGAAGCTGATTTTGCACAGACAGGCAAATCGACAAATGGGCAAATTTTCTTTAAAATATGTTGATACTGAGGGAAATGATCAAGTCATGCCATTAGAGGAAAAACAGATTAAATTTCAAGAAGGTGTGGGTCATTACTTTGGGTTTCAGCCTATGAGTGGGAAAGTTAGTGTTCTGATGTTGAAGGACTTAAAAGATCAAGAAAGCAGTGCAAATGATCTGAGAGCAGCTTACTGTCAAATTAAATGTTCAAATGAAGAAATGAAGAAATTAAAGAAGTTTGTTGGTGAAGCTCTTGCAATTGTGGAAGAAAATATGCTAAATTCATTTTTGAAGAACAATCCAGCCTTTGAGAAGATTAAATGAGAAGTAATTCTTTTTCTTTCTTTTTTAATTCTTTTATACTGTTCTAGATTATTAGTTTTATTCTTTAGTTTTGACATCATCAAACCTTGATTTATGCTTACATTTTATAAAGCATAAATAGGGGGAGATTGTTAGGGATATATTCATTTGATGATGTACAAAATACTAGAACAGGGTCTAGATTAGTTTATCTGTAATAAGTCTTTCTAGTCTCTGAAATAAATAATCAGAGTCTAGATAGTCAACATTCATGTTACTTGTACTTAGAAGAATTTCTATAGAAAGTGAAACCAGAGTCTGCATGAAGATCAGAGTCTGGAAGGTGATCAGAGTCTAGAGACTATCAGAGTCTGTGATCTATCAGAGTCTACATGTGATCAGAGTCTGAAGATCATCAGAGTCTGAAGATTTCAGAGTCTATACAGTTGAGGATAAATTTGGAAGAAGATCACAGGAATGGAAAGTCTTCAAAGATCAGGATAAATATATTGCAGATATGCTGTGGGAAAGAAAGAGAATTCTAGAAGGAAACTGTCAACTAATAATTAGGAATTCTATTCCTATTGTAATTTATCTTTCTGTTATTAGTTGATAGGCAGCTCTCTATATAAACTCTATGTAACCTAATTGTAAAGGTGTGGAAGTCGAAACATAATCATCTGAGTGAAATTTTGTGAGAGCATAGAAATAGAGAGAGTTGCTGTGATAAACACAGAGAAGCTGCTAGGGTTTGTGTACACCCTAGGAGAGTTTTGTATTCACAAATCAATAATACAAAATAGTACTTATTCATATTTTTGTGTTTGAGTTTGTTCTTAATTTGATTTTAAATCGGGCAGAAAAGACATACAAGTATTCAACCCCCCCTTCTACTTGTACGACTGGGAAAACAGACTTCTTCTTCCAATTCTCCATTTAAGAAGGCACTTTTCACATCCATCTGATACACCTTGAATTTTGAATGAGCTGCAAAGGCAAGAAACATTCTGATAGCTTCCAATCTTGCTACTGGTGCAAAAGTTTCATCATAGTCAATTCCTTCCTCCTGTGAGTATCCTTTTGCAACTAGCCTTGCTTTATTTCTGACTACAGTTCCATTCTCATCAAGTTTGTTTCTGTACACCCATTTTGCACCAACAACTGATCTATTTCTAGGTTTTGGTACAAGCTTCCACACTTTATTTCTCTCAAATTCATTCAATTCTTCTTGCATTGTAATAATCCAATCAGGGTCTTGCAAGGCTTCCTCAATTTTCTTGGGTTCATTCTTTGAGAGAAAACAGCTATAAAGAAATTCATTTTGAGTGGCTGTTCGTGTTTGTACACCACTCTCAGGGTCACCAATTATTAAGTCAGGAGTGTGATCCCTTGTCCATTTTCTAGCTAGTGGAAGATTGGTTCTTGAACTTGAAGCTCCCCCTAAGTCATTTGCATCTTCTGTATTTGAGTGAAATTCAAATGAAAAGGCTCCCCCTAAATTTCTTGACTCTGACAAGGGTTCATAATTGCTTGATCCAGATCCTGATGAGTTAGACTCTGTCTGTCTAGACTCTGTCTGGGTAGACCCTGATCTGTTAGACTCTGAATTATTTGGAGTTGAATTTTCTGGCTCCCCCTTAGAGTGTGCAGGTTCCTGTGTTGGTTCAGGAGTTATTTGAGGTTCTTCATCCTCTTCTTCTTCATTTATCTCAGAACTTTTTAGATTTTCAAATTCTAGTGTAGTAGACTCTGACTCATCCTGCAATCATGTAAACTTTTTATCATCAAATGCAACATGAATAGATTCTATAACAATTTTGGTTCTGAGATTAAACACTCTGAATGCGTTTGTGTTTGATGCATATCCAAGAAAAATTGATTCATCTGCCTTGGCTTCAAATTTGCTTAGATTTTCAGGATGTACTTTCAGCACATAACACTTGCATCCAAATATGTGAAAGTGTTTCACACTTGGCTTCTTGTCCTTTATCATTTCATAGGGAGTCTTTCCATGCATGTTTATTAAAGTGCAGTTTTGAGTGAAACATGCTGTATTGACTGCCTCAGCCCAAAAATATACTGGTAGCTTAGACTCTGCCAACATTGTTCTGGCAGCTTCTATGAGTGTTCTATTCTTTCTCTCCACAACTCCATTTTGTTGAGGAGTTCCTGGTGCAGAAAATTGTTGAGAAATTCCCTTTGATGCACAGTAGTCCTCCATGATTGAAGTCTTGAATTCTGTACCATTGTCACTCCTTAGAACTCTTACTGTTTTCTTTGATTTTCTTTCCAGAAAAGTGATATGGTATATTATGTGTTGTGGAGCTTCATCCTTTGAATGTAGAAAGAAAACCCATGTGAATCTTGTAAAATCATCTACAATAACAAGAGTATATTTCTTTTTGTTAATTGATATCACATTTACTGGACCAAATAAATCAAGATGCAATAAATAAAAGGGTTCAGAAATGGTGTTAATTGTCTTGTTCTTGAAGGATGATTTTCTTTGCTTTCCAAGTTGACAAGCTTCACAGAGACCATCTTGCACAAAATCAACCCGTGGTAATCATTTCACAAGATTCTGTTTCACCAAATTATTGAGTGTTTTGAAGTTAACGTGTGAGAGTTTCTTGTACCATTTCCAGCTTTCTTCAGTTGAGGCCTTGCTATATAGACATGTGACTTCACTGTGTATGCAATCCTCCAAGATGGCTTAATAAATGTTACCATGTCTGTGTCCTTTGAAAACCAAAATGTCTGTTTCTTTGTGAGTCACAAGACACTCCTTGTTGTCACAAGACACTCCTTGTTTTCAAAGCCAGTATGGTAACCTTTATCTCCAAGTTGACTTATGCTTATTAAATTGTGTTTTAAGCCATCAACTAGAGCTACTTCTTCAATGATGACATTTCCAAGTACAATCTTGCCATATCCCAGTGTTTGTCCTTTGTTTCCATCTCCAAAGGATACTTCTGGGCCACCCAATGATAGGGTTACTTTCTTTACCCTGGTTCCCTGCATACATAAGACAATTAGTTAGATGTTTTGGGGACCCAAACAGTTTTGGATCCCTTCTTACTAACCTTAGGTGAAACAGGTTTAGCAATTTTTTCTTTGAATTTACCTGTTTCTTTTGTTGTCTTAGACTCTGGTGGAGTCTTAACAGTGTCATACCAACTCTTATCAATAGAAGATTTTAGCTCATAAAAATTGTAATATAAATCATGATAGTCCCTACACATATAAATAGAGTGAAATATGCTACCACAATGATAGCAAGGCTTCTGTGGAATGTAGTGACTTTTCAGAGTCTGGGAAGGACTAGGCTCTGATTTCTTCTCAATTTTTGTTTTACAGTCTAGAGCTAAATGGTTGTGGTTGCCACATCTATAACACTTCTTTCTAGGAGCATTAGGATCCTTTTGATAATTATTAGTCTTATTAACTTTGCTAGCTTCTTCATTGTTATCATTCTCAATAATAGGTATTTTGTCTTGACTCTTGTCATAGCCTAGACCAGCAGTTTGACACACATTTTAATTATTGAGAATTTCTTGAACTTTTCTTCCAGAGTCTGTCCAAACTTTAAACTTAAGCCTTTCTTCTTCTAGTTCTTTCTTAATAAAGTCATAAGCTTTCAAGACTTCAGTGTAGTTGTGCTTACACTTCTCAGAATCCTTTTTATATTGTTCCATTAATTCCAACTCAAACTCTAAGTGGTTATTCCTGTTTGTTAAGGTTAAATTTTCTCCTCTTAACCTTTCACTTTCATCAGTGAGAGACCTGCAGTTAATTATTAAATTCCTAATCTCACCTTGCACAATTTTAATACCATCAGAGTCTAAGTTATTTAAGGATTCAGGAGTGAAGATTGTTACCTTAGTCTTAGGAGATGAAGGTTCTTTGGGCGATTCTGATTTTCTTGAGGAGGAAGCCATCAATGCTAGATTTTCATAATCAATTTCATCCTCTGAGCTTGAATCTGCCCAATCCTTTCCTGTTGAGAGAAGTGTTTTTCCTTTTCCTTGACTTTTTGACTTTTTGCATTCACTGGCAAAGTGCCCCAATATTCCACAGTTGAAACATTTGACCTTTGCTTTGTCAAGCTTGATTATAGTACTCTTGCTCTTCTCAATCTTCTCATCTTCCTTCTTGAATGATGGCCTCTTGCTAAATTTTCCAGTTCTTTTGTTAAATTTCATTCTCTTGAAATTTTTAGCAAACATAGCCATCACTTGACTTAGATCAATCTCTTCATCAGAATCAGAGTCTGTGTCAGTAGACTCTGACTCTACAACAGCTTTACCCTTCTTTCTTGAATCCTTGATTCTTGCTTCTGTGGGTTGTTCCTGTTGTTCTTTCTCAGACTCCATCAAAAGTGCTACAGATTTTGTCTTCACAGACTTCTTATTCTTCCTCTGTTGCATCTCTAAATCATATGTCTTGAGTCTGCCATACAATTCTTCTAGATTTAGTTCATCCAAATCTCTAGCTTCCCTTATGGCTGTAGTCTTATTGTCCCACTCTTCAGGAAGTGCTCTCAGAAACTTGGTGTTTGTATCTTCAGAATCATAAACCTTACCAAGCATAGCCATCTCATTCAAGAGTTTTGTAAATCTATCATACATAGCAGTGATAGATTCTCCAGATTTTACTTCAAAATACTCATACTCTTGAATTAGCAAAGACCTGACATTCTTCTTGACATCTTTAGTCCCTTGACAGTGCACATCAAGTTTTGTCCACATAGGGTCCTTCAAATTTTCAATGAAGTGTTCTTCAGTTACTTTACCTTCTTCATTGATTTGAGGCACAAGCTTTAAGGGCACATAGGGTCCTTCATGAATTCTCTCAAGATAGTCAGGGTCTGTAGCTTCCAGATGGTGCAGCATCTTAACCTTCCAGTGGGTGAACTCGTTTCTCTTAAGCATAGGAATCTTAGAATTGCCATCTTTGTTTCCAGACATCTTTGATCGATTTTAAATGTTAGGCTCTGATACCAATTGTTTTCCCAGTTGCACAAGTAGAAGGGGGGGTTGAATACTTGTGTGTCTTTTTTGCCTGATTTAAAATCAAATTAAGAACAAAACTCAAACACAAAGATATGAATAAGTACTGTTTGTATTATTGATTTGTAAATACAAAACTCTCATAGGGTGTACACAAACCCTAGCAGCTTCTCTGTGTTTATCACAACAACTCTCTCTATCTCTATGCTCTCACAAAATATCACTCAGATTATTATGCTTCGACTTCCACACTTTTACAATTAGGTTACATAGAGTTTATATAGAGAGCTGCATATCAACTAATAACAGAAAGATAAATTACAATAGGAATATAATTCCTAATTATTAGTTGACAGTTTCCTTCTAGAATTCTCTTTCTTTCCCATATCATATCTGCAATATATTTATCTTGATCTTCGAAGACTTTCCATTCCTGTGATCTTCTTCCAAATTTAACTTTAACTGTATAGACTCTGAAATCTTCAGACTCTGATCACATGTAGACTCTGATAGATCATAGACTCTGATAGTCTATAGACTCTGATCACCTTCCAGACTCTGATCTTCATGCAGACTCTGGTTTCACTTTCTATAGAAATTCTTCTAAGTACAAGTAACATGAATGTTGACCATCTAGACTCTGATTATACATTTCAGAGACTAGAAAGACTTATTAGAAATAAACTAAACTAGACCATGTTCTAGTATTTTGTACATCATCAAATGATTATATTCCTAACAGATGGCTTATCGATTGGTCTTTATTAGTTGATGGCTTATCAATCGATGACTTATCCATTGATGGCTTATCCGTTGATTACTTATCCGTTGATGCACTGCTAAATCATGTTCTAGTATTTTGTACATCATCAAATGAATATATTCCTAACAAAGACACCTTATCAATTGATCAAGAAAGACAAAAAGCCAAAAGTGGGATTTCTTCATGTCTTTGGCTGCAAATGTTATGTTCTAAGGAATCAAGGTGAACACCTAGGAAAATTTGAGTCCAAAGATAATGAAGCTATATTTGTTGGGTATGCACTGTCAAGCATAGCCTATAGAGTCTATAATCTTAGACTACACATTGTTAATGAATCTGTACATGTAGTATTTGATGATAAAAATATTCAAGGCTTGTTTGATGAAGGAAATCATGACACACTGCAGTTTGAAAATGAATCTAATGGAACAAATGAAGAAAATGATGAAGAAATCATTCCAGTGAATTCACAAGTACTCAGAAACCCAATATTAGTTGATGTCACAACATCAATGGATAATTTATCAATTAACAGACATCCATCCACTGATAATGCATCAACTGATAATCCTTTAATGGATAATTAACACTCTATATCTAGGGTATCCATCTCAGGGGGAGGGTTTCAGAATCAATCTTCTAGGTCAAGTCAACATGAGTACAACAACAATGACAATGAAGCGTCTTCATCAAGAATGAAAAACTTGCCTCCACAAAGAAAATGGACAAAAATTCATCCATTTGAATTAATCATTGGAAATGCAGAAGATGGTGTCAAGACAAGAAGTGCTACTCAAAATGAGTGTCTGTATAGTAACTTCCTATCTAAAGAAGAACCTAAGAGAGTTGAAGATGCTCTCAAGGATCCTGATTGGGTATTAGCTATGCAAGAGGAAATCAATCAATTTGAAAGAAACAAAGTGTGGAAGCTGGTGCCCAAACCAAAAGTCAGATCAGTAATTGGTACAAAATGGGTATTCAGGAACAAGATGGATGAAACTGGTACTGTGACTAGAAACAAGGCAAGGCTTGTGGCAAAGGGCTACTCACAAGAAGAAGGAATTGATTTTGATGAGACTTTTGCACCAGTTGCAAGGCTGGAAGCAATCAGAATCTTTCTAGCTTATGCTGCACATGCTAATTTCAAGGTCTACCAGATGGATGTGAAAAGTGCATTCTTGAATGGAATCTTAGAAGAGGAAGTCTATGTGGAACAACCCCCTGGTTTTGAAGATCTAAATTTCCCTGACTTTTTCTACTATCTACTAAAAGCACTCTATGGCTTGAAACAAGCACCATGGGCCTGGTATGACACCTTATCTCAGTTTTTCATTGAGAATCACTTCACAAGAGGTACTGTTGAGAAAACTCTATTTTATAGAAATGTTAATGGCTCAATTATTCTTGTCCAAATCTATGTGGATGACATTATATTTGGCTCAACTAATGAGGATCTTTGCAAAAAGTTTGCCAAATTAATGCAAAGTAAATATGAAATGAGCATGATGGGAGAACTAACCTATTTTCTTGGTTTGCAAGTCAAACAAGTTAAAAATGGCATTTTTATAAATCAAATAAAATATATTTCTGATTTACTAAAGAAATTTGATTTAAATGAATGTCCATCTGCAAAAACTTCCATGGCCACTGCAACTAAACTTGAATTGAATACCAAGGAAGCTAAGGTAGACATCTCAAGTTATAGAGGCATGGTTGGCTCATTATTATATTTAACTGCAAGTAGGCCAGATATAATGTTTGCTACATGTTTGCGTGCTAGATTTCAGGCAGATCCTAGAGAGTCTCATTTGATTGCAATAAAAAGAATATTCAAATATCTCAAAGGAACACCAAATCTTGGAATTTGGTACTCTAGAGAATCTGGATTTGATCTAATTGGTTATTCAGATATAGACTATGCAGGTTGCAGAATTGACATGAAAAGTACAACATGCACCTGTCAATTTCTAGGAAACAAACTTGTGTCATGGTTTAGCAAAAAGCAACACTCAGTATCAACTTCAACTGCAAAAGATGAGTACATTGCTGCTGGAAGTTGTTGTGCACAAATATTATGGATGAGGAATCAATTATTTGACTATGGGTTCAACATGAACAAGATTCCTATCTTCTGTGATAATACAAGTGCCATTGCCATAACAGAAAATCCTGTACAACATTCCAGAACCAAACACATTGACATAAGGTATCATTTCATTAGGGAACATGTAATGAATGGTACAGTTGAATTACATTTTGTCCCTAGTGAACAACAACTTGCAGACATTTTTACCAAGCCATTGGATGAATCTACTTTTAATAGATTAGTCTGTGAGCTATGTATGCTTAATTTCACTTAGATTTTAGATGTTTGCCAAGTTATTTGTGTATGCAGCCATTGTTCACAATTATCTGTTGAAACGAAGTGATCAATTGATAACTATGTTTATCATCAATGGATATTCTACAACTATCGATGGATATATTTGATCAACTGATAAAATAAATACCTATCGATGGATATTTATCAATCGACATATAATTATCCTGGTAATTATTTATCGATCGATAAATTAATTATTTTGAATCAATGGATGTAATTACCCATCGATGTAATAGAATTTCTACAGTTACTTTTACATCCATTGATCAAATAATAGCCGTTGATTCTTTACTTTATTTGTCAACAGATACATATACTCAGTTTTATATATCAATCGATTGTCATTCAAAGTAATTTGTTTTAATTCTTTTTATCTTTCAACGGTTATATTCTTAATTAAACTGACTACTCAAGTCATTTTAATCTCAAAAATATAAATAGTAGGTTCATTTACTATTTTCACTTTACCTGTTATTTTTGCTTAAACACTATTTGCTTTTTCTCTCTAAGAATCCTAAGGCGATTTTTCATTTTTTTCCTGTAAGTTTCTTTCTTCAATTTCTTCAAGAACAGTAATGGCACCACAAAAGAAAATCCAATCCACAACAGGCTACATCTATGAGCAGAACAACTTCATTGCTTGCATGACAGTGGAGGACGCACCTACTGATTTTCATCCTTTAATGAAGTTTCTAAGCCAGTGTAAACTCTCCAAGGCACTAAGTGAAGCACCAACAATTGTTTGTGAATTGGTGGAAGAGTTCTGGAAGTCTGCAGAAGTGTCAAGAGATGGGAAGGTAATTTCTTACACTTGCAGAGGTAAACCCTATACTCTTACTAGCATTACTATTTCTGAATGCTTAGATTTTCCTGCTAATAATATTGATGCCATGCCTAAAGATGAAGATATTAGGAATATGCTAGTCTCTGTAAATTATGCTGAAAATGAATGTAATTTAGGAGAAGTAGTTAGAAAGAACCTAAGAAAAGAATGGAGCTATTTCTTTGATGCCATCATCAAGGTATTTTCTGAAAAGATAAGAAACTTTGATGCTATTACAACTAGTATGCAACAAGTTGCTTATAGTATCCTATTTGATAAATACTTTGATCTTGGCACATTGCTCTTAAATGAATTGATTGCCAAGTTAGGAAGCACAGAGTCTAGGAAAAACAACATTTATTTTGCTAGATTTATTATGTTGTTTCTTAACTATTCTGTGGAAGATTATGAGATCACATAGGCCATGAAGACAATGGAAGCATGGACTCAAAACAAAAGAGTCTTCAAGGACCTGGTGAGAATCAACTTACATTCTAAGTTGTGCCTCACCTATCCCCCTTTTGTACAGGTATTCCTCAAGGCGGTAGTTGAGGGTGAGGCAAACCACTGAGGGGAGTGTGAAGGCGGTAGTTTAGGGTGAGGCAACTGGCCAACATCAAGGAAGCCAGAAGAATAAGGTTGGAGAGGGTGAGATTGTCCAGCCAGCCTCCAGTCCAATCTCTCAAAAGATTGAGACTGTGATAAAGGAATTAAACACATCCCTAACTGCACCTTCTCAACAAGGTGTAGTTATTGAAAAAAGGTCTCAACCAGGACCATCTATTGGGGATAAGGGACACAAAGTTTTTCAAGCCTTCAAAAGGAGAAATAAGGGGAATGTAGATGCACAAGGGGCACACACACCTGCATAGCCAAATGAAAATTTGGTGGAGCCTTCAGCTTCTTCTGTTGATGTGTCTCAAGTAAATGCTGAGACACAGCCCCACTCTTTATCTATTCCTTCTCCTCAATCTCCTTCTAGATCTCTTTCTTCAGAAACCTTGATGATTGATAACATCATTGTTTCAAATTCACCTTCTTTACAACTCAGGGTAGAGCCAACACTCTCACTTGACTCATCATAAAAGTTTAACACCTTGGTTGAGCAGGATAATATTCACCATTCTTCTAAGTCGATGGATATTTCTACATCAATTGATAATATCCAACATCTATCGACTTCCACTCATCCATCGATGGATATCCTTACATCCATCGATGAGCTAATTTTGACAGATATTCATCAATCGATGGATATTCCTTATCTATCGATCACCATTTCACATCCATCGATTACTGCTTCAACTGATATTCCATTTCTTGATTCTACAGTTGAAGTTGCCCATACTCTATTAGGTTTGAGTGGAGTGGGTGAGGTGAGTGAGAGGCAGGATTTGCATATCCTGGCAAAAGGTGAGTGTGTGATTGAGAGGCCCTCAACTTCTTCTGAGGTGGCAAAAGGAGAGGGTGTGAGGTTTGAGAGTTCCACCTTAGTAGGTGATGAAATATGTGAGCAAAGTAAGGAAGATGTGAGTTTCCAAGATGAGATCCTGATGAAAGAAAAAAGAGAATAGAATGAGAGAGAAAAGAATAGAGAGAAATCCCTGTTACCTATCCATGAAGTTTCATCTTCTAAAACTGAGGCTATTGCAGTAGAACTCACCCAGGAGTTGGGGTTGGAGTTAGGGGGAGATGGAGAGATTGGAGTTCTTGCAGGAGTTGTAGATGCCCTCATAATGGAGGATGATGAAATTGATGTTGATCTCAATGTTGACACCTTTCACCATGAAGACCCTCATTACCAACACTTAGCAACAGTTACAAATCAAGAAGCTGAGCAGATTTTGGGATTGGTGCAGACTGAGGAGGAGTTCAGGAGTGGGAAAGAGGCTTTATCAAGGATGCTTGATGATGTCTCTCACATGAATCCTGAAGACTTTGCATCTGAGGGTGATGATGACACATTGGAGCCCATTATGAGAGATGATGAAGCCACTCTAGCTGACACTGAGAGAGAAATAATGACTCAATACAGAAGGTCCATGGCTGAAGTGAACATTGAGGACCCTGTTCAAAGGAGGATATTGAACTTTTACAGAGACAATCCCAAGGTTCAAAAGCTTCATGTCACTAGTACCAGGAATGAATTAAGACAAGTCAAATATGCCATTGAGAGTGCAAGGATTCACTTTGATTCAACAATGGACTCCAGACTCAGTCTCACTCTCCTGAGCAGAATCAAGCAAAGACTTGACACATAATTTACAGCTAAGGATAAAGTTGTGGAGTTAGAAAAGAGGGTTACTGCCATGGAACTTAACATGCAACAGATTCTAGCCAATCAGGTTACTCAAGTCAAGCTTCTTAGCAGACTCTTGGACACACCTTCTTCTTCTCAACTCTTGTCCAATGTGGTTGATAACAAAAAGGGGGAGAAGGAAAATGTTGAAGTAAAAAGGGAGGTGGAAAATCAAATCCAAGCTTCTGAGGCTGTCATATGTAAGCAAGACCCACTGGCTAAGAAAAGAGAAATGGCCAAGCAAATTATTCAAAGATTTGAAGCATTGGAAATGAGGACCAAGGCTATCAATGAGGAAAAGGCAATTTAGATCACAACAATCACTTCATTGCCAGCAAAATCAATTATTGAATCTCATGAGGCTAGAGGAATAAGGATGGATGAAGGAGGAAGCTCACAGCCAGGAGATAAGAAAGGAAAAGGTATACTAATTGAAGATGAAAAGAAGAAGAAAAAGGCTATCTCAGGAGGTGGTGAGAAACTATTGCATAATGCAATAGTGGTTGGTGTCAAGGATAGAATGAAGCAAGAGCAGGAATGAGAGAAACTGGCCATAATTCTTCAAAAGCAATTTGATGAAGAACATGATAAGATTATTGAAGATGGAAGGAAGGAGGCTGAGAAGAAAAGAACAAAGCAAAGAGCAAACAGATCCTCCAAGTCTGAAGGACTAAAGAGAAAATTGAATGTTGATGGAGGAGAAGTGGCTGAGGAAAAACAGTCTAAGGAAAACAATATTCAAAGAACTGACAGTGATCAACCAAGAGAAGTGGAACTGTTCAAATCAAAGGTAAGCAATTACATCCCAATTAGATCACAAGGATTAATTGCTACAAGAGGCAAAAGGAAAGGGGGTGTGGATCTTCTTTACCTTGAATATGAAGATGGTTCACATCTCACCTTTACTTTTACACAGGTGATGGAACAGGACTATGCAACTCTGAGAAAAATCTACACTCTTCTCAACAGGAATGACTACTTAACTCATGGAGTGGCCAAAGATATTTTACAAAGAATGACCATCATGAGAGAGACTCCACTTCAGGAAGAAAAAGAAGAAGTAATAAAAATCTAGAATCCTGAAAGAAGAAAAGTTCTCCATGAACCCTTCTACATGATGCGCTATATAGACAGGGATGGCAAAGAAAGATGCATTGACATTTGCAAGGAAATCAGGAAATTGCCAAATCTGGAATTGAATTACTTGGTTAGTCAATTGGATTATAGTGTTGAAGATGAGAAGATACTTAAGGGATCACTGTTCAGGCAAATGGAAGAAAATGAGAAGAAGGAGATGGCTGAGTCTGGCAGAAGGAAGAAAAGAAATTAGACAAGTCAAGTTCATCAGAGTTCTTCTCAGAAATCACATGATACTGGTACATCTAGTCTCATGTTTCTTTTATGTCAAGTTATGATTCTGAATGTATTGATAAATGTTTAGGTTTTTGTTATCATCAACTAGATTTATGATTATTATTAATACTCATAAATAGGGGGAGATTGTTAGGAATCATGTTGTATGATGATAACAAATTACTTAGAATTGTAAGTTTGATATTAATTTTGTAACTAATCAATGGATATGTGATCTATAAATATCCATTGACTAGGAAACTATTTATCAGTTGAAGTTTTTATTAATCAACTGATAAAATAGAGTGTAACAGTGATTTAGAATTCATTCCATTATCAATTGATTGTAATATGTCGATGGATGTGATGATTTAATCAACTGATGTTTATTGGCTTCGATTGATAGCTCATCAACGGATGTGAAGAATGGCTGACAAAGTGTAAATATTCCAAGTCAGAATTCTATCAAATGAAGTGATCAACGGATAAAGGAGTCAATGGATATGGGTGATTAATCGATTGATAAAAGGTCAACAAAAGTCAAATCAATGGATCTCTATCAACGGATAAAAGCATCAAGGTATTCAATGGATAAGGGAATCGATGGATACTAAAATATCCATTGATACATCAATTGATCAATGGATAACTTATCCATCGATGGATAAGCAAAGAATAATCAACTGATAAGCTTTACAGCAATTATCAGTTGATCAAGGTTTCCCAAATTAGGTAAAGATAAAAGGAATGAGAATTTTGCAGAAATTGAATCAATGGAAGACAGTCTTGTCAGGATTGTGAAGACTTTCAAAGAAACAAAGTCTTCAAGGAAATATCAGGACAAAGATTTTTCCAGGACAAGACAAATACAAAGAAGATTGTGAAAAGAAGCTACAATCTATTTTAGTGAATACATTGTAAAATGTAATTTTGTTTTACTTTGCATTGTATCTGTCGATAGAAAAATAGATGTAGAATGTGAACTGCTATATATAGTCTTAGCAGTTCATTGTAGCAAAGTGTGTGTTGTTTTTAGTTCTTATACTTTGTAAGCAGCTTGGTAATTTTACTAAGGTTTATTGAAAGCAAAAACACACTAGTGGAAAAACAATCCACTAGTAATTTTAAATATTTTGTTGTTCAATATTATAAATTAGTTTTGTTTTAAAAGTTTCTTATTTCCAAACACAAAAATCTAAGTACAAACTTGAATCCACAAGAATTAGACAATATATTTTAGTTTGTATTCAACCCCCCCTCTATAAACTAGTACTAAGGGAATAACAGAAATTTCTCCTGCTTCATTCATGAACCAATTTCATGTCAATCCTGTGTCAGAGCCTGCAAAGAAGAAGATGAGACTAGTTAAAGTCAAAATCTCAAAGTATATTTCTCTAGTTGATGCTGCAAACTCTGAACAACTAAACTCTAATGTTGTACATCCTGATGTTGCTGCCTTTGTAGAAGAGAGTTTAGTGTCCATGATGAAATCGTACATGAGTGAGGACATAAATCAAATCAAGACCTCTCCTCATGTTAATCCTTTTACCAGTCCTGTAATCACCTTGGAAGATGCTTCAAATGAGGTACCAAGTAAAGATAAAAGGGAACAGGGGCTGACAGTGAAATTGTTGATGAAAAATACTGGGATAAAAATGATGATGACAATCCTAATACGCAAAATGTTGATCTTGCTCCATCATCAGGCCCAGTAGTAGTCTCTGATTCCCCTACCAACTCACCACCTAAGAGGAAACTTGAATTATCTTATGCAAGGATGAGTGAACTAGCTGCTGAGGTTGCTAGAGACATGGCTGCTCAAAGAGCTCAGGATGCTGATGCCATGGAAGAAGGAAAGAATGATTCCCTAGTTTTCTCCAGGAAGAAGAAACAAAGAGTCTCGTTTGGCCCAGACACACAAGAACCTATCTCTCAAAGTGAGGTAGCAGTCTTTGAAGGGCCAAGCCCACAAGAACCTGTTGATCAAAGTTTGACAGAAGCCAATCTACCAGCAGATGAAGCCAACTTGGATCAGGGGTACAGCTCATAAGAACATTCAGCTCAAAGGGTTGAAGAAGCTGTTAAGGCCCCAGCCACACAAGAACCATCCAATCAAAGTTTGGATGCAGGCACACAAACTCTGACTACAGATCCTGTTGTTGCTGATGCTGAAGGCCAAACTCTGGCAGAGTCTAGCACACAAGAACCCTCACCTCAAAGTGGTGAAGCAGCTATTACACAGATTCTAGTCCTACAAGAACCAATAACCACCAATGTGATTACAGACCAAGACAAGGAACAATAGCTAAACTCTGAATCCACTTCTGCACATGTTGAGACACCAAACTCCGATGCTATTCATTTGGCAATCTCTGATGCAATCCTGGTGCAACCACTTTCTGTAAAGCCAATGGACACTCCATCAGCCTCTACATCTTTACAAGGTATAAACTCTAACTTTTCTTCAGAATTTACATACTCTGATAGCATAAGTTCATAATTTAGACTTGCATCTTTTACTGTTGGAATGACCATGGATAGTCCTGGAAGGGAACCCTCTATTCATGTGACCACAAACACCTCTTCTCAGCCACCTATTATTTCTGTAGGACATTGTGATTTGAGCCTTTCTTGTGAGACTGAGGTAAAATGTGTAAAAAATAAAAATGAAATAGAGAGGCAGATACTGGTTCTTGCAAAGGAGAGTTAGATATGAGAAAGAAGGTAGTTATTTCTAGTGAGTAAACTCTGACTATTGAAAGTCATGAGATGTTTGATCTGAGAAGTAATTAGATTATTTTAAAAGAAAAGAGTGTCTTAGGTTGTTCTATTCCTTGTGCAGGTGCTCAGAGTATACCAAAAACAAGCTCTGCTGTTCAACCTGTCCCTAAAGTTACAAACTCTGATGCACCTGGTAGTAGTGCTGTTGCAGATGCTCTTGATGCAGACTCTGATGATTCTCTTTCTCCTATCTTTGTTGATGAGGAGCCTACTAATCTCTCCATCTCTCATCTGGAAAGATACATCTCTAAAATATGGCCATTCAATGCCCATGATGCTCTTGACAGGTTACAAATGGAGTATCTGGACTATTGTGTTTTTGCTCAACTCAAGGATGAGATTGAACCTGCCCTTGATCAGGAAGGTGTTGTCAGACACATTACAAAGGGATCACCTACACCTGCAGATCTTGAAAAGCAGAAACTTTGGGATATAACTTGGAAATTTTCTCATGAAAAGGTGAACTGGGCTCATGCTCATGACCTTGTTCAAAAGGCAAACTCTGACATATCCTTTGATGAAATGAAGACCTTGTTAAAGGCTACAACTGTGTTTACTAAGGCTCTTCACAGTGAAATGAATTCTCTGCATGGGGATGTCATTAAGCAGGGTGCTTCAGTTCATACTGCTGTGGAACTGAACAAATAAGTTTTTGACAAGAAATTTATAACTCTTTCCAAATAGCATACTGCTTTAGAGTCTAAAGTGAAAACTCTGAGCAATGCTGTCTCTTCAATTCAAGACTCCTTGACTCTAATAATGGATCATCTCTCTATCCCTCATGATATCAGAAAGGGGGAGAAAGCTTCTAAACACAAATGCAAAGATGATCTTCCTTTAAAATCTCTTGATAAATCTGATGGTGATGGAAGTGGAAAGACTGATACAATTCAAGGGAGTCATAAGGAAGGTAAAATTATGAACACTCAAACTCTGACTCCTTCAGGATCTGGACAAGTACAAGAGAAACAGTAATCTCTGATTCATACAGATGTTGTAGCACAGTTAGGACAAATCAGGAAGGATGCAGGGTTAGCAAGAAAACTCCAAGAATGAGAGAAGCCAGAAAAAGTAGAAGAAAAGATAAAGGAGGATGCCGAACTTGCAAAGAAAATATTTGAAGAAGAATATCCTAATTTAGATCCAGTTGCTGCTGAACAAGAGGTGAAGAAAATGAATACTGGTACTGACAATGCTCAAGTCCAGTCATCCAAAGAACTAGAATATGTTCTTTATTTACTAAATAGAGAAGATGACACTACTGCAAAGTGGGTGAAATCTCTAGAAGGGGCAATAGTAGGTGCCAGAAAGAATGAAAAGCTGATGAAGTTAGACTCTGAGGAATACATACTTAGGTATATGCTAGAGGATGATACTGAGAAGGAAATGAGCAAGGGAGATGCTAAGATAAAAATGGTGTTGGATACTCCAATCTTGATGCTCAATCCTGATGGACAAAGAATCTGTAGTATTCCTTTAGATGAAAGTATGAAGAGAACATCAATCTATAACTTGAGAGCTGTAATTTTTCAAATTAATGATTCAAGTGATCAGATGAAGGAGTTGAAGGAAGAATTGATGGGATTGTTGAAGGCAGTTGAAAACAAACTACTTGATGATTTTCTAGCTGGAAACTTTTCCTATAAGAGAGTATAAGGCAAGGAAACTCAAATACTGATGCATTTGTCTATGAGGTTTCTGACATCATCATTGAAATTTATATTTTATTACACAAAGCATAAATTGGGGGATATTGTTAGATATGAAAAAATGATGCTGTCAGAGAATGTTAATCAGAGTCTACAAAAGCTGATCAGAGTCTAAGTGACACCATCAGAGTTTAGTCACCGACAGAGTTTACACTGGTCAGAGTTTGATAGTTGGTATTCGATAAATCAGGACTTGATTAGAGACAGAAATGGAAGTGTTTGTGTGAATGACAATTACCTTCTTGAAGCTATCTATTCCAAAGATAATGATGGAAATCGTATCTCTGTATTAATTAGTCATTATCTTCGCATTATTTAGATAGGTAGTTGTGTACTATATAAACTTAAGGATTAGGTTTATATTGTTGTATCGTTCAATAAATATTATTCTCATAACCTAACAGCTCTTAAGAACATTGATTTTCTTGAGAGAGTTTTGTATTAAGTTTGTCAAAGTTAATACAAACAGTATTTCATTTATATACTTGTGTTCTAGTTTCGATTGTTTGGTACTATTATATTCAACCCCCTTCTATAATAGTCTAATTATTAAGTAACAATGATGATCAATTTGAGGATTGTGCATGTGGAGCAACTAAAAAAATGAACACAACAGGAAAATCTAACAAAATTGTAAAATCATATGAAGTTGATGAAAAGGTCTTGGAGGAATCTATCATAGATGCCATTGATGGAAATATACTGAAGTTGTTGATTCAAAGAGATAATGAAGAAAGAGATGAAGCTAGAGTGATAATGAGTTTAGAGCAGATGACAGAAACTGCCAAAGATATTGTCAGGAGTGATAAGAGAGAAGATACTATTAAGAGTGATAAGGGTGAAGATGTTGTCAATAAGAACATCACAGAAACTTTGATAGATACTGTCAGGATTAATAAGGATGAGGATACTATCAAAGCAACCATTACAAAAACTTTTAAAGATACTATTAGGAGCAATTAGGAGGAAGTTACTATCAAGTAGAAGAGAAAACCTATAAGAAGAGCAAATGTTCTGTAAAAAGGCCCCATAATTCCTCCTCGAATCAAAAGTAATGCAAGGCATGTCAAGGGAAAGATTCACTGATGTGGCTTATTCAACTAGAAGGTATATCAGGATGTTATAGATGAAGATCTATTACAAATGAGGAGACTAACCAGAAATCTACTAGATTGAGGAGAACCTGACCAAGTCAATGAGTTTGCTCTGAAATTGTTTCAAAGTAGAACCATTGAAAGATTCCACATCAGATTCTATGATGGTCTTCCAAGAGATATATAAGCCTCATCCTGGAGATTTCTCAGTTGATGAAGAGGTAAAATCCATGATATGTACAGACCTTGATCCTAGCCATACTTAAAAGCTGAGTACTCTACCATTGAGTTAGGATGGTGTGCTATTCTTCAATGAAGAGGATGAAGTTAGTGAGTTCTGGAATTTGGAATCACTACAAACCAAAAATGAGGAATTGCTTTTGAAGTTAATTGATCAATTGACTAAAAATTCACAACATTATTGAAGGTAGAAAGAAGAAAGCTAAGGAGTAAAGAGAAAGGAAAACAAAGATCAATTCATGTCCTGTTGAATCGTATGAGAATTGAAATTGATAGTGAAGAGATGTATGTTGAAGATTTTCATCTAGGGAGTACTAAACTGCTTAAAAGAATCTACAGGAGAACTGCTGTCTCTGTAAATTAGAATGATGCATCTTGTGCAGTAGTAGCCAAAGTTATTATATATTCAAGAATTGATGAGGATGAAAAGCTGGATGAAGCAAGAGAAAGAAAGGATTTAGTAGAACATCTATAGAGCCAAAATTCAAGTATGATGAGTCAGGTGTTAACTATCAAAGTGTATCCAGAGGCAATGTTACAAGATCCTATTTTCTACAAGTTCCTTAGATCTTTCCTTCCAAGATGATAAAAAATATCTTGGATAATGTTTTTGGGCGTGCAAACTCCCCTCAAGACAATATCTCTGTGAAAGACCTTACCAGATTGTATGAAGCCACTCTGGAAGAAGATAGAAAGAAGAAAAGAAGCTCAAGCACAACCTGGAGGTCTGCTCAACTCAAGGACCATTTAGAATATTTGAGATTTCTGTGTTCTATACTTGTAAGTTTTCTTGTACAAATTTTCCCTCATGTATAAATACTTGTTGATTAATTAGTTGAGCTAGCATCTGTTTTTGAATTCATTTTTATTTTAAAGAAAAATAATTTGGGGGAGATTGTTAAGTTGTGGGCTAGCAACTTAATTAATCAATTGTAAATTTACTTAATCTGGAAAATATTAAGTGAAACATACTATCAGTCTAAGAACAATATGTTTCCATGTAACAGTCACTTAGATAGTAGGTTCTATGGCTCAATAGATGACATCATGAACCTTGAAAGATATTGTCTAGGATATATGTAATAAATGAAATAGGTTGTAGAAGGTCATCAATTTGTTCAGGCACAACATGTTTCAATCCTTAAAAGTACTCTGGAAACATGCTGTCTCAAATCTGAAGACAACACATTTAAGTGACAACATTGTTCATGAAACATGTGACAGCAAACTTCCTAGACAAAAAAATTGGCGCACATACATCAGTTTTTCAAATAGCAAGTTTAGCGGAAGTTGACAGCAAAAATGGCGTAGTTGTGATTGTGTCTTCGTCATAGTACCTTTCAATGACAACATCATTGGCGGAAGATAACTAACTTTCACTAGTATAGAAGTACAGGTTCATGCAGTACCTTTGAGAAGCTGACAATGTGTTTCTAGAATCATGATTGTACTGTTCATCACATGGGTATCCAGGAAGGGCTTTCAATCATGTCAAAGTATACTACTGTAACTTGAGAGAGGACGAGAAAAAATTTGAAGAACTCAAGGAGTTAAGATCTAATCAGAGCTATTCAAGGAGATCTCTTCAACCACAAAGAGAATATATCCAAGACCACTTTAGAAAAACAAATTTCTATTTCTGGTCGTATTATAGGATTACACGAAAAATAGTTTTGTAAGTGTGAAATTGTGTTTGATATAAACACTACTTCTCACAGTATTTTTAAAATAGAGCTTAGAACTAGAAATCATATTCTCTCAAGACTTGTAACAATAGCTTTCAAGACTGTTGAAATAAATAGGAGTTGGAATTCATTATTTTAGTTAGTTGTAGCAAATAAAATTAATAATATATTAATTTTGAGTTATTGCTTGAGATGTTTACTTTCATTATAATCTGTTCTTCTTACTTAAAGTGTTGTTAGTTTGAGTAAGACTGGTTTTGAAAAGATTATAGTGCTACATTTAACCCCCTTATGTAACTCATTTAGGACCTAACAATAATATAATCTAATTATAAAACATAACAATCCAATGCAAGCTAAAAAATGTGCTAAAACACAAAATTGATATACTTGGTTCTAAATATAGAAACAAGTATAGATGTAGATATAATTGTCACATGAGCATGCAATTGGAAATTGGAGGCAAATGAATATAAAACATCTATTTTAGCAAGTCCAATATTATATTTTTATTGTTGATCGGAAAGTTCATTAATTTTACATCTATTTGATTTTATTTGAAAACTATTCATTTGAGTATGGAATCTATTTTAACATCAAAATATATTTTCTGATTCCATATTATAGCAATAATTATATTTATTCTAACATCAATATTGAACTCGCTTTCGGTGATGAATTTGTGGGATGAATTTATATATTCTTATTAATTTAAAATGATTTAATAATCTCATGTAATTTTTCTCCAACAAATTCACAAAGTTCTAACATGGGCTTTAATACAAAAGAAAACACAGAAGCCCAGAAAACATAACTATCAAGACCGGTCCATATATTACCTCATAACAAAACAAACCCTAATTCACTTATCGTATATAATCTATCACCATTCAGTTCCACACACACACACACACAATTCACAGGAGCTTTAGAGTTCGCCTGCAGTTCACAAAATGGTATGATTACAAGTACAATACATACAATATATGTAAACATTATGTAGTCTTTGATCTAGACATGTTTGTATAATGTGTGAAATTGACAGGGTAAGGCAGGTAAAGGAACAGGAAGCTTTGGTAAGAGGAGGAACAAAACACACACACTGTGTGTACGATGTGGTCGTCGGAGCTTTCATCTCCAGAAGAGCCGCTGCTCTGCTTGCGCTTATCCTGCTGCTCGTATCCGCAAATGTACACACCTCTCTGACTCTCTTCGTATATATATTTGTTTGTTTAAGCACACATTTATTTATCTTCGCCGAGACTCGAACCCCGAACCAGACTATGCACTAGGGTACAGTAAATTAGGGGTTATTGTGTTTACTGAATTGAGTTGCGATTATTTTGGAAATAATGGAATTGAATGAATAAAATTTAAAGAAATAAGGGAGATAGGAGGAAATATTTGAATAAAAAATGAGTTGGTCCAAAATCTCGATGATGAGATTTTGGTTAAAAATGGATATACTTGAAAATGTAACTTTATTTTTTCAATTGGTGGTTTTGATCTCTGGTTTTGGTGGTTATCAATGGAATGTGGAAAGGAATGGAATTTTTGGACATTTACCCATAATCTAGTTCAAATCTCATTCCATTCCCGAGAATGGAATGAGATTTATACTCTTATTTTTGGTGCTTTGACAGAATTCTTTATATTTTTTATTCCATTTGACAGAAATATTTATAATTTTTATTCTGTCTTCTCATTCCTTTCGCTACAATTTAAACTAGGAGTCTAACTCGCAAATTTTGGAAGGAGTAATGTTATTCCCCAAATTCTTTCTTTCTCCATAAATGCTGTTCCTGTTTTTTCATTCCATACCCTCAAATCCACTCCCTCTAATAAGCGGACACGTATTAATTGTTCAGAACTTTAGAAGGAGAATACTTATATCTCTATTATAAACAAAGTCTTGCAAAGTATAACATTCCTGCCATCGTTTTAAAAAAATGATGTGATAAAAATAATTCTGGCTTTGCTGATTATCAATAGGCAACTGTGTGTTTTTTGGCAAGGCCCTGTTCTATTGTTAGGAATCTGTATACATAATAACTTGATGTCATATCTCAATTCTGTACAGTGTATAGTATATATCAAGTTATTTTCTTATCTTGTGATTATTCTACTAGTTAGATAGTTGAAAAATTAAGGAGGGTGTTTTTTTATTTTTTGAAAGGTGTGAAGACTTTCCAATTTGACGAGCAGAGGGTTGCTTTTTGCTTTACTGAGATAATATATAGCGGATAGTCGGATACTACGAATTCATTCACTGTATTTCTAATAATGTTACCTGAGATTTCTTTTTCAAGTATATGCTCTCATTTTATGCTACAAAACCAAGAATATATTTGCACAGGTTCTATCCTTTTGTGTGATTGTGGTGTGAAACTATATGAGATAGTGGTAGGTTGCAGGGTGAACAATATTTCCAATTCAAAAAATAGTAGAATAATGGTAGGAAGACATTCTCCTTAATTAATGGTAGAATAATTCAAATTGGAAAGTACTCTGTTATAGTGTGGATGGTTTGGATTTATGCAGCTGTAAATCTTAATTAAAATTAATAACGTCTCTTGGTTTTAAATTTGTAGATAACTGGAGTGAGAAGGCCATCCGAAGGAAGACGACTGGAACTGGTCGTATGAGGTACCTCCGCCATGTTCCTCGTAGATTCAAGTCCAACTTCAGAGAAGGTAAATCTCCCTCCGTCCCTTGGATATCTGTTTTTACCTCGCAGAAATTAATCTTGTTTCTTGTTTTTGTTAGGTACCCAAGCAACTCCACGAGGTAAGGGAGCTGCCCAGGCATCATAAGGTTTCAACCTTTGCAGAAGACAATTATAGCAGTTAGAACAAGCTCAGACATTTTGTCTTAGTTTTGAGAAACTAAATTCTATTATTGTATTTGGATGATAAAAATTATACTCTCGTGCTTGCTCACCTAAGAACCAGCCTGGTGTGTTTTTGAAAGCTTTTGCCGTTTATTGCAATTTAGTTTGATTCATGCACTTCGGAATAATAGTTACTTAAAACAGTTTTTGTTTGCCTCCAAGTTCAAAGAACAAAATTAGCGGGATATGTTTTTTTGGAAGATGAATGTTGTGGCAGGCTTGCTCAGTTTATTTAGTCACCGGATATTCAGATATATAATATATTTGCTTATTTATAAATCATATCTGCAAGAAAAGCTAGCACAAAATTTCCCTCCAATATTTTATAATACGTGTGTTCTTTTCTGGTTCTGTATTTCCAGCAGGCAGTCTTTTTTTTCCTGTAGTCCAATTGGAAGGCAGTGTTGTGTATTTGTTTATTGATGATAGAGCATTTCTCAGAAAATTGTCAAACCAGAACAGAACATCGAATATATTATTTTTTAATTTTCTCTCACATTTATGTAACTGACAATATTTATTAAAGTTTTATTTCAACAGTTAAGTAACGTTAAATTTTGTTTCAATAGTTAAGTAACTTTCAAGTTTGTCCCTGTGGTCCCTTTATATATTAATTTTATATTTATTTCAATATAAAATTTGGTAGACTAATATACAATTTATATGTTATGTATGACTTTTTGATAGACAACCTCTTGATAACCTCACAACTTCAATAGCTTGGCAATCAAGGATGTCATGCTACATAAGTTTGACAACCCATGTTGGAGATGTTCTTAGTCTGCAATCGAACTGTTAACATAATATCAACTATTTTAATTCAATGTCTATTTTAATATATATATATATATATATATAGTCCTACTTTAATTGAAAATAAATTAGAATAGAAAGTAAAAAGTAGGTCAAATAAGGATTCAACCTAATACACCCTCACATTAATCAAATACACTCTCACACACAAACCCACATAATTCTCTCCGTTTTTAATTTAATATTTCCCGCTAAATGGTGAATTTTTTTCCAAATCTAATTTCATCATATTCTTCTCCATCTCCCAACGATTAATTTACATACCATATGCGCTATATTTCAACGACTTTTATCTTTTCGATGATCTATTTATGTATTTATTTAACAAAAATGATGACTTTGGTAATTGTTATAAAATACAAATTAGTGACTGTTATAGTACAAAATAATTATTTATCTAATATAAATTAGTGATTACATTTCGATCTGGTAGTAGATGTTAATATTAATTTTAGGACTGTGATGACGTGTCACTGCCACGTCAGCAAATGATGATGTGGCAGTTGGTCCTAGTGCCACATCTTGCTGGCTAGGCAGTGGGTCCTACTATCACTTGTATTTATTTAACAAAACTAACGATTTTGATGATTCTTATAATACAAATTAGTAATTGTTATAGTACAAAATAGTGATTGCTATAATACCAATTAGTGATTTATCTAATATAAATTAGTGATTGCATTTCGATCTGGTAACAGATGGTAATATTAGTTTTAGGACTCTAATGACGTGACATTGGGCCTCACTGCTACGTGGTAGTGCCACATCAGCAGGTGGTGATGTGGCGGGGGGGGGGGGGGGGACTCATGATGACGTGGTATGGACTAAAATGTAAATTACGTAAACTAGAGGGCATAATGTAAGATTTAAAAATAGAATAAAAATTATGTAAATTTTTAAAACTACTTTCTACTTCCTAATATATATATATATATATATATATATATATATATATATATATATATATATATATACATACTTAGAGACCATCATCTACATCGTTCATTATATAATTAAAAAATTGTAATAGTTTCCAAATATATGTAAATAAATGTCAAACAACTAAAAAGGAAATTAATATTATAATTTAATAGTCTAATTTAATATAAATCATCAGATCAATTAGAAATCAACGGTTGATAAAAGTACATTAATTTTCTCCAAAATATTAGTTTTCTTTTGAGCATTCCCCTATATATATATATATATATATATATATATATATATATATATATATATATATATATATATATATATATATAGTAGGGATCTAGAGAAAACTTTTTAGATAGGAAACTTAGAGACCATCATCTACACCGTTCATTATAATAGTAGCATATATAATTAACAAAATGTAATAGTTTCCAAATATATGTAAATAAATGTCAAACAATTGAAAAGGAAACTAATATTCTAATTTAATATGAACCATCAGATCAATTAGAAATCAACGGTTGATAAAAGTACCTTAGTTTTCTCCAAAATATTGGTTTATATATATATATATATATATATAGAAGGGGGGTTGAACATAATAGTATCAAAACAATCGATTATGAACACAAGTATATAGAAGAAATACTATTTTGTATTAACTTTTGATAAACTGAATACAAAACTCTCTCTACAAAATCAATGTTCTTAAGAGCTGCTAGGTTATGAGAATAATATGACTTGAATGAATTACATACAATGTAAAACCTAATTTTGTGTTTATATAGTACACAGCTAAAAATCCAAATACAACACAGATAATAATAGGGATATCTTCTAGAAAGGTAATAGGATTGCATTAAAACACTTCCATCTTTATCTCAGATCAATCTCTGATTTATTTGTTTCCATCTTTATCAAACTCTAATGATCATAAACTCTGTAGGCTGATAATCTCTGATTGAGTAAACTGTCTCAGTAAACTCTGTCGACAACTTCTAAACTCTGATGACGTCAGCATAAACTCTATTCTTCAATAAACTCTATTTGTAGTATTCTATCACAACATCAATGTTCGTATTTCTAACAATCTCCCTCAATTTATGCTTTATTTAGTAAAACATAAATTCAACTTATGATGTCAGAAACTATATAGAAAAATGTACCAGAGTTTGAGTTCTTCACCTTGACTTAAATTCTCTTATATGAAAAATCTTCAGACAAAAACTGATCAAGTAATTTCCTTTCAGCAATCTTCAATAATTCAATCAGCTTATCCTTCACCCCTTTCATTTGATCACTAGAATCAACAACCTGGAAAATTGGAGCTCTCAAGTTGTAAATTGATGTTCTTTCCATTCTATCATCTAGAGGTATGCAACAAGCTTTCTGTCCATCAGGGTTTATTATTAGTGTAGGAATTCCCAATACCATATTTACCTTTTCATCCACTTTAACCATCTCTTACTATGTCCCATCTTCAAGCACATATCCTGGTTTGTACTCCTCAGAATTTACCATCAACAACCTTTCATTCTTCTTATTTTCCTCAATAAATCCTTTCAAAATTTTCATCCACTTAGCAGTAACTTCATTTTCATCATTCAACAGGTAGAGAACATACTCAAGTTCCTTTGATGACTTATGAATTAGATCTTCTTCAATTATCTTCATTATTCTTCCATTTTCAAGAAAATACAGCAGCTTCTCTTTTAGAACAACACCATCAAAGATATCTTTTACAATATGAACAACAATTAGCTTGTCCAATTGATTTTGTGATAACTCTTCCTCAGGCTTGTTCTTCAAAGAAAAAAGATATCTGAAAGTGTTTGCTTCAACTCTGTACACTTTAGCTTGAGAATCATCAATACCACCCTTATTTTTACCAAGTCTGACATTGAGAGTCAGAGTTTCAGATTTAGTCCCCAAAAGATCAGGGTTCTTCTTTCTGCACAGAGGTTGTTGTTGTTCTTCTTCATCTTCAAAACTTGTTCCTCCTAGTAGAAATGTTGTACCGAGCATAGTGAGAGGAGTTTTAGGTTTTGTTGGAGCTTTCTTTTGAATTATTGGAGGTGGCTTTGTTGAAATTGGTTTGGTTACAGGTGGATTTTCTTGAATGGGCATCTTCTTCTGAACTAGAGTCTTTTTCACATATTTTCTCTTCTTTGACTGGACTTGAGCATTGTCAGTACCAGTTTTCTTGACTTCTTCTTCAATAGCAAATAGATCCATTCATGGATTTTCTTCTTCAAATAATTTCATTGCCAATTATGTATCCTTCTTATCTCTTTCTTCAATCTTCTTAGACTTTTCTTCTTCTTCAAGCCTCTTTGCCAATTCTTCATCAAGATTCATCAGAGTTTGCTTACCAGAGTTTACACCAGATTCTGAAGGAATCAGAGTTTGATCAGTCAGAGTTTGTAAACTCTGTCCAGTGTGTAAACTCTGTCCAATTTGTCCTACCTTATGACTCCCTTGTCTTTTGTTCCCACCACTACCTTCACCATCATCTTTCCCTGGTTTATCTGATTGTCGCACAACATCCTCCTTGCATTTGTATTTTGATACTTTCTCCCCCTTTCTAACATCGGAAGAGATAGTAAGGATGTCTACAATAATATACAACATTGTTTGCATCGATGTAACAACAGTAGCAATCTTATCAACTTTAGCTTCCAGAGCATCTTGTTTTGAGGAAACAGTTTTGATATTGGTTTCTAAAGCATGCTGAGTAGCAGAAACAGAAGTTTGAACAACAACACTGGTTTTGCTAACAGAATCTTTTAGATCACAAACTTCACTGTGAAGACCCTTTTTGAACACAATAGTTTCTTTTAGAACTGTCTTCATTTCTTCATAATTGAGCTCAGAATCTGCCTTCTGTACAAGATCATGAATATGGGGCCAAGAAATATCTTCATGAGAGAATTTCCAAGACATATCCTAGATGGATTGTCTCTTTGAACTTAAAACATCTGTTGTAGATGGTTCACCCCTTTCAATAGTTTCCCTCCTTATACCTTCAACATTAAGAGCATATTCTATTTCTCCCTTCAACTTTTCAACAACACAATAATCAGGATAACCCATTTTTAATCTATCATGAGCATTAAAAAAATCTATTGGGCATCTCTTTGAACTATATCTCTAAGAGTAAGGAATGGAAAGATCTGTTTCTTCTTCATCTGCAAAGATTGACTCATCAGAAAATGCTTCTTCATGATCAGAATTTGGCATCTCAGAGTTTAAAGGGACAGGTAAACTCTGAGTACCTGCAAAACAAACAGAACATCCTAAATCACTCTTTTCTTTTAAAGTAGTCTCATTACTTCTCACATCACACATCTCATGACTTTTAAGATTTAGAGTTTTCTCACTAGAAGTAACTAACTTCTTTCTCAATTCTACCTCTCCTTTTGCCAGATCCAGTGTCTGTGTCTCATTATAAATTCTGTTTTTCACACATTTTACCTCATTCTCACATGAAAGGCTCAAATCACTATGATTTACAGAAATAAGAGGTGGCTGTGAAATGAGATTTGTGGTCACTTGAATAGAGGTACCCTTTACAGGACTATTCATGGTCATCCCAACAATAAAAGATGGAAAAATAAATTCTGAACTTATACTATCAGAGTATGGAAATTCTGAAGAAAAGTCAGAGTTTATATGTTGGTGAGATTACGAAGCCGTATGAATAGTAATCGTGATAACTCACTACTAGAACAGGACAGGTAAATAATACTACGTCTACACAGAAATCAGGAGAAAATGAAGACAAGGCAGATATAGTGAATCAAGACAATAGAAGAAGTTTTGAAGTCTACTACAGGTCACTGAAAGAAGTTCATTAATATGTTCATGGCTCCGTAAAGAATAATGGTTGAAGACTTTCAGGGTTTCAGAAGTGTTGAAGATTCAGTATAGAAGTGCCACTAGAAGATTTCAGTGTAAAGACATTTATTGAAGATAAACAATGTTCAAAGCATAGGAATCTAGAAGGATTGAAGACAAGGTAAAGACAAAGGTTAAGGAAGACAACTGTAGTCTTGAAGCTATACTCACTGAAAGAAGTTCAGTTATATGTTCAAGCGTCAGTGAAGAACAGAGAATGAAGTATTCAAGATTGTGGTAGTAATGGAGACTTTATCTAAGTACTAGAAAAGATTCCAGTGAAATTACTATGTTTATTGACAGTCAGTGTTTGAAGCAATGAAGTTGCTACAAACTTAACAATGTACGTAAAGCTATAATACGAAGACCTAGATCAAAGTTAGTCCTCTGTGAATCAAACCAGTTGCACTAGGCGTCAACAGTTTGTGAAAGGAATCTGAGTATTAACTATAGAAGAATTGTTAAGTTGAAGAACGTACTTGGAGAGAACAGTTATTTATTAAGGTACGAAAAGTGATTTGTAGAGGCTACAGCCAAACAGCTAAACATATCAAAGGGTGTAGGATGCAAAGTGTCACAACCTTGGTACGAAAAGTGAAAGTTTCTAAACTACAGTTGAAGAACGGAAACAACTCAGGGTACATGGTGTAATGTGATAACACTTTGGTACAAGAAATGGAAGTTAGTAAACTTCAGTCAAGGAATGAGAAGAAGGTCAAAGTGCAGCAATCAAATTGCACTTTGACCATGAAATTAAGAAGCGCAACAAATGATGAAGCGCAACATAAATGTTAGTTTCTCATTCAAGTTTTTAAGGCACCATTTTGATTTACACAGGGAAGTTACTCTACAGGCACAACAAAGCAAGCCTGGCGTAACATAAATTCTAAGGCACAACAAAATATTTCTTGGCCCCACTTAACCCTCAGCCAATCAAATTACAGTAGCTTACATTATTTGATTTAAAGTCTACACATATAAAATAAGATGTAAGCCACTCATTTAAAAAGGGTCGTCTTCTTCAAACACAAAAATGTAGAGAGCAGCCATGGCTGGAGCAAGATATATAATTTATACACATCCATACTTGCTCCCGGTCATATATTAGGATCCGGTTCTTTAATGAAAAATGCTCAGGGCTCCTAGATATCACTTTGGTACATGGTGTAATGTGATAACACTTTACACCATGGTGTAATGTGATAATGTGATATATGGTGTAATGTGATAACACTTTGGTACAAGAAATGGAAGTTGGTAAACTTCAGTCAAGGAATGAGAAGAAGGTCAAAGTGCAGCAATCAAATTGCACTTTGACCATGAAATTAAGAAGCGCAACAAATGATGAAGCGCAACATAAATGTTAGTTTCTCATTCAAGTTTTTAAGGCACCATTTTGATTTACACAGGGAAGTCACTCTACAGGCGCAACAAAGCAAGCCTGGCGCAACATAAATTCTAAGGCGCAACAAAATATTTCTTGGCCCCACTTAACCCTCAGCTAATCAAATTACAGTAGCTTACTTTATTTGATTTAAAGTCTACACATATAAAATAAGATGTAAGCCACTCATTTAAAAAGGGTCGTCTTCTTCAAACACAAAAATGTAGAGAGCAACCATGGTTGGAGCAAGATATATAATTTATACACATCCATACCTTGCTCCCGGTCAGATATTAGGATCAGGTTCTTTAATGAAAAATGCTCAGGGCTCCTAGATATCACTCCCTACGGACTCAGTTTTTCCTTGTACTAATTTAGATATATTTGTATAGGAACTGAGCCTTATATTTTTGTGTTAGTAGCAAAGAACTAATTTGTTCTTTGGAAACAAGTTATATTTTTAACTGGGTTTAGCACCCCTCTGGGTTTATATACGAAAGATATATTCCCGGAAACATGTCTCATTTACTTGCTAATTTTCTAGAACTTTAATGTTTATTCATAAATACAAAAATTAGTAAGCCAACCTCCTAAACACTATTCACCTCATGAATTCAAACCCACTAACCGAACTCTAAATTATTTATCCGCAAAATATTCGAAAGAATTTTTTAATTTAGTGAGTATCGTATTCAACCCCCCATTCTACGATACTTCAGGAAACAATAATTGGTATCAGAGCAGACTGATTGATATACAAATCAAGATCTGTAACTCAGTGAAGCTCACTGTGCTAAACTGTTTAGAGGCCCTGTTAAATAAGTTTCATTATAAACTTTTATTTAAATTTATTTTATAAACTTTTATAAAATTTATTTTATAAACTTTTATAAAATTTATTTTATAAACTTTTATAAAATTTATTTTATAAACTTTTATTAGTTAATGTTATAAATTTTAATTTGTTTATTTTATAAATTTTAAATAAAATTTATTTTATAAACTTTTATAAAATTTATTTTATAAACTTTAATTAATTTATGTTATAAATTTTAATTATTTTATTTTATAAATTTTAAATAAAATTTATTTTGTAAACTTTTATAAAAATTATTTTATAAACTTTTATTAGGTTATGTTATAAATTTTAATTAGTTTAATTTATAAATTTAATAAAGTTTAAGGGTTAACATTATTAAACAAATTTGGTCCATTGACTCGACCAAATGAAGTCACGCAGCTGATATATGATTTGAAGTGAATCACACGCGCGAAAGATTATAAGGTCGAGCATCTCGAGATTTTTGTTGCGCCCTCTTTGCGACTTCAGTGTACAGGCGCCACGAACAAAGAAAAGAGTCAAATGCGGCTGTGTTTTTATTGCGCCTGTCCAAGGAGTTAGGTGTACAGGCGCCACCAAAGTACTTGGCGCCACCTACCCCAAAGTGTTATTTGGTACCCCAAGTTTTGTACCCTTTTATTTTTAATTTTTATTTTAGATTTATTTATTTTTTCAGAAAATTTAAAATTCTTGAAAACTAAAATTTTTCTTAAATATTAATTTACGATATTTTAATTTTTAAGAAAATTCAAAATTCTTGAAAATTAATTTGTTGTATATTTTTATTTTTGATTAATTTATTTTTTAAGAAAATTTAAAATTCTGTAAATTTAAATTTTTCTTAAATATTAATTTGAGGGTGCTCAAGGGGTTTGTAGTTGAAGATTTTTCCGGGTATTGAAGACAACTGAGATCGACTGAAGATTATCCAATGAAGTTAGTTCTGGAACATGTTGAAGAAGAAGTTGTACTAATTTTCTCAGAGGTCTACTCCATAGGATCCCACTATTTATTCGGATGCTGAAAAAGAAGAGATTAATTTGGATACAATTTTTAGTTGGTTTGAGTTGAATTTTTGGATGAAAATTCTTAGCGGTTGAAGTAGTGAAGGAGAACAGACTGAACTACCTGGCATCTCAGTACAAGCCTTAAGGATTATTCTACATGGAGATTACAGGAAGTTCGTGCTAACGCTGCAGATCATCTAGAACACATGATTGCAGCTAACAGGGATCTAAGGATACAACCACATTATATGTAAAAGAAATGTATGTGCTGAAGGCCTATGAACTAGAACAAGGGCTGAAAAAGATAATATTTGGTAAAGTAGGTTGTTAGCATATCCACTGTATTTGTGACCCATGAACCAAATTTGATTGAAGTCAAGGTTGAGAACCTCAGAACAGAAATGAAATGATCCGAGAAGCTGAATTGAAGATGTTGTAGCTCGAGGTAGTGGTCAAGGTGTTGTGTGTGAACCCTACACTTTGAAATAACGTAAGAAACTGGACTGCAAGTCAAGCCTGCAGGGCAACAGGAAGTTCAGTGACATCAGATTCAGACGGAATCCTAATTCTAAATCTAAGGTCCTTACCTATAGATTCCATGGAGGAGATTTTGAAGATCAGTTCAAGAAGCTGTTTCAAAACAGGGATGGTTTAAAATAGAAAGATAAGATCAGGGGTTTGCTACACAGTTTTAAGAAGCCTATATAAGTAAAAGATGACAGACACTGTGCTGGGTTGAAGAAGAAATCTCAGGCATTAGTGAGGATGCAGCAATGGAAAGCATTTATTGGTAGAGGTAAATGGAAGGTTGATTCTATGAGTGACAGTGATGAACCAAATGGATATCTGGCATCAATGACCAATACTGGAGATAAATCACTAAGCACTTCACAGGTACACATTCTAACTAGTATACATTTATCTAATTCAGAACTGTATGATTATTAGGTATTGAAATGTATTATATTCACGTCAGCATGCTAGCATCTTAGGACTTAAATGCTTAATTGATTGCTAAGAATAAGATTGCATGCTAGGATTCATGAGTTTAATTAGTGCATTTCATACTTGATCCTCTATGAAATAAAATGAATATCTAGAATTAGATAGGGTGTTCTTGAAGGTTAGGTATATCCCTAAATATTTACTTGAACTTGATTTAAATCTTATGTGATTTAATACCTCTACTAATATTGTAAAAATTGCTAATAGGCAAACAAGTCATAGATCAGATAATTTATATTTGTTCTTATTGTAATAAATGACTTGTTAAGTGTATGTGGAATTTGATATTACTCATAATATTTTATTCAAATATTCTACATATTCTTGAATTGTTTATGTGCTTATTTTCATATGATATGATCCACTCATATAGTTGTACAAAATGCTATATTAGATCATGTATTACTTGTTAAGGAGTATAAGATGTTTACCCAGATGATAATCTATTATAGAAGGGGGATTGAATATAATAGATACCAAATATTCGATTTAAGAACACAAGTATGAAGGAAATACTACTTTGTATTAATTATGATCTGTTTACAAAACTCTCTCAAGATAATCAATGTTCTTAAGAGCTACAAGTTTATGAAAGATAAGACTTGAAAGTTACAATAATGTAAACCTATGTATGTGTTTGACACAGTTACAATTCAATCATAAAACAGATTATGAAAAGAATAGCTTTAATAAAGTAATAGACTTTTATTTGGATTCCTTATTCTCTATCCTAATCATACTCTAAGTTGACTGTTTCTTCACAAACTCTGATTTGTAAACTCTGTCAGTTATTATTCTCTGATTTGAGCATTCTCTGTTAGAGTAAACTCTGATTGAGTATTCTCTGATAGAGTAAACTCTGACCGAAAGTTTCCTTATATTCTGATGACGTCAGCAATGTAAACTTTGATCTTTATTCTCTGACAGCATCAATATTTATTTTCTAACAATCTCCCCAAATTTATTCTTTATAAAGTAAAACATAAATTTTACTCATGATGTCAGAAATATGGACAAATGCATTAGAATTTGAATATTCATTCTTGATTTAAATTCTTCTATAAGAAAAGTCTTCTTTCAGAAAATTGTCCAGCAGTTTCTTCTCAGCATTTTTCAGTAGTTCAACAAACTTTTCTTTTAACTCTTTCATTTGATCAGAACAATCATCAATTTAGATAATAACAACTCTTAAGTTTTAAATAGATGATCTCTCCATCCTTTCATCTAGAGGAATGCAACAGGCTTTTTTCCATCAAGGTTTAGTATAAGTGTAGGTATACTTAACACCAGTTTTACCTTTGCATCCCCTTTGACCATTTCTTTTTCTATTCCATCTTCAAGTAAATAGCCAGGTTTTTATACTTCAGAGCTTATCATCAACAGCCTCTCATTCTTCTTTTTCTCATTTATCACTCCTTCAAGAATTTTCATCCATCTGGATTTGGCTTCATTTTCATCATCAAGAAGATAAAGAACATATTCAAGTTCTCTGGATGCTTTGTGAATTAGGTCTTCTTCAGCAATTTTCATAACTCTTCCATTCTCCAAAAAGTATAGAAGCTTCTTCTTAGCTTGTGCACCATCAAAGATTTCTTTCACTATGTTCACAGAACTTAATCTATCCAAATGTTCTTGAGATAATTCTTCCTCATGTTTGTCTTTCAATGAGAAGAGATCTCTCAATGTAGTAGCTTCACCCCTGTAGACTTTGGCTTGGGGATCACCAATACCACCCTTGTTTTTACCAAGTTTGGCATTGAAAGTCAGAGTTTGAGTCTTTGTCCACAGAAGATCAGACTTTTTCTTTCTGATCAGAGATTGTTCTTCTTCTTCTTCCTCATCATCAAAGCTAGATACACCTGGGAGAAATGTTGTTCTTAACATAGTGAGAGGATATTTTAGTTTTCTTGGAGTTTTTGCTGAATTCTTGAAGTTGACCTTGTTTAGATTTCTGGAGTAGGCTTTGATGAGCAATTTGCTTTGGAGTATCAAGAGGTTTGGCTTGGACGGGCATAGATGCGATCTTCTTTTGCTGAGTAGGTGCCTTCCTTTGAAATTGAGCTTTCTTCACATACTTTCTTTTCTTCTGGACTTGAGCATTGTCAGTACCAGACTTCTTTAATTCCTCTTCTACAACAACTGGATCCATTCCTGAATTTTTCTCTTCAAACAGTTTTTTTTCCAGTTCTGCATCTTTTAGATTTTACTTTTCAATCTTTCCAGGCTTCTCTTGTTCTTCAAGACTTTTTTCCAATTCCATGTCTGCATCTATCAAAGTTTGCTTGTCAGATTTTATTTTAGACTTTGATGTCATCAGAGTTTGAGAGGTTGTCCAATCCGAGTTTGATGCTTCAGAGTTTGCTTCTCATTCCTATGACTCCCTTGATCTTCATCATCATGCTTCTCATCTTTTTGTACAGCAACCTCCTTGCATTTGTCTGTAGATACCTTCTCCCCCTTTCTAATATCATTTCTTTTCTGTCTGTGAGAATTTCAACAATTGCATGTAGCATACTCTGCATAGAATTGACAATAGTAGAGAGATTATCAAATTTGGCTTCTAATGCATCCTATTTTGCAGAAACATTTTTCAACTTCAATTCCAAGGCATGTTGAGAAGTAGTGATAGAAGTATGTACAAAGGCAGTAGTTTTGCTAACAGATTCCTTTAAATCACAAACTTCATTTTGAAGTCCCTTGGACAATACACTAGTTGCTTTCAAAATTGTTTTCATCTCCTCAGAGTTTATTTCCTTGTCAGCTTTGTTGATCAATTCATGAACATGTGGCCAAGAGATTTCTTCATTTGTGTATTTCCAAGACATATCCCAAATGGATTGTTTATGAGAATTGAGAAGATCTTCATTTGATGGTTCTGCTTTTGAGCTTAAATCTCTTTTAACACCCTCTGCATCTAAGGCAACTTTAATTTTTCCTTTTAGCTTTTCCACCACCATGTAGTCAGGATAATCCATCATCAACCTCTCATGAGCATCAAAGGAGTCAACAGGTCATTTCATTGTATTTTACCTTTGAGTGAAGGGAATTGATAGATCTGTAATTTCTTCATCAGCAAAAATTGGCTCATTAGAGTCTGTG
This sequence comes from Oenanthe sinensis, assembly GCA_028671895.1. Classification (NCBI taxonomy): domain Eukaryota; kingdom Viridiplantae; phylum Streptophyta; class Magnoliopsida; order Apiales; family Apiaceae; genus Oenanthe; species Oenanthe sinensis. The sequence continues at coordinate 36,368,500 of CM053801.1, read as the reverse complement.
TCCTCCCCATCAGAGTTTATGGCTTTACCAGAGATTGGTAAGAAATAGTTTGTGGTGACTGATAAACTCTGAGTACCTACAAAAGTAACAGAACATCCTAAATCACTCTTTTCTTTTATAGTAATCTCATTACTTCTCACATCACACATATCATAACTTTTAATAGTTAGATTTTGCTCACTAGAAGTAACTAACTTCTTTCTCAATTTTATCTCTCCTTTTGCCAAATCCAGTGTATACATCTCAATATTAGTTATATTTTTCACACATTTTACCTCAGACTTACTAGAAAGGCTCAACAAACAATGTCCTACAGAAATAAGAGGTGGTTGAGAAAGGATTTTTGTAGTCACATGGATAGAAGTTTAAGGGATCAGAGTTTAACTCATTAGAGTTTGGTTCAATAGTGTTTAACTCATCAGAGTCAACAGAGTTTGTGTGCTACAATTCATTCTCAAATCTCAGAGTTTCCTGATCATCTTCATCATGTAATCCATCTATTTTTCCTTCATTAAAAAAGACATTAATTGATTCCATGACTACCCTTGTCCTTAAATTAAACACTTTGAATGCCCTTGAAGAGATTTTAGAAGTTGTAGCATAACCAACAAAAATTCTTTCATCTGCTTTGAGTTCAAATTTCTTCAATTGTTCAGGATGTGTTTTGAGAATAAAACACTTGCTTCCAAAGATATAAAAGTATTTAACATTTGGCTTTCTTTCCTTCAATGTTTCATATGGAGACATTCCATGTTTATTTATCAAAGTGCAATTCTGAGTAATGCATGCAGTATTCACAGCTTCTGCCCAAAAATAAGTAGGTAGTTTTGCTCCTTCTAGCATTGTTCTGGCAGCTTCAATTAGAGTTCTGTTCTTTCTTTCAAGTACACCATTTTGTTGAGGTGTGTCAGGTGCTGAGAATTGTTGAATAATTCCTTTTGTTGAGAAGAATTCCTACATTGCAGAGTTCTTGAACTCTGTTCCATTATCACTTCTTAAATTCTTTACCTTGTGTTGTGATCCATTTTCAATCATTATAATATGATCAAAAATTATCTCTGCAGTTTCATCATTTTTATGCAAAAAGTACACTCAGGTAAATCTAGTATAATCATCAACTATCACCATAGTATATTTCTTCTTTCCAATGGACATAATGTTGATAGGATCAAATAAATCAAGATGTAATAGATGAAAAGGTTGATCAATAGAATTTTCAATTTTTCTCTTGAAATATGTCTTCTTTTGTTTGGCCTTATGACATGAATCACAGAGTCCATCAGGATAAAATTGAACTTTTGAAAGACCTCTTACTAAATCCTTTTTCACCAATTCATTAATTTTTTCAAAGTTCAAATGATACAGCTTTCAGTGCCAATTTCAGCTTTCCAGAGATGATGCCTTTCCAAGTAGACAAATTAAAGGACCATATATCAGAGTTTACATCCAAGCTAGCTTCAAATAAGTTGTTATGTCTGTGACCAATAAGAACTACTTTGCCACCCTTCTTGCTTTTCACCTCACAATGAGTTCCATGAAATTCCACAGAATAACCTCTGTCTGTCATTTGACTCACACTTAACAGATTATGTTTGAGTCCTTACACCGATCAGACAACGCTCAGTGAAAAAAGTGTTACCCAGAATTAATATACAATGATTTATTCCCCCCCCCCCCCCCCGAAATACTGTTGTTTGATCCATGTGTTATACAACGGTTTTAAAACCGTTGCCTAAAAAACTCAATCACACAACACTTTATATATGTCGTATTGTGCAAAACAATAGCTCTATACAACGGTTTAATAAGGATGTTGTTTGAATATACTTCAGACAATTCTATGGAAAACCATTGTTGATATCAGTCAAGTGTTTGTTGTGAGTCATTATGTAAGACGTTTTCACATAACTGTACAATATTGTGTTGTCTGATAGACTTCATCAGATAACACTTTTTCAATGTTGTGTTGTGTAGATCAAGAACTCTACATAACGGTGTATTTTATAACGATTTTATGTAGAAACCCGTTGTCTTCGTTTAACTCGCACAACACAATTTATAAAAAAACCGTTATCTGTTTCACAGAAGATGACAAAAATTACCTTTTCATAATAAGACGAAAAATATTTTTAATTTTTTTATTAGTTTAGTTAAAAAACACACAAAATAAGTTTTAAAATTTTTAGTTTTTTTACACATAACTGAAACCAAAATATCTTAACATCCGTACAGTTGAATCATCGAAAAAAATATTTTTAATTTAATATGAAGCTAATTATAGTTTTACAAAATAACCTAATGCTTACATCTTAACTTTTAAAGAAGAAAACATACTAATAACTCTTATTCGAGCCATAAAAGTATCTACTAATTACTACCAAAAAATATATATTTGTACGTATATATAATTAAATATATTTTTCTAAGTTGTAGCTTAAAAAAATAAAATTCTTAAAAAATGAATCGTTTTAAACATTTAAAAACATAAGAAAATATACAACGGTTTTGACATACACAACTATTGTCTTTATAAACTTCATACAACGATTTTTTCTCAAAGTGTTGTGTCATGTTATTTCATACAATATTTATTTTATAACGATTTTATGAAGAAAACCGTTGTCTTCGTTTAACTCATACAACACAATTTCTATGAAAACCGTTGACTGTTTCACAGAAGATGACAAAAATTACCTTTTCATAATAAGACGAAAAATGTTTTTAAACACATTTTATTAGTTTATTCAAAAAACACACAAAATAAATTTTAAAAATTTTATTTTTTTTCATACATAACTAAAACCAAAAGATCTTAACATCCGTATGGTTGGATCATCAAAAAAAATATTTCTAATTTAATATGGAGCTAATTATAGTTTTATAAAATTTCCTAATGCTTATATCCTAACTTTTAAACATGAAAGCATACTAATAACTCTTATTCAAACCATAAAAGTATATACTAATTACTACCAATATTTATATATATATATGTACTTATACATAATTAAATATATTTTTAAACAAGTTATAACTTAAAAAAATTATAAAAAACGAATCATTTTAACCATTTAAAACATAAGAAAATATACAACGGTTTTTACATACAAAACTGTTGTCTTTATGAACTTCATACAACGATTTTTTCTCAAAGTGTTGCGTCATGTTATTTCATACAATATTTATTTTATAACTGTTTTATGTAGAAAACCGTTTTTTTTGTTTAACTCATGCAACACAATTTATGTGAAAACCGTTGTCTGTTTCACACAGAAGATGACAAAAATGATATTTTCATAATAAGATGAAAAATGTTTTTAAACACATTTTATTAGGTTTCGTGCAAAGACTAATCAAAATAGGTTTCGTGCTCAAGAGAGACTGCTCATCTCCGTCAACATATGGGCAACATATGGGTTAGATAGTTTCATGAGTTTCACTTAGGGTTTCTTTGGTTAAAATTTAATTGATCTCATTTCAATTTAAGAGTTATATTTCTTTTTGATTTCGGTTAAGTGTTCTCTATCTTTATTTCTGGGGTGATTTGGGTTCTGAATCTCTTAGTTTTTTCAGGACCGATTTTGTTCTGTTATGCACTTTATTTATATAATAGTTAATCTAGAAATTGATTTTGCTACATCTATATTCATGTAAAAATAGCTTATATCTCAGCAAGAAGTTGAGAAACTTCAACAAATTTTTCTTGTAATGGACAAGATGAAGTTGGAGCAGAGTATGGGGTTTGTAACAAAAGTTAAATTAAAGGGTATTATATGACTTGACTTTGCAAGAAAGATAGTATTATCATATAACTTTGTATATTGGTATGTGTAATACCCGTGCTCATAGTTTGTATGTTGTTTGGGCTTCAATTTTAAGGTAAAACCCGATTTCGATTATGTGATTACGGTTTGTAGGTTGGTTCCGATTATTTATGCAATTATTTATGTCCATTATCATGATTGGGGTTTTCTTTATGTTAATGTTTGCTCATTCGACGTTTTCCAATCTTTCTTTAGTGGTGGGAGCCCATTTGGTGAGTTATGTGACAATATTACTCTGGGTTGTTGTGTTGTTAACTCTATCTTAGTTATTTGGAGGTTTGTGAGGTCATGTTTATTGAATATAATTGTTGACAAGTTTCTTGTTGATTATCAAGTGGTAGTGGCAGCAGTAGGGGACAAAGACAGAGGAAAAGAGAGGACCAGTGCATCCCCTTATGGTCTCATTTGAGTACTTATACAGTGCTACCATAAAAAAGCTCTCACTTTCACGCATTGTGATGTGATTGAAAGGCAATGTGTGAGTGAATTACTACAGTTTCTGGAGTTAATTATGGTAGTAAATTGGGTTATATGTGTATGTGTTATGATATATGTTCATGTCATGGTCTGATATTGAGATTTTATTTATGACAATAAGGGATCAAAATATGAGGCATCCATGAAGTGTACAGGTTTCCAGCCGTCTGGAATGAAAGTGTCAGTCAGGCATTTGGGACCCTCTATGATTCAGTAAATGGTATAGTGTTTTGCTGGATCATTAATTGAATTTGAATTTTGCTTATGTAGTGTTATATTATGTGAATTTATGTATTATACGTATGCCATTGGCCTTGTTTTAATGAGTATCATCAATATTATTTTGATATTGTTATAATCACTTGGAGATCGTACTTCAATTAAATAACCATCGACATAGAACACTAGTTTTTTTTAATATTTTGGCATATTGGCCTGTTGTTTGTGTTTTTGGGTTGTAGAGTTCTATTCTTCTTCATCGCTCAATTATTATCCTAAGTTAGCTAGCATATAAATATTAAGTATAATTTTTTATTTTGTACATCATTTCTATGTGTCCCACTGAAGTTCAAGTTGTAGTAGAACAAGATTCTTGCACTAGGAATGGTAAGAGATTGTTATTATTTTATAATTAATCTGTTCATTTGAGTTGGCTGATTTTAAGTGATTAGTTAAAGTATTTAGTACATGTATAATCGATTGTTTCCATCATCTGTTAACATATTTGTCTTTAGGGGAATACGACTATGTGATTATTTACCTGCGTGCTAGAGCAACTTCTGTGCAATAATTGTCCGAGAGGCTTCTTTTCAGGACTTGTAGAGGTGTCATTGCTCCCCAGTGGCTGCCATAAATGCAAAAAAATAAACTGTAACACAATTAATCTCTCGATCATGTATCCAAACCCACAACCTTAAATGAAGAAATGTTGGCTATTGTTACAACGACTTTGCTAGTGAAAGAAAAGGTGAAAAACCATCTAGGACAAGGTGCAGTTATGGAAGAAAGCATTCAAGAACAAGTCTTTTAGTTGGTGGGGAAGAAACAAAGAATAATTGTTCTAAATAAGAAAACCATTGTATGTATAAATTAAAATTAGCCATTTTGTATAAATTTAGACAACATTTTATATGCAGAATTTTCTTATCTAACTATAATATACACAAGCATGTAGAATAAATAAATCGTTGTATATGAGAGTTCTAACAATACTTTTAAATTAAGAAAATATTTGTCTATATAGAATTACAACAACATGTCTCTTAGTCAGAAACAGTTGTGTAAATGCCCTCAATGTATTGTATTTGTTTCTAAAAACACTCGTGGATATACCTATGCAACAATGATATTCATTTATAAAATTGTTATGTAAATGTTGATAAAACAACTCTTTCTATTTAAGCAACCATTGTCTTAACCCTTGAACAAGAACATATGTTATTTTTAAAAAACTTGACTGAATTCATTTCACACAAGTGTTTTTAAACATATCATTGTTGTTTCTAGGTGTTGTACAACGGTGTCTAGAATATGGGGCGTTGTCTTGCTATCTTTTGAACAACAGTTAGCGTACCGTTGTCTGAGGTACATATCAGACGGCGCCTCAATACTCATCAGACAACGGGAAACAACCGTTGTCTATTTTAATTTTCCTTGTAGTGTCAAATCGATTTTTAGATATTTATTGGATTATGTAATTTCGGATATAAAATTGAATTTGGTTCTATGAATTTTGATTCGATTTTTCGAATCCGGAAACATTTTGACGGGCTGTGTCCAACTATATAAGTTGTAGTAACAATTTGTTTTAAGGTTACAGGACTGGACTACAAAATTACTTAAAAGAGATGCTTATCTAATTTATTTTTATGGAATATTCATTTATACAGTTCAATTTTAAATAAATAACAAATGAAGTGACTAATTAGAAAAAATTGATTATAACTTTTAGATATTCAAAATTTAGTTTAAGTTATATTTAATTTGGTAACTAAAGATTTAGGCCGTTGGATACAAGGCACTCCACCGTGCATGGTGCTCCGTTTTACATTTTTTCACGTGCCTGTTGACATTTCTAATTTTTAATATAATTTATTTATAAAAATATTTTATTATGTATATAATACTTTTAAATCTATTAAATCTTATATTATAAAATGATCACATAATATGTATAGAATATAAGAAAAAATTTATTTTACCTTGTTCTATATTTTAAAAATTATGAGTGGTTCTATAATATTTTTTATGTTCTAGAGATTTGTTGTACTTTTTTTTAAATTCTATTTTATTACTTTAAAAAGATTTTATACAAAATACATATTATTTTGTAATATTTTTGTGTTCTATAATTGTTGTGTACAGTATATTGTTTTTTATTTGTTTTTCATTTATACCTTTTTTGTGTTCCGTAATACTTTATGTTCGGTATTTTTTATCGTGTTATGTAATTTTGTACTTTTATTTTCTGTGGCTTATTTATTTATTTTTATTTGGAGTATATTTACAATTCAATTGCATTATACGTATTAGAACAATTTATTAAAATTTGTGTATGTATTTTTGAATAAGATTTTTTTATTTTATTTTACAAATATAAAAGGATAAGAAAAAAAGATAGTATGAAAACTTGTAATTTTATGAACAATCCACTACTGTTGCTTCCTGTATTTTATTTCTCAAACAATCATTGTTATTTACTCATTGTTATCCAATTAAATTGGTTACTCTTGATGAGATGGTTTAACGAATGTAAGTACGTTTTATTAAAAAAAAAAATTGGTTACTCACAAACCTTGTGTTCCACGGTGATGAATAACCCTAGTTACGATTGACACCAAGTGGTGTTCGATTGAGGAAGAAATTAACTCAATATTAAAAAAGAGGAGTCCAAATACCTCCACCACAATCGTCTCATGAACTCAGTTGTCCTTGCTAAGGAGATGCTGCAGATCCATTTGCGCTATGAAAAACATGATCTTAAAAAGTATAATTTCTAACCAATAAAGGTTCTCTCATTTATTTATTGTGTCGGTGCTGAGATGGAAACTGTCAAAAAAGATAAAATATTATGTAAACGTGAATCGTGAGTTTTTTTCACTCTATCTCAATTGAGACAGATATATACTCCCTCCGTCCCGTTGAGTTGTTATCATTTCAAAATGGGGTGTCTGGCACGCATTTTAAGATGAATTTTAAGGATAGTTTCATAATTTATTTTTGAAATTTTCCTTTTTTGTATAAAAATAGAACAAATACCGAATTATACTCCCTCCGTCCCACCCAATTGTTATCACTTTTTTTTCACTTTCTGGCACGCATTTTAAGGTGGATTTTAAGGATAGTTTCATAATTTATTTTTGAAATTTTCCTTTTTTGTATAAAAATAGAACAATCCTATTTTTATACAAAAAAAGAAAATTTTAAAAATAAGTTATGGAACTATCCTTAAAATCCACCTTAAAATGCGTGCCAGAAAGTGAAAAAAAAGTGATAACAATTGGGTGGGACGGAGGGAGTATAATTCGGTATTTATACTTTTCTAATCTCAAACTAGACTGAATTTGTATGTTGTTGTATCTACACTTTTCCTCTTATGTATTATATTTATAATTTATCGTTTTTCCCTAAATGTTATATTTGATTTATTAATTTAAATAAAATTGGACATTTATTAACCTAGTTTGGATTATACTATAATGATAACTATTTTATTTGACTTTTTTCTCATCAATTTGAATAAAAATTAAAAATTATTATATTTTAATTTTAAAAAATAGAAATATATATTTTAAAATAAATTAAATATACTTTTTAATGATACGATTTTTATAATTTTTTCAATTATATATTATATACAATTTTCAGTCAAAATTTAATCGATTTAATCATATAAAAATCAAACATGACAGTTAATCTAGTATTATGAATATTAAATTAAAAACATTTTTTTGAGCACGATTATATACCTCAAGTGATAATGTGTTTATTCTTTATCGTCCTAAGTTCGACTCTGGTTCACACCAAAAATTATGTTAGAATAGATGCTCATTCCATAAGCCTAATCAGTTGAAAAAAATAATATTTTTTAATTCAACTAGTATTCCTTTTTAAAGAAGCTAAATAAAATGCGTTAAAACTGAGAAAAGTTTTATTATCAGTGTACAGTACTGGGCAGCCTTCGAAAACTGTAGGCAGTACTAATTATTACATGCGAGTTGGGGACATGTCGGCAAAAAAATAGGAATGAGCAAATTAGTCAATAACGAGTGAAATGTGAATGATAGATACATTAGACTACTCACTTCACTGATCACTATGCCTTTATATTAAGATATAATGCATAATTTTTAAAAAACAAATTAAAAAATACTGTATATTTGACATATGAAATATGATCAAGTATTTCTTTAACGATAATTATATAATAAAAGCAAAGTATACTTATTAATATATTATATATGTTATAAAATATATTTTGTAAAGTATAATTTAATGTAACTTAATATGTAACCGAGAATACTAACTCAACTCCTGAAGACAGATAACTAATATTACATGAAGCATAGGAATCGACTGTGAATTAGTTCTAATTTGAAGAAGCATTATCCTTAGTATTAGTGGAAGATTTGAAGTCATTGAAGATTGCTGAAAGAAATTCATTAAAATATTTAATTCTCAGCACTAAATAAAGTTTAAGTGGTTCATAGATTCTATTTCTATTAAAGAATATACAACATAGAAGACAAAAGATTTCAGTGTATTACATAAGCATTCATTTATCAACAGGAAACATAACCAATTGTATAGTCAAAAAGATGTGATGATCAAGATCGTGATAATCGTTTGTGAACCAGACCAGTTGCACTAAACGTTAACACAAATGTTATTAGGAACTGCATTTGAGAATCAGAAGAATTGGTGTGGGATGACAGTCTAAGCAAAGAATCAAGTTGGCAAAACAAAGGTAAATCAATAGAATTTGATTTAAGGCAGTAAGAAACTTTGTTAAGTACTGAGAAACATTATAAGTACAAATTGCCTACACTTCAACAAGGGGAGATTGTTATGGCATATTAGAGGGAGCCGATTGTTATGTCTCTAGCAAAAAGGCAGTCGATTGTTGCAGCACATTGGAAGAAATAGAAATGGTCGATTGTTAAGCAATTAATCCAAGAAATGGAAACTACCGGTTGTTGTGAAGCTAAGGAAAAGCTATCGATTGTTATTCAATTAACAAAACAAAAGCAATCTCCGATTGTTAAGAAAACAAACCAACCGATTGTAATCCCACTCAAGAAAAGCACCCGATTGTTATATTTCATTTAAGTCAAGTTGATTTAAATCATTTATTAACACCCCGATTGTTATTCAAAGACACATCGATTGTTATGTTTTAATTCCCCGATTGTTGGTAAAATGAAAAGGAAGCAATTCATTTTACTTGGCCCTCAGTGAGTCACGTATGTGAGTTGGTAGAAAGTCTACACAAAAAGTAATAGAGACTTTATCTTGATTATTCATTCAACTGCAGAACAAGTCGAGAGAAATATTCACAGAGCATTCAAGACATACATACACAGAAGCCATTAATGAGATATTAGTTGTTGTATTAAATGTACTGATTGCTTGTAAAAAAATACTTGTATCTGTAGACCAGTGAAGCATTGTAGCTAACCATGGTGTTAGAAGTGTAACACACCCCTTAGGAATTATATTAATAAATTGATATATTCTCTGAACGAACCGTGTTCATATTGTTATGACTGTTGTTTGATTGTGAACATGTTTAGAAGTCTAATGTGACGCCCTCCAAACCCGGGGTCTGGGTTTGAGGGTCACCAACTAATCAATAATAAAATAATATAAATCAGGTGCGCATTGACCCCGTCAAACCAAAGATCGCAAACAGGTTATAGTATGAAATCAAGTAGCTGGAACTAAAAGTAAAACTAAATATTTTATTACAAACCAGAAACTAAATCCAAAACTCAAATCATAAGCTTAGATAGGTTTTAAGTCTAGATTCCTTTTATTACACATTCTATCTACATCAAAACTGTAAATAACTAAATACCTGGGAAGTCCGAGAAGCGAGCAACCCTAACACCTGAGGCTCTCTATGCCCGCTAGAGCTACCACTGTGACTCATACCGGATATTTGGCAGAATTTAATAAAAAGAAAGAGTGAGCCAAAGAAATGCTCAGCAAGTATATGAACATTTGAAATGTAATCAAAATATGAGATCTGTATAGAGAACGAAATATAAAACAATTTATTATGAAAACTGAACAGTAAATAAATCATAGTTTATATCAAAACTGAAACAGTGCAGTATGTCATAGAAATGAATCATTTGCAGAATCACAATATATATTAGCCAAACTGGCACTATGGATTGGATACTCAACACACACCGCTATTGCCCCCTGATCAGGTTCAAAAGCAATAGGACTAGTTATGTCACACCACATAATCTAGATTTCAGTTGGGTACCATAGGCAAGTAATGTTAGCCTATAGGAAGATGGAATGGTTACCATATCCTCCTTAAACTCCGCTGGACCTACTCCACGGCCACTTACGCAATAAAACTCCGCTGGACCTACTCCGCGGCCACTTACACTAAATAAATTTCAATCCAATAGAGCAATCCCAAATAAAACAAGGTATGCTTAGTTTCAAATACAGACCATATCCTCGTTATTTACTACGATAACACTGGATATGATGTGTTTATTATAATCATCTCCTAATATTCAGAGTACGAATAATAAGTAGCTCTGATGCACAGAATAAAACAGGAATCATAAATAGTTCTGAACAATAACTATTTATCATGATACGAATAATTGAAACAGTAAAACAAAAGTGTTTAAGAGGATCAAAGAAGAAATATTTGCCTGATGTAAAAGTTGTCCTAGCGTGAATGGGACGACTACACACTCCTCGTCTATCTATTACCTCGCTCGTATCTACCAACAAAATATTCTATTTTAAATTATAGTGTCTACCCATGCGTTTTGTTAATAATAAACATCAAATAATAATTAATAAACAAGTAGAATCAATTAACAGACGGGTAAACACATAAATCATATAGCAGGTAAGACTCATAAATAAAAGAGAAGTCAAAGAATCAAGAATAAACTCTAAAATCTTATTTGAGTCAAAGTGGATCCTTGTTATCCATTCCGGATAATTATTGGATCCCTAAATATTTGATAAAATAATAATCCGGGCTAATAAATAAATTAAGAAATTGAAACTATTTTTAGAATTTTTAGATTATTTTATAGGGTCCCAAACCAATTGGTTACATTTAAAACAGTTAAAGAGATTATTAAATAAATACAAATAAATAAATTGTTTTTATTTCTTAAAATAATTAAATTCAATTATTTTTATTTATATTTAAATAATATTTAATTGATTAAATTAATTGATTAAAATAAATTAATCAATTAATTATAATTAATTAAATTATTATCTAAATAAATTAAAATAATTAAATCAAATTGATTTTGAGATAAAAATAATTTATTTTAATTTTTAAAACATTTTTCAAAATATAAAAAAAAATATTCCAGAATAATTTTTGAAATTAACCTATTTTCACAAGTCACCCATAAAGCCATATAAATGACCGACATATTAAAGATTAAAGTCACTATATTCTTGATACTAGAAAGAAAGATATTATAGAAAAGGTTTAGAATCTGTCACGACTCATAAAATATAAAGATGGATACCTAGATTTTATAACTAACAAGTTATTGCGACTTCAACATGAAGAAGCAAAAGCTACCTGTGACTTTTTAATCCCAGAAGCAACACACTTAACTTCTAAAAATGAAATACTACAGAGATCACGCTTTAACAAACAACAAGTGTGATATAAGATCAACATTCATGCAAAAGCAAAGACAAAATGAGAAGGTTATAAAGACATGATCTCACTCTAGTTGAGAGATTTATCACTTAACAAGTGGCAACCATCTTAATGCTTTTAGAACTCGTTTGGGTATTAAGATAGTTGACCAACGTTAAGCTTTAAGAATGTCCAATATATAGTTCTTACTCCATAAATTAAGATCCATTATTTAGAGGTACTATTTAACCTATTAAAAAGTTAAGAAATGGAAGACATTAATTTGAAATGATGGGAAAATAAAAACTCGCTATACTGCACATTCTAATGTTGCTGCTTCTTTTATGGAATATAAATTTTTAGATTCCCTGCACAACTAAAATAACCAAGGAAGATGATATAACTTATCCTCAGAACATTTTTCATAACACGACGTAAGATGTTATCAGTAGTACAGAAAAAGGCACAGAAAAATACATTTCATGATTTGTGCAACAATTGTAAAACAAGAACTAACAGTAGTCAGGACACAGTTATGTCATTTGTATCGCCATCTTTTGAATAGAAAATATGAAACTATCAAAATTCTTATATTTCCCATGTACAACAAAAACCAATGTCTGAAACTAATAATTTACTATCAAAATGACAAAGACCGTAAAGACACATCATTACACAAATTCAAGAATTCAGGCCATCCCCGAGTTTTCCCACCAAGTGGGATGGTTTTCCGATGATCAAAATCCGGCCAACAAAAAAACTTAACCAAAAACGAGCAAAACAAAGACATAGCTAGCATATACCTATAACAACAGATTAACCAGACAAGGCCTGGAGTTCAAACTCCGGCCAAAACAATTCATCACCAAAGCTCAACAAATCAACACTAAACCAACTATAGCAACCCAAATATACCAACATAGCCACTGGACACACAGACATGCGACGAGTCGACCGAAATTGCGAGGTCAACCGGCGACTCGACTTTTCCGGCGACTCAAAACGGACATAAATAATCCAACAAAGGCTACCAACAGATTCCTAGCTATGTACCCAACTCAATCATGTAGCTATAATCAACAACCAGGCTTTGCAGACTATTTTCCAGTCAACTGCCTCAACTCCGGTCAAAAATCGGTGACAATAAAAATGCCCAGAAAACTACACAAAAATATTGATAGCATGCTCAGACAACAAGCTAACTACTCAAGTGGACCAATTAAGCAAATAACCACAAAATCACAAAATCAAAAATAGCAATCAACCCAGCCAATTATGAATTCAAACTCAACAGATTATCTTATGAAATTGATACGAAAATTAAAAACTACATGCCACAAGCTTCATATTAATTACTAATAATCAAGAAATAGACACCGCAATCACCTTAAATCAACCGAGTGAATCAAAGAACAGAAACCCTAGCTTTTCCCCTGATTAACAAGTAGTGCTAATCAATTTTGATCAAATTATTATTAATAAAACTATTTATATTTTTTTAGAAAATCTAGGGGCTTAATTTTGATTAAATGTATTTTCATCCCATAATTAAAAATAAAAGCCAAAAAATTATCTTTATGGGATAAAATATAAAAATAAATATTTTTGAATAATTATAATATATATATCAAAATTCCCTAAAAATTATGAATGGTTCAAAAATAATAAAATAAAAATTATTTTGAGAATTTTATCATTTTCATAAAAATAAAGGAATAAAAAAACCAAGGTCTCTAATCCTCTACAGGGGCTGAGCCCGATAATCACAATTAAAAATAGTCTTTTTCTAACAAAACAAAAATTACAACAAAATATAATAAAATGTTCCAAGTTACACATAAGTCACATAACACATAACATGAAATTTTCATATTTAATAAAAATCCAAACACAAATAATTGTATTAAAAATAAACTAAAACATAATAAATTATAATAAAAGCATATTTAAATATTATAAAATATACGAAATTTTCCCGGACGTTACAACTCCCCCCCCTATAAGGATTCTGTCCCCAGAATCCACTTAAGAAACTAAACGAGGGTACTTAACTAAAATTTCACTTTCTAACTCCCATGTTGATTTCTCAACAAGTGGATTTCTCCACAATACCCTATTCGGAAACTTCAATATCACATCCTAGGTATACTTGACTTACAGGTATATGCTATTGGTTAGCTATTTCTATCACTAATGCCTCAGTTAACGTCTGATATTCACATTCTAACTTACTCGTAAATTATTCCGAGATAAAAGATTTTGTAGCCCCCGAATCAATAAGTACTCTGGCATTAATATAATTTATGAGAAACGCACCTGTAACTACACTGCATTCTGAAAGGATTAAATTAATTATTTATTATTAATATATTAATATTCATTTATTTCACATCATAGTCATTTTATTACGAAAATGAGGACTCTAAAAGGATTCAAAATGGTTATTTTTTTTAGCCCTTCAGTTTGTTGCCATTGTTTATTTTACCATCCAAATAAATTATATTCTATTATTATAATATTTAATTTTTTTTTGAAAAATATCAAACTTTTTATTTTTCTGTAAAAATATATTTTTTATTTTTTATTTTACAAAAATATGACCATTAATGTTTATTTTTATAAAAATACGTGTTAGATATGAAGAAATGATGTTGTCAGAGAATGTTAATCAGAGTCTACAGAAGCTGATTAGAGTCTAAGTGAAGTCATCAGAGTTTAGTCACCAACAGAGTTTACACTGATCAGGGTTTGACAAATGGTATTCGACAAATCAGTACTTGATTGGAGACAAAAATGGAAGTTTTTGTGTGAATGACAATTACCTTCTTCAAGCAATCTATTCCGAGGATAATGATGGAAATCGTATCTCTGTATTAATTAGTCATTATCTTTGCATTATTTAGATAGGTAGTTGTGTACTATATAAACACATGATTAGGTTTACATTGATGTATCGGTAAATAAATATTATTGTCATAACCTAGCAGCTCTTAAGAACATTGATTTTCTTGAGAGAGTTTTGCATTAAGTTTGTCAAAGTTAATACAAACAGTGTTTCGTTTATATACTTGTGTTCTAGTTCCGATTGTTTGGTAGTATTATATTCACCCCCTTCTATAATAGTCTAATTACTGGGTAATAATTGGTATCAGACCAGCCAGTTTTATATAACCTAAAAGATCTTAAAGAATGTCTGGAAACAAGTATGAAAGTATAAGAATTCCAATCCTCAAAAAGGCTGAATACCCTACATGGAGGATGAAGATGATGATGTTCCTGGAAGTCACAGATCCTGACTATCTAGACATGATTAATGAAGGCCAATATCTACCAACAAAACTAGTACCAACAACCATAGTTGAAGGAAGATAAGTTCCTGAGTACTACACTCTTAAGGACAAGAAAAATTGACTAATGAAGAAAAACTGGAAGTCCTCAAGGATGTATACACAATAGTCTGGATTCTGTAATGTCAAATAGAGTAATCGCTTGCAAAACTGCAAAGGAAATCTGGATGCATTAGAGGTTCAATGTCAAGGAACAAAAGAAATAAAAAAGAATAGAAGATATGTTCTTATTCAGGAGTATGAATTTTTTGAAGCTAAATATAATGAATCTCTATCCAATATATATGACATATTTCTCTTTCTATTGAATGACTTGGCCCTGGTTGATAATGTATGTGGCACCCCTAGATCCGGGGTCAGGAATCCAGATCGTCACTATCCAATTTCCACAATAATAACACTCACCTGATTTAACAATTATGTTAGGTCCCGAAGTATCGTAGAAGGGGGGGTTGAATACGATACTAACAATAATTTAAATTCTTTTCTGAATTTGCGGATAAATAAATTATTGTTTCAGAGTGGGTTTGGCTATTTGTAGTGTTTAGGTGAACTGCCTACTAATTTTCTGGGTTCCCGGATAAATCAATTAGGTTCAAGAAAATTAGCAGGTAAATTATGGAGACAAGTTTCTGGGAATATTACTCTCGTATTAATCCCAGAGGGTTTTGCTACACCCAGTTAAAATTAACTGGCTTCCAAAGAATAAATTAATTCTTTGCTACTAACACAAAAATATAAGGCTCAGTTCCTATACAAATATATCTAAATTAGTACAAGGAAAAACTGAGTCCGTAGGGAGTGATATCTAGGAGCCCTGGGCATTTTCCATTAAAGAACCGGGTCCTAATATCTGACCGGGAGCAAGGTATGAGTGTGTATAATTTATTCTCTTGCTCCGGCCATGGCTGCTCTCTACATATTATTTGTGTTGAAGAAGACTACCCTTTTTAATGAGTGGTTGACCTCTCTTTAATTGTGTAGACTTTAAATCAATAAAGTAGCTGCAGTAATTTAATTGGCTAAGGGCTGAGTGGCGCCTGTAGAGTGACTTCCCTGTGTAGATTCAAGTGGCTCCATTTACTTGGAATAATTTTGCTGCCATCTTGAGTTGCGCCTACACATTGGATACCCTGTGAGAAATTAAGTGGCGCCTTAAAAACTAAGTTACTCCAAAGTGAAGTTGAGTGGCGCCAGCTACATTGCTTTCCCTGTGTAAGAATAAGTGGTGCCACATACACATGCCTTAAGAAATGAATGATTCTTGCGCGTGAATAACATTACCATGGTCAAAGTGTAGTTTGATCACTGCACTTTGACCCTCTTTTCATTCCTTAATTGAAGTTTACCAACTTCCATTTCTTGTATCAAAGTCTTGTCACATTACACCCTGTACCCTGAGCTGTTCCCGTTCTTCAACTGTAGATCAGAAACTTTCACTTTTCGTACCAAGGTTGTGACACTTTGCACCCTGCACCCTTTGAGCTGTTTAGCTGTTTGGCTGTTAGCAGTTTAGCTGTTTGGCTGTAACCTCTACAAATTACTTTTCGTACCTTAATAAATAACCGTTCTTTTCAAGTACGTTCTTCAACTTAACAATTCTTCTGTAGTTAATACTCAGATTCCTTTCACAGACTGCTGACGCCTAGTGCAACTGGTCTGGTTCACAGACGACTAACTTCGATCCAGGTCTTCGTATTATTGCTTTACTTACATTGTTAAGTTTGCAGCAACTTCATTGCTTCGAACACTGACTGTCAATAAACACTGTAACTTCACTGGAATCTTTTCTGGTACTTAGACAACATCTCCATTATTACCACAATCTTGAATACTTCATTCTCTGTTCTTCACTGACGCTTGAACACTTAAATGAACTTCTTTCAGTGAGTATAGCTTCAAGACTGCAGCTGTCTTCTTAATCCTTTGTCTTTACCATGTCTTCAATTCTTCTAGATTCCTATGCTTCGAACACTGTCTATCTTCAATCAATGCTAATACACTGAAATCTTCTTGTGGCACTTCTATACTGAATCTTCAACACTTCTGAAACCCTGAAAGTCTTTACACATTATTCTTCACTGAGGCATGAACATATTAATGAACTTCTTTCAGTGACCTGTAGTAGACTTCAAAACTTCTTCTAATGTCTTGATTCACTGTATCTGCCTTGTCTTCATTTCTTCCTGATTTCTGTGTAGACGTAGTATTATTTACTTGTTCTGTTCTAGTGTTGAGTTATCACGATTACTATTCATACAGCTTTGTAATCTCCAACAATCTCCCCCTATTTGATTGTTAAACTTTAGCAAACAAATCACCTAGGGAGGATAACTCAACTAACAACTAGAAAAAGTAATCGCCCGAGACTTGTAAATAATGCTACTGGTTTTTCTGGATCAGATACTGCATTTCCAGATTTCTTCTGTAACTGAAATGAGAGATGCTTGTTCCTCTGACACTGAACTGATATTCAAGTGGTATCATCTTCATTTCTGTCTGTTTGAGCTTTCTCCATTTCAAAATCCTTCATAGTGTGAACTTAAAGAACTTATCACGAACAGAGCTTTATAAGAATCATTATTCCTGGGTATGTCTTCAATCAATACTGAACATAGCTCAAATGATGTTCTCCCTACGAATGTGATTCTCCTTCTTATTCTTCTTCTCCCTTTAGCAATTCAATGGAATAGTCATTTCTGTTCTTCCAATTATAGAATACAACTTCTTGAATCTCCCATATATCTGTTGTTTCCCCTCAGGATCAGAAGATAAGATTTTCTTCTTCTTGTCTAAAATCTCCCCCTAAGGCTATTAACTTCTCCCAAGGATACGAACCCCTTTTCCCAAGGATCTAAAAGGATCTCCAGGATTGATCTTCCAGGATCCAGGAACTTACCTTAAGAGTCCAGGATACGAACCCCTTTAGGAGATTAACTCTTAACTCTTCCGAAGGATACGAAGATAAGACTTATTAACTTCACCTTTTTCTTGTTATAATTATAACACTATAACTTCTCCCTCATAAGAAGAGGAATCCTCCAATTTCTTTTTCTTGTTATAACTATAACACTATAAATTCTCCCCCTTAGTTGAGGAATCCTCCAATGGCCCACTTTTGAAGATACCAACTATTAATACCAATTGATAGGTCCTCTTTTAAATGGTTTGTCTTCCAAGGAAGGTTCTCGTCTGTCGTTGAACGGAAAAAATATAGTAACTTTTCTTCCAGAAGTAGCAAGTAGCAAGGGTAAGTGTTTGGCTTATGGTTTCCTCACTTCTACTACGTTCTGTTGGTGTTTACACTTAAGTGTCGAGCACTTAGAAGTGTTTCACTCTTTCTCTCCCTATCTCTCACTCAAGTGTATCTCTCCCTCACTTTCACTTAAGTGTTTCTCTCTCTCACTTTCACTCTGCATTCCAAATTTAGCCTTCTGTACCTGCAAGTGAAATCCGTCAATTCATACATTCCCAACACCTGATTCATCAGAATGAACTGAATCACTATCAAGTGGGGAATTGCCTCATGGAGGTGTTCTTGATCTATCATGCATAAGCACTGTCCCACACCAGACTCAATAGCAATTGCTAAATCACTGTCTAGTGGAGCCTCACCTCTTTGAGATGGGTTATCCCAAGATTTTAAAATCTTTTCGGGAATCCTGCCTTGTTCTATCAAGGAGTTGCCTCACACCTTCTCCGTAAACGGGAGGTGGACATTCCTTTTCAGGATCTGGAAATGTTCCTTCCAGGAGGGGCGACGTAGTAGACAATGTAATGAATGGCAAATTAGAGTCTACGTTTCCCTCGTAACCCAATGACGGGTGTTTGTTAACATGCCTATACCTCACACTGTGCACGCCTTGCAATGTGTCCAATTGTTAGGCCCCTAGTATAACTGTTAGGATTGTTAGGTCCCAAAAATTATATAAGATTCCTAGTATGTATCTGTTTAGGCTTACCATCAGCGTGAGTGCCGGTGGTGTGCTTGACTCATTACAAGATGTTCTGGCTGACGAGCGAATTTCAATGGACTCACCCTGTTGAGAGAATGATTCCAGAGACAGTTTTATTGCCTTTTCAGCTCTGCATCCTTTTGAGAAGATACAGATGAGCTTACAGATACCTCAGTTTATATACTTCTTTACTTCGCTGGAGGTAGAGCTGTGGGTGCACTGCCGACTTCATCCTTATTTGCTGCATCAAGTGCAGTTTCTCCCTTATCAACCTCTAACTACCATGTGTTCCTTATAACTCCAGGGGTTAATATATGGAAGTGGATGAATCAGTGTTTGGTATTAAGGCCTGGGTAAGAGATTGATGGGTTTTCAACCTCCTGGCCAGCTTCTGTAGCCACTGGGGGCTAAACGGATAAAATCATTTAAATAAGGTAAAAAGATAATCACTTTAACATTCCAAAAAAATATTTTTCATCTCAAGGAGAAGGAAAAATATAAGAAGGAATGGTAAACGATTGCATTTTAGCACTTTTAATAAAAGAGTTTTGTCGGTTCTAAAAATTTATCAATTAAGAACATGATACTAATAGAAATTTTCTTCAAGATACTTATCCCATAATAAAACACGGGAATGTGTATCAGAGAAAAATTCTATTTCTTATGAATTTCTTATAAGGCAAACTTCCCATAATAAAACGCGGGAATTTATACCAAAGAAGAAATTCAACTCTCTTACCAAATTTTATCTCAATAAAAATGACTCTTTTCCATTAAACCTAAGCCCTGTATGTTTTGAAAACAGTTTTACAAAACATCCTTATCAGATAGAAGACAATGATTTTCCGACTCATAATGCAATTATGATTTACATCATTTTCGTCTACCTGAAAATATCCCCGACTTAAAATAAAAACATGACAATTAGGGTTAGGATGAATGCTTAACATAACAGTACTAGGCCTTCAAAGCAATAACCACTGTTTTGGTACTATGAATCAATGTGAAACATACATTGAAACAAGTATTTGAAAACAAATCATTTTACAAGTGATTGATACCTCGAAGTTAAAATAATTTTTCCAAATAAAATAGCAGTCACAAAGTTTCTGCCACTTTAAAAAGAAAAATTTAGAGAGAAAAAGCTTTTAAAGATAAAACATTTAAAACAAGCTTTTGGGAGAGGATAAAGTATCTGGGATTAGAGAAAAATTATCCTAAAGAAAAGTTTTTCAAAAGAGAAGTTTTGAAAAAGAATTCTTAAGTTTTCTTAACTAAAACTGATAGACAAATGAATGTATTTTTGCATAAAACATTTTGAAAAAGAAATAGACAAAAATTTCTTTTAAATACATTCAGGATCGTAAACCAGTCAAAGAAAGAAAACTAAATATATTGATACCAATTGTTGCTAAGGATAAAAACTAAGTAAATCCATTAGTATCAATATATCACAATTATTTTGCAATAAAATATTATTCAATTATCACAAAGTAATAAAAGATAATACTTGTACTACAAATAATTATGCTTCGAATTTATTTTAATTTACTTAAATCATGGAACAGATATTTCACTAAATTGTTTTATATCATCATGATTTAAATAAACCAAAATAAATTAAATACTTATGTTGTACTAATCAATTGTCAATCACATGCATTTATATAAACTATACATGACAATTATTCAGTAGAACAATAAGCATATATATTTTTACTATTAGTGATTTCTGATAAACAACTTGTATTATCACTAATATTAAAAATATCACAATTAATTGCACGCTGATACCAATTATTCGATATTTATCAATAATTTCAAGATGCAAGAAATTGTGCTTCTGTTATTTTATCAAATCAAAATTATGAAACTAATAAACATTGAATTGCTTCAATTCATAATTTCAATAAAATAAAATAAATTCGCTAAATACTAAAATATTCATTGGATTGAATATTAGCATTTAACTTCCTACGCCATATCTAATAATTGTCACTTTGCACATTGTAAGCAGGCTCATAACAATTATTAATTGACATACGTAAGCCCGAGGTATTAGTTGAAAAGAAATTCACAAGTCCTTTGAATAGGGAACAAATAATACTTGTGATTCTAATAGCAACTCCTCGCAAACAAACTTATTTCATCTTCCAATATTAGTGAGTTTTGAAATATGCATTAATTATTTAGAACAGAAATTCTAAATACCTTTACTAATATCAAAAGTATCACAATTATTTGTATTTAAAATATTTAAGAATATCAGAGCAAAATATCAAAGCAATTAAGCAAGATATCATTGACTAATACTCAGCAAATATTTAAAACATACAAATAATTATGCTTCTAACTTATGCTAAGTAATTTAACTACCACTTATGCATATAACAATGTAAGCATGATAATTAAACTAATAGCAAAAAGTATGAGGATTTGGATTTCAAATAAATTCACAAGTCCTTTGGATAGGGAAAAAGTAATACTTGTGAACTCATTTGAGAATTCCTTACAGATGGGATTTTCAACAAATATGCATATTAATAATATCCCAAGTTTACTAACCAACTTAGATAAAATAAATTCATCAAGTTATTTAGCAAATATCTGTAAGTTATTCGACTAAGAACACCTCAAAAGAAATGATACCTGGTGTCCATGCGCTTGTTCCTCTAGTGGTGTGAAGAGTTCAACAGAGTTGCTGGAAATTGACAGCTTCTAGGAATGACTTCCCTGTCTTTCATACAACCTGCATTATCTATATCTATATAGCCAATTAGGTTAAACCTATTATCTTAAGGGTCCCAGATTCCAAGAATTGGTGATCCCCTAAGATATCTAGCAATTCATAACTTAGCTATAAGATACGATTCTCTAGATTCCACTTGGAAACTTGCACATAGGCATATCGAGAATTAAGGTATACTTGCACATATATATGTCATTGTGTGTGCTTAGCATTTCTAGAGAGATATGTATAACAACTCTAATGTAAAATCATTTTTAAGTAATTAACAGTTAGAGAGTCATACCATGTCCTTGACGTTTTGCTTGAATCCTTTACCTCCGTCATAGAAAAGCTTGCGAAGAGAATGATATACAAATTGTAATGGATCTGCACCTTCATCTTCTAGCTCACCATTCAGGAGTGCACTTGTTCACATTCATTTGTTAGATCTTCATGCTTGAATGCTCCACATGTGCTAGGGATACCAATTGTTTGGTCCTAATCGTTGGGTCCCTGAAAATTGTTAGGTCCCCATTGATGAGTCCCAAAGGATCAAGTCTCGTCACTGGTGCTTACTGCTTGATCTAGAAAATATCGAAGATTCTGTTTCCATCATCGTCGATATCTTCTGCTTTAAAGTCCTGTAGCAACCAGTTTGGCTTCGTCCCTCATAACAATGCCAAATAGTCATCCAGTTTCTGTGAACCCTTACTGTACCAGTTTCAGCTTCGATTTTAGTGGTCTGGGTTCCAGCTTCAGTGGTTTCTGCCTTCGAACTGATTGAGATCATTTTGCATTGCAATCACCCAATCTGGATCAATCTGTGCTTCTTCAGTATTCTTTGGGATACCACATGATGGGTGATACCAATTGTTGATACCAATTGTAAGTTGACAATTTCTCTTTCCCAACTTGGTCCCGAAAGATATATGATCATTTCGATTAGCACTTCTAGCCTCTACACAAGAATCCGGATCACTAAGAACGAGACTCCAGGATAGAATTTGACTTCAAACCTTTTGTCTTGGCAGAAATGTTCTTAATGAAATCCTTTGATCTTCATTGTTGAGTATGACTAGTAGATCCTTCTTCTATTTGCTCCCCTGAGTTGCTGCTAAACATTAATTCCTTCTGCAACCTCAGCTTCTACATCAGTATCTGAATTTGTCAAAGATTCAGAATAGTCGTTCATTTGAATGCTTGGGAGCTTGGTGTAGTTGAACGATACATTCAGACTTTTGATCACCTATGAGTAGCCGAGGAGAATTATTCCATGAGCCTTAACTTCTTGTCAAGTTACTCAAATAAATCTTCATTAAAAATCAATTCCCTCCAAACACACGAAAGAGTTTCAGTGTTTGCTTCTGGTTGGCCATTAACTCAAATGATGTTTTTTTTCACGATCTTGTTGAATAAGGCAGCATGCTGTGTTAATTACTTCAGCTTCCAAATACCTTTTCAGTGCAGACTTCATTTAGAACTTCACTCGCGAAATGCAGTTCCAATATCTGACTTCAAAGTTCTCACAGCTTACTAATTGTTTCCAACTTGATCTTCCTTATTTGATCAATCATCATTTGTGACATTTTGTCTGTTGAATGCTTGAACATCACCAATCTGTAATTAGGGTTACCAATTTCAATCACCACTAAGCTTATGACTTTTCTTCAGTGTGATGTTTTCATTGACTTCCCTATGTGACATACTTCAAAATGTCCTTCTAGATAGAATTCCATATGAAGCAGTCCTCTCACCAATTTCATCTTTATTAAAGAATCCATTGCCTTGCTGACTAACAAGTAAGAGAGCTTCCTTTGCCATAGCTAACTCTTCATTGATGAAGCTTTACTGAAAAGTTCACTTCACCTTTGCATCCAAAAACCATGTCAGCTACGAACAAACTTCCTCACTCTCAGTTGAGCGAGCTTCCAACCTTCTTGTTTGAGATCAAACACTTTTCCAGAAAACCCTTGACGAAGAATTCCCTAGTGCTCTTCAAATAGTGCTTGAGTCCTTTCACAAGAAAGATGCTTCCAATGATGACAGTTCTTAAAACATGATAGCCATATCCCTTGTACATCTTTGCTGTCATCTCCAAAGGTTACCATCGGGGAGGCCTTCTCAACCAATTGTGATAGTAGAGCTTTAATCTTAATCTTATGCCTCGAACAATAAATGTCACGAAGTCACATAACTTTTAACTTTTGTTACCTACTCTGCAATCACAAATGATTAAGCTTCTTGGTACTCAATTTAAATTGAGTCCAGATGGGTTAGAGATATTATCGGTGGTAACAACAGCTTCAATATGCATAAAAGCACATGGATAGAAGAACTAACAAATTAATTACTAATTCTTTCTAATCCATTTCTGTCGTTGTCTAACATTTTAACTATCTCTAATTACCTAAGTCAGTTTTAGATTTAGCTTCGTATCTACATGTGTTACTGACTACTTAGATAATTCTACCATCTTTTAATCCTTAACAAGCAATACATGAAATGATATGACATTTAAGTGCAACCATGAGAGTAAAAGCAAATCATATGAAAATAAGCACATAAACAAATTAAGAATATGCAGAATATTTGAATAAAACATTATTAGCAATATCAAATTCCACATACACTTAACAAGTCATTTATCACAATAAGAACAAATATAAAATATCTGATCTATGACTTGTTTGTCTATTTAGCAATTTTCACAACATTAGCAGAGGTATTAAATCACAGAAGATTTAACTCAAGTTTCAGCAAATATTCAGGGATACACCTAACCGTCTAGAACACCCTATCTAATTCTAGATATTCATTTTACTGCATATAAAATCAAGTATGAAATGTATTAATTAAACTCATGAAACCTAGCATGCAATCTTATTCTTAGCAATCAATTAAGCATTTAAGTCCTAAGATGCTAACATGCTGTCATGAATATAATACATTTCAAAACTTAATAAACATACAGTTCTGAATTAGATAAACGTATACTAGTTAGAATGTGTACCTGTGAAGTGCATAGTGATTCATCTCCAGTGTTGGTCATTGATGCCAGATATCCATTTGGTTTATCACTGTCACTGATAGAATCAGTTTTGCATTTAACTTCATCAACAAGTGCTTTCCCTTGCTGCATCCTCACTAATGCTTAAGATTCCTGCTTCAACCCAACATAGTGTTTGTCATCTTTTGCTTGTACAGGCTTCTTCAAATTGTGTAGCAAACCCCTGATCTTGTCTTCTATAATCAACCATCCCTGTTTTGCAACCGCCTCTTGAACTGTTCTTGAAAATCTCCTCTATGGAATCTATAGGTAATGACCTTAGATTAAGAATTTGGATTCCGTCTGAATCTGATGTCACTGAACTTCCTGTTGCCCTGCAGGCTTGACTTGCAGTCCAGTTCTCAGGTTATTCCAAAGTGTCAACTTTACATACAACACCTTGACCACTACCTCGAGCTACAACATCTTCAATTCAGCTTCTTGGATCAATTCGATTCTGTTCAGAGGTTCTCAACCTTGACGTCAATCAAATTTGGTTCCTGGGTCACAAATACAGTGGATATGCTAACAACCTGCTTTACCAAATATTATCTTCTTCATCTCTTGTTCTAGTTCATAGGCTTTCAGCACATACAGGTCTTTTACAGACAATATGGTTGTATCCTTAAATCCCTGTTGGCTATATCCTGTGTTCTAGATGATCTGCAGTGTTAGCACGAACTTCCTGTAATCTCCCTGTATAATAGTCTTTAAGGCTTGTACTGAGATTCCAGGTTGTCCAGTCTGTTCTCCTTCACTACTTCAAACCCCTTAGATTTTTCATCCAAAAATACAACTCAAATTAACCAAAACCTGTACCCAAATTAATCTCTTCTTTTGCGGCTTCCAAAATATTAGTGGGATCCTATGGAGTAAACCTCTGAGGAAATTAGAACCACTATTTCTTCAGTCTGTTCCAGAATAATCTTCATTGGATAACCTTCAGTCAATCTCTGTTGTCTTCAATACCCGGAAAAATCTTCAACTACGAACCCTTTAAGCACCCTCGAATTAATATTTAAGAAAAATTTAGATTTACAGAATTTTTAATTTTCTTAGAAAATAAATTAATCAAAAATAAAAATATACAATAAATTAATTTTCAAGAATTTCGAATTTTCTTAAAAATTAAAATATCGTAAATTAATATTTAAGAAAAATTTTAATTTTCAAGAATTTTAAATTTTCTGAAAAAATAAATATATCTAAAATAAAAATTAAAGAGTACAAAACTTGAGGTACCAAACTGATATTTTTGGGTGAGTGGCGCCTGGACATTGTGTGGCGCTACTACACTGAAAGCAGAGGAGAGGCGCAACTCAAGCTTTTGAATTTGCTAAGTCCAAAAATATGAGTGGCGCTGCGCGTGGACCTGCGTGACATGTTATCTTGTTGCGTTTCACAGACTTCAAAACAAGATGGTTTTCCGCGCGTGCAATTCAGTCAGGTGAATACAAAGTTGATTAATCAATTGGCCAATGAAAACAATCACATGCTGATCTCCTCGAGTGAAAATGGCCACGTTTTAATAAGTTTTATAATAAACTTAATTTTAAAATTTATAAAATAAACTAATTAAAATTTATAATATAAACTAATAAAAATTTATAAACCAAATTTTATAAAAGTTTCTAAAATAAATTTAATACTAAGTTTATAAAATAAACTAATTAAAATTTATTATATAAACTAATAAAAGTTTATAAAACAAATTTTATAAAAGTTTATAAAATAAATTTAATATTAAGTTTATAAAATAAACTAATTAAAATTTATAATATAAATTTATAAAAGTTTATAAAACAAATTACATAAGAGTTTATAAAATAAACTTATTAAAAGTTTATAATTAAACTTATTTAATAAGACCTCCTTTTGAGTAAACAGTTTGGGCTTGGTGAGCTTTACTGGGTTACGGATCCTGATTTATATGTCAATCAGTAAGCTCTGATACCAATTGTTAGGTCCCGAAGTATCGTAGAAGGGGGGGTTGAATACGATACTAACAATAATTTAAATTCTTTTCTGAATTTGCGGATAAATAAATTATTGTTTCAGAGTGGGT
This sequence comes from Oenanthe sinensis, assembly GCA_028671895.1. Lineage (NCBI taxonomy): Eukaryota > Viridiplantae > Streptophyta > Magnoliopsida > Apiales > Apiaceae > Oenanthe > Oenanthe sinensis. The sequence continues at coordinate 36,341,187 of CM053801.1, read as the reverse complement.
TTGGCTATTTGTAGTGTTTAGGTGAATTGCCTACTAATTTTCTGGGTTCCCGGATAAATCAATTAGGTTCAAGAAAATTAGCAGGTAAATTATGGAGACAAGTTTCTGGGAATATTACTCTCGTATTAATCCCAGAGGGTTTTGCTACACCCAGTTAAAATTAACTGGCTTCCAAAGAATAAATTAATTCTTTGCTACTAACACAAAAATATAAGGCTCAGTTCCTATACAAATATATCTAAATTAGTACAAGGAAAAACTGAGTCCGTAGGGAGTGATATCTAGGAGCTCTGGGCATTTTCCATTAAAGAACCGGGTCCTAATATCTGACCGGGAGCAAGGTATGAGTGTGTATAATTTATTCTCTTGCTCCGGCCATGGCTGCTCTCTACATATTATTTGTGTTGAAGAAGACTACCCTTTTTAATGAGTGGTTGACCTCTCTTTAATTGTGTAGACTTTAAATCAATAAAGTAGCTGCAGTAATTTAATTGGCTAAGGGCTGAGTGGCGCCTGTAGAGTGACTTCCCTGTGTAGATTCAAGTGGCTCCATTTACTTGGAATAATTTTGCTGCCATCTTGAGTTGCGCCTACACATTGGATACCCTGTGAGAAATTAAGTGGCGCCTTAAAAACTAAGTTACTCCAAAGTGAAGTTGAGTGGCGCCAGCTACATTGCTTTCCCTGTGTAAGAATAAGTGGTGCCACATACACATGCCTTAAGAAATGAATGATTCTTGCGCGTGAATAACATTACCATGGTCAAAGTGTAGTTTGATCACTGCACTTTGACCCTCTTTTCATTCCTTAATTGAAGTTTACCAACTTCCATTTCTTGTATCAAAGTCTTGTCACATTACACCCTGTACCCTGAGCTGTTCCCGTTCTTCAACTGTAGATCAGAAACTTTCACTTTTCGTACCAAGGTTGTGACACTTTGCACCCTGCACCCTTTGAGCTGTTTAGCTGTTTGGCTGTTAGCCGTTTAGCTGTTTGGCTGTAACCTCTACAAATTACTTTTCGTACCTTAATAAATAACCGTTCTTTTCAAGTACGTTCTTCAACTTAACAATTCTTCTGTAGTTAATACTCAGATTCCTTTCACAGACTGCTGACGCCTAGTGCAACTGGTCTGGTTCACAGACGACTAACTTCGATCCAGGTCTTCGTATTATTGCTTTACTTACATTGTTAAGTTTGCAGCAACTTCATTGCTTCGAACACTGACTGTCAATAAACACTGTAACTTCACTGGAATCTTTTCTGGTACTTAGACAACATCTCCATTATTACCACAATCTTGAATACTTCATTCTCTGTTCTTCACTGACGCTTGAACACTTAAATGAACTTCTTTCAGTGAGTATAGCTTCAAGACTGCAGCTGTCTTCTTAATCCTTTGTCTTTACCATGTCTTCAATTCTTCTAGATTCCTATGCTTCGAACACTGTCTATCTTCAATCAATGCTAATACACTGAAATCTTCTTGTGGCACTTCTATACTGAATCTTCAACACTTCTGAAACCCTGAAAGTCTTTACACATTATTCTTCACTGAGGCATGAACATATTAATGAACTTCTTTCAGTGACCTGTAGTAGACTTCAAAACTTCTTCTAATGTCTTGATTCACTGTATCTGCCTTGTCTTCATTTCTTCCTGATTTCTGTGTAGACGTAGTATTATTTACTTGTTCTGTTCTAGTGTTGAGTTATCACGATTACTATTCATACAGCTTTGTAATCTCCAACAAATTATAATAACTAAACATAAAAGCAGTGACCCCAAACCAAATACACAACTCGAGTTATAGTCTCAGGAAATGACCTTAAAATAAAGACAATTATTACAAACCAATGTAACCTCAGGATCTCACACTACTAATATAACTTCTACATGATGTTACATTAGAAGTAAACATTATTTCTAGATTTATTGATACATTACATATTTTATAATAAGTCTTAGGATTCTAATATGAAATCCTATCTTTCTTGCTCCATTTGTCGAAGTCTTGACCCTGGTTAGCTCAAGCTCAAATTTTCCTGTTCCTTTGCGTAATACTCGAGGTAGACAATTCATAGTCATCTCTTACTGCAAGATATAAGGTTTACAAAAAGCAAGAATGAGCCAAATAATGCTCAACAAGTTATTTATAAGAATATTTCAAGGAAAAAGGTGATAGCCATAATTATCCCAACTGGATATTCAACAATAAAAGTATATAACTTGCAGTATGATTGAAGATTTATAGTCAGTTATATCTCGACAATAAATGAATCAGAGTTCACGATGCAAGAAGATATTCACGATAAGAATGCAGTTCACGTTACTGCAATACAACAATTTAAGTTCAGAGTTTTGAGACTGACAGAATCAATGACTTAGCACAATGGCCTCAACCACAGAGTACCATTCATTTGAGTATCAATAAGCAAGCAGTTCAATATACTGTGAAAAGAATGAATGAAAATTCAATAATTCCCATTAACACTCTCAGTAACTAGAACTTTGGCCTTCGTTACAGTGTAAGAACAGTCAAGTTCAAGAGTTCCCATTAACACTATTCTTAATTTAGCGCCTTGGCTTTTGTTACAGTGTTAATGTCAAATTCCAATTGGAAGAAAAAAGAATATACAGGAGCATTCACCACGCCTATTGTACACGATGATCAGTCGTATAGTACAATAGTTAAGTAACCTTTTCTACTAGCAGAAGGATGATCCTCAACCGGTCATCACCCTAGGCAAAAGCTGGGCCTTTAAATGCTGGACCGTGCGTCACTCGGCCTCTTACGCTAGATGGACTGTGCCGCACACAAGCCTCTTATACTTTTATCTCCAGTCCCCTTTGAATAATTTCAATTTCAACAAGTCTAGAAGGGAATTTAATCCAACCTTCCAGAATAACAACAATCCTCTTTAGGATTTATTCAAATCAACAGGTATGGAAGATAATTTAATCCAACCTCCCAGAACAACAATAAATCTTTGTAAGATCTCAACATCAGATAATAGATTGGCTCCCGAAACGAAGTGGGAGTAATCTTGGAGTATGTGTGTTGACCCTCGGTCAACTAATGAATAAGATATAAATAATCGAATCAAGAAAACTCAAGAACATGACCGGGGAGTTGCTATATTAAAATATAATAATCTTAATGAAGAGTATTGAATTAGAACCAGATATAAGTCCCGAAAGACCCAAGTATATATGGGAAGAATGTCAGGATTATTCACTCCTTCCCTAGTGTGGGGTTGTAATCCCAAAAATATTCGCAGAATATTTTATTGGTAATTAACTAATCTATATTTAATAAAAATAATATTTAAAGAGTTTCTCGAAAGCTCCAAAATATTTTTAGAGATCCTCAAAATATTTTAGTAGTGATTCGGGTACTCTTCTAACCCTCGAATTTCAGTAGCTCGGGATGATTAAAAATAATCAGAGTAAAATAATTTTTAAATATTGTTTCGGATAAAATCACTTGACAATAATTGACTTTTAAAATTTCCAATATTTAAATAATATTAAGATAATATTTAATATTATTTAAAATAATTAATAGAATATAAATATAATTAAATGATCTCGTTTTGAATGCTTCACAATATTTAAATATTATTTAAATAACCTTCAAAATGAATTTAAAATAATTCATTAATGTTGAAACACTATTCAACCCTTTTTAAATAATATTTAATTAATATTTAAATATTATTTAAATAATTAAAATAATTATTTAAATTAATTAAGTTGATGATCCTCAGTGATCATCAAATAATCCTCAAAACATTGTGAATCAAAATAATTTTGATAGTTATCGACTACCGTCGAGAAAATACCCGACTCTCCCCGGTTAACCATCGAGTATCCTGAAAGGTAACTCGACGCACAAAGCAGATGTCCAATCTGGTTACATGCATACTCTACTTTTCGAGAAGTTCAGAGTAGCAGAAGAATCAAGTTATAAAGGAACAAAACAGTTCAAGGTGAAATGGGAATGTGCATTTTCAACAACAACAATGAGCTGAGTAGTTTAAAACACAACAAAACTTTATAATCGAAGAACTTATTATAAAGTCAAAGATTTCAGGAATCTTGCATCACCATGAATCAATAATATTCTGATATAGAATAAAATGATAAAGTTGGAAACTTGCCTGGAGTCCAAAGATGCTGTTCCAACTTCTCCCACGTTTCGGGTATTCTATAATTGTTATTCCTCTAGAACAATGTCAATATTTGTAGAAGGGGGGTTGAATACAAATATTAAAACTTTTTTTTTTGTTATAATATTTGTTCTTGATGTTTGAGAATTAGTGAGAATATGTTCGAACAATTTAAGACTGAAAAATAAACTGAACAAAGAGATTTAAAATTACTGATGGATTGGTTTTTCCATCAGTGTATATTTTTGCTCAATGTTCCTAGGTTAAAAGAAACCTAGCTGCGTTTTTTTTACAAGATTAGAAAACAAATCAACTGTTCTTACAAATGTGCTCTCAAGCTGGAACAGTTAATTAAGAAATATTGTATAACTTGTCTGTCTTCTAATAATGCTGCTACACTTGTTTATATACCACAAGTGTGCTTTTACAATTCCTATTCTAGGATTGTTTCTACCTGCCTTTCTTTTACCTTTTTCTATCTTTGAAAAGGTTTGAAAAGACAGCTTCTGATTGAGTCTTCACAGCCACTCTAGACTGTCTTCCATATGAGTGCTTTTGTTCTCTGGATCTTCAACAGATATTCTTTCTGTGTTGTCACACTCAATTGATAATTTGCTGTTAAGCATATCAATCGATCCATCCTTTAATCCATCAACTGATGTTCTTCTTCGATTGATCTTTATATCCATCGATTGATAAAAGATGGATTATCGATTGATAGATGTTATCAATCGATATACCAATCGATGGGTCTTCACATCATTTGATGGTCTTCAATGCTTGACTTGGCTTCTTCGATTAATCCCTCATCCATCGATGCTTCAATATCAATTGATCATCCTTCACTTGTGTAATTTCCTGTCTTCACATAATTACAATTTAACAGTTTAATTTACACATCAATTGATGATCTATATCAATCGACTCTAACATCAATTGATGAACAAAATATCAATTGATTTACACCTTATCGATTGAAATAGACTAAGTACACCTATACTACAATCCAAATTATCAGTTGATTCATATAAACACTTCAACTGATAAATGGTTTCCTGATCAATTGATATTTATAACTTTCATATCAATTGATCAGTTACATCAAATAAAATTTCTATGATTCTAAGATTAATGTTATCATCAAATCACATGTAGATTCATAACAATCTCCCCCTATTTGTGTCTGTGTTATTTACAGGCATAAATCTACTTGATGATAAAAAAAACCCTTAAAATTTACATTTAGATAAAATCAAGAAATTTAATTGGCACATTAATTTTGGAAGTACCAGATTGATAGATAACTCCTGCAAGCAGCTTCAATGTCTTCATGATTTAATTAGTTCCTTTTCCTTCTCTTCTCAGCATTTTCCTTTAGTTGCCTCATGAAAGAACTTCTCAAGATTTCTTCATCCCTGTCAGTTTCTCCAAGTTGCCTCATAAGATAATGTATTTCTTCATCTGTGATTTTTTCCAGATATTTGCAGATATCAAAGAACTTTGGGTTGCCCTCTATATCTGTAAAAATCTAGCATACTTTGGCTCCTACACCACCTTTTTGACTCGTGACTTCCATAGCTTTAGAGGTAAATCAGGTTCAGCTTCTGCCTTGGATCTCCTTAACCTTGAAATTTGCTGTTGAATCTCCTGAGCAATTGTTGTGTTGAGTTTGTACTTTCTGTTGAGTAGAGGAAGAATAGTCTTTAAAACATTGTAGCTTTGCTTCATTATCACCTTTAATGAATAGAAGGTTTTCACTCCATTTTCATACTCCAACCTCATTGATTCTTCTGGTTAGAGGTTGCAGGGTGAGTCCTTACTCCAATTAATCCCTTTTCATTGATTACTGGTATTCCCTTCAAATCATATCCTTCAATTGTGACCTCGTCCTTGATTTCTTCTTGTTGACCCTGGAGGTTTTCCTGAACCACTATTTCTTGAGTAGAACCTGACCTTTTCTTGGCCATAGTAACTTTTCTCTTTTTCCTCAGTGGTTGGTCCATTAATTGATCCTCCATTTTCCATTCCATTTCCATTTGCCTTGCTATTTCCTCATTTTCTTTTTCTTTCTTTTCAGCATCTGACAATCCTGTTGAAATGGCTCCTTGAAAAAGCTTCTGGCCAACTGGCTCTTTTCTTTTCTTCTCTTCTTCAATCATTATGGCTTTTCCCTTTTTCCTCTCTTTAAGGGCTTCTTGATCAACTGACAAAAAGGCTTCAGCATCTGAGTTGCTTTCCTTGGCAGCCTTTTGTGCATCTTCATTTATTTTTCTTATTTGAGCAATGAACTCATCCAAGTCTCCTTTTTCTACTACCTCTGTTACTAACTCAGTGCTTCTCCTTAGATCTTCAATTCTTTTCTTTTCCCTCTCAATCATTGATTGAGTTTCTTTCTCCCTAGAAATTCTCCTAGCTTCAAGATCATCATCAAACTTCTTGAATTCTTTCTTTTTCTGTTCTAAATCATCTTTTGGAGAATTAGATGACTTAGATCTCTTTGAAGATTGATTATCCCTGTTACTTCTGCTTTTATATCTTTTGGGTGCAGAACCACCAATGCCTCTTGACTTATCCATACCTGAACCACCTATGCCACCACTCCCATTGCCTTTGCCATCACCACCATCACCATCCTTCTTCTTTGTATTCTCCACCTTTTTGTTATCATCAATTGAAGGGGGTGGTGGAATTCTGTCAAGAATTTTTTGAAGAATGGAAGCATGTAGATTTTGACCTCTGATAATATCATCCTTCTTCTTTTCTAGAGACCCTACTCTTGTCTCCAAAGATGCAAAATTTTTGGATTCCTTGAAAAGCATGTCTTTGATGCTATTCATGGTGTTGAATGGTAGCTTTTCATCCAATCTCCTGTCTATTGTATCCTTGTTAGTTGAGATAGAGTCCTTGATGATCTCCAGTTCCCTCCTTACTCCTGTTACTGTCATATTTTGAATTTTCATTGATTCTCTCATACAGTGAGCAATTCTCCTTTGAGTAGGATCTTCAATTTCTCCTTCCACCATTGCTCTTCTATATTGAGAGAGAATTTCAGTCTCAACAGCTTCTAAGGAACCATCAATAGTGCTCATCCATGGCTCCTCATCAGAATCACTCTCCAACTCTTCAGGTGCCATATAACAAGTGTCTGTTGTATTGACAATGCTTTCCTTCAGATTCCTGGTCCTTTGATCTGTATGATCAATTCCCAAGAGTTGTTCTGCATTCCTATTACTTGAAGCAGCCAACCCTTGATATTGTGGATCAGGATGAATGAAATTCTTTGGATCCAATTCACCAGCATCTATTTCTTCTTCAAAGTCCTTAGCAACTCCACTCCCACTAGCTTCTGCATTAGAGGCTCCCCCTATCTTCTTTACTCCTTCTTCTTCTTCTGCCATCAGATCAATTTCCAACTCTTGTGCAAATAGAAGAATTGTTTTATCACTTTCACTCATCTCTCTATTTTGCATCAGGATCTCATCCTGGAATCTCACCTCTCCCTCACTCATTTCTTGTGCACCTACTAAGGTGGGGCCCTCAAGTGTTTCACTCTCATTCCTGGAAGAAATAAGAATGTTTTTACTCACTTCCTCTCCTTTTGCCAGGTTACAATCCTGCCTCTCACTCAACTCACTCAATCCTAAGAGTGTTTGTGCAACATCAATTGATTGAGCATCAATTGATGTATTGACATTATCAGTTGAAGTGGTGTTTGGGGCATCCATCGATTGATGCATACCCATCGATTGATCTTGAGTGTCGATCGATGGCTTATCAGTCGATGGCTGAATATCAATTGATGAATGAACATCAATTGATGGAGAAGAAACATTTGAATTAATTTGAGAAGTAATGTTTGAAATGATATGGGAAATAGAATCCTGAAAATCCTGGGAAGAAGATTCAGGAGTGAGTGTTGGCTTCTCCTTGAAAAACAAAGAAGGAGAATCTGAAAATGTTCGATAATCTAACAGAACATTTTCTGAAGAAGTTTGAGATGGGGAAAGAATAATAGAAGAGATTGGAATTGAATGAGAATGGGGCTGCATCTCATCATTTGTATGAGGTGCATCAAACAGACTTTGAGAAGGCTCCTCCACAGTTTCCTGTGATTTTGCAGTGTGTGATTCCCCAAGTGCAAAGGTGACTTTCTTTTCTCTCATTTTGTATGGTGTTAGTGTTTTGGTCTTTGTGTCCCCAACTTGATTCTGTACCCCTGGTTGTGGGATATTTTCAATACTGTCATCCTTTTGAGAGAATGCCAATAGGGATGTGGTGTTTTCCATATTTACATCCACAGTCTTTTGGGAGACTGTGGAGTGGCTTGGTTGAGGTTGCACACCCTCACTCTCCTTATTCTTCTGGGTTCTTTGATGTTCCCCAGTTCCCTCACCACATACATCCTCCTCTATTCTATCTACCAAAACAGTTGATTTTCTTTTCTTTGTTTTTACAACAGCAGGTTTTTGGGAACCTGTTGAGGTTGGTTTCTTAGATTTGGATTTAGAGATTGGTTGTGTGACTTGGGTAGGAGGGTTGAGGTCATTACTACCACCCTCCATAGTCACAGAAGGCAAAGAAGAATTAGGTTGAGAAGAGTTTAAAGTAGAGATAAATACCTGAACAAAAGGGGGATAGATAAATTCCACATTGCTGTGAAGATTGATCCTAACCAAGTCCTTAAAGACCCTTTTGTTTTGAGTCCAGCAATCCAAAATTTCTGTACTCCTGTCAATCTCAATATCATTGACAAAGTGGTTAATAATAATCATAATAAATCTTGCATAATAAATATGATTAGATCTATTTACTTTATTCCCCAATTTGGCAGATATTTCATTGAGTAACAGGCTTCCTAAATTATGATATCTATCATATAAAATGCTATACCCTACTTGTTGCATACTTGTTGTTATTACATCAAAATTACTAACCTTACTAGAAAAACACTTTATTATAGAATCAAAGAAATATGACCATTCTTTTCTTAGATTCTTCCTAACAATACTACTTAGACTAGCATTAGGAGTAGTGTAATTGATTTCTCTAAGAATGCTTCTTATCTCTGTGTCAGTGGGTGCATCTATTGTATTATTTGCAGGAATATTTAAGCACTCACCCAAGACCACAGTGGTTAGTGTTAGTAATTGTGCTCTAGAGACAATACTTTTTATATTTTAAGGAAAATATTTATTATTAAGGATTATGTTTTATTGATTATTATTTATTTATTATGTTTTATTTACTGCGTAATAAATTGAAAGCATAATAAATGTCCTTTGAATTTTGATACGTATTATATATCTTTAAGTATGTGACTTAAAAATGAGATTATATGAATAGTATCTTATTCCTAAAATTCCCTAGTCGAGTATTATTATTTAAGGACAATAATAATGCACAAAGACTAGTATGTTTCTTGACAGATGACCACATCTCATTGGTCATAGGTATGGGGATACTAAAGTCAAGAACATAAGTGCATGTATCAATGCATGGCACTGGAATGACCCGCCGTGAGATTCTACATGTTAAGTAAGTGTCATAAGTAATTCTCACTGTGATAATGGTGTAACGATCCTTAGACCTGAAATCATTATATTTCTATACGAGAATTAATATACTTTGATTACATTAAAAGTTACCTTTGACCGGGTGATGATAAAAGTGGACATTGGGTATATTATGAATCGTATGAGAAATATGAATGATCTAGATGGGATTTAATCCTCCTAATTTTAGGAGTGATATTATTGGCCTCTTGTTTGAGTGAGACTATGAAATGCACGGCCGTGCTCAAATGTTGATTTGATTTTAATAGTCTACTCATCGATCAAGAAAATAAAGATTAAATTATGAAGAGGATGACACGAGACATGCCTTGAGTTTAATCTATAATATCAAGATTAAAGGGATTATATTACATGGAACATTATTCACGAAAGGCTTAATCGAATCACCGATTTATTATTATTACTTGGGTAGCAATGATGTATTACTAGATGCCGCTCATTGTTTACAATTTTAATTAGATATTAAAATTGTTGCCAACGTAATAATAACCTACAGGGTCACACACAAAGAACGCTTGAAGGAGAAATAATTTAAATTATGAATTTAAATTAAATAAGTAATTTATTTTATTTATGATATTAATTAAGTATGACTTAATTAATTATATAAATAGAATAAATGAATTACTTAAACTAATTCCAAAATTAATAATTAATTAATTAAGTGAGACTTAATTAAATAATTTAGAATTTTGGATTAGTATTAATTATAATTGGATTATAATTAGAAAACTTATTCCTCTCTCTATATAATCTCTTTATGGGCTGATTTAATAAGATAGAGATTTTACAAAAACCCTAGCAGCTCTGAGAGAGGAGGAAGATAGAGAGAGAAGAAGTTTTCGGGTGCTAGTACACATCAATCCTTCATGAAAAGTGTTCGTGTGGATACCGTAGAGCGTAGATCGCGAGAGTGGGATACGTGGTGATTAAACAAGCTTTGGACCTCCATTAATCTTCCATTAATGAACTGTTAAAGCTTCTAAAGGTATTTATTCTTTATCTCTGAATTAAATCTTTTATTTTCGCATGGATCCTGCGGAGGGTTTCGCTATTTTGATTTATTTTTCGCGTTTATTCCGCTGCGTTTGTGTCACGAAACCCTACAATGGCATCAGAGCTACTTGCGAAACGATTTAATTCGGTTATGTGCTTAACAGTTTTTGATATATAAGCATGTATGCGATCTATCTTGATTTTATATTTATATAATATGTATATGTTTATATATATTATGAATATATGATATTTATATGATGTATAATCATGTGATGATTATGTGTGTTGATGTATGTATATGATACATGTTTGTTCTTATTATGAGAATCGTATTCTATACGAATTCTGAAACGGCTGCCGTAGATTTTTTGAAATCTGTGTCCAATGTCCGATTTTTGCAAACGATATGTGTTTTCTGACTGGAATCGGGTCACTGAGCAATACTGACATAGTCAGCTCTGCGTCTGTAAGCCATTAGATGTCGTTACAGCCTCCAAAACGGTGATTTATTATTTTATGAAAATTATTTGATTTTCTAAAATTTTGAGTATATGTATGTATATATTATGAATATATGATATTCATGTAATGTATAATCATATGAGAATTGTATATGATACGATTTCTGAAACACCGTCAGATTTGGAGAAATCTGACTGCTGTATCCGATTTTCGTAAACGATATGTGTTTTCTGACTGGAATCGGGCCAATGAACAAAACCGATAGTTAAGCTATCACCAACGGGTCTGTAAGGTGTTTGACGTCGTTAAGGGCCTCGAAATAGCGATTTATTGTCTTCAGAAATCTGTTTTTAATTTTCTGAAATTTCGAAATTTGTTATATATGATTATATGATATGATTATATAATATGAGATATATTATATGTGTTATATGATAGCATGGTGGATGATTATGGCCTAAAGACCCATAGGATAGTGGTTTTGATTTATGGTTTTGGTTTCTAAATACGACTTGCATGTCGTTTATTCATTGTAATTTAATTATCTCGAATGTAACTCGAGTTCTTCTTGTAATTTCATTAGAATAGTTTTATTTTTATTATTCAATGTAATTATCAATGAAGACTTGCAAGCAAGGAGGCGATCCAAAAGGGGATGATGGAGCAATGAAGAAAGAAGACATGTAATAGATAGTATTTTTAAAACCACCATAGACTGACCTTGATATTTCCATTAGCTTGGAAATATCATATAGGATGGGGCCATAACCAAACACGTTTAATTTACGCACATTACATATATGTATATGATTGCATGTATTGATATGTATGCGTAGATATAATTGAGATGCATGCTTAATATTGATTAATCATGTATGTATTAGATACGACACCCATGCCATGTTTGCTTAAACAAGATAAAATCTGTAACGATTCAAGATTTTAAAATTAATAAACGATCATGAGATTCTTGTGTTTATGAAATATGGATTTTTAAAACACGGAATTAAATATGGATTTTTGATATCTATAATTGGGATTTTCTGACAAAAGCGGATATGCGTATTCGTAAGGCTGATGGGTTTTAAGTGTGACCATTGGTATCCTCCATCTACCTGGGAAATGAACAATTTAAGATGTCGATTTGAAATATTTGGTTCAAGGAAAAATTGAGGATCTCTTTATGATGTGATCATGATCGTTATAAATTTTCTAAAACCCCTTAACAAAATATTAAGTTTTACTCGGATGCTTTCCAATGAATGAACACTCATCGAATCCTAGATCGATAAGGGGAAGGACTGTCAGTGGCAGGGGACTCCTATCTATCGTGGTGAGATGCGACGAATATAAACGGTTATATTCGGCCGTTGTATCATTGGGTCTAACTTAACTGAGTCGCCATAATAAGTGAAAATAAACGGTTATATTCAACTATTATGAACTTAGAAGCATAGAGTTTGGTTAAAAGTCTATTAGATAGATAAGATCAATCGTTGTTCACTAAACTATCCAAGAATTATATATGATATAATTGACAACTGTTGTCTACCTAAATAATCATTTTCTAAGGACTTCCAGTGGTTGACTTAGGACATGACGAAATATGGATCTTGGCTCACTAGAAAGAATTATGGGATATACTTTCCAAATTAATAGTAAGGGCTATTAGTTTTATAAAAATAGTGGGAGGTATATGATGATATACCATAATCACTTAAACATAATTAATATTAAATTTGCAATCTAGTTTATTTTATGCACTTTAATATTGTAGATATCAAATGATAAACACAAACAACTTCTCTATGCGATCAGTTCTTGAGAAGGACAAGTTGACGAGAATATATTTCCTTGACTGACATAGGAGCTTGAGGATCGTCCTCGGGCACCACGATATTAGTCAAATCTCTTCCCCTGCTTTTAAAGTTGAGAATGTAACATGTGCAAATCATAGTGCTTATTGGAAGCAAATTGATGTTGCGACTGATGTTTCATGTCTCATGCTCGCAAATATATGTGCTGAGCTTAAGAAGCAATACAAGCATATAGATGCTTATGAAACGATTGAGCACAAGATATATTTGAAAGGGCACTATACACTTACAAGTAGGGAGAGTGAGACCCGGTTACACCACATGTTCTAAAGATTATAGGGTATAATGAATACCATTGATATTTTGGGTTTCCAGATTGGTCTGGAGACAGTTAGATTTGATCTTACAATCTTTGGACAAATATTATTCTTATTTTGTTATGAACAATAAAGTGAATAAGATTGGTAAAACACCCATTGAGTTGCTAAGCATGTTGAGAACTGCTGAAAGTAATATGATAAATGCATGAACTACTACTATATTGATGGTAAACATAGGGAATGCAAAAGGGAAAGGAAAATGGAAAGGCAAGGAGAAGATTTGATCTAGTTCCGTTGTCAAACCAAAGTCCAATCCCTAAAGCAGACTCTAAAGTCTGAATGAGGTGTTGATAAAGAAGACGATTGTCACTTTTGTGGAAAGTTGGGAGACTGGAAATTAAACTGTCATGCTTAATTGGAAGATCGGAAGATGATGATCAATAAGGGTCAAGCTTAAGGTATCGGGTTGGAATTGGAGTAAAGATAGTTGCTCTGGTTCGAGGAACTCGTTACTTAATTTTTGGCCTATAAGGAAAATTTAGAACTTAATAATTGTTATAGCGTGCTTGCAATTGGCAGAGACATTATTTCAGTTTCTTGTTTGGACAAGAAAGGCTTTTTCATTTTATAACAATAGTTGTTTATTCTATTTTGATGATGAGCCTTATAATGTTGCACATCTAATTAACAATTTATATGTTCTAAAGTGACTCAAATCAAATATTACCTTTGGCACTGTCGCTGAGGCCATATTAATGAGAAACGCATTTCCAGAATACATAAGGATGCATTCATGGATAAGCTTGATTATGAATCATACCAAAGGATACAAATCTTGGTTTATTTGGTAAAATGACTAAAGCTCCTTTTACCGGACATGGTGAAGGGATCATTGAATGGGTATGACTTATACATAGTGATGTATGTGGTCATATGTGTACGATGACAAAAGGTAGATTTTATTAACTTCATAAAATTTACTAATTATTTTAGTAGATACGGATATATGTATCTTTTGAAGAACTAATCTGAATCATTTGAAAAGTTCAAAGACTATAAAGATGAAGTAGAAAATATCAAAGAAAAGTTTTTTTTGATAGGAGAGATCACACCTTGTTGGACATGGTGCGATTAATGTTGAGTCAATGAATCTTCCAATTAGTTTCTGGAGTTGCACCCTGGAAACGGCTCCACATACACTTAACTGTGTTCCTACTAAATTGGTTCAAAAGACTCCTTATGAGATATGGACTGAGCAACGTCACAGCATGTCATTTATAAAATTTTGGGGATGTGAAGCGTTTGTGAAACGTCTAATCTCTGACAAGCTAGGACCAAAATCAAACAAATGTAATTTTGTGGAATACCCAACTGAAACAAGGGGTTATTCTTTCTATAATCCTTCCGAGAACAAAGTGTTTATTGCTCGAACTGCTGAGAGACAGTGGGAGGATAATAGATCTCAATGAAGTTTGAGACCCACATGATAACGTTGAACCAGTAGAGGAACCTGAGTAGAATGTACAAGAAAAATAATACTGCTCAAGAAACACAGGTGTTCGTAGGTTTAGTAGGATTCGCCATGAGCCCGAGAGATAATATGGATTTCTCTTGACTCAAGATGGTGATGTGATGCTTGTGGATGAAGATGAGCCTCTCACCTACCTAGATACTATAAACACTCCAGATTCTAAGAGATGGCTGGATGCCATTAAATCTGAGATGGAATCCATGTATACTAATCAAGTATGGACTTTGGTTGATCCACCTGAAGGGGTAAAACCTATAGGGTGCAAGTGGGTTTTCAAGAAGAAGACCGACATGGATGCTAATGTACAGACCTATAAGGCACGATTGGTGGCAAAAGGTTTCAAGAAAATTCATGGTATTGACTATGATGAGACCTTTTCACCAGTTGTTATGGTCATGTCCATCAGGATTTTGCTTGCTATAGCTGCTTACTATGACTATGAAATCTGGCAAATGGATGTCAAAACCGCTTTCTTAAATGAGAGCCTTGAAGAAGATATGGATGTGTACATGACACACCCTAAGGGTTTTGTTGATCTAAAGGATGCTGGAAATGTATGTAAGTTGCGTCGATCCATTTATGGATTAAAGCAGGCCTCGAGGAGATGGAACATTTGTTTTCATGAAATAGTCAAAAAGAGTTTGACTTTATTCAGAATGAAGATGAAACTTGTGTTTACAAGAAGTTTAGTGAGAGCCATGTGGCATTCCTAGTATTATATGTTGATGATATATTACTAATAGGGAATGACATTCCTTCTCTACAGACTGTGAAGACTTGGTTGAGAAATAATTTCTCAATGAAAGACTTAGGCGATGTGACATATATATTAGGGATCGAGATCTATAGAGATAGATCAAGGTGATTGATCGGCCTAATTTAGAGTACATACATTGACAAAGTTTTGCATCGATTTCAAATGCAAAGAGACTAAAATGGATATGTCCCAATGTCTCATGGGATAGTGATCTCAAAATAAAATTTGTCCTAAATCATTGGATGATAGGGACTGCATGAGTAAAATTCCATATGCGTCAGTAATTGGTTTTATAATGTATGCAATGATATGTACTTGTCCTGATATCTTGTATGCTTTAACCATGATGAGTAGATACTGATCTAATCCAGGTGAAGGTCACTGGACGACAGTCAAGAATATTCTTAAGTACTTAAAGAGGACTAAAGATTCATTCTTGTTATATGGAGGAGATGTGAAGCTAATTGTAAGAGGTTTCAGTGATACTAGTTTCTAGACAGATAACGATAATTTAATGTTTCTGTCTGGCTTTGTGTTTTATTGCTGGAATGGTTCACAGCAAAGACAATTGTTGATTTTACAATAGAACCTGAGTATATTGATGCTTGTGAAGCAGCCAATGAGGCTGTTTGGGCATGTACTTAGGAGATATCACCTAATTAATGAGATTAATGATCAAGGAGATATACATATATGTAAAGTGTATACTAATAATAATATTGCAGACACACTGACTAAGGCTTTGTCGCAGCAGAAGCACGAAAGTCACACTAGTTCCATGAGTATTGGATACTTGGGTAATTGGCTCTAGTGCAAGTGGGAGATTGTTAGTAATTGTGCTCTAGAGACAATACTTTTTATATTTTAAGGAAAATATTTATTATTAAGGATTATGTTTTATTGATTATTATTTATTTATTATGTTTTATTTACTGCGTAATAAATTGAAAGCATAATAAATGTCCTTGGAATTTTGATACGTATTATATATCTTTAAGTATGTGACTTAAAAATGAGATTATATGAATAGTATCTTATTCCTAAAATTCCCTAGTCGAGTATTATTATTTAAGGACAATAATAATGCACAAAGACGAGTATGTTTCTTGACAGATGACCACATCTCATTGGTCATAGGTATGGGGATCCTAAAGTCAAGAACATAAGTGCATGTATCAATGCATGGCACTGGAATGACCCGCCGTGAGATTCTACATGTTAAGTAAGTGTCATAAGTAATTCTCACTGTGATAATGGTGTAACGATCCTTAGACCTGAAATCATTATATTTCTATACGAGAATTAATATACTTTGATTACATTAAAAGTTACCTTTGACCGGGTGATGATAAAAGTGGACATTGGGTATATTATGAATCGTATGAGAAATATGAATGATCTAGATGGGATTTAATCCTCCTAATTTTAGGAGTGATATTATTGGCCTCTTGTTTGAGTGAGACTATGAAATGCACGGCCATGCTCAAATGTTGATTTGATTTTAATAGTCTACTCATCGATCAAGAAAATAAAGATTAAATTATGAAGAGGATGACACGAGACATGCCTTGAGTTTAATCTATAATATCAAGATTAAAGGGATTATATTACATGGAACATTATTCACGAAAGGCTTAATCGAATCACCGATTTATTATTATTACTTGGGTAGCAATGATGTATTACTAGATGCCGCTCATTGTTTACAATTTTAATTAGATATTAAAATTGTTGCCAACGTAATAATAACCTACAGGGTCACACACAAAGAACGCTTGAAGGAGAAATAATTTAAATTATAAATTTAAATTAAATAAGTAATTTATTTTATTTATGATATTAATTAAGTATGACTTAATTAATTATATAAATAGAATAAATGAATTACTTAAACTAATTCCAAAATTAATAATTAATTAATTAAGTGAGACTTAATTAAATAATTTAGAATTTTGGATTAGTATTAATTATAATTGGATTATAATTAGAAAACTTATTCCTCTCTCTATATAATCTCTTTATGGACTGATTTAATAAGATAGAGATTTTACAAAAACCCTAGCCGCTCTGAGAGAGGAGGAAGATAGAGAGAGTAGAAGTTTTCGGGTGCTAGTACACATCAATCCTTCATGAAAAGTGTTCGTGTGGATACCGTAGAGCGTAGATCGCGAGAGCGGGATACGTGGTGATTAAACAAGCTTTGGACCTCCATTAATCTTCCATTAATGAACTGTTAAAGCTTCTAAAGGTATTTATTCTTTATCTCCGAATTAAATCTTTTGTTTTCGCATGGATCCTGCGGAGGGTTTCGCTCTTTTGATTTATTTTTCGCGTTTATTCCGCTGTGTTTGTGTTACGAAACCCTACAGTTAGAATATACCTTTGTCCTTTGCAATCAAAGGAGATTGAAGAAAAATCATCTGCTACTTCTGCTGTTGTCCAGAACTCTTCAACTAGATTGCACACTATTTTTGGTGCTTCTGAGAGGGCCTTTGAAATCCTTGAACTCCTTAGAAATTCCATTAGAGGATGAAATTCTGTTGGGGCTTCCTCCACCATAGTGCAGGCAACGAAGTTGTTGAGCTCATAGTAGAATCCAGATTGTGAGACTTTCTTTGATGATGCCATTAGTGTTTTTGAAGATGAGACGAGAATTAACTGGCAAGATTGTTAGTAGTTATACAGAAACAACAATTAAATAGTAGCAATTAGGGTTCTTAGCAAGAGAAAGAGAAAGAGATAGTAAAATAGATAGTAAAAATGTAAGTAAGAATTAAAAGAAGTTTTAATCTAACTATTTATATTTACTGATTTCTTAATCAATTTCTTACTCAAAATAGAACTTAATTGACCATTGGATGAATATTGAAAAGTAAAAGTTACCAATTTTGGCAATCGACTGTTATACATACATGAATGTATGCATTAATCAATTGATAAAATAAGTAACCAATTGCAACGACTAGATTTTGTACAGATCGATTGATGACATGGACCTCTCAAATTCCAGGTCATCGATTGATAATAATCTTATCCATCGACAGGTACATTTATCCATCGATAAATAAATATATCATCAATTGATATATTTATCTGTCGATAGTTCCAAATATCCATCGATAAACAAATATATCATCAATTGATATATTTATCTGTCGACAGCTTCAGTAATATCCATTGATATGTAAAAATGGCTACAAGTTGTCTTTCACTTACATACATTAGCTTTAGTTTATCAGTTGATTATTGAAGAATCAATAATTTAACATAATCAATGGCTACAAATAATATTAATACATAACTTGTCAGACATTTAAAGGATTAAATATAATTAAGCATACCTAAATCACAGACCAATCTATTGAAGGTAGATTCATCTAGTGGTTTGGTAAAAATGTCTGCAAGTTATCTTTCACTAGGGACAAAATGTAATTCAACTGTACCATTCATTACAAGTTCCCTAATGAAGTGATACCTTATGTCAATATGCTTGGTTCTGGAATGTTGCACATGATTTTCTGTTATAGCAATGGCACTTGTATTATCACAGAAAATAGGAATCTTGTTCAAGTTGAACCCATAGTCAAGTAGTTGATTCCTTATCCAAAAAATTTGTGCACAGCAACTTCTAGCTGCAATGTATTCAGCCTCTGCAGTAGATGTAGACACTGAATTCTGCTTCTTGCTAAACCATGAAACAAGCTTATTTCCTAGAAATTGACAGGAGCCTGTTGTACTTTTTCTGTCAATTTTGCAACCTGCATAGTCTACATCTGAATAGCCAATTAGATCAAATCCAGAATCTCTAGGATACCAAATTCCAAGATTTGGAGTTCCTTTGAGATATCTGAATATTCTTTTTATTGCAATCAAATGAGATTCTCTAGGATCAGCTTGAAACCTAGCACAAAGACATGTAGCAAACATTTTATCTGGCCTACTTGCAGTTAAATAAAGTAATGAGTCAACCATGCCTCTATAACTTGAAATGTCCACTATAGCTTCCTTAGTGTTTAATTCAAGTTTAGTTGCAGTGGCCATGAGAGTTTTTGCAAAAGAACATTCATTTAAATCAAATCTCTTTAATAAATCAGAAATATATTTGGTTTGATTTATGAAAATACCATCTCTGACTTGTTTGATTTGCAAACCAAGAAAGTTGGTAAGTTCTCCCATCATGCTCATTTCATATTTACTCTGCATCAACTTAGCAAACTTTTTACAAAGTTTTTCATTAGTTGAGCCAAAAATAATGTCATCTACATAGATTTGAACAAGAATCATAGAGCCATTTACATTTCTATGAAAGAGAGTTTTATCAACAGTACCTCTTGTGAAGTGATTCTCAATCAAGAATTTAGACAAAGTGTCATACCAGGCTCTAGGTGCTTGTTTTAATCCATAAAGTGCCTTGAGAAGATAGTATACAAATCCAGGATGAACAGGATCAATAAAACCAGGAGGTTGTTCTACATATACTTCTTCTTCTAGTTCTCCATTGAGAAAAGCACTTTTCACATCCATCTGATACACTTTGAAATTAACATGAGCAGCAAATGCTAGAAAGATTCTGATTGCTTCCAACCTTGCAACTGATGCAAATGTTTCATCAAAATCTATGCCTTCTTCTTGTGAATAACCCTTTGCCACTAATCTTGTTTTATTTCTTGTCACTGTACCAGATTCATCCATTTTGTTTCTGAACACCCATTTTGTACCAATGATAGACTTGTTCTTTGGTTTGGGCACCAGCTTCCATACCTTGTTTCTTCTTGCATAACAATTATCCATCAGGATCATTCAAGGCTTCTTCAATCCTTTTTGGTTCTTCTTGAGACAAGAAGCTACTATACAAGCATTCATTTTGAGTTGCACTTCTAGTTTTGACACCATCATTTGCATCTCCAATTATTAGTTCAAAGGGATGGCTTTTTGTCCATTTCCTTTGAGATGGTAAATTTGTCCTTGAAGATGATGCTTCATGATCATTGGAAGTGTTATGATCACTGTGATGTGATTGACTATTTGAGAACCCTCCCCCTGAGATGGACACTCTACTTAAAGATTGTTGAGCAGAGTTGATATCCATTGAATGATTATCAATTGATGTATTATCAGTCGATTGATGATTGTCAACTGATAAGTTATCTGTTGATGCATTGACATCAATTGATGGGAGGATTCTATGTACTTGAATTCTTGTAATTTCCACATCATCATCACTATCTTCAATATTACTTGTGGATTCATTTTCAAAATGCAATAGATCATGAAATCCTTCATCAAACAACCCTTGAATTTTCTTGTCATCAAAGACTACATGCATAGATTCCATAACAATGTGTAATCTAAGATTGTAGACTCTGTATGCTTTGGTTGTTATTCCATATCTAACAAATATAGCTTCATCAGCTTTGGCTTCGAATTTTCCTAGATTTTCACCTTGAATTCTCAGTACAAAGCATTTGCAGCCAAAGACATGAAGAAAATTAACTGTTGGCTTCTTGTCTTTCTTTATCAATTGATATGGTGTTTTGCCATTAAGTTTATTGACCATGGAAATATTTTGAATGTAACAAACAGTATTAATTGCTTCTGCCCAGAAGTATGTAGGTAGTTTTGCTTCTTCTAACATAGTTCTAGCAGCTTCAATCAAGGTCTTATTTTTCCTTTCAACTACTCCATTTTTTTGTGGAGTTCTTGGTCAGAGAAATGATGAGTGATACCTTTTTCTTCACAGAATTCTTTCATTGATGCATTCTTGAATTCAGTACCATTATCACTTCTAAATTTCTTGACCTTCCATTCAGTGCTATTGTCAACATTCTTCATATGATTGATAATTAATTTGCTTGCCTCATCCTTAGAGTGCAAGAAATATACCAATGAAAATCTTGTGAAGTCATCCACAATTACTAAGGCATATTTCTTTTTGGCAATTGACATGATGTTGACTGGACCAAATAAATCCATGTGCAATAATTCCAGAGGCTTATCAATTGATGATTCAGACTTTGACTTGAATGATTCTTTTCTTTGTTTTCCCTTTTGACAGGCATCACACAGTCCATCCTTGGTGAATTCCGTCTGTGGAATGCCTCTAACCAAATTCTTTCTAACCAATTGATTCATGGCCTTGAAATTCAAATGGGCTAGCTTCTTGTTCCAAGTCTAACTTTCATCTGTATTGGCTTCGCTAAGTAGACATGTCATTGAATTTGCCTTTACAGAGAGAAAATCAGCCACATAGACATTTCTTTCATTTCTCCAGTTAAGATAATATCACCAGATTCTTTATTGGCTATGATGCATGATCCAGTTGTAAACCACACACCATTACCATTATCACACAGTTGACTAATACTGAGCAGATTATGCTTCAATCCATCAACTAGTGTTACAGGTTCAATGATAACATTTTCTTTTGCAATTGAGCCATATCCCAGAGTAAAACCTTTGCTGTTATCTCCAAAAGTAACTCTTGGGCCAGCCTTTTCCACAAACTTTGTGAGCAGGGACAAATCTCTAGTCATGTGCCTTGAACATCCACTATCCAAATACCAGGGATTTTTCTTCCTGTTTCCCTGCACACACATAAAACAATTAAGTTATTTTTGGTACCCAAGTTGCATTGGGTCCTCTTTTATTAGTTGCAGCCTGAGCTCCTATTGTCAACTTAGGTTCCTTTTGTTTTAGTGGGTTTAAATCCACTTTAACTTTGGGAGTTGACTTTTGGGCTTTGACACCTTGGAACTCATGGAAGAATTTCCATGAATTTCATCATTTACATTAGGCATGTTCCATGGCATACCAGGCATGTTTATATTAGGATATGAAAAGAAGGGATTATACATGTATGGAACTTGTGCATAAGGCATATGAACATTAGGTGCAACCAAATTAGAAGACATGGCATTCATGAGAATAGGATTGGTAAACATGGCATTCGCAGTCATGGCATGTATATTTAAATCATTTGAAGATATATAATTCTTTATGTTCTTGCATTGCATGGATAAATGATTTACACTACCACATTTAGCACATACTTTTCTAGGTGCATACATATCAGGAGTGTAGTTGTTGTGCTTATTTATGCCTACTTTACCATTCCTATTCTTTTTCTTTTTCTCAGACTTAGGTTGAGAAATTTCCACAGGTGCTATCTTTTCTAAATTTTCTTTTAATTGTTTCTTGGATAAGCTACCTATGTTGATTTTCTCAGTCTCAGCCTCAACTTGATTTTTGGTTTCCTTAACAAACTTAATAGGAGTGCTAAATTTGTTCTTCTTATTAGCCATTGATGATTTACTTGTCGATGGATGCTTATCAATTGATTCAGCATCAATCGATTGATAATCCTTATCAATTGATGAAGGATTAGCAGTCGATTGATCTTTATCCATTGAAGTATCAGCCAATGGCTTGCCTATTGATTTGGGGAGTTCTCCTAGAGTATCTACACCCTGAACATCAATAATTTGTTTGGCAGTTTTAGCAGACCTATTCCATTTGCTAATGGTTTCAATTTCTTCAGCCAATTGTTCTTTCAACAATTCTTCTCTTTTCAAACTGTTTACTAGTTCATTCCTAGCATCCTTTCTTTCCTGCTTAAATCTATGTAAACAAACAAGTTCATTTTCAAGAAAAATATTCCTCTCAGTTAAGGCATCAATGGTGTTCTTTAACTTGAGGTTTTATTTGTTTAGAGATTTTAGAGTGACATGCAAATTATACAATTCATTGGACATTTCATTAATATTACTATTGCATTCATCAGCTGAAAGCTCAGAAAAGTTTGTAGCTAGTACCTGATTTGATGATGAACTAGCTTCTTCATCTTCATGTTTGGCCATTAATGCTAGATTGATGAATTCTTCAGAATCACTGTCCTCAGCAGCCCAGTCCTTCTCTTCAGTAACAAAAGCCTTTTCTTTTTATTTTAAAAGATCAAAGTATTTCTTTTTATAATCAATACCCTCATATGACTTTACCTTTTCTTGTTTTGGCTTCCTGCACTCATTTGAGAAATGACCAGCCAATCCACAGTTAAAACATTTGAATTTAGATCTATCAACCAAATTTTTGTTTTGATTGTTGCTTCTAAACCGGGATCTAGGCCTTTGAGCATATGGATTCCTCTTGAATTTTAGCTCTGAAAATTTCCTTGACAGAAATGCAAGGTGCTCATCAATCTCATCCAAATCATCCTGATAACATGTTTCATCTTCTTCACACTTGCTCTTTCCTTTTCTCTTGAATGATTCTTCAACAGTGTCACCAGCCATCATGACAGACTCTTCTACACAGCCATTTTCCTTCTTCTCTTCATTTCCTTTGACTACCAAAGCCACAATTTTCTCCTTTCTTTGATTCTTTTCAATTTCCTCATCTTGTTGGATTTCCAACTCATATGTCTTGAGAATACCATAAAGTTTCTCAAGTGTATAATCCTTGAAGTCCTGAGATTGTCTAATGGAAACAGTCATTGGTTTCCATTCCTTTGGAAGAGATCTAAGAAATTTTAGATTTGTATCCTCAGTTGCATAAACCCTACCATATATCTTCAGTCCATTTAACAACTTCTGAAATCTTCTATATGTGTCATTGATAGATTCTCCACTCTTGAAATGAAATGATTCATATTTTTGAATCAAGAGTTGCACCTTGTTTTTCCTTACTTGTTCAGTTCCTTCACACATAGTTTGAAGAGTATCCCATACTTCTTTTGATGAAATACAGTTTATAACATTGTCAAACATATCTTTATCTAGGCCATTGAACAGAATGTTCATGGCCTTCTTGTCTTTGAGTACTTCTTTTTCATCCTCTTCTGTGAACTTAGAGATGAGTTTTGGAACATGTTTGTCAAGTGCAGGAGTTCCATCAGGGTTTACACCTGTAACTAGCTTCATGGGAATATGAGGACCTTTCTCTATGCAGTGAACATAAGAAGGGTCGAGAGAAAGAAGATGCAGATGCATTTTGACCTTCCATGGAAAATATTCATCTTTTTCTAAAACTGGAATTTTCACACCTGAATCTTTTTGGCCCATATTGACTGTTCTTGATCTTTAAACTTTCTGTATGTTGAAAGCCTGCTCTGATACCAATTGTTATTCCTATAGAACACTGTCAATATTTTTAGAAGGGGGGTTGAATACAAATATTAAAACTTTTTTTTCTTCTAATATTTGTTCTTGATGTTTGAGAATTAGTGAGAATATGTTCGAACAATTTAAGACTGAAAAATAAACTGAACAAAGAGATTTAACATTACTGATGGATTGGTTTTTCCATCAGTGTATATTTTTGCTCAATGTTCCTAGGTTAAAAGAAACCTAGCTGCGTTTTTTTTACAAGATTAGAAAACAAATCAACTGTTCTTACAAATGTGCTCTCAAGCGGGAACAGTTGATTAAGAAATATTGTCTAACTTCTCTGTCTTCTAATAATGCTGCTACACTTATTTATATACCACAAGTGTGCTTTTACAATTCCTATTCTAGGATTGTTTCTACCTGCCTTTCTTTTACCTTTTTCTATCTTTGAAAAGGTTTGAAAAGACAGCTTCTGATTGAGTCTTCACAACCACTCTAGACTGTCTTCCATAGGAGTGCTTTTGTTCTCTGGTTCTTCAACAGATATTCTTTCTGTGTTGTCACACTCAATTGATAATTTGTTGTTAAGCATATCAATCGATCCATCCTTTAATCCATCAACTAATGTTCTTCTTCGATTGATCTTTATATCCATCGATTGATAAAAGATGGCTTATCGATTGATAGATGTTATCAATCGATATACCAATCGATGGGTCTTCACATCAGTTGATGGTATTCAATGCTTGACTTGGCTTCTTCGATTGATCCCTCATCCATCGATGCTTCAATATCAATTGATCATCCTTCACTTGTGTAATTTCCTGTCTTCACATAATTACAATTTAACAGTTTAATTTACACATCAATTGATGATCTATATCAATCGACTCTAACATCAATTGATATACAAAATATCAATTGATTTATACCTTATCGATTGAAATAGACTAAGTACACCTATGCTACAATCCAAATTATCAGTTGATTCATATAAACACTTCAACTGATAAATGGTTTCCTGATCAATTGATATTTATAACTTTCATATCAATTGATCAGTTACATCAAATAAAATTTCCATGATTCTAAGATTAATGTTATCATCAAATCACATGTAGATTCCTAACAATAATCATATAAGAACCCACTTTTAGTACACATATGTATGAATTAGGTTAATCCTAAGTTTATACATTTTACTTCACATATTGCCCGTTATTTCACTTCCTCGGGCCTACTTTAGCTATTCATAAAACCATCTTGGCAATGCTTTTTAATCATTTTCTTTACATTTACATGTAGTCATGATATTCCTTAACAACTTTCGTTACTTGACCGACTCGAAAAAAGTCATATATCTTGCTCGAAATCGTCTCCCAAAATGGTTGTTTAACCTTTTTCTTATGTTACTTCCACTTAACACTCAATTTTCTATCATTCTTAATAAATTGGAAATTAATCCATTTGACATGATTCCTTTTCTCAGGTCTTCCTTGTACTACTAAAAACATTCCATAAAAATGTCAACTCGAGCTAGGGTATTTAGCTAGATGAAACAATTCTCCAAAGTTCAATGTTTAAGCAATTCGTAGGTTATGAACAACCTTTACTAAAATAACTATATCTCCTAGCTCGTTAATCCAATCGACTCACCGTTTGAGGCTACACAAACTAGACTCCAATTATAACATAGATCCAGAAAATACAAAGTCCATAAATAGTGTTAAGTCATCTGAACAATTCATTCTAAACAGGGCACCAAATAGTGGCTCCAGAATTATAGTTCCTGAGAATTATGGTTACATGACTTGCACTCTACCAATTTTAATAAATCATATTTTACTCCTTTTAATCCAATTCTTCTTCCCAGGTAATATCAGATGTCCCTATTATTTTAAATAAAAGTTTCAAGATTTATGGAGTCTCCTAACTAGGGTGATCACAGCTGCAAAATTCAATGAAAACAGGATTGCTATGTTTCTGCACTACCCTTACTATTTTGACCATATCTTTTAGATCGTAACTCCGATTGACATGATTTTCATGGTTAAATGATCTAGAGACCGTTATATATCTAACCATGTCTAGAATGACTCAATAAATGCAGGGTAGCCCCTTCGGGTGCTATAATCAGTTGGGAGGCAGAAACAAATGGACATGGTAACCTTTGTATACTCAACATTTGCCTTACATTAACCTCCTTAAAATCAGCCAAACAACTTTCATACATTTTATACTACTACTTAGGAATGTACTCAAGACATCCCAAGTCCAAACACAATTATTCCACACTCCAATTGGTACCTACAATTCATAGAAATCAGCCAACAATTAATTCATGCTCTTACAAGGTAGTTTACAACTACCCAAAGCTTATACTACCTTAAATAATCATCAACCAAGCTCTAGCATGCATAATATATAAGATTGAACACTTAATCATGGCACCAAGTACTATTCATGTTCTTGGGTTTTCATGAAAATCAAGAGTTTCCATGGATAATTATGTGCAAGATTCATAGATAAGCTAAGTGTGGGTTATACCTTTCTTTTAAGCCCTTAATCAAGATGAACAAGTAAGTATTGATGAAACTTTGAATTTTTCTCTCCCTAATCTTCTTGTTTCCAGCCGAATGTTGCTCTTCAAGGAGTTCTTGATATTTTTTTTTCTTTTTGTTTTATGTTAAAGACTAACTTAGCTCTTGGCTTCTTGACTATTTCAAGGGGCAAGTCAACAAGTCCACTTTGACTTTAGTCAATCATACTATCTTCCTTAATACACCAACCAATACAAGTATTTGCAATTTATTTATTTATTGTACAGATATAAAAAAAATCGGCTCCTTTTAAATATTTTAGATAGCGATTTGATTTTTCATTTTCGTAAAGATTCGCTATGACGAGTTTAATAATTATTACTTATTCCAGGAATTCTAATAAATTGAATCCCACCAAAACCTCATTCCTAATTATTATTCATTATATACTATTATTTAAACTCCATCCTATTTATTCAAAAGGATTCGGATGCGATTCATCGGATAAAATATAATAAGGAAGTACTACGTATATTACGTAGACTAACTTAAAAATACGAACTACAAAATATTTTTGAATTACGAATCTCCGAGTTCTGGTGAGATTTACATACACTCATTTATCTCACACATTAATAATATGACTTCATATCTTAAGTTCCTTATGACAATATATCCATAATATCATTTATTCATAAAACGAAAAATTTTATCCAAAAATCTTAATAATCCCAAGCGTCAGTAATACAGGTTATTACAGTCTCCCCTCCTTAAAAGGATTCCGTCCTCGGAATTCACACGAGAATAACTGAGGTTACTATTCTCGGACCTCGCTTTCTAATTCTTAGGTTGAGTCTTCAACCTACTCGGTTTCATACAATAATCTCATCAGCATTATTACTTCACTTCTCAATACTTGCTCTATTCAGTCGATGGTCTCTATAAGTTCGTACTCTAGGTATGCTTAACGCCCACACTATAGTTTCGTAACACTAACGTATAATACGCAAGACTGATTCATTAGAAAGAGCGTACCTTCTTAATATACTTCAAGACCTTAAAAGATTCAATATTCCTCTAGCATAGATTCTGTTTCTTACCACATCTCGCTACTTCTTTCCATGATGATATATTCAGCAATACGAAGTCTTCCACTTCCTCCTCTCGGCCTTTTCTGAATTGATCACCAACTTGCTTTGTCTATCTTGAGTTATCATTAATCACTTTCAAATACTACCACTTCTAGAATATGCCCTTCGAACCGGTTTTTGTCTCCGGTTATCTATCCTTCATTGATTTGTTCATAACACCTGGTATTTCGACATTTTCGCCCACACTAACTTCATAAAACGGAATGCCCATATGTGAGTGGTAACTAGCGTCGTATGAAAGCTCTATCCGTAATAAGTAACTTGCACCACTCCTTTTGAAATCCAAGGTACAGACTTTCTATAAAAAGATAACCTTGTACATAATTTTAATAGAGATCTTTTCAATGAAGATCATCGAAACAAATGATCAGAGTGGTTTGTAAATCAATAAACTCATTTTTAATGTATATGAGAGATAAGAAAGAAATTAATTTAGATATGACTAAGAACAACCATATTTGTACTCAAGATGACCAGTCCTTAGTACTTTCTAGCTTATAATACATAATCGAGTGGTTGCCCACCAGACTTTTATCACACAGACAAGAAGTCACACCTTATGCATTGTTTATCTCAATTGAATGAAAAATAGTTAACATTTAGAAGAAAATGATTTTGAATGGGAGAGAAAATATATTTTGAAATTTTCATTCCTTAATGCATTACGAACTCAATATACAACAGTCCCTACTCATTTAGGAATCTATTGACAAAATCCCTAAATTTCTTATTTCCCATTTCTATTCTTTCCGAATGAATAAATCCATAAGGCTCTTATGATCTTTGTACTTTCTCCACTTCTACCCATTCGAGTGATGTTTTCATAGCTCAAGTGCAACCATTATGGCTATTTCCTTCAATTCATGAGTAGGATACCTTAATTCATATTCCTTCAGTTACTCCGATACATATAAAATTATTTTTACTATGTTGCTTCCGTGCACAAGCAATCCCTCAAAAGACATGTCATTATTAATTACAAGATTCACCTCTTATCATCTGGTACTTACCACATCAGGACAATTACTCATATCTATTCTTTACTTTCCTCAAACTTCCTTCACCATTTACTATATGCCTCAAAATTTAAACTCATTTTACCCAAAACTCATTCTTACAGAATTTGTCATCCAACCTCTTTTCTCTTAAGATTTTCTGATAATATATATATATTTTACCTTCGGGTTCTTCCTTCTCCTTTAGACATATCAGGATATCATCTGTGAAGACTATGACAACTTGCCCAATTATTTCTTACAACTCCAATTAATCCTTAGAAGGTCCAGGTGCATACATTAATACAACCTACCTTATCAAAGACTCATACTGTCCTTATCGCGTGCTAAATTCCATCTTTGGCATACTATCTAGGTAATTCTTTAGTTAGTGATAACCTATCCTAAATATATCTTCACCAGTAGACTAATTTCTTCGAGTGGTCAAATATTATGTCTATCCATATTATAGATATCCAATATTGATTGCTAACTTAATCAATTCACTTAATCCATTCTCACCAATGTATGCGCGGTCTCATGCCGCTATCCGTTTCCTTTACAAACAAAACATGTGCACCTCATAGTAACACTTTCAATCTTATGATACCTTTATATATAATAGTCCTTATAACTGAGTGACTAACCCTCTTATGTTGCCAGGTGCCATCTTCTAAGATACCTCCAATGCTGAAGTTGCTCCTAACACTAGGTCAATGACGAATGTCGTGATCTCTAATGGTGGTAACCCCAAAATATCACCAAGGGTTACATTTCCCAATTCTTTAACTACTGCGTACTTCTCCTTATTGAATAGTTCCTTTTTCATATCCATTACTGGTGCCCCACAACTTCGCATCCAAAGCGTAATATACTTTTCACACGAAACTTAATTTAAACCTTCTCAATTTATCTATATCTTCCAACCCCAACTTTATCCAATGTCGGGAAATCTTAACTTCACTATTTTATTGTTACCATCAGTTTAAACATCCTTATTTGGACAATCATCCATTCTCAACATCACATCAATTCTTCAATCTGGAAGGGACTTAAATCTATGTCAAACCGTTACACCAGTCAGTCTTCATACCATATTACCTTTCCCTTATTCTCCATATTTAAAACATGTTATCCCTTCTTTTAGGGCAATCATTATCATAACATCTAGACTTTATAATTATAGTTTCTTATTGTTCATTTCATATATTCTCCCATATCAGGCTCACTGTTTAGTAAGTGAGGCCTCGATTGGCTTGGGTGAACTATAATTAACTGTACGCCAACCCGCTAATATTTCTTAATCCACTGTTCTTCCCGAAGTAGAACTCTGGTTCCCTGTTAAAAGTTCATGGTATTTCCATATATGTAACCACTTCATTTCCATATTCTGTCATAGTTAGTTATTTCCAACATTGTGATTCTATTCTCAATTCACTACTTTTGGAACAATCTTGACAATTCCTATAGACTTTGATTCATGATCTGACACACTCTTGTTTCAGGTCTAAACTTTAATTACATCTGAATTTCCTAATACTTAGGAAACAGTTGCATAATACAAGAAATAGCTATGGCTAAAGAATTCTTTGTTCGACAAAGTTCATAAGAATTCTTGCTGAATTAGCGACCTTATTAGGCCTTAACCAAATACCTTTCAGAAATTTAGGATCACCATATATGGATATCGTCAGGGGTTTGCAACTATCACTTTCCAACACTAGTATCGTGTACGATCTTTAGTATAATACTAAAAGGATAAATATATTGTCCATTACATATAGTCTCAATCAAGCCACACCTATGGGTTACTATATGAGTCACGGGACTTTTCCCCGAACCACATATCATAATTCAAACCATTTTATCATCAATGACTACTCGGACCGCTCTCTAGTCCGGACTTCCACTATTAAAAGAAGTAGCTTCATACAAGCACTTATGCCATAACTCATCTATACTGTTTAACCCAACCATCATATTTGTAATGTGGCGGTCATTCCTACTCCAAGGCTTTCTTTAATTTGAAATCCTTAATATACTCAACACTACATCAAGTGTGTATCTCAACTCTCTGTTGCGACTTTACATTGTATGCATACCATACATCATCTAAATTAAGGCTTTACTCTTTATTCTCAGAGAATCCCCATCAACATCCTCAATGTTACTCATATATAGATGGCCTTAACCTTTAAGCCAAGCTTTTCCATATTGTCTTGAAACATTTTATTTACACCTCTTCTTAATTCTAAATTTTATTAAAATTAAGCGAAGGTATTTTCTACAGAAAATTGGGCATGAACTATTCGTACGTTGGACTATGCCCGGTGTAAAAACACCTCAATTACAATCCCAATACATTCACAAATAATCTTGGTCCTTTAGTGACCCCCAAACATCAACATCTCATCAGTCACTTATAACATAATGTATACCAAAAGGGAAATAACTATGAGTCACTATATGTATATATACTTACTCTCGAGTATCCACAAGTCTGTCAACAACAATATCAATGGTCAATATCTTGGACCATCAATCACATTCGCTCCATAACCTTAACAAGGGTTTGCTGAAATGCATACTATCTCTTTGGCTTATTGCCAATTGATGAAAGATTGGGGAAGATTTAACAGGCCATCAATTTGAACACGGTCATCTTAACTATTGTGCCAAGAATGAAGTGGTTCTCTTCGCTCAGTAATGCTACCCTCGGTCCTGGGGTACTAGCATACTTAGTGCTACACTTATAGCATGTCTGGGCTCCTTTATAGGTGCTCCATAATTCTCAAACTTTCAATCTCACTCATAAATCCTCTTACTCAGATGAGTCTCCTCGGGCTAGTGTCCGTCATCTTTGTAAGAAAAGTTCTTATTAT
Organism: Oenanthe sinensis; assembly: GCA_028671895.1. NCBI lineage: Eukaryota > Viridiplantae > Streptophyta > Magnoliopsida > Apiales > Apiaceae > Oenanthe > Oenanthe sinensis. The sequence goes on along the minus strand of CM053801.1, from coordinate 36,308,887 downwards.
CTTTCCTAACTATTCTTCTATGAGTATATTAGTCTCATATTATAAATCACTGCTACATCCGATAGCCCGAATATGAACTCGATATGAGCTCGCTCTTTATTAATCTTATCCAAACATAACTCTTAACTCTCTCGTTCCTGAGTACTATAACCTAGAGCTCTGATACCATCTCTGTGGCACCCCCAGATCCGGGGTCAGGAATCTAGGTTGTCACTATCCAATTTCCACAATAATAACACTCACCTGCTTTAACAATTATAATAACTAAACATAAAAGAAATGACCCCAAACCAAATACACAACTTGAGTTATAGTCTCAGGAAACGAACTTAAAATAAAGACAATTATTACAAACCAATGTAACATCAGGATCTCACACTACTAATATAACTTCTACACGATGTTACATTAGACGTAAACATTATTTCAAGATTTATTGATACGTTACATATTTTATAATAAGTCTTAGGATTCTAATATGAAATCCTATCTTTCTTGCTCCATTTGTCGAAGTCTTGACCCTGGTTAGCTCAAGCTCAAATTTTCCTGTTCTTTTGCGTAATACTCGAGGTAGACAATTCATAGTCATCTCTTACTGCAAGATATAAGGTTTACAAAAAGCAAGAATGAGCCAAAGAATGCTCAGCAAGTTATTTATTAGTATATTTCAAGGAAAAAAGTGATAGCCATAATTATCCCAACTGGATATTCAACAATAAAAGTATATAACTTGCAATATGATTGAAGATGTATAGCCAGTTATATCTCGACAATAAATGAATTAGAGTTCACGATGCAAATAGATATTCACGATAAGAATGCAGTTCACGTTACTGCAATACAATAATTTAAGTTCAGAATTTTGATACTGACAGAATCAATGACTTAGCACAATGGCCTCAACCACAGAGTACCATTCATTTGAGTATCAATAAGCAAGCAGTTCAATATATTGTGAAAAGAATGAATGAAAGTTCAATAATTCTCATTAACACTCTCAGTAACTAGCACCTTGGCCTTCGTTACAGTGTAAGAATACTCAAGTTCAAGACTTCCCATTAACACTATTCTTAACTTAGCGCCTTGGCTTTTGTTAAAGTGTTAATGCCAAATTCTAAATGGAAGAAAAGGGAGCATACTAGAGCATTCACCACGCCTATTGTACACGATGATCAGTCGTATAGTACAATAGTTAAGTAACCTTTTCTACTAGCAGAAGGATGATCCTCAACCGGTCATCACCCTAGGCAACACTTGGGCTTTTAAATGCTGGACCGTGCGTCATTCGGCCTCTTACGCTAGATGGATTGTGCCGCACACAAGCCTAGTACACTTTTATCTCCAGTCCCCTTTGAATAATTTCAAATTCAACAAGTCAAGAATGGAATTTAATCCAACCTTCCAGAATAACAACAATCCTCTCTAGGATTTATTCAAATCAACAGGTATGGAAGGGAATTTAATCCAACCTCCCAGATCAACAATAAATCTTTGTAAGATCTCAACATCAGATAATAGATTGGCTCCCGAAACGAAGTGGGAGTAATGTTGGAGTATGTGGGTTGACCCTCGGTCAACTAATGAATAAGATATAAATAATCGAATCAAGAAAACTCAAGAACACGACTGGGGAGTCGCTATATTAAAATATAATAACCTTAATGAAGAGTATTGAATTAGAACCAGATATAAGTCCCGAAAGACCCAAGTATATATGGGAAGAATGTCAGGATTATTCATTCATTCCCTAGTGTGGGGTTGTTAGCCCAAAAATATTCACAGAATATTTTATTGGTAATTAACTAATCTATATTTAATTAAAAATAATATTTAAAGAGTTTCTCGAAAGCTCCAAAATATTTTTAGAGATCCTCAAAATATTTTAGTAGTGATTCGGGTACTCTGCTAACCCTCGAATCTCAGTAGCTCGGGATGATTAAAAATAATCAGAGTAAAACAATTTTTAAATATTGTTTCAGATAAAATCATTTGACAATAATTGTCTTTTAAAATTCCCAATATTTAAATAATTTTAAGATAATATTTAATATTATTTAAATAAATAATAGAATATAAATATAATTAAAAGATCTCGTTTTGAATGCTTCGCAATATTTAAATAATATTTAATTAATATTAAATAGTATTTAAATAACCTTCAAAATGAATTTAAAATAATTCATTAATGTTGAAACACTATTCAACCCTTTTTAAATAATATTTAATTAATATTTAAAAATATTATTTAAATAATTAAAATAAATATTTAAATTAATTAAGTTGATGATCCCCAATGATCATCAAATAATCCTCAAAACATTTTGAATCAAAATAATTTTGAAAGTTATCGACTACCGTCGAGAAAATACCCGACTCTCCCCAGTTAACCATCGAGTACCCTGAAAGGTAACTCGACGCACAAAGCAGATGTCCAATCTGGTTACATGCATACTCTACTTTTCGAGAAGTTCAGAATAGCAGAATAATCAAGTTATAAAGGAACAAAACAGTTCAAGGTGAAATGGCAATGTGCATTACAACAACAACAATGAGCTGAGTAGTTTAAAACACAACAAAACTTTATAATCGAAGAACTTATTATAAAATCAAAGATTTCAAGAATCTTGCATCACCATGAATCAATAATATTCTGATATAGAATAAAATGATAAAGTTGGAAACTTGCCTGGAGTCCAAGGATGCTGTTCCAACTTCTCCCACGTTCCGGGTATTCTATAATCATATAAGAACCCACTTTTAGTACACATATGTATGGATTAGGTTAATCCTAAGTTTATACATTTTACTTCACATATTGCCCGGTATTTCATTTCCTCGGGCCTACTTTAGCTATTCATAAAACCATATTGGCAATGCTTTTTAATCATGTTCTTTACATTTACATGTAGTCATGATATTCTTTAACAACTTTCGTTACTTGACCGACTCGAAACAAGTTATCTATCTTGCTCGAAATCATCTCCCAAAATGGTTGTTTAACCTTTTTCTTATGTTATTTCCACTTAACACTCAATTTTCTAGCATTTTCAATAAATTGGAAATTAATCCATTGGCCATGATTCCTTTTCTCAGATTTTTCTTGTACTACTAACAACATGCCATAAAAATGTCAACTCGAGCTAAGGTTGTTAGCTTGAAGAAACAATTCTCCAAAGTTTAATGTTTAAGCAATTCGTAGGTTATGAACAACCTTTACTAAAATAACTATATCTCCTAACTCGTTAATCCAATCGACTCACCGTTTGAGGCTACGCAAACTAAAATCCAATTATAATATAGACCCAGAAAATACAAAGTCCAGAAATAGTGTTAAGTCATCCGAACAATTCATTCAAAACAGGGCACCAAACAGTGGCTCCAGAATTATAGTTCCTGAGAATTATGGTTACATGACTTGCACTCTATCAATTTTAATAAATCATATTTTACTCCTTTTAATCCAATTCTTCTTCTCAGGTAATTTCAGATGGATGTCCCTATTATTTAAAATAAAAGTTTCAAGATTTACGGAGTCCCCTAACTAGGGTGATCACAGCTCCAAAATTCAATGAAAACAGGATTGCTATGTTTCTGCACTACCCTTACTATTTTGACCATATCTTTTAGCTCGTAACTCCGATTGACATGATTTTCACGGGTAAATGATCTAGAGACCATTTTCTATCTAACTATGTCTAGAATGACTCAATAAATGCAGGGTAGCCCCTTCGGGTGCTATAATCAGTTGGGAGACAGAAATAAATGGACATGGTAACCTTTGTATACTCAATATTTTCCTTACATTAACCTCCTCAAAATCAGCCAAACAACTTTCATACATTTTATACTAGTACTTGGGAATGTACTCAAGACATCCCAAGTCCAAACACAATTATTTCACACTCCAATTGTTACCTACAATTCATAGAAATCAGCCAACAATTAATTCATGCTCTTACAAGCTAGTTTGCAATTACCCATAGCTTATACTACCTTAAATAATCATCAACCAAGCTCTAGCATTCATAATATATAAGATTGAGCACTTAATCATGGCACCAAGTACTATTCATGTTCTTGGGTTTTCATGAAAATCAAGAGTTTCCATGGATAACTATGTGCAAGATTCATAGATAAGCTAGGTGTGGGTTATACCTTTCTTTTAAGCCCTTAACCAAGATGAACAAGTAAGTATTGATGAAGCTTTGAATTTTTCTCTCCCTTCTCTTCTTGTTTCCAGCCGAATGTTGCTCTTCAAGGAGTTCTTGATATTTTTTTTTCTTTTTGTTTTATGTTAAAGACTAACTTGGCTCTTGGCTTCTTGACTATTTCAAGGGGCAAGTCAACAAGTCCACTTTGACTTTAGTCAATCATAATATCTTTCTTAATACACCAACCAATACAAGTATTTGCAATTTATTTATTTATTGTACAAATATAAAAAAAATCAGCTCCTTTTAAATATTTTAGATAGCGATTTGATTTTTCATTTTCGTAACGATTCACTATGACGAGTTTAATAATTATTACTTGTTCCGGGAGTTCTAATAATTTGAATCCCACCAAAACCTCATTCCTAATTATTATTCATTATATACTATTATTTAATCTTCGTCCTATTTATTCGAAAGGATTCAGATGTGATTCGTCGGATAAAATATACTATGGAAGTACTACGTATATTACGTTGAATAACTTAAAAATACAAACTACGAAATATTTTTGAGTTATGAATCTCCGAGTTCTGGTGAGATTTACATACACTCATTTATCTCACAAATTAATAATACGACTTCATATCTTACGTTCCTTATGACAATATATCCATAAAATCATTTATTCATAAAACGAAAATTTTATTCCAAAAATCTTAATAATCCCAAACGTCAGAAATACAGGTTATTACAATGTGTATGAGAATGAGGACTCTAACACAAAGTTTCTAAGGGCTTTACATGAAGAATGAGACTTGCAGACATCCTTAATAAGAGATAGAGCAGATTTGGGAGACATGACTCTGGATGAAGTATATGAAAAACTAAAAATTCATGAGTTGGAGTTACAACAAAGGAAGAACAAGAAAAGTGGCAAGGCAAAGTCAGTTGCACTAAATGTTGAGACAAAAACTGTGAAAGCTAAGGAACAAATTTCTCTAGTCTCAAAGAGAAAATGAAAAGTTGTAAAGGTGAATGAAAATAGTGAGTTAGAGTCTGAGGGAAACTCTGATGTAGATTCTGATAATGAATCCACAGACTCTGACATGATGGAAATGGTTGATATGATTGTCAAGGGCTTAAAAAATATGAAGTACAAGAAGTTCAGAAATTAGGGTAAATTTCAAAAGAGGTCTGGTAATTCTGAGAACAGGGAAAAGTTCAGAAAGGAAGAAGACGAAGAAGGAAAGTAAAAAACACTTGACAAATCAAAGGTCAAGTGTTATAAGTGTAACAAGATGAGACACTATGCAACTGAGTACAGAATCAAGGAAGCTAGAAAGGCACTCATAATATCCAAGAAAGACAGGATGGCCTCCTCAGACTCTGATGAGGAAGTGAATTATGAACTGAAACTCCTACTATAAACTCTAATAAGGTACCAGATTCAATCTTCAATAAAAATACTGATAATATCTATGAATTGAAATCATTTTTTAGAACCTTGCATATTAGTTTTAAGACTCAATCTCTTGAGAATGAAAGACTAAAATCCGAAATTTAAAAGTTATCTATTAAAAATGATTTCCTTGAATATAAATTTGTGCAAATGTCAGATACTAAGAAAGATTGTGAAAGGGCTATAAACATGTAAACTGTGTTAGAAATTCAGGTGACTTATCTAAAAGTTGAATTAGCCAGAGTGAAGGAAACCTTCGGAGTCTGGAAAAACTCTAGTAAAAAGGTTCAAGAAATTTTAGCAGACAAAAACTAGACATATGCTTTAGGTTATGAGTCTGATAGTGAAAAGAAAAACAAAAAGACTACTAAGACACACACAAGAGTTAATGAACAGTTGAATAAACCTGTTAACTTTATTAGGGCTAGTAATGGAATAAATATTTCTGATAAGGGTTCTAACACTTCCAAAAATAAAGAAAGTAGTATATCAAAGGATAAATTAATAAATATTGGTTTGCTTTCTCAAAAATAACTTTAAAAAAAGATGAAGTCTGTCACCAACAAGAATAAACTTAAAAGAGTGAAAAGAAATAGGAATGGAAATGTTGGAATATCTAAGGAGATTGATTATAAGAATATACCTGATGCACCTAGAAATACCTATTTCACTTGTGGTAATTCTAATCATCTTGCTATTAACTGAAGGTAGAATAAAAAGAAGGAACCTGAGAGATCTAAATCAGAAGTTAAGAAACATACTAGATATAGGCCACAAAATCCTTGTTTTCATTGTGGCAACTTATGACATTCTACTTATACATGTAAAGAATATCATAGTCTGTATTTTAACTATTATGAACTTTTACCTTATTTGAATAAAACTCGTGTTTCCTCTATGTATGCTGCAAAACAAAATTATATTGTAGAAGATGATAGAAGAAAACCAAACTCTGGAAATGTAAACATGTTAACTTAAACTTTGATAAAGTTACTTCTGCTGCAAAAGTTAATAATGTTAAAAAGAAAGGATTCAAACTTGTTTGAGTCCTCAAAAACTCTAATTAAGTTGCAAATATGATTGCAGTGAAACATGAAAAACACCCTAGTGATTGATAGTGGATGTTCTGCACACACGACTAGAAATAAATCCATGTTTTCAGAGTTTGAGGAGAAGGCTGACCCAATAGTATCTTATGGAGATGGCAACATAGGAACAACACTGGAATATGACAATATTGTGATTAGCAATGTCATCATTGAAAATGTAGCTCTGGTTGAAGGACTCAAGCATAACTTGTTGAGTGTGAGTCAAATGATAGACAAATGTTATTCTATGGAATTTCATGAAATGCATTGTGAAGTCAAAAGAAAAAAGACTGGAAAAGTGTTTCTCATTGGTCATAGACATAACAACCTATTTGAAGTTGTTTTGGAAATAAACTCTAAGGGACCATTAACATATCTCCTTTGAATAAAAAACTTCAATGGAAAGCTAGAGTCGGCATAAAAAGTTGTCATTTGAATTTTGGCAATATAAATGAACTAGTAAGAAAGGATCTTGTGAGAGGTCTTCCTAAAACTCAATTCCATCCTAATGGCCTCTATGATTCATGTGAAAAGGCAAAACAGAGAAAGACATCCTTCAAAAACAAGACTGAGTCTTCAATTGAAGAACCCTTCCACATACTACATCTTGATCTTTTTGGTTCTGTCAATATAATGTCAATAGGAAAGAAGAAGTATACTATAGTGATAGTTGATGAATACATAAGATACACTTGAGTGTACTTTCTACACAAGAAGGATGAAATAACTGAGATCATTTTTCATCATATCACTATGATTAAAAATGGATCAACACTCAAAGTGCAGATTCTAATGAGTGATAATGGAACAGAGTTAAAGAACTCTACAATAGAAGAATTCTATACAACCAAAGGAATAAACTAACAGTTTTTAGCTCCTAGTACACCTTAACAAAATGGTGTAATTGAAAGGGAAAACATAACTCTGATTGAAGCTTCTAGAACTATGCTCGAGGCAGCAAAACTTCCTACTTACTTCTGGGCAGAAGCCGTGAACACTGCTTGCATCACTCAAAATTGCACATTGATCAACAAGCATGGAAAAACTCCTTATGAAATGATGAAAGTAATGAAGCTAAATGTGAAGTATTTTCACATATTTGGAAGTAAATGTCTTATTCTAAAGACACATCCTGAATAGCTCAAGAAGTTTGAATTCAAAGCAAATGAAGGCATTTTTATTGGGTACTCCACAACCTCAAAAACTTCTTCAAAGGCCTTCAAAGTGTACAACTTAAGAACAAGAGCAGTCATGAAATCCATAAATGTATCCTTTGATGAAACTAAGATCACAGGATTACATGATGAACAAGTGCAAGAATGTCTGAAATTTGAAAATGAAAATCCACAGGACACAGACATTGAGGACACGAACACTGATCTTCTAAACTCTGATTCTCAAAATTCTGAAGAAATAGAGATTCTAAATGAAGATACTGTACATGTTGAGGGGGAGAAACATCAATCCTCCACAGAGAATTCTGGAACAATTTATGTGATTGAAATATCAGAGTCTGATCAATCTCTGACAAACATAGACTGTGATAACTCAAACTCTGTTAATACAAACTCTGATGTAAGCACAACTTCAGGGGGAGGATCAGCATTTACTGAGGAATCATTTTATGATGCCACAAATAATGGGGGAGCATCTAGTACAAGGAATCTTCCTCATATTAGAAAATGGAGCAAGAATCATATTAAATTGAAAATTGGTGATCCAAATACTGGAATTCAAACAAGGAAAGTAACTCAGAATGAATGTGTGTATCATAACTTTCTATCTCAGACAGAACCAAAGAAAGTTGAAGATGCTCTTAAAGATGCATATTAGGTTACTGCAATGCAAGAGAAATTAAATGAATTTGAGAGGAATAAAGTTTAGACTCTTGTTTCAAGACTAAAGAATAGATCTATTATTGGAACTAAATGGGTTTTCAGGAATAAGACAGACTCTGATGGAATCATAACAAGAAATAAATGAAGAATAGTTGCCAAGGGCTATTTTCAATAAGAAGGCATTGACTATGATGAGACCTTTGCACATGTTGCTAGACTAGAAAAAATCAAAATTTTTCTTGATTATGCTGCACACAAGAAATTCAAAGTCTACCAGATAGATGTGAAGAGTGCATTTCTAAATAGAGAATTTGAAGAGGAAGTCTATGTTGAACAACCTCCGGGATTTATAGATCCAAAATAAAAATCATGTCTACAGGTTAGACAAGGCATTGTACGGACTTAAACAAGCTCCTAGGGTATGGTAAGAAACTATGGATCAATTTCTACTAGAAAGTGGATTCACTAGAGGTACAATTGATAAAATCTTGTTTTACAGGAATCAAGGTAAGGACTTGTTACTGGTTCAAATATATGTTGATGATATAATATTTGGATCTACTAATAAAAAATTGTGTGAAAGATTTTCCAAGCTAATGCAGTCCAGATATCAAATGAGTATGATGGGAAAGATGAGCTATTTCTTGGGGATACAAGTTAAATAAACTGAAGAGGGCATCTTCATAAATCAGTCCAAGTATACAAGAATTCTGATGACAAAATTCAACATGCTAGAATCTGCTACTGCAACTACTCCCATGACCACAAAAACTAAGTTGGATCAAGATACTGGTGATCCTGTTGATTTGACAACCTATAGAGGTATGATTGGCTCACTCATTTACTTAACTGCAAGCAGGCCATATATCATGTTTGCAACTTCTCTTTGTGCTAGATTTCAGACAAATCCAAATGAACCTCATTTGATTGTTGTTAAGCGAATTTTTTGACATCTCAAAGGCACCATTAATCTTGGTTTATGGTATCATAGGGAATCTGATTTTAAACTTATAGGCTATTCAGATGCTTATTTTACAGGATGCAAAAGAGATAAGAAAAGCACTAGTGACAGCTGTCAATTTTTAGGAGGAAGAATTATTTCCTGGTTTAGTAAAATGTAGATATCCATTTCAACATCAACTGCAGAGGCAGAGTATATTATTGCAGAAAGTTGTGCTCAAATTCTGTGGATGAAAAATTAGCTGTTGGACTATGGGTTGAACTTTTCTAAAATTTCTATCTATTGTGATAATCAAGTGTCATTGCAATGAAAGGAAATCTAGTTCAGCACTCTATGACAAAGCACATCAGTATTAGATATCATTTTATCAGGGAAAATATCATGGAAGGAACAATTGAAATGCATTTTGTTTCAACTTATTAGCAGGTAGCAGATATTTTCACCAAGCCTTTGTGTGAAACAACATTTATAAGATTAGTAAATGACTTGGGAATGGTAACAGGCGTTCAAGGACATCTAACAGATTAACAGCCTCTATCAAACTCCGATAATTGAATTAGAACCTGCAAATTCTGATATCTTTCACCATCAGAGTTTGTAATAAACTCTGTCAGAGTATGTGGTAAACTTTGTCAGAGTATGTGGTACACTCTTTCAGAATATGTGGTAACCTCTGAAGTCAGACACTGTAGTCTCTGATTCGTAGTCAATAGGTCAACATTAAAATAGTTATTTGTTTTCCAAATAAATATTTATCATTGATTTATTCCTCTGACATCACATTTACATTTGTGATGTTATAATTGTTAGTCTCTTATTGGAGTAGCCTTGGATGCGCATGTGTGTCAGGATAAACAGTTCATATTATGCTTTAATATATTTACACATATACACACACATCTACTGTATTTTGATAATTTTTTCAATCATTTTTCATCCTCTAATTTAATGTCACATGTCCCACTTCAGGCCACAAGCCTTATTGAGAAGGAATAGTTTAATTCATTTGTATTTTACACTTTGAATTACAATTCTTCACTTTCATATTCTCTCGTTCTCTCTCAAAACCCTAGGTCTCTCAAAACTTTACAAGCTTTATAAATCAACTGCAATGGCCTGCAAGAATCTTCCATTCGGTCCCTATAACTTTATACCCAATAACCATTGTTCTCTTCTAGATAAGGTGGATGAAAATCTTGACTTTCACATTATACATGACCTTCTTACTCACAACACTATTAGGTATGCTTTGCAAAACCCAAGAATAATCTCAACTAGGGCTGTGGTACAAATATGGACTACAACAAAGTTTAATGATGCTGGTGATGACATGGAACCAACTCTAACTTTCACTTGCAATGGCAAACATGTTATCAATCCTGTTGTGGTACGTCAAGCTCTTCTTCTTCCAGAGCTTGAGGAATATGATGATCTTTAGAATGACAACACAATCAGGTCATTCTTTCAACAGTTGGGCTACATGGGTTGTCTGAAAAAGCTGGGCAGTCTCACTAGGCCTCAGTAAAGGAAGGAATGGAGTTTCTTCTTTGATTACATCACAAGGGCTTTCACTTCCAAATGCACCAACTTTGATGCAATCCCCCCAGCTCTTTCAATAAATTGGGTATTCTCTGACCCAAAACAAAAATCTTAATTTTGTTTGCATGAATATTAGGCAAATAGCTGTAAAGCTTAATGATGATAGAGTAATTGTTTATTATGCTAGAATTTTATAGCTTATTTTTAGTCATTTGTTGCCTAATGTTAATTTTGAAAATGACTCTGATTTTCTTGTGTTTCAAATCAATAAGAGGTTGTTTGCTGATTTGGAAAGAAAAGATGCCAAGATAGGGGCATCCTTATCTGACTTATTTTACCCTTCACATGTCAGGCATTTTCTACATCAGACTAAGCTTACTGTGTATGGAAGTGAGTTCCTCTCAGTGATTGAGGATCTGGGTTTACCATTAACCCACTATGATTTTAACCTAAGTCACCCACCAACACTGATACACAAACTCTATCAACCTCTAGTGCCTCCTAACAGGCATCAATTACAAAACACACATCTCAGACACAGGGCTCAGGCCTCAAAAGAAAGGGAAAATCTGTGTCTAAATGTCCTTAGAGAAGAAGAAAGCGGATTGATGAGAACACAAACTCTGATGATAGTGTTGAAGGCATGTTGTTTCCCCTGAAGAAATATGTCAAAACTGCTTCAAAAATTCCTCCTACTTCATTCATGAAGCAATTTCATGTTAATCATGTGTCAGAGCTTGCTAAGAAGAAGAAGAGACTAGTTAAAGTCAAAATCACAGAATATATTTCTCCAGTTGATACTGTAAACTTTGAACGACTAAACTATGTTGTAATTCCTAATGTTTCTTCCTCTACAGAAGAGAGTTTAGTTTCGATGAAGAAATCGTACATGAGTGAGGACATAAATCAAAACAAGACCTCTATTAATGTTAATCCTTTTACCAGTCCTATAATCACCTTGAAAGGTGCTTCAACTGAGGTATCAAGTAAAGATAAAAAGGAAACAGGGGTTGATAGTGAAATTGTTAATGAGAAATGTTGGGATAAAGATGATGATGACAATCCTAATACATAAAATGTTTATCTTGCTCCATCATCAAGCCAGTAGTAGTCTCTAATTCCCCTACCAACTCACCACCTAAGAGGATACTTGAATTATCTTATGCACGGGTGAGTGAACTAGCTGCTGAGGTTGCTAGAGACATGGCTACTCAAAGAGCTCAAGATGTTGATGCCTTGGAAGAAGGAAAGAATAATTCCCTGGTTTTTTCCAGGAAGAAGAAACAAAGAGTCTCTTTTGGCCCAGACACACAAGAACATATCTCTCAAAGTGAGGTAGTAGTGTCTGAACGGTCATGCCCACAAGAACCTGTTGATCAAAGTTCAACAAATGTCAATCTACCAACAGATGAAGCCAACTTGGATCAGGGGTACAACCCATAAGAAACTTCAGCTCAAAGGGTTGAAGAAGCTTTTAAGTCCCCAACCCACAAGAATCATCAAATCAAAGTTTGGATGAAGGCACACAAACTCTGACTGGAGATCCTATTGTTGCTGATGCTGAAGGCCAAACTCTGGCAGAGTCTAGCACACAAGAACCTTCACCTCAAAGTGGTGAAGAAGCTATTACACAAACTCTGGTCCCACAAGAACCAATCGCCACCAATGTGATTGTAGATCAAGCTAATGAACAGCAGCTAAACTCTGAATCCACTGCTGCACATGCTGAGACCCAAACCATTGATGCTACTCCTTTGGCAATCTCTGATGCAATCCTGGTTCAACCAGTTTCTACAAAGCCAATGGACATTGCATCAACCTCTATAACTTTACAAGGTATAAAATCTGACTTTTCTTTAGAATTTACATATTCTGATAGCATAAGTTCAGAATTTAGACTTGCATCTCTTATTGCTGGAATGACCATGGATAGTCCTACAAGGGAACCCTCTATACTTTCTAGAGAATGGAAGAGTGATGAAGCTATCTAAAGAAGATTTAATTCACAACTCATCAAAAGAACTGGAATATGTTCTTTATTTACTAAATGGAGAAGATAACACTGCTGCAAAGTGGGTGAAATCTCTAGAAGGGGCAATACCATGGACAAGAAAGAACGAAAAGCTGATGAAGTTAAACTCTGAGGAGTACAAACGTAGGTATATGTTTGAGGATGATACTGAGAATGAGATGAGAAAGGGAGATGCTAAGATAAAAATGGTATTGGATACTCCAATATTGATGTTCAATCCTGATGGACAAAGAATCTACAGTATTCCTTTAGATGAAAGTATGCAGAGAACATCAATCTATAACTTGATAGCTGCAATTTTTCAAATTGATGATTCATGTGATCAAATGAAAGAATTGAAGGAGGAATTGATGGAATTGTTGAAGGCAACTGAAAAACAGATACTTGATGATTTTCTAGCTGAAGACTTTTTCTACAAGAGAGTATAAGGCAAGGAAAATCAAACACTGATGCATTTGTCTATGAGGTGACATCATCATTGAAATTTATGTTTTATTGCAAAAAGCATAAATTGGGGGAGATTGTTTGATATTAACAAATGATGCTGTCAGAGAATGTTAATCAGAGTCTACAGAAGCTGATCAGAGTTTAAGTGACGTCATCAGGGTTTAGTCACCAACAGAGTTTACACTGGTCAGAGATTGACAGATGGTATTCGACAAATTAGGACTTGATTGGAGACAGAAATGGAAGTGTTTGTATGAATGACAATTACCTTCTTGAAGCTATTTATTTCGAAGATAATGATGGAAATCGTATCTCTGTATTAATTAGTCATTCTCTTTGCATTATTTAGATAGGTAGTTGTGTACTATATAAACACATGATTAGGTTTATATTAATATATCATTAAATAAATATTATTCTCATAACCTAGCAGCTCTTAAGAACATTGATTTTCTTGAGAGAGTTTTGTATTAAGTGTGGCAAAGTTAATATAAACAATGTTTCGTTTATATACTTGTGTTCTAGTTTCGATTGTTTGGTATTATTATTTTCAATCCCCTTTCTATAATAGTCTAATTACTGGGTAACAATACGAATTTGTAATCAATGCAACCTGATACAATCAAAATCAACTTCTACGACCATAAGCAATTTCAATTTTTTTCAAAAACAAGTTGCATTCAATTGCATTTGGTTACAAATTATATATAAAAAATTGCTTTTGATTACTTTGACTTGCAAACGGTATTTTTATAAAAAAATTCAAATGCCTGTAAAATCACAAAGAAAATTTAAAAAAAAAATATTTTTAATAAATACCCTAATATTTATTATATTTTTATTATCGTTAATTAGTATTTTAACCAATGTCAATACTCAATAATCATCATTTCCAATGGACTTTTCTAATTTTCATGTAAATATATAATTATTAACGAAAAAATAACACTTGGTTTAAATGTAATAAGAAAAATAGGGCTTTTCTAAAAAATATAAAAGTGAAAATACGTTTTTTTATTTTATATTATACAAATACGGTGCTCAATTTTCATTTTATAAAAATATGGGTTTTGCAACCAATACATGTGAATGAAACTAAAATCAATAACCTAGAGCAACTTCAATTTTTTTCAAAAAACAGTTACATTTGATTACAAATCGTGTATAAAAAAGTTATATTTGGTTACTTTTAATTACAAACCGTATAATTATAAAACATTTCAAAAAATAACATAATCGTAAAAAAGTTAAAGAAAGTAATCATTTTCATAAATACCCTAAAAAATACTCCCTCCATTTTATATTTGTAGTTCACTTTCAAAAAATAACGCATATTAAGAAAGTTGATTGTTGATTGGTTGTACTCATATTTATTCCATTGAATTAATATAATATATGGTATGGATTTGATCTTGAAAATATAAATTAGAGATATGTAGAATAGAGTTTGATATAGGCAGAAAATAACCCTAAGGAAATAATAAATACAACATTTATTTAACTTAGTGTGGTCCAAAGGATTGAGACCCGTGAACCGGACAAGAAATAATAAATCTAGGATCAACTGGATTTGTAAGTCCAACCCATAAGATCTGTTAGATCCCTAGGCCCATTAAGCCTTTATAAATTAGAATATTAATTAATAAAGGCTCAACTAAAGGCCTAAAGAGTCCTATGAGACCCCACATCTATGGAAGGTTCTAGAAATTCAATCACAAAGATAAGACCTCATTTGCAAGAGTCTAAAGAGGACTCTCATTCCTATAAGGTTCCAACAACCTTATCACTAGGAGACTTGACCACCAAGTCTCCTAACCCTAACCTAACTCCTAGGCCCTCGTGCGCCTATATAAAGGGACTAACCCCTCAATATTAGAACTATATTTTTTGACTTGATTCTCATCTCTTAAGATATGCAGGCAGCTTACGGGGACCTGATTTAGTCACGAAACGTAAGTGTAGCCATTAAAGCTTGAAAGCTTTCACCCTTAATTAATTACGTATTAATTACATCTGATTTTGATTAGTAACATTTGACTCCGTCTGTGGGAAGAGAATAACAACCATGGTGAGAACACGAAGTACCGCAAGCACCCTCGAAGGAGAAGTCCTAAACCCTACTATTGACACCGGAAACGTTCATCCTACCGTCTCGCAGGAACAACGAACTCTTATTCAAAACTCTGTTGAGGACCCTAGAACAAGCTCCCGACGAGTAGGACCCTTGAGAGTCATTGTTCATCATTAAAATCCGGAGGTCTCTATTCAAGCTTCGGTTCCCCCACTTCAGGTAATTCCACCGCTCAGTACTACTTTTTCTTCTCCTCCCTCATTGCAGATCTCAACAGCGGTGGTTCCCAATCCACGTTATGGGCTTCCACCAAATATTGAGCCCCCATATAAACAAGGACTGTTGACCCAATACAACTCATGCCATAAAAACCGAGATTTCTCAAGCCCCTACTCCACCGATGATGAATCATCGAATGAGGACGTTAACGCTAGGAAGAGGCGACCTAGCAAGGAGCCTCTTAGAGAGAGGAGTACCTAGCCCCGAGGTCCTCAAAGTACTGACTCTGAATCCCTTCTGAAAAGGATACGAGCTCATGAAACCGAAGCCCAACAACTGAGGAAAGACCTGGATATGGCATTAGCAAGGAGTACTCCACCGAGAGCTGAAGGGGCTAGAGGATCAGCAAGGAATACATCTGTGATAGACCTTGATGAGCCTCCGACAAGAAGGCAGGTCAGGTCAAGTCATGCTAGAGCTGATCCCCATGACTTGTTACCGTTTGAATATCCCAATGATCCAGTACCTCCCTTTACAGAGGAGATTACGAATGAAAAAATATCAAGAAAGTGGAAGATGCCCAAAATCAAGGCCTATGATGGAATGGGAGACACCTCAAACCACGTCATTACTTTCACGAATGCACTTCTGTTACAGTCGGTGAATGTCGCCGTCAAGTGTAGGGCTTTCCTGTTGGGTTCCAGAAGTATCGTAGAAGGGGGGTTGAATGCGATGCTCACAACAATTTAAAATTCTTTTCAGAATTTGTGAAATTAATTTATTGCTTTTGCTGAGGGTTCGAGTCCTTGTAGTGTTTGGGAGGGTGACTTACTAGTTTTCTATTTTCATGATAATACATTTAAGATCTAGAAAATTAGCAAGTAAGTAAAAAAGATTCAAGTCAAATACTTATATTAAACTTGAACGGGTGTTACACTATTCAGTAGAATATTCCTTAATTCCTAGAACATATTTGACATGAATTGTTCCACTTAGAAGTTATGAAGCACAAGCCTCATATTTATAGAGGATGAGAAACTTATATGACTTTTCAATTCAAGATATTTTTCAGACAATTTAAGCCTTCAGACCTTTGAAAAAATCATGGATATGACTTTTTCTAGTCGGTATGACTTTTCAGAACTCCGTATGACTTTCTGAATAGCTCGGTATGACTTTCTGATTTCTTGCTCGGTATGACTTTCTTTAAATAACTCGGTATGACCTTTTCAGAAACTCGGTATGACTTTTCCAGAAGCACTCGGTATGATCTTTTCAGAAACTCGGTATGACTTTTCCAGAAGTACTCGGTATGACTTTTAATTGTAGGCTTCAGTATGACTTTTTGTTTTGCCTTGTATGACTTTCTTCAAAAGCGAATCTGGTGTGACTTTTCAATAAAGTCTAAAAATTCTAATTAAAAGTCATACAAAGTTATTTCTTTTCTAGTAAATTAATTCTACTTAATTTAATTAAATAATTTATAAATTAATTTAATTTAATATTAAATTAATTTAAATAAATAAATTAAATAATTAATTTACTTTGATAGTAGAATTAGAATACTTTCTTTTTTAGTAAATTAATTCTACTTAATTTAATTAAATAATTTATAAATTACATTAATTTCAACTTAAATTAATTTAATTAAATAAATTAAATAATTAATTTACTTTTGATAGTATAATTAAAATACCTTTTTTACTATACAACCATTTGTTGTTAGCACCGAAATTCTTCCGTCTTTGCTTTGTCTTTTGTTCTTCTTCATTCTGAAATAATTTTAAATTAATTAATCCTTTAATTAATTTAAGAAATAAATTAATTCTAAGTGAATTAATTTACTAATTAAATTAACTAATTAATTTAATTAATTAATAGAGAATTAAATGAAAGTCTTGATTGTAAGACAATTTTTTATATAGATCAAACTCTTCTATTCTTCAACAATAACCTTTCTAACCGCTTGAACGTTTTGATAACGAATCTTCACTGGCATTGTTGACACCCTGTGCACTGGTCTGGTTCACGGATGACTAACTATAATGTGGATTGTGATTTCTGTTGTAGTAGTCTTTATATCTTGTCTTGTCATCTTGTCCTCTTTTTGTTTTTCCTCTATAATTTTCTTATTCTGGAATCTTTCTGTAATAGGAACTTAAAACCATCTGTATCTTCTAAACTCCTTGAGATACTACTATTTTATTTTACACTAACGCTTGATCATATAAATGAACTTCTTTCAGTGTCGAGTAGCAGTCTTGTCAAACTTCTTCTGATATTCTGATTCTTCGTGTCTAGTTTATATTCTTCGTCTTGATTTTTTCTTCAATATTTATTATTTACTTCACTTTTTTATCTGAGTTGAGTTGTCATCTACTTATTACAAATAGGCCTAGTCATATGACTTTCAATCTCCCCCTATTTGTTTTTAAACATTTAACACATAAATTCCTAGAGGATGACTCAATTAACAAATAAGAAAATAGATGAAACTTTAAACTTTGTAAATAATAAAGTTTTTTCTTGATCATATAATACATTTCCAGATTTCAATCATGAAAGATAAATATAAGATAGATGTTCCTCTAGATTGAACATATTTAACAAAGTTTTATCTTTACTTATCTACAATTACTAGCTTCAGAAGTATCAACTTCACCTTCTTCAAGAGTTGAAATTTTGTGACCAGGTGTCATTGGTAGATCTTTAGTGGCTGGTTTCTCTTGTTCATATTCTGTATTTCCAGATTTCTTGAGTGAAGTAGAAATGAAAGATGAAAGATAAATCTTCAAGATAAATCATCTTCACTTCTCAGACTCATCATTACTCCCCCTTAAGATGGCAGAGATGAAGTCTTGTTCTGTTCTTACCATTTCTCCTCTATTTCTCCAACTTCAGTCTTCACTTCTCACCCAAGGTGAATTTATTCTCCCCTTAGCTGAATTATTCAACCATTTTGATAGAGGTAACAACAGGCATAACATACATACAACATTAAACCATCGCAGATATAAAAAATGTAAACTATGACATGTTATGCATTTTAAAAAATCCGATTAATTATATATATAAGTGTTTTCTAAAATTAAATGGAATAGAAGAATTAATAAATAATCACTAGTTCTATCCAATCCAAGCATGTTGTTATATACCCCATTTTCTTGTTCAACAATTCTCCCCTTAGATCTTGTTGAGTAACATTAGAAATCTATAACAGGGAATTGGGAATGAGATTTGGTAATTGTGCTAGTGTGTGATTTTCCTTTGTGTATCTGACAAATGTTTCGCTCATATACTATCTAAGTGTTTCACTAATAGAATATATATTTTTACTCTTTCTCACTTGTGTTTCACACTCTTCTCACAACACTTTTTCTCTCTCAGTACGGATGACACAGTCTTTTGTACCTATAAGAAATATCACCATAGCCCCTTTAAGAGAGGTCACTAGTGGTGCAATTGGGTTTCGTAAATCCCCGTCCTCAAATGAATCTATGAAAATATTTGACTTTGAAAACTGAATTACTTCAGGAATAGATTCAATGAGTTGCTCATCATCTAAGATGATCTATTCCGTTAGGAATCCAGATATGTTCCATCTAGGGAGAGATACAAGGATCTATAATGTAGCAAATGATCCAATTTCCTCCTGACACCTATGAAGGCATGTTGATTTAGTCAGAATCATAAATTATCCTTCTTCCCCTGATATGGAAGTTTAGAATAATTGCTTCCATCAAGTCATCCTTAGTGTGTGACACTCCTTACAAGGCATTTGAATATATACATTTATGGTTTTCGGTATGTGAAAGTGTCCAGATGAAGTTGACTCTTTTCAAATGGCCTTGACTGACAGGCCGAATTCAATAGACTCATCATGTTAAGATGACGAACCTAGTTATTTTTTTTCCATTTACAAATCTATATCCTTTTGGGAGGATATAAATTAGTTAGTAGTTGCCTTGGTTTCAATTTCACATTTTAGCTAAAGGCAAAGCTCCTGGAACACTCATAGATACTCCCTTATCTAGTGCACTAGTGACACTTACTCACTCACCCTCTTTAGTTGATTATACTTTTCTTTTCTGGGGTTTAGTAGATGAAGTTGTATCTGTTTGAATGTATGTTTTTCTATGATCTGTGTTAAATATTGTAGGTTTTCGATCCCTTGATCTTGTCTTATAGCCACCAAGGACTCAATATATCAATTGTAATAATTTAATATTAATTGATTAGAGAATATATCAAGATCGAGATTACCTGCTTTACCTCGAGTCGATTGCTCTTGTTCAATAGAACACAAATATAATTTTATTATTAGTGATTTTCAGATAAACAATATATATTATCATTAACAACAAAAATCACAATTAATTGCAATGAAACAATAACAAACTATCAATACATGATAATTAATAATAATTTCAAAAAGCAAGTAATTATGCTCATAATATCTCATCATATTAAAATTATGAAATAAATAAATATTGAATTGCTTCAATTCATAATTTTAATAAGATAAAATACCCTTACTAAATACTAAATAATCATAGTAATGAAAATTAGCATTTAACTTCATACACTATATCTAATAATTGTTACTCAAATATATTACAATTATACTCATAATAATTATCAGTGATATATGTACGCTCGAGAAAGTAGTTGTAAAAAAATTCACAAGTCCTTTAAATATTGAAATTTAATACTTATGATTCTTATAACAATTCCTCATAGACAAAAACAATTTAAAAATAAAATAAAAATAAATATGCCAACCTAAAAAAAATACTCACATATATATAGAAATAGTGATAGTAAAAGTTTGAAAACAAAAATAATATAAAATATATTTACAGTAAAGATGCTAATCTAGTAAACTATACGAAAATAAAGAAAATTTTGTAAATATTTCTAAGTATATAAAATATTGAAAATTTTATACACATTACTTAGAAAATATTTCGCCTTTCAATATAAGTGAATTTTAAAATATGCATTGATTACTTAGAACAGAAATTCTAAATAATATCACTAATATTAAAAGTGTCACAATTATTTATAACAAAATATTTAAAAATATCAAAGAAAAATATCAAAACAATTAAGCAAGATATCATTAACTGATACTCATAAAATATTTAACATACAAATAATTATGTTGTATATTATTTTAATTCATTTAAATCATGAGATTGATATGACATCAAATTATCTGACATCATAATTTAAATTAATTAAGATAATATTTAAACTTATGCTAGAACACCTAATTACCACATATGCATATAACATTGTAAGCAAGATAATTAAAGTAGTAGCAATAAGCACGAGGTACTGGATTTCAAATAAATTCACAAGTCCTTTCAATATTGAAAATTTAATACGTGTGAACTCATTTGAGAATTCCTTGCAGATGAGATTTTCAACAAATATGCACATAAATAATATCTCAACTTCACTAACCAACTTAGACAAAATGAATTTATCAAGTTGTTTTGTAAATATCTGTAAGTTATTCTACTAAGGATTACTATTCGAAAGGAATGATATCTAGTGTCCATGCGCTTGTTCCGTGAGTGGTGTAGAAATTATCCAGGAGGGTTGATGGAGTTTGACAGCTCCTAGGAATTACTTCTATGTCTTTCTTATAACCTGCATTATCTATATCTATATAACCAATTAGGTTAAACCTATTATCTTTAGAGGTGTCATAGATAAGACTCTATTTCATAAAATGCATAAAAATGACATGATATTAGTACAAGTATATGTGGATGACATTATATTTGGTTCTACTAATGATCAGTTGTGTAGTAGATTTGTTAAGCTAATGCAGAGTAGGTATGAAATGAGCATGATGGGAGAGCTGAATTACTTCCTTGGACTACAAGTAAGCCAAAAGAAAGATGGAATCTTCATTTGCCAGACCAAGTACATCAAAGATCTTTTGAAGAAGTATGGTCTTGAAGATGCATCAACAGTTAAAACTCCAATGGCAACTGCCACTAAGCTTAATCAAGATGAACCTAGTAAGAAGGTAGATATCACAAGTTACAGAGATATGATCGGCTCATTACTTTACCTAACTGCAAGTAGGCCAGATATTATGTTTTCTACATGCTTGTGTGCTAGGTTCCAGTCTAACCCTAAAGAATCACATCTTATAGATGTTAAACGGATTTTTAGGTATCTTAAGGGAAGTCTGAATCTTGGAATTTGGTACCCTAAAGATACAGGTTTTGACCTTGTTGGCTATACAGATTCTGATTATGCAGGTTGTAGGCTTGATATAAAAAGTACATCAGGGAGTTTTCAATTCCTTGGTAGAAGATTGGTGTCCTGGTATAGCAAGAAGCAGCACTCAGTTGCAATGTCAATAGCTGAAGCTGAATATGTTGCTGCTGGAAGTTGTTGTGCAAAATTATGTGGATAAGGAACCAACTTAAAAACTATGGACCGTTACTGAACAAAATTCCAATATTTTGTGACAACACAAGTGCCATAGCAATTACAAACAATCATGTTCAACATTCAAGGACCAAGCACATTGATATCAGGTATCATTTCATTAGTGAGCATGTCATGAATGGTACTGTAGAGTTACATTTTGTACCTACAGAGCAGCAAATTACAGACATCTTCACTGAACCATTGGATGAAATCACTTTCACTAGACTGGTTTGTGAACTTGGGATGTAAAATTCTACTAACTAATAAGTTAGTAATATAAAACTGCAATTTGAATCTGATAAATTCACTGGTTAATTAATGATTAATATTTTTAGGACTTGTGAATTTATCTACCAAATTATTTTCTAGTCAATAGGATTAAATATTAGATAAATACCTTGTGCATGCCTGCTAATTTTATTAATCTGGTATTTATTTAATTTTAATCTTAGAAAATATTTAAGTGTTTGTATTTAATTGATAAATTCTTGGCACTTATATATTTAAATATTATTTGAAACTATTTTAAATAAAAAGGATGAATATTTATATTTATTCTTATATTTAAAATAACAGTAAAATAATAAGAAGCATAATTTATTTATGATAATAATTGTAACAATTAATGTTGTTATTGTTATTAATAAATATTTTGTGAAATAATATTTGTGAGTAATTAATTATTATTGATTAATCATACAAATTATTCATAAATATTATTTACTTGTATGTAGCAAAATCTAGGAGCACTTAAGTTTTTATCAAGTACTTTGTGGCGCATAAGCAATTTAGTGGCGCCAATATAGTGGGTTAGGCTTAAATGTAATTTAAACCCTGTGTTATTAACAATATACAATTCAAACCCTCTTTTAATATATTTAGTAAATTTAACCCTATGTTTTTTAACTATTTACAATTGAAATCTTTTTTAAAATAATTTGTAAATTTAACCCTGTGTTTTTGAATTATGTACAATTGAAACCTTTTTTAAAATAAATAGTAAATTTAACCCTACGTTTTAAAATATTTAGTAAATTTAACCTTGACTTTTTAATTTCGGAATAAAATAAATTTTACGACAAAATTTTGAATAAATATTCGTCAAATGCACTATTGTCAATTTTTTTATAGATATTATCTAAGCATAATAGATATTTGCAATTATTAGGGTATTTTCTTATAAAATGGATATTTAGATGTTTTTTTCTATATTAATATATCTATATGTATAATATATTATGTATGTTCAATAAAATTTTAATATGTGTTTATATTATTCCATTTTTTCATCACACTTCCCGCTTAATATATTAATGAATGTTCATTACTGAATTTAATTTATTTTCAAAAATACTCTTCGATGAATATATTCTCCAAAATACTTTTTCGATATAAAATTTATTTTATTCCGAAATTAAAAGGTCAAGATTAAATTTACTAAATGTTTTAAAAAGTAGGGTTAAATTTACTATTTATTTTTAAAAAGGTTTCAATTGTACATAGCTAAAAAATATAGAGTTAAATTTACTAATTATTTTAAAATTTTAGTAATTATTTTAAAAAAAAATTCAATTGTAAATAGTTAAAAAACGTAGGGTTAAATTTACTAAATATATTAAAAGAGGGTTTGAATTGTATATTGTTAATAACATAGGGTTTAAATTATAAATAAGTCGTGGTTTGATTGTATAGGCGCAACATATCTTAACCACAAGTCTTTAAAAGAATCAAGTGGCGCCTATAGGATTTTGTTGCGCCTACACAGTGATTCCACTGTAAAGGCGCAACAAAATACTTAGAAGATTTTGATTGCATTAGTGGCTCTAGGTAATTTATGTGGCGCCAACACAGTGATTACACTGTGAAGGCGCAACATAAATATTTTGTTGCGCCAAGTATTGTTTAGTGGCGCCTACACAGTGCAATCATTGTGCAGGCGCAACTAAAGTACTTAGAAACTTTTATGTCAGTTTTGTGGCGCTTATATATAGTGGTGTTGTTTTGCTGCGCTTCAAAATATACATACACAGTGCATACAACTTGAGAGGTGCAAGAAAAACTGAGATCTAGCAATTTTTAATCGAACATATCTAGGCCAATTCTTGTCCGATTTTTGATTTAAAACCAGTTTTGTGGTACCCACATTCTTACTGTTAATTTGCAAGTGGTCCCATTAATTTTGGTTAGGGTTAAAAAATACTCAATTTTTCAAAAACTCTCGAACACTTTGGCTAGGGTTTGTCACTGTTAAAATCGATTAAAAATTGTAATAAAATTAAAGTGTGCTTAAAATTACTAGGAGTCCATTAAATATTTATTTTACGAAAAACCAAGTAATTTTTAATTTTAAGATTTTACTTCATAATTTACTTGATTAATTCAATTTTAATTAGTAATGTTATTTCATAAAAATTATCTTTCCTTTTAACTAAATGACATGTCATTTTGAAATTAAAAAGACTAATTATTTATCCATATTAGTAGATAATTGGACTGAAGCAGGAGAGTTAATTAACTGGGCTTTATTTTTAAATGAACAGTCTATAGTCCGGTATGCACCAATGACTTCTGTTCCTTTAAATAGAAATTTATTAAGACAGGTATACAGGTCTGCACTGGACACATCTGCAGATGGCATCTCAGCCTTTACTTGCAAGATTCAGAAAAAGAAGGTGCGAATCATTGAGAACGACATCAATCAAGCACTTCATCTGCTTTCTGAAGATTTTGAAGAAGAACCATCACAGACAGATCTGAACAATTTCTTCATGTTCTTGCACTGCACCAGAATGAACAATAATCTTTTAAAGAAGATTTACAAGAATCACCTACCCATGGAGTGGAACTTATTTTTCAACATCTTGTCTCATTGCTTTGCACCAAAGACAGGTGGATTCTACGGGATTACTCAGTTTAACAAGGTGGTTGGCTTTGCAGTGGCTTCTGGGTCCAGGATAAATTTTGAAAAATTAATCATGGCAGAGATTCTAAATAACCAGGCAAAAATGGAGAACTTATGTCTGTATCCATGATTTCTGCAACTGGTACTAAATCAAGTTCTGACTGCTGATCAACTCCGATCTTTTCAGAACAGTGAGTTGGAAGAGTCACCATCACTCCAGTTCAAGACAATTATGTTGCTACAGAATGAGGCTAACTATCCCAACATGTATACTCCTGCTCCGATGACTGACCCTATCAGAGATTTCTTTGATCTTCTTAGACATGTTAATGAAGAGGAAGAAGCAGAAGAAGAAGAAGAAGAAGAAGAAGAAGAAGAAGAAGAAGTTGCTACTGAAGAAGAAGAAGCAGCAACCTCTGAAGAGGGCAATGAAGCTCAAACCTCAAGTGAGTCTGGAAACTCAGCAGCAACAGGATAAGAAGAACCAAGCTCTGAAAAAGAAGATGAAATTATGGAAGAAGCTGGTTCTGAACATGAGCAAGAACAAATTCCTGAAGAAGAAGAACAAAGGAATAGCCCTGAAATTCAAACAGAGGAGATAATTATTGAGGCAGAAGTGGAAGAGCCTCAGACTATAGAGGTGTACATTCCTGATCTTTCTGATGAGAAAATGGAAGATGGTACACTTCTAGACTTTGACTTCTCTGCCTTTTTACAAGATGAAATTTGTCACAATATCTAACTATGTGCCTCAAACGACAATGCACACACTAAAGCCCTTAGTGGCCTTCGAAACTGGCAATGAACTTGGTCAAAACCAACCAGTTCTAACCACTGCCAAAGAACAAAAAACACTCCCTTCATATCCTCAAACCAGAAAAAGAACCATTGATATAGATGATAGGAGTGAGTCCCTACCAAATCAGGAAATTGTTGAAAGATCCCCTACAGATGTGCCTTCTAGAAAACGTCGTAAAATGGATTTTAGACCTATAGCAACTGTGAGGCAGGAACCTGATTCTCCAATCTCTGACGACATTATCTTTCTTCGTAACCTCAATTCTGAAATTGATAAACTCTTGAAAGGTACGGGAACAGAAACATAGATGGAAACAAAATCCGCTACTTCAGTAGATAGTACTGTTTTGGTTGAACCAATTCAGAACATGTCTTCACAGACAGTAGTGGGCATCACTGACTCTCACGAGCCGCTCATTATATTGTCAAATGTGGTGACCCCCTGGACTTCACATATTTAGATCCAATTAAGGATGTTTTCCCTCCCCATGTGGGTGAAGTGGAAAGGCAACTCTCCCATAGAAGGGAAGAGGTCTTCATTCAAGGATTAGCTGTGTCAACAGCATCACCACTTCAAGTGGAAGTGCCTTCACATGTGTCGTGGGGCACCACAGGCTCTCATTTATCAATCACTACATTGCCTGAGGTGGTGACCCCCTGGAAATTTCAAGTCCAGCTCCTTCACAAGAGGTCCTCCCCACCTTAACAGGTCAGGTGGAGGGACAACACACCCATAGAAGGGATGTGGACTCTATTAATAGAGTATCTACTACTTCGGTAGTAGAACCTGTTCAGGGTGTCTCTGAACAGGTAAGGCCTTCAATGGCTTCAGCTGGCATCATGGATTCTACATTCTTGCCAATCATTACGAATCCACAATGGTGACCACATTGGGTCTAAAACCCCCAGTTCCAGAAAAAAGGAGTTCTCCCCACCCAAAGTGGTCCGGCGGAGAGGCAACGTACCCATAGAAGGGATAAGGATTTTAATGCAGGTACAAAAGATCTCAGTGCTATTATGGCAATGAGTGAAACACTTAACCTTAATGATCTTGTGTTCCCTGACCCTGATCTTCCGAGTGTGAGTGTTAAGGGCCGTGCTCAAATAGAAACAGTGAGGAGTGAGACACCCACTAACAAAATAGACACCCCCACACATTGCACACACTGCACACAACCAAAGGATTCAAAATCTGGAGGCCCAAGTAACTGAAATTCACTATTCATTGAGAAAGATCTTGGAGGTGCAGGAGCAGTAGAAAGCAGAAATGAAAGAAATCAAAGATTTGGTCAAACAACTGCTGGCTCCGAAAGTTCTTATTTCCAATCAATCAACTTCGACAACTCAGATTACTCTGGTAGGAAGGGAAGATAACCCAACTGAGGGGGAGAGAATAAAAGAACAATAAAAAGTAGTTGGAGCTGAAATGATCTTGGAGTATACAGCTCAGGGGGAGACAAATTTCTTTTATAGGCTTGGAGCGAGGAAACCTGAAGAAGGAGAAATTCTTGAACCCTATGTGCCAATGGAGATTCCAACAGAGATGGAAATAGAAGAAATTGCAAAAGCTACTGGAATAGATGTTGAGGAGGAGTTTAAGAAGAATATGCCTTTGATAATGACTGTCTTCTAGTTGGTATAGATGAAGTTGTTACTCAAGGTATAGATCAAGCTCAAGAATTGATGAAAAGAAAATATAAGAGAGTACAACACACAATACAAAGGATAAATAAAATCAAGGACATAGAAGTTAAAGTTGGTCCTGATTGGGATGAAGTAAGGAATCTGCTCAAGAAGAAAGAGTTGTCTCTTACTCAGAAGAAAGACATAAAAGTCCTTGATCTCTTCAAAACCATGAGGGAAAGATTTGAAAATGTTCATGAATTCTATGCTATGCTATCAGAAGAGATTACAAGCGTGTCAGTAAGTGCATCCAAGTACGGGTGGAAAATGTTCATAAATTCTACAACACTGGGGTCAAAGGTTTTGTCGACAAAGAGTTTTGAAAAGATGAATATTGTGGAGCTGTATGTGCTGAAGAGGAAAGTCATCTTTGGTGGGCATAAAATAAATGAGATACTGAGAGATATGATTGAGAAAAAAATTATAGAGATCGGTGTCGAAGCATTTGAAATCTACTGAACACTTATTTGTTGCTGAGGCCTGAACAGATTAATGAACTTCTCTCGCTGTCATTCAGTAAACTTTACATCTTGAATGCTCTGCAGTGTTGTATGTATGATTTCTGTTTACATGTCCTTCTGGATTCCTGTGCTGCATATTAGTATTATTTTTCTGTCTTTGTTTCTTAGTTGAGTTATCGTTATCACTATTACATACTACGTTACATTATGCTTTATAATCTCCCCCTATTTGTTTGTTAGAGTTCGACAAACAAATCATGTGAGAGGATAACTCAACTGATACTTACAAGAAAAAGTAAAGTGTAGAAAGGCAGTAAATAGGCTTAAATGTAAATTTAGCCCTGTGTTTTCATCAATATACAATTCAAACCCTCTTTTAATATATTTAGTAAATTTAACTCTGTGGTTTTGAACTATATACAATTGAAACCTTTTTAAAATAATTAGTAAATTTAACCCTACATTTTTGAATTATATACAATTTAAACCCTTTTTAAAAACATTTAGTAAATTCGAAAATTAAAAAAAACGAACTGCAATTCCACAAATTTCTACATGAAATGAATCCCATAAACAGATAGAATAATACATGTCATTCAATTTAGTTACTCATATTAAGAAAACTAACTTCGGAATCATCTTCAAAAGTTGCTTTGATTCTCAGAACGTCTCAAAAACACCAAGAACGTTTGAGAATCAAAGCAACTTTTGAAGGTGATTCTGAACTTAATTTTCTTAATATGAGTAACCAAATTGAATGGCATGTGTTGTTCTATCTGTTTATGGGCTTCATTTCATGTAAAAATTCGTGGAATTGCAGTTCGTTTTTTTAATTTTCGAATTTACTAAATATTTTTAAAAAAAAGGTTTAAATTGTATATAGTTCAAAAATGTAGGGTTAAATTTACTAATTATTTTAAAAAGGTTTCAATTGTATATAGTTCAAAACCACAGAGTTAAATTTACTAAATATATTAAAAGAGGGTTTGAATTGTATATTGATGAAAACACAGGGCTAAATTTACATTTAAGCCTATTTACTGCCTTTCTACACTTTACTTTTTCTTGTAAGTATCAGTTGAGTTATCCTCTCACATGATTTGTTTGTCGAACTCTAACAAACAAATAGGGGGAGATTATAAAGCATAATGTAACGTAGTATGTAATAGTGATAACGATAACTCAACTAAGAAACAAAGACAGAAAAATAATACTAATATGCAGCACAGGAATCCAGAAGGACATGTAAACAGAAATCATACATACAACACTGCAGAGCATTCAAGATGTAAAGTTTACTGAATGACAGCGAGAGAAGTTCATTAATCTGTTCAGGCCTCAGCAACAAATAAGTGTTCAGTAGATTTCAGAATAAAGACAGTGCAATGATTTAAGTATAAATGTCAAAGGATTTCAGTGATCAGAAGCAATGCAACAGTCCAAAGTTAATCAGCTGAAACAGAACAGAAGTCAAGGGAATTCAATTCAGTGTTAGTCGTTTGTGAACCAGACCAGTGCACTAAGCGTCAGCACAACAAGAAAAGAATTGTCTTGATTAATCAGAAGAAAATCGGTTGATCAAGCCATAAGAGTGAAAACCAAGTAGTAATTACTTCAAGAATTCAAGATATGTGATAAGGCAAGTAATACTGCATTTGGTGGTTCCTACACAGGTGGAACATTGTGTGAAGCGCAACAAACCAAGTTGAAAGCTCAAGGATATTCTATGTAAAGATTTGTGGCGCCTACCCACTACAACTGGTTTGCAGACGTAACAAAAGATAACATCAAGAGCTTTCTAAGTACTTGGGCGCAAGAAAAAGGGTTGGTGGCGCCTCTATTGGGCAACCATAGTGCAAGTATAACATAACTAAGTCAAGGCGCAACAAAAGTTGTTTAGATGATTTTGTGGCGCCTACACACTGCAACTAATGTGCAGGCGCAACAAAATGTTAAAGAGGGGTAAATTATAGAAATATTTCTAAGTCAGTTAGTGGTGCCTATACAAGGCAACCAGTGTATAGGTGCAACAAAGGGTCCTAGGCGTAACAAACATATCAAGGTGCAACAAACTGCTTAGTGGCGCCTACACACCACCCCCACTCTACAGGCACAATATATGACTTATACATTGTTGGAAATCATTTTCCAAAAAGCCTACAAATTATATATGGGTGAAAATCAATATGGACAAAGAGGGACATTCATTCATCTTCAACAAAGGAGATACAGATGGGAGCACCTTTAAAGCTTAACATTTATTTCACCCAACTGTATTTCTAATGTAACATTGATTGAACCCATTGAAACTAATCTTTTGATTAGAAGTGTAGCACCTCAGGGAATTAATAATACATTGTTATTTTCCCGAATCTTTGTCTTTCATTAACTTTCATTTTAATATCTCAAAAACACAAACACTTAATCCGCAATACAACAAAAAATCTACAACATCATATTCAACCCCCATTCTATGATGATTTTGGACCTAACAGTAGATAATAAAATGCATGGAAATTCTGTCATGATTTCCAAGGTGTCTAAGCCCCAAAAGCCAACTCCCAAAGTTAAAGTGTATTTAAACCCACCAAAACAAAAGGAACCAAAGTTGAAAACCAAGGCTCAGGCTGTAACTAATAAAAGAGGACCCAAGGCAATTCGGGTACAAAAAATAACTTGATTGTTTTATGTGTGTGCAGGGAAACAGGAATAAAAATCTCTGGTATTTGGATAATGGATGTTCAAGGCACATGACTAGAGATTTTTCCCTGCTCACAAAGTTTGTGGAAAAGGCTGGCCCAGGAGTTACTTTTAGAGATAACATCAAAGGTTTTACTCTGGGATATGGCTCAATTGCAAAAGAAAATGTTATCATTGAACCTGTAGCACTAGTTGATGGATTGAAGCACAATTTGCTCAGTATTAGTCAACTGTGTGATAATGGAAATGGTGTGTGGTTTACAACTGGATCATGCATCATTGCCAACAAAGAATCTAGTGAAATTCTCTTAACTGGAGAAAGAAAAGGAAATGTCTATGTTGCTGATTTCAACTCTGTAAATGAAAGGAGAGATAGGAGTGAAGGGAAGTAACTCACTACACTTTCATGTGTAATAGAAATGCTAAATGTAATCTCTATGTAATGGTTGACGATAACTCAACAATAGAACAGGACATGTAATAATATGCAGGTGCACATAAATCTTGGATCATAGAGTTCAGTTAAGACAAAGTATCAAAGGATCATCTACAGACTTGAAGCCCATTGGAAGAAGTTCATTAACATGTTCATGCCTCAGTGGAGAATAAAAGATATTGATATCTATTCAAGGATGTGGAAACTATAGAAGATTGTCTTAGTCTATGAAGATTTTAGTGCATCATAATCGAAGCTACAAGTAAGGTTTGCAAAGAAGAATGTGGAATCATATTCAGAATCAAGAGCCCCTATCAAGACTAGTCACTTATGAACCAGACCGTTGCATCAAGTGTCAGGACATTGGAGGCAAGCTCTCGTCGGTTAATATGATTTTAATCATTCTAAAGTTGTTGGTTTTCTTGAGTCATGTGGAGGATCAACAAAGGTGGTAAATCAGTGTTGGAGAAATGTCAGCCTAATGAATAAGGGATAGACGGCACAACCTGATTGGATCTTACTAAAGCTTCACAGATTAGAAGGCCAAATATTTGGACGTGGTGGAGTCACGTATACGGGGCCAAGTATTTGGATAAGGAAGTCTACACAAATTGAAGAGTGGAATGGAAATATTTAATTTAATTAAATAAAGTATTTATTTAATTATTTATATATTTTATAAATAAAGACATTCTTTATTTATATTATATATATTTATTTAAATATTACTTTTACATTAAATATTTCCAAAGGCATGCTTGCACATGACTTTGAAGATATGATTTGAGTGGACAAGAGTAAAAGATGGAAAAAGCAAAAAGCTACACCTTTTTCTATAATAAAAAGGAAACCCAAGTCTCCATTTTCAAGTAGTGGTGAATGTGTGCATCCAGATGAGAAAAGAAGAAAAAGGGGAGAGAGAGAAAAATTATTTTTCTCTCCCCCATGGCCATACTCCATATCTTGAATATTATGGGGCCATGAATTTCTTTGTGCCACTACTCATCTATTCTTCTATTGTAAACATTGCTAAATCTTGTTTAGAAGATAGGTTTGATTTTTGTCTCCTAGATCTAGAATTTGTAATATTTTTAGAGGAGCTAAAAATCATTTCTTTGTTGTGTTCTTGAGCTTATGTTCTTGAACTTGTTTGTAGCATCTACCCCACTTCAATGAATATAAAGTTATATTCTTGGATCTTGTTGTGTTGTGTGTTTTGGATGATTTACCGTTCATTTTCTTGGTTATTTTAATGGTGTTCATGAGGTTGAAGAAGATGATGAACAGTACCCGGGTTTGAACCAAAGTAATTTTTATGTTGTCCCAAAAATAATTAATAGTCATATTTAATTTGGGAATCGTATTCACCCCCCCTCTACGATCTCCGGGACCCAACAATTGGTATTAGAGCTACTCGATTGACATACAAATCGATTGGATCTATTTTTATTTTTGAGATTAAAGAGGGTACGTTTGGTTCACTGGGTATCCAGAATTTTTTTGAAGCCCGGAATTTTTCTAAGTACAAAATGTTCTAGATGGCCAAGTAGAACATTCCTATGTAGAATATTCGAGATAGATATTCGAGATGGCCAAGTATAATATTCCTATGTAGAATATTCTACTTAATGTTCGAGATAGAACCTAAGTAGAACATTTCTATCTAGAAGTTCTACTTAATGTTCTAGATAGAACCTAAGTAGAAATTCTGGAGTTAGAAATATTTTCTAAGTCAGAAGTTCTACTTAATGTTCTAGATAGAGACTAAGTAGAAATTCCTATCTAGAAGTTCTACTTAATGTTCTAGATAGAACCTAAGTAGAAATTCTGGAGTTAGAAATATTTTCTAAGTCAGAAGTTTTACTTAATGTTCTAGATAGAGCCTAAGTAGAAATTCCTATGTAGAAATTCTACTTAATGTTCTAGATAGAACCTAAGTAGAAATTCTGGAGTTAGACATATTTTCTAAGTCAGAAGTTCTACTTAATGTTCTAGATAGAGACTAAGTAGAAATTCCTATCTAGAAGTTC
Source organism: Oenanthe sinensis (assembly GCA_028671895.1). Lineage (NCBI taxonomy): Eukaryota > Viridiplantae > Streptophyta > Magnoliopsida > Apiales > Apiaceae > Oenanthe > Oenanthe sinensis. The sequence continues at coordinate 36,275,613 of CM053801.1, read as the reverse complement.
TACTTAATGTTCTAGATAGAACCTAAGTAGAAATTCTGGAGTTAGAAATATTTTCTAAGTCAGAAGTTCTACTTAATGTTCTAGATAGAGCCTAAGTAGAAATTCCTATCTAGAAGTTCTACTTAATGTTCTAGATAGAACCTAAGTAGAACATTTCTATGTAGAAATTCTACTTAATGTTCTAGATAGAACCTAAGTAGAAATTCTGGAGTTAGAAATATTTTCTAAGTCAGAAGTTCTACTTAATGTTCTAGATAGAGCTTAAGTAGAAATTCATATCTAGAAGTTCTACTTAATGTTCTAGATAGAACCTAAGTAGAAATTCTGGAATTAGAAATATTTTCTAAGTCAGAAGTTCTACTTAATGTTCTAGATAGAACCTAAGTAGAACATTTCTATGTAGAAATTCTACTTAATGTTTTAGATAGAACCTAAGTAGAAATTCTGGAGTTAGAAATATTTTCTAAGTCAGAAGTTCTACTTAATGTTCTAGATAGAACCTAAGTAGAACATTTCTATGTAGAAATTCTACTTAATGTTCTAGATAGAACCTAAGTAGAAATTCTAGAGTTAGAAATATTTTCTAAGTCAGAAGTTCTACTTAATATTCTAGATAGAGCCTAAGTAGAAATTCATATCTAGAAGTTCTACTTAATGTTCTAGATAGAACCTAAGTAGAAATTCTGGAGTTAGAAATATTTTCTAAGTCAGAAGTTCTACTTAATGTTCTAGATAGAACCTAAGTAGAACATTTCTATGTAGAAATTCTACTTAATGTTCTAGATAGAACCTAAGTAGAAATTCTGGAGTTAGAAATATTTTCTAAGTCAGAAGTTCTACTTAATGTTCTAGATAGAACCTAAGTAGAACATTTCTATGTAGAAATTCTACTTAATGTTCTAGATAGAGCCTAAGTAGAAATTCTGGAGTTAGAAATATTTTCTAAGTCAGAAGTTCTACTTAATGTTCTAGATAGAGCCTAAGTAGAAATTCCTATGTAGAAGTTCTACTTGGTGTTCGAGATAGAGTCTATGTAAAACATTCCTATGTAGAAGTTCTACTTGGTGTTCGAGATAGAGTCTATGTAGAACATTCCTATGTAGAAGTTCTACTTGGTGTTCGAGATAGAGACTATATAGAACATTCCTATGTAGAAGTTCTACTTAGAGGGCTGTTTCAACATGACACATGGCTACATAGTTTAACTTTTATTTAAAACAAAAATTGTTTTTCTCTCAAATTGTTTTTAGTTTAATAATTAATTTAATAATTAAATTTGAATTTAATTATATAAAATATTTTGAAAATAATTTTTAAATTTAAATAATTTATTTTTCAAGTTTATCTTACATCTTGGAAAATATTTTATTTTCTTTTAAATTTTAGAGTCAAATATTTTATATTTTTAATATTCTTAGTTAAGAATTTTATTAATTTGAAAACTAAAATTAATCTTAAAATCCAATTTAATTTCTTTTGAGTTTAATATTCTTAAAAATATTTTGAGAATTATTTTTGAGGTTTAATAATTTATTTTTCATAAAACTTTAATTATAAATTTTATAAAACTCTTTGAAAAATATTTTTGGATTGAAATAATTTATTTTCATGAACATTTTAAATGTTTTGAGAATTTAGTATTTCTATTTCAAAATTATGGTTTCGAGTTGTTTTATTTTAATTATAATTTAAGCTTGGAAGTTTTAATTATAAATCTCATAAAACTTTTTGGAAAATCATTTTGGTTGAAATAATTTATTTTCAAGAATATCTAAGATGACTTGAAAATTTATTATTTTTATATCAAACTTATATTTTCAATCTGTTTTATTTTAATTATAATTGAAACTGTTTTGGATTATAAATTCTATAAAATTCTTTGGAAATTAATTTTGATTTGAAATAATTTCTTTTTCAGGATTATTTAATATACCTTGAAAATTTTGTTATCTCTATATCAAAACTTTCTTTTCAAATTTTATTTTATTTATAATTTGAAATTGAGAAATTTATTATTATTTATCAAAAATGAATTTTCAATTTATTTTGATTATTTAAATTCCAAAAAAAAAATTAAATACTTCTGTTTGAACAAAATGTTTTATTAAACGAAACAACAGGAGTTGATTCTTCGTTCGTTGAGGACAAACGAACTGACTGAAGAACATTCTAATGGAGTTGAGACCTAATCTTACCATTGGAGATGTATTTCTACATCGGTCTACTCAGTGGATCATTTGGTTATTGAAAGGGGATTAGTTCATTTAGGGAAGAGTCTTCGATCAGTGGTTTTCGAATCAATATCTGAAGAATTTGGGATTTTGAAAAGGAATTCAGTTTATCGGTCAAAGAACCAAAACAACAATTGAAGATTTGGTTAAAGGACATCAGTGGCAGAAATACACAAGGTTTGATTATCACTGACATATGATAATCAAGGGGTTATTGCTACACATACAAAGAAGAGTGATATTTTCAAGCAGAACATGAGAAATTCTATGTCGGGGTCTTTAAGTAGAACAATCAGGTACCAGTTTGGGTTGAAGCAGGAACATCATTTGTTATTGAGGTCAAATGCAAGGATACTTCCATGAGTGTTAGTAGAATGGAAATTGATTTGGATCAATTGATTATCACTCGAGATGGAATGCTAAGCATCGCTCAGGTATACTTTCTAACTAGTTTATACTTGTTTGATTCAATTATAGAGTATTAAGTGCTGAACTGCATTATATTATAAGTTTGATGTAATGCATGTCTCACCTTGATTTCTATATAAATTAGATAACTTATGCTAGTTTGTTAGTGTTGCTTGTTTATCAGTATTTGACTTCATGATTAGATCCTGTGTGATTTAATGCTTGCTTTACGATAATTGATCATGTTAGCATATAGAGTCTTAGGTATTTGTAGGGGTACATTTACCGGAAAGAGTATTTGTTGCATGCTAAGTGCCTTGATGTTTACATTGTCTATAATCTGTTTATACTCGCATGGTTGTATTAAATGTTATATCTGATCATGTGCTTGTTAAGATGAATTTGTTTCTAATTTGAGAATTGCCTAGGGGTCAGTTTAATAAACCATGAATTAAAATTTTAAATTTAAATTGACTCAGGTAATTAGAGATAATATAATGTTAAAGTGAACAACAAAGGTGATTTAGAAGAATTAGGAATCTGAGTGATTGTTTCTTCTATGACTACATATATGTACGACATGATTCTTATAGACTGCTAGTCCACCTTAAGTTAGGTTGGGATCACTGAGCTCATAGCCAAGACTACTTGTTGAGGCTGATATAGATGAGGAGTGATCAGTCAAATAAGAATGAGCATGTTGAACTTGAATGCTTTGTTGTTAACTATGTTTAAAAATATCTCTAACCCTTGGACTCAATCAAATTGAGGACCACGTGTCTTAATCATTTGTGAATGCAGAGTATCTTTCAACATGTACAAGTTATATATCTCTGACATTTTCATGTTCGAGGCATGTAACTACTTTTGCTTTGGTATTCAAATGGTTAAGCAAGGTTACCTATTTTTCTTGAATGATCTGAAGCACAATATTAAGGAAGACCTAGGGAATTTTTTGCGAAGGGTTTCCTAATATCAGTTCGAGGATGAACAGTATTGATCGGGGTCAAGAGAAATAGAAGCTCACTCTACTGGAAGTGAGGTTACTGCTGACACGAAATTTAATGCTTATGATGAAGTCAACTATTCGTTGAAGTTTATCAGAATGGAGTTAGCTGCAACAACAAGTGATGCTCTCACACTTGGTTTATCAACTAATACTTGGTTTATCAAGATAACGGATTCGACGGTAAAGATGAAGTTGGTGAGAAAGGACTACTTCTAATGAAATTCTTTTAAGAAGGACATTAGTGAAGTATGTCAGTTGAAGGGAAGTCAAGTCAAAGGCTACCCTGTTTAGTTTTGGTGGTTGTTCATGCATTCGATAGATGAAGCATCTCAGTGATTAATCACATTCAAAGGATTAGGCAGATTGTTGTAAGAACACTTTGAGGGCAGGTAATGGAATTTGTTAACGAACGAAGTTCTATGTTATGTCTGCACTGAAAGGAGTATTCTAGAGTAAAGTTCAGTTTCTGGACTTCATGACCAAATGGAGGAGTTGATAGGGAAATCCAGACCTTGAGTGGAATTACAAGGATAATGGATAGACTTAAGGTTTCCTATTTACTACGGCTGAATCAGTTGACACAGCAAGTCTAATCAGCAAATGTAAAGAGAAGACATCAAGTAAGATTAATCATGCCTGAAGTCACATGGTGTGATGGAAGGCTATCTTATTTGGAGTTAAGAGCTTATATAGAGTCTGTGATTGATTTAAGATGATCTAGATGTAGTGAACATCATCATCAAGCTCCCTAGCATTCGTTTGATTTTAGCTTTGAATTTCTAAAGGTTGACATCCTGTTTAGGGCTCAAAATCAGATGACACCAGATGAAGAAAAGCTGCAAGCAGCATCACAGGGGGAGCATCAGTAAGTTGGATCAACTAGTCGTGTTTGATGCTCAAAGGCTAGCAGTGCTCATTGAGTAAGAGTTGAGATTCTTAGGAGCACTGAGTGATCCAGATTGAGTGATTGCATATTAGAAAGGAAATTATCAATTTAAAGATAATGCAAGATGATCTCAATCATAATTGAAGAAGACTGCTCTACCCACTGAAAATCTAAGGAAACATTAAGGACACATCTGTCATGACAAAGGGTTTTGTGTAACAACATTTCCTAGAGTCAGTTCTTGATGAATCTGGGTAGTAGAGTAGTGATTGGTAGTGCCGTGCATGTATAAGAGTATTTCATTGGTTTTTCTGAGTGAATTCAATGAAGATTGAAGATGCACTAACTAATCAAGATTGAGTAGGGTTCGAATCAAGGAACTAACTCAATTGAACCAGAGGCAGATACACTTAGCATAAGGAATCAATCCACATGAAGACTTGGTATTGATACAGAAGCTGAAGGGTAGTTCGGAGTTTTTGAAGGTTCTACTCTGCTAGTGTCAAGACTACTGGTTTCTAGAGTGCTGAGTTTAGTGAAGCTGCTGCCAAGACCAATATCTACAAGAAAATATTTGGGTGTTGAAGGTAATGCAGTTTCCGTCTGGATGAGCGTGGTATCGTTTCGAGGAACAATGTTAACTGGTAGCTGAAAAATTATTCCGGTCCAAATGGAGTAAACGTTCGATCTCGAAAGGAGTAAACGTTCGATCTCTCGGGCAAAGAGGAGTAATTGTTCATTCAACGATCATACACCAGTAAAAGCTCTATTGACTAAGGTATGTCACTCTAGTCTAATATTGATTTATTTAAATGTAATGTTTATAGAGAGTGTTCATGCTATTTAGATGTCTACGATCTCTAGGAACTGATTAATGTTTGGCGTGTGACCACCCGGGACTCAATATTATCATTATGAGATTACCTATGATCACCCGGGACCTAGGGACCTAACATTGTAGCATCTCTTTGTATAGTCAATTTATATCCAGGATCTCGTACTTTGTGCTGTCATATGTTATTCACGCTATATGTATCAAATATTTCAGCATAAGTATTTGTATACATTAATTAGTTGTAATTTTATTTACTTCTAATTGTTTAATGCTAATATTAATGGAACCACTTAATATGTAGCTTAAGTGATGTAATTCATGTCTTTTGCAAAATCCATTAATATTTGTTGTCATTCTTTTGATATTAGTGATGTCACTTAGAATTTCTGCACTAAGTGACAAAAAGATTATTTCAAAAACACTGATATTGAAAGTAATTTACTACATCGCGAGGGGTTGTCAAAGATCATAAATTTTAGTATTAATATTTAAAGGTATTTGATCTCTGATGCAACTAGTACCTCGAGCTTACATACATTCTGATTGTCATGAGTATTTTCAATATGCTTATGTGATAATTGTTGAGATGTAGTGTAAGAAGTTAAATGCTGTCATTCGGTCAATGTATGTTCAGTGTTTAGCGGATGCTTATGTTTTATGCTTTAGAATTACCATGATCTATATTGCAAAATGTGTTTGTTTCAAGCGACAAATGGTAATTGTCTAGCATAATGTAAGTATCTTATGTGCTTGATTATTTTGTAGTAAGATGCATTTTATTACAAAATTATTGAATGATGTTAGTACTTTTAAATGTATTGTCACTCATATCTTTGATAATTCATTAGTATTAACATATGTTTTTCATTCTTTAGAACTTGAATGCATAAAGAAATTTCTTGTCTATTTCTTGTGAAAAATGTTTTATCTAAACATGCATTCGTTTGCCAGAGAATGAAAAGCCACTAAAAGTTTTCTTTGAAAGAGAAAATTTCTTGAGGATTATCTTTCTATATCAAAATCATATATCCTCTCTCTCTCTAAATTTTTTTTGTAATGAAAACTGTTTTCTCTCCACGATTTGTTTAAATAAAGTTACTTGATAACTTGTAACTTAGGTTGCATGGTATCAGGCTATTTTATTTGAGTAAATTATTTTGATCTTGAGGTATCAACTATTGGTAAAACGTTTTTCAAAACTCTTGTTAATGTCTGTTTCACATTGACATGTAGTATTAAAACAATGGTTATTTGCTTTGGGATTAGTGCCTTGGACTGTATGACTAGAGCATTCATTCGATTTTTTTAAAAAAATAATTTATGTTTTAAGTCGGAGATAATATCCGATAAGAATGAATTGCAAAACAATTTATGAAAACATACAGTGAGCAAGATGAAATAGAGTTGAGTTATTAATCAAAATGTTTTTGTTAAAAGAGTTGATTTTCAATTGGATATTTGTCTAAGAGAAATTCAAAAGAACACATTTGTTAATCTGTTAATTTTTTTTCAAAATTGTGAGTTTATGAAATTTGGCTTAATATTCTTTTACCTATTCTTTATTAATTCTCACATTTTAGCTCTGGTGCATTGTTTCTTGATGACACATTGCTCCGATGCTATATTTATGAGAAGGAATAGAGAATAAGTTTAATCATACTCTACCAGATTTTATATAGCTCTGATCAACTCTATCTATTTAGCCGTAATGGCTTGGCCTAAGTGGCTATAGGGGAAGGTCAAGAAGTTGAATAATCCATCAATTTCTAACCAAGGCCTTAGTACCAAACACTATCATTCTAATTCAAACTTTCAACCCTTGGTGATATAAGGAACTTATATAGATTAGCGGTTGTTAAAGGAGAAACTGCACTTGATGCAGCAAATAAGGATGAAGTCGGAAGTGCACCCACAACTCTACCTCCAGAGAAGAAAAGAAGTATACAAATTGAGGTATCTGTAGCTCATCTGTATTCTCTCAAAAGGATGCAGAGCTGAAAAGGCAATTCAACCGTTTCTGAATGAACTCTCTCAACAGGGTGATTTCATTGAAAATTTGCTCGTCAGCCAGAGCACCTTGTAATGAGTCAAGCACACCAAAAGCATTCACGCTGATGGTAATCCTAAAGTTTTTGCTTCTAAGGGATGTTATAGGACCTAACAGTTCTCTAGCCTCTCTTGGGACTAACAATTATGAGGACACATTGCAAGAAGTGCACATTGTGAGGTATAGGTAAAACCCCTAAACTTCTGTGTTTACCATTCATGGTGAATGAAGTTGTTGAGTCGCCTTTACAGGCATTAGAGGGAAACTTGGATTTCTTGCCATATATTAGAATCCTTGTCAACCTTCCTAGAAGGAACAGTCCTAGTTCCCTAACGGGATTTCACATCCGCAGAGCAATCTATTGATGTTGATAGGCAATCACTAACAGTTTTCCATGACTGAAAATAGTGAGTTAATTCATCTTTACAGGTGATTGAGAGAGACGTTTGTACACGTCTACTCTCCCAGGAATTCAAATTCTGGAATACATGGATCGCTCAAAACTTAAAGGCATATAACTATCAACGATCCAGTGCATGGACTTGCATATGGGGAGTCGGTTGATGCTTAAATAGCTGCTAGTACGCATACCACATTTAACGATCCAATGCATGGATTTGCATATGGGGAGATTGTTGATGCTGAAAGTAGTTGAGCAACAACTCGTAAACTATGATTCAGTTGGTTTACCAATTTGATGAGTCTTTTGAGGATCAGGGTGTTGGGATTTCAGTCACTCCTGGAATGGAGGAGATTCCAATTTCAGAAGGGTTATTCCCCGACGACGAGCCATGTGTGCATGGATTTGCTCATGGTGAGTTGGGTGACGACATAACTGAAACCCTGTCTGAGATTCCATCTCAGAACCTAGATCTTTAGTGATCGATAACATGCTACAGTCAACGATCCATAATATCTTGGTGAGACTAGCATGGATTTACTTGCAGGTACAAATTGCTATAAATGGAATGAGTGCAAGTAAGGGAGAGAAACACTTGAGTGAAGTGAGGGAGTGATACACTTGAGTGAGAGAAATAGGGAGAGAAATGAGTGGAACACTTACGCTTGAAAGTGTAAACACCAACAGAACGTAGTAGAAGTGAGGAAACCATAGACCAAACACTAACCTTGCTACTATGCTTGAATCCTGTTACTGAATTTTCCAGCTCTGAAATGTTGAAGAGATTCTTTTCTGGAAGACAAGCTGAAGAAGAGTCTAGCTGAAGCTTAGTGGGAATGTCCAAACTATTACCTTTGGGTCTATTAATTCATGTTGTTCTCAATCTCAAAGGGGGAGACATTAATTTTTAGACCTAAGGGGGATTTTATGTTCAATTGGAGGAGAGTTTCTTATTCGATTGGATGTAGATGATATTTTTATTTTTTTAAAGGATATTCTCAACTAAGGGGGAGAATTTGGTGATACAAGAAACGAGATCTCTTGGTGATACAAGAAATGAGATCTGTCAATCCTATCTTGTGGAGGTTACTTAGAGGATATCTAAAGACACAAGGGTGGATTGGAGCTTGCATGAACTAAGGGGGAGAATTAGATAAAATTGAAACCTTAGTGATGCAATGGAGAAATTACTAACGGGGAGTTTCTTAGTAATTGGTTGGAGCCAAATCCCTAAAGGTGTTGTAGATTTAACTGATTTTTCGTCTGAAGTGGAGAAGTTACTTTCTGTCAATTGGGAAGAAGTTACTTGTCGTACTAAGGGGGAGAAGTTATGGAGAATCTTAACATCTTGGTTTGCAATGCTATATCTTATTCTGAAAAGATATCTAAGGGATTTTGCTCTATTTGTTTGAAGATCTGTCCTTGGAACATTCTTAGGAGAGGTTCGGCAGAAGAATTCTTTCTAGCACGATCAATGAATGAAAATGAAGATTTCTTTGAAGAGTATCAACTCAGGGGGAGTTTTTGCTAAGTAGAAGTTTTCTGGGTAAAGAAGAATGTGAAGGAGATTTTCAAGGGGCATCTGAGAAGTGTCCAAGTGTGTTCTATTTCTTGTTTCAGTGATAGATGAAGTCAGTGGAGTAGTGCAGGGAAGAAAGAAAAATATGTTTCCTGGAAATAGAACATCCTGAAGAAAAAGAGGAAGTGACTTTCATTCTAAGATAGAACAACCTTAAGGGGATAATGAGTTGACCTCTTATGGGGAACATAGAGAGCTGTATGTTCTAGTTCGAATTGCAAGATGAACAAGAATGATTGTTCAGAAGTCTTTACTAATGATTTGTTTCTTTATTGAAAGAACCCCATCTTTGAAGAACATTGAAGTGGAGGAAGCTAAAGGAAAATGAAATTCAGAAATTCATCATTCATTTTCAGCAACTCAGGAAATCTGGATTTAACTGATTATATCTTTCCAGAACCTTTTGTATATTATTTTCATGTCCAGGACTTTAATTGTTTCTTGTATGTTAGTTGAGTTATCCTCTAGTAGTTAATTTCATTTAATTGCTTTGGTGGGAGATTGTAAAGGGAAATAGTATTTGATTGCTATTCCATATCAACCAAATAGGGGGAGATTGAAAGGAGAGATAGGAGTGAAGGGAAGTAACTCACTACACTTTCATGTGTAATAGAAATGCTAAATGTAATCTCTATGTAATGGTTGACGATAACTCAACAATAGAACAGGACATGTAATAATATGCAGGTGCACATAAATCTTGGATCACAGAGTTCAGTTAAGACAAAGTATCAAAGGATCATCTACAGACTTGAAGCCCATTGGAAGAAGTTCATTAACATGTTCATGCCTCAGTGGAGAATAAAAGATATTGATATCTATTCAAGGATGGGAAACTATAGAAGATTGTCTTAGTCTATGAAGATTTTAGTGCATCATAATCGAAGCTACAAGTAAGGTTTGCAAAGAAGAATGTGGAATCATGTTCAGAATCAAGAGCCCCTATCAAGACTAGTCACTTATGAACCAGACCGTTGCATCAAGTGTCAGGACATTGGAGGCAAGCTCTTGTCGGTTAATATGATTTTAATCATTCTAAAGTTGTTGGTTTTCTTGAGTCATGTGGAGGATCAACAAAGGTGGTAAATCAGTGTTGGAGAAATGTCAGCCTAATGAATAAGGGACAGACGGCACAACCTGATTGGATCTTACTAAAGCTTCACAGATTAGAAGGCCAAATATTTGGACGTGGTGGAGTCACGTATACGGGGCCAAGTATTTGGATAAGGAAGTCTACACAAATTGAAGAGTGGAATGGAAATATTTAATTTAATTAAATAAAGTATTTATTTAATTATTTATATATTTTATAAATAAAGACATTCTTTATTTATATTATATATATTTATTTAAATATTACTTTTACATTAAATATTTCCAAAGGCATGCTTGCACATGACTTTGAAGATATGATTTGAGTGGACAAGAGTAAAAGATGGAAAAAGCAAAAAGCTACACCTTTTTCTATAATAAAAAGGAAACCCAAGTCTCCATTTTCAAGTAGTGGTGAATGTGTGCATCCGGATGAGAAAAGAAGAAAAAGGGGAGAGAGAGAAAAATTATTTTTCTCTCCCCCATGGCCATACTCCATATCTTGAATATTATGGGGCCATGAATTTCTTTGTGTTACTACTCATCTATTCTTCTATTGTAAACATTGCTAAATCTTGTTTAGAAGATAGGTTTGATTTTTGTCTCCTAGATCTAGAATTTGTAATATTTTTAGAGGAGCTAAAAATTATTTCTTTGTTGTGTTCTTGAGCTTATGTTCTTGAACTTGTTTGTAGCATCTACCCCACTTCAATGAATATAAAGTTATATTCTTGGATCTTGTTGTGTTGTGTATTTTGGATGATTTACCGTTCATTTTCTTGGTTATTTTAATGGTGTTCTTGAGGTTGAAGAAGATGATGAACAGTACCCGGGTTTGAACCAAAGTAATTTTTATGTTGTCCCAAAAATAATTAATAGTCATATTTAATTTGGGAATCGTATTCACCCCCCCTCTACGATCTCCGGGACCCAACAGTAAAGGCAAACTCAATGCTACTTAGCAAAGCCAATATAGATGAAAGTTGGATTTGGCACAAGAAACTAGCCCATTTGAATTTCAAACCCATAAATCAATTGGTTAGAAAGAATTTGGTTAGAGGCATTCCACAGATGGAATTCACCAAAGATGGACTATGTGATGCATGTCAAAAGGGAAAACACAGGAAAGCATCATTCAAGTCAAAGTCTGAATCATAAATTGAAAAGCCTTTGGAATTATTACACATGGACTTATTTGGTCCAGTCAATATCATGTCAATTGCCAAAGAGATATATGCCTTAGTCATTGTGGATGATTTCACAAGATTTTCATGGGTATATTTGTTAAACTCTAAGATGAGGCAAGCAAATTAATTATCAAGCATGTGAAAAATGTTGACAATGGCACTGAATGGAAGGTCAAGAAAATTAGAAGTGATAATGGTACTGAATTCAAGAATGCATCAATGAAAAAATTTTGTGAAGAAAAAGGTATCACTCATCATTTCTCTGCACCAAGGACTCCACAGCAAAATGAAGTAGTTGAAAGGAAAAATAGGACCTTAATTAAAGATGCTAGAACTATGTTAGAAGAAGCAAAACTCCCTACATATTTCTAGGCAGAAACAATTAATATTGTCTACTACATTTAAAATATTTCAATGGTCAATCAACTTCAAGGCAAAACTCCATATCAGTTGATGAAGAAAGACAAGAAGCCAACAGTTAATTTTATTCATGTCTTTGGCTGCGAATGCTTTGTACTGGGGAATCAAGGTGAAAATCTAGGAAAATTTGAACCCAAGGCTGATGAATCTATATTTGTTGGATATGGAATAACAACCAAATCATACAGAGTCTACAATCTAAGATTGCACATTGTTATGGAATCTATGCATGTAGTCTTTGATGACAAGAAAATTCAAGGGTTGTTTGATGAAAGATTTCATGACCTACTGCACTTTGAAAATGAATCCACAAATAATATTGAAGATAGTGATGATGATGTGGAAAATTTAAGAAATCAAGTACCTAGAATCCTCCCATCAATTGATGTCAATGCATCAATAGATAACATATCAGTTGACAATCATCAATCGACTGATAATACATCAATTGATAATCATTCGATGTATAACAACTCTGCACAACAATCTTCAAGAAGAGTGTCCATCTCAGGGGGGGAGGGTTCCCAAATGATCAATCACATCACAATGATCATAACAATTCCAATGATCATGAAGCATCATGTTCAAGGACAAATTTACCATCTCAAAGGAAATGGACAAAAAGCCATCCCTTTGAATTAATTATTGGAGATGCAAATGATGGTGTCAAAACTAGAAGTGCAACTCAAAATGAATGCTTGTATAGTAGCTTCTTATCTCAAGAAGAACAAAAAAGGATTGAAGAAGCCTTGAATGATCCTGATTGGATAATAGCTATGCAAGAAGAGTTGAATCAATATGAAAGAAACAAGGTATGGAAGCTGGTGCCCAAACAAAAAAACACTGTCATTGGTACAAAATGGGTGTTCAGAAACAAAATGGATGAATCTGGTACAGTAACAAGGAATAAAGCAAGATTAGTGGCAAAGGGTTATTCACAAGAAGACGGCATAAATTTTGATGAAACATTTGCACCAGTTGCAAGGTTGGAAGCAATCAGAATCTTTCTAGCATATGATGCTCATGCTAATTTTAAGGTGTATCAGATAGATGTGAAAAGTGTTTTTCTCAATGGAGAACTAGAAGAAGAAATATATTTAGAACAACCTCCAGGTTTTATTGTTCCTGTTCATTATGGATTTGTATATTATCCTCTCAAGGCACTTTATGGATTAAAACAAGCACCTAGAGCCTGGTATGAAACATTATCTAAATTCTTGATTGAGAATCACTTCACAAGAGGTACTGTTGATAAAACTCTCTTTCATAGAAATGTAAGTGGCTCTATGATTCTTGTTCAAATCAATGTAGATGACATTATCTTTGGCTCAACTAATGAAAAACTTTGTCAAATATTTGCTAAGTTGATGCAGAGTAAATATGAAATGAGCATGATGGGAGAACTTATCTATTTTCTTGGTTTGCAAGTCAAACAAGTCAAAGATGGTATTTTCATAAATCAAACCAAATATATTTCTGACTTATTAAAGAGATTTGATTTAAATGAATGTTCTTTTGCAAAAACTCTCATGGCCACTGCAACTAAACTTGAATTGAATACTAAGGAAGCTATAGTGGACATTTCAAGTTATAGAGGCATGGTTGGCTCATTACTTTATTTAACTACAAGTAGGCCAGACATAATGTTCACTACATGTCTTTGTGCTATGTTTCAGGCTGATCCTAGAGAATCTCATTTGATTGCAATAAAAAGAATATTCAGATATCTCAAAGGAACTTCAAATCTTGGAATTTGGTATCCTAGAGATTCTGGATTTGATCTAATTGGCTATTCAGATGTAGACTATGCAGGTTGCAGGATTGACAGAAAAAGTACCACAGGCACATGTCAATTTCTAGGAAATAAGTTTGTATCATGGTTTAGCAAGAAGCAGAATTCAGTGTCTACATCTACTGCAATAGCTGAATACATTGCAGCTGGAAGTTGCTGTGCACAAATATTATGGATAAGGAATCAACTACTTGACTATGGGTTCAACATGAACAAGATTCCTATTTTATGTGATAACACAAGTGCCATTGCAATAACAGAAAATCATGTGCAACATTCCAGAACCAAACACATTGACATAAGATATCACTTCATTAGGGAACATGTAATGAATGGTACAGTTGAATTACATTTTATCCCTAGTGAAAGACAACTTGCAGACATTTTTACCAAACCATTATATGAATCTACTTTCAATAGATTGGTCTGTGATTTAGGTATGCTTAATTATATTTAATTCTTTAAATGTCTGACAAGTTATGTATTATATTAATTTTAGCCATTGACTATGTTAATCTATTGATTATTCCTTAATCAATTGATAAACATTTTACCCATCAATGGATAATAGTAGCTATCGACAGATAAATATATCAATTGATGATATATTTATTTATCGATGGGTAAGAGTACCTGTCGATGGATAAGTTAATTATCAATCGATGACATGAAATTTAAAGGGGTCCATGTCATCAATCGATCTGTACAAAATCAAGTCGTTGATTACCTATTTTATCAATTGATTAATACATACATTCATGTATGTATAATAGTTGATTGTCAAAAATAGTAATTTATGCTCTTCATTTTTCTTCCAACGGTCGATTAAGTTCCATTTTTAGTAAGAAATTGATTGGGAACTCAGAAAATATAAATAGTGAGATTAAAACATCTTTTAACTCTTACTTGCAATTTTACAAACGATCTCTTTGTCTCTTTCTCTCTCAATCTACGAACTCAATCCCTAATTTTTCTCTCTCTCTGTACTCAAACCTTCTAAAAATTTCAAAGATTTTGGTCTACTAAACTTACAATCTACGGAATGGCATCTTTATCCAAGAAATTCTCGCAAGCCAGTTTCATCTATGAGCTTAAAAATTTTATGGCTTGCATTGTGGTTGAGGAGGCGCAAACAGAATTTCACCCTTTAATGAAATTCCTGGAAAGCTGTAAAGTGAAAAAGTCATTGAAAGAAGCACCAACAATAATCCGCAATCTGGTGGAAGAGTTTTGGTCCTCTGCAGAAGTTGTTAATGACTTTTCAAGTATCAAATTCAATTGCAAGGGACAAGAGTACACTCTTAGTACTTTAATCTTAAATGAATGCTTAGATTTTCCTGTTCATAATGCTGATAATGTGCCTAGTGAGTCAAATATTAGAAACATGCTTAGGGCTGTCAATTATGCAAATCCTGACATCAATTTAGGACAAGTAGTTAGAAAGTGTCTTAGGAGAGAATGGTATTATTTCTTTGATGCAATTTTAAAATGTTTTAGTGGTAAAATCAGTAATTTTGATGCCATAACTTCTAGCATGCAACAAATAGCATATAGTGTTCTGTTTGATGAATATCATAATTTATCTTCTATATTGCTATCTAAGATCGCTGCTAAGTTTGGTAAGAGGCATGATAGGTCTAATCACATATATTATGCTAGATTTATCATAATTTTTATTAACCACTTTGTCAAAGAAATTGAGATTTGCAGGGAAACTGAAACCCTTGAGTGTTGGACTCAAAACAAAAGGGTCTTCAAAGACTTGGTAAAAATCAATCTTCACAGTAATGTGGAATTGATTTATCCACCTTTTGTTCAGGTATTTATCTCTACCTTAACTACTTCCAATCCCCAATCTTTTTTACTTTCTATGGCTATAGAGGGAGTTAGTAATGACCCCAACCCTCCAACCCAAGCCACACATCCAGTTTCTAAGTCCAAATCTGAAAAGCCAACCTCAACAGGTTCCCAAAAACTTGTTGTTGTAAAATCCAAGAAAAGAAAAACACCTGTTGTGGTAGATAGACTAGAAGGAGATGTAGGTGGTGAGGGAACTGAGGAACATCAAAGAACCCAGAAGGATAAGGATAGTGAGGGGATGCAACCTCAGCCAAGTCAGTCCACAGTCTCCTAAAAGACTGTGGATGTTAATATGGAAAATACCACACCTCTATTTTCATCCTCTCAAAAGGATGACAATATTGAAAATAGCCCACAACCAAGGGCACAAAACTAAATTGGGGACACACCATCAAAATTTACTAAAACCTATGGCTGGAGATAAAAGAAATTTACCTTTTCACTTGGGGAATCACACACTGCAAAATCACAGGAGACTGTAGTGGAGCCTTCTCAAAGTCAGTTTGATGCATCTCATATAAATGATGAGATGCAACCCTATTCTCTTTCTATTCCAATTCCTTCTATTCTTCCTTCCCCTTCTCGTTGGTGAGATTACGAAGCTGTATAAATAGTAATCGTGATAACTCAATAATAGAACATGACAAGTAAATAATACTACGTCTACATAGAAATCAGGAAAAAATGAAGACAAGGCAGATACAGTGAATCAAGACATTAGAAGAAGGTTTGAAGTCTACTACAGGTTATTGAGAGAAGTTCATTAATATGTTCATGCCTCAGTGAAGAATAATGGTTGAAGACTTTCAGGGTTTCAGAAGTGTTGAAGATTCAGTATAGAAGTGCCACTAGAATATTTCAGTGTAAAGGCATTGATTGAAGATAGACAGTGTTCGAAGCATAGGAATTTAAAATAACTGAAGACATGGTAAATACAAAGGATTAAGAAAACAATTGCAGTCTTGGAGTTATACTCGCTGAAAGAATTTCATTTGTATGTTTAAGCGTCAGTGACGAACAAGGAATGAAGCATTCAAGATTGTGGTAGTAATGGAGACGTTGTCTAAGTACCAGAAAAGATTCCAGTGAAGTTACAGTGTTTATTGATAGTCAGTGTTTGAAGCAATGAAGTTGATGCAAACATAATAATGCAAGTAAAGCTATAATACGAGGACTTGGATCAAAGTCTGTCGTCTGTGAACTAGACCAGTTGCACTAGGCGTCAGCAGTTTGTGAAAGGAATCTGAGTATTAACCATAGAAGAATTTTTAAGTTGAAGAACGTACTTGGAAAGAACGGTTATTTATTAAGGTACGAAAAGTGATTTGTAGAGGCTACAGTCAAACATCTAAACAACTAACAGCCAAACAGCTAAACAGCTCAAAGGGTGCAGGGTGCAAAGTGTCACAACCTTGGTACGAAAAGTGAAAGTTTCTGAACTACATTCGAAGAACGGAAAAAGCTCAGGGTACAGGGTGTAATGTGACAAGACTTTGGTATAAGAAATGGAAGTTGGGAAACTTCAGTCAAGGAATGAAAAGAGGGTCAAAGTGCAGTGAACAAATTGCACTTTGACCAGGAGGAAAATGAGGCGCAACGAAATTGAGGCGCAACAAACTTGACTTGGTTAATTTAGCTAAGGCAGGAATTTACTGGCGCCACCACAGGGAAACAAGAGTGCAAGCGCCATAAAAATTATTAGTGCAACAAACTTAGAATTTTGTTATGTAATTTTTGGAGCAAGAAAAATTTAAGTGGTGCCACTACATGGGGTTGCCTAGTACATGCGCAACAAAAGAAGCCCGGAGCAATATAAAGTTTAAGGCGCAACAAAATATTTCTTGGCCTCACTCATCCCTCAGCCAATCAAATTACAGCAGCTAACTTTATTAATTTAAAGTCTACACCAATTAATAGAAGGAGTCGTCTTCTTCAACAAAAAAAAAATATAGAGAGCTACTGTCATGGCCGGAGCAAGAGACTAAAATTATACACACCCATACCTTGCTCCTGGTCAGATATTAGGACCCGGTTCTTTAACGAAAAATGCTCAGGGCTCCTAGATATCACTCCGTACGGACTCAGTTTTTCCTTGTACTAATTTAGATATATTTGTATAGGAACTGAGCCTAATATTTTTGTGTTAGTAGCAAAGAACTAATTTGTTCTTTGGAAACCAGTTATATTTTTAACTGGCTGTAGCACCCCTCTGGGTTTATATACGAAAGATATATTCCCGAAAACTTGTCTCATTTAATTACTTGCTAATTTTCTTGAACCTAATTGATTTATCCGGATACACAGAAAATTAGCAGGCAGCTCACCTAAACACTACAAATGGCCTAACCCACTCTGAAGCAATAATTTATTTATCCGAAAATTCAGAAAATAATTTAAAATTATTATTAGTATCGTATTCAACCCCCTTTCTATGATACTTCGGGACCCAATAATTTGTATCAGAGCTCGCTGATTGATATACAAATCAGGATCCATAACTCAGTGAAAGACATATGATAAGACCTATTTGTAATAAGTATATGACAACTCAACTCAAGTACGAAAATTAAGTAAGTAATAAATACCGAGGAAGGAATCAAGATGAAGACAGTCAACTAGACACAAAGAATCCTAATATCAGAAGTGTTCTAATGAAGCTGCTACTCTACACCGGAAGAAGTTCATTAATATGTTCAAGCGTCGGCGAAAAATAAAATAGTATTTCAGAAGAGTTCAGAAGATACAGAAGATTCCAAGTGCCTACTACAAAGAGATTCCAAGAAAAGAAATAGTGAAGACAAAGCTAGAAGCCAAAACAAGACACAAAGACCACTATAGTAGAAATGAGAATCGACATTGTAGTTAGTCATCCGTGAACCAGACCATTGCACAGGGTGTCAACAGTGTCAGTGTAGATTCGTCATCAAAAAGTTCAAGTGGTTAGAAAGGTTATTGTTGAAGAACAGAAGAGTGTTATCTACATCAACAATAGTCAAGCCTTTAATTTAATTTTCTATTAATTAATTAAATTAATTAGTAAATTAATTCACTCAGAATTAATTTATTTCTTAAATTAATTAAAGGATTAATTATTTTAGAATGACAGAAGAAAGAAGCTGGAAGCTCAAAGGGATACACAAACAACTAAACAGGCCTGACAGTACTGACTTTAAGACAAGACGGAAAAAGTATTGACACGGAAGAAATGCAGAGTCATATATTCGTAAAAGTGGAACCCCGGTTGGAATTGATTTATCATTTGCAAGTCAAAAGGAGTTTGGTTCCAGACCATCAAAAGACTGCAGCTTAGAGCGTAAGGATTTATTGTTATTAATAAATATTTTTTAATTAGTAAATTATATTTATAAATATCTAAATAATATTAGACATTTATTTTTATAATTTCTGAATTAAATTAATTATTTATTAATTAAAGATTATAAGCTGTGCGGGTCTTAAAGTATTTCTACGGAGCTGAATCACTAAAAGATGAAATAGGCCCCTTTTCATTTGAAATTGAATTCGGCAGGTGATATATTTCAAAGCAACCAATGGAAGCTTGCCACTTGTCCAAACAAGGAGAAAAGAAATGAAACAGGCAGTGAATTCATATGTCATACCGATCAATTCAAATAAGTCATACCGAGAGAATTCAAAGTTGTTGAGCAAATGTCATACCGGAGCTTATTTCAAAAGTCATACCGATTTTATTAAATTAAAAAGTCATACCGATTTTTTTAATTAATTAAAAAGGTCATACCGAGCTTCTGCCGACCTAAAGTCATACCAGAATAAGTCATACCGAATTTTCTGTGTTCAAAAGGTCATGCTGGACTTATTTTTTATTTAATTAAAAAGTCATACCGATTTTTTAATTAATAAAATAAGTCATACCGAGAGAAATAAGTCTTGCCCAGTTTTTAAATGTCATACAAGTGTTAAATAAGTCATACAAGACTTATTTTCTTAAAATTAAGTCATACTGAAAAAGGTCATAGCAGCCTTTTTCAATCTCTATAAATATGAGATGAGTGCTTCACTTTTCAGTTGTTCAGAAGTTAGAAAATCAGATCAAATTCAGTAATTTATCTGCATTATAATATTCACAGATTTCTGTGCTGAGTTTGGAATATAATTGTTAAACACGAACAGTTCATGTCAAATTTGTTCTAGATCATTTTATCAATTATATAACAGTTTTCTAAATATTAATTTTGTAATACTAATCAAGTTAAAATTATATCTTTCACTTGAACAGTATTTCATTATAATTAATATTTCGTGAGTAATTAAAATAATATTTTTAATCTAAATATTCCGCGATTAAATATTGATATTGTATTCAACCCCCCTTCTAAGAAGAGGTGTATCTGGAACAGCCACCTGGCTTCATTGATCCAGAACTTGAATATTTTGTGTATCTTCTCTTCAAAGTTGTCTATGGCCTCAAGAAATCCCCAAGACGATGGTATGAAACCCTATCCTTATTCTTAATTGAAAGTGGTTTTACTAGGGGAGTAATTAATAAAACATTGTTTTATAAAAATGTAAAGGGTGATTTAATACTTGTTCAAGTCTATGTGGACGATATTATTTTTAGGTCATCTAATGAGCGCTTGTGCGAGAAATTTGCCAAGTTAATGCAGGAAAAGTATGAGATGAGCATGATGGGGGGGCTGACCTTCTTCCTTGGATTACAGATCAGTCAAAGAAAAGAAGGAATCTTTATCTATCAGTCCAAGTACATCAAAGATTTACTCAAGAAGTACAATCTAGAAGATGCATCAGCAGCTAAGACTCACATGGCAATGGCCACGAAGCTTGATGAAGACAAATCAGGTAAACCAGTTGACATCACAAGCTATCGAGGTATGATTAGCTCACTTCTCTATTTAACTGCAAGTAGACCCGATATCATGTTCGCAACTTATTTGTATGCAAGGTTCCAAATGGATCCTAGAGAGTCACATCTCATAGCCGTCAAACGAATCTTTAGGTATCTCAAGGGCACACCAAATCTGTAACGCCCCCAAATCCGGGGTCTGGGATTTGAGTCGTCACGTCATCATCCAATCCTTTAAAACCTGCAATACTCAACAATTCAACCAAATCACATCATAGACCCCTCTCTCACACACATACAAGTTATAGTCTTAGAAACGATATACAACAAGTACCATTAGTTATTATAAACCAAATGTACTTAACCAGGATCTCACGCTATCAATGATAATCTCTACCTGAAGTGACATTGATAACTAGATCGATACCGAAAACCTATTCAACTTACTTCTGCGGAATTGTTCTTGGCTGAACCATCTCATAGGTGAATCTCCTACTTTCCTTCCTTGAAGTATGGAGCCGATCCAATGTGTGCTCGCTTTCTCTGAAAATTGATTATAAAGCAAGGGTGAGCGAAAGAATGCTCAGCAAATTATCCATCATATTATCTATGTGATTCTCATCAAAGAACATGATAATCACTACTATCTCAATAGTATATTATAGGGCTACCGGTATAGGGTAAGCATAACAAAGTATCTCTCGACGATACATATTGTCGGAGTTTTCTCTTAAAGTCATTTATCTTCAACATGGGGTTTAGAAGAATATAATCCGAACATTATAGTTCATTATATAAAATAAGACACTATCAAATATAGTGTTACCACTCTTTCATAATTCCTCTGAAGCTTTTGAGATAAAACTCAATGAACTTATTATGTTCACCGTTTTGAGATAATCTTATCAATAACTTAGCAAAATTGTATCAACTATAGCTTTGCTAGATTCCCATAAATATAATAAGTACCCACTTTCAAGATACCGCAATCATAGTTGCTTCTCATCATAAACAAATCATACCCCTTTAACCATACCCCTTGTAAGGTTTAAAATCTAGTAAAACATTTTAAAGATCTATAATTTAATTGGTATATATCATATATCCACTTAAATCTTTAAAATAAACCTTTTGTCAAAACCTCTTAGACAATTCCAGCATACTATGGCTGTTCGGTGTACATCATGTACCCGCTTAAGTTTTCAAAATAACTTTTTATCAAAATATCTCGACTGACCTGTTGTGTTGTGATATATATAAAGAAAGCAAGCGTGAGCAATATAGCTCCGCAAGCACATATATAACTGTAAATATTCTCTTTTAAAACATTGTTAAAAAAACTGCAATATTATGCATACTTTACGTACTCTACGAGTTTGCAAAATAAACTTTTTTTTTTGTCAAAGTAGTTTGAATGAGTACGAAAATCTCAACATCTCAACCACTGACAACACCCTCGGTAAATCAGCTCCTAGGCTTTCATTACGATGTTGCAGCACAATTCCAATTGGAAGATGGGACTATATCTGGAGCATTCACCACGCCTATTGTACACGATGATCAGTCGTATAGTACAATAGTTAAGTAACCTTTACTACTAGTAGAAGGATGATCCAAACAGGTCACCACCCTAGGCAACACATGGGCCTTTAAATGCTGGACCGTGCGTCACTCGGCCTCTTACGCTAGATGGACTGTGCCGCACACAAGCCTCTTACACTTTATATCTCCAAGTCCACTGGAATAATCTAAAACCTGGAACTGGAACTTAATCCTAATTCCCCAAGTGTATCATACTTGTTAATAAATTCATCTATCTAACTTGGAACTAGAACTAAATCTTAGTCCCCCAAGTATATCATACTTGTTAATAGATTCATTTATCTAATTTGGAACTAGAACTCAATCTTAGTCCCCCAAGTATATCTTACTTGTTAATAGATTCACAAAACTCTGAATGAGTACTGCCAGAATATTCGGGGCAGTCCTTTCACCACAAATGTGTGTTGACCTCCGTCAACTGATGTCCTTTATCAAGGGATGAAAAACCATTTAGACCACGACCCGAGAGTTAGTTAGAAAATCTCTCATGTTTTGATAAGTAGAAAACTCTACCACCGTAGGGCAGTGATAACAAAACATAATTTCTTTTGAAAAATAAATCACCTTTTTCTTTCTAGACCTCGTTCCCTATTTTTGATAAGTCTGAGAATATTTTATTCTTATTAAAAAGAATAAATTAAAATATAAATAAATATTAGGGAACCCTCACTATTTTTAAATAATTTTTCTGAAGGTCGAAATATTTTTAAATAATTATCAAAGACCTCCACTCATTTAAAATCAATTTAGAATATTTAATAAATATTCAAATAATATTTATTAAATAATTAATCACTTAATAAACCCTTTTTAAATGAGTATTAAAAATAATTTTCATTAATTAAAATAAATATTCAAATAATATTTATTAACTCCATTTAATCCTTTTATTAAAAGAATATCCAAAATATATTTATTGGAATATTTAAACCCTTTATTTTGAAATAATCTTCCTCCGGCGTCCCCCGGATTATAACAGTATTTAAAACAACTTTCCAACTCCCGGTCTATGTTTGAAAATACGAATATCTGCTCTACTCCTAGAGCCTTTATAAACACCGGCTTATATCTATAATACCTTATAGCATATAGCCAAATAATTACGAAAGGTTCAAACAGTTATTAAATCAATACGTAATTTCAAAAATAGTATATATCACAACCACAACATCAGTATATCAAGTACATGTTTCAAAAACTTGCATAAACATAATTTAATTTCCTATGTAACTCAAGAATATAATCTTTTGAAAATAAAAGTATAAGGTTAGGAGAACTTGCCTTTGGTCCTTAGCAACGGGCAGGCATTCCAATTAAGTCTCCTTTTCTCAAGGTATGGATACATCTTCTCTCGTCACTTAGACGTCATAATACTCCATCTTGATATCTTTCTAATATAACAAGATATATATATCAGCTTGGTCTCATATCTCAAGCAAACACAACTCAACTACACATTTAGTTATTAAACTCAAAATCAACCAAACGAACAAATCCCCCTTTTTGGGAAACTCACAACTTCTTGTTACAACTATGCCTCAATATTAACTCCACAACCTATCTCGAGTCCAATCGTGACCATTACGATTAACACTTTTGTCATTTTATTAACTCTTATTTTGCCCGACATTTCACCTCCTCGGCCTACTTTAGCTACTTGCAAAACTATCTTGTCAATGATTTTTAATCAAGTTCTTTGCATCTACGTATAGTCATGATGTTCCTTAACAACTTCCGTTACTTGGTCGACTCGAGACAAGTCCTCTAACTTGCTCGAATTCGACTCCCAAAACGGTTGTTTAACATTTTCCTCACGTTCATTTCACTTAACACCCCGTTTTCTAGCATTTTTAATAAATTGTAAATTAATCCATTTGACACGATTTCTTTTCTGAGGTCTTCTATGACTTTCAAGGAATATCTCATAAAAGTTTCAGATTTTATTAAGCTCCGTAGCTAGTCCAATCATAGCCTCAAAGTTGGACAAAAAAAAAATAGGATTTCCATTTCCCGCGCTACCGTTACTAAATTGGCCATAACTTTTGACTCGTAACTCCAAATGACGCAAACTTAGCGCGCAAACGATCTAGAGAATACCTAGAATACAATCCATCAAAAATTTCCCTTGGACAGGGGACTCATTTTCAACTGTCTAAAACAGGGCAGTAGCTTCTCCCATGAACGGCGTCACCGCGCAACTTTGGTTTCAACATTTTTATAAAATCGAAATTTTAACATCTTTGCATGAAATTTTACAGGAGCCTTAATCAATGTCCAAATTATTTATCCTCCAAATTTCATGATTTTTAACCACTGGTAAGGGGTCTGTTTATATTTCCAAAGTGAGCACAAGACAGCAGTTTGCTCATTTTCATCACCTTCACTAAAACTAGCTTTTCTCTTAAACCGTAAATCGTATCGACTCCATTTTTATACCAAAACAATCTACACAACAAGCTCTACTATTTACTGGGCAGTGGTGTTCAAGAATATTGTTTTGACAGTTCGAAATACTTGGCTAAAACAGTCCATATGCAAACGGGCATTACGACGGCTATAAACTTAACGTTTTCCGGATTCAACCAACGTGAATCCATTAACAACCAACATCAATCATCAACACTACAATCTTTACTATAACATCAGTTGATAAACTTCATAAAATTATTACCATCAACAATCCAAAACTTTTAACCAACAATAAACAATCATATACATCCAAGCTCCTTAAACCATCATATACATAAACACATCTTAAACTCAAGCTCATAACTTAAAATAAATCAAAGGTTGGATGGGGTTTATACCTTCCTTGAATCCCCAACATACTAACAAGAGCTTGTAAGCCTTAAGGAAGCTTTGATTCATGCTTAACACCCTTAAATTAGCAAGAGAACATCAAGAAATAAGTTAGCAGTTTTCGCAGTTACTATTCACAGTCATTTTCTACATTTTATTTACCCAACCAAAACACCTCCAACAATTGTGAAATTTAATCCGTACCTTATACATATCATGAAGAAGCTCTGGTTAAATTTTGGTAATTTTTGGATGAGTGGAGCTGGGGGTTTGAAAATTTTCTCCTCTTGCTTTCTTGAAATGGCCGAATGGTACAAATGGGGGAGAGAGTTTTTCTCTTGCTTCTTTGACTTATTTTCTCAGCTTTCTTGAAAAGTGTGTGCTGATGTAAATCAGTCCAAGGCAAGTGCTAGCAAGGTTCCATATATTAAGGATATTGTCTTCTACTTTTCCATGATTTAGGGAACTATGTCTCCAAGTATTAGTTGGTTGCTTGGTTAGTTTCTAACTAGCTAGTTCCTTGCTTGGTTACTCCCATTTGGTTGCCAAGTATTCTACTTGCATGGCTTTTTGGTGTAATTACTTGTTATCCAACATTTAACACTTAATCCTCCACGTAAGTTCGATTAATTTCTGAAAGCATCTCTTCGTAGGATTTTCGTAGCGTAAATCCTTAATATTCCAAAACACTTCAATTCGATTATAATCATGAACTTTCTAAAATATAATCCTCTTGATCACAACTTAATTCTCTTATTCCTTGATATCTCATAAATTACGAAACAAATAGTAAAAGTGAAAATCCTCGGATTTTGACAACTTTTACATTCACTCATTTGTTTCATACAACAACATTACATCTCCGGATTTCAATCTTTCCAACACTTACTTAGTGTGGGCTAAAAAAGTTTTTCATAATCCGTAAAATCACTATTCATTGAGGTCTTTTATAATTAAATAAAAAAAATAATACGTCAAAAATACGGGTTATTACAGTCTACCCTCCTTAAAAGGATTCCGTCCTCGGAATTTAAACAAAAGTAATCAAGGTTTGTCTCTTCAACCTTTTGATTCCTCCATGCACTCTTCCTGGTGCCATGGCTTTATTTGTCCACACTGGCTCTTTTCGATCATTGGCCTCTACCATTCGTAAGACACATTTGCTTACCATCTCCACAATTTCTTATTATAACACATGCCTAGCATTCACATTACTCTTTCGTAATATAGACATAGGGCACGCGAAGTTTTCGTATTATAAATATTGCGAAACTACGCCAACGTATACGTATTTTCTATCATGCGTCAGAACTTACCAGTATTAATATCCTCGAGCTTAACTTTGCTCATAAGTCAAATCTCGTTACCACTTTCCGCGATAATATTTCTAGAAATATGAAGTCTCTCACACCATGCTTTCTTTCCTCTCTGATTTGATTAACGTACATGCGGGTTCCTTCTCGATACCCAAACATTTCCTCATTCTTTGTCTTGGTCCTACAGTGAGGGAGATCAACATTATTCTTTCATACAAAATTTCGTAAGGTGGCGTGGCTGCATTCGGAATGTAACTATTCTCGAATGAAAACTCTATCCGTAGTACGTGATTTTCCCGAATCTTCTCGATATCCAAGGTATAAACCTTTTTATGAAGTGCTATTTTTGCACGAGATTTTAACTGGAGATCCCTTTATCGGATAACATTGCAATAAAATGATTCGAGTGATTTGAAGATAAATAAACTCACTTCCAAATGTATATGAGAAGAGGAAAAATATTGATATGAATGAAAACAACCATTTATGTACTTGTGATGGAAAGTCTTTATCATCATTTGGTTTTTCAACACATAATCGGGTGGCGTCCCACCAGACTTTTGTCACACAGACAAGAAGTCACACCATATGCATTGTCAATCCCAATCGGATGACGAATTGTCAAACATAAGAAGAAGGAAAGAAAAAAATGATGTTGAAAAGAATTGCAAGGAGTTTTCCTTCCTGAATGCGTTACGGAACTTTTAACATAAAGAAGTCCGTACTTATCTAGGAATCCATTTTACAAAGTCTCAAACCCAACATCTCAACTCTAGAATTCCGGCTTGAATACCTCTATGGCACTCATGTTCCTCATAAGTCCTAAACTCTCATCGGTGCAATTTAATGCTTTTATAACTCAGGTGCAGATACTATAGCTATCGACTGCGATCATGAGTCGGATACCTTAACGATCATTTATAACGACCTCTAGTCCACAAGTTCTCACTTCCTTTAGTTCATTGGGTCTTTCCCAATTCCCAACAATTTTACTATGTCAACAAATCTCCTTTGTTACACATTAATTTCCCCGAATTTAACTTTACTCAACCAAAATTCATCCTTTAGAGAAAATGGCATACAATCTCTTTTTCTCTTTCTCAGGCTAATCACATTTGTCCTTCGTTCTCTCTCTTCATCTTTTAGTAGATCGAAATATCATTATAAAAGCTATGGTCATTTGCCCAATCATTTCTTAAAATTTCCATTGATTAAACCCATAAAGTTATAGGTGCATTCATTGATCCAATTGATATCATATCTTAGAACTCGCAATGTTCATAACTCTTGTCGAATGCAACCTTGGGCAATTCCTCTAGGTCAACCTCTATTTCAGGATACTTGATCCTCGAATCTAACCTCGAAGGGTAAATTAGGTCTCCAAATAGTCGGATGATCTCTATCCCTGGTTAGGATATTCATTCCTAATTGCTATCTTAATCAATTTTGGCAATCAACACACCGATTCATGGTGTTATCCTTTTCTTCAACAATCAAAACAAGTACACCTCATGGTGACACTTTCATTCTCCTCATGCCTCTCTCTAATACTTCTTTTACTTGAGTGATTATTCCTTTTTCATCTTGGTAGGTGCAAACTTCTAATATAACTTTGATGCTAGTGATGTTCCTGACACTAGATTAATGGTGAATTATAATACTCTATCAGATAGTACCTCATAAGGTCACTGATAATTACATCCTCAACCCATTAGCTACTACATACTCTCTCTTTTTCCCAAGTATTTCCTTTTTCGTACCAATCACGGTTGTTCAACAACCTATCATCCAAAGTGTAATAGTTCACTTCCATTATAATCAAAATTCATCAGTTTGTCTCTCTGTCCTTGAACACAACTTCATCATTATTGTATAATCGTAACCTTCACTATTTTATCTCTATCATTACTTTGAACATCCTTACGTCGACGATATTTTTACCTCGACATTACATCTATTCTCTTTTCTCAACTGACTTATATCTCTGCCGAATGGCACTAGTAAATATTCTTGCAATATTACTCTTCCTGCCTCAGTCTTGCACCTTCGAGTCACCACTTCTTACGCTTCCACTTTTCCTTATAACAATTTCTTGAATCACCACCAATTAATAAGTTATATCCATCACAACCATCTTATTTGGCCACAGCATACGAGACAACCACTCAACAACTATTGTAAACTTTAACTCATAATATTCCATACTTAGGTTATTTCGTCCGATTCCCAATTTCAACTTCATCTGGCTTCCCAAATATTTAGGAACGTATTCGTAAGATACACAACCTAGTTCTGGATATAGACAGATTCACTTCAAAAGTTCATACTTACTCTCGTGAAAGCAACAATTGCTAGGCTTGACTACTCACAATAATTATTCCACCGGCTCTGGTTTAGACTCAGCTCTGGGTTACACCCTTCCTGGATTTCCCCCCTTAATCACGGGTCTTTAACGAATTGCACTCATGGGTGATACTTTATGAGGTGAATCAACACCCTCTATTTAAGCCTTTTCATAAGGAGAGTTTCCTCAAAACACACTTCTTTCAAACATCTTGGTTTAATAATCCTTATCACTGTCCACCACAGCAGGACTGTCATAATACTCAACAGGCTACCAAACACAACACGTGAGATATGCCAGATCAACATTACCTATCGGTTTCTACTTAAGGGAAGATTCCTCATAACTTATAACAATTTCATGTTCATACATTTCTCGTCTGGTCCTTCCGACCGTCACTTTTCAAAACTCATGGTCTACACGACATATGGTATATTACCAAAAGGACGAGATATACTATCCATTATGTAGTCTCAATCAATTCACACCTATGGGTTTATAATTGTATTATGGGACCTCTTTCCCCGAACCCTTTATCTCAACTAAACCATTAAATTCTCAATGAATGCTCAGAACCCTCTTTTCTGTCTGTAGTTCCACCACTACCAGAAGGAGCTTTATACCAACATTTACACACTGGGTCATTTATACTTTTCATCCTAACCACAATATCCCGAATGCGTGGGTCACTACACTAATAGGCTTACCTTGATCAGAAAATACTTAACATACTTAGAAGATACAACAATCGTGCGTCTTAACTCCTCGTTGCGACTTTATACCGTATCAATACTACGCATTGTCTTAACAATTGTGATCGACTTCTTATCCTCAATAGAATCCTCAAAATCTTTATACTTATCAACTTTGTACAAAATATATCCTTGTCTCTCTCGGAACGGTCTTGCCAGTTCCTATCCAAAATCTATATCCCAAATGTCATTCATAATCTCCTCACTACTAACTCCAAGTAGATGACCTTTTCTTAACTCATTCATTGGTACTACATCCGGTAGTCCAATTACGAACTCTACATGCGTTCTCACGTTATCCTCTTATATATTAATAACTTCTTAACACTCTCGTATCTAAGTACTATAACTCATGCTCTGATACCACCTCTGTAACGCCCCCAAATCCGGGGTCTGGGATTTGAGTCGTCATGTCATCATCCAATCCTTTAAAACCTGCAATACTCAACAATTCAACCAAATCACATCATAGACCCCTCTCTCACACACATACAAGTTATAGTCTTAGAAACGATATACAACAAGTACCATTAGTTATTACAAACCAAATGTACTTAACCAGGATCTCACGCTATCAATGATAATCTCTACCTGAAGTGACATTGATAACTAGATCGATACCGAAAACCTATTCAACTTACTTCTGCGGAATTGTTCTTGGCTGAACCATCTCATAGGTGAATCTCCTACTTTCCTTCCTTGAAGTATGGAGTCGATCCAATGTGTGCTCGCTTTCTCTGAAAATTGATTATAAAGCAAGGGTGAGCGAAAGAATGCTCAGCAAATTATCCACCATATTATCTATATGATTCTCATCAAAGAACATGATAATCACTACTATCTCAATAGTATATTATAGGGCTACCGGTATAGGGTAAGCATAACAAAGTATCTCTCGACGATACATATTGTCGGAGTTTTCTCTTAAAGTCATTTATCTTCAACATGGGGTTTAGAAGAATATAATCCGAACATTATAGTTCATTATATAAAATAAGACACTATCAAATATAGTGTTACCACTCTTTCATAATTCCTCTGAAGCTTTTGAGATAAAACTCAATGAACTTATTATGTTCACCGTTTTGAGATAATCTTATCAATAACTTAGCAAAATTGTATCAACTATAGCTTTGCTAGATTCCCATAAATATAATAAGTACCCACTTTCAAGATACCGCAATCATAGTTGCTTCTCATCATAAACAAATCATACCCCTTTAACCATACCCCTTGTAAGGTTTAAAATCTAGTAAAACATTTTAAAGATCTATAATTTAATTGGTATATATCATATATCCACTTAAATCTTTAAAATAAACCTTTTGTCAAAACCTCTTAGACAATTCCAGCATACTATGGCTGTTCGGTGTACATCATGTACCCGCTTAAGTTTTCAAAATAACTTTTTATCAAAATATCTCGACTGACCTGTTGTGTTGTGATATATATAAAGAAAGCAAGCGTGAGCAATATAGCTCCGCAAGCACATATATAACTATAAATATTCTCTTTTAAAACATTGTTAAAAAAACTGCAATATTATGCATACTTTACGTACTCTACGAGTTTGCAAAATAAACTTTTTTTTTTGTCAAAGTAGTTTGAATGAGTACGAAAATCTCAACATCTCAACCACTGACAACACCCTCGGTAAATCAGCTCCTAGGCTTTCATTACGATGTTGCAGCACAATTCCAATTGGAAGATGGGACTATATCTGGAGCATTCACCACGCCTATTATACACGATGATCAGTCGTATAGTACAATAGTTAAGTAACCTTTACTACTAGTAGAAGGATGATCCAAACAGGTCACCACCCTAGGCAACACATGGGCCTTTAAATGCTGGACCGTGCGTCACTCGGCCTCTTACGCTAGATGGACTGTGCCGCACACAAGCCTCTTACACTTTATATCTCCAAGTCCACTGGAATAATCTAAAACCTGGAACTGGAACTTAATCCTAATTCCCCAAGTGTATCATACTTGTTAATAAATTCATCTATCTAACTTGGAACTAGAACTAAATCTTAGTCCCCCAAGTATATCATACTTGTTAATAGATTCATTTATCTAATTTGGAACTAGAACTCAATCTTAGTCCCCCAAGTATATCTTACTTGTTAATAGATTCACAAAACTCTGAATGAGTACTGCCAGAATATTCGGGGCAGTCCTTTCACCACAAATGTATGTTGACCTCCGTCAACTGATGTCCTTTATCAAGGGATGAAAAACCATTTAGACCACGACCCGGGAGTTAGTTAGAAAATCTATCATGTTTTGATAAGTTGAAAACTCTACCACCGTAGGGCAGTGATAACAAAACATAATTTCTTTTGAAAAATAAATCACCTTTTTCTTTCTAGACCTCGTTCCCTATTTTTGATAAGTCTGAGAATATTTTATTCTTATTAAAAAGAATAAATTAAAATATAAATAAATATTAGGGAACCCTCACTATTTTTAAATAATTTTTCTGAAGGTCGAAATATTTTTAAATAAATATCAAAGACCTCCACTCATTTAAAATCAATTTAGAATATTTAATAAATATTCAAATAATATTTATTAAATAATTAATCACTTAATAAACCCTTTTTAAATGAGTATTAAAAATAATTTTCATTAATTAAAATAAATATTCAAATAATATTTATTAACTCCATTTAATCCTTTTATTAAAAGAATATCCAAAATATATTTATTGGAATATTTAAACCCTTTATTTTGAAATAATCTTCCTCCGGCGTCCCCCGGATTATAACAGTATTTAAAACAACTTTCCAACTCCCGGTCTATGTTTGAAAATACGAATATCTGCTCTACTCCTAGAGCCTTTATAAACACCGGCTTATATCTATAATACCTTATAGCATATAGCCAAATAATTACGAAAGGTTCAAACAGTTATTAAATCAATACGTAATTTCAAAAATAGTATCTATCACAACCACAACATCAGTATATCAAGTACATGTTTCAAAAACTTGCATAAACATAATTTAATTTCCTATGTAACTCAAGAATATAATCTTTTGAAAATAAAAGTATAAGGTTAGGAGAACTTGCCTTTGGTCCTTAGCAACGGGCAGGCATTCCAATTAAGTCTCATTTTCTCAAGGTATGGATACATCTTCTCTCGTCACTTAGACGTCATAATACTCCATCTTGATATCTTTCTAATATAACAAGATATATATATCAGCTTGGTCTCATATCTCAAGCAAACACAACTCAACTACACATTTAGTTATTAAACTCAAAATCAACCAAACGAACAAATCCCCCTTTTTGGGAAACTCACAACTTCTTGTTATAACTATGCCTCAATATTAACTCCACAACCTATCTCGAGTCCAATCGTGACCATTACGATTGACACTTTTGTCATTTTATTAACTCTTATTTTACCCGACATTTCACCTCCTCGGCCTACTTTAGCTACTCGCAAAACTATCTTGTCAATGATTTTTAATCAAGTTCTTTGCATCTACGTATAGTCATGATGTTCCTTAACAACTTTCGTTACTTGGTCGACTCGAGACAAGTCCTCTAACTTGCTCGAATTCGACTCCCAAAACGGTTGTTTAACATTTTCCTCACGTTCATTTCACTTAACACCCCGTTTTCTAGCATTTTTAATAAATTGTAAATTAATCCATTTGACACGATTTCTTTTCTGAGGTCTTCTATGACTTTCAAGGAATATCTCATAAAAGTTTCAGATTTTATTAAGCTCCGTAGCTAGTCCAATCATAGCCTCAAAGTTGGACAAAAAAAAAATAGGATTTCCATTTCCCGCGCTACCGTTACTAAATTGGCCATAACTTTTGACTCGTAACTCCAAATGACGCAAACTTAGCGCGCAAACGATCTAGAGAATACCTAGAATACAATCCATAAAAATTTCCCTTGGACAGGGGACTCATTTTCAACTGTCTAAAACAGGGCAGTAGCTTCTCCCATGAACGGCGTCACCGCGCAACTTTGGTTTCAACATTTTTATAAAATCGAAATTTTAACATCTTTGCATGAAATTTTACAGGAGCCTTAATCAATGTCCAAATTATTTATCCTCCAAATTTCATGAATTGTAACCACTGGTAAGGGGTCTGTTTATATTTCCAAAGTGAGCACAAGACAGCAGTTTGCTCATTTTCATCACCTTCACTAAAACTAGCTTTTCTCTTAAACCGTAAATCGTATCGACTCCATTTTTATACCAAAACAATCTACACAACAAGCTCTACTATTTATTGGGCAGTGGTGTTCAAGAATATTGTTTTGACAGTTCGAAATACTTGGCTAAAACAGTCCATATGCAAACGGGCATTACGACGGCTATAAACTTAACGTTTTCCGGATTCAACCAACGTGAATCCATTAACAACCAACATCAATCATCAACACTACAATCTTTACTATAACATCAGTTGATAAACTTCATAAAATTATTACCATCAACAATCCAAAACTTTTAACCAACAATAAACAATCATATACATCCAAGCTCCTTAAACCATCATATACATAAACACATCTTAAACTCAAGCTCATAACTTAAAATAAATCAAAGGTTGGATGGGGTTTATACCTTCCTTGAATCCCCAACATACTAACAAGAGCTTGTAAGCCTTAAGGAAGCTTTGATTCATGCTTAACACCCTTAAATTAGCAAGAGAACATCAAGAAATAAGTTAGCAGTTTTCGCAGTTACTATTCACAGTCATTTTCTACATTTTATTTACCCAACCAAAACACCTCCAAAAATTGTGAAATTTAATCCGTACCTTATACATATCATGAAGAAGCTCTGGTTAAATTTTGGTGATTTTTGGATGAGTGGAGCTGGGGGTTTGAAAATTTTCTCCTCTTGCTTTCTTGAAATGGCCGAATGGTACAAATGGGGGAGAGAGTTTTTCTCTTGCTTCTTTGACTTATTTTCTCAGCTTTCTTGAAAAGTGTGTGCTGATGTAAATCAGTCCAAGGCAAGTGCTAGCAAGGTTCCATATATTAAGGATATTATCTTCTACTTTTCCATGATTTAGGGAACTGTCTCCAAGTATTAGTTGGTTGCTTGGTTAGTTTCTAACTAGCTAGTTCTTTGCTTGGTTACTCCCATTTGGTTGCCAAGTATTCTACTTGCATGGCTTTTTGGTGTAATTACTTGTTATCCAACATTTAACACTTAATCCTCCACGTAAGTTCGATTAATTTCCGAAAGCATCTCTTCGTAGGATTTTCGTAGCGTAAATCCTTAATATTCCAAAACACTTCAATTCGATTATAACCATGAACTTTCTAAAATATAATCCTCTTGATCACAACTTAATTCTCTTATTCCTTGATATCTCATAAATTACGAAACAAATAGTAAAAGTGAAAATCCTCGGATTTTGACAACTTTTACATTCACTCATTTGTTTCATACAACAACATTACATCTCCGGATTTCAATCTTTCCAACACTTACTTAGTGTGGGCTAAAAAAAGTTTTTCATAATCCGTAAAATCACTATTCATCGAGGTCTTTTATAATTAAATAAAAAAAATAATACGTCAAAAATACGGGTTATTACAAAATCTAGGAATTTGGTACCCAAGAGATATAGGTTTTAATCTAATAGGCTATTCGGATTCAGACTATGCATATTGCAGGATTGATAGGAAAAACACATCTGGTGCTTGTCAATTCCTAGGCAGAAAATTAGTGTCCTGGCAAAGTAAAAAGCAACATACAGTATCTACTTCTACTGCTGAAGCTAAGTACATTGCTGCAGGAAGCTGTGTAGCTCAAATATTATGGATGAGGAACCAATTGAAAGATTATGGCATGGAACACAAGAAGATTCCAATCATGTGTGACAACATTAGTGCCATTTCCATGACAAACAATCTTGTAGATCACTCTAGAACCAAGCACATAGAATCAAGTATTACTTCATAAGATAACATGTTGAGGAGGGGACTGTGGAGTTACATTTTGTGCCCACAATGCAACAAATTGCATATATATTCACTAAACCTCTTGATGAAGTAACATTCAATAGGTTGGTTGGTGAATTGGGGATGCTTAACATAAGTTAGTAAATCCTCATATCTGTAAAATCCCAGTTTTAATCATGCACATATGTCTTTCTTTTTGTTATTTGCCTAGTTGAAAACATATGTAAATAATCTATAAAATTGCTCAAAATATCACTTCTGCATGCTATTTAATCATTATGGACTTAGACCTTAAAATGTTTAATTAATGATTATTATATGTTGTATGTTGTGTTATTTTTCATGAATTCATTGTGCATTGAGTGAAATTATTAGTAAAAACTTTGAATTTATGCTAATTTAATTGCATGAACATATGGGGAGTTAAATTCATATATCTCTAAATTTATCATGATTTTTAGATGGATTTTTCTATGTTTTTCATGTAATTTTTATGCAATGAGAGGCCTTAGAATTGTCAAGGAATGTTTCTATTACTGGTTATGATTATAAATCCTTGAATTGGTATTTATTTTAATTTGGCAAAATTTAATTATTGTTTTTCATGAAAAATTACCAAATTTTACTATCTTCAAATTTTGATATAGGGTATATCTCGAAACTCATCTCGAAATTCGACTTGATTTTCGAATTTGAGCTTCCAGGAGTGAAGTTTTGAAAATTCTAAGTCTGGGAAGAATTTCGAGTTACGGTCTATCTCGAAAATTATCTCAATATTCGACTTAAGGTTCGAGTTAGAGTTCCCAGTGTGCCTATTCAAAATTATGCTTTCTTCAAAATTTTCGAGATAGAGTCTATCTCGAAACTCATCTCGAAGTTCGAGATAGAGTTCCAGGTGTGAAAATTTGAAGAGTCTAAGTCTGGGAAATCTTTCGAGATAGTGTCTATCTCGACATTTATCTCAAAATTCGACATAAATTTCGAGATAACTCCTATCTCAAAACTTATCTCGAATTTCGACTTAATATTCGAGATAGAATTCCCTGGTGGTACTTAGAATTTGTTTTGGGGTTCAGGGAATTTTGAGATAACTCCTATCTCGAAACTTATCTCGAATTTCGACTTGAAGTTTGAGATGGGTTTTCCCTAGAGGTTTTATGCTGTTTATTTGTTTAAGTGAATATATTTTGAGTTAGCCTCTATGTCGAACCTCATGTCGAATTTTGACATAAAGTTTGACATAGAGTTCGACTTAGATTCCCCAGTACGTACTTAAGTTTTTTTCTCATTTTCATAGGGGTATTTTTGTCCTTTCACTCTAATGCCTATATATACATCTCTAACCCGATTTTACTTTCACTTTTACCCATTTGTTTTAAACCTAATTTTTAGAGCAGCCCCCCCACCCTACCCAGCAATTTCATAGTCACAGCACTGTTCATTATTTTGTGTCTAATCTCATACATATCACAAACTACTGCCCGCTTTTTTCTCTATTCTCTGTCTGCATCATTTATCTTGTGTGTTTTTGTGTTATTGGGTCGTGCCTGTTCCTCTTCAAATCTCGATTTATACACACGCCTATACACACACTTTCTCACATACGTATTGTAATTGCAGGTTTTATTTGGATTTGATCGAGTATTATTCAGTAGTTTGTTTGTTATTACTGTGTTTGATTTCATATTATTGCTTTTAATTGCGTAGTTTAATTACAAATAAAGCACCACGTTTGTTTGCTTAATTAAAAGGAATTAATCTGCATTCGTTTCATTTTCTTAATTTCCTTGCTTAATTGTTTGCTTTGTTTGTTTTTTTTCCTCAATTAATTCAAGGAAATTTTTTCCCCCAAAAAATGGCTTACCAATTTTTACTTGCTAAAAACAATTTTTATAATATTACTACGGAAATTGGTGATCAACTCCCGCGTTTCAAGTTTTGGGTACGATTTCTCAATTACTCCAAAGCTAGTACTGCTTTTACTGCAAAACCAACACTGGTCCAAGATGCTTTGCAGCAATTATGGACTAGTGTCGTTACCTTTGGGAGTAAATCGACCCCTTATGGTTTTAGGTTTACCTTGGCAGGTCAGAATTATGAGGTTACAGAGGCGGTTTTCAATCGAGTTCTTGGTTTCCCAGTCAAGGATTTTTATGACCCTGAACCTACAGCGGCCGAGCGCCTGCAGTTTTTTGAGGAAATTGGATGTTATCCTCCTACTGGACGAATATCCACTTCCAGCATTAAAAAATAATTCTTTCATGTGGAATGGATTTACTTTTTTGAAGCTATTACTAGATGTTTTCGTGCACGAAAAAGAGACTTTCATCAAATTCCGATTCCCATGCAAATTTTTGGTGTTTCCCTAGCCCGTGAACTCAACATTAATTATGGAAGGCTCATTCTTTCTGAAATAGTGGCAATGATGGGATCACCTGCTACTAGGGACATTGCAACTACCGATGTTGACTGCTGGTACACTCGTTTCTTACAAATGCTTATTAATCATTTAGTACCGACTAATGCTTTATCTGTTAGGCAGGCATTTGTTAGGAGTCCCATCTCTGCATCTCTTGGTATGGGTACTAAGTCACTTACTACTATTACTAACCAGGATAAAATCAGGGTAAACCCATGTCTATTCCTGAGAATATTCGAGTGTGGCTTTCTTATGATGCAGGTGTCACTTATCTTGCGGGGACTTCACAATTATCATCACATGCTCAGAATCCATCTGCTCATACTGACGCATTTCAAGGGGTTCCTGACGAGCATCTTGATGACGACCAAGATGATGGCCAATCTCACAGTCAATTCACAGCCGGGCAAAGGGAGCAGCAACCGTCTCCTAGGTCAACACATGTTGATTCTGATCCCTTTGCTGGACAAGATAATGAAGGATGTACTTTCTTTGAACATGAACACCTCTCTGTTCACACTACTAATACTTCTTCTTCCTCTAATTCTGATTCTGTGGCCCAAGATTTTGCTAACCCGCAGGATCTATCCCAGGGTGATAGCCAAATTTCTGAGTCTGATTCCCTAACTTCTTCCCTTTCACCCCTGTTAACGGGAGCTAAAAATCCGGCATCTGTAGAATTAGGTGAGAATTCTAATGAGAGTGACCCCGAAGTGCAGCCAGTAATAAAGAAGCGAGCCAAAATTTCCCAAGCTGCTACTTCAACAGCCCAGTCCAAACCTAGAGTGTCTCTCACAACCAATCCACCTCACGTGAGTGGTTCTCCCATTGCACATTCAACACCTAGGACTATTGGTGAGCATTTAGTGCCTTCTGAAGAGCCTGTTGCTTCAGTTAGGCCAGAAGTTTTAACTGCTTCTAAAGTACCTTCACCGGTACGTACTGATGCTACAGAGAGGATCGGTTCTCCTGTTGTACATGAACACTCTGCAGCCTCTCAGCCTGAGATTCAACCTCAGGACAAGACAGGATCCTTAGATCACATAACTGCTACTAATGTTACTTATCCATTTTCTGCATGTACTACTTTTAATCTTAGTCATGTTGTTGAAGACATACACGACCATGAGACAAGGAGTGTGTGTGAGCGTTTAGGGAGTGAGGGACCTTCATTTTTAAGGCCCGAAACCGAGCGACAGACACTAATAGAACGATCTTTAGAGCGAGAACACCTAATCCAAACACCGTCCCTATTTCTTGAAAATCTTGATACTCGTATGACAGCAATTGAGACTCAGATGAAGTAGTTCGGGCAGTCGATGGGGTAGTTAGGGGTCAATGTTGGAGATAACAGGAGAGCTCTTGATGACTATGCGGCACGAATGGCAAGTCAAGCTGCAGCTTTAAATGAAATGACGAACAAAGTGAATGACTTGGGCCATGCTGGTGGTGTCTTGGGCAGTACACTGTATGACAGAATGGGGAGCGTAGAAAGCATTCTGTATACCATGGCAATGGAGGTCAGCAGAATGATGTATGCAGTTCGGCATTTAGTTCCCCCAGAGTGCCTTGATGAGCAATACAATCAACCTCCCCCGGATGATGATGGTGTTGGTTGTGCTGGTGGTGCTAGTGGAGCTGGTACTGGACCTTTTGGATTTGGTTTTGGTGGTTCTTATACTGCTGGAGGATCTGGTGCTCAAGGTGGTGTTCAGGATAACTCACCTAAGGGGGAGAAAAGAAATGAGATGAGTCAACAGTCACTCCTGGTTGAATAAGAGATTGATCTATTGAAGGAAAGTGAGCCAGTGACTGATGATGAGGCTCAGAGGAAGAGAAAGGATAAAGTAGTGGTGGTTGAAAAAGAAGAACCATTCACTGACTTAGGTGATCGACAAGAAGAAGTACATGATGATTATGATTATGATATGGAGAACGTACCTCTAGCACATGCTATTAAGAGATCCTTGGAGGAACAAGGTGGAGGTGCTGGGGTGTCTACTGAAGAGATTCCTGTTGACGTGGAGACCCTGAAAGCTCAACAGTTAGCCTTGGAACAAGCTAAGTTCTTTAAAATAAAGATGATGCAAGATAAGGTTGTTTTTCTTGAGAAGCAAGTGGAGCTTAAGGAAAAGCAGTATGATCATGAGCTTGCCAGATTAGCTGATCCTCATATTGATTTGGAAAAACGAAGGATTGGACAAAAATGGGACGATGGATGGAAGATACTAATGGGGACTTGTGCGAATGGAATGAAGGGTTTCGGGCATGAAAACACAGCGGAATTAACGTAAAAATAATAAAAAATCGAAACCCAATCGCAGGATCCATGTATAACGTTTGATGATTATGGTGAAGAAGTCTGTACCTTAACAAAGCTTTCGTATGTGTTTAATGGAGGTCCAGAAAGATGAATCACAGCAGTCCTTTGTTGCAAAGATTTTCTCTCTAAAGAAGTCCACACGAAAGCCCGATCGTCCTACGATCACCGGAGTCGGTACTAGCCGAATTGTTTGCCTCTCTCTCTCTCTTTCTCTAGCCTCTCTTGATGTTGAGTAGCTATGGTTTTTCTCTAAAACAAAATTTGATGATTCAACCCTAATACTATACATCATTATGTATATATATGGGAGAGAGAGATTTTGGGCCTAACCCTAATCCATGTAGTTTCCAAAACCCATTATGACTTTGGGTTATTATTATTATTAAATCTGAATTCTAATATAATTAATCAAGTCCCACTTAATTAATTCAATAATTAAATTCGAATAATAATAATACTTATTAAATTCGAATTCTAATATAATTAATCAAGTCCCACTTAATTAATTTAATAATTAAATTCGAATAAACAATAATATATTTAAATTCGTAATTTAAATAAACCTCCGTTTTGACGTTCTTTGTGTATGACCCTTTAGGTTATTATTGCGTTAGCAATGATTTTATTATCTAATAATAAAATTATAAACAATGAGCGGCATCAAGTAATATATCATTGCTACCCAAGTAACAATAATAATTGGTGATTCAATTAAACCTTTCGTGAATAATGTGCAATGTAATATAATCCCTTTAACCTTATATTATAGATAAAACTCGAGGCATGTATAGTGTCATCCTCTTCAACGTTTAATCTTGGTTTCCTTGATCAATGAGTAGACTATTTAAACAAATCAATATTTGAGCATGGCCATGCATTTCATAGTCTCACTCAATCAAGAGGCCAATAATATCACTCCTAGAATTGGAGGGTTAAATCCTATATCTATCATTCATATTCCTCATACGATTCATAGTATACCCAATGTACACCTTTATCATTACCCGGTTAAAGGTAACTTTGAGTGTAATCAAAGTATATTAATTCTCGTATAGAAATATAATGATTTCAAGTCAGAGGATCATTACATCATTATCACAGTGAGATTTCTTATGACACTTATTAACATGTAGAATCTCACGGCGGGTCTTTCCAGTGTCATGTATTGATACATACACTTATGTTCTTGACTTTAGTATCACCATACCTATGACCAATGAGATGTGGTCATCCGTCAACAAACATACTAGTCTTATTGCATTATTATTGTCCTTAAATAATAATACTTGACTAGGGAATTTTAGGAATAAAATACTATTCATATAATCTCATTTTTAAGTCACATACTTAAAGATATATATTACGTATTAATATTCCAAGGACATTTATTATCCTTTCAATTTATAACGCAGTAAATAAAGACATAATAAATAATAATTAAATAATCACATAAAACATAATCCTTAATTGTGTTTAATAAAACATTAAAAGTATTGTCTCTAGGACACCAATACTAACAATCTCCCACTTGTACTAGAGCCAATCTCTCATGTATCTAATACCCATGGAACTAGTATGATCTTCGTGCTTCTGCTACGACAAAGCCTTAGTCAGTGGATCTGCAATGTTATCATTTGTATGCACTTTACATATATGTATATCCCCTCGATTATTAATCTTATTAATTAGGTGATATCTCCTAAGTACATCCCCAAACAGCCTCCTTGGCTGCTTCGCAAGCATCAATATACTAAGGCTCTATTGTAGAATCAACAACTGTCTCAGCTGTGAATCATTCCAGCATACAACATCTCCATTTAGACAAAACACAAATCCAGACTGAGAAATCGAATCATCCTTGTCTGTCTAGAAACTAGCGTTGGTGTAACCTTTTACAACTAGCTTATCTTCTCCTCCATATACCAAGAATTAATCTTTAGTCCTCTTCAAGTACTTAAAAATATTATTGACTGTTGTCCAGTGACCTTCACCTGGATTAGACTAGTATCTACTCTGACTTAGGCCGATCATTCTTCTTGATCTATCTCTATAGATCTTGATACCTAAAATATAGGTCGCTTCGCCTAAGTCTTTCATTGAGAAATTCTTACTCAACCAAGTCTTAGCAGCCTGTAAAGAAGGAATGTCATTCTCTATTATTAATATATCATCAATATATAATTATAGGAATGCCACATTGCTCCCACTTACCTTCTTGTAAATACATGGTTCATCTTCATTTTGAATAAACCCAAACTCTTTGACAGTTTCATCAAAACGAATGTTCCATCTCCTTGAGGCTTGTTTCAATCCATAAATGGATCGGCGCAGCTTACATACCTTTACAGCATTCTTTGGATCAACAAAACCTTCAGGATGTGTCATATACACATCCATATCTTCTTCAAGACTCCCATTTAAGAAAGCGGTTTTGACATCCATCTGTCAGATTTCATAATCATAGTAAGCAGCTATAGCAAGCAAAATCCTGATGGACTTGACCATAGCCACTGGTGAAAAAGTCTCATCATAGTCAATACCATGAATTTGCTTGAAACCTTTTACCACCAATCGTGCCTTATAGGTCTGTACATTACCATCCATGTCGGTCTTCTTCTTGAAAACCCACTTGCACCCTATAGGTTTTACCCCTTTAGGTGGATCAACCAAAGTCCATACTTAATTAGTATACATGGATTCCATCTCAGATTTCATGGCATCCAGCCATCTCTTAGATTCTGGAGTGTTCATAGCATCTTAGTAGGTGAGAGGCTCATCTTCGTCGATAAGCATCACATCACCATCTTGAGTTAAGAGAAATCCATAATATCTCTCAGGCTCATGGCGAATCCTACTAGACCTACGAATAACCTGTGTTTCTTGAGCAGTGTTGTGGTCTTGTACATCCTGCTCAAGTTCCTCCATTGGTTCAATGTTATCTTGTGGGCCTCGAACTTCATCGAGATCTATTATCCTCCCACTGTTTTTCTTCGAAAGCATTTCTCTTTCAAGAAAAATTGTAGTTCGAGCAACAAACACTTTGTTCTCGGAAGGATTATAGAATGAATAACCCTTTGTTTCAATTGGGTATCCCACAAAATTATATTTGTCTGATTTAGGTCCTAGCTTGTCAGAAGTTAAACGTTTCACAAACGCTTCACATCCCCATATTTTCATAAATGACATGCTATGATGTTTCTTAGTCCATATCTCATATGGAGTCTTCTGAACCGTTTTAGTAGGAACTCGGTTAAATGTATAAGCAGCCGTCTCCAGGGCGTAGCCCCATAAACTAATTGGAAGATCTGTATGACTCATCATCGATCGTACCATGTCCAGCAAAGTATGATTCCTCCTTTCAGAAACTCCATTCCATTGTGGTGTTCCGGGAGGAGTGAGTTGTGATACAATACCACACTCTTTTAATAAACTCTTAAATTCATGGCTTAAGTATTCACCTCTACAATCAGATCGTAGAGTCTTAATACTTCCGCCAGTTTGCTTTTCTACTTTAGCTTTGTATTCTTTGAACTTTTCAAAAGAATCAGATTTGTTCTTCATAGGATACACATATCTACTGAAATTATCAGTAAACGTGATAAAGTAGTAAAAGCCACCTCTTGTCATAGTACGCATAGGACCACATACATCACTATGTATAAGTTCTAATCGTTCATTGGCCCTTTCACCTTGCCCAGTAAAAGGAGATTTAGTCATTTTTCCAATGAGACAAGGTTCGCATGCTTCGTATGATTCAAATTCAAACTTATCCAAGTATCCATCCTTATGTAACTTGGAAATGCGCTTCTCATTTATATGGCCTAAACGACAGTGCCAGATGTATGTTTGATTTGAGTCATTTATTTTAAGACGTTTATTATTCACATTATAGATAGTAGTGTCTAAATCAAGAACATATAAACCGTTAAATAAACGTGCAACCCCATATGTAACATTATTCAAAGAAAAGGAACAACTATTGTTCTGAATTAAAAATGCAAAACCTTTCTTCTCTAAACAAGAAATCGAAATAATGTTTCTGCAAATTGCAGGCACGTAAAAACAGTTCTCAAGTTCTAAAATAAGCCCAGTGGGCAATGATAAATAATAAGTCCCTACAGCTAAAACAGCAACCTTTTCTCCATTGCCAACTCGTAGGTCGACCTCTCCTTTAGCCAAAGTCCTACTCCTTTGTAGTTCATGTACATTTATACAAATGTGAGAACCACATCCAGTATCTAATACCCATGATGTAGAAGTTGACAAATTGACCTCTATAACATAAATACCTGAATCAGAAGCTTGACCAGCCTTCTTTTTCTTCAGATCCTCCAAATAAGCATGACAGTTTCTCTTCCAATAACCTGGTTTACCATAGTAGTGACAATCATCCTTTGCAACAACACCCTTAGGCTTTAAAGCCTGTTTGGGATTAGCGTTTGGCTTGGGACCAGAAGGAGATCCTATCTTCTTCTTTCCCTTCCATTTGCCTTTTCTATTAGCCTTACCTTTGTTATCTACCATCAACATGGCAGCAGGTTCAGCCTTTTCATGTTGGTTTCAGTAGTTTGTAACATGGCCAACAATTCAGTGGGTGTTTTGTGTATCTCATTCATATTGTAGTTCATAACAAAATGAGTATAGTTGCAGTTCAAAGATTGCAAGATTAAGTCAATCTGAGCTTCCAAACCAATCGGGAAACCCAAAGTATCAAGATACTCAATATAACCTATCATCTTCAGAACATGTGGTTGA
Source organism: Oenanthe sinensis (assembly GCA_028671895.1). Lineage (NCBI taxonomy): Eukaryota > Viridiplantae > Streptophyta > Magnoliopsida > Apiales > Apiaceae > Oenanthe > Oenanthe sinensis. Next base: position 36,230,760 of record CM053801.1, on the reverse strand, counting down.
ACAGGTTCACGCTCTCCCTGTTTGCAAGCATACAGTGCTTTGCTCGTGTAGAACCTTTCTTGACGAGCTTGTCCCTCAAACATTCTTTGAAGGTGTTCAATCATCTCATAAGCATCCATATGCTCATGTTGTTTTTGAAGCTCAGCACTCATGGTTGCCAGCATGAGACATGCAATATCATTCACATCATCAATATGCTTCTGATAAGCATTTTGCTGAACGCGAGTTGCATTCTCAGCAGGAGGAGAAAATGAAGGAATTTCAATGACATGGAGCTTACGCTCTTGCCTGAGGACAATCCTCAAATTCCTATACCAATCCAGGAAGTTAGTTCTTGTCAGCTTGTCCTTCTCAAGGGTTGCTCGTACGGAGAAAGTATTTGTATTGTTTGATATTTAAATATCTACAATGTTTAAAATGCATAAAATAAACATTAGATTGTCTGAGTTATTTATTATGTTCAAATGATTATGATATATTCATAATATATCTCCCACTATTTTTATCAAATTAATAGCCCTTACTATTAATTTAGAAAGTATATCCCATAATTCTTTCTAGTGAGCCAAGATCCATATTTCGTCATGTCCTAAGTCAACCACTGGAAGTCCTTAAAAAATGATTATTTATGTAGACAACAGTTGTCAATTATATCATATATAATTCTTGGATAGTTTGGTGAACAACGATTGATCTTATCTATCTAATAGACTTTTAACCACACTCTATGCTTCTAAGTTCATAATGGTTGAATATAACCGTTTATTTTCACCTTATTATGACGACTCAATTAAGTTAGACCCAATAATACAACGGCTGAATATAACTGTTTATATTCGTCGCATCTCACCACGATAGATAGGAGTCCCCTGCCACTGACAGTCCTTCCCCTAATCGATCTAGGATTCGATGAGTGTTCATTCATTGGAAAGCATCTGAGTAAAACTTAATATTTTGTTAAGGGGTTTAGAAAATTTATAATGATCATGATCACATCATAAAGAGATCCTCAATTTTTCCTTGAACCAAATATTTCAAATTGACATCTTAAATTGTTCATTTCCCAGGTAGATGGAGGATACCAGTGGTCACACATAAAACCCATCAACCTTAAGAATACGCATATCCGCTTTTGTCAGAAAATCCCAATTATAGATATCAAAATCTATATTTAATTCCGTATTTTAAAATCCATATTTCATAAACACAATAATCTCATGATCGTTTGTTAATTTTAAAATCTTGAATCGTTATAGATTTTATCTTTCTTAAGCAAACATGGCATGGGTGTCGTATCTAATACATACATCATTCCAACACATACATATCTACACATTCATTCATATACATATATGTATTGTACGTAAATTAAACGTGTTTGGTTATGACCCCATCCTATGTGATATTTCCAAGCTAATGGAATTATCAAGGTCAATCTATGGTGGTTTCAAATACTACACTATTACATGTCTTTATCTTCTTCATTGCTCCATCATCTGGATTGCCTCCTAGCTTCCTTGCTTCCAAGTCTCCATTGAACAATTACATTGAATAATAAATAAATCTATTCTAATGAAATTACAAGAAGAACTCGAGTTACATTCGAGATTAACAATTACAATGAATAAACGACATGCAAGTCGTATTTAGAAACCAAAACCATAAAACAAAACCACTATCCTATGGGTCTTTAGGCCATAAACATCCACCATGTTATCACATAACACATGTAATATATCTCAGATTATATAAACATATCTTATAATTATATATAATAAATTTCAAAATTTCAGAAAATCAAATAAATTTCAGAAAATAATAAATCGCCGTTTCGGGGCCTCTAACGTCGTCAAACGGCTTACAGACGCAAAGCTGACAAAGTCAGTATTGCTCAGTGACATGATTCCAGTCAGAAAATACATATCGTTTACGAAAATCGGACACTGGACACAGATTTCAGAAAATCTACCAAAACCGTTTCAGAATTCGTATCGAATACGATTTCCATAACAAGAACAAACATGTATCATATACATACAGCAATACACACAATCATCCCATGATTATACAACACATGAATATCATATATTCAAAATCATATAAAACATATATATCAACATATAGTCATGGCATATCATATATATGTTTACATACATCGAAAAACTGTTAAACACATAACCAAATCATCCCATTATACACGTAGCTTTGATGCCATTGAAGGGTTTCGGGCATGAAAACGCAGCGGAATTAACGTAAAAATAATAAAAAATCGAAACCCAATCGCAGGATCCATGTATAACGTTGGATGATTATGGTGAAGAAGTCTGTACCTTAACAAAGCTTTCGTATGCAGTTTAATGGAGGTCCAGAAAGATGAATCACAGCAGTCCTTTGTTGCAAAGATTTGCTCTCTAAAGAAGTCCACACGAACGCCCGATCGTCCTACGATCACCGGAGTCGGTACTAGCCGAATTGTTTGCCTCTCTCTCTCTCTCTTTTTCTAGCCTCTCTTGATGTTGAGCAGCTAGGGTTTTTCTCTAAAACGAAATTTGATGATTCAACCCTAATACTATACATCATTATGTATATATATGGGAGAGAGAGATTTTGGGCCTAACCCTAATCCATGTGGTTTCCAAAACCCATTATGACTTTGGGTTATTATTATTATTAAATCTGAATTCTAATATAATTAATCAAGTCCCACTTAATTAATTCAATAATTAAATTCGAATAATAATAATACTTATTAAATCCGAATTCTAATATAATTAATCAAGTCTCACTTAATTAATTTAATAATTAAATTCGAATAAACAATAATATATTTAAATTCATAATTTAAATAAACCTCCGTTTTGACGTTCTTTGTGTGTGACCCTTTAAGTTATTATTACGTTGGTAATAATTTTATTATCTAATAATAAAATTATAAACAATGAGCAGCATCTATTAATACATCATTGCTACCCAAGTAACAATAATAATTGGTGATTCAATTAAACCTTTCGTGAATAATGTGCAATGTAATATAATCCCTTTAACCTTATATTATAGATAAAACTCGAGGCATGTATAGTGTCATCCTCTTCAACGTTTAATCTTGGTTTCCTTGATCAATGAGTAGACTATTTAAACAAATCAATATTTGAGCATGGCCATGCATTTCATAGTCTCACTCAATCAAGAGGCCAATAATATCACTCCTAGAATTGGAGGGTTAAATCATATATCTATCATTCATATTCCTCATACGATTCATAGCATACCCAATGTACACCTTTATCATTACCCGGTTAAAGGTAACTTTGAGTGTAATCAAAGTATATTAATTCTCGTATAGAAATATAATGATTTCAAGTCAGAGGATCATTACATCATTATCACAGTGAGATTTCTTATGACACTTATTAACATATAGAATCTCACGGCGGGTCTTTCCAGTGTCATGTATTGATACATACACTTATGTTCTTGACTTTAGTATCACCATACCTATGACCAATGAGATGTGGTCATCCGTCAACAAACATACTAGTCTTATTGCATTATTATTGTCCTTAAATAATAATACTTGACTAGGGAATTTTAGGAATAAAATATTATTCATATAATCTCATTTTTAAGTCACATACTTAAAGATATATATTACGTATTAATATTCCAAGGACATTTATTATCCTTTCAATTTATAACGCAGTAAATAAAGACATAATAAATAATAATTAAATAATCACATAAAACATAATCCTTAATTGTTTTTAATAAAACATTAAAAGTATTGTCTCTAGGACACCAATACTAACATGGAATTCATAACAAGGAGGCAGATGAGTTGTTCTACAACTTGAACTTGAAGAATCCAATGACTGTGGACTACATAAGTGCTTTGAAGAGGATGATTTCTAAATTCTGTGTTGGATATAAGACGGTGGTTAAGGAGTGGCAAGTCATTTTGTCCTTAATTGATGGAGCCCCAATGTCTTTCATGTACGTGGATGATCAATTCATGATGAGAAGATCTGCGTCAGAGTTGTTCTTGCTAGCAACTAAAATTCAATACTCTCAAGCTGAGGAACTTAGCATTCTGTACAGAGATCAGTTAATGCAGCTAGCAGAGGACAAGGGACCAGAATTCTCAGCAAATCCAGATGTTGTTCGAATGGTGGTAGATGGGAGAATGAAGAGGATTAGTATGGAGAAAAATGATCTAATGGCTCTATCGGTGAAATCTCTAAAATATGTCTATAGACAAATGATGAGTAAGGGATTCACCTCTGACATTAAGAAAAAATCAGTGGAATTCATTATGAAGATAATATTCAAGAAGTGCAACGAGATATGGAAATGTGATGTCGTTGCTCCAAATCCTCTAGACAATGTGAAGATTGAGCCAGAGCTTATGCAGAGAAAATGGAATATTCTACAAGCTGTGAAAAGTGTAGATGAAGCTCTGACTCTTCCTTCTGGACCACTGGAACAAGGAGAAATAAGGGAGGCAGTTGGTGTTCCAGGCAGAGATAGTGTATACTGGATTCACTCTTACGCTGATGATACAGTTGATGCTTTGGTATTCATTGATGCAGACTAGAAATAGACCTTTTTGCATATGAGTAGGAGATGGCTGCTACAGACTCAAGATGCTGCATTTCTAGATAAAGTTAGAGAAGAATTCAAATGGGATAATGTAGAGGATATGTTTGTGGATGAGAAGCAGAGACTACTGAAGTACTTATCTGAGATAGTGCAGGAGAAGAGACGAATGGAGTTAGATGCGGCTAGTGTTCTCAATACCAACCGTGTCAAGGGCTACCCTAAGATGATCTACTGTCAGTTTAAAGCTGATAAAACTCACTGGAAGTATCAGCTCATTATGAAGAACTTTGAAGATATTCCAAAGATCAAGACTACTCAAGAAGTAGACAAACTCAGAAGGCTTTTTAGAACCAAAGAATCCTCTAGAGATGGAAGCAGTAAGCCTGTTGAATGCTAGATGGGCACAGTTACATGATCCAGCATAAAAGAAAGAACAACAAAAGAAAGAAAGAAAGGCGCAGAAAACAGAAAGAAGATGAGCGCGGAGCTGGAAAAGAAGTTAGGAAGGGGAAACGGAATTAGAATTAAAGTTCAGAGGGATGTGAACTTAAAGTTGGAAAAACTTCATATCTTTTGGTTGCTCTAACTCATTTGAGGAAAATTCACCTGACCACGGTATGCGAGATAGGCTAATTTACCATACTGTAACCGTGAATCAGAGTGGATCCAATAAGGTGATATGAGTTTGACTGAAAGGCATGAAATAATCCAGGTGATAGAAATCATTCCAATAATCTTTGATTCGAGGTTCAAATTCTTTGTCTAGCTTATGTTTTACTTACTAAGTTCTTTGTATTGCTTTCAAATTTTCATTCAGTTGTAACATGAACAAGACATTAATATTACTTATCTTTTCTCGTCTCATTATTTAGTTGAGTTATCCTTCTTCAATTTGAATGTAATTGTTAGACAATCAAATAGGGGGAGATTGAAAGGCAGAGTGTCTAAACTTGTAACACTGTAATTTATGTAACTCAACTAAAGAAAAGATACTTAACTGGAAGACAATCAAGAACAAGAAGTCACAAGGAAATCAATACAAAATGAAGACATGGAATTGATACAATTCAACATGTTAATTATGATCAATCAAATAGGAAATCATTGGAAGAAGTTCAAGTCAAAGTTGCTCATGCCTCAGTGATTTGTAATTTAAAGAATCAAGATCATAACTATCAGTATCAATAAGGCTAATTGATTTCAAGTGAAGAAGTAGGAAAGCAACTGTTGGAAAGCCACATTACTAATTGAATATGATAATCTATTCAGAAGCAAGAACCCTATCAAGACTAGTCTTTTATGAACCATACCATTGCATCAAGTGTCAGGACATTGATAGCAAGTTTATGTCAGTAGTAGAGATCCATGTTCAAGTGCTTGTTGAAGAATATAAAAGACAAAAAGAAATCACAAGTTCAAGATATTGCATTGAAGTTTTAAGTTGAATCCCAGAATTTCTCTAAGTACTTACTAGGGAACCTATGTAGAAATTCCTATCTAGAAATTCTAGATAAGTTTCTACTTAGAGCTAAGTAGAAATTCTGGAGGTGGAAATATTTTCTAAGTACACAAGGAAGGAAGCTATCTCGAATTTCTTATGTAGAAATTCCTATGTAGAAGTTCTACTTAAATTTCGAGATAGAACCTAAGTAGAAATTCCTTTGTAGAAGTTCTACTTAAATTTCGATATAGAGCGTAAGTAGAAATTTCCATGTAGAAGTTCTACATAGAGGACAATTTCAACATGACACATGGCATCATCTGGTTGGCCGATTTCCAAGCTTTCAAGGCAATATAAGATTTACGTGGACAACATTGGGCCACTCATATCTTATCTTTTAAAGACTACAAGTCATAGATTACAAGTAGTATAAATAGAAGTACTTGTGTAACTTTTTAAAGAGAGCAATATTAAGAGAAACACTTGTAAAAGAGAGATAGAGTATTCACAGAGCTTAGTATCATTTACTACACTCTTTACTTATGTTCTACTAGTGTAATGAATGTTGTAGCAACCCTTTCAAGTTATATATAAGACATATATTCCTTGAATCATTATGTTCATTTATTATATAGTATTTATTACTTCATAAAGCTAAAAAGTTGTATTCACCCCCCCTCTACAACACATTTGGACCTAACACATACATAATTAATATCATAAATAAAATAAATTAGTTATATAATTTAAATTCATAATTTAAATTATTTCTCCTTCAAGCATTTTTTGTCTGTGACCCTGTAGTTTATTATTACGTTGACAATAATTTTAATATCTAATTAAAATTGTAAATAATGAGCGGCATCTAGTAGTACATCATTACTACCTAAGTAATAATAATAAAATCGGTGATTCGATTAAGCCTTTCGTGAATAATGTTTCATTTAATATAATCCCATTAATCTTGATATTATAGTTTAAACTCAAGGCATGTCTCTTGTCATCCTCTTCATAATTTAATCTTTATTTTCTTGATCGATGAGTAGACTATTAAAATCAAATCAACATTTGAGCAGGGCCGTACATTTCATAGTCTCACTCAAATAAGAGGTCAATAATATCACTCCTAAAATTAGGAGGATTAAATCTCATCTAGATCATTCATATTTCTTATATGATTCATAATATACTCAATGTCCACTTTTATCATCACCCGGTCAAACGTAATTTTTAATATAATCAAAGTATATTAATTCTCGTATAGAAATATAATGATTTCAGGTCTAAGGATCATTACACCATTATCACAATGAGAATTATTTATGACATTTATTAACATGTAGAATCTCACGACGGGTCATTCTAGGGCCACGCATTGAGACATGCACTCATGTTCTTGACTTTTAGTATTACCATACCTATGACCAATGAGATGTGGTCATCAATCAATAAACATACTAGTCTTTTTGCATTATTATTGTCCTTAAATAATAATACTTCACTATGGAATTTTAGGAATAAGATATTATTCATATAATCTCATTTTTAAGTCACATACTTAAAGATATATATTACGTATCAAAATTCCAAGGACATTTATTATGCTTTCAATATATTAAGCAGCAAATAAAATATAATAAATAAATAATAATCAATAAAATATAATCCTTAATAATAAAATATTTTCCTTAAAATATAAAAGTATTGTCTCTAGGGTATAATTATTAACAAGCGCTCTCAAGGTACTTGGGATGATGAATTACTCCCGATCCTATGGGCATATTGAACTACATTTAAAACCTCGACAGGTGCAACCCTATTTCAACTAGCCTACAAGGCAGAAGCCGTGGTGCCCGTCAAGATCTCTCATGCCTCACCGAGGACGCAGAAATTTGAACCTGAAGCAAATGAGAAAGGTATGAAGCTTACCTTGGATTTAATTGTTGAAGTACGCGATGAAGCTAATGATCGAGTTGTTAAGAACTAGAAGAAAGCTTCATTTTACTATAATCTTATAGTTAAATAAAGGTTCTTCTGTGAAGGAGACTTGGTCCTATGAAAGATTGAGGCCTTTGGAGCTAGTCCCAATGGAAAACTAGCCCCGAATTGGGAAGGACCTTATCAGATCAAGGAAGTCACTGGGCAAGGGGTATACAAGCTGCAGACCTTGGAAGGAATTGAAATCCTAAGAAGCTAGTATGCTGTTAATTTGAGGATTTATCATGTTTGACTGAAGACCTTGATGTCTAAGTATTTTATGTATTTACCTATCAATTTGTAAGCCTTGAAGGCTAGACATGTTTGAGCTTGAGAACTTGGTTCTTCTTATTATATAAAAAGGATTGTTTCCCGTTATCTTAGTTTTGATGATATTCTTGAGATTTGAAAAACCTTTACAAGTCATGTGGATGTTTATTGTTTATGTTCGAATTAAACACGAAAAACAAATAAAACCAAGACAGAGGGAAAATAGTACAAAGTGCATAAATATAAAGGCTCGAAAGCCAAGAGTTTACAAAAAGCTTTGAAAGGCTGAGATAAATAAGTACAAAACCACAAAGGTGTAAATCCTAAACTATTCATCACCGTCAGTATCTTCGGCTTCCTCACTCCCCGAAGATTCTCTCGAATCAATAGATTCCTCTTCCTCTGATGAGCTAGAAGTATAAGAACTCTCGCCGCCGACTTCTGAGGAGTTGCCTCAGGAGTAACCTTCGTAGGCTCGACTCGGCGAGGAGAAGGTAAAGGAGCACTAAATTTTCTCTTTCTGATGTCAGGGTTACTCTCCCCGTTAGTGTCCCCCTTTTGTGCATCAATCAAGCACCATAAAGCATCAGCTGACTGAGGACTTTTAAAATCTACTTTCGGGTCAAACAACCCTGGGTGCTTTGCTAGCACCGCCTTCAGAGATTTATTCCACCCAATAGTGTGTTGGACATGATAGATCATGTCGTCGTGCTCCTTGATTAAATCCTGGTATTCCTCCGATCCGAGGTCAGTGTTAATAATAACATTCCTATCAGCTCGAAGTTCCACCACCTCTGCATGAGCCTGCCTCGAGAGCTCTGCCTATTCGACCATCTTCTCTTCCAAACTCTTCAGCTAGACCTAAGCAACAGTCAAGTCCTTTTTGTTCTTCCCAACCTGCGTCTTCCACACATCATTCTGGTGGAGGGAAGCCTGGAAATAGGCGTTAGCCTAGAAAGCCAACAAGCCAGGGTGAGTCGAGAGACTAATCAGTAATAAGAAAAGAAATACTAAAGTTCTAAGTGCATCAAAATTGAACCAATCAAGTAAGAAAACTCACCGTAGCCAAAGCCGTAGCCAAAGCATGCACACCTAAAACCTTAGTGCTTTCTTCGTCGATCCCCATAACAATTTCCTTGTAGTCACAAGGTACAATGGAGTAAAGGGACCAATACTTGACATGATCGATAGATCCAACCACCATATCTATATTCCTTAATCTCCAGTTAGGCTTGTATGTCAGGGACCTTGGAACCTTGACAGGCTTACTACCCTAAAAAACAGTTACCACAGTGTGGGGCTGCAAGAATGCCGGCAACTCTTTGATTTGTCTAGGGTCATGCTTGAGCTTAAGCCGCTTCATGCGACCAGTTTCTTCAATGAGTGGAATGGTCCACTCGTTGATCTGCGCAACACCTGAAAAAGAAACATGAAAATGTTAGCAAAGAATCAACAGAAAAGGCAAGAACAAAAGCTAAGTTAAATAAAATACTTTTGCTGGAAGCGCTCGAAAGGCCAACAGCCTTTAGCCGATACTCGTTAAGGAGAATCGAAGAAGCTTCCTTGGTTTCACCACCCTTGTGAGCACTATGGTTTCAGCACTCCCGTCGGCCACCTTCACAAAGGTGGACCTAAAAAGGGTACCCCAGTTGCCCCCTTACCACTTAATTTGGACAAAGTTTTCTTTCCAATTGGGGTTGTTGTCAGGAATGGAAGAATTATCAAAGATATGGAGTATGTTGGGCCTGTGACCTATGTGAATCCAACCCAATGACAAACTAGAGGAATTATTGAATTGGAAAATTTTCCTAAACAAAGGGACGATCATTTTTATTTACTTTTCAAGGCAAAGGACCATGAAACAATGAATGATCCTCCACCCATTGGGGACTATTTGGCATGGGTCGATTTTCACATCAGCTAACAAAGTGGGAATAAAATCATGCAAGGGAAACCTAAGCTCGGATAAAAGGGCATCTACATAAATAAAAAGATAACCAGGTTTCAAATGACATGTTCTGTCACCAGGCCCAACTAAGGAAATGGTATAACAATGAGGAAAATTGAATAACCTATTATACTATTCTATCATGTCAGTATTAAAAAACATGTTATTATGACTATAAAAATCAAGGTGAGATTGGCTAGGATGTTCATCCCCCCGTTGGCTAATCATATTAATTAAAGACATGAAAGTGGAGTAGATGGGAATACGACGAAGGGGTTTACCTCTTTTGGCCGACCCCGCGTTCATGGATGCTAGTCTTGAAGCCCTTTTGTCAGCCATTGCTACCTTCGAATCCCTTAAATTGTTAGAGGAGCTTGAGAGCTGGATTTCTGAAAAGCTAGAGAGCTCGAAGTACTAGAAGAAATTTGAGAAGAAAAACGAGAATTGTGAATATTGAGTGTCCTCACATCACTCATATATAGAAATCCAGCTGGTCACATGACCGTTTGGGAACCCCCATGAACAGGCATTTTCCAGTCAAGTGACCGTTAAGAGTCTTGGCAACCGGTGTGACCAGTGGATGGGCTTGATTGTAAAGGCCCATCATTCAAGGCCCAATAATGACACACAATAAATAAATAAAAAATAAAGATAGAATTCTGGAACCTTATGAAAGGATCTGGAATATGGGCTAAAAAGCTAAATCAAGCCCCTAGACTGATTAAATGACTAAAGGCCTAGGACTAATTGGCCCAAATGATTAAAGTCCCGCTAAAGGCCCACATTATTAAAAGCCCAGAAGTATTAAAGGAAAAAGTCTAAACCAAAAATAATTTTGGTTTAGGCTCATTAGAGTTCAATCTTCTATATTTCTTGAAGGAATAGAAAAAATCATCTTAAGTGAGGAAATTGAGGTTAATTCGACATCAATCCAAGTGAAGAGAATTTAGTCATGTGGCCAACTCACCAATTGACCTGGGTGAGGAAATCAACATTAATTCGACATCAATCCAAGTGAAGAGAATTTAGTCATGTGGCCAACTCACCAATTGACCTGGGTGAGGAAATCAACGTTAATTCGACCTCAATCTAGGTCGAAAATAATCCAGTCATGAGACCAACTAAAATATCGACCCGGGTGTGGAATTAGGGTATAATTCGATCTCAATCTAGGTAAAAAATTACCAAGGTCATGAAGCCCAACTCAATTCGACCTGAGTGAGAAATTCAGGGTTAGTTCGACCTCAATTCAAGTCGAGAAGCATCAAAACCATGAAGACCAATATAAATCGACATGGGAAAAGATTTGAGGGTTAATTCGACCTCAATCCAGGTCGAAAAGTATTAAGGCCATGAAGCCCAATACAATTTAACTTAGGTGAGAAATCGAACCCCATCGACCTCAATTTCATCGACCTGGGTGTAGAATTAAGGTATTGTTATACCTCAATCCAGGTTGATGGAAACTCAAACATTGAAGCCTGTCGACCTCGATCCACATTTCGACCTGGGTGAGGAAATGAGGTTTAATTCGACCTCATTCCAGGTGTATAAGAATAAAGCCCAATTAAGCATATCGAACTCAATCCCATTCGACCTGGGTGAGGAATTGAGCACCAATTCGACCTCAATCTAGATCGATGAGAGTCAAAACATTGAGACTTGTCGACCTCGATTATATTTCGACCTGTGGGTCAGAATGAGCCCCAATTCGACCTTATTCAAGGTCGAATTGGACAAACCCATAAAATCCTCCCATTTTTTATTTGATGAAAATAAAAGTCCTCGAGGACAACTATTATATGAACTTAATTCTTTTTGAAGAATTAATTATGAAAGTCTCGAGCCCAAAATTAAAAGTAAAATTTATAAAATTTCAATAAACAAGACAAATGAGTCCAATACCCGATAGACACGAAAAAACCTTGATAAAACTTTTACGAAAGCTCATGAAATTTTTCCAAAAGTTGGGAGGTGAATGATATGGGAAGAAAATAACCCTAAGGAAATAATAAATACAATATTTATTATTTCATTTATTTAACCTAATGTGGTCCAAAGGATTGGGTCCCTTGAAATAGACAAGAAATAATAAATCTAGGATCAGCTGGATTTGTAAGTCCATCTCATAAGCTCTGTTAGAGCCCTAGGTCCATTAAGCCTTTATTAATTATGAAATTAATTAATAAAGGCTCAATAAAATGCCTGAATAGTCCTACGAGACCGCTCTTCTATGGAAGGTTCTAGAAATCCTATCACAAAGATAAGACCTCATCTGAAAGAGTCTAATGAGACCTCTCATTTCTATAAGGTTCTCACAACCTTATCACTAGGAGACTTGGTGACCAAGTCTCCTAACTCTAACCTAACTCCTAGGCCCTCGTGCGCCTATATAAATGGCCTAACCCATCAACATTAGAACTACGTTTTTTGGCTTGATTTCATCTCTTGAGATACATAGGCAGCTTACGAGGACCTGGTTTAGTCACGAAACGTACGTGCAACCATTAAATCTTGAAAGCTCTCACCCCTCATTAATTGCGTATTAATTATATCTGATTTTGATCCATAATAGAGTTGATTTTGAAAATATAAACTAAATTAAATGTTTTATTGAAAGTTGAAGTGAAAAATTATTTTAAAATAATTTATTTTTAAATGGACTACTAATCTGAAACGGAGGGAGTAAGTACTTATAATTTAAAATCTAAAATTAGTTCTAGTTTAAACAATATGGATCAATTAGTAATATTCTTATGGTTAATTGTTTTAAACAATTATTATAAAATAATTAAAAATTGACAAAGAATAATACTCCTATTTAAACTAAACTATTGTTAAAAAATGTTGTAAAATATCTACTTATAATATAATTAAATATAGTGAAAATGTACATAAAACTAATTTTATGTATTTGATTAAGTGTAATTAGCCTTTTTATCAAAATTTAAAGTAAAATGATTCAAAATATCACATTTGAAAAAAATGTTCTTTTATATCACGTAAAAACGCAACTTTAAGTTACACTTTTCAATTAACATAAATTATAAATGTGTTTGTAATAATATTTTAATAAAATATTTTAAAAAAAAATATGCAAGATGAACTTGCGTTGTGTATACTAAAACGCGACTACAAGATGCGTTTTCCCAAAACAAGCTACCACCTTCTTTCAAGTTACTCTGTAAGGGCCCACATTATTAGCAACCATGTTATATGTATTGTGTGTATGGAAAAGTGAACCTAAAAGAAAATTTAAATAACAAAAGTATCACTGCTGGGTAGATGTGGCAAAATTAATATGGATCCGAACAACCGAATCGAAATTCATAAAATCTAATTTGATTTTATATCCAAATTATATAATTTGATTTTATATCTGAAAACTGCTTTCATCCAAACCGAAAATTACCCAAATTGAAAATTTAAATAAAAATAATCTAAAATATTGGATCCGATAATAACTTGAAACCGATTACACAGATTATACAATTATCTGAACCGAATATAATTCGAAAAAAGAGATCAGATTCGATATAAATATGAATTATATTGAATTAGAAAATATATGAATTGCATTTTAATGTAATAGTTATATTTTATTTATCATAATTTATATTATATATATTAACCCACTTTTTATTTACTAAATTAATTTATTATTAAGCAAAATTCATATTTAAAATAATTTTATATCAAAGAATTAAAATAATTATAACATCAAAATTTTAAAAAATTATGTAATTTTATATTATAAATAATATATTTTATAATAAAATGATTTTAAATAGTCACACAAATTAAAAAATAGATGCAGAAATATAAGAAATAATTTATCATTTCAACAAACTTATTTAATGACTTTTAGTTTAGTTTTACTATAGTTAAAAATTAATCCAAGATTAATGTGGACTATATTTTTTCAATCCAAAATGAGCTGAACCGAATTCAATCCGAACCAAACTTAATATGATCTTAATCCGAAATTTTACCAATTTTAATCTACACTAGATCCGATCTGAATAAGATATGATCTGATCCAATTCGAACAATAGTCAAAATATATCATAACCGAAAGTTGATTTGATCCAAAATTGTTCCGATCCGTAAACAATTCGATTATTCGAATTGACAAGTCTAATGTTGTGTCAGAACATATTAGGTAATTAATTCAATATGCAATTTTAAAATTCATTTTTTTGTGATACATGGGGCCTTATTTTGATATTGTGATTTTTTAAAAATTTCTTTCTCAAATTGTGATACACAGGACCTTTATTCTTTGATTAATGCTACTTATTTATGTTGATTATTTTCAAACTTATATTCTTCTATAAAAATGGAAGTTTATTTTTTTGAATCGTAAAATAAAGTAACCTAGGAAAATATTAATTGATAGTTAAATTTGTATACCAATGTTAAAATATGTAATATATCCATATAAATTTTTCTACACATTAACACCTTAATATGTATAATATGTAATATTTTTTAGATTTTAAATTTTAGTTATACAATTCATATCTAATATCCTTTTCTAGTATTTAATTAGATACTGGTTACGGAACATATCCCTATTTCAAAGACTAAGGAGGTTGTTATATATATATATATATATATATATATATATATATATATATATATATATATATATATATATATATATATATATATATAGGTCATTATTCCAGAGAGTGTCATTTTATATGGGGTTCTACCATATGATCTCATAAATAACTTTAACAATAATTATATTTATGGTTTATAATACATAAATTTTGATTGTAATATAATATATTAACATATATAATCTTCATAAAAAATTTAATACTTAAAAATTATGAGAAAAATCTGATTTTAAATTTGATTCCACCGTAAAATTCTGTTCTGAAATATATGATTCTAATGTAGAATCGTTTGACTATTTGTTCAATATTATATGTAATTTTCAGTATTTTTTATATATAATTTCATTTTTGATTTATTTATACTTACATTTGATGAATAATAAAAAAAATATATAAATTTTGTGTGTGTATATAAGAGAGTTCTCTCTTGAACTATATATATATATATATATATATATATATATATATATATATATATATATATATATATATATACACACACTATATTATTCAAACCGCAAGGGCAAATGTTTGGTACGTCATCTGGTCCGGTCATTTTTTCTTTCAGTCAACTTCAAATACACATGTATGTCTTCTGCTCAATTTCAACCACACTCTTTTAATTAAAATATATGGTTGTACTTACAATCTACTAACATGTTTCAATTTCGCCATTGCTCAACCCCTTTAATTTATTTAAAATCGTAACTTATTATTTAAATTTTATGAATATTAAAATAATAATATTATTTTAAATATAGTATGTTAATTAAATTACAATTAAAATATAGAGTTTTAGTCATAATCTACTAATTAACATATTTCAATTTCATTATCGTTCAAACACTTTAATTTATTTAAAATTATAATTTTATAATTGAACATTTTAAATATTAAAATAAAATCTATACTATATTTCTCCTATTCAACTTCAAACACACTTTTTTTATTAAATTTTAATTAGAATATACTATATCAAACAGACATACAGGGGTCACCCTGCCTCAACCCTTTTTTATCTTGAAAGTACCCCTCCAAAGCCCCATTAACTTTAAATGATAACATATAGCTACAGATGCATGTTTGGAGCCATTCAACAAATTTAGCCGGGAAGTTGAATTTCTGCAAACATTCTCTGAGGAAATCCCAGTTAACAGAGTTGAAAGGTTTATGCAAGTCAATTTTCCTGGCACATCTTCAAATACCATTTTTCCTCCCATAGCCTCTAAATATC
The DNA here is from genome assembly GCA_028671895.1 of Oenanthe sinensis. NCBI lineage: Eukaryota > Viridiplantae > Streptophyta > Magnoliopsida > Apiales > Apiaceae > Oenanthe > Oenanthe sinensis. The sequence goes on along the minus strand of CM053801.1, from coordinate 36,214,666 downwards.
TTTTGTACCAACAAGATATTATTAAAAATATTCCTACCAAGAATAAAAGAAGTCTAGGAACTATGAATAATCTTAGGCAATACTAATTTTATTTTAGTAGCCACAATATATCGTCCATATATTTATGTATACGTTTCCACTCTTTCTTCTTTTCAACCTCAAATTTATCAGCTTTTTATTGCGATTGAAGGTGTTAGTGATCTCCCCAACAGTACTAACACCCTCAATCTTTTTTCTTAAGGCATATCTAGAAAATGTAGAGATGCCGCCCCACTCATCAATTCTTTTTCCTTAAACTTCAATACTCAAATTTCTTTAAAAAAAATTTAGATAGACAATCAAAATTTTCAAATTCTCCATCTTTACAACTCAGGGAAGAGACGACACTCTCACATATTTCTCCACCTAAGGATAACTCCTTGAAGTACATGATTCACTCTCGAAATTGATTTTTGATATTGCTTACAACTCCCAAATCATTGCAAGTCAAAATCAATCAATTGTTATTCTTTAGTCGATGGGTCTCTCAGTCAACTAATCTTCCATATCCATCAACAAATATTCCTTCATCGATAAATGTTCATTAATCGATGGATATCACACATCTATCGACATGTAATATTTCATCATCTTTTAAAACTTCAAAGACTTTACTAAATATGAGTGAAATGAGTAAGAGGCTGACTGATGACCATACAAAAGGAGAGCATGAGAGTAAGAGGCTCTCTATTCATCCAGGGAGGTGAAATGAGAGATTCACAATGCACACACTTTGAGTGAGGGAGAGTTGAGATACCACGGTGATACCCTGATCTAAAATAGAGAGAATGAGAGTACACAAGTGTTCAATGAAAGTAAAATTCTCAAATTTACAGATGAGCTGAAGGCTGAATTAGCCATGGAGTCAGGGGGAGAAAAGGGCGAAGAAGTTCAAGTAATAAGAGGAATTGATGAAGCTTCCACAATTGTGGTTGATGGGGATGTAGAGGCTGTTGGTCATGAAGAAATGGATTTGAATGCAGGAGCTTCTAACATCCTGAAGTTGCATATCAAGTCCTATCATCCACTTCAAATGCTAAAGTTAAAAAATTATTGGGTCTGGTTCATATAGAAGAAAGGACAAGGAGTTACAAAAAAGAAATTGTAAATACTAAAGATGTAGCTCACATAACTTATGAAGATATAGAAGAAGATGAACAAGACGCAGAAAGGGATCCTTGGATTGGTGAAGCTACAACCCACCTTGAAGATGCTAAAAACACTATCATTGCTAACTACATGAGATCAATGATGTAACCAATTGTTGAAGACCCTATACAGAAGATGATTTTGAATTTCTATAGGGATAACTTGAAGATTACTACATGCAAATAACATACCTTAAGAATGTAATGAAAAACATTGGAGATGATGAGAAGAATTTTAAGGTAGCCCTTGAAAGGATGTTGGATGAGAAATTGAAGCAAGACACTATGCATAACATAGAATAAAGGTTGAAAAAGAAAACCAAATATAAAATTTAAATGAAGAACTTGGATGTAAGATGATAGCCTTTGAATTGAATATGAAGCAAAATCTGCAAAATCAACTAACACAATCAAATTTATTGGACAGACTTCTTAATACTCCATCTAATCTTCAAACTCAATCTGCTGATTATAAAAAGAAATTATGCAGTCATATGTAGTATAATAAAGCACAAAACAAGACTACAATTGGAACATGACCAAGACTCAAAGGATTGGATGCTTAAGAAGCCAGTAGTATTTCTTTTTTGAGATTCATAAATAGTAATAAGATGTGGAATAAAGGAGAGTGGAAACAGAGAAAGAAAATCAGAACAAAATAGTTGAGGGGAACAAGATAGTAGAACAAATGAAGAAAAATACATAAATTATTGAAATTGTAATCAGGGTGCACAAAGGGCTAGTGCAACAGTTCAACCTATTGAGAAGCTAAGAGAAGAAGCAAGGTCAACCAAATCAACAAGGGAATCTGATTCATCATCAAAGCAAATGCCTGAAGAGAAGATTGTAAAGAGACATTGAAAAGGCATGATACGGGAGGGTGATGAGAAGAAGCTATCAAGGCAGCCTATAGAAAAAAGCCAGAAATTATTGAGTAGAGTCATTATAAGTGGAAGAATGTAGAGTGCTGATCAAGTCAAAGAAGATGAAGAGCTTGAAAGGATTACTTTTCAAGAAGAACAAGACACAATTGTTCAAGAGGAATTGAGGAAGAAATCAAAGAAGACCAAATTCATATGCATTAAGAAAATAAAGAATGCTGCCATGAAATCTAAATCTGGTAAAAATAGATAAGTAGATCAAATATAAAAAGCTTCTCAAAAGCATATTGAAGTGCAGTCAATCAAAACTGTCAATGATGAAGGATGTGTAGATTTGTCAGGGTATGAGCGCAAATATGAATTAGAAGTGAGAACACAAGAAGTCATCTCTTGCAAAGTTCATCATGTAAGTAAAGATTAACTATAATGCATCATGATAGAATATGAAGATGGGAAAAAATGGTGTATTCTCTAACAAAGGTAATATAATTATATTACTTCACATTGAAGAAAATCCTTCCATTGATTTACAACAAATTCCACTTCTAGTAAAATAGTGGCTAGTGACGTAATGCATCAATTCTCAAAGAAGGCATGCCCAAAGGATGTGGATTCCAAACAATAATAAAGTGTTTCTAGAATATATCTATATGATGATATGAAAAGATAGGGAGGGTGTTTCTAGGTATTTGGATCCGGTGAAATATCTAGATTTTCTATCAAATTTGGAGCTCAAACTTTCTTGCCAACCAGTTGTCTGAAAAGGATGAAGGTAAAAGGAAACACCTTTCATAAATCAAATGAAGAGGGATGATGAAGAGAAGAAAGAAGGCATGAGAAGGAAGTAGCAGCATTGAAGGCCCAAAGATAGAGTTCAACATCCGGAAATTTCTTCAAATAGTACTTCTAAATTGTACTTGTCAAATTTTCTATTTTTTAAATCTATGATTCTATCTGTCATGATTTAATTGTATTGTATTTTATTATCATCAATCTGATTTATGCATATTACTCTAATAGACATAAATATGGAGAGATGGGTAGGAATCATAAGTATTTTTACGATAACATAACACTTACAATTATAAATTTATATCATATTCATGTATTAATCAATGAATAGGTGTTCGTAAATATTTATTGATTAGAGAACCGATTATCAGTTGATATTGTTTTGGTCAACTGATAATATGAATAGATAAATTTTGTCTATAACAAACAGTCTAAGCCAATTATTAATTGATGGTGTATTTGACCGATGGATAAAAATCTAGGAGTTAACGGATGTTTGTAATAGTCGACAGATATTACTGAAAGTGTTTGACCTAAAACCAATCATGTATGATGAGTTATGAAAAACTTTCTGCTACTCTTATTTAATTTCATTTGATAATAATAAAGTATTTATTTGTTATGTTACGGGCTTAATCTATTTGAAGTGTATTAAATAAGATGCTCCATAATTTAGAGCAAAGCTTCTAGAATTATAATGAGATTGTAATAATGAGATCTAGAAGATAATAGCTTTAGACTTAAACAGTTCCTGATAATAGGATAACTAATTGGAAATTGGTAAATCCGTAAAGATCAGTACATACTATGCTAGCTCTCTTAGGAGGATGTCTGTTCTTATAGACATTTGTGTGGTGACACTATATCTAGTATGTAGGTGCTTAATAAGGAATAAGTTCACTGAACATGACTCGATAAGTAGAACAATTAAAAGAGTTTACTCACGTGTTGATAGTTGTTTATTAAGTAAATAGTTGTACAAGTATCCTTAGACTTGAGATCGTTAGAGTAATCTCGTACACAATGATTTATGCTTTGGTTTAGTCATTAGTCTCTAGGACATTCATTAGGTCCATTCTGGGCATAGTGATTTGTGTATGGAGATAGTTAACGGATCAATAAAGGATCTGCCCCTTCCAGTAAAGGAAGTGAATATCCTATGTTATTCTTAGATATGCAAGTTCAGGAATCTCTGGCCAGAGTGAATGAAATTAGAAAGAGTTTCTAATTTGCATTAAAAGGAACTTTGCATTATGAATAAGAAATCATATGATTAAATTAGATAGGCTTGACACGAGTTCCATGCCTTGTATTTAATCGGGATATTGAAGGGTAGAAGGAAATAATTGTACGGTAACTAATTACTGACAGGTTCTAAGTATTCTAAGCAATGATTTCGTATTATCTGGATAGTCGTGATATGTTGAGAAGCATCACTCACGATGTAGAATAAATATAATTAATCAGATTAATTATATTTAATGAATTAATAGAATTCGTATAAATAATAAATAAAATGTTTATTATTATTTATTTCTACTACCGGCTTAATATTGAACCTAAAGAGTCACACCATAAAAGAGATTAAATTATAGATGAAGGAATAATTAATAATAGCTAGTCATTATTTATTTATGAAATAAATAATTACTTAGCAAATTTTATAAATTAATTAAATGAGATTTAATTGATTATAAATTATTTAAGATAAGATCTTAATATTATTAGTTAAATATTTAATTAAATTAATTAAATATGAAGAGAGAATAATTTTCTAAAAGAGTTTAGAAAAAGAAATTAATGATTAAAATATTTTTAATCATTAACTAATTAATTAATAAGATTAATTAATTAAAAAAGGAATTAATAATAAGATATTTATAGAAAATATCTCAGCTGAGATATTTGCCTATAAATATAGGATTATAAACCATAATACTAACCCTAATATTTGTGAGAAATATTTTAAAAGGGAGGCAACCATAATTTCCTCTCTAGCCTCCTCCTTCATCTTTTAGTTTGATTCTTGGTGGATATCTTTAGAGCACTCCATACTTGAAGGGCGATTGCAAGGATTGAAGAACAAGATCTTCTCTAGCTGTTGCCGGAAAGTAATCGAGGTATTCTTCAATTTATAAAATAGTTTTGTATCTATATGTATGTATACATAGGAATATATGCAAATAAATGTTATTCAATGCTTCCGCTGGTGCATAAATTCCTTCAATTACTTCATCAACTAATGTGCAATATAAAATGTTAATTGTTAATAGTTGAAGGTGTTGGTTTTTGTGGAGTCTATGCAGAAACTTTCAAAATCCTGAAAGGAATATTCAAGGCCCTGAAAACTGGATTTTCAGATTTGGGATAACCGAACCACGTTAAATCTTGTCTTGTGTGATTGTCATTTATTTCCTTGTTCTTGCTTATTCATTTTGGATTTATTTTCATTGTTCTATACTCAATAACTAGTATCAAGATCTTAGATTTTCAGGCGAGAGGGAGCGATGACAGAAGAAGAGAAAGTAAAGATCGACAAATCTACATGAACTGCTAGAAGAGAAGAAGTCAGATTCAATGGATAAAAAAGATTGGAAGCTATAAGATAGGTAGGCTCTAGGTGTTTTCAGATTGAATTTGGCGAAGAACATTACTTACAATATTTTCAAGGAAAAGAAAACTCATGAATTGATCAAGGTGTTGTCAAACATGTATGAGAAGCCATTTGCTTTAAATAAGGTATATTTGATTCACTTGTTATTTACCATGAGTATGAATGAACGTGATTGTGTTTCTAATCATGTGAAAGAATTTAATTCTATCTTATCAAGACTCATTCCAGTGGATATAAAATTCGATGATGAAGTACAAGACTTTTTGTTGATATCCTCATTGCTTGACAGTTGGTTAGGATTCATCACTACAATTAGTAATTTACCTGGGGAAATAAGATGTCATTTGATGGAGTTCATGATTCGATTCTCGGAGAAGATATTCATAGGAGAAACTCATGAGAGTCGTCATGTTCCTTATTGAGTACTGATAGTAGAGACATAATGTCTGAAAAGAGGCCGAATCAGAGACGTAGCAGATCAAAGTCACAAAAGATAAGGCAATCCAAAGATCGCAAAGAGATTGTTTGTTAAAATTGTCAGAAGAAGGGTCACTTCAGAATTTAGTGTACGGCTCTTGTAGTTCCTAAAGAAAAGAATGATGTGGATAATTCAGCTAATATAGTTAAAGAAGTGGTGGATGATGATGCTTTGATTTGTTGTGTTGAATTTTCCATTGAATCATGGGTTATGGGTTCTGGTTCATCATTCCATGCTACTCTCTACAAGGATTTGATGTTAAATTTCATACTTAGAAATTTTGGTAAAGTCCATATTACTGATGATGCGACTTTGGATATTACGGGCATAGGAGAAGAACCACTTTGGGAACTAGTTGGACGCTAAAAGATGTATGATATGTTCCTGGACTTAAGAAGATGTTAATATTAGTGGGTCAATTTGATAAGGAAGGGTATTAAGTTACTTTCAGAGATGGACAGTGGAAGGCTATAAATGGGAACCTAGTTAATGCTCGTAGAGATAATTAAGGGACTTTATACATAGTTGGGAAATCTTGTAATGGAGCAAACATAGTTGTCGATGAGATTGAGTTTTCACCTTTATGGCACTAAAGACTTCGTCATAAGAGTGAAAAGGGTATGAAGCTGTTAACTTCGAAGGGAAAGATTCCAGAGCTAAAAAAGTGGAAGTTGGTTTCTGTGAGCCATGTATTCTTAGAAAATAGAAAAGAGTTACTTTTCTAAAATCATGGAGGATGCCAAAGCCTGAGAAGGTAGAACTAGTTCATACAAATGAATATGGAGCAACAACAGTTACGTCATTGAGAGGATCTCGCTACTATGTCACTTTCATTGATGATTTCACCAGGAAGGTAAGGGTTTATTTTCTGAAAAATAAATCAAAAGTGTTTATCATTTTTAAGAAGCGGAAGACTGAAGTTGAAAATCAAACTGACTTGAAGGTTAGGAGTTTGATGTCAGATAATGATGGTGAGCATAGTAGTGATGAGTTTAAAAACTATTGTGCAAAATATGGGATTAGAATGATTAAAACTATTCCAGAGACACCGTAGAATGATGTTGCATAATGCATGAATAAGCCCTTGAATGAGAATGCCAAAAGTATGAGAATACATTCAGGGATGCCAAAGATTTTTTGGGTAGATGCAGTTAACATAGCAGCATATATCACAAATAGAGGACCTTCAGTTTCTTTGGGGTTCAAGATTCCCGAAGAAGAGTGGTAAAACAAAGAGGTAATTCTTTCACACGTGTATTTTTGGTTGTGTTTCATATGTGCATATTAAAGAATCCGACAGGGACAAGCTTGATCCGAAAGCAAAGAAGTGCATCTTCATTGGTTATGGCTTAGATGATATGGGTTACCGTTTCTGGGATGAACTAACGAAGAAGGTCGTTAGTAGTAGAGATTTTACTTTTAATAAGAATGCAATATATAAGGATAACCTTGTAGTCAATTCTGATTACACACAAGAACAACCTGAGAAAGAGAAATTAGTGCTCGAAGATATTACAGAAAAAGATCTTGCATAAAATAGTGGGAGTTCAAGAAATGTTGATGAGAATATTCCAGTTACTCTAGGGGCTAAGGTAAGAAGATCTAGCAGAGTTGTGAGGTCAACACAAAGAGCCTTCAACATATTATATGTTATTGACTGAGGATGGAGAACCTTAGTGTTATTCAGTGGCAATTTATGTGGATGATTCAGTTCAGTGGAAATTAGCCCTGGAAGAAGATATGAATTCTCTTGAGAAGAATGAGACTTGGTATTTAACAGAATTACCAGCAGGAAAGAAGGCTTTACTGAATAAGTGGGTGTTCCAGATCAAAGAAGAACATGAAGGTAACAAGAGGTACAAACCAAGGTTAATAGCTAAGGGTTATCAACAAAAAAAGGGTATTGGCTATAATTTTTTTATTTTCTCCATTTGTTAAGATGACTACTATTAGAATTGTGCTAAGTATTGTGGCTGCAGACGAGGTACATCTAAAGAAACTAGATGTTAAGACCACGTTCTTACATGGAAATCTTGAGGAAGACATCTACACGGTATATCCAAAGGGATTTTAGGTAGTTGGGAAAGAAAACTTTATTTGTAAGCTTATAAAATGCTTGTATGGTTTGAAGCAAGCACCACGACAATGGTACTTCAAGTTTTATAGCTTTATGATGAATAATAGGTACACGAGGAATGTTATGGATCATTGTTGTTACTTTAAACATTTTGTTATCTTATATCACATTATTGTTGTTTATTGATGATTTGTTGATAACAAGATAAAAAATGAGGGAACTCAATAGGCTAATGAGACAAATGTATGAGGAGTTTGAGATAAAGGATATAGGTTCAGCAAAACAAAGACTTGGTATGAGCATAGTGATGGATATATTTGTAGGTATTTTGAAATTATCTCAAGAGAAGTATATTGGGAAATTGTTGGAGAAATTCAGTGTCCAAGATGCGAAGACCAGAAGTACACCATTGGCTACTCACGAATAACCTCCGTATGCATCTGTAATTGAAAACTTGATGTCTATGATGTACAAGGCCAGATATTGCTCATGCATTAGGAATTGTTAGCAGGTTCATGTCTAATCCAAGAAAGGAGCATTGAGAAGTAGTCAAGTGGTTATTATGCCACTTGAAAGGTACATCCAAGTTTGAATTATGTTTTAGTAAGAAAGATGTTATCTTGGAAGGGTTATCTGATGCATATTTGGGTGAAAGTTTGGATATAAGAAAGAGTACTATGGGATATACTTTCACATTGGGTGGCACGACAGTTAGTTAGATGTCTCGACTTCAAATGAGTGTTTCTCTTTCAACCATAGAATCAAAATATATGGTTATCTCTGAAGCTGGCAATGAGATGATTTGACTGAAGAAGTTTCTTGAAGAGTTAGGAAGAAAACAGGCAGACAGTGCCTTGTATAGCGATAGTCAAAGTGCTGTTCATCTTGCGAAGAATCTTGTGTTTCATGCTAGGATAAAGCACATACAACTGAGATATCACTTTATAATAGAGTTGATTAGTAATTGTACTTTGTCCTTGAATAAAATAATTGGTTTAAAGAATCCTGCAGATATGGGACCAAGGTAGTTACTAGCTAGTGAAAAGTTGAAGCTTTGCATAGGTTCAACAAGCCTTCAGAATTGATTGATGATAAGGCATTGCACTAATTAGAGTCATTGATTGAAGTATTGGAGCTTACTAGATTTACAAGACTAAAGTGAAGATGTGGTCAGACTCCAAGTGGGAAATTGTTGCCTTATTGGGTGTCGTGGAGTATATGTAGAAACTTTCAAGTCCCTGAAAAGGGGATTTTCATATTTGGGCTATAATTTGAATTAGGCCCATTTTCTTCTCTTATAAATATTCTCTTGCAATTGTAAAATCCTATCACAATATAATTGTGAGATATCAATACAAAATTAGTATGGCTTGTGGAGTAGGATTTTCCGAACCATGTTAAATCTTGTCTTGTGTGATTGTCATTTATTTTCTTATTCTTGTTTATTTGCTTTGAGTTTGTTTTTGTTGTTCTATTGTCACTAAAGGCAGGTTTATACACAAATGAAGGTTGATCAATGGATGAAGACTCACAAGATGTCAATGAATGATGTCTCATGAACTAATATGAAGATACATCGATAGATATATCGATTGATAATAATTTATCAATCGATAAGTCAATATATCAACCGATAGATGTAAACATAGGTGAAGAATACAAGGCATTATCTATTGATAAGCTTAACACCTGAATATTAATTGATAGTGACTTGTCAATGCAAAAAGGACAAAATAACATGAATCTTTGTAGACTATAAACTACTTGGAAGACAGTCAAATTTGTCTTGACTGTGAAGTATCTTGCAAGATAGAGGCATGACCATCTCGAGGAAATATGAGGACAAATCAATTTTTCTATTTGCATAATGCAAAAAGAACAAACAAGTTTAACAAATTTTTAGTTTAGAACATTTTTGTTTTATCTATTGACTAGAAATTGTAAACACTTGTGTACTAGCACAGATAGAAACAACCTTTTTATTAGAAAATTCTTGTAAAGAGCATAAGCTCAAACCTGTGTAAAAGAAGTTGACTTAAGACTCCGAGAAATTTCAAGATCAATATATACCTGAAGGATCTAAACCAGACCACTAATAATTTTTAAAAAGATTAATTATTCTTCATTTTAATGTTTTAGTTTATCTGTTTAATATTTTCATATCAAAGTTCTTGAAAACATTATTTTTAAATTTTAAAGTAACAGAACTTTTAAAGGGTTTGTATTCAACCCCCTTCTAAAAACTCATTGTAGTTAGGCAAACTAACAAAAAATGTCGTTCATTAATCCTTAGCTATCTAACTAGTCTTGAACCCTGTTAAGTGGGAGAGACGACCATGAGTAGGCGAGGCCATTTAAGTATGGACCTAGGCTGACTGTCCTCCTTGTTAAGTATGGACCTTGGCCGACTGTCCTCCTTGTTAATGCATCTGTGATAGATCTAGATGAGCCGCTGGCAAGGGGGTCAATAAAGATAAGTCATATTAAGGCTGACCCCCAAGAATTATTGCCACTTGGAGATCCTGATTATCCCATACACCTCTTCACAGAGAACATTATGAATGAGAAGATATCAAGGAAGTTTAAGATGCCTACAATCAAAGCCTATGATGGAATGGGAGATCCCTCAAATCATGTTATCACGTTCTCTAATGCACTGCTGCTACAGCCCGTTAATGACGCCATCAAGTATAGGGCGTTCCCTCAAACCCTGAGTGATATGGCTCAAAGGTGGTTTAGTCTTCTACCCCCAACTCTATTGGGTCATTCAAAGATCTAAGCAGGGCCTTCATTGGTCAGTTTATCAGCAGTAAGACTCATGAGAATAGCTTAGCTTTGCTAATGAATATGCATCAGGGAAAGAATGAATCCCTAAGGGAATATGAACAGATTTACTATGTAAGACTTGAAGATCCCTGATCTAGACCAAAATGTAGCTATGATAACCCTAAAGCAAGGGACCTCAGACGAGAACTTCAGGAGGTCTTTAGCCAAGACGGCTGTAGAAAGTATAAATGAGCTCCAAGAGAGAACTGAAAAGTATATCAAAGCCGAGGAAAGCTTGAAGAAGACTACGAACTCATTCAGAAATGAGTTGAGTAGCAAATAACATAAGCAAGATCAGTATGATGTCGAGGATGAGTACGATGTTGAGGATAAGTATCTTAGAACCAATAAAGACTCCGACTATACCTCGAGGACAGCTGGCCAAGGGCCAAGGTTCAAGGAGTATGCAAGGCTAAACTCGCCAAGAAGTGATATCTTGTTGGACATTGAGAAAGATAGGGAACTTCATTTGCTGAAGCCACTAATGACTGATCCTAATAAGAGGAATCAGAATCTGTATTGCAAGTTTCACAAGGATGTTGGGCATGACACAGATAATTGTAGGCGGTTGAAAGATGAGATTGAGTTCTTGATTAGAAGGGAAAAACTCAGAAAGTTTATCAAAGAATATGATAGAAACAATAATGATAATCGAGAATATAATGAACAACCAAGGGATTATGATGACCGTGATAAGAGGATACAGCCTCGAGGCCCCGTAATAAACGTGATCTCTGGAGGTCCAACAATGACCGAGACTTCAAGTAACTCGAGAAAGGCTTATGTCCGGCAAGTTCTATAAATTGTGGGGGAAGCACCAAAGAATGCAAAGAGTGAAGTATCAATTTCTTTTAATGATTCTAATTTGAAAGGGGTGAACTTCCACCATGATGACCCATTGGTCATAATACCTGTGATAGGAAACTCTTCGGAGAAACGAGTCCTGGTGGATAGTGGAGCTTCAGTAGACATCCTGTTTCATGATGCCTATCTCAAAATGGGGTACACCGACTCTCAACTGACTCCCTCTGACATGCCTATATATACGGGTTCAATGGAGTCAAGTCTAAGGTGGAGGGAACAATTCGATTGCCTATGACTATAGGGCAGGAGTCCTATGAGTCCACTCAGATGTTGAACTTCCTCGTGATGAAGGCTGTGTCCTCTTATAAAGGGATCCTCGTACGGATAAGGATACATGCGTTCAAGGTTGTTGCCTCAACTTACAACCTCAAACTTAAATTTCCAACTAAGAATGAAGTTGGTAAGGAGAAAGGAGACCATAAGATGGCAATGAGATGTTATGTAGCCTCGTTAAGGTCTGACGGAGTCGGGGGTCAAGTACACCCGATCGAAGGCGCGTATACGTGGAAGTAGTAGATAACTCGTTCAGGAGTTATATTTAGTAAGGTTATTAAGTAGAAATATGGTTCTATGGAACCACTAGGAACCAAGAAGTTGTTACTCCAAGTGGGAAATAGCTTGTTATTATGTAAGGGTAGAACCCTCTTTGACTTGAAGATATACTTCAAGATATTTTAATGAAAGTTTATTTAGTATCCTTGAACTCTCTTGTTATGTTACATGCAAACAACTTTGTACCAATGCACATAACGTAAATATGTAAAAGAGAATGCATAAATGTAATAAAATTGTCGAGTACTGAAGGGGTTCAAGGTACGATAATAAAAGATAAAAGCCATGCGTGGCCAACATGGATGATAAACGACAAAGTCTTGATGGGCCTGGATAAGGATGAAGGATTCCCCAAAAAATTAAACATCGGAGGAAGAAGCTCAAAGGTTAATGAAGGCGAGCTAGCCCTATCATGGGTGTTCCCACTTAACGTCACATGAAGACCTAGCGATTTAAAAACTCTAACTATGAAGGCTTAAAGATATCAAGGATTTATTAATCCCTGGTCGGACCCGTCAAAGGTAGACCCGTTGAGACACGAGTTATTTCGTGGATATATTTATTTTTGGTATCAGTAAGCCCCGTAGAGGCCTTATTCTCGTATGTTTGACCTCATAAAGACTAGTCTCGTCAAGGCTACATGCTGGAAGGACCAACAAACAAAGAATACTAGTCGGTATAATATATGTAAGAGGATCAAAGATCATTAAAGATAGACGAGAGATCTCTAGAGACTACGATGCCCATGGTGGCCAAGGCACAATCTACTAAGAGATCGATTGAGAAGCCCAATACTCAACTCGAAACTGATTAATAATGGTAATCCAACTCGGGCATGTTATACCTGAAATAAAGACCCTGAGACCTGAAATGAAGTCTGTAAGACCTAGAATTAGGTCCATGAAACCTAAATCGAGGTCCGTGAATTAGACCTGGAATGAGGTCCGTGAAACCTAAAATGAGGTCAAAACCTTTCGACTTGGCCGAAGCTTTGCATATATAGTTGACCTCAAACCAAATAAAAAAGGGTTGAAATAACAATAAAATCCCAAGTCCATATGAACTCGATTCACAATAATTCCTGAAGGAACCAACTTTCGACCTTGGAGAAGAAATAAGGGTTAATTCAACCTCAAACCAAGTCGAGAATAGCCTGGGTCCTTGAGACCCTGTCAGCCTCAAATCCATTCGACCTAGACGGAAAATTGAGTGTTAATTTGACCTGAATCCAGGTCGAAAGGAATCAAAGCTCATGGGGTCTCATCGACCTCAATCCAGCCCCTGGGAATCATAATTCGAGCTAAGGGCCGAAATGAGCTCTTTTAGGCCTCAATCCTAGTTTATTAGACTTGGGGCTTAAATGAGGCTCGAGGCCCCTCAGTCCAGCCAAATTCGACCTGGGTGAAGAATTGAGGTCTAATTCGACCTTAATCCAGGTCGAAAGAAATCAAAACCCATGGGGTCTCATCAACTCAATCCCATTTAAATTGGGTAATGAATTGAGCCTTTGTTCGACCTCGATCCAGGTCGATGGGAGGTCAAACCCTGTAGGGCTCATCGACCTCAACCAAACCCCTTGGAACCCAAATTTGACATGGGCTTGAAATTGAGGTTTATTAGATCTCAATCCAGGTCTATTCGATCTGGGGCTCAAATGAGGCTTGAGACCGCTCAAGCCAGTCAAATGAGGCTCGAGACCCCTCAAGCCAGTCATAATTGACCTGGGCTTGAAATTGAGGTTTATTAGACATCAATCCTAGTCTATTCGATCTAGGGCTCAAATGAGGCTCGAGACCCCTCCAGTCAGTCAAATGAGACTCGAGACCCCTCAAGCCAATCATAATCGACCTGGGCTTGAAATTGATGTCTATTAGATCTCAATCCAGGTCTATTCGATCTGGGGCTCAAATGAAGCTTGAGACCCCTCAAGTTAGTCAAATGACACTCGAGACCTCTCAAGCCAGTCATAATCGACCTGGGCTTAAAATTGAGGTTTATTAGAACTCAATCCAAGTCTATTCGATCTAAAGCTCAAATGAGCCTTGAGGCCCCTCAAGCCAATCAAATTCGACCTGGGCTTGAAATTTAGGTTTCTTAAACGTCAATTCAGGTCTACAAGAATATAAAAACATAAATTATTATTATTATTATTAATAATAAAATCCGGGTTAGACTTTATTCGAATAAAATTTTATCCGAGTAGGACACCTCTGAATCAAGGAAATATTTATTCAAAAATTCATTGGGTAAAAATATAAATTAATAATAATAATAATAAAAATAAAATTCGGGTTGGAATTTAATCGAATAAAATTTTATCCGAGTAGGACACCACTAAATCAAAGAAATATTTTTCCAAAAATTAATTAGGTAAAAATAGAAATTTTTATTATTATTAATAATAAAAAAAATCTTGCTGGAGTTTATTCGAATAAAATTTTATCCGAGTGGGACGCCTCATTTATCCGAGTAGGACACCTCTGAATCAAGGAAATATTTATCCAAAAATTAATTGGGTAAAAATAGAAAATAATAATAATAATAATAAAATCCGGGTTGGAATTTATTCGAATAAAATTTTATTCGAGTGGGATGCCTCATTTTATCCGAGAAAGACACCTCTGAATCAAAGAAATATTTATCCAAAAATTAATTGGGTAAAAATAGAAATTATTATTATTTAATAATAATAATAATATATGGGTTGGACTTTATTCGAATAAAATTTTATTCGAGTGGGACACCTCCAAATTCGGAAAGCAATTATCCCAAAATAAATATTATTATTTACGGATGATATTTGGGAAAAATTGAAGTAAAAAAATCGGACTGGAATTAGCTCGACACCAGCCTGCTCGAAAGCTATCCACCTGGTCGTCAAAGGGGGGATAAGTCGACCTGATTGCAAGTCGAATTGAATTGCCAAATTACTAAAAGGTCACCTAGCTTCTGCAACATACACAACAGTCCCTTAAAGTTTGAAAGTTGACAATTACTCCCCTGAAATTTAAAAACTAACGAAATGCCCCTTGAAGTTTTGAAATTTATGAATTTTTCCCTGAATTTAAAAACTGGCAATGCTTCTCTTAAGTCTGAAAGATGACGAATGCTTCACTGAAGTTTGAAAATGTTTATAAAAACCCCTGACCTTTGTAAATTAGATCCCGTAAAATTACAAAAAATACATGTGGATACATAAAATTCCTAAAATTTTAGGAATAATTAATAAAAATACTCGTGGGTACATAAAAAATTTCTAAAATATTAGAAAATTACGAAAAATACTTGTGGATGCATAAAAAATTCCTAAAAATATTATGAAATTACAAAAAATACTTGTAGGTACATAAAATATTCCTAAAATATTAGGAAAAATACTCGTGGGTACATGAAAATTCCTAAATTAATTAGGAAAAATTACAAAAATACATGTGAGTACATAAAAATTACTAAATTATTAGGAAAAATTATGAAAAATACCTGTGGGTGCATAACAAAATCCCTAAATTATTAGAAAAAATTATGGAAAATACCTATGAGTACACACAAATTCCTAAAATGTTAGGAATAATCAAGAAAAATACTTGTTGGTACATAACAATTCCTGAAAATATTAAGAAATTATAAAAAATATCGGTGGGTACATAAAAAATTCCTAAAAAATTAGGAAACATTAGAAAAAAATACCCGTAGGTACATGAAAATTCCTAAATTAATTAAAAAAAATTACGAAAAATACTTGTGGGAACATAAAAATTCCTAAATTATTAGGAAAAATTATGAAAAGTACCTGTGTGTGCATAAAAAATTCCTAAATTATTAGAAAAAATTATGGAAAATACTTGTAGGAATAATTGTTTGCCCAGGTGATTATCTATTATAGAAGGGGGGGTGAATATAATACTATCAAGTAAATCGATTATAAATACAAGTATGTAAAAAGAAACAATATTTTGTATTAATGATAATGAACTTGAATACAAAACTCTCTCAAGAAATTCATTATTCTCAAGAGCTGCTAGGTTATGAAAAATTAGATTTGAAAGTTACAATAATGTTAACCTATGTCTGTGTTTATATAGACACAGTTATAATTTAATTACAAAACAAATTATGAAAAGAATAGCTTCAATAAGGCAATAGACTTGTATTTGGATTCCTTATTCACTATCCTATTCATATTCTGATTTGACTATTTTCTTCACAAACTCTGATTGATAAACTCTGTCGGTTGTTATTCTCTGATTTTAGCATTCTCTGTTAGAGTAAAATCTGATTGAGTATTCTTTGATAGAGTAAACTCTGACCGACAGCTTCCTAATCTCTGATGACATCAGCATAAACTCTATTCAGGCATTCTCTGACAGCATCAGTGTTTATTTCCTAACAATCTCTCCCAATTTATACTTTATGAAGTAAAACATAAATTTCACTTATGATGTCAGAAATATGGACAAATGCATCAGAGTTTGAATCTTCATTCTTGATTTAAATCCTTCTGTAAGAAAAATCTTTCTTTAAAAAATTGTCCAACAGCTTCTTTTCAGCATTCTTCAGCAATTCAACTAACTTCTCTTTGAGATCTTTCATTTGATCAGAAGAATCATCAATTTGAAATATAGCAGTTCTCAGATTGTATATTGATGATCTCTTCATCCTTTCGTCTAAAGGAATGCAACATGTCTTCTTTCTATCAGGATTTAAAATTAGTGTAGGAATTCCTAACACCGTCTTGACCTTTGCATCTCCTTTAATCATAGCATTCTCAGTGCCATCTTCAAGTACATACCATGGTTTATATTCCTTAGAGTTTAACATTAGAAGTCTCTCATTCTTCTTCTTCTTCTTCTCATTTATCACTCCTTCAAGAATCTTTATCCATCTAGAAGTGGCTTCATTTTTATCATCAAGAAGAAAAAGAACATATTCAAGTTCTCTGGAAGCTTTATGAATTAGGTCTTCTTCCGCAATTTTCAACACTCTTCAATTCTCCAAAAAATATAGAAGCTTCTCCTTAGCTTGTGCACCATCAAAAATATCATTCAGTATGTTAACGAATATTAATTTGTCAAGATGTTCTTGTGTCAAGTTTTCCTCAGGCCGGTCTTTCAAAGAAAAAGGATCTCTGAAAGCATTGGCTTCACCCATGTGGACTTTGGCTTGAAGATCACCAATACCACCCTTATATTTACCAAGTCTGGCATTGAGAGTTAGAGTTTGAGTTTTTGTCCACAGAAGAGCAGGCTTTTTCTTTCTGATCAGAGATTGTTGTTGTTCTTCTTCATCATCATCAAAGCTAGATCCATCTGGGAGAAATGTTATTCCTGACATAGTAAGATGAGTTTTTGATTTTGTAGGAGCTTTCTTCTGAATTGAAGTTGACCTTGTTTAGATTGTAGGAGTTGGTTTTGCTTGAATGATTGGCTTTTGAATTTTAACAGGCTTTGCTTGAATATAATCAGTAACAGTTTTTTTTTATTTGAACAATTGTCTTCTTTTGAGCTGGTGTCTTTTTCACATATTTTCTCTTTTTCTTCTAGACTTAAGCATTGTCAGTACCATATTTCTTCAATTCTTCCTCTACAGCAACTGGATCCATTCCTGGACTATCCATGATCATCCCAACAGTTAAAATAGGAAAGGTAAAATTTGAACTTATACTATCAGAGAATGTAAATTCTGAGGAAAAGTCAGAGTTTATACTTTGAGTGTTTATTAATGTGGATGGTGTCTCCATTGGTTGTGCAGAAAGTGGTTGCACATGATAGCATCAGAGATTGCCAATGGAATATTCTCAGAGTTTGACTTATTAGCATTAATAATAGCAAAATCTTCATTGAGAGATGTTGTGCCGGCATCCAAACTTTGATTGGATGGTTCTTGTGTGGTAGGGCCATTAACAACTTCTTCAACTCTTTGAGTTGAAGGTACTTGTGGGTTGTACCCCTAATTCCTGCTGGCTTCACTTGCTTCTTCTTCAATGGCTGCTGTTGAACTTTGATCAACAAGTTCTTGTGGGCCTGACCTTGCAATGACTGCTACCTCACTTTGAGAGGCAGGTTCTTGTGGGTCTTGGCTAAAAGAGACTGTCTTCTTCTTCTTTCTTGAAAAGAGCTTTGAATTGGGAGAAGTTAAGGTTGATTTTGACTTCTTTTCTGCCATATCTTTTCTAACTTCTTCAGCTAACTCCTTCACCCTTTCATAAGAAATCTCCTTAATGATCTGTTTTGGAGAGTTAGCAGGGGAATCAGATATAAGAACTGGAGGAGCTTCACTTGCAGTTACATCACCAATAGTTGCATTAACACCAGCCAACTCATCAAAGTTTATCAAGTCTTCAGAGTTTATCAGATTCTTAGAGAATATTGGCTCAGAATTTATCAAATTATCAGAGTTTACAACTTCATCAGTGTTTAAGGATAGAGGTTGATCAGAGATTGCTGGGTCAGAGATTAAAGCATCAGATATTGCAGCCTTGACTGATCTTCTTTTCTTCTTTTTCATCTCAGGCATTTGATTTACTGTGAATAGGTTCATGTATGGAGCATAAGGAATTTTTTAAGCCTTCTTTATAACTATCTTAACAGGAAAAACCAACCATTCATTACTGTCCTTAGAATCAGTTTTCTCATCAATTAATTTCCTTTTCTTAGGATAAGACTCCTTTATTGATTTTCCCTTCCTTTTTCTAGTGCCTTGATGTTGAGTGGTTTGTTTTACAACTACAGTCTTTTAGGAGACTATAGAGGTTGATAATTGTGTTTGTTGATCAATGTTTGGTTGGTGGCTTGAGTTAGAATCAGCGGGTGCTAAACTCTGATCCATAGCCATAGAGAGAAAATCCCTCCCAGACATGGTAGGAATTCTCTTATGTAAGAGAAGCATGACCCATGTGGGATAAAAGAGTTTGGGAAGTTTACCTTTAGCCTCCTACTTTGAAACTTTTTTTGATAGATCAGCAAAAAATATTTATTCATGCAAAAACTAGCTAAACTCTGATCACTATCAAAACTAACTTTAGGCAATAAATGACTAAAAATTAACTATAGAAATCTAACAAAATATATATATTATGAGCATCATCATCTATTTTACTAGCTAATTGCCTAATTATTAGACATGGAAAATAAAAATTCAAGTTGTGGGTCAAAGAACACCCAATCTGTTGAGACAACTACGGAATATCATCAAAATTAGTACATTTAGCTGTGAAGGCCCTTGTAATGCAGTCAAAAAAGAAGCTTCATTCTCTTCTTATATGGGGACTTGTCAAACTCCCTAGTTTAGATAGGCTTCCACCATAGCCTATTGTTCGAAAGAACTCCTTAATATGTTCATCATTTACCAAATCATCATATACATCCACTTCTAGAAGATGAAGGGCTTCTCGAACCACTACATGAGTTATTGAATGAGTCCAATTGCATTTAAATTTTATGATAGGCTCCTCATTATCACCAGCATTATTGAACTTTGCAGTCGACCAGATTTTAAGTAGAGTTTTAGCAGAGAAATTATTAGGTTCCTGAAGAGTATACCCAATATAGCTATTCTGCAAAAAATCTTGGATAACATGAAAGTCTTGAGGTGAATCAGTTTTATTAAGAAGGGAAATATAATTAGTTGCAGCAAAAGTAAAGTTTTGGAATGAAAGACCATTAGACGCCATTGAAACACAGAGATTTGCAGGTTTAAGAAATTAGGGTTTGTATGAAATGAGAGAGAAAGAGAATAATAAGATACGGGTGTTTTATTCAAAGTGAAGATATGAAATAAAATATTCCCTCTCAAATGCATATAGTGAATAGTGGGACACGTGGCAAGAAATTATTGGAAGAGTAATGAGTAGTGCAATTCTCAAAATACAGCATGTACGTGTGTATCTGTGTCTAAAAAATGAATCGATTATTGTCAGAAACATGCGCCTTATGATTAGTCCAATCAGAGAATAATAATTATGATGTCACTAATTACAAATATGATGTCATAAAAAATATTAGAGTTTACCATGTAATCAGAGTTTAAAGTAAACAGAGTTTAACATGTAGACTAGAATCAGAGTTTAGAGCAATTAGAGGTTAACATATGAAATTTGAATCAGAGTTTACCATATACTCTGACAGAGTTTACCATAAACACTGATAATTTTATGATCATAGATTAGATGTTCTAGTGATCAGAGTTTACTCCATTTTCCAACAGAGTTTGCCACATATTCTGACAGAGTTTATCATATACTCTGATTGTCTACTACTTGCCATCTAGAGTTAAGCCACTTGTCACCATTCCTAATTCAGAAACAAATCTTGTAAAAGTTTCTTCACACAGGGGCTTGGTGAATATGTCTGCTAATTGTTGATCTGAGGGAACAAAATGCATTTCAATTGTTCTATCCATGACATGTTCCCGTATGAAATGATATGTGATACTGATGTAGTTTGTCAGAGAATGTTGAACTGGATTTCATGTCATTGCAATAACACTTTGATTATCACAATAAATAGGAATTTTTGAAAAGTTCAAACCATAATTTAACAGTTAATTTCTCATACATAATATTTGTGCACAACAGTTTCCCGCGGCTATATATTCAGCCTCTCCTATTGATGTTGAGATTGATTTCTATTTCTTACTAAACCATGAAACAATTCTTCCACCTAAAAATTAACAACTTCTACTTGTGCTTTTCCTGTCAATTTTGCATCCTACAAAGTCAGCATTTGAATAGCCTATTAATTTAAAATCAGACTCTCTAGGATACCATAAGCCAAGATTAATGGTGCCTTTGAGATATCTAAAAATTCTCTTAACATCAATCAAATGAGGTTCCTTTGTATTTGCCTGAAGTCTAGTACATAGACAAGTTGCAAACATAATGTCTAGTCTACTTGTATTCAAATAGAGAAGTGATCTAATTGTGCCTCTGTATGTTATAATATCTATAAGTTCTCCAGTGTCTTAATCAAGTTTGGTTGCAGTAGCCATTGGAGTTGATATAGATGCAGAGTCTTGCATATGAAACTTAGTGAGTAGATTCTTTGTATACTTAGACTAATTTATGAAAATGCCTTCCTCAGTCTGTTTTACTTGTAATCCTAGAAAATAACTCAATTCTCCATCATGCTCATTTGATACCTAGACTGCATTAGCTTTAAAAATCTTTTACAAAGTTTTTCATTAGTGGAACCAAATATAATATCATCAAAATATATTTGAACCAATAATAAATCCTTACCTTGAGTTCTGTAAGATAATTTTTTATCAATTGTACCTCTTGTAAAACCACTTTCAAGTAAAAATTGAGCCAGAGTTTCATACCAGGCTCTTGGTGCTTGCTTGAGTCCATATAAGGCTTTATCTAGTCTATGGACATGATTTAGATATTTTGGATTGACAAATCCAGGTGGTTGTTCAACATAAACTTCTTCTGCAAGTTCTCCATTTAAAAATGCACTTTTAACATCTATCTGGTAGACCTTCAATTTCTTGTATGTAGCATAAGCAAGAAAGATTCTGATTGCTTCAAGTCTAGCTACAGGTGCAAAAGTTTCATCATAATCAATACCTTCTTGTTGAGAGTAACCTTTGGCAACTAGTCTTGCTTTGTTTCTTGTAATAATTCTATTAGAGTTTGTCTTGTTTCTAAAAATCCACTATGTGCCAACAATTGATCTATTTGTTCGCCTTGGAACTAGGGTCCAAACTTCATTTCTTTCAAACTCATTAAATTTTTCCTGCATTACAGTAACCCAATCTACATCTTTCAAAGCATCTTCAACCTTCTTTGGTTCTGTTTAAGAAAAAAAACTATGAAAAAGACATTCATTCTGAGTAGCTTCCTTGTCTGTATCCACTTTATAGTTCTCTAATAATTAAATCAGGTGTGTGATCTTTTTTCCATTTTCTTGCATGTGAAAAGTTTCTTGAACTAGATGTTCCCCCATGATTTATGCCTTCATAGAATGATTCTTCCTTAAATGATGATCCTCCCCCTGAAGTTGTGCTTTCATCAGTGTTTGATGTCTCAGAGTTTATGTACTCGGAGTTTGAATGATCAGTGTTTAGGGTTTCAGAGTTTGTGTTGGTCAGAGTTTGGTCAAACTTTGATATTTCAATAACTGTGGTTTTGTTCTCCAATATCAATAATTGATTGATGTTGCTTCCCCTCAACATGTGCAGAATCTTTAATTTCTATTTCAATCATTTCTGAATCAGAGTTTAAGGAATCAGAATTTAACTCACCAGAGTTTGGTTCAAAAGTGTTTAACTCATCAGAGTTTGGTTCAACAGTTTGTGTTCTGCAATTCATTCTCAAATCTCAAAAGTTTTCTGAGCATATTTATCATGTAATCCAGCTATTTTTCCTTCATCAAAAGAGACATTAAATGATTCCATGACTGCCCTTGTCCTTAAATTAAACACTTTGAATTCCCTTGAAGAAGTTTTAGAAGTTGTAGCATAACCAATAAAAATTCTTTCATCTGTTTTGAGTTCAAATTTCTTCAATTGTTCAGGATGTCTTTTGAGAATAAAACACGTGCTTCCAAAGATATGAAAGTATTTAACATTTGGCTTTCTTCCCTTCAATGTTTCATATGGAGTCATTCCATGTTTATTTATGAAAGTACAATTCTGAGTAATGCATGCAGTATTCACAGCTTCTGCCCAAAAATAAGTAGATAGCTTTGCTCCTTCTAACATTGTTCTGGCAGCTTCAATTACGGTTCTGTTCTTTCTTTCAACTACACCATTTTGTTGAGGTGTTCCAGGTGCTGAGAATTATTGAATAATTCCTTTTGTTGATCATAATTCCTCCATTGCAGAGTTCTTAAACTCTGTTCCATTATCACTCCTCAGATTCTTTACCTTGTGAGGTGATCCATTTTCAATCATTGCAATATGATCAAAAATTATCTCTGCAGTTTCATCCTTCTTATGCAAAAAGTACACCCAGGTAAATCTAGTGTAATCATAAACTATCGCCAAAGTATATTTCTTCTTTCCAATGGACATTATGTTGACAGGTCCATATAAATCAAGATGTAATAAATGAAAAGGTTGATCAATAAAATTTTCAGTTTTGCTTTTGAAAAATGTCTTCTTTTGTTTGGCCTTTTGACATAAATCACATAGTCCATTAGGATGAAATTGGACTTTTGGAAGACCTCTAACTAGATCCTTTTTCACCAATTTATTTATGTTCCTAAAGTTCAAGTGACACAACTTTTTGCGCCAATTCCAGCTTTCCAAAGATGATGCCTTTCCAAATAAACAAGTTAAAGGACCATCAAAGTTTATATCCAAGCTAGCTTCAAATAAGTTGTTATGTTTGTGACCAATAAAAACTATTTTGCCATACTTCTTGCTTTTCACTTCACAATGAGTTCCATGAAATTCCATAGAATAACCTTTGTCTTCATTTGACTCATACTTAACAGATTATGCTTGAGTCCTTCAACCAGAGCTACATTCTCAATGATAACATTTCCAATTACAATATTGTCATATCCCAGTGTTCTTCCTATGTTGCCATCTCCATAAGATACTGTTGGGCTAGCCTTCTTCTTAAACTCTGAAAGCAGAGATTTGTTTCCAGTCATATGTGCAGAACATCCACTATCAATTACTAGGATGTTTTTCCTATTTTCCTGCAATCAGTTAATGCAAATTAATTAGTAGATTTGGGAACACAAACAAGTTTGGGTCCTTTCTTTTGAAACTTGTTAACTCTTGCAGCAGAAGTATTTTTATCAGAGTTTATGTTAACAGAGTTTACATTATCAGAGTTTATATACTGTCAGAGTTTACTTTTCTTTTATCAGATTTTATCACATAAATTTGTTTGACAACATGTTTTAGAGATGTATTTAATTGAGGCAATGATTCATAATAATTGTAATATAAACTATGATATTCTTTGCATGTATAAATTGAATGCCATAAACTACCACAATGAAAAAAGGGATTTTGTGGTCTATATCAAGTTTGTTTTCTGGCCTCTGAACTAGGTCTCTTAGGTTCCTTCTTTTTGTTTTGTTTGCAGTCAATGGCAAGGTGATTGGAATTACCAGAAGTAAGGCAGGTTTTTCTAGGAGCATCAGGGATATACTTATAGTTATTCTCCTTAGTAATTCCTATTTTTCCATTTCTATTTCTTTTTATCTTTTTAGGTTTATTTTTATTTGTGATTGCCTTCAACTTTTCATTAAGTTGCTTCTGAGAAAGTAATCCTATATTCACCTTTATATTCTCTGACACTATTTTCTTTCTTTGGAGAGCATTCACTAGGAGTTTTTTTTGTCATTAGTAGCTCTAAAAAATTTCACAAGTTTATTCAATATTCTTTTTGTGTGTGTTTTAGTGTGTGTATCTTTATCAGAATCATAACCTAAGGCAGAAGTCCAATTCTTGTTAGAAAACATTTGTTGGACTCCCTTGCAAGAGTTTGTCCAAACTTTGAAAGTCTCTTTTTCTTTAGCTAACTCAGATTTTTAAATATTCAACTTGTATTTCTAACTGAGTTTGCATATGTATAGCATTCTCACAGTCCTTCTTAGTGCTAAGCATATGTGAATTTTTAGATTCAAGAAAGTCATTCCTAGCAATTAGAGTTTGTATTTATGATTTTAATCCTTCATTTTCAAGAGACTATGATTTAAACCTAACATGCAAAGTTCTAAGAAAAGACTTTAATTCATGGATGTCTTCAGTATTAAAATTGAAGACAGAGTTTGGTACCTTATCAGAGTTTGAGATGGGAGCATCAATGTTTGCCATGAGTGCATAATTGGTTTCTTCTTCAGAGTCTGGGGAATCCATCCAATCCTTCTTTGATGTGATTAGTGCTTTTCCAGATTCCTTGCTTATGCATTCAGTAGCAAAGTGCCCCATCTTGTAACACTTAACCTTTGATTTGTCAATAGTCTTTGATTTTCTATCTTTATCTTCTCTTTTCCTGAATTTGTCTTTCTTTTATGGTTCTCCATGCTTTTTCTGAAAATTACCTTGCTTTCTATACTTTCTGTACTTCATCTTTTTGAAGCCTTTAACAATCATAGCGACCATCTCCATCATGTCAGAGGCTGTGGAGTCATCAGAGTTTGCATCAGAGTTTATCTCAGACTCTGATTCACTGTTTTCCTTTACATCTTTTCCTTTTCTTGTTGAGGCCTTAAAGACTTTTTCTTTTGGTTCTTCAATTTTGGCTTCAACATTCAAAGCAATGGATTTTGCCTTGCTACTTTTTCTGTTCCTTCTTTGCTATAATTAAAAGTCACGAGTCTTCAATTTTCCATAGACTTCATCTAAAGACATCTCATCTAAATCAGCCTTGTCTCTTATCAAGAATGTTTGCATATCCCATTCTTCAGGAAGAGCTCTAAGAAATTTGGTGTTTGATTCCTCATTGTCATATACCTTATCAACCAAGGCCAAATTATTTATTAGAGTAAGAAATCTATCATATATATCTGTGAGAGATTCATTCTGTTTTGCCTCAAAATATTCATACTCTTGAATTAAAATAGATCTTCTATTCTTCTTGATTTTATTGGTTCCTTGGCATTGAACCTCTAGTGAATCTTCTATCCACAATTATCCTATTAGACATTATAGAGTCAAGACTGTTATGTAGAATGTTCTTTACCTTTACATCTTTGAGAACTTCTAGTTTTTCCTCATTGGTCCACTCATTTTTATCTTTCAAGGTATAGTATTCAGGAACCTGTCTTTCTTCTATAATTGTTGATGGCACTAATTTGGTTGGAAGATACTGGTCTTTGTTGATTCTACCTAAATAATCAGGATCTGTGGCTTCCAGGAAAATCAACATCTTCACCCTCCATATAGGGTACTCAGCGTTCTTCAAGATTGGAATTCTTATGCATTCATACTTGTTTCCAGACATGTTTTTATGATCTTTTAGTCGAATTTAACTGCCTGCTCTGATACCAATTGTTTTCCCAGATGATTATCTATTATAGAATGGAGGATTGAATATAATAGTATCAAGTAAATCGATTATGAATACAAGTATGTAAAAAGAAAAACTATTTTATATTAATGATAATGAACTTGAATATAAAACTCTATCAAGAAATTCATTGTTCTCAAGAGCTGCTAGGTTATGAAAAATAAGACTTGAAAGTTACAATAATGTTAACCTATGTTTGTGTTTATATAGACACAGTTACAATTCAATTACAAAACAGATTATGAAAAGAATAGCTTCAATAAGACAATAGACTTGTATTTGGATTCCTTCTTCACTATCCTAATCATATTCTGATTTGACTATTTTCTTCACAAACTCTGATTGATATACTTTATCGGTTATTATTATCTGATTTGAGCATTCTCTATTAGAGTAAACTCTGATTGAGTATTCTTTGATAGAGTAAACTCTGACCGACAGCTTCCTAATCTCTGATGACATCAGCATAAACTCTATTCAGGCATTCTCTGACAGCATCAGTGTTTATTTCCTAACAATAATCAAGAAAAAAACTTGGTGGTACATAAACAATTCCTAAAAATATTAGGAATATTACGAAAAATACTTGTGAGCACCATATGATACCCAAACTATTTGGGATAAATACAGAAACACCTATGGGTGAGTCAAAATCATGAAAATTGATTAAAAATGGAAGATAGTTATAGAAAAATTATTTTCACTTGAAAAATGCTTGATAGACACTGATATAAATAAAATGCCCGACAAGCACAGAGAACCCTTAGTAAAACTTTTATGAAAACTCATGAAGTTTTCCTAAAAGTTGGGGGGTAAATGATATGGGCTAAAAAATACCCTAGAAATATAATTAATATTGCATTAATTAAACCTAGCTTGGTCCAAAGGGATGACCCAATTAATGAGGCCTGAAACCCTATTTATTAATTAATAAATACTAAATTAAAGGCCTGAAGAGTCCTACGAGGCCCCTCATTTATGGAAGGCTCTAGAAGTCTAATCTCAAAGATAAACCTCGACAGCTAGAGTCCAATGAGAGCTCTCATTCCTTGAAGGTTACAACAACCTTACGTCACTAGGAGACTTGGCCTCCAAGTCTCATAACCCTAATCTAACTCCAAATCTCTCGTTCGCCTATATAAAGGGCCTAACCCCTCAACATTAAAACTACGTCTGGTTTAAATTATCAACACACACTAAGATACGTAGGCATCTAGTGAGGGAAAAACTAAGCCGCCAAACACAAACGCAACCATTAAAGCTCGAAACTCCCCCAAGCCCTATCATTAATTAAACATTAAAGATGACGTAGTTTTTAATCCGTAACAATAACAATGCCAATAATAATCCAGTTTTTGAAACCCCTTACATTACCAATTACAACCTTGTCTTGTAGTCTGGGTTCCAGCTTCAGTGGTTTATGCCTTTCAAACTGATTGAGATCATCTTGCATTGCAATCACCCAATTTGGATCAATTAGTGTTTTTTCAGTCTTCTTTAGGATACAAACTCTTAAGAATTGTTCTTTCCCCTAGAATAATCATTTACTTTGCATAGCACTTCTAGTCTTTACTCAAGTATTCGGATCACTAAGAACTAGACTCCTGGAATGACTTTGACTCCAAACCCTTTGTGTTAGGAATTATAAGTTTTGATGATAACAAATTTCTTAGAATTACAATAGGGACTTAAAATTACTTTGTAACTAGTCGATGGATATGACTTATAAATATCCATTGACTAGAAAACCAGTTATCAGTTAAAGCTTGTTTATCAACTGATAAACTGGATTGTAACATTTGATTCAAGTTTCATTATCAATTGATTGTATTGCCTCGATGGATGCTATGAAGTAGTCGACTGATATTATTGACTTCAATCTCTAGCTTCTCAACAGATGTGAAGAATGGCTGATCAACTGTTAATATCCCAAGTCAGAATTCTCACAAGTGAAGTGATTAACTGATATTGAATTCGATGGATGAAGACACTACTCAACGGATGAAAGCTATCAACGGATACCAATCATCAATTGATAAAGAACCATCAATGGATAAGGAGTCGATGGATAACTCAATTATCCATCGACACATCAACTGATCAACAGATATCCTATCCATCGATGGATAAGCAAAGGAGGATCAACTGATAAGCTTAACAGCATTTATCAGTTGATTAAAGTTTCCCTATTTAGCTAAAGCCAAGAATTACGGGAACTGTGCAGAAACTGAATCATTGGAAGACAGTCCTGTCAGGATTGTGAAGACTTTCAAGGCAACACATCATCCAAGGAATATATCAAGACAAAGATATCTCCAGGACTAGTTAGTTCAAAAAGGAAGGCTGTGAAAAGTAGTTAGTTTCTATTTTCATGTAAACAATATAAATTGTAATATTATATTGTTATCTGTCGATAGAAAACTAGAGATGTAGTTTTTCTATATAGAAGTTAGAAAAACACAGTAGCAAAGTGAAGGCAATAGTTTTCAAGAACTCAAGAAAAGCAAAGTAGAAATATAGGCAGAACTTGTAATGCTTTTCTGAGTTCCAAATTCAACTTTGTAAGCAGCTTGGTATTCTTACTAAGATCTATTGAAAGCAAAAACACACTAGTGGAAAATCAATCCACTAGTAATTTTTAACCTTGCTGAGTTTTGTCTTCAATACTTTAATTATCTAGTTCTTAGTTACATCAGTCTTAAATATACACTCTCTTTGAACAAACTTAAATCCGCAAGAATTTTTACTTAATTCTTAACTTTGTATTCAACCCCCCTTCTCCAAACTTAGTGTACTTAAGGGCGATTAACAATTGGTATCAGAGCCAGGTTTCAACAAACAGAAAGTCAAGATCTAAAAGTACATCAAGAATGGGTCAAAGAGACATAGGAGTTAAGATTCTAGTTCTAGAGAAAGATGAGTATTTTCCCTGGAAAGTAAAAATGCACTTGCATCTGCTATCTATTGATCCTTCCTATGTTCATTGCATAGAGAAAGGTCCACATGTGCCTATGAAAATAGTTACAAGTGTAAATGCAGATGGTACTCAAGCACCAGACAAACTCATTCCTAAATCTATGAGTGAGTATACAGATGAAGATGAGAAGGAAGTGCACAAGGACAAAAAGGCTATGAACATCTTGTTTAATGGTCTTGACAAGGACATGTTTGACAATGTCATCAGTTGTACAACCTCCAAAGAAGTCTGGGACACTCTTCAAACCCTCTGTGAAGGCACCGAGCAAGTAAGAAAGAACAAGATGCAACTCTTGATTCAAAAGTATGAGGCCTTTCATTTCAAGAGTAGTGAAACAATAAATGATACATATAGTAGGTTTTAAAAGCTGTTAAATGAGCTTAAACTATATGGAAGAGTTTATGCTGTTGAGGACACCAACCTCAAATTCTTGAGGTCCTTACCCAAAGAATGGAAACCAATGACTGTTTCTATAAGACAATCTCCTGACTTTAAAGATTATACTTTGGATAAGCTGTATGGCATCTTGAAAACCTATGAGTTGGAGCTACAACAAGATGAGGAAATTGAGAAAAGTCAGAAGAGAGAAAAGTCCATTGCTTTGGTGGTCAAGGATAAGCAAGTTGCAGAAACAGATGAAGATGCTGATTTCAAAGAAGGGAAGAAAGAAGGTCATGGCATTGGCGCAAATCATGTTAGATATGATGAATCTTCTACTGGTAAAGGAAAAGAAATTTGTGACAATGATGAGTCACTCATCAAAGATGAAATGGATGAAATAGATGAGCATTTAGCTTTTCTATCAAGAAAATTTTCTAAACTCAAGTTCAAAAGGAATCCAATGCAAAGGCCTGGATCACAGTTCAGGAGAGACACTCAACAAAGCAAAAATCTTGTTGACAGGACTCAATTCAGATGCTTCAACTGTGGATCGGCTGGTCACTTTTCAAGTGAATGCAGAAAGCCTAAAATGGAAAAGAGGTCAAAGTCCAGTGATGGTATTGACTATAAGAAGAAGTACTTTGACCTGCTTAAATAAAGAGAGAAGGCTTTTGTGACAGAAGAAAAGGACTGGGCTGCTGAGGAGGATTCTGAAGATGAAGAAGAACACATCAACCTTGCACTAATGGCCAATCAAGATGACCAGGAAGCTAGTTCATCTAGCAATCAGGTAATTTCTACAAATCTATCTGAGTTGTCCAAGGATGAATGCAATATTATTATTAATAAAATGTCTAATGAATTGTATAATTTGCATGTCACTCTTAAGTCTTTGAACAAAGAGAACACTAGGCTCAAATTAACATTAGAAACTCTCACTGAAAGAAACAATTTCCTAGAGAGTGAGCTAGTGCAATTGGACAGACTCAAGATGGAAAACAAAGATGCTAGAAATGAGCTAGTTGAGAGTAAAAAGGAAATAGAGAAGTTAAAAGAAAAATTAGAAGATGAACTAAGAACCATTGATAAGTGGAACAGGTCAAGTAAAGCCAGTAAGAAGATGAATGACATTCATGGAACAAACTCTTTCACCATGTTGTCTGAAACTCTTGAGAAATTAGCCATTGATGAAGATCAATCCTTGGAAAAGAAGCAATCGATTGCTAATTCTGAATCAACTGAAAATAATTATCCATCGATTGATAATGCTATTCCAACGGATAATTATCCATCAATTGAGGAATCATCAACTGCTAAGAAATGTGTTATCAAGACCAAGCTTAACATACCTGTTAAATTTGTCAAAGAAAGTAGCTCCTCTGGATCTCAAATCAAAGTTAAACAGGCTAATATAGGATTTTTATCTAAAAATCATTTGAAAGAAAAATTGGAAAAGATAGAACCTAACATTCAGCCAAATGAAAAGAAGAAGAAAAATAGAAATGGTAAAGTAGGCATAAACAAGCACAACAACTACACACCTGACAAATATGCTCCTAGGAAAGTATGTGCTAAGTGTGGTAGTAAAAATCATTTATCTGTGCAATGTAAACTCACCATGCCTACAGCAACAAATGTACCTGTTGTACCTAACATGTATACCAATTCTATTCTTCCTCATTTAGTTGATTCTCATGCTATTCATGCTCAGTATGCTTCAATGCCTTATATGTTTAATCCATATCTTGCATTTGCCAACATGAATATGCCTGCCATGCAATGGAATATGCTTAATAATCTTTATACATCAAATCTTTCCAATTCTGCAAGCATAGGCATTCCAAATAGTGGCACTGAGAAGTCTGAGGTAAGGAAACCAAAACCTAAGGTTGAAGTGGAAGTAAAACCACCTAAACCAAAGGTATAAAAATTGGAAACCAAGCCAAAGATAGTAACTAATAAGAAAGGACCCAAGGCAACTTGGGTACCAAAATCAACTTGATCTATTTTGACTGTGTGCAGGGAAAAAGAAGAAATCTTTGGTACTTGGACATTGGGTGTTCAAGACACATGACTGGAGATAAATCCCTGCTCACAAAGTTTGAGGAGAAAGCTGGCCCTGGAGTAACTTTTGGAGATGACAGCAAAGGGTACACCATGGGATATGGCTTGATTTCAAAAGAGAATGTCATCATTGAACCAGTTGCATTAGTTGATGGCTTGAGACATAACTTGCTAAGCATAAGTCAACTATGTGACAATGGAAATAAAGTTTGTTTCACAACAGAAGCATGCATAATTTCCAACAAGGAAGATGGAAGCCTAGTTATGACTGGGAATAGAAAAGGAAATGTATACATAGCTGACTTCAATTCAACAAGTGCAGATTCAATGACTTGTCTTCTCTCTAAGGCAAGTACAAATGAAAGTTGGCTGTGGCATAAGAAATTAGCTCACTTGAATTTCAAAACCATAAATTTACTGGTCAAGAAAAATCAAGTGAGAGGCCTACCACAAATGGAATTTGTCAAGGATGGACTTTGTGATGCCTGTCAGAAAGGAAAACAAAGGAAGGCATCATTTAAGTCAAAATTGAAATCATCAATTGAAAAGCCACTTGAGTTACTACATATGGATTTGTTTGGTCCTGTAAATATCATGTCTATTGCAAAGAAGAAGTATGCTCTAGTTATTGTGGATGATTTTTCAAGATTCTCATGGACTTATTTTCTACATTCAAAGGATGAAGCTAGTCATCTCATCATCAAGCACATAAGAGAAATTGAGAAAAACCTTGAATTGGATGTAAAGAAGATAAGGAGTGTGTTAGGTCCAAAGTGTTGTAGAGGGGGGGGGGGGGGGTGAATACAACTGTTTGAAAGTAATGAGAAAATATACAAATATGCAGGTAATAAATGATGACACAAAATTTCAAGAATATATCTTTATATTCATTGAGGGATTTGCTACAACATTCATAAAAGCATCATGATCAGTTGAACAATAAATACAGCAATTAAAGCTTGATTCAACTGATCATCTCTCTCACTATTGTTTTACAGTAAATGCTCTCTCTTGAAAAATATCATAGAAAATACAGAGATGGATAAAAGTCAAATACAAATGAAAATAAAGTGCTGCTTTTATAATGTCGTGTAGTCTTGATTTTGTCCTTTTTGTGTACGTGGCCCAATCAGGAATTGACAACAAAAAGTACTTTCCCAACCACTTTGGATCAACCGTTCACAATAAGCCACTTGTCCCTTGAACATTAAATGCTACATATCGACCCGCATCTCGATCTCGGCCTGGACCCATCTCGATCTCGATCTTGGTCGACAATCTCGATCTCGATCTCGATCTGTGAAAATCTCGATCTCGATCTATGAGAATCTCGATCTCGATCTGTGAAAATCTCGATCTCGATCTATGAGAATCTCGATCTCGATCTGTGAGAATCTCGATCTGCCGTGGATCGAGATTTGCCTTGCAATATTTTTCTTCAATTATCAATCTCGATCCGCATCTCGATCTGCTGTGGATCGACATTTGCCTTAGCAAATATGCACTCATCCAATGTTGACTTTCTTTAGTGACTAATTGTGGATTAAACTTTATGAGCAAGTTTCCCTAGCTTCTTCAATTTCTTTTCCTCACTCAATTCAATTGAGATCTTCTATTACTGACATGAACTTGCCTCTAATGTCCTGACACTTGATGCAATGGTCTGGTTCATAAGTGACTACTCTTGTAGGGGTTCTTGCTTCTGAATGTCAGTTCTCATTTGTTGATTAACCTTTACATTATCCAGTTGTTGAGATACATTACATGAAATCACTTTGGTCTTCTTGATACTTCTTTGACATTAATTTGATTCTCCATTAGGTAAGTTAGGGCATGAGCAATACTGAGATTGAACTTCTTCTCACTTAGGCATTCTTGATTAACCAAATTAGTTACTTGTAGTTACCAAGTATCATTACCATTTCTTCAGTAGATTGATTCCATGTGCTTCTTCAGTTTCCCTTGTTTTGCTGTTGTTTTATCTTTTACCTAGTTGAGTTACATAGTAATTAAGTGTTACAAGTTAGTACACCTATGCCTTTCAATCTCCCCCTATTTGATTGTCTAACAATGACAACCAAATTCATAATGAGGATAACTCAACTAACCAGGGACTGAAAAAGATAAAATAACATTCATAAAAGATCATGTCAACTTGCATAATGCTTGGCTTGATTAATTAGCTTCATGTCTATTACTGATACTTCAAGTGCCAAAATTGGACACCTGTTGGCTCGATCAAATGGCTTCATGCTCTTCTAGAGATTTTCTCTAAGTACTTAAGAGCACGGTCCACTCAATCTTCAATTATCCTTCTGAAGTCCTTTTAGCAGTATTACCACCGCCGAACTTCGTGAAATAATTGACGCCTAATATAAACCAGTTTCAAGACACTTAGCTAACTAACTTCTACCTTACACTACACAAGAAAACAGATAATATACTTACAATGCAGGAAAACAAGAAAACAAATTACAACGCAAATAAACATTACAAGCATAATACATTAAAACTTCGATTTCTTGCACTCCTCTTCCTCACGAGCTTTCTTCTTGGCTGCTTTTTCTTTCTTCATGAACTCAGGGTTGCAGACTTCATCCATCCTTTTCTTGAGAAGATTATGTCCTTCCGCTTCCACATGATTTCTGATCTTGTAGTCTCGAAACAACCTCAACCACCTCTCAACCATGCTGCGAGTGGTAAGCTTCGTGGGAATGTCTTCAAACCTCGGCTTAGTGACTTTGTCAGGATACCCCTTTTCCCCTTTCTTCCTTATGACCAGCTGCTTAGGGTATCCAATGACAATAGCGGTGGTGCATTGCTGTAGCCTCTGAATGTCAAGCTGTTGTCTTCTCTTACAAAAGTTATCAAATGTGACCCTTAGATAATCCTGATCAAACTCGTCAACATCATCCATCTCATCAATCAATTCCCTTATGATACACAGTGTTTCATGACTGTGTTCTGCAAAGATGTCGTACTTGATCTCAATGACGGTTTCTACCTGATGCTTGTCTGTATAGATCAGCAGATCATTCTCATTCTCAGCTTTGCTTTTGACAAACTTGACATTTGCACCAACCACTGCACTAACTTCCTCCCTAATTTCTTCTTCTTCAGGAATGTCTAATCTTGGATCTCCGTATCTCTGCACATACTCCATTATTGCCTCTTCTTGCTGCTCGAATGCATAGTCTTCAGGCTCCTTCTTAACCACTGGTAGTTTGGCTTCAGGCAACTTGTATCTAACATCTTGCCTTCTTATCAACTTCTCCAAGTCCTTAGCCACCAGCTTCTTTTCCTTTGTTAGAAAACATTTTGAGAGGACTAACTTTGCAACTGCCTTCAGTACATTTCCGCTTGGGGTCAGTTTCGAGTCATGCAGATTTACGATCCTCAAGACCTTGTCATGGACATATCTGATCTGGTAGGGATTTAGAATAATGTCAACCCCTCTGTCTTCAGCCATCTTCAACAGTTTCTCCTTAAACAGCACTCCAGCCTTGACATAGGTGTCTACCTTGTGAGCGAATTCTACCAGTTCACTTGCACCCCTTGCATGGAAGAAAGCTTCATCGACCATACACGGCTCGATTCTTGTTATGGGTGTCCAAGTAATCATCAGATTCCATGCCTTCTCTTTGAATATGACTTGTACGGAGGTGCATCCCTGTCTTATACAGTTTAGATAGTTCAGCAGCCCAGGGTTTAGATTTTCTAGCTTGTGGAGAAGGAAACTCAATCTTTCTGAGTCAGGAGCATAGGCTCTTGGTCCAGCTAAGGCTTCTCTAGCCTTGTCCCACTCGGGACCTTCCCTCCTTATGTCAGCCTGGACCTTAGGATCTTTGATCTTTTTCATTTCATACTCATGCTGAGTTTTCTGAGCCGCTCTCTTCTCCTTTGCCATTAGTTCCTTTTCCACTATTCCTTGAAACACTTCTTCATTCACTCTTTTTCTGGCTTCCCTGAAAATCTCTTCTTGCATCTCCGCTTCTTTCATTACTTCATCAACTTCTTCTTCTGGCACATGCTCGTCAGCAACCGAATGGTCTCCTGCATCACCTGCAACTCCTACGCCGGATCCGCCAGGATTTAGACCTCTTTCTTGTTCCCACTCTTTTGCCCATTGCTCGAGTCTCGACCTCCTTGCCACTAAGGCTTCTACATCCATCTCATCATGATCAGAATCTTCAATAAAGTTTCCCATAAATACATCGACGAGAGGTGTTTCTTTCTCAGCTTCTTCTTCAACTACCATCTTCTGCTTGCCTTTGTCCTTAAGAGCCGGTTGAGCCTCCTCCACCTTTTCACCAGATTTGTTTGAGGACTCGATCACCGGACCCTTACTAGTCAGCTTTTTCAGACCCTGATCCTCCTTCTCCCCCTTAGGTGGGTTATCCTCATAAGGAGCATCATCATCATTATTATCGTCACCACCACCACCGGTTGAAGGACCAGGTCCAGCCCTGTTACGTCCAAAGACAGCATCAAGTAGTTCATTCAGCTTCGTCCAGACCTGAGACATGCCATGAGTGACATCATTGACTGACCGTCCAACCTCCACCTGTACCAATCCAAGATTG
The DNA here is from genome assembly GCA_028671895.1 of Oenanthe sinensis. Taxonomy (NCBI): domain Eukaryota; kingdom Viridiplantae; phylum Streptophyta; class Magnoliopsida; order Apiales; family Apiaceae; genus Oenanthe; species Oenanthe sinensis. The sequence goes on along the minus strand of CM053801.1, from coordinate 36,178,418 downwards.
TTTATCTTTTCAATCATTTGATTTTGGACGGCAATCAGGTTCTCCATGTACTGAGCTCCGACCTCCAGTCTTCCAGAGTGAGAAGAGACAGCAGCAGTAACACCAGCAACTCCAGCCTCCAAAGCCTCCACCTTCTTCACTAGATCCTGTAATTTAGGGGACGGTGTTTGGCTTGGGTTAAACTGTTTACTCTCGCCGGGTTCTGTTTCACTCAAGATCCCTAAAGAGAAGGGATCTACTCTCCCTATCTCTCCCTCGTGTTTAGAGCCTAACAGTACTAGAGCCTCATCTACTAGTCGCTGGGGACTAGCAGTGAGTTGGTCGGCGATATCGGTCAGTGAGACTGAACCTTTAAGCGTTGTGTCTACGTTAGGAGATGGCGTTATGACCATGTCATCCCCTTGTTCACCAAGAACCTTTTCTGGTTCGCTGGGCTGTTCTGGAGGCGTAGACCCACCAGTCACCAGATGTCGTTGCTCTGCGAGCAACTTGTTTTCTGATTTAGATGAGGAAGAGTCATCCGTACTGGATTCGACAGACTCTTTCACATATAAACTTCCTGAGATCCTAGCATCAGAAGGGCGAGTCTCAGTTTGCCTTTCCTCTTCCGAGAAATTGCTCAAAGAGCCCTGAGCGGACAACTTAGAGGAGGTAGGGCCAGCTCCTATTGGCTGTTGAGCTGGACCCCCTCCTTGACTCTCACCAATATTCCTAGGCGAGTGCGAACGTGTTGGAATGTTTTGGAGAGGTGAGCCACCAGCGTGAGGTGTAGTGGCTGTGAGAGGTGAACTATCCCTAACAGGTTGCGCAGTTGCCACTGGGTTAGAATCCACCTTTTGCTTCTTTGAGGGTGGCAGAGCTGCTGATGTGACTACTCTCTCAACTCCGACACTCCCTCCACTCGATTCACTCGACTTAGATGAGCTTGCCTTCCTTTTATCACCAGTTTTAGGGCTGGCTGTATGTTTGTGAACAGAAGGGCTTGCGGCCTGGGATAGAGCCTGGGGGTTTTCAGGCCCACGGCTGTAGAAAACAGGGGTTGATTGAATTGACGATTGGTTAAGATCAGCAAGAATAGGTACCTGACTCAGAAGATCGTCATCCTTATCGGCTCCAGCTTCTGCAACATTTGCATCGGCCATGTCAACATCCACACCTGCTTCTCCCAAATTTCCAGACACTTGATCTCCACCTGCAGCTTCGTTACCGCTACTCTCAACTTCTACTGTGGTAAACTGAGAAGCATGCGTCCTAGCATACTCATCTTGCAGATCCTGGAAGTACGGAGTCAGGCGCAACTCAAAAAGTCTTGACTTTTGCTGGGTTTCCATGGTGGAGATACTCTTTAAGGTCATATCAAAACATGCCATCCTTTCAGAGCCTTGAAATACTCTTCTGTGCTCCTCTGAAAGGACTTCATCCAGAACCATCTGAAGGAATCTTGGCATCCAGCATTTGAGTGGTCCATCTTCCGGATTCCTAGATGCATTCTTTTCCAATGCCCACCTCTCAAGCAACTGAATCAACAGATGTTTGCCCACATTCACCTTCCTGTTGTTGGCCACTCCATAATAGTATTACCCAGCAGCTGTTGTTCATCGGCCTGTAGTCTTTGTCCTTTGGGAACATGCAGCGTTGAATGGCTTGAACTACATAATCCCACTCAGCTGGTAGCATACCGGTGTTAACCTTTGTTACCTTGATAGGACCCGTGGGAGGGCGACAACCTATCTCCGTGAATAATTGTAACATATCCTCCATAGTGGGTTCCGGGGCAAAATTTTCTGAAGGAAGCTCGAGTATCTCATTGAACTTTTGCAGACTAACCTCATATTTAGCACCACCGATAGTGAAGGATAAGCCTTTTGGATTTGCTTTACCACCCTGAATCTCTAATGTTGAGTAAGCAGCTTGAAGGGCTTCGATATTCAGGATGGGAGAGGTGGTTAAAGCATGACTTATTATGGATGCGTTGTTGAGGGACTCAATCCAGAACTGGTAGTGAATGAATCTACCAGTTGCTCGATCAGCAAAGAGATTAACTAAGTTGGTTTTGGGAATTGTGAAATTTGGGTTTGCCATTTTAAATTTGTGTTTGAGAAAAGAAATGTTTTGAAAAGGTTTTGCAATGGAAATTTAGAGAACAAGTTCTAAATTTAAACAAAAAAAAACGTACACTATCCCCACTAATTATCCCACGTAATTAGTGACATAATTTAAGACAAATTAACTTCCCCACTAATGACCACTTACTTCCCACTAATGATTGACGGTTGAGTTTTAGAAAATTAAAGTGAACAGCCGTTTTTGTTGTTTTAGCTAAAAAAAAAACTTATATTTCGGAAAAACACAAAACAGGGCGGTTAAGTTGCACTTTATGGATTAAACAGTAATACTCACAACTATTCCACTCAAGAACACAAAATAAATGAAGAACAAGAAAGCACGAAACCAAAAAAAACAAACTCACTCGAATGAAAAGAAAACTAAAGAACGATTTGCAAGAACACGAATGACGTAAAAAAAACGCAAAGAGTTCAACAGTTTATTTTAAACAAAATTTTGGCAGATTTTTGTTTTAGTGATTAATGCTTTCAAGTAACAGTTAGTGATTTTTGTTTAAGAAAATCACAAGAAAACTTGGTGTAATGGCAGGGAAGAGGATGATGTGTATGTATGTATATGCGTGTGTATATGAATGAACTTAAACTTTTTGAAAGAGAGAGAGAAAGTTAATGGAAATAATGAACAGTCAATATAATGATATATATATATATAGGCACGCTTAAAAAGGTAATTGAAAAGACAAGTCACATCTCGATCTCGAGATACGCATCTCGATCCACATCTCGATGTCGATCTCTATCTACATCTCGATCTACATCTCAATGTCGATCTCGATGTCGATCTCGATCTACATCTCGATTTCGATCTCGATGTGGACAGATCAAGTTTTACCTTAAAATTTTTAAGCAATTTTCGCAAGTCGATCTCGATCTCGATCCAGAAACAGATCGAGATTTGCCTTAGAAAATTTCAATGAAATTACAGGAATTAAACATTTATATGTAAAATTCGTAAGATTTCACCACAAATTTTCACACCATTTTAGAAACTTACAATTTTGAAATAACAGGGAATTTAGCAAATAAATTATGCATTTCAAAATTAAGTCTAACATTAAATCCCATCACTTCATTTGACATTAATCATATAGATACACAGATCAGCACAAGATTAATTTCATGAAACTTTCTAACTTCCCCTTATGACATGCAATACATACATTTTTGAAATTAAGTACACATTATTAATTATGAATATTCATGCACAACAATAATATGTACACAAACTGAATTATAACAGATAGGTAACAAAACTAACATGTGTTAAGCATCCCCAATTCACCAACCAATCTAGAAAATGTTGATTCATCTAGAGGTTTAGTGAATATATCTGCTATTTAAAGTTCAGTAGACACAAAATGCAACTCTACAGTTCCATTTTCTACATGTTCTCTTATAAAATGATACCTGATATCAATGTGCTTGGTCCTGGAGTGATCCACAGGGTTATTGGTCATTGCAATAGCACTTGTGTTGTCACACATGATAGGAATCTTAGATACTTCCACACCGTAGTCCTTGAGTTGGTTCTTCATCCACAGTATCTGGGCCACACAGCTTCCAGCAGCAATATATTCTGCTTCAGCTGTCGAGGTAGATACTGTGTGTTGTTTCTTGCTTTACCAAGACACCAACCTTCTTCTAAGGAACTGCCAGCTTCCTGAAGTGCTCTTCCTATCTATTCTACAACCTGCGTAATCTGAATCTGAATAGCCAACAAGATTAAATCCTGTATCTCTTGGGTACCAAATCCCGAGATTTGATGTTCCCTTGAGATACCTAAAAATACGCTTTACGGCTATGAGATGTGACTCTCTAGGATCCGCTTGGAACCTTGCACATAAGCATGTAGAGAACATAATATCAGGTCTGCTAGCAGTTAAATACAAAAGTGAGCCGATCATACCTCGATAGCTTGAGATGTCTACAGGTTTACCCGCTTTATCCTCGTCAAGCTTCGTGGCTGTTGCCATAGGAGTCTTAGCTTGTGATACATCTTCGAGACCATACTTCTTCAATAGATCATGAATGTACTTGGTCGGGCAGATAAATATCCTGTCCTTCTTCTGACTAACTTGAATACCCAGAAAGAACGTCAGCTCTCCCATCATGCTCATCTCATACCTCGATTGCATTAACTTTGTGAATTTAGCACACAGCTTCTCATTTGCAGACCCAAAGATAATGTCATCCACATATACTTGCACCATTATTAGATCATATTTGCATTTCTTGTAGAAAAGCGTCTTGTCGATTACTCCTCTGGTGAAACCACTTTTTAGTAAGAAGTCTGACAGAGTTCCATACCACTTCCGCGGAGACTGCTTAAGGCCATATACTGATTTGAAGAGACGATAAACATAATCACAGTATTTTCTGTCGACGAACCCGGGAGGTTGATCGACATACACTTCTTCATCCAGTTCACCGTTTAAGAATGCACTCTTGACATCCATCTGATAGACTTTAAAACCATGATGTGCTGCGAATGCTAAGATCATCCTTACTGCCTCTAGCCTTGCTACTGGTGCGTAGGTTTCATCATAATCAATTCCTTCTCTTTGAGTATAACCCTTAGCAACCAGGCGAGCTTTATTTCGTGTTACAAGTCCGTTTTCATGCAGCTTGTTTCTGAATACCCATTTTGTTCCAACAACAGATCTATTCTTTGGTCTGGGTACCAGTTTCCACACCTTCTGCCTTTCAAACTGATTTAGTTTCTCTTGCATAACAATCACCCAATCAGCGTCATCTAGAGCTTCTTCCACCACTTTAAGTTCCATCTGGGAAAGGAACACTGAGTATAGACATTCATTCTCAGTGGCAATTTCAGCTCTAGCTTTCCTCTAGTAGTCACTCCAGTATCTGGATCACCAATAATTAGCTCAAACGGATGGTCCTTGTTCCAAGTACGATCCCTGGCAAATGTTCTTGATGACTCAGCTTGATCTTGTAAGTGAAGGTGACTTAGTCTAGAAGCACTTCCACTAGCTTCCCCTGAGCTAGTACTAGCTCCCCCTGAGTGAGCTGCTCCCCCTGAGTTAGTACCAGGTCTAACGGAAGGTGATCCCTCAGCCCTAGTGTTTTGTATTGGCGAAACACTAGACTCTTGATTAATTACATTATTTATCGTTGGATCACTACCCTGCACTAAAGACTTAGGAACTGTATCCACTTCATCAATATCCATATTTTCAAATCTTAGGGAAGTGGGCTCACTGTCTTCCTTTAGTATAGAAGGGAGCTTTGAGTCGTCGAATGTGACATTAAGGCTTTCAACCACCTTGCGATCATTAAGCACAAACACCATGTACGCTGCTACTACTTTAAGAGAATATCCAACGAAAACCCCTTCATCTGCTTTGGCATCAAACTTTCCAAGTTGTGCATTGTCTCTTAACACAAAACATTTGGCACCAAACACGTGAAAGTACTTGATAGATGGTTTTCGTTTATTCATCAGATAATACGGCGTCTCATTATAGTCCTTTATAATCAGGGTTCTGTTCTGTGTATAACAAGCCGCGCTAACTGCTTCAGCCCAAAAATACAAAGGAAGTCTTGACTCATACAGCATTGTCCTAGCTGCTTCAACCAGTGTCCTATTCTTCCTTTCTACCACCCTATTCTGCTGCGGTGTTCTCGGTGCTGAATACTGTCGTCTGATCTCTTTAGATATGCAGAATTCCATTAACACTGAGTTCTTGAATTCTGTCCCGTTGTCGGATCGGATAGTCTTCACAGTCAGACTTGCTACGTTTACAATTACTAGTACATGCCTAATGATCTCATGTGGCACTTCATCTTTCGATGTCACAAACATCACCCATGTGTATTTGGAAAATTCATCGACAATCACCAGCGCGTATCTTTTCCTAGACATTTACATAACATTAACGGGTCCAAACAAATCCATGTGAAGAAGTTGTAGGGGCTCGGTAATGCTATTCACTTGCTTATCCTTATGCGAGGCTCTTTTCGATTTTCCCATCTCACACGCTTCGCAGAGTCCATCTGGAGTAAACTCCATCTGCGGCAGCCCTCTCACCAACTCTCTCCTTACGAGATTATTCATTGCTTTAAAGTTCAGGTGAGATAATCTTTTATGCCATAGCAAACTTTCATCAGCAGAAGCCTTGCTGTAGAAACACGTGACTTCAGACTGATCAGCAGAATTCATGTCGGCTATGAACAAATTTGACTTCCTTACTCCTTTGAGAGAAAGACTTCCATCCTTTTTGCTTCGAATCGAACAGTCATGCTTCCCAAAGTTGACGTCAAAACCCCTGTCGGTGAACTGACTAACGCTGAGAAGATTATGTCGCAATCCTTCCACAAAAGACACGTCCTCAATGATAACATTTCCACAAACAATCTTGCCATATCCCCCGGTGTAACCTTTGCTGTTATCTCCAAAAGTAACCACGGAGCCGGCTCTCAACACCAAATCTGTTAGCAGGGACTTATTGCCGGTCATATGCCTTGATGCTCCACTTTCCAGCACCCATATGACTTTATCCTTTTCCTGTTCACTGCCCTGCAAATCCAGAAAGGTTAGGCGTTCTTCGGAACCCAATGATGTTTGGGCCCGGCATCAATAATTTTCTTTTTCTTTTCAGATACAGAAGGCTTTGCCTTGTTGCCATCAGGGGCATTCATCTTGACTTTGTCTTTTCCCTTGTCAACCTTGATTGGTTTGTCAGGTTTGGGAGTAGACTGGTCACTCCTAACTTTAGGAGGACTTGAAGTCTTAGCCTTTGACCCAGCATGCTTTTTCTTACCACTACTAAATATATGTTCAACAGATGCACTAGCAGTATTCATCAAATTAAAATAAGCATGCATGATGTTTACAGCACATGGCATACAATTAGGATTATTGCATTTGGCATGATTTGCATACATGTTAGGCAAAACAGTAGTTACAGGCATGGTATTACAACCAACAGGTTTTTCTTCCTCTACATAGGACGGGCAATAGTAAGACAAATGATCAGTTTGATTACAGATATAGCATGCCTTCCTAGCTCGTGTAGATACAGATACAGGTTCAGTTTTAACTGCCTCTACAGGTGTTTTCATTTGGTCTGACCCTGCTACCCATTGTTTATGTGACACCGTCTTAGCCTCCTTGGTTCCTACACCTCTCTTAGCATAAGCAATCTTACTCGCTCTCTTAGAAGTTGTAGGTTCTACTACTTTTTCTTCTGAATCTTTTTCCATTTTAATCTCATGTTCAATTTTAATAGCAACAGGATCTATGGTCCTAGGCTCAAACTGCTTAAAGATAGGTTTTGTAACATTCACTAGAACCTCAGGCACATCTTCTTTGACTAACACTGGCTCTAACAACTCAGCAGCCCTATTTTTCTTTTTCCGTGTGTAGTCAAGTCCTATGTTTACTTTTTCATTTTTACTCTTGCCTGCCAGTTTCATGTACATGTCCCTTTCTACGAAAACTTTATTAGCTGTTTCTTTAAAAGATTGACATGTTATTTTAAGATCAGCTAATTCATTTTTAAGTTTTTCGTTAAGGTCTTCCCTAATCTTAAGCTTGTGTTCTAAAACGTCTACCTGATTCATTAACTGCCTTTCTGTACTTTCTCCTGATTCTAATTCCTCTACCCTGGCCTCGAGAAGTCTATTTTTAAGGGAGAGTTTAGCATTTTCCTCATTAACAGCGATTAGATTTAGTTGGAGATTGTACATGTCTTTAGTCATGGCAGCTAATTCATTTTGGTACTCAGAAATAGACATTTCATTTACGGTTAGAATTGGTACCTCTGATTGTTCTGAAGATCTTGCCATTAAAGCGAAGTTGCATAGTTCCTGATCTTCATCTTCATTAGAATCGTCCCAACCCTTCCCTTCAGTCACAACATACGCCCGGCTTCCCTTCTGTTGCTTGCTAACCAAGGCATCATATTTCTTTCTCAGATCAGCATAGGATTCCTTGGGATGAACGTACTTGGGCTTCTTGCACTCTGTTGCAAAGTGCCCCAATTCATTTCAGTTGTAGCATCTGAACTTGTTCTTGTCTACCAGGTTAGGTCTGTAGCCACTACCAGATGTGCTACCTCGACCGCTGTAACTTCCCCGACCACTTACACTACTGCCTCTGCTGCTGCTGCCTCTTCGGCTGAAAGAACTACCAAATCGTCCTTTACCTCTTCTTGACTTTCTGAAGCTGATATGAGCAAATTCTCGAGCAATACAAGCATATGACTTGTCTTCTAATTTGTCCAGCTCTTCAAGGGTATAGTATTCATCCTCACTTTCTTCGGATGGATCTTCAATGTCTAATACCACCCTTTCAGGATTAGCAGTTTTCAATGAGACAGTTGCAAGTGCCTTTACAGCAGACTCTTCAGCTACAAGTCCAAACTCACTTACCGCTTTGTATTCTCCACTATTGTAGGATCTTCTTTTGTCATTTTGTTCCTGCTCCAGCTCGTAGGTCTTTAAAACACCATATAGCTTTTCGAGAGAAGTATTTTTCAAGTCTCTTGACTCTCGAATGGCAGTGATCCTGTGTTCCAGATGTTTAGGCAAATTCAAGATAAACTTGATATTTGAATCTGCCAGTGGATATACTTTATCTCTTATACTCAGCTCGATAAGCAGTTTACTGTAACGTTTGTAAACATCCGCTACACTTTCTCCTCGTTCGCATCTGAACGATTCATATTCAGATATCAGAATGCGCTTGTGATTATCTCTAACTTCCTCGATCCCCTCCATCACTACAGCCAGTTTATCCCACATGGCTTTAGCTATTTTTAATCCCTTTATCTGAACATAGTACTCTGAGTCTATGGATTCAATTATGACGTTGCGTAACGACGCATCCATACCAACCAATTCTTTATCTGCGTCTGAAAACTTCATTTCCTCTTTAGGAACAGACCGGGATGGTATTAGTATCCCTCCTTCCATTCGCTCTGGCTCAATTTTCATGGGTATGTATGGACCGTTCTCCAATATTCTCAAGTATACCTTGTTTATTGATTCAAGGTAGGCTTTCATCCTTCCGGTCCATTCGTCATAATGTTGTGCATCAAACGGAGGTATCTTAAATCTGTGTGCGGCGGCCATTTTAATAAAGTTTAAAATTAAGATAATACACTTTTCAAATTACAATAAATTGTATTTACTTGAAAAATTAATTATCTCACTTTAAATATCCAACACTTAATATCCAATGGGTTTTACACTTAAGATTCAAGCAAGTTAGTTCTAATCATAGGAACAGTAGCAAGGTCCACCAGTTTTTCAAGTCCAAACAAAAAAGTTGTCCACTTTCTAGTTGATAGAAGTTCGAATATGTCCTTTTTATTCAGTCAAACAGTTGATTCAAGTTACCTAGTCAACCAATCAAATATTCTTTTATAACCAGATTTTTGACCACAAGAAAACCCACAAAGCTTTAAAGTACAACGTTTTGGAATGTTGTACAAATATTCCTTACACCATGACTCAGAACTTTTTAGATCTATGAAATTTTCAAGAAGACACAAATAAAAGCTTTTGGCGCAAACTTTAAAAAAAATTGGATCTGGGATTTTCAAGAACCAACTCAAACAACATGGTAGGATCTCAGTTAGATGTGTTTAACAGTATCTTTGATACCAATTGTTAGGTCCAAAGTGTTGTAGAGGGGGGGGTGAATATAACTGTTTGAAAGTAATGAGAAAATATACAAATATGCAGGTAATAAATGATGACACAAAATTTCAAGAATATATCTTTATATTCATTGAGGGATTTGCTACAACATTCATAAAAGCATCATGATCAGTTGAACAATAAATACAGCAATTAAAGCTTGATTCAACTGATCCTCTCTCTCACTATTGTTTTATAGTAAATGCTCTCTCTTGAAAAATATCGTAGAAAATACAGAGATGGATAAAAGTCAAATACAAATGAAAACAAAGTGCTGCTTTTATAATGTCGTGTAGTCTTGATCTTGTCCTTTTTGTGTACATGGCCCAATCAGGACTTGACAACAAAAAGTACTTTCCCAACCACTCTGGATCAGCCGTTTACAATAAGCCACTTGTCCCTTGAACATTAAATGCTACATATCGACCCGCATCTCGATCTCGGCCTGGACCCATCTCGATCTCGATCTTGGTCGACAATCTCGATCTCGATCTCGATCTATGAGAATCTCGTTCTCGATCTATGAGAATCTCGATCTCGATCTGTGAAAATCTCGATCTCGATCTATGAGAATCTCGATCTCGATCTGTGAGAATCTCGATCTCGATCTATGAGAATCTCGATCTCGATCTGTGAGAATCTCGATCTGCCGTGGATCGAGATTTGCCTTGCAATGTTTTTCTTCAATTATGAATCTCGATCCGCATCTCGATCTGCTGTGGATCGACATTTGCCTTAGCAAATATGCACTCATCCAATGTTGACTTTCTTTAGTGACTAATTGTGGATTAACCTTTATGAGCAAGTTTCCCTAGCTTCTTCAATTTCTTTTCCTCACTCAATTCAAATGAGATCTTCTATTACTGACATGAACTTGCCTCCAATGTCCTGACACTTGATGCAATGGTCTGGTTCATAAGTGACTAGTCTTGTAGGGGTTCTTGCTTCTGAATGTCAGTTCTCATTTGTTGATTAACCTTTACATTATCCAGTTGTTGAGATACATTACATGAAATCACTTTGGTCTTCTTGATACTTCTTTGACATTAATTTGATTCTCCATTAAGTAAGTTAGGGCATGAGCAATACTGAGATTGAACTTCTTCTCACTTAGGCATTCTTGATTAACCAAATTAGTTACTTGTAGTTACCAAGTATCATTACCATTTCTTCAGTAGATTGATTCCATGTGCTTCTTCAGTTTTCCTTGTTTTGCTGTTGTTTTATCTTTTACCTAGTTGAGTTACATAGTAATTAAGTGTTACAAGTTAGTACACCTATGCCTTTCAGAGTGACAATGGGACAGAATTCAAAAATTCCACAATGAAAGAGTTCTGTGAATCAAAAGGAATCATACACACATTCTATGCACTTAGAACACCTCAACAAAATGGGGGTAGTTGAAAGGAAAAATAGGACATTGATTGAAGCAGCTAGAACCATGTTGGAGGATGCCAAACTTCCAACATATTTCTAGGCTGAGGCCATAAACACAACATGTTTCATTCAAAACATCTCCCTAGTAAATAAAGCTCAAGGGAAGACACCTTATCAATTGATCAAGAAAGAAAAAAAGCCAAAAGTGGGGTTTCTTCATGTTTTTGGCTGCAAGTGCTATGTGCTAAGAAATCAAGGTGAAAACCTAGGAAAGTTTGAAGCCAAGGCTGATGAAGCTATATTTGTTGGGTATGCACTATCAGGCATAGCCTATAGAGTCTACAATCTCAGACTACACATTGTTATGGAATCTGTACATGTAGTATTTGATGATAAAAAGATTCAAGGCTTGTTTGATGAAGGAAATCATGACATACTGCACTTTGAGAATGAATCAAATGATGTAAATGATGATGAAGAGGTAGAAATTATAAAACCTCAAGTTTTCAGAAACCCAATATCAGTTGATGTTACTGCATCAATGAATAATTTATCAGTTGAAAGAATTCCATCAACTGATAATGCATCAACTAGTAACTCTTCAATGGATAATCAACACTCTACAACAAGGGTATCCAACTCAGGGGAAGGGTTTCAGAATCAATCGACAAATTCAAATCAATTTGAATTCAATACAAATGATCATGAAGCTTCATCATCAAGGCAAAATTTGCCTCCTCAAAGAAAATGGACAAGAATCCATCCATTTGAACTGATCATTGGAAATGCAGAAGAAGGTGTCAAGACAAGAAGTGCTACTCAAAATGAGTGTCTGTATAGCAGTTTTCTATCTCAAAAAGAACCCAAAAGAATTGAAAATGCTATTATGGATCCTGATTGGGTTCTAGCTATGCAGGAAGAACTGAATCAATTTGAAAGAAATAAAGTATGGAAGCTGGTGCCCAGACCAAAAGATAGAGCAGTAATTGGTACAAAATGGGTATTCAGAAACAAAATGGATGAAACTGGTATTGTGACTAGGAACAAAGCAAGGCTTGTAGCAAAGGGTTATTCACAAGAAGAAGGAATTGATTTTGATGAAACATTTGCACCAGTTGCAAGGTTAGAAGCAATCAGAATCTTTCTGGCTTATGCTGCACATGCTAATTTCAAAGTCTACCAGATGGATGTGAATAGTACATTTTTGAATGGAGTACTAGAAGAGGAAGTCTATGTGGAACAACCTCCTGGTTTTGAAGATCCAAAATTCCTTAACTTTGTCTACTATTTACTCAAAGCACTTTATGGCTTGAAGCAAGCACCAAGGGCCTGGTATGATACTCTATCTCAGTTCCTCATTGAGAATCACTTCACAAGAGGTACTGTTGATAAAACTCTATTCAGTAGGAATGTTAATGGCTCTATCATTCTTGTACAAATTTATGTGGATGACATTATTTTTGGATCAACTAATGAGGAACTTTGCAAGAAGTTTGCCAATTTAATGCAGAGTAAATATGAAATGAGCATGATGGGCGAGCTTACCTACTTTCTTGGGTTGCAAGTCAAACAGGTTAAGGATGGTATTTTTATAAATCAAACAAAGTACATTCATGATTTGTTAAAGAAATTTGAGTTAAGTGAATGTTCTTCTGCAAAAACTCCCATGGCCACTGCCACTAAAATTGAATTAAACACCAAAGAAGCTAAGGTGGATATTTCAAGTTATAGAGGCATGGTAGGCTCACTTTTATATTTAACTGCTAGCAGACCAGATATAATGTTCTCTACATGCTTATGTGCTAGATTTCAGGCTGATCCTAGAGAATCTCATTTAGTAGCTATTAAAAGAATTTTTAGATATCTTAAGGGTATATCAAATTTAGGTATTTGGTATCCTAGATATTCTGGTTTTAATCTAATAGGCTACTCAGATGTAGATTATGCAGGTTATAAAATAGACAGGAAAAGTACTACAGGCACCTGTAAATTTCTAGGAAACAAACTTGTGTCATGGTTTAGTAAAAAGCAACACTCAGTATTAACTTCAACTGCAGAAGCTGAGTACATTGCTGCTGGAAGCTGCTGTGCACAAATATTATGGATAAGGAATCAACTATTTGACTATGGGTTCAACTTGAACAAGATTCCCATTTTCTGTGACAATACAAGTGCCATTGCAATAACAGAAAATCCTGTGCAACATTCCAGAACCAAACATATTGACATAAGGTATCATTTCATTAGGGATCATGTAATGAATGGTACAGTTGAGTTACATTTTGTCCCTAGTGAACAACAACTTGCAGACATTTTTACCAAACCTCTAGATGAATCTACCTTTAACAGATTAGTCTGTGAGTTAGGTATGCTTAATTTTGCTCAATTTTGAAATGTCTGTCAAGTTTTCTTTAAATTGTAGCCATTGTTCACAATTATCTGTTGAAACCAAGTAATCAATTGATAAATGTGTTAATTATCAATGGATATTTATTTCTATCAATGGATATTTGTCTATCGACAGATAATTACCTCAGTAATTGTTTAATCGATGGATAAATTCTTTACTTATTGATCAACTGATAAATTTTATTCCTATCGATGGATATTTATCTATCGACAGATAATTACTCCAGTAATTAGTGATCGATCGATAAATGATTAACTCTTTATTATATCTGTCGATAGTAATAGAATTTATACAGTTTTATTTATCCGTTGATCAGATTATAGCCGTTGGATAATTACTATCAAGGGTAATCAACTACAGTCTTTTATACATCAACGGTTATCTCCCTAATTAAAAAGTCTTTTCAAGTCTTTTTAATACCAGAAAATATAAATAGCAGTTGCAATTAAAAATTCATTCTTACCTACTATTTTACTTTCTAACTCTAATCTATTCATCTCTGCCTCTCTCTCTCTAAAGCTAATTCTCTCTAATTCTCACGAATTCTCTTAATTTCTTCCAAGTTCTCTTTAATTTCTTGAATATCAACTGAAAAATGGCACCACAAAAGAAGATTGTCTCTTCCACTGGGTTCATCTACGAGCAGAACAACTTCACAGCATGTCTAACGGTGAATGATGCTCATGTGGACTTTCATCCATTGATGCGATTCCTAGGAGACTGCAAAATGTCCAAAGCTCTCAGCGAAACACCAACAATCGTGTGTTCATTTGTTGAGGAACTGTGGAACTCTGCAGAAATATCACCAGATGGGAAGGTAATTTCTTACTCTTGCAGAGGTAATACCTATACAATTACTAGTACTTCGTTATATGAATGTTTAGGATTACCTGCAAATAACTGTGATAAACCACCCACTGAAAATGAAATTAGCGATATGTTAGAATCTGTTAATTATGAAAATGCTGAAACTGGATTAGGAGAAGTTGTTAGGAAAAATCTTAGGAAAGAATGGAGTTATTTCTTTGATGCCATAATTAAAGTATTTTCTGGAAAAATAAGTAATTTTGATGCAATTACAACAAGTATGCAAGAAATTGCTTATTCTGTCCTATTTGATAAATATTTTAATCTTAACACATTACTCCTAAATGAATTACCTGCCAAGTTAGGAACCAAGTCATCTAGGAAAAATAATATTTATTTTGCTAGATTTTTCATGATGATTATTAATGCCTCTATTGGAGAATATGAGATAAGTGCAGATATGGAGTCCTTGGAGCCATGGATGCAAAACAAGAGGGTCTTCAAGGATCTTGTGAGAATCAACTTACACCCTAAGTTGTGCCTCATTTATCCTCCTCTTGTGCAGGTATATCTTCAAAATCTTAATCTTTTACATTCTTCTTCAAAATCTCAAATTTCTTTGCCTTCTGCAACAATGGAGGGAGATGGAAATGCCCCCATCCCTCCTACCCAAGTTGCACAACCTTCAAAATCCAAATCTAAACAAACCACCTCAGTAGTTTCTCAAAAGACTACTGTTGTAAAATCTAAGAAAAGGAAAACCACTGAGGGGAGTGTGAAGGTGGTGGTTGAGGGTGAGGGAACTGGCCAACATCAAGAAAGCCAGAAGAATAAGGAGAGTGAGATTGAGAGAAACCAGCCAGCCTCCAGCCCAATCTCCCAAAAGATTGAGGCTGTAGTAAAGGACTTAAACACATCCCTAGGTGCATCTTCTCAAAAAGGTGTAACTATTGAAAAGAGGTCTCAACCAGGACCATCAGATGGGGATAAGGGTCACAAAACAATACAGCCATACAAAAAGAGAAAGAAGGTTACACATATTGCACAGGGTACACACACACATCTTGCAAAGCCAAATGCAAATTTGGTGGAGCCTTCACCTTCCTCTTTTGATGTGTCTCATAATCTTCCTGAGGCACAACCTCATTCTTTATCTGTTTCTTCTCCTCTCTCCTTCAAAATCTTTTTCTTCAGAAACAGTGTTGATTGACAACTTCATTGTTTCAAATTCACCCTCTTTATAACTCAGGGTGGAGCCAACACTCTCACCTGTATCACCAAATAAGGATAACACCTTGGTTGATCAGGCAAATGCTGAAAAATCTTCCAAGTCAATGGATAATATTCAATCAACTGATAATATTCAATCAATTGATAATATTCAATCAACTGATATCCCACATCCATTGACTAGTTCACTTCCATCGATGGATATCCTTACATCCATCGACGAGCTCCCATCAACGGATATTCATCCATCGATGGATATTCCTTATCCATCGATTGAGAAATTTATTCCAATTTCTGAAGCTTCCACTGAAACACTTGTGGCAAACACACTCTTAGGTTTGAGTGGAGTGGGTGAGATGAGTGAGAGGCAAGGGTTGCATACCTTGGCAAAAGGAGAGTGTGTGAATGAGGGGCCCTCAACTTCTTCTGAGGTGGCAAAAGGAGAGGGTGTGACAAAAGAGAGTTCCACCTTAGAAGGTGATGAAAAAGGAGAGCTAAGTAAGGGAGAGGTGAGAATCCAGGATGAGATCCTGATGCAAGAACAGAGAGATGAGAGTGAGAGAGAAAAGAATAGAGAGAAATTTGTTTTTCAATCCAATGAAGTATCAACTTCTAAAACTGAGCATGTAGCAGCTGAACTCACCCAGGAGTTGGGGCTAGAGTCAGGGGGAGATGGAAAACATGAAGTTCCTGCAGGAGTTGCAGATGTCAACTTGACAATGGAGGATGAGATTGATGTCAATCTTGATGCTTCAACCTTTCTACATGCAGATCCCCATTATCAAGAACTAGCAGCAGCATCTAATCAAGAAGCTGAGTAGATGCTGGGTTTGCTGCAAACATAAGAACAATTCAGGAGTGGGAAGGAGTTCCTGGCCAATCAACCTGATGATGTATCTCACATGAATCCTGAAGATTTTGAAGACAGCTCTGATGATGATGGACTTCTAGATCCTCAGGTGGCTAGTGATGAAACAAATTTGGCTGAAACAGAAAAGGCCATCATTTCTATCTACAGAAGGTCAATGGCTGAAGTAGATGTGGTGGATCCCTTGCACAGAAGGATTCTGGACATTTACAGAGACAATTTGAAGATCCAGAAAATGCATGTCACAAGCTCCAGATTTGAGGTGAAGAAGATAAGAGAGGACATTGAAAGCTCAAGGATGCACTTCGACACCACCATTAATTCTAGGCTTAGTCTCACAATGCTAACTAGAATCAAGCAAAGGTTAGACACTGAGTTTACAGCCAAGGATAAGGTAATTGAAATGGAGAAAAGAGTAGCTGCCATGGAGCTCAACATGCAGCAAATCTTGAAAAACCAAGTCACTCAGATCAATCTTCTGAGCAAACTGTTAGAGACCCCTATTATCTCACAATCATTAGCACAAGTACAAGTTGCTGATAACAAAAAGGGGGAGAAGCAAGCAAGTGAAGCTGAATTGGAGAAAGCAAGTGAAGCTGTAGTGACAAAGACTACAGATCCAAAGAAGGAGTTGGCTCAGGATATAGTAAGGAAATTTGATTTGATTCTAGCAAATTCAAGGAGACAAGTTCCAGTAGCTCACAACCTGGTGACAGGAAAGGAAAGGGAAAGCTAATTGAAGATGGTAAAAAGAAAGTTGTCACAGGTAGAGGGGAAAGTGAAAAATTGTTGAGCAAAGCCATAGTAGTTGGCATAAGAGAAAGGGAGCAACAAGAAAAATCCCAAGAAGAATTAGCCATTCAATTGCAAAGGGAATATGATGAGGAGGATATGCTAATAAGAGAAGCCAGAAGAAAAGAAGGTGAAAGGAGGCCAAGAGTGAAGCAAAGAGCAAACAAGCCTAAAGATGCACCAAAATCCTCTGGAGTTAAAAGACAATTGGTTGTTGAAGACAAAGGAGACAAGGAGAGGAAGCCAAAACAAGTCAAGGCTGAAGGTCAAGCTTCTGGGAGTAATCAAGCCAAAGAAATAGAGGTGTTCAAACACAAATCTGAAGACTTTGTGCCAATCAAAGCTGAGGGAATGATTGCAGCAAAAGGACAAAGGAAGAAAGATGTTGATCTTCTCCACATTGAGTATGAAGATGGATCACACTCAACTTTTACATTCAATCAAGTCTTAGATCAAGGATATGGCATCTTAAGGAAAATCTACACTATGCTCAATAGGAAGTATTATCTAACTGAAGAGCTAGGAAAGGCCATCCTTGAAAGAATGAAGAAGATGAGGGAGACACCTGTTCAAGAAGAAAGGGATGACAGAATAAAGATTTGGAACCCTGAAGGAAGAAAGGTGCTTCATGAGCCATTCTACTTAATGATATATAAGGACAGGGAAGGCAGAGAAAAATGCATTGATATTTGTCAAGAAATAGACAAACTGCCTAATCTGGAATTAAATCATCTGGCAAGTCAATTAGACTACAGGATTGAAGATGAGAAGATATTGAAGGGAACCCTTTACAGGAAGATGAAGGAAAATGAAGACAAGATGAATGAGTCAAGGGGAAGAAGGAGAAGATAAAAGATTCAACCTCAATCATCAAAATTATCAGAATTCATCTTTGTCTGGTATCTGATTACTCTGTCTCAAACTATACTTGTCAATATTGTAATTCATTCTAAGAATAAAAATTATTTAGAAGTTTTGTTATCATCAACAGAAGATTTATGAATGTTTTACACAGTCATAAATAGGGGGAGATTGTTAGGAATTATAAGTTTTGATGATAACAAATTTCTTAGAATTACAATAGGGACTTAAAATTACTTTGTAACTAGTCGATGGATATGACTTATAAATATCCATTGACTAGAAAACCAGTTATCAGTTGAAGCTTGTTTATCAACTGATAAACTGGATTGTAACATTTGATTCAAGTTTCATTATCAATTGATTGTATTGCCTCGATGGATGCTATGAAGTAGTCGACTGATATTATTGACTTCAATCTCTAGCTTCTCAACAGATGTGAAGAATGGCTGATCAACTGTTAATATCCCAAGTCAGAATTCTCACAAGTGAAGTGATCAACTGATATTGAAGTCGATGGATGAAGACACTACTCAACGGATGAAAGCTATCAACGGATACCAATCATCAATTGATAAAGAACCATCAATGGATAAGGAGTCGATGGATAACTCAATTATCCATCGACACATCAACTGATCAACATATATCCTATCCATCGATGGATAAGCAAAGGAGGATCAACTGATAAGCTTAACAGCATTTATCAGTTGATTAAAGTTTCCCTATTTAGCTAAAGCCAAGAATTACGGGAACTGTGCAGAAACTGAATCATTGGAAGACAGTCATGTCAGGATTATGAAGACTTTCAAGGCAACACAGCATCCAAGGAATATATCAAGACAAAGATATCTCCAGGACTAGTTAGTTCAAAAAGGAAGGCTGTGAAAAGTAGCTAGTTTCTATTTTCATGTAAACAGTATAAATTGTAATATTATATTGTTATCTGTCGATAGAAAACTAGAGATGTAGTTTTTCTATATAGAAGTTAGAAAAACACAGTAGCAAAGTGAAGGCAATAGTTTTCAAGAACTCAAGAAAAGCAAAGTAGAAATATAGGCAAAACTTGTAATGCTTTTCTGAGTTCCAAATTCAACTTTGTAAGCAGCTTGGTATTCTTACTAAGATCTATTGAAAGCAAAAACACACTAGTGGAAAATCAATCCACTAATAATTTTTAACCTTGCTGAGTTTTGTCTTCAATACTTTAATTATCTAGTTCTTAGTTACATCAGTCTTAAATAAACACTCTCTTTGAACAAACTTAAATCCGCAAGAATTTTCACTTAATTCTTAAGTTTGTATTCAACCCCCCTTCTCCAAACTTAGTGTACTTAAGGGCGATTAACACTTTGTCTAGACAGATATATTCTTAATGTATTCCCTTGATCTTGACTGTGTTGAGTACGACTAGTAGATCCTTCTTTTATTTGCTCCCCCTGAGTTGCTTCTAGGATGCATTGAAGATCCTTCACCTTGTTGAGTGGATTCTGTTAAAGTTCACGAGTTGTGTAGTTTCACTACCATTTCCATTAATAGGATCTGAATCATCATCATTAACATTGATTCCTTCTACAACATCAGTTTCATCATCAATATCTGAATATGACTCTGACAAGATGTCAAACTTCAAAGATTAAGAATAGTCTTTCATTTGAATGCTCAGGAGCTTGGTATAATCGAACGATACATTCAGACTTTCAATCACCTTCTAGATTTCAATCACATCTTACTTTGCTTCCAACTTGATCTTCCTGATGTGATCAATCACCATATGTGATGTATTATCAGATGAATGCACGAACATCACCAAATTGTAACAAGAGTTGTCACCACTTACCACTAAGCATATTTCTTCCATGACATTACTTGCTTCAATGTGATGTTTTCATCGACTTCCTTATATGACATCTTCAAAATGTCCTTCTGGATAGAATTCCATATGAAGTAGCCCTCTCACCAATTTCTTCTTTATCAAAGAATCCATTATCTTTTTCACCAAGTGTGAGAGCTTCATATGTCATAGCTAACTCTTTACTGATGAAGCTTTACTAGGAAACTCACTTCACCTTTGCATACTAACTCCATATCAACTACGAACAAATTTCTCACTCTCAGTTGAGTGAGCTTCCATCTTTCTTGCTTGAGATCAAACACTTTTCTATTTCAATGCTTTTCCAGAAAACCCTTAATAAAGAATTCCCTAGTGCCATGTAGATTGGGCTTAAGTCCTTCGACAAGAAAGATACTTCCAGTGATGACAATTCCAAAATCATGATAGCAAGATCCCTTGTATATCATTTGTTGTCATCTTCAAAGGTTACCGTTGGGTTGGCTCTCTCAACCAACTGTGATAGTAGAGCTTTAATGCTAGTCATATGCCTCGAACAATAATTGTCATGAATTCACATAACTTTTGTCTTTTTTTACATACTCTGCAATGACAAATGATTAAGTTTCTTGGTACTCAACTTCAATTGAGTCCAAATGGGTTAGAGATATTGCTTTCAGTAGTGGTAACAATAGCTTCAATCTTAACATGCACAAACTTATTTTTGACTGATCACTTCTCATTTACAGCATCCTTGGCAAGGTAGTCTTAAGGCTATGAGATTAGTGATTCTAACCTAACTTTAGATGGATTAACAGTCTTTACCCTATTGTGATTCTTATACATGCCTTGCCTAATCATCTTATACATGCCTTGCCTAAGATTAAGCAAGTCCTAAGATATGCATTTTTAATTTTAAATAAACAAGCATGAAAATAAGAACACATGGTAACATTCAGCTTCAATGCATTATAGATAAGAAATATACAATTCAAGCATGTTATGCATATTATAAAATTCAGTACTATCTACTCTAACCATTCTACGCAAGTGTACCAGGTGTCAAGCAGATTTACAGATATTCAATAATTTTCTAAAAGAAAATGGAATAGAAGAACTAACAATTCGATTACTAATTCTGTCTAATCCAATTATGTTGTTGTCTAACATTTTAACTATCTCTAATTACCTAATTCGGTTTTAGATATAACAATTTTTAACTGAACTCTTAAGTAATAAACAAGTAATTCATGATTAAATAAGCAAATATAATTGTTCTAGGGATTCTGAAACATGGCTATTAGTCTAAGACTTTAAAGTTATAAGAAAAGATTTTAATCTCACCATTGCAATTATCTTAATTCTCAAATAATCCTTAACACGTGTAAGATCTCCTAATATAACATACACCAGATTAACATTTCTACCATCTAGAAGAGTGTTCTTAAAAACAAATCAAACAGTCTTCATCTTCTTGACATGTTATTGAAGGGTTTCGAGGCACAAACGCAGCGGAATAAACGCGAAAAAGAAATTAAAATAGCGAAACCCTCCGCAGGATCCATGCGAAAACAAAAGATTTAATTCGGAGATAAATAATAAATACCTTTAGAAGCTTTAACAGTTCATTAATGGAAGATTAATGGAGGTCCAAAGCTTGTTTAATCACCACGTATCCCGCTCTCGCGATCTACGCTCTACGGTATCCACACGAACACTTTTCATGAAGGATTGATGTGTACTAGCACCCGAAAACTGCTTCTCTCTCTATCTTCCTCTTTTCTCAAAACGGCTAGGGTTTTAGTAAAAGTATGTCTCTTAAATTAAATCAGCCCATAAAGAGATTATATAGAGAGATGAATAAGTTTTCTAATTATAATCCAATTATAATTAATACTAATCCAAAATTCTAAATTATTTAATTAAGTCTCACTTAATTAATTAATTATTAATTTTCGAATTAGTTTAAATAATTCATGTATTCTATTTATATAATTAATTAAGTCATACTTAATTAATATCATAAATAAAATAAATTACTTATTTAATTTAAATTCACAATTTAAATTAATTCTCCTTCGAGCGTTCTTTGTGTGTGACCCTGTAGGTTATTATTACGTTGGCAACAATTTTAATATCTAATTAAAATTGTAAACAATGAGCGACATCTAGTAATACATCATTGCTACCGAAGTAATAATAATAAATCGGTGATTCGATTAAGCCTTTCGTGAATAATGTTCCATGTAATATAATCCCTTTAATCTTGATATTATAGATTAAACTCAAGGCATGTCTCGTGTCATCCTCTTCATAATTTAATCTTTATTTTCTTGATCGATGAGTAGACTATTAAAATCAAATCAACATTTGAGCACGGCCGTACATTTCATAGTCTCACTCAAACAAGAGGCCAATAATATCACTCCTAAAATTAGGAGGATTAAATCTCATCTAGATCATTCATATTTCTCATACGATTCATAATATACCCAATGTCCACTTTTATCATCACCCGGTCAAAGATAACTTTTAATGTAATCAAAGTATATTAATTCACGTATAGAAATATAATGATTTCAGGTCTAAGGATCATTACACCATTATCACAGTGAGAATTACTTATGACACTTATTTAACATGTAGAATCTCACGGCGGGTCATTCCAGTACCATGCATTGATACATGCACTTATGTTCTTGACATTAGTATCACTATACCTATGACCAATGAGATGTGGTCATCTGTCAAGAAACATACTAGTCTTTGTGCATTATTATTGTCCTTAAATAATAATACTCGACTATGGAATTTTAGGAATAAGTTACTATTCATATAATCTCATTTTTAAGTCACATACTTAAAGATATATAATACGTATCAAAATTCCAAGGACATTTATTATGCTTTCAATTTATTACGCAGTAAATAAAACATAATAAATAAATAATAATCAATAAAACATAATCCTTAATAATAAATATTTTCCTTAAAATATAAAAAGTATTGTCTTTAGAGCACAATTACTAACAGTTATAGTGTTACTGTGTATGATAAAAATTTAACCTCTAAGATCTTAACCATATATTTCATATTTTAGAATTAATCATTGCATTGATAGAAAAAATTCATACCTGAGATTACTGGAGTGAATCATCTTCAAAGATTGCTATTAGAGCAAGATTACATTTATTTTTCTAAATTATCTGAGTCATCCTATCTATTTCCTTCAGCAAAATAAGCTTAGCTTGATACTCATTCAACTCTGCATCATCCTTGTATCAGTTCAAAGAATAAGTCTTTTTCCTTGAATGCTTGTAAAGTCTTCATACAAACTGAAGTTTTATTGCAGCACCCGATGTTGCATCTATAGACCATCACTGTCTTGCAGCTATCCAAAATTGAACTTGAATTGGATTCCTTAACCTAGAGAACAGTTGATGTACCAACCCATTTAACATTACCAAATACAGCCATAGACGGTCTAGGTAGGGTTAACATGAACTTCTATTATCCTCCTTCTTTGTATAAGATACTCCGTACATGCAGGGATAACATGAAATTCGGTCTTGTATTCTTTAACCTCATACGTTTCTTCAGTTGTAACCTCTAACGATTCTTAAATCTATTTTGTACAAGTACAATTGTACAAAAACTAGAATGATCAGTAGTATCAAAGAAAAATTCAGCAGAGTTCCCTACTAATAAATATATCCTTTCTTTATATTTGAGTTATCTGTGGAACTATAACATAAACAATCGTAACATCCACAATAAAATCCAAATGCTCCGAAATAAACCTACTAATATGAAATTACCACTTTCCTTGAAACATGGTCATAAGCTCTGAGAATTAATTCCGAGTCAAAACAAAAAAATTCTAACTACAAACCCCTTGGTCACCCTTAATTTAATATTTAAGACGAATTTAAATTACCAAAATTTTTAATTTCCTTTGCAAATAAATTAATTAAAAATTAAATAAAACGTAAATTAATATTTAAGAAAAATTTAAAATTAAGAATTTTAAATTTTTTGAAAAATTCAATAAATCAAAATAAAAAGAATTAGGTAACTATCGGAGTGGACAACAACTAACTTGATGACTATCGGAAGAAATCCACCTGCTTCCTAATTCAAAAATGCACTAATATTTTTAATAACTTTAGATTATAAAATAAATCTACATAAATTTAAATAATAAATTTACTTAAAATAAATTTATTTAAATTAAGTTTATAAAATAAATTTTTCATGTTTAAATAATAAACTAATTTAAATTAAATTTATGAGATAAATTTATTTAAATAAAATTTATAAAATAAATTTAACTGAATTTCAATTCATAAAATATATTTACATAAACAAATTTAAATTATAAAAGTAAATCTATTTAAATTTAGAGAATAAATTTATTTAATTTAAATTTATAAAATAAATAAATTTAAAATAAGTTTATAAAATAAACTTTTCCTAGTTTAAATAATAAACTCATTTAAATTAAATTTATAAAATAAATTTACTTAAATAAAATTAAAAAATTTTTTAACTAAATTTAAAATTATAAAATAAATTAATTTATTAAGGTCTCTAAACAATCAGAGTTCAAATAGTTTCGGCACTGTGAGCTTCACTGAGATACGGATCTTTATTTATATGTCAATCAGATGGCTTTGATACCAATTGTTGTTCCCTATATAAGATTGTAGAAGGGGGTTGAATACAATCTTAAGATTTTCTTACGGATTATTCTTATTTAAATTAATATTTTAATTATCAAGAATAATTAAAAGTATTTAAACAATATTCAAGTTAAATACGTATATGTTAGAAATGCAAACACTGATGCTGTCAGAGAATATCATAAATAGAGTTTAGTGAGGAACATAATTTATGCTGACATCATCAAAGTTTAAGAAGCTGTCGACAGAGTTTACTCTAACAGAGAATACTCAATCAGAGTTTACTCTAACAGAGAATACTCAATCAGAGATTGTCAACCGACAGAGTTTATGATCAGAGTTTATCAAAGAAGGAAACAGACAAATCAGAATTTGATTTGGATAGTAAAGAATGAATTCAAATATAATTATATTACCTTATAGAAACTATTCTTATCATTATCTGTTTTGTAATTGGATTTGTAACTGTGTCTATATACACACAGAAGTAGGTTAACATTATAGTAACACATATAATTATCATTCTCATAACCTAACAGCTCTTAAGAAATTTATTTTTCTTGAGAGAGTTTTGTATTCAGTTCATTCAAGTTAATACAAGACAATTCATCTTTTACATACTTGTGTTCTTAAATAATTATTTGGTAATATTATATTCAACCCCCCTTCTATAATAGTTGATTATCTGGGCAACAATTGGTATCAGAGAAGGCAATTAACTGCAACTTAAAGATCATATAAACATGTCTAGAAACAAGTATGAAAGTATCAAAATCCCAATCTGGAAGAAGGCTGAATACCCTACATGGTGGGTAAAGATGATGATGTTCTTGGAAGCAACTGATCCAGATTATTTAGACATAATCAATGAAAGTCATTATCTCCCAACCAAACTAGTGCCATCAACAATAATGGAAGGAAGACAAGTCCCTGAATACTATACTCTGAAGAACAAGAATGAGTGGACTAATGAAGAAAAATAGAAGTCTTGAAAGATGTAAAGGTAAGAAATATACTGCATAATAGTTCAGACTCTTTAATGTCAAATAGAGTAATTACCTGCAAAACTGCAAAAGAAATCTGGGATGCATTAAAGGTTCAATATCAATGAACCAAAGAAATCAAGAAGAATAGAAGATCAGTTCTTATTGAAGAGTATGAATACTTTGAGACAAAACAGAATGAGTCTCTCAATGATATCTATCACAGATTTCTTACTCTGTTGAATAACTTGGCTTTGGTGGATAAGGTGTATGATAATGAGGATTCAAACACCAAGTTTCTAAGGGCTCTTCCTGAAGAATGGGATCTACAAACATCCTTAATAAGAGATAGGGCTGATTTGCATGAGATGTCTCTAGATGAAGTCTATGAAAGACTGAAGTACATGGACTTGGAATTACAACAAAGGAAGAATATGAAGAGTAGCAAGGCAAAGTCTGTTGCTTTGAATGTTGAGACTAAAATTGAAAAACCAAGAGAAAAAGTCTTAAAATCCTAAACAAGAAAAGAAAATGTTGTAATGATCAAGGAAAGTAGTGAATCAGAGTCTGAGACAAACTCTGATGCAAACTCTGATAATTCCACAAACTCTAACATGATGGAGATGGTTTCTATGATTGTCAAAGTGTTCAAAAAGATGAATTCCAGGAAGTACAGAAAGCAAGGGAATTTGCAAAAGAAACATGGAGAGTCATAAAATAAATAAAGATTCAGAAGAAGAGAAGATAGAGATGGCAAATCAAAAACACGGTCAAGTGTTACAAGTGTAACAAGATGTGACAATTTGCTACTAAGTGCAGAAGCAAGGAATTTGGAAAATCTCTCATAACTTAAAAGAAAGATTGGATGGATTCCTCAGACTCTGAAGAGGAAACAAATTATGCCCTTATGGCAAACACTGATGTTCCCATTCTAAACTCTGATAAGGTACCAGACTCTGTCTTCAATTTTAATACTGAAAATATCCATGAATTAAAGTCTTTCCTTAGAAATCTGCAAGTTAACTTTAAATCACAGTCACTTGAGAATGAAAGATTAAAATCTGAAATACAAACTCTGACTGTTAGGAATGACTTTCTTGAATCTGAAAATTCACACATTCTTAGCACTAAGAAAGACTGTGAGAATGCTATACACGTGTAAACTCAGTTAGAAATACAAGTTGAATATTTAAAATCTGAGATAGCTAAAGAAAAAGAGACTTTGAGAGTTTTGACAAACTCTGGTAAGAAAGTCTAACAAATGCTTTCTATCAAGAATTTGACAACTGCCTTAGGTTATGAATCTGATAAGGAGACACATACAAAGACACACACAAAAGGAAAGTTGAGTGAACCTGTGAATTTTGTTAGACCTAGTAATGAAAAGAGCAATACCTCTGGTGAATGCTGTAATAATAACAATGGTAAAAAGAATAGTGTGTCAGAGAATAAACCAGTCAATATTGGATTTCTCTCACAGAAGCAACTTAAAGAAAAGTTGAAGGCAGTCACAAACAAAAACAAACCTAAAAAGGTGAAGAGAAATAGAAATGGAAATGTAAGAATTTCTAAGGAGAATAACTATAAGAATATCCCTGATGCTCCTAGAAAAACCTGTTTCACATGTGGTAATTCTAATCACCTTGCTATTGACTGCAGGAAAAATACAAAGAAGGAACCTGAGAGTCTAGAAAACAAACTAGATATAGACCACAAAATCCTTATTTTCACTGTGGTAGTTTATGGCATTAAATTTACACATGTAAAGAATATCATAGTTTATATTTCAACTATTATGAACTGTTGCCTCATTTGAATAAAACTCATGTCTTTTCTAATCATGCTATCAAACAAAAATATGTTATAAAAGCTGATAAAAGAAATATAAACTCTGACAGTATAACTCTGAAAATGCAAACTCTGACAATGCAAACTCTGTTAACTTAAACTTTGATAAAAATACTTCTGCTGCAAAAGTTAACAATTTTCAAAAGAAAGGATCCAAACTTGTTTGGGTCCTCAAAGCTACTAATTAATTTGCATTAAATGATTTCAGAGAAACATGAAAAACATCCTAGTGATAGATAGTGGATGTTCTGCACACATGACTGGAAACAAATCACTGCTTTTAGAGTTTGAGGAGAAGGCTGGCCCAGCAGTATCTTATGGAGATGGCAACATAGGAAGAACACTAGGATATGAAAATATTGTTATTGGCAATGTCATCATTGAAAATGTAGCTCTAGTTGAAGGACTCAAACATAATCGGTTAAGTGTGAGTCAAATGACAGACATATGTTATTCTGTGGAATTTCATGAAACACATTGTGAAGTGAAAAGAAAAAAGGATGGCAAAGTGGTTCTCATTGGTCACAGACATAACAATTTATTTGAAGCTAGCTTGGAGGTAAACTCTGATGGTCCATTAACTTGTTTACTTGGAAAGGCATCATCTTTCGAAAGCTGGAATTGGCACAAAAAATTGTGTCACTTGAATATTGGAAACATAAATGATTTGATGAAAAAGGATCTAGTTAGAGGTCTTCCAAAAGTTCAATTTCATCCTGATGGACTCTGTGATTCATATCAAAAGGCCAAACAAAAGAAGACACATTTCAAAAGAAAAACTGAAAATTCTATTGATCAACCTTTCTTCTATTGCATCTTGATTTATTTGGTCATGTCAACATAATGTCCATTGGAAAGAAAAAATATACTCTGGTGATTGTAGATGATTACACAAGATTTACATGGGTGAACATTTTGAATAAAAAGGATGAAACAATTGAGATAATTTTTGATCATATTGCTATGATTGAAAATGGATCACCACACAAGGTAAAGATTTTAAGGAGTGACAATGGAACAGAGTTTAAGAATTTTGCAATTGAGGAGTTCTGCTCAACAAAAGGAATCATTCAACAATTCTTAGCACCTGGTACACCTCAACAAAATGGTGTAGTTGAGAGAAAGAACAGAACTCTCATTGAAGCTACCAGAACAATGTTAGAAGGAGCAAAACTACATACTTACTTTTAGGCAATGCATGCATTACTCAGAATTGCACTTTGATAAATAAACATGGAATGACTCCATATGAAACAATGAAGAGAAGGAAGCCAAATGTGAAATACTTTCACATATTTGGAAGCAAGTGTTTTATTCTCAAAACACATCCTGACCAATTGAAAAAGTTTGAACTCAAAGCAGATGAAGGTATTTTTGTTAGTTATGCAACAACTTCTAAAACTTCTTCAAGGGCATTCAAAGTATTTAATCTAAGGACCAGGGCAGTCATGGAATCTATTAATGTCTCTTTTGATGAAGAAAAAATAACAGGATTACATGATGAAGATGCTCAGGAATCTCTGAGTTTTGAAAATGAATTGCAGGACACAAACTCTGATAAGCTAAACTCTAATGAGATAAACACTGATGAGGTAAATTCTGATGAGTTCAACACTGATTCCTTAAACTCTGATTTAGACATAATTGAAATAGTAATTGAAGATTCTACACATGTTGAGGGGAGCAACATCAATCAATTACTGAATTTGGAGAACCAACCTCAATTATTGAAATTTCAGAGTCTGACCAAACTCTGAAAAATACAAACTCTAAAACCACAAACACTGCTCACTCTAACTCCGATCATTCAAACTCTGAGCAGTTAAACTCTGAGTCATCAAACACTACTGGAAACACAACTTCAGGGGGAGGATCAACATTTACTGAGAAATTATACTATGAAGGCACAAATCATGAGGGAACATCTAGTTCAAGAAATTTTCCTATTATTTCCCAGAACTATGCCAATATTTGTAGAAGGGGGGGGGGGGGTTGAATACAAATATTAAAACTTTTTGCTTATTTTAATATTTGTTATTGATGTTTGAGAATTAGAGAGAATATGTTCAAACCAATTAAAAACTGAAAATAAAACTTACCAAAGAGAATTAAAATTACTGATGGATTGGTTTTCCATCAGTATGTATTTTTGCTCAATGTTCCTAGGTTAAAAGAAACCTAAATTCATTTTTACAAAGTTAGAAAATAAACCAACTGTTCTTACAAAGTACTCTAAGGTTGAACAGTTGATTCAAGAAGTAAAATCTAACTTGTACATTTTCTAACAATGCTACCACACTTGTTTATATACTACAAGTGTGTTTATACAATTCCTATTTTTAGATTGTTTCTATCTACCTTCCTTTTACCTTTTTCCATTTTAGAAAAAGGTTTGAAAGACAACCACAGATTGAGTCTTCGCAGCCATCATAAACTAGCTTCCATAGGTGTGCTTTTATCCATTGGATCTTCAACAGATAGTCCTTCTGTGTTGTCTCAATCAATTGATAATTTACTATTAAGCATATCAATTGATTTTTCTTTTAATCTATCAACCGATGTTCTTCTTCGATTGATCTTTATATCCATCGATTGATAAATAATGACTTATCGATTGATAGATGTTATCAATCAATATATTAATCGATGGGTCTTCACATTAGTTGATGGCCTTAAATACTTGACTTGACTTCTTCGACTGATCTCCTATCCATTGATGCTTCAATATCAATCGATCATCATTCACTTGTATAATTTCCTGTCTTCAAATAAATATAATTTTGATAGTCTAAGTTACACATCAGTTGATAATCTATATCAATTGACTATAACATCAATTGATGAAAATAATATCAATTGATTTACACCTTATCGATTGAAATAGACTAAGTACACTTATGCTACAATCAAATTATCAGTTGATTCATATAAACACTTCAACAGATAAATGGTTTCCTGATCAATTGATATTTATAACTTTCATATCAATTGATCAGTTACATCATATAAAATTTCTATGATTCTAAGATTAGTGTTATCATCAAATTACATTTAGATTCCTAACAATCTCCCCCTATTTGTATATGTGATATGAACATGCATAAATCTACTTGATGATAACAAAACCCCTAATTATTTTCATTTAGATAGAATCAAGAAATTTAAACAACACTTTTGAATTTTAAAAGTACCAGTTTGTTGAATAACTTCTACAAGTTGCTTCAATGTCTTCACCATCTTCATAATCCAATTAGTTTTTCTTTCTTCTCTTCTCAGCATTTTGCTTTAATTGCCTCATGAAATAACTCCTCAAATTTTCTTCATCTCTGTCAGTTTCTCCAAGTTGCCTCATAAGGTAATGTATTTCTTCATATGTGATTTTGTCCAGATATTTACAGATATTAAAGAACTTTGTGTTGCCCTTCACATCTGTAAAAATCATTGCACACTTTGGCTCCAATACCACCTTTTTGATTTGAGACTTCCATAGCTTAATGGGTGAATCAAGTTCAGCTTCTGTCTTTGATCTACTTAGCTTTGAAATTTGTTGTTGAATTTCCTGAGCAATTGTTGTGTTGAGTTTGTACTTTCTGTTGAGTAGAGGAAGAATGGTCTTGAAAACATTGTAGCTTTGCTTCCTTATTACCTTCAATGAATAGGTGATTTTCACTCCATTTTCATACTCCAACCTCATTGACTCTTCTTGTTTAGAGGTTACAGCATGAGTCCTGACTCCTATCAACCCTTTTTCCTGGTATTCCTTTCATATCATATCCTTCAATTGTAACCTCCTCCTTGATTTCTTCTTAATTTGTCTGGAGGTTTTCGTGAACCACCTTTTCTTGAGTAGAACTTGTCTTTTTCTTATCCATGGCTATTCTCCTCTTTTTCCTTAGTGGTTGCTCCATTAATTTATCTTCCATGTTCCATTCCATTTCCATTTTCCTTGCAATTTCTTCATTCTCCTTTTCTCTTCTTGCAGCATCTGACAATCCTGATGAAATGGCTTCTTGAAGAAGCTTCTGGCCAACTAGCTTTTTCCTTCTATTTTCTTCTTGAATCATTATGGCTTTACCCTTTTTCTTCTCTTCAAGAGCTTCAAGATCAATTGTTAGAAAGGCTTATGCATTTGAATTGCTTTCTTTGGCAACCTTCTTTGCATTTTCATTCACTAATCTTGTTTAAGCAATGAACTCATCCAAGTTTCCTCTTTCTACTGCCTCTGTCACCAACTCAGTGCTTTTCTTCAAATCTCCAATTCTTTTCTTTTCCCTTTCAATCATTGATTGCGTTTCTCTTTCCCTAGAAATTCTTCTAGCTTCTAGATCATCTTTAAACTTCTTGAATTCTTTCTTTTTCTATTCTAAATCATCTTTGGGTGACTTAGATGACTTAGATTTCTTTGAAGATTGATTATCCCTCTTGCTTCCATATTTAGTCCTTTTTACTGCAGAACCACCAATGCCACTAGACTTGTCCATACCAGAACCACCACCACTACCACTTCTTTTGCCATCACCATCACCATCACCCTTCTTCTTTGTATTATCCCCCTTTTTGTTAGCATCAATTTGAGGAGGTGGTGGCATTCTGTCAAGAAACTTCTGAAGAATGGAAGCATGTAGCTCTGGCCTTTAATAATATCATCCATCTTCTTTTCTAGAGACCCCACTCTAGTTTCCAAAGCTGCAAAATTCTTGGATTCCTTGAAAAGCTTGTCCTTGATTTGACCCATGGTGTTAATTGGAAGCTTCTCATCCAACCTCTTTTCCAATGCATCCTTGTTAGAATTGATAGAATAATTAATAATTTCCAATTCTCTCTTCACTCCTGTCACTGTGATCTTTTGAATTTTCAGTGATTCCCCCATATAGTGAGCAATTCTCCTTTGATTGAGATCTTTAATTTCTCCTTCCACCATTGCCCTCATATATTGAGAAAGAATCTTAGTTTCAGGAGCTTCTAAGAACCTTTAATTGTGCTCATACGTGGCTCATCATTAGAATCATCTTCTAACTCTTCAGGTGCCATATAACATGTGTATGTTGTATGGCATTGCTCTCCTTCAGATTCCTGGTCCTTTGTTATGTATGGTCAATTCCCAATAGTTGTTCTGCATCCCTATTACTTGAAGCAGCCAACCATTGATATTGTGGATCAAGATGAATGAAATTATGTGGATCCAAGTCACCAGCATCAACTTCATCTTCAATTTCCTTATCAATTCCACTCCCACTATCTTCTGCATTTGATACTCCCCTTATCTCCTTGACTCCTTCCTCCTCTAACATCAACTCATTTTTCAACTCATGTGCAAATAGCAGAATTATTTTATCTCTCTCACTCATCTCTCTATTTTGCATCAAGATCTCATCTTGGAATCTCACATCTCCCTCACTCATATCCTGTGCACCTTTTAAGGTGGGGCCCTCAAGTGTTTCACTCACATTCCTGGAAGAAATATGAATGTCCTTACTCACTCCCTCTCCTTTTGTCAGGCTGCAATCCTGCCTCTCACTCAACTCACTCAATCCTAAGAGTGTTTGTACAACATCAATTGATGTATAGATATTATCAGTTGAAGTGTTTGGGATATCCATCGATTGATCTTGAGTATCGATCGATGGCTTATCAGTCGATGAATGAATATCGATTGATGAATGAACATCAATTGATGGAGTAGAAACAGTTGAGGTAATAATTTGAGAAGAGATATTTTTAATGACATGAGAAATGGAAGAAAATTTAGGAGAGAGTGTTGTCTTCTCCTTGAAAAATAAATAAGGAGAATCTAAAAATGTCTAATTATTTATCAGAACATTTTCTGAAGAAATTTGATGAGAAGGGGAAGGGAGAATAGAAGGGATTGAAATTGAAAGAGAATGGGGCTGCATCTCATCATTTATATGAGATGCATCAAACTGACTTTAAGAAGGCTTCACCACAGTTTCCTGTGATTTTGCAGTGTGTGATCCCCCATGTGCAAAGGTGACTTTCTTTTCTCTCCTGCCATAGATTTTTGTAAATTTGGATGGTGTGTCCCCAGATTGGTTCTGTGCCCCTGGTTGTGGGCTATTTTCAATACTGTCATCCTTTTGAGAGGATGTTAATAGAGATGTGGTATTTTCCATATTAACATCCACAGTCTTTTGAGAGACTGTGGGGTGGCTTGGCTTAATTTACACAGCCTCACTCTCCTTATTCTTCTGGGTTCTTTGATGTTCCTCAGTTCCCTCACCACCTACATCATCCTCTAATCTATCTACCACAGTAGATGTTTTTCTTTTCTTTGATTTTACAACAACAGGTTTTTGGGAACCTGGTGAGGTTGGCTTTTTAGATTTAGATTTAGAAATTGGATGTGTGGCTTGGGTAGGAGGGTTGGGGTCATTATTAACACCCTCCATGGCCACAAAAGGCAAAGAAGATTGAGGATTGGAAGAAGTTAGGGTTGAGATAAATACCTGAACAAAAGGTGGATAAATCAATTTCATATTACTGTGAAGATTGATTCTTACCAAGTCTTTGAAGACCCTTTTGTTTTAAGTCCAATACTAAAGGGTTTCAGTTTCCCTGCAAATCTCAATTTCTTTGACAAAGTGGTTAATAAAAATCATGATAAATCTAGCATAATATATATGATTAGACCTATCATGCTTCTTACCTAACTTAGCAGCAATCTTAGATAGCAATATAGAAGATAAATCATGATATTCATCAAACAAGACACTATATGCTATTTTTTGCATGCTAGAAGTTATGCATCAAAATTACTAATTTTACCACTAAAATATTTTATTATTGCATCAAAGAAATATGACCATTCTCTCCTAAGATGATTTCTAACTACTTGTCCTAAATTGATGTCAGGATTTGCATAATTAATAACCCTAAGCATGTTTCTAATATTTGATTCACTAGGCACATTATCAGTATTATTAACAAGCAAATCTAAACATTCATTTAAGATTAAAGTAGTAAGAATGTACTCTCATCCCTTGCAATTGAATGTGATGCTTGAAAAGTCATCAACAACTTTTATAGAGGTCCAAAACTCTTCACCCAGATTGCATATTATTATTGGCGCTTCCTTCAACGCCTTTTGTACTTTATAGCTTTCCAAGAATTGCATTAAAGGATGAAATTCTTTTGAAGCCTGTTCAACCATAGTGCGCGACTTTCTTGGATGAAGATGTCATTCCTTAGAGTAGTAATTTAGTAGAACAAAAGCTTTGAAGTTGTAGAAAGTTTGATTACAGAGAGAAAAAGGGTTAGGGATTGAGTTCGTAGATTGAGAGAGATACAGAGATAGAGAAATCGTTAGCAAAATTGCAAGTAAGAATTAAAATTTGTTTTAATCTCACTATTTATATTTACTGAGTTCTCAATCACTTTCTTACTCAAAATAGAACTTAATCGACCGTTGAAGGAAAAATGAAAAGCAGATATTACCATTTTTGGCAATCAACTGTTATACATACATGAATGTATGTATTAATCAATTGATAAAATAAGTAATCAACGGCTAGATTTTGTACAGGTCGATTGATGATATGGACCCCTTTAAATTCCAGGTCATTGATTGGTAATTAACTTATCCATCGACAGGTACTCTTATCCATCGATAAATAAATATATCATCAATTGATATATTTATCTGTCAATAAATACAAATATCCATCGATAAGTAAATATATCATCAATTGATATATTTATCTGTCGATAGCTACAACTATCCATTGATAGGTAAAATGTTTATCAATTGATTATGGAAGAATCAATAGATTAACATAGTCAATGGCTAAAATTAATATAAATACATAACTTGTCAGATATTCAATGGATTAAATATAATTAAGCATACCTAAATCACAGACCAATCTATTGAAATTAGATTCATCTAATGGTTTGGTAAAAATGTCTACAAGTTGTCTTTCACTAGGGACAAAATGTAATTCAATTGTATCATTCATTACATGTTCCCAAATGAGATGATACCTTATGTCAATGTTCTTGATTCTGAAATGTTGCACAAGATTTTCTATTATTGCAATGGCACTTGTGTTGTCCCAGAAAATAGGAATTTTGTTCATGTGGAACCCATAGTCAAATAGTTCATTCCTCATCCATAAAATTTGTGCACATTAACTTTCAGCTGCAATGTATTCAGCTTCTACAGTAGATGTAGACACTGAATTTTATTTCTTGCTAAACCATGATACAAGCTTGTTTCCTAGAAATTGACAGGTGTCTGTAGTACTTTTTCTGTCAATTCTGCAACCTGCACAGTCTGCATCTGAATAACCAATTAGATCAAATCCAGAATCTCTAGGGTACCAAATTCCATGATTTGGAGTTCCTTTGAGATATCTGAATATTTTTTTTATTACAAACAAATGAGATTCTCTAGGATCAGCCTGAAACCTAGCACAAAGACATGTAGCAAATATTATGTCTGGCCTACTTGCAGTTAAATAAAGTAATGAGCCAACCATTCCTCTATAACTTAAAATGTCCTCTTTAGCTTCCTTAGTATTCATTTCAAGTTTAGTTGCAGTGGCCATGGGAGTTTTTGCAGTAGAACATTCATCTAAATCAAATCTCTTTAATAACTCTGAAATATATTTGGTTTGATTTATGAAAATACCATCTTTAACTTGTTTGACTTGCAAACCAAGAAAATAGGTAAGTTCTCCCATCATGCTCATTTTATATTTACTCTGCATCAACTTAGCAAACTTTTGAAAAAGTTTCTCATTAGTTGAGCCAAAAATAATGTCATCTACATAGATTTGAACAAGAATCACAGAGCCACTAACATTTCTATGAAAGAAAGTTTTATCAACAATACCTCTTGTGAAGTGATTCTCAATCAAGAATTTAAATAATGTGTCATACCAGGCTCTAGATGCTTATTTCAATCCATAAAGTGCCTTGAGAAGATAGTATACAAATCTAGGATGAACATGATCAATGAAACCAGGAGGTTGTTCTATATATACTTCTTCTTCTAGTTCTTCATTGAGAAAAGCACTTTTCACATCCATCTGATACACCTTGAAATTAGCATAAGCAGCATATGCTAGAAAGATTCTAATTGCTTCTAACCTTGTAACAGGTGCAAATGTTTCATCAAAATATGTGCCTTCTTCTTGAGAGTAGCCCTTTACCACTAATCTTAATTTATTCCTTGTCAATGTACCAAATTCATCCATTTTGTTTCTGAACATCCATTTTGTACCAATAACAGATTTGTTCTTTGGTTTGGGCACCAGCTTCTATACCTTGTTTCTTTCAAACTGATTCAACTCTTCTTTCATAGCAATTATCCAATCAGGATCATTTAAGGCTTCTTCAATCCTTTTCGGTTCTTCTTGAGATAGAAAGCTACTATACAAGCATTCATTTTGAGTTGCACTTCTAGTTTTGACACCATCATTTGCATTTTCAATCATCAATTCAAAGGGATGACTTTTTGTCCATTTCCTTTGTGATGGTAAATTTGTCCTTGATGATGATGCTTCTTGATCATTGGAATTGTTATGATCATTGTGATGTGATTGATCATTCGATCCCTCCCCTTGAGATGAACACTCTTCTTCAAGACTGTTGTGTAGAGTTGTTATCCATCGAATGATTATCAATTGATGTATTATCAGTCAATTGATGATTGTCAACTGATAAGTTATCAGTTGATGTATTGACATCAATTGATGGGGAGATTCTAGGTTCTTGATTTATTAAAATTTCTACATCATCATCACTATCTTCACTATTGCTTGTTGATTCATTTTCAAAGTGCAATAGGTCATGAAATACTTCATCAAACAACCCTTGAATCTTATTTTCATCAAAGACTACATTCATAGATTCCACAACAATGTGCAATCTAAGATTGTAGACTCTGTAAGCTTTGGTTGTTATTCCATATCCAACAAATATAGCTTCATCAGCATTGGCTTCAAATTTTCTCAGATTTTCATCTTGATTTCTCAGTACAAAGCATTTGCAGCCAAAGACATGAAGACGATTAATTGTTGGCTTCTTGTCTTTCTTCATCAACTGATATGGTGTTTTTCCTTGAAGTTGATTGACCATGGAAATATTTTGAATGTAGCAAGCAGTATTAATTGCTTCTGCCCAGAAATATATAGGAAGTTTTGCTTCTTCTAATATAGTTCTAACAACTTCAATCAAGGTCCTATTTTTCCTTTCAACTACTCCATTTTGCCGTGGAGTCCTTGGTGCATAGAAATGATGAGTGATACCTTTTTCTTCACAGAATTCTTTCATTGTTGCATTTTTGAATTCAGTACCATTATCACTTCTAATTTTGTTGACCTTCCATTCAGTTCCATTGTCAACATTCTTTACAAGATTGATAATAAATTTTTTTGCCTCATCCTTAGAGTATAAGAAATATACCCATGTATATCTTGTGAAGTCATCCACAATGACTAAGGCATATTTCTTTTTGGCAATAAACATGATGTTGACTAGACCAAATAAATCCATGTGCAATAATTCTAAAGGCTTGTCAATTGATGATTCAGACTTTGACTTGAATGATTATTTCCTTTGTTTTCCCTTTTGACAGGCATCACACAGTCCATCCTTGGTGAATTCCATCTGTGGAATGCCTCTAACCAGATTCTTTCTAACCAATTTATTCATGGCTTTGAAATTCAAATGGGCTAGCTTCTTGTGCCATATCCAACTTTCATCTGTATTGGCTTTGCTAAGTAAGCATGTCATTGAGTTTGCCTTGACAGAGTTAAAGTCATCCACATAGATATTTCCTTTTCTTTCACCAGTTAAGAGAATTTCAACAGATTCTTTGTTGGATATGATGCATGATCCAGTTGAAAACCATACACCATTTCCATTATCACACAGTTGACTAATACTGAGCAAATTATGCTTTAATCCATCAACCAGTGCTACAGGTTCAATGTTAACATTTTCTTTTACAATTGAGCCATATCCCAGAGTAAAACCTTTGTTGTTATCTACAAAAGTAACTCCTGGGCTAGCCTTTTCCACAAACTTTGTGAGCAAGGACAACTCTTCAGTCATGTGCCTAGAACATCCACTATCCAATACCAGAGATTTCTTTTCCGGTTTCCCTGCACACATTTAAAATAATCAAGTTGATTTTGGTAAGAAAGTTGCCTTGGGTACTCTTTTATTAGTTACAGCCTGAGCCTTAGTTGCCAACTTTGGTTCTTTTTGTTTTGGTGGGTTTAAATCCACTTTAACTTTTGGAGTTGGCTTTTGGGGCTTAGACACCTGGGAACTCATGGCAGAATTTCCATGCATTTCAATATCTAAATTAGGCATGTTCCATAGCATTCCAGGAATGTTCATATTTGCATATGCAAAGAAAGGATTATACATGTATGAAACTTGTGCGTAAGACATAAAGATATTAGGTGCAACTAAATTAGAAGATATGGCATTCATGAGCATAGGATTGGTAAACATGGCATTTGCAGACATTACATGTGCATTTAAATCATTTAAGGATAAAGTGTTCTTTTCTTTCTTGCATTGCATAGACAAATGATTTACATTACCACATTTAGAACACACCTTTATAGGTACATATATATCAGGAGTATAATTGTTGTGTTTATTTATGCCCACTTTTCCATTTCTATTCTTCTACTTTTTCTCAGACTTAGGTTGGATAACTTCCACATGTGCTATCTCTTCTAATTTAGCTTTCAATTATTTCTTGGATAAGCTACCTATGTTAATCTTCTAAACCTCAACCTCAACTTGATTTTTGGTTTCCTTAACAAACTTCATAGGAGTGCTAAATTTGTTCTTTTTATTAGCCATTGATGATTTACTTGTCGATGGATGCTTATCAATTGATTCAGCATCAATCGATTGATAATCCTTATCAGTCGATGGGGGATTAGAAGTCGATTGATCTTTATCCATTGAAGTATCAGCCAATGACTTGCCTATTGATTTAGGGGATTCTCCTAGAATATCTAAACCCTGAACATCAATGATTTGTTTGGTAGTTTTACCAGACCTATTCCATTTGTTAACGGTTTCAATTTCTTCAGCTAATTATTCTTTTAACAATTCTTTTCTTCTCACTATTCACTAGTTCATCTTTAGCATCCTTACTTTCCTGCTTGAATCTTTCTAAACACCCAAATTCATTTTCAAGAAAAACATTCCTCTCAGTTAAGGCATCAATGGTGTTTCTCAACTTGAGGTTTTCTTTGTTTAGAGATTTTAAAGTGACATGCAAATTCTACAATTCATTAGACATTTCATTAATGGTACTATTACATTCATCTTTTGTAAGTTCAGAAAAGTTAGTAGCTAGTACCTGATTTGATGATGAACTAGCTTCTTCATCTTCTTGGTTGGCCATTAGAGCTAGATTGATGAACTCTTCAGAATCACTGTCCTCAGCAGTCCAGTCCTTCTCCTCAGTAACAAAAGCCTTTTCTTTTTATTTCAAAAGGTCAAATTATTTCTTTTTGTAATCAATACCCTCATATGACTTTGCCTTTTCTTGTTTTGGCTTTTTACACTCATTTGAGAAATGACCAGCCGATCGACAGTTAAAGCATTTGAATTTAGATCTATCAACCAAATTTTTGTTTTGATTGTTACTTCTAAACTGGGATCCAAGCCTTTGAGCATTTGGATTCCTCTTGAATTTAAGCTTTGAAAACTTCCTTGACAGAAATGCAAGGTGCTCATCAATCTCATCCAAATCATCATATGAGCATGTTTCAATTTCTTCACACTTGCCCTTTCCTTTTCTTTTGGAAGATTCTTCAACAGCATCATCAGCCACCATGACAGAAACTTCTACACAACCAGCTTCCTTATTCTCTTCATTTCCATTGACCATCAAAGCCACAGTTTTCTCCTTTCTTTGATTCTTCTCAATCTCCTCATCTTGTTGGATTTCCAACTCATATGTCTTGAGAATATCATAAAGTTTCTCAAGATTATAATCCTTGAAGTCCTGATATTGTCTAATGGAAATAGTCATTGGTTTCCATTCCTTTGGAAGAGATCTAAGAAATTTTAGATTTGTATCCTCGGTTGCATAAACTCTACCATATAGCTTCAGTCCATTTAGCAACTTATGAAATCTGCTATAGGTGTCATTGATAGATTCTCCACTCTAGAAATGAAATGATTCATATTTTTGAATCAAGACTTGCATCTTTTTTTCTTTACTTGTTCAGTTCCTTCACATAGAGTTTGAAGAGTATCTCATACTTCCTTTGATGAATTACAATTTATCACATTGTCAAACATATACTTATCTAGACCATTAAACAGAATGTTCATGGCCTTCTTGTCTTTAAGAACTTCTTTTTCATGCTCTTCTGTGAAC
Organism: Oenanthe sinensis; assembly: GCA_028671895.1. NCBI lineage: Eukaryota > Viridiplantae > Streptophyta > Magnoliopsida > Apiales > Apiaceae > Oenanthe > Oenanthe sinensis. The sequence continues at coordinate 36,137,557 of CM053801.1, read as the reverse complement.
TCAGTGATGAGTTTTGGAACAAGTTTGTCAAGTGCAGGAGTTCCATCAAGGTTTACACCTGTGACTAGCTTCATGGGAACATGAGGACCTTTTAAAAGGCATATGACTAGGCCTATTTGTAATAATTAGATGACAACTCAACTCTAGCTAATAAAGAGAAGTAAATAACAAACACCAAACAGGAATCAAGACGAAGACAGTCAACTAATCCCAAAGGATCTAAGTATCAGAAGAATTTTTATAGGATTGCTACTCAACACTGGAAGAAGATCATTTATATGTTCAAGCGTCAGTGAAAATAAATAATGTGGTAATATTTCTAATGAAGACGGAAGATATAGAAGATTTCAAGTGGTTACTACAAGTAGATTCCAGAAGAAGAATGAAAATAGTGAAGAAGAAAATATGACAGAAGGCCTCTAGTTAAAAGTTATTTAAATGGAGAATAGTTATTAGGATGACACAAATGAACCAGACAGTACATTTGTGTGTTAACTAATATAATACTTATTCTTCATTTAATTCAAGAGGTTTCAAGATCAGAAGACAAAGAAAAGACGGGAAGATTTCAAGACTGACAGCACGACTATGTGACTAAAGATAGTATTTTAATTCTACTATCAATTGTTAATTAATTATTTAATTTATCTAATTAAATTAATTCAAGTTGAATTTAATTTAATTTATAAATTAACTAATTAAATTAAGTAGAATTAATTTTCTATAAAATAAATGACTTAAAATGACTTATATATATATAATAAAACAGTTAGTATGACTTATTAAATAAGTCATACCGAGTTTCTTATATATATATATTCAATTAAGTCATACCGAGCTTGTTTAAGCATAAGTCATACCGAGCTCATTGAATAAGTCATACCGAGAGTTCTGTGCTCAAAAGGTCATACTGAACCAATTTTGTTTAATTAAAATAAGTCATACCGATTTATTTTAATTAGATAAAATCCGAATATGACTTTAAATAAGTCATACCGAACTTTCAAAAGGTCATACCGACTAAAATAAGTCATGCCCAGTCTTTTATAAGTCATACAAGTGTTAAAATAAGTCATACAGACTTATTTTCTTGAAATAAAGTCATACTCAAAAAGGTCATAACAGCCTTTTTGAAATCTCTATAAATATGAGATCATCCCTTCACTTGTAGTAGTTCAACTTGTTAAGAAGTTAGAAAATCAGATCAAATTCAGTAATTTATCTGCATTGTAATATTCATAGATTTCTGTGCTGAGTTTGAATATAATTGATTAAACTCGAACAGTTCATGTCAAATTTGTTCTAGACTTTTTTATCAATTATATAACAGTTTTCTAAAATATTAATTTTATAATACTAATCAAGTTTAAATTATATCTTTCACTTGAACAGTATTTTATTATAATTAATATTTCGCGAGTAATTATAATAATATTTTTAATCCAAATTATTCCGCGAGTAATTTTCAGATATTGTATTCAACCCCCCTTCTACAATATCAGGGACCAACAATTGGCATCAGAGCTGGGTGATATAGTTAATATCAGATCCAAATCAAATTTCGCGAACTCATACAGATCATAAAAATTATTTTAAATTCGAAATAATTTTTTATTCGAAATAATTTTTTTTCTGAAAAATTATTTTTGATCAAAAATTGTTTTAAGTCAAAAATTAAAATATTTTTTGAAACACTTAATTTTTAATCTTATTAAAGATGAGTACCCAGAAAGTGACTAGCATTAAAATTCCACAGTTCGATAGAGAACACTACAACTTGTGGAAACACAAAATGCTACTGTTTATCGGGATTGCAAATCCCAAGTACGCATTGATCATGGCCAAAGGTGTTGAGACCCCTATATCAGTTGTTCTCGAATATACAGTAGATGGGGTCGTAATTCCACACAGACAGTTTCCGAAAAGTCCGGCAGACTATACAGATGAGGAAACAGAAGCTGTATCCCTTGATAATAACCTGAAGCTCATATTAATTGAATCCCTAGACTACATCATGTACAACCAAGTAGTCAATTGCAAGAATGTAAAACAGATCTGGGAAACAATTGAAATTATCAATGAGGGAACTGAAGAAGTTAAGGAGAATAGACTGGAGATCCTGACCACCCAATATGAGCAGTTTAGATCCAACCCTGGTGAGGGTATCTCTGAAGTGTTTCAGAGACTAAACAAACTAATAAACGAGCTCAATATGAATGGAAAGTTTTATCAGAATCAGGAGGTGAACAGGAAGTTTTTGCTGACCTTACCAGAGCATCTGGAGCACAGGATTGCAGCTATCAGGGAATCTAGGGACATGAAAGAGGTAACCCTAGAAAGACTCTACGGAGTTTTAAAAACTTATGAGCTGGAACAAATCCAAACCAGAGAGATGTACGGAAGAGGTAAGGTACTGAGTTCCTCCAAGGCATTAATGGTAGAAGCACCAGAGAAAGAAGAAGTGAAGGCTGTTGCACCTTCTAACAGTTCAACAGAGTATGTGGTTCCAGAACTTGGACATACTTCTGACAAACAAGAAGATGGTGATTTCTACTCGCTGGAAGAACTAGATCAACTGGAAGATGAATCTCTAGCTATGGTTGCCAGGAAGTTTGGCAACATGAGATTCCGAAGAAACTCCTCATTCAGAAGTAAGCCTAATTTTGGAAGATTCCAAAAAGGAGGTTCTTCGACAGCAGTATCAAAAAGCGGCTACAAGACCGGCTTAGTTGATAGAAGCAAGTTTTGTTGCTTTAACTGTAATGAGCTAGGCCACTTTGCAACTGAGTGCAAGAAGCCTAAGTAAGGGAAGAAGAGAGAGTCTTACGAAGAGCTCAAGGAGAAGTATGATGCGCTCGTGAAAAAGCATCAGGGAAAGTCCTATCTAGCAGCAGGCAAAAGCTGGGATGATTCAGATAACGATGATGAGGAAGAGCTAGGAAATCTTGCTCTTATGGCTTCATCCGAGGAATCACTGTCTCCCACCCGTGACAGAGGAATAGAGGTAAATCCTTCTTGTCCTAAGATGTTTGCTTTGCTAGGTAAAGAACTAGATGGTGAAAGAGATAAAGTTAAGAAACTCAGACTCAAAGTCAAAGAGTTAATTGATGAGACTGAAGTTCTTAAACAGTTAAAAAGAAATCATGACAAGTTGGCTGTCAAGCTGACTGAAGACTTAGCTGTTCAAGTCAGTAAAGTCAGTTGTCATGTTATTGTAGAAACTAATCTCAGAAACCAAATTGAAGAAGAAAAGAAGAAGTGTCTTGCATATAAGAATTCCTCATATATTGTTAAGAACCTAGTTGACCAACAAGAAATAAATCGTAAATTTGGAATAGGCTTCGAGTATAACAAATCTGTAGGAAAGCCAAGCAACATAACCCCCTTTAGAAAAAGTGCTGAAGAAAGGGGTATCCTACATGTTGTTAAAGACACACTGAAACCTCTCTTCATAACACCGATAGCTGAACCCATCCTTGAGAGATCTGTACTAATTGCATATGAAATGCAGTTGGAAGATCTTGAGGAAGAGAAGAAGAGAGGAGAACAGGTTAAGGACATAAAAGGAGTTAATGTCCAGAAAGAAAAATGTGCACTAGAAACACCAGTGGAAGATGTGGGAACTTCTGATTCCCCCAGACCTGGTGTAGGTGCAAAAGACTTAAAGAATAAAATGAACAGACCCAACACGTTTGTGAACAGTAGGAACAGTAACAATAAATTTCATTCTAGTGAAAACTTCAAATATGCTGATAAAATTGAAGAAGAATCTGTTAAGCCCCCTACTGTATGGAATAACATGCCTACTATTGATGCTTTCCATAAACCATGTGGTATAATGAATTGCATGTTATGTGCCTTTAATGCTATGACTGCTTACTTTAAACGCATGATAGCTAAGAAAGATAACATGACACCTAGACAGCACATCAATAGTAAATTTGCTAAACCCAAGACTGCGACTCCTTCACCTAAGAAGAAGGAATCATATATTCCTAAGTCTAAACAGAAAGTTGTTAAGACTATCTATAGGAAGGTAGGAGCAGTCAAGGAAGAAAATGATGTTATTCGAAAAGGATCTGTTGTCAAAGCAGACAAAGGTCAATTCTTTAAGTATGTCGGGCCCAATCAATTTTGGGCTCCGAAGACGAATTAATCCGTTTGATAATTGCAGGGAGTTAAACAGGTAAACCGAGTTATATGGATCCTGGACAGCGGATCGTCAAGGCATATGACCGGAGATAGAGCCCTGCTATCAGACGTGGTTGAGAGAGCTGGCCCAGTCGTCACCTTTGGAGATAACAGCAAAGGAATGACTACGGGATATGGCAAGTTAAATACAGGAAATGTTATCATTGAAAACGTCTCTTTGGTGGAAGGACTTAAGCACAATCTACTTAGCGTCAGTCAATTCTGTGATAAAGGTTACAAAGTAAACTTTATCAAGGAGAAGTGCTTAATAGCTCATTCTAAAGAAGACAGACTAGCCTTGCGTGGAGTAAGGAAAGGAAACTTGTACGTAGCTGATTTCAACTCGGGAACTGAAGCTGAAGCAAACTGTTTTTATTCAAAAGCTTCAATGGAGGAAAGTTGGCTATGGCACAAGAAGCTCTCACACCTAAATTTTAAAACAATGAACTCTCTAGTAAAGAGGGATTTGGTGAGAGGACTGCCTCCGATGGAATTTACACAAGAAGGCTTGTGTGAGGCATGTCAGAAAGGGAAGTCAAAGAAAACAACTCACAGAGGCACAGACACTACAAACATCACTGAACCACTTCAACTCCTTCACATGGATTTATTTGGTCCAGTAAATATTCTGTCTATGTCAAGGAAGAAATATGCCTTAGTGATTGTGGATGACTTCACAAAATATACATGGGTTTTATTCTTGAACTCTAAGGATGAAACTCCACATTTGGTGATTGATCATATAAAGCTGATTGAGTTAGATTCAAAGTTATCTGTCCGGGCAATCAGATCAGATAATGGAACAGAATTCAAAAATGAAGTTCTGAATAACTTCTGCTCAGACAAGGGGATAACAAGGCAATATTCAGCACCAAGAACTCCGCAACAAAATGGAGTTGTAGAAAGGAAAAATAGAACCCTGATTGAAGCTGCAAGAACTATGCTAAGTGAATCAAGGTTACCTATCTACTTCTGGGCTGAAGCGGTAAATACAGCTTGTTATACTCAGAATCGAACTCTGATCAACAAAGGTCATATGAAAACTCCCTATGAATTAATGGCTGGCAAGAAACCTACTCTCAAGTACTTTCATGTATTTGGAGCCAAATGCTTTGTGCTAAAAGATGGAGATGAACATCGTGGCAAGTTTGAGGCCAAGGCACATGAAGCTATTTTTGTCGGTTACTCAAGAAGAGCATATAGGGTATACATAATTGATCAGCACCAAGTGAAGGAAAGTGTCAATGTAACGTTTGATGACACTAAACTCCCAAGTATCCAAACTGAAGATTCTTCTGAGTCATTAAAATTTGATAATTATCCAGACTCACATTCTGATGACGAAGAAGAGCCTGTGGTTGCAGCAGGAAATGATGACAACAATGATGGTAATGATCCAGGTAATAGTGGTGGAAACAATGGCAACACTGGAGATACTACTAATACCAGTGGTGGATCAACAAGTCATCCTGGCAGCAACTCAGGGGGAGATGAAGGATCAACTAGCACAACACAAAATCACAATGAATTTCAAGGCGAATCATCAAGATCAAACCTACCGAGGGAAAGGATATGGAGTAAAGATCATCCCTTTGAATTGATCATAGGTGATCCATATGTTGGAGTAAGAACCAGAAGTGCAACTTCAAATGAGTGTTTATTTTTAGTTTTTCTATCTCAAGAAGAACCAAAGAAGATTGAAGAGGCAATAATTGATCCAGATTGGGTTCTTGCCATGCAAGAAGAGCTCAATCAGTTCGAAAGACAAGAAGTCTGGACACTGGTACCCAGGCCTAAAGATAGATCTGTTATTGGCACAAAATGGGTATACAGGAACAAGCTAGACGGTGATGGCATTGTTACAAGGAACAAAGCCAGATTGGTTGCAAAGGGTTACTCTCAGGAAGAGGGAATTGATTATGACGAGACCTACGCACCAGTTGCAAGACTTGAAGCCATCAGGATATTTCTGGCATTCGCAGCACATTCCAATTTTAAAGTCTATCAAATGGATGTGAAGAGTGCATTTCTGAACGGAAAGCTAGAAGAGGAAGAATATGTGGAACAGCCCCCTGGCTTTGAAAATCCAGAGTTTGCTGATTTTGTGTACTTTCTTTTCAAAGCTCTCTATGGACTCAAGCAAGCACCGAGGACATGGTATGACACTCTCTCTGAGTTTTTACTTAAAAATGGTTTCACTAGAGGTGTCATAGATAAAACTCTCTTTTACAAATTACATAGTAAAGATATGATATTTGTCCAAGTTTATGTTGACGATATTATATTTGGTTCTACTAACGAAAACTTGTGCAAGAGATTTGCGAAGTTAATGCAGAGTAGATATGAGATGAGCATGATGGGTGAGCTGTCATTCTTCCTTGGATTGCAAGTAAAGCAAAAGGAAGATGGGATTTTTATTTGCCAATCAAAGTACGTAAGAGATCTTCTCAGAAAATACAGTCTAGAAGATTCTTCACCAGCAAAAACCCCAATGCCAACAGCCACGAAGCTTGACAAAGATGAAACTGGTAAGAAAGTTGACATCACAAGCTATAGAGGTATGATAGGCTCATTATTATATCTAACTGCTAGTAGACCCGACATAATGTTTGCAACATGCTTATGTGCAAGGTTTCAATCTGACCCAAGGGAATCTCATCTAATAGCTGTTAAACATATTTTTAGATATCTAAAGGGTACACCAGATCTTGGAATTTGGTACCCTAAGGATACAGGTTTTGACCTAATTGGCTATACAGATTCAGACTATGCAGGGTGCAGGATGGACAGGAAAAGTACTTCTGGAAGCTGTCAGTTTCTAGGACGACGGTTGATCTCCTGGTACAGCAAGAAACAACATTCAGTATCTACCTCGACAGCCGAAGCAGAATACATTGCGGCAGGTAGCTGTTGTGCACAGATCTTGTGGATTAGGAATCAGCTAAATGACTATGGACTTGCGTTGAACAAAATTCCAATTTTCTGCGACAACACAAGTGCGATAGCAATTTCTAACAATCCTGTTCAACATTCGCGAACCAAGCACATTGACATAAGGTATCACTTTATAAGAGAGCATGTCATGAACGGAACTGTGGTGTTACAATTCGTACCCACAGAAGATCAGATAGCCGACATCTTCACAAAGCCACTTGATGAATCCACTTTCTCAAAGCTGGTTAGTGAATTAGGGATGTTAAACTATGGCTAAATTTTTGGTTGCTAGGAATTAATTTAAGCTCATAAATATTAAATGTTAATATTTAAAGAGTTTATCAGACTTGAATTAATAAAATCCTAGGGCTTATGAATTTTTGGAAAATCATCTTAAGATTAAGTCAATATTCTTAAAAGATAATTATTTCAATTAAAGCATAAGTACTTTTGTTTAATTTAAGCATTAATAAGCATTTATGTAAATCAATGTATATATATTTTTTTAATTTGTAGTGTACTTATATATAAATAATTATGTTATTAATTATTCATTTAATTTGCTTATTAAATTAATTCAAACATGAGTTAATTTAATTCTTAAATTAATTAAAATAAATTAATAATGTAAACATTTATTATATGTCTATAATAAGTTATTAGTATGTAATTTATTGTTAGTTAACTATTTACTAAGTATATATTTTCTTTCCCAGAATGACTTATTATGATAAAATTTCGGTATGACATTTAATTTAAATGAAATTCGGCATGACTTTTTATTCTTAATAATAAGTCATACCGAGAATTTATTTAAAAGTTTTCCTTAAGTCATACCGAGACCTGCTATTAATAAAAACTCGGTATGACTTTTGAAAAAGTCATACCGAGACAAGTCATAGCAGGCTTTTCAAATAAGTCATACCGAGAATAATTTGTTTTTCTTTCTTTAATTAATTAAGTCATACACAGCTTTACATATACACACACAGTGCTATACACATAGAAATCGAACAGTTTATCTTCCTATCAAAAAATCAATCGATTCTTGTTCAAAATCAACTGCTTTCAGTTGCTAAGTTACGTTTACAAGCATCTGTGCTTGCTAGATTGTGGAAATCGATTAAATCAAAGGAACCTCTGCCCGATTTTCGTTTAAATTCGACTGACTGTTCTTTTTTAAGAAAAATTCGAAGCATTCAAGTGTTGATTATAACTAAAGGACTGATTGTAGTGACTTGGTGTATTAAAGACAATTTGGGGATTATTAAAAATTAGGGTTTAATTTTTAAAGTGTAATTTTCAAATTATCAGCTTGTAATTGTTAATTTGTAATCGCACTTTGTAATTTTATTATTTGTAATAGCTTAAATCAAAAAAAATGGCAGGCTTTTGCGAATTAGTAAAAACTAATTTTGTAGGATATTTTAATCCGGTGAACTGTTCAGTTGAGAGGTTTCGACCGTGGATCATTTTTATGAATGAACATTCACTTGTAAGAACTGCAATTACTCTGGACGCCCCGTTACAAGTGTTAGCACTTAGGGCTCTGTATTCCACTGCTAGGAATAGGAGTACTGCAGGCAGAGTTCAATTCTCATTCAGCATAGGAGATCATGAATATATGGTGACTGAAGAGGACGTGAACAAGATTTTGGGCTTCCCAACTGACAATTTCGTGGATCCACCCACTGTACCAGATATACTAGAATTTTTCTATACCATTCAATATCAGGGTGAGATCAACTTAGTAAGGATGACAAAGTCTAAGTTGGTAAGCGAGTGGGACTATGTCTTTGACACGTTAGCCAAAGTTTTTGCACCCACTACAAAGAACAACTTCAACAACATATCTTCACTACTGCAAATCATAGGGTTTTCTGTGGCCCACAACCGGAGGATAAATTTTGGGAAGTTGATTCTAAAAGAAATAATCAGGAAGATGGGGAAACCAGAAAGCAGGGAACAGGACATTCAAGTCTACTATCCGAGGTTCCTGATGATGTTCATGAATGACTTGTTGATGGATGAAGATAAAGCCTTATTTCAGAATGGTCCTGTAGAAGAATCTCCGACTTCTCAGAACAACTTATTCGCAAGGCTCCACAACAACCCCAAGTTTCAAAATGTGCAAGTGGTAAGGACAGATTACATGGCTGAGATATTAGATCTTATTGCTAATCCTGTGCAGGAACAAGAGCCAGAGCAAGTGCCAATGCAAATGGATCATCCTGTGCACCTTCTACTTGAAGCTGCTCAGCATGTCGATCAAGTGGCACAAGATCAACAGGTAATATCTCACTCACAATCTTCTAGTTCAATACCTATAGAAATATCCACTGCTCTGTTAGATTTATCTGTAGCGGACTATGATGGTGTTCTTACACTCCAGGATATCAGCTATGAACCTGAAAACACACAGGTTCTGCCCCCAGCTGAATTAGAGCCTCAAACAGTTTCTCCTTCATCCTCCTCTTCATTAAAAGTCAGAAAAAGGAAGAAACCTGTCAGAATAGTTAGAGGTCTTGGTGCTGAAGTGAGTGAACCCGCAGCTCTGTCTCCTCCTTCAAAAATTTCTAGAGTTGTCCCTGAGATAACTGCAGCCTCAACCTATTCCAGTCAATGGGATATGGATTTTAATATAGCCATCCAAGATTCTCTAGATACACTTGCTCAACCAGGTGATCTAATTCGCTGCTTGGCCACAGCATCAGATAGTGAGGAAAACACACTGCTAGCAATCACTCTAGCAGGACCTTCACTTGAAGAAATACCAACACAGGAGGGCACATTAGTTGAAGAAAATGTTTTTAATAAAAACTCGTCGGATGCCACCTATGTTGTGGACCATGACATTTTCGATGCAGTGCAGCATCAGATACCCTCTGAGGTACTAAGGAGCACCACAGACTCTCAAGAGCCTGTCATTACATTGTCTAAGGTGGTGACTCCCCTGGATTTCTTACATCCAGTTCTCAATAGAGAAGGTCTCGAATCCACTGGTGGATTTGAGAGGCAACCACTCCATAGAGGGAGATGGGACTCCATTCACGGAGTAGCTACGTCAGTAGCGGAGCCTCTTCAAGTTAACCTTGTTGAGGACGCGCCTTCACAGGCATCAGAAGAGCATTTCGACTCTTCAAAAGCTATTGTTATATATGCAGGTACAGCTTCAGGATCTGGAAAGGAGCTAAACACGAGTGATGTGAGGCAAACACAGAGTGAAACACATGCACAGAGTGATAGTGAGATAAACAGGAGTACAAGTGAGATGAGTGCACACACACAAAGTGAACTGTTATCCAAAATGGAAGCTCTCCAGAATGAAATGCAAATTGTTCAAGCTGAATTATTAAAAGTTAAAGCACAAGCAGAAGAAAATTCTACATCTGCCTCTGTAACACAACAGCTGTCAATAGTGTGAAAAGATGTTGAAGATGTCAAATCCTCCATTCTTCTAAAAACTCAAGACATCCAGAACATTCAGAATCTAATTGCTGAGGATATGAAAGAAGTGAGCAAACTGCATGAAAGAATTGATGACGTTGAGAAAAACTTAACCCTCACAATCATTGAAAATGAAATGATTTCTACTCAACGCTTCAGCAAACTGGATGATGGCATGACGCATCTAAATGAAGGAATGAAGCAAGTCTATCTGACTATGCAGAAAATGTTGACATCTTTTGAAGCCTCTAAAACTCAAGAGGATCCCTCAACTAAGGGGGAGAAAGCAAAAGAGAAAGTAGCTGGAGATGAAGGGGCTACTACTCAAGATAAAGGTAAAGCAAAGCTGTTTTCTGAAGAAGAATTTCAATCGTATGATCAAGAACCAGAAGAACAGTATTATGCTCAAGAGCAATTCATTGATGACAGTGCTCATGATGAATCAAACATTCCTGACTACTGCAGAGCTGAGGAAGAAACTGCATTTGATGAAGATTTTTTGTTTCAAAAAGAAAAAGAAGTTGATCCAGCCTATGAAGAGGCAATAAAGAAACTTAAAGATGACATCAAGGCAAGCCAAGCAAAGACTGAAAATCTGAAAGCTTTAGTCATGGAAAGATCTCAGGCAGAAAGAGAAGAGAGCCAACAAAAGCAAAATTTGTGGGCTATAGCTGTTAGAAAGAAGAAAGAAGATGTGCGCTTAAAAATAGGGAAGAAATGGGATACTGCCAGAGAGATCATGGACAAACTTCAGAAAGGTCCATTTGAAGATTACAAGTTACAGTTCTTAATTAATCGTCTGCAAGATTCAAATGACTGTTTGGATAACTTCATGAAAGCAATCAAAGAAGAAGTTGACTACATCACTGTGATTGTGGATAACATTCTAGATGACTGGCAGATTCTGTTATACACACACAAGTATGGCACATTCAGAGTCTCTTTGGAATTCTTTCGTCAAAAATCTCTATCTGTAATATGGACATTGATGAATAAAGTCAAAAGAAGTTCAGAAGAAAATGAACTTTTAAGGGACAGACTTCGAGAGATAGCAAGAGTTGTTAGTCCACAAATCTTAATCGACCCTCATGAGGTAAGGTTCTACAACAATAAGCTTTATCAAATTATGAAGCTGGATGAGGAGTCACTAAAGGGCTACACAATTAAATACATGATTGAAGTTGAAACAATGTTGAGATCCAAGGGATTCAGGTCCCAGGCTAAGTTGGATGCAGCTCAAAAGATCAGAGACTACTGCCTATCAAAGAAAATTCAATCATACATCAGGCAGATGCATAAAATTGATTCAACACAGCCTTATGACATAGAAGAAGAGGTAGTAGATCCTGTTAAACAGGAAGTGTTGTGGCAGTTAGCAAAAGCTGAGCAAAGAAGGTTGTATGGAGAATCCACCACAACAGATCAATCAGTATCTGAAGAAGTACTAAGGACACCAGTTCATAAAAGTTCAAATCTAGAAGAGGGTGAAGTTGATACATCAGAAGACTGAAGACTTAGATAGAACAAGATAGAAACTTTGTAATATTTGTTCAGTGCTAGAGGAACATCTATCTTGTATTTATCTTTCATGTATGAATCTGGAAAATTGTTAAATATAAAACCAGAACTTTTGTTTATTATTTACAGTCATTACATGTCGTACTACTTTCTTAGTTGTTAGTTGAGTTATCCTCTAGAAATTTGTGTGTTAAATGTTTAACAACAAATAGGGGGAGATTGAAAGGCATATGACTAGGCCTATTTGTAATAATTAGATGACAACGCAACTCTAGCTAATAAAGAGAAGTAAATAACAAACACCAAACAGGAATCAAGACGAAGACAGTCAACTAATCCCAAAGGATCTAAGTATCAGAATAATTTTTATAGGATTGCTACTCAACACTGGAAGAAGTTCATTTATATGTTTAAGCGTCAGTGAAAATAAATAATGTGGTAATACTTCTATAGAAGACGGAAGATATAGAAGATTTCAAGTGGTTACTACAAGTAGATTCCAGAAGAAGAATGAAAACAGTGAAGAAGAAAATATGACAAAAGGCTTCTAGTTAAAAGTTATTTAAATGGAGAACAGTTATTAGGATGACACAAATGAACCAGACAGTACATTTGTGTGTCAACTAATATAATACTTATTCTTCATTTAATTCAAGAGGTTTCAAGATCAGAAGACAAAGAAAAGACGGGAAGATTTCAAGACTGACAGCACGACTATGTGACTAAAGATAGTATTTTAATTCTACTATCAATTGTTAATTAATTATTTAATTTATCTAATTAAATTAATTCAAGTTGAATTTAATTTAATTTATAAATTAACTAATTAAATTAAGTAGAATTAATTTTCTATAAAATAAATGACTTAAAATGACTTATATATATATAATAAAACAGTTAGTATGACTTATTAAATAAGTCATACCGAGTTTCTTATATATATATATTCAATTAAGTCATACCGAGCTTGTTTAAGCATAAGTCATACCGAGCTCATTGAATAAGTCATATCGAGAGTTCTGTGCTCAAAAGGTCATACTGAACCAATTTTGTTTAATTAAAATAAGTCATACCGATTTATTTTAATTAGATAAAATCCGAATATGACTTTAAATAAGTCATACCGAACTCTCAAAAGGTCATACCGACCAAAATAAGTCATGCCCAGTCTTTTATAAGTCATACAAGTGTTAAAATAAGTCATACAAACTTATTTTCTTGAAATAAAGTCATACTCAAAAAGGTCATAGCAGCCTTTTTGAAATCTCTATAAATATGAGATCATCCCTTCACTTGTAGTAGTTCAACTTGTTAAGAAGTTAGAAAATCAGATCAAATTCAGTAATTTATCTGCATTGTAATATTCACAGATTTCTGTGCTGAGTTTGAATATAATTGATTAAACTCGAACAGTTCATGTCAAATTTGTTCTTGACTTTTTTTATCAATTATATAACAGTTTTCTAAAATATTAATTTTATAATACTAATCAAGTTTAAATTATATCTTTCACTTGAACAGTATTTCATTATAATTAATATTTCACGAATAATTATAATAATATTTTTAATCCAAATTATTCCGCGAGTAATTTTCAGATATTGTATTCAACCCCCCTTCTACAATATCAGGGACCAACACCTTTCTCTATGCAGTGAACATAGGAAGGGTCAAGAGAGAGTAGATGCAGATGCATTTTCACTTTCCATGCAAAATATTCATCTTTTTCTAGCACTGGAATTTTCACACCTGAATATTTTTGGCCCATATTAACTGTTTTTGATCTTTAAACTTTCTGTCTGTTGAAAACTGGCTCTGATACCAATCGTTATTTCCAAGAACTATGCCAATATTTGTAGAAGGGGGGGTTGAATACAAATATTAAAACTTTTTACTTATTTTAATAATTGTTACTCATGTTTGAGAATTAGAGAGAATATGTTCGAACAAATTAAAAACTGAAAATAAAACTTAACAAAGATATTTAAAATTAATGATGAATTGGTTTTCTATCAGTATGTATTTTTGCTCAATGTTCCTAGGGTAAAAGAAACCTAGCTTTCTTTTTACAAAGTTAGAAAATAAACCAACCGTTCTTACGAAGTGCTCTAAGGTTGAACATTTGATTCAAGAAGTAAAATCTAACTTGTACATTTTCTAACAATGCTACTACACTTGTTTATATACTACAAGTGTGTTTTTACAATTCCTATTTTTGGATTATTTCTATCTATCTTTCTTTTACCTTTTTCCATTTTTGAAAAATGTTTGAAAGACAGCTACAGATTGAGTCTTCACAGCCATCATAGACTGTCTTCCATATGTGTGCTTTTGTCCTTTGGATCTTCAACATATAGTCCTTCTGTGTTGTCTCAATCAATTGATAATTTGCTGTTAAGCATATCAATTGATCCTTCTTTTGATCCATCAACTGATATTCTTCTTTGATTGATCTTTATATTCATCGATTGATAAATAATGACTTATCGATTGATATATGTTATCAATCGATATATCAATCGATGGGTCTTCACATCAGTTGATGGTCTTCAATACTTGACTTGGCTTCTTCGACTGATCTCCTATCCATCGATGTTTCAATATCAATCGATCATCTTTCACTTGTATAATTTCATGTCTTTAAATAATTATAATTTTGACAGTCTAAGTTACACATCAGATGATGATCTATATCAATCGACTCTAACATCAATTGATGAAAATAATATCAATTAATTTACACCTTATCGATTAAAATAGACTAAGTACACCTATGCTACAATCCAAATTATCAGTTGATTCATATAAACACTTCAACTGATAAATGGTTTCCTCATCAATTGATATTTATAATTTTCATATCAATTGATCAGCTACATCATATAAAATTTCTATGATTCTAAGATTAGTGTTATCATCAAATTACATGTAGATTCCTAACAATCCCCCCCTATTTGTTTCTGTGATATGAACAAGTATAAATCTACTTGATGATAACAAAACCCCTAATTATTTTCATTCAGATAGAATCAAGAAATTTAAACAGTACTTTTGAATTTTAAAAGTACCAGTTTGATGAATAACTTCTGCAAGTTGTTTCAATGTCTTCACCATCTACATAATCCAATTAGTTTTTCTCCCTAAAGAGTTTGACTTTAAACTAATAGGCTATTCGGATGCTGATTTTCCAGGATGTAAAATTGACAGGAAAAGCACAATTGGCAGTTGTCAATTTCTAGGTGGAAGAATTTTCTCATGGTTCAGCAAGAAATAGAAATCTATCTCATCATCAATATCAGAGGCTGAATATATAGCTGCAGGAAGCTGTTGTGCATAGATTATATAGATGAGAAATCAACTGTTGGACTATGGTTTGAAGTTTTAAAAAATTCCTATTTATTGTGATAATCAAAGTGCTATTGCAATGACAGGAAATCTAGTTCAACATTTTCTTACAAAGCACATCAGTATAAGATATCACTTCATAAGGGAACATGTCATAGAAGGAACAATTGAAATGTATTTTATTCATACAGATCAATAGTTAGCATACATATTCACTAAGCCTCTGTGTGAAGAAACTTTTACAAGATTAGTTTCTGAATTATGAATGATGACAAGTGGCTCAACTCCAAAAAGCAAGTAGCAGACACAACCAGAGTTTATGGTAAACTCTGTCAGAGTCTTTGGTAAACTCTGATAGAAAATGTAGTAAACTCTGATCATTGGAACATCTAATCTCTGATCACAAGTTATCAGTGTTTATGGTAAACTTTGTCAGAGTATGTGGTAAACTCCGATAGTGAATGCAAACTCTGATTACTATAAACTCTAATCTAAGTCTACATGCTAAACTCTGAGATATTATTTATGACATCATATTTAATTTTGTTACCTCATATTTGTTATTCTCTGATTGAAGTAATCATTAGGGCGCGTGTATTTCACGAAAAATGATTCATATCTATACACAGTTACACACACAATTGCTGTATTTTGAGACTTGACTACTCATTACTCTTCCAATTATTTCTTACCACGTGTCCCACTAAAAGGTATATGCAATTGAGAGGGAATAGTTTAATTCATATTTTCACTTTGAATTATTCACCTGCATCTTATTATTCCTATCTTTCTCTCTCATTTTCTAAAACCCTAATTTCTCATATCTGCAAATCTCTGACAATGGCATCCAAGAGACTCTCTTTCCAAAATTACACATTTACTGCTACAAATTACATATCACTATTGACTAAAACTGATGCTCCTCAAGATTTTCATATGGTTCATGACTTTTTATAGCACATCTATATTGGGTTGCTCTTCAAGAACCCAATAATATATTTGCTCAATCTCTAATCAAAATTTGGTCAACTGCAAAGTTTAACAATGCTGGTGATGATGAAGAGCCAGTTATAACGTTTCAATGCAATGGCAAACACTCAGTCACTCCTGCAGTTGTTCATCAAGCCCTTCACCTTCCTGAAGTGGCTATGTATGATGAACTTATGGATGATGAGCATATAAATGCATTTTTCAAAGAAATAGGCTATGGAGGCAGTCTGTCAAAACTAGGAAGCCTCACAAGGCCAAATCTTCGCAGATAATAGACTTTTTTCTTTGACTGCATCATAAGGGCATTCACTGCCAAATGCACTAATTTTGATGCCATTCCATAGCCCTCACAACAAATTGGGTATTCTATGACTCATAACTTAAATATTAATTTTTCCTATTTGTTGATTAGGCAGTTAGCTAGCAAGATTAGTGATGATGCACATACTGTATATTTTGCTAAATTTTTACAGTTAATTTTTAGCACTCTTTTGCCTAATGTTAGTTTTGATGATGATAAGAGTTTAGCTAGTTTCTGTATGAACAAAAGAATATTTTTTGATTTAACTCGAAAAGATGCCAAGAAGGATAATGAAGGTTAATTACCTAATCTTTTTTATCCAACATGGGTCAGGCTTCTCTTAAATCAGAGAATGCCTACTGTGTATGGAAGGGATTTTCTCTCTATGACTATAAATCAGAGTTTAGCACACTCTGATTCTAACCCAAGCCATCAACTAAACACTGATGCCAACCTTTGTTGTCTCCTAAAAGACTACAGTTATAACACAAACCTCTCAACAAGGACCAAGCAATAAAAGAAAAGAAAAATCAGTCTCTGAGTCTTCTCCAAAGAAAAGAAGATTGATTGATGAACACACAGATTCTGATGAAAGTAGTGAAGGTATGGTATTTCCATTAAACAAGATAGTGAAGAAAGCTTTTGAGATTCCTCCAGATCCATTCATGAAGCCATTTAATGTCAATCCCAAACCTGAATCCAAAAAGAAAAGAAGAAGATTGGTTAAGAATTCAAACTCAGAACAAATAAACACTGAAGTATTAAACTCTGATCAGATAAATTCTGATCAAGTACCAGTCATAAACTTTGTTGTTGTATTAAACTCTAATAAAGTAATAAAGACTGATGTTGTTGTCAACTATAAGAAAGATGGTGATATTGCTAAGACAGAAGAAAGTGATACTTTGGCAACTACTGCAAGTGAAGCTGCTCCAGTTATTGTATCTGATTCTCCTGACAACTCACCAAAACAAATCATAAAGGAGTTATCTTATGAAATATTAAGGGAGCTAACTGAGGAAGTTCGAAAGGAAATGAAGGCAAAGAAGTCTAAAGCATCTCCAGTCCCTGGTAGTTCTAAATTATTCACCAGAATGAAGAAGAAGTCAGTCTCATTTGGCGAAGATACACAAGAAACTTCCTCTCAAAGTGAGGTAGCAATCTCTACATGGCCAGGCCCACAAGAACCTGTTGCTCAAAGTGCAACAGCAGCCACTCTTGAAGCAGATGAAGCCAGCAAGGATCAGGGGTACAACCCACAAAAACCTTCAGCTCAAAGGGTTGAAGCAGTTGTTAAGGCCCTTGCCACATAAGAACCATCCAATTAAAGTTTGGAAGAAGGCACTCAAACACTGACAGAAGATCTTGCTGTTGCTGATGCTAGGAAGTCAAACTCTGATACAGATCCATTGGCAATCTCTTATACTATTTTGGTGTAATCTCTTTCTGCACAGCCTTTGGAAACTACATCCACATCCACAACTACTCAAGGTATAAACTCTGAATTTTCTTCAGAATTTCTATTCTCTGATAGTATAAGCTCAGACTTTATATTTCTAACTTTTACTACTGGGATGACCATGGATAGTCCTGAAAAGGGTACCTCTATTCATGTGATCACAGAACTCTTTTCTCATCCATCTCTTATTTCTGTAGGACAATGTGATTTGACCCTTTCTAGTAAGCCTAAGGTAAAGTGTGTGGAAAACAGAACTAACATTAAGAGGCAGACACTGGATTTGACAAAAAGAGAGTTAGAATTGAGAAAGAAGTTAGTTACTTCTAGTGAGCAACTCTAACTATTAAAAGTTATGATATGTGTGATGTGAGAAGTAATGAGATTACTTTAAAAGAACAAAGTGATTTAGGGTGTTCTATTTCTTTTGCAGGTACTCAGATTTTATCTGTCACTACAAACTCTGAGATGCCAAACTCTGATGGTGAAGATACATTCTCTGATGAACCAATTTTTGAGGATGAAGAAGTCACATATTTATCAATTCCATATACCCAGATATACAACTCCAAGATATGGCCACATGATTCTTTTGATGCTTTTGACAAATTGAAGATGAGTAATCCTGACTATCTTGTTGTTAAAAAATTGAAGGGTGGAATAGAATTTGCTCTTGATAATGAAGGTGTTATTTTCCCTTAAGTACACTAAGTTTGGAGAAGGGAGGGTTGAATACAAACTTAAGAACTATTTAAAATTCTTGCGGATTTACGTTCATTCAACAACAGTGTTTGAGAGAATATTAAAAGAGCTGATTGAATTAACAAGATGGATAATAAAAGTATTGAAAAACATGACAAACATATTAAAAATTACTAGTGGATTAGTTTTTCCACTAGTATGCTTTTTGCTTTCAAATAATCTTGGTAAAAATACCAAGCTGCTTACAAAGTATTTTTCTACACAACTATGCTTACAATTTTTCACACAGTTTTTCTGCTCACTTTGCTACTTTAGATTACTAACTACTATATAGTAGTTTTCTTCTCATTCTATTTCTTATCGACAAATAACATTATAAATTACATTTTATAATGTTTACATGAAAATAAAAATTATCTACTTTCACAGTCGTCATTAGACTATGTCTAGTCCTGAAAGTATCTTTGTCTTGATGCATTCTTTGAAGACTGTGTTGCCTTGAAAGTCTTCACAATCCTGATAGAACTGTCTTCCATTGATTCAGTTTCTGCACATTTCCCTTCCATTTGTCTTTAACTAAATTGGGAAACCTTAATCAACTGATAAATGTTGTTAAGCTTATCAGTTGATTCTTCTTTGCTCACCCATCGATGGATAGGCTATCCATCGATCAATTGATTTATCGATGGATAATCTAGTTATCCATTGACTCATTATCCATTGATGGACTACTATCTGTTGATGGCCTTTATCCATTGATGACTTTCATCCGTTGATGGCTTTTATCAGTTGAGTAGTGTCTTCATCCATCGAATCCAATATCTGTTGATCACATCATTTGTGAGAATTCTGACTTAGAATATTTACAATTGATCAGCCATTCTTCACATCCATTGAGAAGCTATCAATTGAAGTCAAGTAACATCAGTCAACTACTTCACAATATCCATCAAGGCAGTACAATCAATTGATAATGAAACATGAATCAAATATTACAATCCAATTTATCAGTTGATAAACAAGCTTCAACTGATAACTGGTTTCCTAGTCAATGAATATTTATAAGTCATATATCCATCGATTAGTTTCAATGAATCTTTAAATTCCTATTGAAATTCTAAGTAATTTGTTATCATCAAAACTCATAATTCCTAACAATCTCCCCCTATTTATGAATATGTAAAATATGCATAAATTTTCTGTTGATGATAACAAAACTCCTAAACATTTTCATTCTAGTAGGAATTTCAATATTGACAGAAGTAATTTGAGACAGAGTGATCAAATATCAATAAGAGATAAATTCTGACAATTTTGATGTTGAGTCTGAATCTTCTATCTTATTCTTCTTCCCCTTGACACATTCATTTTGTCTTCATTTTCTTTCATTTTTCTGTAAAGAGATTCCTTTATAATCTTCTCATCCTCAACCCTGTAGTCCAGTTGGCTTGCAATTTGATTCAATTCCAGATTGGGCAGTTTGTCTATTTGCTGACAGATATCAATGCATTTTTCTCTGCCTTCCCTGTCCTTGTAGATCATCATGTAAAATGGTTCATGAAGTACCTTCCTTCCTTCATGGTTCCAAATTTTGATTATGTCATCGCTTTCCTCTTGAATAGGTGTCTCCCTTATCTTTTTCATCTTCTCAAGAATGGCTTTTCCTAGCTCTTCAGTTAGATAGTACTTTTTGCTTAGCATGGTGTAGATCTTCTTTAAGATTCCACATCCTTGGTCTAAGACTTGATTGAATGTGAAATTTGAATGTGATCCATCTTCATACTCAATGTGAGGTAAATCAGCATCCCTCTTCCTTTGACCTTTTACTGCAATCATTCATTCACTCTTGATTGGCAAAAAAATTTAATCTTGGATTTGAACACTTTTATTTCTTTGGATTGACCACTCCCAGATGCTTGACTTTCAAGCTTCACTTCTTTTGGCTTCTCCTTTTCATCAACAACAAGCTTTCTTTTAACTCCAGAAGATTTTGGTTCATCCATAGGCTTGTTTGCTCTTTGTTTCATTCTTGGCCTCCCTTTACCTCATTTTCTTCTGGCTTCTCTAATCAGCCTATCCTCCTCATCAAATTGCTTTTGCAGTTGAATGGCTAGTTCTTCTTGTGACTTTTCTTGTTGTTCCCTTTCTTTTATACCAACAACTATTGTTTTGCCCAATAGCTTCTCTCCTTCACTCATGGCATAATTCTTCTTTTTCTTTTCTTCTTCTATAGCAATCCCTTTATCTTCTCTGTCACCAGTCTATGAGCTACCTTCATCTACCCTTATTTCTCCTTTATGTACTGCCTCAAGAATTTCTGGCAATATGGCAATTGGCTCATGTGCATCAATCTCCTTGTTTTAAAATTTGTTGAGCCAGTGTCTTCTTTGCATCTTTCCTTTGGATGACATTTTCTGTATTCTTGATTAAAGCTTCAACTTCCTTTCTCCTCTCCTCATACTTCTCCCCCTTTTTGTTATCAGCAACTGGTTGTTTCAGGGAGTCAGAAATAAGAGGAGTCTCCAAGAGTTTGTTCAAAAGGTTGATTTGATTGACTTGATTTTTCAGAATTAAGTCCATGTTGTGCTCCATAGCAGTCACTTTTTTCTCTAATGCCAGTACTTTGTCTTTGGTTGTAGACTCAGTATCTAGCCTTTGCTTGATTCTGCTTAACATTATAAGGTTGAGTCTTGAATTAATTGTGGAATCAAAATGCATCCTTGAGCTATCAATTTCCTCCCTGATTTTCTTGAGTTCATACTAGACCCTGTGACATGCATTTTCTGAATCTTCAAGTTGTCTCTGTAAAAGTTGAGAATTCTTCTATGGAAAGGATCTTCCACATTTACTTCAGCCATTGATCTCCTATAGTGTGAAATGATGGCCCTTTCAGTGTCAGCCAAACTGGTCTCATCACTGGCCATATCAGGGTCTAAAAGCTCATCATCAGAACTGTCTTCAAAGTCTTCAGGATTCATATGGGATACATCATCAATCTATCTATCTAGAATCTCTTTTCCACTCCTGAATTGTTCTTCTGTCTGCACCAATCCCAACATTTGTTCAGCTTCTTGATTAGTAGCTGCTGCCAATTCTTGATAGTGTGGATCTGCATGTTGAAAAGTGGTGGCATCAATGTTGACTTCAATCTCATCATCCACTTCCATGTGGGCATCTGTAACTCCTGCTAGGACTCCATTTTCTCCATCTCCCCTGACTCCAATCCCAACTTCTGGGTGAGTTCTACTGTAACCTGCTCAGTTTTAGAAGTTGATGTTTCATGAGATGGTGAAATTGATTTCTCTCTATTCTTTTCTCTCTCACTCTCTTCTCTCTGTTTTTGCATCAGGATCTCATCCTGGATACTCACCTCTCCCTTACTGTCCTTTCCTTTTGCATCACCTGCTAAGGTGAAACTCTTTTTGCTCACACCCTCTCCTTTTGCCACCTCAGAAGAATTTGAAGGCCCCTCATTCACACACTCTCCTTTTGCCAAGGTATGCAACCCTTGCCTCTCACTCACCTTACCCACTCCACTCAATCCTAATAGAGTAATGGCAACTTGAATTGTTTCAATGGATGATTCCTGAATTGGAATGAATGTGTCAATCGATGAATAAGAAATATCCATCGATGGATGAAAATCCGTAGATAGAAGCTCGTCGATGGATGTAAGGATATCCATCGATGGAAGTGAACTATTCAATGGATGTTAGAAATTATCAATCGATTGAATAATATCCATTGACTTGAGAGAATTTTTAGTAGGTACCTGATCAACCAAGGTGTTACCCTTATTTGGATACAGGTGAGAGTGTTGGCTCCACCCTGAGTTGCAAGGAGGGTGAATTTGAAACATTGAAGTTGTCAATTAACAAAGTTTCTGAAGAAATAGATTTTGAAGCGGATTGAGGAGAAGATAGAGAGTTGGATTGTGCCTCAGGAAAATTCTGAGACACGTCAAAAGAAGAAACTGAAGGCTCCACCAAATTTGCATTTGTCTTTGCAGGTGTGTGTGTTCCATGTGCAATATTTTTGTCCTTCTTTCTCCTTTTGTAGGGCTGAATTACTTTATGTCGCTCACCCCCATCTAATGGTCCTAGTTGAGACCTCTTTTCAATAGCTACACCTTATTGAGAAGATGCAACTAGGGATGTGTTCAAATCCTTTACTACAGCCTCAATCTGTTGGGAGATTGGGCTGGTGGCTGGTTGAACACTCTCAACATTTTCCTCCTTATTCTTCTGGCTTTCTTGATGTTGGCCAGTTCTCTCACCCTTATCACCCACCTTCACCAAGTTAGGATGTAAGTTGATTCTCACCAAGTCCTTGAAGACCCTTTTGTTTTGCGTCTATGGCTCTTGTGTTTCCATATCTGCAGTAATCTCATACTCTCCAATGGCGGCATTAATCAACAACATAAAGAATCTAGCAAAATAGATATTATTTTTTCTAGATGTCTTATTTCCTAACTTAGCAGTTAATTCATTTAGGAGTATTGTGCTAAAATTAAAGTACTTATCAAATAGGATTGAATAAGCAAGTTCTTGCACACTTGTGATAATTGCATCAAAATTGTTTATTTTTCCAGAAAATACCTTAATTATAGCATCAAAGAAATAAATTCATTCTTTTCTTAGATTTTTCCTAACAACTTCACCTAAACTAGTTTCAGCATTTGCATGTCCCTGTAGGGTTTCGTGACACAAACGCAGCAGAATAAACGCGAAAAATAAATCAAAATAGCGAAACCCTCCGCAGGATCCATGCGAAAACAAAAGATTTAATTCGGAGATAAAGAATAAATACCTTTAGAAGCTTTAACAGTTCATTAATGGAAGATTAATGGAGGTCCAAAGCTTGTTTAATCACCACGTATCCCGCTCTTGCGATCTACGCTCTACGGTATCCACACGAACACTTTTCATGAAGGATTGATGTGTACTAGCACCCGAAAACTTCTTCTCTCTCTATCTTCCTCCTCTCTCAGAGCGGCTAGGGTTTTGTAAAATCTCTATATTATTAAATCAGCCCATAAAGAGATTATATAGAGAGAGGAATAAGTTTTCTAATTATAATCCAATTATAATTAATACTAATCCAAAATTCTAAATTATTTAATTAAGTCTCACTTAATTAATTAATTATTAATTTTGGAATTAGTTTAAGTAATTCATTTATTCTATTTATATAATTAATTAAGTCATACTTAATTAATATCATAAATAAAATAAATTACTTATTTAATTTAAATTCATAATTTAAATTATTTCTCCTTCAAGCGTTCTTTGTGTGTGACCCTGTAGGTTATTATTACGTTGGCAACAATTTTATTATCTAATTAAAATTGTAAACAATGAGCGGCATCTAGTAATACATAATTGTTACCCAAGTAATAATAATAAATCGGTGATTCGATTAAGCTTTTCATGAATAATGTTCCATGTAATATAATCCCTTTAATCTTGATATTATAGATTAAACTCAAGGCATGTCTCGTGTCATCCTCTTCATAATTTAATCTTTATTTTCTTGATCGATGAGTAGACTATTAAAATCAAATCAACATTTGAGCACGGCCGTGCATTTCATAGTCTCACTCAAACAAGAGGCCAATAATATCACTCCTAAAATTAGGAGGATTAAATCCCATCTAGATCATTCATATTTCTCATACGATTCATAATATACCCAATGTCCACTTTTATCATCACCCGGTCAAAGGTAACTTTTAATGTAATCAAAGTATATTAATTCTCGTATAGAAATATAATGATTTCAGGTCTAAGGATCATTACACCATTATCACAGTGAGAATTACTTATGACACTTACTTAACATGTAGAATCTCACGGCGGGTCATTCCAGTGCCATGCATTGATACATGCACTTATGTTCTTGACTTTAGTATCCCCATACCTATGACCAATGAGATGTGGTCATCTGTCAAGAAACATACTAGTCTTTGTGCATTATTATTGTCCTTAAATAATAATACTCGACTAGGGAATTTTAGGAATAAGATACTATTCATATAATCTCATTTTTAAGTCACATACTTAAAGATATATAATACGTATCAAAATTCCAAGGACATTTATTATGCTTTCAATTTATTACGCAGTAAAGAAATAATAATCAATAAATAATAATCAATAAAACATAATCCTTAATAATAAATATTTTCCTTAAAATATAAAAAGTATTGTCTCTAGAGCACAATTACCAACAGTTCCTAATTTCATTTTCAGTGGGTGACCTATCACAATTATTTTCAAGTAGTTCTAAGCATGCAGACAAAGTAATACTTGTAATGGTGTAGGAATTACCTTTGCAAGTATAAGAGATTACCTTATCATCTTGTGAGACTTCTGCAGTGTTCCATAACTCTTCAACAAAAGAACACACTATTGTGGGTGCTTCACTGAGTGCTTTGGACACTTTGCAGTCTCCTAGAAATCGCATCAACGAATGGAAGTCCACGGGAGCATCATTCACTATTACACATGCTGCGAAGTTGTTTTGTTCATATGTGAAACCAGTGGAGGAAACAATCTTCTTTTGTGGTGCCATGACTGATTCTTGAGAGATTAGCATCTGAGTAGCCTATTAGATCAAAACCAGAGTCTCTAGGATACCAAATACCTAAATTTGATGTACCCTTGAGATATCTAAAAATTCTCTTAATAGCCACTAACTGAGACTCTCTAGGATAAGCCTGAAACCTAGCACACAAGAATGTAGAAAATATTATATATGGCCTACTTGTAGTTAGATATAAAAGTGAGCCTACCATGCCTCTATAACTTGATATATCCACTTTAGCTTCCTTAGGGTTCAATTCAAGTTTGGTGGCAGTGGTCATGAGAGTTTTTGCAGAAGAACATTCACTCAAGTTAAATTTGTTAACAACTCATGAATGTACTTTGATTGATTTATAAAAATACCATCCTTAACTTGTTTGACTTGAAAACCAAGAAAATAGGTAAGTTCTCCCATTATGCTCATTTCATATTTACTCTGCATTAATTTGGTAAACTTTTTGTAAAGTCCCTCATTAGTTGAGCCAAAAATAATGTCATCCACATATATTTGAATAAGAATGATAGAGCTATTAACATTTCTACTGAATAGAGTTTTATTAACAGTACCTCTTGTGAAGTGATTCTCAATAAGAAACTGAGATAAAGTGTCATACCAGGCCCTTGGTGCTTGTTTCAAACCATAGAGTGCTTTGAGTAGATAATAGACATAGTCAGGGAAATTTGGATCTTCAAAGCCAGGAGGTTGTTCCACATATACTTCCTCTTCTAACACTCCATTCAAAAAGGCACTCTTCACATCCATCTGACAGACTTTGAAATTAGCATGTGCAGCTTAGGCTAGAAAGATTTTGATTGCTTCTAACCTTGCAACTGGTGCAAAAATTTTATCAAAATCAATTCTTTCTTCTTGTGAGTACCCTTTTTCCACAAGTCTTGCTTTGTTTCTAGTCACAGTACCAGTTTCATTCATTTTGTTTCTAAATACCCATTATGTACCAATTACTGACCTAATTGTTGGTTTGGGCACCAGCTTCCATACTTTTTTTCTTTCAAATTGATTGAGTTCCTTTTGCATAGCTAAAATCCAATCATGGTCCATAAAAGCATCTTCAATTCTCTTAGGTTCTTCTTGAGATAAAAAGCTGCTATACAGACACTCATTTTGAGTAGCACTTCTTTTCTTGACACCATCTTCTGCATTTCCAATGATTAGTTCAAATGGATGGCTTTTTGTCCATTTCCTTTGAGTAGGCAAATGTTGCCTAGATGATGAAGCTTCATGATCATCAGTATTGTACTCATGTTGATTTGAATTTGTGGATTGATTCTAAAACCCTCCCCCTGAGTTCGATACTCTAGATGTAGAGTGTTGATTATCCATTGAAGAGTTATCAGTTGATGCATTATCAGTTGATGAAATTCTGTCAACTGATAAATTATCCATTGATGCAGTGACAACAACTGATATTGGGTTTCTAAGTACTTGTGACTTTACAATTTCTGCTTCTTCATCATCATCTTCATTACTTAACTCATTCTCAAAATGCAGTGTGTCATGATTTCCTTCATCAAACAGACCTTGAATCTTTTTATCATCAAAAACTACATGTACAGATTCCATAACAATGTGTAGTATAAGATTATAGACTCTATAGGCTATGCTTGATAGTGCATACCCGCATACCCAACAAATATAGCTTCATCAGCCTTGGCTTCAAATTTTCCTAGGGTTTCACCTTCATTCCTTAGCACATAACATTTGCAGCCAAAGACATGAAGAAACCCCACTTTTGGCTTTTTATCTTTCTTGATCAATTGATCAGGAGTCTTTCCCTGAGTTTGATTTATTATGGAGATGTTTTGAGTATAGCATGCTATATTAATGGCCTCAGCCCAGAAATATGTTGGCAATTTAGCATCTTCCAACATAGTTCTAGCTGCTTCAATCAATGTCTTATTCTTCTTTTCCACTACCCCATTTTGTTGAGGTGTCCTTGGTGCAGAGAAGGTGTGTATTATTCCTTTAGATTCACAGAACTCCTTCATTGTGAAATTGTTGGTCCCTGATATTGTAGAAGGGGGGTTGAATACAATATCTGAAAATTAATCGCGGAATAATTGGATTAAAAATATTATTTTAATTACTCGCGAAATATTAATTATAATGAAATATTGTTCAAGTGAAAGATATAATTTTAACTTGATTAGTATTACACAATTAATATGAAGATTAGATTTAATAACTGATATATTAATCTAGAACGAATTCGACATGAAGTGTTCGAGTTTAACCAATTATATTCAAACTTGCACATAAATCTGTGAATATTACAATGCAGACAAATTTCTGAATTTGAACTGATTTTCTAACTTCTTAACAACTGAACACTTACAAATGAAGGGCTGATCTCATATTTATAGAGATTTGAAAAAGGTTGCTATGACCTTTTTCAGTATGACTTTATTTCAAGAAAATAAGTCGGTATGACTTATTTTAACACATGTATGACTTATAAAAACCTGGGTAAGACTTATTCATGGTCGGTATGACTTATTTTACTAATTAAAAAATCGGTATGACTTTTTAATTAAATAAAAATAAGTCCAGCATGACCTTTTGAGCATTGAAATCTCGGTATGACTTATTCTTTATATATATATATATATATATATATATAACTCGGTATGACTTATTAATTAGTCATTCGGTATGACTTATTAATAAGTCATTCGAACTGTTTATATATATATATATATAATTCGGTATGACTTAATAATTAGTCATTCGGTATGACTTATTAATAAGTCATTCGAATTGTTTAAATGAATAAGTCATTTTAATCATTTCTTTTATAATAAATTAATTCTACTTAAATTAATTAAATAATTTATAAATTAAATTAAATTCAATCTTGAATTAATTTAATTAAATAAATTAAATAACTAACTAACTTGGTTTGTAGAATTAACATATTATAGAGATCTTGTTTAAACTGCAGTCTTCTTGATTTTTCTTTGCCTTCTGATCTTGAAACCTCTTGATTAAATGAAGAATAAATATTTATATTTAGTTGACACACAAATGTACTGTCTGGTTCATTTGTGTCACACTAATAAATATTCTCCTTTTAATAACTTTCAAATTAGAGGCCTTCTGTCATTTCTTCTGCTTCACTGTCTTCATTCTTGTTTTGGAATCTACTTGTAGTAACCACTTGAAATCTTCTATATCTTCTGTTTAATATAGAACCACTACTACTTAATTATTTTCACTGACGCTTGAACATAAAAATGAACTTCTTCCAGTGTTGAGTAGTAACCCCATAAAAATACTTCTGATACTTGGATCCTTTGTGATTAGTTGACTGTCTTCGTCTTGATTCCTGTTTGGTTTTTATTATTTACTTCTCTTTATTAGCTAGAGTTGAGTTGTCATCTAATTATTACAAATAGGCCTAGTCATATGCCTTTCAGAAATTCTTAAATTCTGTTCCATTGTCACTCCTTATTTTCTTTACATCCAATCCAAGACTTGTCTCAACTTTCCTTATGTGCTTGATGATGAGATAACCAGCTTCATCTTTTGAATACAGAAAATAGGTCTATGTGAATCTTGAGAAGTCATCCATAATGACTGGAGAATATCTCTTCTTTGCAATGGACATGATATTTACAGGACCAAACAAATCCAAGTGTAATAATTCAAGTCGCTTCTCAATTGATGATTCCAATTTTTTTTTTTTTTTTTGCTAAGTGTAAGTATATATCAACAAAAAAGATACAGGGCTAAATAAAGCCAAGGCCAAAGACAGACACTATCTATAATCAATCTTAAAGACAAGATTGAAGATAGAAAGCAAAGGCTCAAGGCAAATCAAGTACTAAAGCAGCAAATAAAACTAGGCCTATTACATAGAATTTTAGAAAGCCAAGTGCTCACTTGAATGATGTCTTTCTTTGTTTCCCTTTCTGACAAGCATCACAAAGTCCATCCTTGACAAATTCCATCTGTGGTAATCCCCTCACTTGATTTTTCTTGACCAATTGATTCATGGCTTTAAAATTCAAGTGAGCTAATTTCTTATGCCATAGCCAACTTTCATCTGTACTTGCTTTAGAGAGAAGGAAAGTGAATGAGTCTACACTTGTTGAATTAAAGTCAGCTATGTACACATTTCCTTTTCTATTCACAGTCATAACCAGACTTTCATCTTTCTTGTTAGAAATTATGCATGCTTCAATTGTGAAACAAACCCTATTTCCATTGTCACATAGTTGACTTATGCTTAACAAATTATGTCTTAAGCCATCAACTAATGCAACAGGTTCAATGATGACATTCTCTTTTGAAATTAAGACATATCCCATGGTGTACCCTTTACTGTCATCTCCAAAAGTTACTCCAGGGCCATCTTTCTCCTCAAACTTTGTGAGCAGAGATTTATCTCCAGTCATGTGTCTTGAACACCCACTGTCCAAGTACCAAAGATTTCTTCTTTTTCCCTGCACACATCCAAAAACAATCAAGTTGATTTTGATCACAAGTTGTCTTGGGTCCTTTCTTATTAGTTGCTACCTTTGGCTTGGTTTCCAATTTTTGTACCTTTGATTTAGGTGGTTTTACTCCCACTTAAACCTTAGGTGTTGGTTTCATCACTTAAGGATTCTCAATGCTATTATTTGGAATGCTCATGCTTGCAGAATTAGACAAATTTGGAACATGAAAATTGTTATGCATATTTCAGGGCATTGCATACATATTCATATTGGCAAATGCAAGATATGGATTAAACATATAAGGCATTGATGCATATTGAGCATGAAAAGCATGAGGATCAACTACATGAGAATAAACAGAGTTAGAATGCATGTTAGGTATAACAGGCACAATGTTTGTAGCAGGCATATTGATCTTGCGTTGCACAGATAAGTGATTTTCGCTACCACACTTAGCACATATCTTTCTAGGGCATACTTGTCAAGTGTGTAGTTAATGTGCTTGTTTATGCCTACTTTACCATTTCTGTTTTTCTTCTTCTTCTCATTTGGCTTAATATTAGGTTATATCTTCTCTAATTTTTCTTTCAATTGATCTTTAGATAGGGACCCTGTTACGGATTAAAAACGAGGTATTTTTAATACGCAATTAATGCTAGGGTTTGAGGGAGCTTCAAGCTTTAATGGCTGCGTTAACGTTTCGTGACTAACTCGGGTCCTCGTTAACTACCTACGTATCTCAATGTGTGTGATAATCAAGCCAAAAAATATAGTTCTAATGTTGAGGGTTTAGGCCCTTTATATAGGCGCACGAGTGCCTTGGAGTTAGATTAGGGTTAGGAGACTTGGGGGCCAAGTCTCCTACTGACATAAGGTTGTTGTAATCTCTTAGGAATGAGAGCCCTCGTTGGACTCTAGCAGGTGAGATTTATCTTCGAGATTGGGCTTCTAGAGCCTTCCACAGATGAGGGGTCTCGTAGGACTCTTCAAGCCTTTAATTGGGGCTTTATTAATTAATTATGAAATTAATTAATAAATAGGGTTTCTAGATCCTTCTAGGATGAGGGCCTTCAACAGGCTTCTTGGGCCTTTACTGAGCCTTTAATAATTAATTACGAAATTAATTAATAACAAAGTCTTAATGGGCCTATGGCTTCAACAGAGCTTGTGGGCTGGACTTACAAATCCAGTTGATCCTTGGATTTATTTTTCTTGTTTATTTCAAGGGCCCAAGACTATGGACCAAGCTAGGTCTAATAAGTGAAATAATAAATGCCATATTTATTGTTTCCTTAGGGCTATTTTTTACCCATATCATTTGCCCCCCAACTTTTGGAAAAACTTCGCGAGTTTTTGTAAAAGTTTTACAAAGGGGTTTAAGTGTCTTACCGGGCTTTTGACTTATTTCAGTCAACTTTATTTCATTCGGACCTTTATTTATTAATTCTTTTAGAGAGTTAATAAATCGGTCCTCAAAGGAGTTTTGCTCGTAGCTAATTTGTCAAAGATGATTTTTGCATTTATGCTCTAAATCGACCAGGGTCGAGGTCGATTTTCGACCTCAAAAACCCTCGAGGTCGAATTATACGTTTCATGTCGAATTAGGCCTTAATTATCCTTGAGGTCGAAATAATACCTTGAAGTCGATTTCGACCTCATTTGAGGTCGAATAGGCCTTCATGGCTTGGGCATCATTTTCGACCTCGATTGAGGTCAAACTATGCCTCAAATTACTTAGAGGTCGAAAAATAATCGAGGACGATTATCGATCTCGTTTGAAGTCGAATTCGATTAAAAGTTTGAATAGGCCTTCTAGGCTTTATCTTCGGTTCGACCACGATTGAGGTCGAACTATACTTAAAATGTACATCCAGGTCGATTAGTAATTGAGGTCGATTGGCCTCAAGGCTTTGGCTTCACTTCGACCTTAATTGAGGTCGAATTTCATGATTATCTTCTATTTCAAATCAATTTTCATGATTTTGTATCACCCATAGGTGTTTCTGTATTTTTCCAAATATTTTAGGGATCATGTGGGGCTCACAAGTAGTTTTCGTAATATTCCTAATATTTCAGGAATTTTTGTGTACCCACATGTATTCTCCTTAATTATTCCTAATAATTTAGGGTTTTTTTGGTACCCACATGTATTTTCCAAATAATTTAGGATTATTTATGTACCCATAGGTACTTTTCATATTTTTTCCTAATATTTTAGAAATTTTTTTATATACTTACAGGTATTTTTCATAATTTTTCCTAATATTTTAGGAATTTTTGTGTACCCACAGGTATTTTTCATAATTTTCCTAACATTTAGGAATTTTGATATAACTACAGGTATTTTTCTTAATTATTCCTAATAATTTAGGAATTTTTTTGTGTACCCACGGGTATTTTTCATAATTATTCCTAATAATTTATGAATTTTTTGTGTACCAACGGGTATTTTTTTGTAATTATTACCTAATAATTTAGGAATTTTTATGTACCTACAGGTATTTTTCGGAATTATTCCTAATAATTTAGAAATTTTTATGTACCTACAGGTATTTTTCTTAATTATTCCTGATAATTTAGAAATTTATTGTGTACTTACAGATATTTTTCGTAATTATTCCTAATAATTTAGGAATTTTTTGTGTACCAATGGGTATTTTTCGTAATTATTCCTAATAATTTAGGAATTTTTTGTGTACCAATTGGTATTTTTCGTAATTATTCCTAATAATTTAGGAATTTTTATTTACCTACAGGTATTTTTCGTAAATATTCCTAATAATTTAGGAATTTTTTGTGTGCCCACAGGTATTTTTCGTAATTATTCCTAATAATTTAGGAATTTTTATGTACATACATGTATTTTTCTTAATTATTTCTAATAATTTTAGAATTTTTTGTGTACCAACGGGTATTTTTCGTAATTATTCCTAATAATTTAGGAATTTTTATGTACCTACAGGTATTTTTCGTAATTATTCCTAATAATTTAGGAATTTTTTGTGTACCCACGGGTATTTTTCGTAATTATTCCTAATAATTTAGGAATTTTTTATATACCCATAGGTATTTTTCCTAAGAATTTAGGAATTTTTTATATACCCACATGTATTTTTCCTAAAAATTTAGGAATTTTTTATGTAGCTACGGGTATTTTTCCTAAGAATTTAGGAATTTTTTATGTACCCACGGGTATTTTTCATAAAAATTTAGGAATTTTTTGTTACCCACGAGTATTTTTTTTTAATTATTCCTAATAATTTAGAAATTTTTATGTACCTACAGGTATTTTTCTTAATTATTCCTATTAATTTAGGAATTTTTATGTACCTACAAGTATTTTTCCTAATTTTTCATAATATTTTAGGAATTTTTGTGTACCCACAGATATTTTTCCTAATAATTTAGGAATTATTTGTGTACCTACAAGTATTTTTCCTAAAAATTTAGGAATTTTTTATGTACTCACGGGTATTTTTCCTAAGAATTTAGGAATTTTTTATGTTCTCACGAGTATTTTTCCTAATAATTTAGGAATTTTTATGTACCCACGGGTATTTTTTATGTACCCTCATGTATTTTTTATAATTTTTCCTAATATTTTAGGAATTTTTTGTGTAATTTTTCCATCAGTGATCAACTTGTAATTTTACAGGGCTTGATTTGTCAATTTACAAACTTCAGGGGAGTTATCGTAAGTTTTCAAACTTCGGGGGTTGTTATATAAACTGCAAAAGCTAGGTAACATTTTGGTAATTTGACAAGTCAAATCGACCTCAGGCGAAGTCGAATTAGCAGTGGATTCTTTGTCCACGTCGAAGGCAATTTTGAGGTCGATCAAAAATTTTTATTTTTTTTAATTTTTTCCAAATATCATTAATAAATAATAATATTTATTTTGGAATAATTTGATATCGAATTTAGAAATGTCCCACTCGGATGAAATTTTATTCAAATAAAGTCCAACTCGGATATTATTATTATTAAATAATAATAACTTCTATTTTTACCCAATTAATTTTTGGATAAATATTTACTCAATTCGGGGTGTCCTACTCGGATAAAATGGGGTGTCCCACTCTGGTAAATTTTATTCAAATAAAGTTCAACCCGGATATTATTATTATTATTAAATAATAATAATTTATATTTTTATATTGTTGTAGACCTGGATTGAGGGGTCTCATGTCTCATTTGACTGATTTGAGGGGTCTCGTGCCTCACTTGACTGACTTGAGGGGTCTCAAACCTCGTTTGGTAGACTTGGAGGGTCTCAAACCTCGTCTGACTGACTTGAGGGGTCTTAGACCTCGTTTGAGCTGTAGGTCAAATAGACCTGGATTGAGGTCTAATAAACCTCAATTTCAAGCCCATGTCGAATTTGATTAGTTTGAGGGGCCTCAGGCCTCGTTTGACTGACTTCAGGGGTCTCAAACCTCGTTTGTCAGACTTGAAGGGACTCAAACCTCGTCTAACTGACTTGAGGGGTCTCCGACCTCGTTTGAGCACTAGATCGAATAGACCTGGATTGAGGTCTAATAAACCTTAATTTCAAGCCTAGATCGAATTTGATTTCCAAGGGGCTGGATTGAGGTCGATGTGTCCTTCAAGGTTTGACCTCCCATAGACCTGGAATGAGGTCGAATTAACACTCATTTTTCCTCCCAGGTCGAAATGTCTTAGGGCCTCAAGGCTTTGTAATTTTCGACTTGGAATGAGGTCGATGAGCCCTACAGGGTTTGACCTCCCATCGACCTGGAATGAAGTCGAACTAACACTCATTTTTCCTCCCAGGTCGAAATGTCTTACAGAGATTGTCTTCGACCTCGTTTGAAGTCGAATTAGGCCTCAAAATCCTATGAGGTCGAAATGTCTTGGGGCCTCATGGCTCTGTAATCTTCGATTTGAAATGAGGTCGATGAGCCCTACAGGGTTTGACCTCCCATCGACCTGGAATGAGGTCGAACTAAGGCCTAATTTCTCATCCAGGTCGAAATGGGATTGAGGTCGATGAGCCCTACAGGGTTTGACCTTCCATAGACCAGGATTGAGGTCGAATTGTGCTTCAAAGGAGCTGGTCTATTAAGACCTCAATGACGTGCGCTTCTAAGTATAGGCGTAGCTCTCTTGAAGCAAAATTCTCAATCTTTGAGTTATTCAACTTTGCATCATGCAGAATCTTACTGATATAATTGATGGGTTTTTGAACCTTGGCTTCCTCCAATGTTTAATTTCTTGGGGGAATCCTTCATCCTTAACCAGGCCTCTCAAGGCTTTACCGTTTACTATCCACATTGGCCATGTGTGGCTTTTATCTTTTATTCTCGTATCTTGAACCCCTTCAATACTCAGCACTCTTATTACGTTCATGCATTCTCTTTTGCATTTTTACATTATTTGCATTGGTACAAAATTGTTTTGGTGTTTAATAATAACATAACAAGAGAGTTCAAGGATACTAATAAACTTTCATTAAAATATCTTGAAGTATATCTTCAAGTCAAAGAGGGTTCCACCCTTACATAATAACAAGTTATTTCCCACCTGGGGTAACAACTTCTTGGTTCCTAGTGGTTCCATAGAACCTTATTTCAACTTAATAATCCTTCTAAATATAGCTCCTCAAGGAGTTGTCTACTACTTTCACGTATCTGTGCCTTCGATCGGGAGTACTTGCCCCCGACTCCGTCGGACCTTAACGAGGCTACTTAACATTTCTCTACCATCTTCTGGTCTCCTTTCTCCTCACCAACTCCATTCCTAGTTGGAAATTTAAGCTTGAGGTGGTAAGTTGAGGAAACAGTCTTGAACGCGTGTATCCCTGTTCGTCCGAGGATCCCATTGTAAGAAGACACAACCTTGATCACGAGGAAGTTCAACACTTGAGTGGACTCATGGGGCTCCTGCCCTATAGTCACAGGCAATCGAATTGTTCCCTCTACCTTAGACTAGACTCCATTAAACCCGTATATAGGCATGTCAGAGGGAGTCAGTTGAGAGTCGGTGTACCCACATTTTGAGATATGCATCATGAAACAGGATGTCTACTGAAGCTCCATTATCCACTAGGATTCGTTTTACTGAAGAGTTGCCTATCACAGGTATTATGACCAACGGGTCATCATGGGGGAAGTTCACCCCTTTCAAATCAGAATCATAAAAAGAAATTGATACTTCGCTCCTTGCACTCTTTGGTGCTTCCCCCACAAGTTGTAGAACTTGCCGGGCATAAGCCTTTCTCGAGTTACTTGAAGTCCCGACCGTTGTTGGACCTCCAGAGATCACGTTTATTACTGGGCCTCCAGGCTGTATCTTCTTATCACGGTCATCATAATCCCTTCGTTGTTCATTATAGTGTCGATTATCATTGTTGTTTCTATCATCTTCTTTGATAAACTTTCTGAGTTTTCCCCTTCTGATCAAGAATTCAATCTCAACTTTCAACTGCCTACAATTATATGTGTCATGTCCAACATCCTTGTGAAACTTGCAATACAAATTCAGATTCCTCTTCTTAGGATCAGTCCTTAGTGGCTTCGGCCATTGAAGTTCTCTATCTTTCTCAATGTCCAACAGGATCTAACTTCTTGGTGAGTTTAGCCTTGCATACTCGGTGAACCTAGGCCCTTGGCCAACCGTCCTCGAGGTATAGTCGGAGTCTTTATTGGTTCTATGATACTTATCCTCAACATCATTCTCATCCTCGACATCATACTATTCTTGCTTACGTTTTTTGCTACTTCACTCGTTTCTGAACGAGTTGGTAGTCTTCTTCAAGATTTCTTTAGCCTTGATATACTTTTCTGCTCTCTCTTAGAGCTTATTCATAATTTCTGGAGCCCTCTTGGCTAAAGATCTCCTGAAGTTCTCGTCTGAGGTCCCTTTTTGTAGGGCTATCATAGCTACATTCTGGTCTAGATCAGGGACCTTCAAGGCCTCCTTAGTGAATCTGTTCATATAGTCCCTCAGGGATTCATTCTTTCCCTGATACATATTCATTAGCGAAGCTGAGCTCTTCTCATGAGTCTTGCTACTGATAAAATGACCAACAAAGGCCCTGCTTAGATCTTTGAATGACCCAACAGAGTTAGGGGGTAGACGACTAAACCACCTTTGAGCCATACCACTCAGGGTTTGAGGGAACGCCCTACACTTGATGGCGTCATTGACGGGCAGCAGCAGCAGTGCATTAGAGAATGTGAGAACATGGTTGGAGGGATCTCCCGTCCCATCATAGGCCTTGATTGTAGGCATCTTAAACTTCCTTGATATCTTCTCATTCATAATATTCTCTGTGAATGGGGGTGTGGCATCATCAAGATCTCCAAGTGACAATAAGTCTTGGGGGTCAGCCCTAACATGACTTGTCTTTGTTTACCTCCTTGTCGGGGGCTCATCTAGATCTATCACAGATGCATTCCTTGCTGATCCTCCAGCCCTCTCAGCTCTCGGGCGTTGCTTCCTTGCTAACTCCCTTTCCAGGTCTTTCCTTAGTCGTTGAGCTTCAGCCTCATGAGCTTGTATCCTATCTTGTAGGTTTGTGGAGTTAGTGTTTTGAGGCCCTCGGGGCTGGGTACTCTTCCCTCCAAGGGGCTCCTTTCTAGGTCGCCTTCTTTTAGGATTAACGTCCTCATCAGTCGTTTCATCATCATTCAAGTAGGGTCCAGAAAAATCTTGATTCCCCCGACGTGAGCTATGTGGGGGCAGCAACCCTTGCTCATAAGAGGGCTCATAGTTAGGTGAAAGCCCATATTGAGGGTTGCTAGGCAACACCGTAGTGGAGACCTGCAAACGGAGAGGAGCAACAAAAGTAGTATTGAGGGGTGGAATTACCTGGAGTGGAGGGACAGAGCTATGGATTGACATGTCAGGATTTGAAGGATGAATGATGATGCTCAGGGGTCCCGTACGACGGGCGCTTGTTTCAGGGTCCTCAACAGGGGTGGTTGGGACAACAGCTCCTTGTTCCTGAGTTACTATAAGAGGAACGTTGGTGTCAACAGTGGTGTCAGAGATCTCTCCTTCGAAGGTGCTCTCGGTACTTCGTGTTCTTACCATGGTTGCTATTCTCTTCCCACAGACGGTGCCAAATGTTACGGATTAAAAACGAGGTATTTTCAATACGCAATTAATGCTAGGGTTTGGGGGAGCTTCAAGCTTTAATGGCCGCGTTAACGTTTCGTGACTAACTCGGGTCCTCGTTAACTGCCTACGTATCTCAATGTGTGTGAGAATCAAGCCAAAAAATGTAGTTCTAATGTTGAGGGGTTAGGCCCTTTATATAGGCGCACGAGGGCCTTGGAGTTAGATTAGGGTTAAGAGACTTGGGGGTCAAATCTCCTACTGACGTAAGGTTGTTGTAACCTCTTAGGAATGAGAGCCCTCGTTGGACTCTAGCATGTGATATTTGTCTTCGAGATTGGGCTTCTAGAGCCTTCCACAGATGAGGGGTCTCGTAGGACTCTTCAAGCCTTTAATTGAAGCTTTATTAATTAATTACGAAATTAATTAATAAATAGGATTTCTAGATCCTTCTAGGATGAGGGCCTTCAACAGGCTTCTTGGGCCTTTACTGAGCCTTTATTAATTAATTATGAAATTAATTAATAACAAAGGATTAATGGGCCTATGGCTTCAACAGAGCTTGTGGGCTGGACTTACAAATCCAGTTGATCCTTGGATTTATTTTCCTTGTTCGTTTCAAGAGCCCAAGCCTATGGACCAAGCTAGGTCTAATAAATGAAATAATAAATGCTATATTTATTGTTTTCTTAGGGCTACTTTTTACCCATATCAGACCCTATATTAGCCTTTTCAACTTTGACTTCAGATTTAGAGGATCTACTTTCTTTGACAAATTTAACAGGTCTGTTAAGCTTGGTTTTTAAAACAAATTATTTAGAAGTTGATGATTCCTCAATCGATGGATGATTATCCGTTGGAATAACATTATCAATCGATGGATGATTATCCATTGAAATAACATTATCAATTGATGGATAATTCTTATCAGTTGATTCAGAATTAGCAATCGATTGTTTCTTTTCCAAAGATTGATTTTCATCAATGGCTATTTTCTCAAGAGTTTCAGACAACATGGTGAAGGAATTTATTCCATGAATGTCATTCATCTTCTTACTCGCTTTACTAGACCTGTTCCACCTGTCAATGGTTCTTAGTTCTTCTTCCAATTTTTCTATTTCCTTTTTATGCTCAACCAGTTCTTTTCTAGCATCTGTGTTCTCTACCTTGAGTCTGTCCATTTGCAATAGCTCACTCTCTAGATAAATGTTTCTTTCAATAAGAGTTTCTAGAGTTATTTTGAACCCAGTGTTTTCTTTGTTTAAGGACTTAAGAGTGACATGTAAATTATATAATTCATTTGACATCTCAGTAATTTTAATATTGCATTCATCTTTCGATAACTCAGATAAATTTGTAGAAATTACCTGATTGCTAGAAGAACTGGCTTCTTGGTCATCATGATTAGCCATTAGTGATATATTCTTCTTCTTCTTCAAAATCATCCTCAGCAGCCCAGTCATTTTCCTCTGTCAAAAAAGACTTCTCTTTCTGTTTGAGCAACTCAAAGTACTTCTTTTTATAATCAATACCAGCACTGTACTTAGATTTCCTCTCCATTTTTGGAATTCTTCTTTCATTAGAAAAGTGACCAGCCAATCCACAGTTGAAGCATTTGAATTGAGTCCTGTCAACAAGATTTATGCTTTGTTGATTGTCTCTCTTGTACTGGGATCCAGGCCTTTGAGTGGGATTCCTCTTGAATTTAAGTTTTGAAAATTTTCTTGATAGAAAAACCAGATGCTCATCTATTTCATCCATTTCATCCTTGGTATATGACTCATCATCCTCAATAACTTCTTTTCCTTTCCCAGTTGAAGATTCATCATATCTAACACCACTTACACTATTTCCATGACTTTCTTTCTTTCCTTCCTTGACAACAACATCTTTTCCAGATTCTGCAACTTTCTTATCCTTGACCACCAAAGCAATGGACTTGCCTCTTTTCTAACTCTTCTCAATTTCCTCATCTTGTTGTAGTTCCAATTTATAAGTTTTCATGATACCATATAGCTTGTCAAGAGTATATTCTTTAAAGTCAGGAGATTGTCTTATAGAGACAGTCATTGGTTTCCATTCCTTGGGTAAGGATCTCAAGAATTTGAGGTTGGTATCTTCAATAGCATACACTCTTCCATATAGTTGTAGCTCATTCAATAGCTTTTGAAACTTACTATATGTGTCATTGATTACTTCACCACTTTTAAAGTGAGAGGCTTCATATTTTTGAATCAAGAGTTGCATCTTATTCTTTCTCACTTGTTTAGTGCCTTCACATAGAGTTTGAAGAGTATCACAAACTTCCTTGAAGGTTGTACAATTGATAACATTGTCAAACATATCCTTGTCAAGACCATTGAATAAAATGTTCATAGCCTTTTTATCCGTATGTACTTCCTTCTCATCTTCATCTGTGTATTCACTCACAGGTTTTGGAATGAGTTTCTCTGGTGCCTGAGTACCATCTTCATTTACACTTGTAACTATCTCCATAGGCACATGTGGACCTTTCTCTATGCAGTGAACATAGGAAAGATCAATGGATAGCAGATGCAAGTGCATTTTCACTTTCCAGGGAAAGTACTCATCTTTCTCTAGAACTGAAATCTTTACTCATGTGTCTTTTTGACCCATGCTTGATGTACTTTAGATCTTAACTTTCTGTATGTTGAAATCTAGCTCTAATACCAATTGTTATTTGCCCTTAAGTACACTAAGTTTGGAGAATGGGGGTTGAATACAAACTTAAGAACTATTTAAAATTCTTGCGGATTTAAGTTCATTCAACAACAGTGTTTGAGAGAATATTGAAAGAGCTGATTGAATTAACAAGATGGATAATAAAAGTATTGAAAAACAAGACAAGCAATATTAAAAATTACTAGTGGATTGGTTTTTCCACTAGTATGCTTTTTGCTTTCAAATAATCTTGGTAAAAATACCAAGCTTCTTATAAAGGGTTTTTCTGCACAACTATGCTTACAAATTTTCACACAGTTTTTCTGCTCACTTTGCTACTTTAGATTACTAACTACTATATAGTAGTTTTCATCTCATTCTATTTCCTATCGACAGATAACATTATAAATTACATTTTACAATGTTTATATAAAAATAGAAATTAGCTACTTTCACAGTCTTCATTGGACCGTGTCTAGTCCTGAAAGTATTTTTGTCCTGATGCATTCCTTGAAGACTGTGTTGCCTTGAAAGTCTTCACAATCTTGACAGGACTGTCTTCCATTGATTCAGTTTCTATATAGTTCCCTTCCATTCGTCTTTAACTAAATTGAGAAACCTTAATCAATTGATAAATGATGTTAAGTTTATGAGTTGATTCTTCTTTGCTTATCCATCGATGGATAGGCTATCCATCGATCAATTGATGTATCGATGGATAATCTAGTTATCCATTGACTCCTTATCTATTGATGGACTACTATCTGTTGATCACCTTTATCTGTTGATGACTTTCATCCATTGATGGCTTTTATCCGTTAAGTAGTGTCTTCATCCATCGACTCCAATATCTATTGATCACATCATTTGTGAGAATTCTGACTTAGAATATTTACAATTAATCATCCATTCTTCACATCCGTTGAGAAGCTATCAATTGAAGTCAAGTAACATCAGTCGACTACTTCATAGTATCCATCGAGGCAATACAATCAATTGATAATGAAACATGAATCAAATGTTACAATCCAATTTATCAGTTGATAAACAAGCTTCAACTGATAACTGATTTCCTAGTCAATAGATATTTATAAGTCATATATCCATCGACTAGTTTCAATGAATCTTTAAATTCCTATTGAAATTCTAAGTAATTTGTTATCATCAAAACTCATAATTCCTAACAGAAGGAATAAAGAGGGAAAGTAGCAGGGGTGATCCATCTACAACTGATGTTCTCATCTCTAAGAGACAATCCATCTGGGATATGTCTTGGAAATTTTCTCATGAAGATATTTCATGGCCACATGTTCATGAACTGCTTCAAAAGGCTGATTCAGAAATAAATTCTGATAAGATGAAGACTGTTCTTAAGGCTACTACTATCTTAACTAAGGGTCTTCATAGTGAAGTTTGTGATTTAAAAGACTCTATTAGTAAAACCAGTGCTTCTGTGCAAACTTCTGTCTCTGCTTCACAACATGCCTTGGAATTGAAGCTTAAAATAGTTTCTACTAAGTAGGATGCTTTGGAAGCAAAATTTGATAAGATTGCTACTACTGTTTCCTCTATGAAAACAATCTTGCATACAATTGTGGACATCTTAACTATCAAAAAGGGGGATGATGTCAAAAAGGGGAAGAAAGTACAGAATTCCAAAAAAAAATGCAAGGAGGATGCTGTGCTAAAATCATATAAACCAGGGAAATATGATGGTGATGGTAATGATGGTGACAAAAGACAAGTGAGTCATAAGGGTGGACAAACTCTGACTGGACAAACTCTGACTACTACTCAAACTCTGATTCCATCAAACTCTGGCATAAACTCTGACAACAAACAAACTCTGATGGATGTTGATATGGAATTAGCAAAGAGGCTTGAAGAAGAAGAAAAGCCTGAGAAAATTGAAGAACAAAACATGAAGGATGCAGAACAGGCAATGAAATTGTTTGAAGAAGAAAATCCAGGAATGGATCCAGTTGCTGTGGAAGAAGAAGTGAAGAAATCTGGTACTGACAATTCTCAAGTCCAGAAAAAAAAGAAATATAAGGACAAAGAGAATTCTAATTCAAAAGAAGGCACCTATTCAAGCAAAGAAGAATGTATACAATCCTGTTGAAGCTCAAAAGTCTGTTGAAACTCAAGTATTTAAGCCAACTATTTAATCAAAGCCTACTCCTACAATCCAAAAAAAAGCTCCAGCTAAGTCAAAAACTCCTCTTACTATGTCTGGTATAACATTTCTTCCAGGTGGAATAAGTTTTGAAGATGAGGGAGATGAACAACAAACTCTGATCAGAAAGAAAAATCTTGATCTTCTGTGAACTTAATCTGAAACCTTAACTCTCAATGCTAGACTTGGTAAAAACAAGGGTGATATTGGTGATTCTCAAGCCAAAGTCTACAAGGGTGAAGCAAATACCTTCAGAGATCCTTTTTCTTTAAAAAACAAGCCTGAAGAAGATTTGAATCAAGAACATTTGGACAAGTTCATATCTGTTCACATAGTAAAGGATATTTTTGATGGTGCTCAAGCTAAAGAGAAGCTTATGTATTTCTTGGAGAATGGGAAAGTGATGAAAATTTCTAAAGAAGATTTAATTCATAAGTCATCTAAGTAACTTGAATATGTTCTTTATCTCCTAAATGATGATAATAAAGCTACATCTAGATGGGTGAAGATTCTGGAAGGAGTGGTTAATGAGAAGAAAAAGAATGAGAGGCTGTTACTGATAAGCTCTAAGGAGTATAGACCATGATACATGCTTGAAGATGATTCTGAAAAAGAAATGGAAAAAGGGGATGCAAAGGTTAAAATGGTGTTATGAATTCCTACACTTATACTAAACCCTGATGGAAAGAAAGCCTGTTGCATTCCTCTAGATGACAGAATGGAAAGATCATCAATATATAACTTGAGAGCTACAATATTCCAGATTGATGATTCTTCTGATCAGATGAAGGAATTAAAAGAAAAGATGATTGAGTTATTGAAGAATGTTGAGAAGAAGTTACTGGACAAATTTTTATCTAAAGATTTCTCCTACAGAAGAATATAAGTCAAAAGGAAAAACTCAAACTCTGGTACATTTGTATATATGTTTCTGACATCATAAGTAGAATTTATGTTTTACTGAATAAAGCATAAATTGGGGGA
The DNA here is from genome assembly GCA_028671895.1 of Oenanthe sinensis. NCBI lineage: Eukaryota > Viridiplantae > Streptophyta > Magnoliopsida > Apiales > Apiaceae > Oenanthe > Oenanthe sinensis. Next base: position 36,093,707 of record CM053801.1, on the reverse strand, counting down.
GATTGTTAGAAATTCAAACACTAATGTTGTTAGAGAATATCACAAACAGAGTTTAGTAAGGAACAGACTTTATGCTGAATTCATCAAAGTTTAAGAAATTGTTGACATAGTTTACTCTAACAGAGAATACTTAATCAGAGTTTACTCTAACAGAGAATACTCAATCAGAGATTTTCAACCGACAGAGTTTATGATCATAGTTTGTCAAAGAAGGAAACAGACAAATCAGGATTTGATTTGGATAGTGAATAAGGAATTCAAATACAATTATATTATCTTATAGAAGCTATTCTTATCACTATCTGTTTTGTAATTGGATTTGTAACCGTGTCTATATAAACAGAGAAGTAGGTTAACATTATTGTAACATACATAATTATCATTCTCATAACTAAGCAACTCTTAAGAACTTTGTTTTTCTTGAGAGAATTTTATATCCCGTTCATTCAAGTTAATACAAGAAAGTTCATATTTTATATACTTGTAATCTTAAATGATTATTTGATATTATTATATTCAACCCCCCATTCTATAATAGTTGATTATCTAGGCAACAGTATATTAAACTTGAAAGGGTGTTACAATATTCCATAGAATATTTCTTAATTCCTTAGAACAAATTTGACATGAATTGTTCTACTTAAGGAATTAAGAATTTAAACCAGCACAGAAAGTCTGTGAATATAACTTTGGAGACAAATTACTGAATTTGAATTTTTCTGACAACTTAAAAAATGAAGCCAATTGCCACATATTTATAGAGGTGTAAGCTGACAAGTCTTTTGAATATAACTAATTAAAAAATCTTAAAGACTTTTTAAATTAGCCTTCAAGACTTTTTAAATAAGCTGGGCAAGACTTTTAAAAATTGGTAGGACTTTTTAAAAATCGGTAAGACTTTTTTTAAGGCCCAGCAAGACTTTTTGCACTTGAATTTTCGGTGAGACTTTTTTTCTAAAGTCTTAAGGAAATTTCGGTAAGACTTTTTAAATAGTCTTAAATAAAACTCGGTAAAACTTTTTGAATATGCTCGGCAAGATTTTTTGAATACGCTCGGTAAGGCTTTTTGATCAACATGCTTTTTCAATTCTTTGGACACGTGGCAGCCTCCAATTTGTTCAATAACATAAATCACCTGTCAATTCCAATTTAGAAAAGCAAGGGGCCTATTTCGTATTATTATAGACAGGCTCCGTAGAAATGTTTTTAGACTCGCACAGCTTATAATCTTTGATTAATAAATAACTAATTTAATTCAGAAATTATAAAAATAAATATAATATTATTTATATATTTATAAATGTAATTTACTAAATAAATAAAATATTTATTAATAAAATAAATCCTTACGCTCTAAGTTGCGGTCTTCTGAACGTCTGGAACAGAACTCCTTTTGACTTGGAAATGATAAATTAATTCCAACCGGGGTTCCACTTTTACGAATATATGACTCTGCATTTCTTCCGTGTCAATTCTTTTTTCGTCTTGTCTTCAAGTCAGTACCGTCAGACCTGTTTAGCTGTATCTATAGTTGCAATTAGAAGTACCTCTGTTACTGAAATAATCTTACTCTTTAAACTAGACGATACTTCTTTTCACCACTGCATGTACCTAGTCAAATATTCAATATTGGATTCTGACTATTGTACACTGCATTCCAAACAAACATGTTTCCCTTTGAGCTTCCAGCTTTTGTCTTCTTCATTCTAAAATAATTCTAAATTAATTAATTCTTTAATTAATTTAAGAAATAAATTAATTCTAAGTAAATTAATTTACTAATTAAATTAACTAATTAATTTAATTAATTAATAGAGAATTAAATTAAAGTCTTGACTATAGGACTATTCTTGATGTAGATAAAACTTTTTAGTTCTTCAACAATAACTTTTCTTACCACTTGAACTTTTTGATGACGAATCTTCACTAACATTGTTGACACCCTGTGCACTGGTCTGGTTCACGGATGACTAACTATAATGTTGATTATCATTTCTGCTATAGTGGTCTTTATATCCTGTCTTCTTTTTATTCTTCCTCTATAATGTTCTTCCTCTAGAATCTTTCTGTAGTAGACACTTAAAACCTTCTGTATCTTCTAAACTCCTTGAGATACTACTCTTTTATTTTACACCGATGCTTGAACATATAAATGAATTTCTTCCAGTGTTGAGTAGCAATCTTGTTAGAATTCTTCTTGTCTAGTTGACATTCTTCGACTTGATTCTTGTTATCACATTTATTATTTACGTCTCTTTCTTATTTGAGTTGAGTTGTCATCTAATTATTACAAAATAGGTCTAGTCATGTGCCTTTCAGAGCCCCACCGACCTCCATTGCATCCACTTGGGTGAGAAATTGAGGTCTAATTCGACTTCATTCCAGGTCGATAGGAATCAAAGGCAATTGAGCCCCATCGACCTCAATTCCATTGACCCGGGTGAGGAATTGAGATCTAATTCAATCTCATTCCAGGTCGATAGGAAACAGAGGCAAATGAGCCATATCGACCTCAATTCCATCGACCTGGATGATGAATTGAGAGGTCTAATTTGACCTCATTCCAGGTCGATAAGAACAAAAACAAATTCAACATGTCGACCACAATTCTTTTTTGACCTGGGGGCAGAATGAGCCCTAATTCGACCTCATTCCAGGTCGAATTGGCCAATCTCATAAAAATCTTCCCATTTTTTATCTTTTAAAAAATGGTTTAAAAATCCTTAGGGACTTCAATATTTCTGAAAAATAATTCTTTTTAAAAGAATTAATTATAAAAGGCCCGAGCCCAAAATTAAAAGTGAAATTTATAAAATTTCACTAAGTTAATGCCCGATAGACGCGAAAAACCCTTGATAAAACTTTTAAAAAAATTCATGAAGTTTTTCCTAAATTTGGGGGGCAAATGATATGGGCAGAAAATAATCCTAAGGAAATAATAAATACAATATTTATTATTTCATTTATTTAACCTAGTGTGGTCCAAAGGTTTCGGCCCCTTGAAATAAATAAGGAATAATAAATTCAGGATCAAGTGAATTTGTAAGTCCAGCCTATAAGTTTTGTTAGAGCCCTAAGCCCATTAAGCCTTTATTATTAATTAATTTCGTAATTAATTAACAAAAACTCAATTAAAGGCCTGAAGAGTTCTACGAGGCCCCTCATCTATGGAAGGTTCTAGAAATCATATCACAAAGATAAGACCTCATCTGCAAGAGTCTAACGAAGACTCTCATTCCTAGAAGGTTCCAACAACCTTATCAGTTATCACTTGGAGACTTGGCCACCAAGTCTCCTAACTCTAATCTAATTCATAGGCTCTCATACGCCTATATGAAGGGCATAACCCCTCAGCATTAGAATTACATTTTTGGCTTGATTCTCATCTCTTGAGATACGTAGGAAACTTACGAGAACCTGATTTAATCACGAAACATAAATGCAACCATTAAAGTTTGAAAACTCTCACCACTCATTAATTACGTATTAATTGCATCTGATTTTGATTCATCCCACTATCCAATTGAATAAGACTCTTTGAGAGTGGAAGGTCTCTTAAATTAGTAAAAGACAAATTTTCATTATAATAGTCATATATATATATATATATATTCATATTTGTAATTTTTATAATAATTTCACCCCTCCAATTATTTTTCCAGAATCCATCCATAATTATAATGGAAGGATTATTTCTTTGCTGTTGAAAATAATCCAATACGGAAGTATGGGAAATTTATAAACCAGACATTCTTATCAACAAAAAGACATACAGGGTATTCTAACGAACCAATTAATATGAATATAATGAGTCGCAAAACTTTTAAAAAGTTGGTTTGAATTGGAATTGTAACATATAAAATTATAAAAATTGATAGGTAAAACCTCAGGCACGTACATACAAAGAAAGAAGCATCAATGTTTTCTAACAGTCAAAAGCAGAAACTGGACAGTAGCCAGCTAATAGTAAAACTGCGCACCGCATGCACAGTGTTTTATTTTAATTACTTATTCCGACGTCCGTTAGTTTGATATTTTAAATTCAAATTAATTCAATTTTAATGAATAATTAAAAAATAATAATTTATTATTTTTTAAATCTTCAAATTGATTCATAAAATAGGATAAAATTTTGTTATGATATTTTTTTAAAAAAATATATAATATTATTTTATATATTTTATTTATTTGTCAAAATTGATTAATTTGATTTTGAAAAGTCAAATAAAAATAAAATTTATGAGACGGAGGGAGTATATTATTTGTCCACTGTCCGTATTTAAGTTAATTATTTTGATTTATTTCAATAATTTTATATTTCAATTTAGAATTAAAGATGTTAGAGATCGCGAATTCTAGTATATGCAAATGGTCATATATTAGCCACTTAGTTTCATATCATTTTTATGAGATGATTTTTTTATTAGTTGGATTTTTTGTGCATATATATAAGGGAATACATTATCAATAGGAACCAATTAAAATTTGAAACGACTCTTCTATTATGTGTCCTTCAGCACATACTAAAAAACCCGTTTCAGTATTATTCCTCAATATTCAAAGTTTTAAAGAACTTTGCGCCTAATCTGAGAGGGACACCAAGTATAATCAAAATAAAAAAGTTTTAAAGAACGTTCTCATCAAAAATCTAAAAATTTCATAATTTTCAAAGATTATTGAAATTCGAGAATAGTCGGTACCGGTACTGTAATTAAAACTTTCCCAATCCTTCAACTGTGCTTTCCCCAGTCGTAGTTTCAATAGTTTCCAATCCATTAATGCTCTTTGCCTTCTTTCTCTGTGTAATTTCACTGTAGGTTCAGAACCTTTTTCCTCTTGTCGCCTGCAATAATACGATTCGTGCTGGCTAGGGTTTTCTTATTTGACTCCATATGATATATCTCACATCCCATCCCAACAGTTAGATTTACACTCATACCTTTATACATCTATATATACTTTGTGCATTCACATACAAATGCAAAAGAGGGCCTAAGAGCATAGCCACACACACACTTTCTAGAAAATTCAAACAAAGCTCCAAATATATCATCAGCTCGGAGAAGAATATAGGTAGCTTGCTAGGTACAATATCTATCTATCTATCCATCTATTTGTACGTCTGTCCATCTATTATCTATATATATGCTATATAATCCACACAAACCCATACATGTGTACATATATACGTAGAATTATTTTTTTTACTTTTGATATAATTGTAATTAAATTTTTTCCAGTGATGGATGGGTGAATAACGTGTAAGAACCTGCCCTCGGAAGAAGAGCAACAACCAAAAATGGCTTTGTTCTTTTCTTTACCGGGTTAGGGGGTTGTTCTGTGATTAGACTTGAGTTCTAATTAGTGTCTTTTAGTTTCCATGACCTCCTCTATCTCTATATATATGATGTAAATTTGTAAGGATTTTATCAAAAAGATACTGCATGGATATATGGTTAGGGTTTCAAGCACGATTCATGTTTTTCTTTCGATTATATGAAACCTGAATTGCAGCTACAGAACACTGCCCAGTTGTTAAGATCGAAGATGGTTTTTTTTTGCGATTCTATATGTGATCTGCTAAATCAAGAACTCTTCTTCACTAATTAGAAAATTAGCTTGATCTGTGTTGATTAATTAAAATTTTGTTTATGCGGTACAAGTAACAGCAACTGTTAGGGTGCCTATATATATATATATATATATATATATATATATCAGGTTTTTTAGTTAATAGGCCAGTGCAGCTACTTATATTTAGCCGGAGCTTCCAATTAATTGCACAGATCGATGAGAAAATTGCATTTAAATAGAGCCTAATATGTTTTTGATTGTCTACTCGGTGCACTCATTAATTAGTAGTAAGTTTGTACTTATACTTTCGCTATTATACTTTCGCGGTACAGCATACACTACTTGTGGCCGGAGATCAAGCAGTACTAATACTAGTACCTGCCAGATCGTTCAACAACCCTCACAAACCAATCTAAATTAAACTTGGTTGCCTAGCCACCGTCCCTTCTTGTAACGGCACCAAAGCTTAATCAAACTAACTTTGTGTATACTATAGTTTAATCATATAAGCCACAATTCTCAACAAATATAGTATACAACATATATCACATCTTGTGATCAGGTTAATTTTACTAGTTATTAACTAAATAGGCTTATAGATATGCTCCTAAAAAATATAGGGCTGAGGCGATAGTTGATAAACTCTTACCACTTAGGCTATCAATCGTGCTCACTAGTTAATAATTAGTTTTCTTGTTCTTAACATCCTTCTCATACATTGTTCTTTATAATACTGCTTAATCAATTCGCTTGTTTCTCATGTCTTCTAGATGATAAAGCTCACAAAATTAGCATAAATCTGGTTCTAAACAATTAATTCCTCGATCGTGTTATGCCATAATTTTATTTACTTGCAGGGAAGTTAAGTACAGAAATGGCATCACCCAGCTACACCAATTCTCCCTGCGCTGCCTGCAAGTTCCTTAGAAGAAAATGCATATTAGGATGCATATTCGCTCCATACTTCCCACCAGAGGATCCACAAAAATTCGCATACGTGCACAAGATATTTGGAGCAAGCAATGTGAGTAAACTCCTCCTCGAGATTCTGCCTCATCAAAGAGAAGATGCCGTGAATTCCCTCGCTTATGAAGCCGATGCTCGGATTAAAGATCCGGTGTACGGCTGTGTTGGAGCAATCTCAGTACTCCAACAACAGGTTATTCGGCTCCAGAAAGAATTAGACGCAACAAATGCCAATCTCCTTCGTTACACCAGAAATAATGACAAGAGAATTACACTGCCTTCTCATAGTCAAGGAAACTACACTTTTAATTACAATGATGTAGGAGTTTCTATTCCGTACAACAGTTCGTTTACATTTAATCGTGATCCACGAGATAGCAATGAGGGTGACACAAATTAATTCATGAAATGGCAGCAAGAGAAGAATAAAGATATAACAGTATATGTATAATAATTTGTTTGAAACAAGTATGCGAATAAGTGAAAAGAGAAATCACGGGTGAGAAGTATATTTGTGTACATATACATGAACAGAAAAAGTGGTCCAGGGTTGGCTGTGGTTACAGGAATACGGTGTGTGTATATAGGCGATTGATTATGCGTGCAATAAACTATTATGCGGCTTTTTGGGTTTCTTAAACTTAAAATAAGTTAAATATTTTATTTTATTTTTTACATATTTTTATATTTTTTTAAAGATAAATATTTATCTTAGAATTTTAAAACCAAATATTATTTTCAAAATAAAAAATAAGTTACTTATTTTCAGAAAAAATACATACATACCTACTTTTTCCCGAAAATAATGACGTATTTCCAGAAAATAAACTTGGTCAAACACCCACTATGTTCAACGAATAATAAGGTTGATGTAGAGCATCTTCGGGAGATTTTTTATTTACTCTTTTAATAGAATATAAAAAATTATATATGATTTAATAGGGAGATTGAAGATCATATATATTGTTCAGAATATATTTTTTTATAAAATTAATTTTAAAAAATATATGACTTCTAATTAAGGTGTCTAAGTAAGGGGTCATTTGCCGGATATGAATCAATATTTATGAACGACTAATATTTTTGAATGATTTAATTTCTGAATCATTTATATAATTGTTAAGTAAGTAATTTGATAAATTTGAATTATATTATCTGAATGTATTATATATATGATTTTAAAAATAATAGTTACAAAATTCTTAAATAAAATTTTATAGATTTATTTATGATCCAAAACCATAATTTTAAATATATTTATATGAATTCATATATTTATATAATAAATGTTTTTTAAAAATTAATTGTATTTTCAACACATTTCAAAATTTGTCCAAAAACTATAATTAGGAAGGAAGAATTGTGCTTTTGTTAATAATCTTATTCACAAATCGATGCAAACTTATGTTGGATAGGGAGATTTATCTCGGAAGGGAATTTAGACTTTCAGGCCTTGAAGCATACATTGGCACTGTGGAAACCAAGAAAGGGTGTATATGTTAAGGAGATTGATATTAACTTATACGTATTCTAGTTCTATCACGAAATAGACATCAAAATTGTTATCGATGGCAATCCATGGTCCTTCAATATGGGAGCTCTTATCATAACTCGCATGAAAGATGGTGACAATCCTAGATGCGTTAAGCTGGACTGATTAGAGCTATGGGTGCAAATCCACGATCTGCATGTGGGTTCATGACTGAGAAAATATAAAAGAAGTCGGTAATTACATAGGAAACTGTATCGAATCTTGCCCCAGAAACTTTGTGGGAGGGGGGTGGAAGGATTATATGAGGGTTCGAGTGTTTGTTGACGTATCCAAACCACTAAAAAGAAGAATGAAGATCAGGAGGAAAGCAGGGGATTAGTAGTTCTGGATTACATTCAAATACGAAAATTTTCCGACCTTTTGTTTCATATGTGGAATGTTAGGGCATTCAGAACGGTTTTGCGATAAAATATTTGATACTCCAGAAAATGAGATCGTAAAGTCTTACGGAGTTTGGATGAGGGGTCCCCCAAGAAGGCAAACTAAGCTCATTGGAGTCAAATGGCTGAGAAATGATGTCGACGTAGTATTGTCGGAGTTCACAAGAGTTGAAAATGAAAAGAATATCCCGTTGTCCTCCAATCTCGTGTACAAAGCAAAAAATTCGAATCGGAACGGCAGTCTGTTAGGAGCAGTGGAGAAAATCAAGGGGAATAGGATAACCAAAATATAGACAAGGACGTTATTAGGGATTATGGTGTTAATGATGTAATCAACTAGTTTACTTAGTCTTAATCTAAATTAGGCTAATTCAAATATATTGTCATATGTATATTGATAGTATATTTCTTTAAGACAGGTCACTTGAAGAGTATGGATGACATAGTAAAAATAGGTGACAGTATGTTTGATAGATATTGTCTTGTGTAAAAAGAATAACTTGTTCCATGAGGTAGAAGTTCCCAAAGTGTTCATCCACAACATGTTTCAAACTCAGACAATAACATCAAGATAAATACCCAAGCCTATGACTGTACATTGAAGTGACAATATAAAGGATCAACTGACAGCAATTATTCGCTCGACTGTAAACTTGGTGGTAAATTGAAGAAATAAGTGTTAGAAATACAAACACTGATGTTGTCAGAGATTATCACAAACAGAGTTTACTGAAAATCAGAGTTTAAGCTTACGTCATCAGAGTTTAGAAGATGTCGACATAGTTTATTCTATCAGAGTTTACTCAATCAGAGATTATCAACTGACAGAGTTTATGATCATCAGTGTTTGATAATTATGGAAACAGACAAATCATAATTTGATTTGGATAAAGGAGGAATTCAAATACAATTCTATTTCCTTTTTGAAAGTGATCTTTTAGAAGATGAAGATGGAAATCTATTAATGATCATTATCTTTCTTGTATTTGGATTTGTAGTTGTGTACTATATAAACACAAAATTAGGTTTTACATTGTAAGTAATTCATTCAAGTTATATCATTCTCATAACCTAGCAGCTCTTAAGAACATTAATTTTCTTGAGAGAGTTTTGTATTCAGTTCATTAAAAGTTAATACAAGATAGTATTTCTTCTATATACTTGTGTTCATAATCGATTGTTTTGATACTATTATATTCAACCCCCATTCTATAATAGTCTATTTATCTTGGCAACAATTGGTATCACAGTAAGCAGTTAATTATAACTTAAAGATCTCAAAACAATGTCTGAAAACAAGTATGAAAGTGTCAGAATTCCTATCTTGATGAAGGATGAATACCTTACATAGAGGGTAAAGATGATTATGTTCTTGGAAGTCACAGATCCTGATTATCTAGACAGGATCAATGAAGGTCAATATCTTCTGACCAAGCTAGTTCCATCAACCATTATGGAAGGAAGACAAGTTCCTAAATATTATACTCTGAAAGACAAAAATGAGCGGACTAATGAGGAAAAGCAAGAAGTCCTCAAAGATGCAAAAGTAAAAAATATTATGCATAACAGTCTTGACTCTGTGATGTCTAACAGGGTAATTGCATGCAAAACTGTCAAATAAATCTGGGATGCACTAGAGGTTCAATGCCAAGGAACCAAGGAGATAAAGAAAAATAGAAGATCTGTACTAATTCAAGAGTATGAATACTTTGAGGCTAAACAGAATGAGTCTCTCACAGATATCTATGACAGATTTCTTACTTTGTTGAATAACTTAGCTTTGGTTGATAAGGTGTATGACAATGAATAGTGTGTGATGGTTGATATGATTGTCAAAGGCTTTAAGATGATAAAATATAGGAGGTACAGAAAGAAAGGAAACTTTCAAAAGAAGCATGAAGAGTCAGAAAATAATGAAAGATTTAGGAGAAAAGAAGACATAGATGGTAATGCTAAAATACTTGACAAATCAAAGGTCAAGTGTTACTAGTGTAACAAGATGGGACACTTTGCTACTGAGTGCAGAAGCAAGAAATCTGGGAAAGCTCCAATCACCTCAAAGAAAGATTGGATGGATTGCTCAGACTCTGAAGAGGAAACAAACTATGCTCTCAAGGCAAACACTGATGCTCTCATCCTAAACTCTGACAAGGTATCAGACTCTGTTTTCAATATTAATACTGAAAATATCCATGAATTAAAGTCTTTCCTTAGAACCCTGCATGTTAGTTTTAAATTACAGTCACGTTAGAATGAAAGATTAAAATCTGAAATACAAACTCTGTCTACTAGGAATGACTTTCTTGAATCTAAACATACACGCATGCTTAGCACTAAGAAAGACTGTGAGAATGCTATGCATATGCAAACTCGGCTAGAAATACAAGTTTAATATTTAAAAGCTGAGATAGTCAAAGAAAATGAGACTTTCAGAGTTTGGACAAACTCTGTCAAGAAAGTCCAACAAATGCTTTCTAATAAAAATTAGACATCTGCTTTAAGTTATGAATCTGATAAGGAAAAAAATGCTAAGAATGATATAACACACACAGGAATAGAAGGAAAATTGAGTAAACCTGTGAATTTTATTAGAGCTAGTAATGAAAAGGCAAACTCTGGTGAATGCTCTAATAATCACAAAACCAAATAGAATAGCGTGTCAGAAAATAAACCAGTAAATATTGGATTACTCTCACAGAAGCAACTTAAGGAAAAGTTGAAGGCAGTCACTAACAAAAATAAACCTAAAAAGGTCAAGAGGAATAGAAATGGAAAAATAAGAATTTCTAAGGAGAATGACTATAAGAATATTCCTGATGCTCCTAGAAATACTTGTTTCACATGTGGAAATTCTAATCATCTTGCTATTGACTGCAGACAGAATAAAAAGAGGGAACATGAAAGACATATATCAGAGGATAGGAAACAGACTAGATACAAACCACAAAATTCTTTTTTTCACTGTGGTAGTTTATGGTATTCTATTTACACATGTAAAGAATATCATAGTCTATATTTCAATTATTATGAACTATTGCCTCATTTTAATAAAACTCCAGTTTTTTCTAGTTGTTCTGCTAAACAACAGTATATGATAAAATCAGACAGAAGAAAGATAAACTATAAAAATGCAAACTCTGTTAACTTAAACTCTGATAAAGTCACTTCTGCTATAAAAGTTAACAATTTCAAAAAGAAAGGATCCAAACTTGTTTGGGTCTTCAAAACTACTAATTAATTTGCATTAAATGATTGGAGGGTAACAGGAAAAACATCCTAATAATTGATATTGAATGTTCTGCACACATGACTAGAAACAAATTCCTGCTTTCAGAGTTTTAGGAGAAAGCTGAACCAACAGTATCTTATGGAGATGACAACATAGGAAGAACACTGGGATATGACAATATTGTAATTGCAAATGTCATCATTAAAAATGTTGCCCTAGTTGAAGGACTCAAACATAATCTCTTAAGTGTGAGTCAAATGACAGACAGAGGTTATTCTATTGAATTTCATGAAACACATTATGAAGTCAAAATCAAAAAGGTTGGCAAGGTGGTTCTCATTGGTCAAAGACATAACAATTTATTTGAAGCTAGCTTGGAGGTAAACTCTGATGTTCCATTAACATGTTTATTTGGAAAAATATCATCATTGGAAAGATGAGATTCACATAAAAAATGAACAAGGAAAATAAATCATAAGATCAACTAGATTTGTAATCCAAGGATCAACTGGATTTGTAAGTCCAGCCCACAAGTTATGTTGAAGCCATAGGCCCATCAAGCCTTTGTCATTAATTAATTTTGTAATTAATTAATAAAGGCTCAGTAAAGGCCCCAGAAGCCTGTTGAAGGCCCTCATCCTAGAAGGATCTAGAAACCCTAGTGTGGGAAGAGTACAATGAGGACCCTTATTCCTGAAAGGTTATAACAACTTAACCTTCTAGGAGACTTGTCATCCAAGTCTCATAACCCTAATCTAACTCCAAGGCTCTCGTACGCCAATATAAAGGGCCTAACCTCTCAACATTAGAACTACGTTATTGGCTTGATTCTCACGCACATTGAGATACATAGGCAGCTAACGAGGACCTGAGATAGTCACGAAATATTAGTGTAGCCATTAAATCTTAAATCTCCCAAAACCCTAGCATTGATTACACATTAAAGATGACCTAGTTTTTAATTCGTAACACTTGAGATATTTAAAAATTCTTTTCACAGCTAACAAATATGATTCTCTAGGGTCATCTTGAAATCAAGCACACAGGCATATTGCAAACATTATATCTAGTCTACTTGCAGTTAAATATAATAATGAGTCAATCATACCTCTATAGCTAGTGTTGTTAACTTTCTTACCCTTAGAGTCAGAGTCTAGCCTAGTGGTTGTTGACATGGAAGTTTTGGCAGTTGCATAGTCTTGCATATCAAACTTCTTCAATAGTTATTTCACATACTTTGATTGATTGATAAAAATTTCATCATCATTCTGTTTGACTTGAAGTTCCAAAAAGAAATTTAACTCTCCCATCATGCTCAATTTATAATTTGACTGCATTAACTTGCTAAACTTTTCACAGAGTTTTTCATTAGTAGAACCAAATATAATATCATCAACATAAATTTGGGCAAGTAAAATATCACCTTTATGTTTTCTAACAAAGAGAGTTTTGTCAATAGTACCTCTTATGAATCCATTTTCAAGAAAAAAATTTGATAGAGTTTCTTACCATGCTCTAGGTGTTTGCTTCAATCCATATAGTGCCTTGTCTAACCTATAAACATGATCAGGAAACTTTGGTTCAACAAATCCAGGTGGTTGCTCCACATAGACTTCTTCTTCCAATTTTCCATTCAAGAAGGCACTTTTCACATCCATATGATACACATTGAATTTTGAATGAGCTGCAAATACAAGAAACATTCTGATAGCTTCCAATCTTGTTACTGGTACAAAAGTTTCATCATAGTCAATTCCTTCCTCCTGAGAGTATCCTTTTACAACTAACCTTGCTTTGTTTCTAATCACAGTTCCATTCTCATCAAGTTTGTGTCTGAACACCCATTTTGCACCAATAATTGATCTATTTCTGGGTCTTGGTATAAGTTTCCACACTTTATTTCTCTCAAATTCATTTAGTTCCTCTTGCATTGCTATAATCCAATCAAGATCTTGCAAAGCTTCCTCAATTTTCTTGGGTTTCTTTAAGAGAAAACAGCTATAAAGACATTCATTTTGAGTGGTTGTTCTAGTTTGTACACCACTCTCAGGATCATCTATTATCAAATCAGGAGTATGATCCCTTGCCCATTTTTTAGCTGGTGGAAGATCGGTTCTTGAACTTGAAGCTCCTCCTAAATCAGTGACATTTCCTATATGTAAGTGAAATTCAAATGAAGAGGCTCCCCCTGAATTACTTGACTCTAAAAAGGATTCAGAGTTGCCTGATCCAGATCTTAATGAGTTAGACTCTGAAAAACTTGATTTTGTCTGTCTAAACTCTGTCTAGGTAGACCTTGAACTATTAGACTCTGAGTTGATTGGAGTTGGATTTTCTTGCTCCCCCTCAGAGTGTGCATGTTCCTGTGTTGTTTCAGGATTTATTTGAGACTCTTCATCCTCATCATCTTCATCTATCTCAGAATTTTTTAAATTTTCAAATTCCAGTGTTGTAGACTCTGACTCATCCTGCAATTCTGTAATATTTTTGTCATCAAATGCAACATGAATAGATTTCATAACAATTATGGTTCTGAGATTAAAGACTTTGAATGCCTTTGTATTTGATGCATATCCAAGAAAGATTACTTCATCAGCCTTGGCTTCAAATTTGCTTAAATTTTTAGGATGTACTTTCAGTACAAATCATTTGCATCCAAATATGTGAAAGTGTTTCACACTTGGCTTCTTATTCTTCACCATTTCATAGGGAGTCTTTCCATGCATATTAATCAATGTGCAATTTTGAGTAAAACATGTTGTACTGACTACCTTAGCCCAAAAATATACTGGCAGTTTAGACTCTGCCTACATTGTTCTAGCAGCTTCTATGAGTGTTCTATTCTTTCTCTCCACAACTCCATTTTGTTGGGGTATTCCTGGTGAAGAAAATTGTTGAGTAATTCCCTTTGATGCACAGTATTCTTCCATGATTGAATTCTTGAATTCAGTACTATTGTCACTCCTCAAAACTCTAATTGTCTTCTTTGATTTTGTTTCTAGAAAAGTAATATGGTCTATTATGTGTTGTGGAGCTTCATCCTTTGAATGCAGAAAGAAAACCCATATGAATCTTCTGAAATTATCTACAATAACAAGAACATATTTCTTTTTATTAATTGACATCACATTTATTGGACCAAATAAATCAAAGTGTAATAAATAAAAGGGTTCAGAAATGGTGTTTATTTTCTTACTCTTGAATGATGTTTTCCTTTGCTTTCCAAGTTGACATGCTTCACAAAGTCCATCTTGCACAAAGTCAACATGTGGTAGTCCTCTCACAAGATTCTATTTCACCAACTTGTTGAGTGTTTTGAAATTGATGTGTGATGGTTTCTTGTGCTATTTTCAGCTTTCTTCAGTTGAAGCTTTGCTATATAGACATGTGACTTCATTGTGAATGCACTCCTCTAGGATAGCTTCATATATGTTACCATGTTTGTTCCCTTTGAAAATCAAAATGCTTGTTTCTTTGTGAGTCGCAAGACACTTTTTGTTGTCAAAGCCAGTATGGTAACCTTTATCTCCAAGTTGACTTATGCTTATTAAGTTATGTTTCAAGCCATCAACTAGAGCTACTTCATCAATTATGACATTCTCAAGTACAATCTTGCCATATCCCAGTGTTTGTCCTTTATTGCCATCTTCAAAGGATACTTCTGGACCAGCTTTTTCCACAAAATCTGTAAGCAGGGATTTCTTTCTAGTCATATGTCTTGAACATCCACTGTCCAGGATTAGGGTTACTTTCTTTACCCTTGTTCCCTGCATACATAAAGTAACTAGTTAGATGTTTTGGGGACCTAGACAGTTTTGGATCCTTTCTTATTAACTTTAGGTGAAACAGACTTAGTATTCTGCACTTTTGTTTTACTCGTCTCCTTTGTTGCCTTAAACTCTAGTGGAGTCTTGACAGTGTCATACCAAATTTTATCAATTGAAGATTTTAGCTCATAAAAATTATAATATAAATCATGATAGTCCCTACACATATAAATAAAGTGAAATATGTTACCACAATGATAACAAGGCTTCTGTGGAATGTAGTGACTTTTCAGAGTCTATGAAAGAATAGACTCTGATTTCTTCTCAATTTTTGTTTTGAAAGAGCTAAATGGTTGTGGTTGCCACATCTGTAACACTTCTTTCTAGGAGCATGAGGATCCTTTTGATAATTATTTGCCTTATTAATTCCTTCCTTACCGTTCCTATTTCTCTTAGTCTTTATAGACTCTGATAAGTTCTCTAACATTTCTTTTAACTTAGACTTAGACAGGTACCCTATGTTTATGTTCTTCTTATATTTCATTGCTCCTGATTCGTCTATCTTTTTGTCAACCACATGGGGATTATTGACAGATGAGTTTGTGGTTTCTTTAGGTAAATCAGTCTTTTCTTCAAAAGTCATAAACTTAACAGGAGTGAAGGTACTCTTGTCCTTAGTCTTATTAATTTGGCTAGCTTCTTCATTTTTATTATTCTCAATAATAGGTCTTTTACCTTGACTCTTGTCATAGCCTAAACCAGTAATTTGACACACATTTTGATTGTTGAGAATTTCCTGAACTTTTCTACTAGAGTTTGTCCATACTCTGAACTTAAGCCTCTCTTCCTCTAGTTCTTTCTTAACAAAATTATAGGCTTTCAAGACTTCAGTTTACTTGTGTCTGCATTTCTTAGAATCCTTTTTGTATCCTTCCATTGACACTAACTCAAACTCTAAATGGTTATTTCTGCTTGTCAAGGTTAAATTTTCTTCTTTTAACCTGTCATTTTCATTAGTGAGAGACCTACATTTTATTATTAGATTCTCAATCTCTTTTTGCACAATTTCTATACCATCAGAGTCTAAATTAAGTAAGGATTCAAGAGAGAAGATTGATACATGAGTCTTAGAAGATGAAGGTTCTTTGGGAGATTCTGATTTTCCTGAGGAGACAACCATCAATGCTAGATTTTCATAATCAATTTTATCGTCTAAACTTGAATCTGCCCAATCCTTTTATGTTGAGAGAATTGCCTTTCCTTTGCCTTGACTTTTTACTTTTTTGCATTCACTGACAAAGTGCCCCAGTATTCCACAGTTGAAACATTTGACCTTTGCTTTGTCAAGCTTGATAATTGTACTTTTGCCCTTCTCAACATTTTCAGCTTCTTTCTTGAATGATAGTCTCTAGCTAAATTTACCAGTTCTTTTGTTGAATTTCATTCTTTTGAAATTCTTAGCAAACATAGCCATCATTTGAATTAGATCAATCTCTTGATTTGAATTAGAGTCTGTGTCAGTAGACTCTGACTCAACAACAATTTTACCCTTCTTCTTTGAATCCTTGATTCTTGCTTTTGTGGGTTCTTCTTGTTATTCTTTCTCAGACTCTATTAAGAGTGCCACAGATTTTGCCTTCACAGACTTCTTATTCTTTCTCTGTTGCATCTCTAAATCATATGTCTTGAGTCTTCCATATAATTCTTCTAGAGTTATTTCATCCAATTCTCTAGCTTCCCTTATTCTTTTTATTTTATTGTCCCACTCTTCAGGAAGGGCTCTCAGAAACTTGGTGTTTGTGTCTTCAGGGTTATACACTTTACCAAGTATAGCCATCTCATTCAGTAGTTTGGTAAACATATCATACATCTCAGTGATAGTTTCTCCAGTTTTTGCCTCAGAATACTCATACTCCTGATTTAGCAAAGACCTAGCATTCTTTTTGACATCTCTAGTCCCTTCACAGTGCACTTCAAGTTTTGTCCACAACACCTTAGCAGTTTTGCATGATATAACACAGTTTATAAGAACAGAATCCAAACTGTTAAAGAAAATATTTTTGACTTTTTCCTCATCAAGGACATTCTCTTTATCCTCCTTTGTCCACTCAGCCTTTGGTTTTTCAACAAGGTGATCTTCAATTATTTTATCTTCTTCAGTGGTTTGAGGAATAAGCTTTGAGGGCACATAGGGTCCTTCATAAATCCTGTCAAGATAGTCAGAGTCTGTAGCTTCCAGATGGTGTAGCATCTTAACCTTCTAGTGGGTGTACTCATTTCTCCTAAGTATAGGAATCTTGGAATTTCCATATTTTTTCCAGACATCATTGATCAATTTTAAACGTTAGGTTCTGATACCAATTGTTTTCCCAGTTACACAAGTAGAAGGGGGGGTTGAACACTTGTGTTCTTTTTCTGCCTGATTAAAATCAACTCAATATGAATTAAAGCATTGAATTAAGAACAAAGATCAAACACAAAGATATGAATGAATATTGTTTGTATTATTTATGAGTAAATACAAACTCTCCTAGGATGTACACAAACCCTAGCAGTTTCTCTGTGTTTTCACAATAACTTTCTCTATCTCTATGCTCTCTCACAACTTCGGCAATTAATATTAGGTTAAATAGAATGTTTATATAGAAAGATGCCTATTAACTAATAATAGAAAATCAAATTACAATAGGGATAAAATTCTAAAATATTAGTCGACAGTTTCCTTCTGAAATTATATTTCCTTCCCATAGCATATCTGCAATACAATTGTCTTTATCTTCGAAGACTTTCCATTCCTGTGATTATCTTTCAAATTTAGCTTCAACTTTATAAACTCTAAAATCTTCAAACTCTGACAGACTATAGAGTCTGATAGTTTATAGACTCTGATAGTCTATAAACTCTTACAGATTTTAGACTCCGATAGTCTATAGACTCTGATCACCTTCCAGACTCCGATCTTCATCCAGACTCTTGTTTCACTTTATATAGAAAATCTTCTAAGTACAAGTGACACACTATCTAGACTCTGATTATAAAATTTCAGAGACTAGAAAAACTTATTACAAATAGACTATGCTAGACCCTATTCTAGTATTTTGTACATCATCAAATAAATATATTCCTAACATTTCTGTATATTGAAAGCTCAACTCTGATACTAATTTTCATTCTTCCCTTAAACAATGACAATGTATTTGTAGAAGGGGTGTTGAATACCAATACAAAACTTTTTGGTTTAATTATTAAGGCTTTGTATTTGTTCTTCAATTCTTAAGTGTTTGAGAAGCATTGTGAATATTAGATTTGATTTTGAAACAAAATAAAAAAGAAAATATAAATTTGAACACAGATATAAAAATTACTGGTGGGTTGGTTAATCCACCAGTGAATTGATAGCTCAAATAATCTAGGTGTAAAGCATATCTCCTTTTACAAAGTTAGAATTGAATCAACTGATCTCACAAGTTCTTTGAAGCTTGAACATTTGATTATCTGAAATATCCTAACTCAGAATTTTATAACAATGCTACCACTCTATTATATATAGTACTAGAGTGTTTACAACTGTAACGGCCCCAAATCCGGGGTCAGGGATTTGAGTCGTCACGTCACCATCCAGTCATTTAAAACCTGCAATAACTCAATAATCTAATGAAATCACATCACAGATCCCTCTCTCTCACACATACGAGTTATAGCCTTAGAAACGATATACAACCAGTATCATTAATTATTACAAACCAAATGTCCTTATCCAGGATCTCACGCTATCAATGATAACCTCTACATGAAATGACATTAATAACTTGATCAATATTGAAAACCTATACAACTTACTTCTGTAGAATAGTGTTAGTGTTGAACTGGACCATCTCAAAGGTGAATCTCCTACTTTCCTTCCTCGGAGTATGGAGCCAATCGAATATATTATCAGTTTCTCTGAAAAAATTTAATATAAAGCAAGGGTGAGCGAAAAAATGCTCAATAAATTATCCACCCAATTATCTATGTGACTCTCATCCAAGAATATGATAATCACTACTATCTCAATAGTATAACATAAGGTTACTTGTAGGTAAACATAACAAAGTACCTCCCGGTGCTACATATAGTCGGAGTTTTATGTTAAAAGTATCTATACTAAACACTAAGTATAGAATAATATAACACGGACAATTAAGTTCACCATATAAAATAAGGCACTATGGAATATAGTGTTACCACTCTTTCATACTTTCTCCGAAGCTTTTGAGATAAAACCCAATGAACTTATTACGTTCATAGTTTTGAAATAATATTATCAATAACTTAGCAAAATAGCATCAACTATTGATTTGCTAAACTCCCATAAATATAATAAGTACCTAGTACAAGATACTGCAATAATAGTTGCTTCTCATCATAAGCAAATCAAATCACTTTGAACTATACCAATTGTAAGGTTTAAAATCCAGTAAAACATTTTTAAAGATTTATAAACTGTTTGGTGTACATCATGTACTCATGTAAGTTTTCAAAATAACTTTTCGTCAAAACATCTCGAATGAGTAAGGAGAAATTTCATGATATCAATCACTGACAACACTATTGGTAACTCAGCTCATAGGCTTTCGTTGCAGCACAATTCCAATAGGAAGATGGGACTGTATATGGAGCCTTTCACCACGCTTCTACCGTACATACACGATGATCAGTCATAATATACGGCAACTCTTGTTGTTTCTCTACATGTAGAAGAGGAAGCCGACGTAAATTCTACCGCCCTTAAGAATCACCCTCGACCCCATATGGGCCAAAATGCTAAACTGTGTGTCACTCGGCCTCTTACGCCGTATCTCCTAGTCCACTAGAACAATCTATAAACCTGGAATATGAATTTAATCCTAGTTCCCCAAGTATATCATACTTGTTAATAGATTCATCTATCTAACCTGGAACCGGAATTTAATCCTAGTTCTCCAAGTATATCATACTTGTTAATAGATTCACTTATCTCTGGTTTTGTTACTTCCGAAATATTTGAGGAAGTAATAATATCACAATGCAGGTGTTGACCTCCGTCAACTGATCTCATATATCGAGAAATGAAAATCATTTGAAAATTTCGACCTGGGATTTACTCGAAAAATCTCTTTGATTTTGATAAGTTGAAAACCCTAACTACAGTAGGGCAGTGATCCTAAAATATAAACGTATTCGAGGAAAGTAAATTATTTACTTACTTCGTAGACTGGATTCCCAATTTTTGATATGTCAGAGAATATTTTATTCTTATTTAATGAATTATAAAAGTATAAAATAAATATCTAGGAACCCCTACTATATATAAATAACTTTTCTGAAGGTCATAAATATTTTAAATAATTATTAAAGACCTTAACTAATTTTTAAATAAATTTAAAATATTTAAATAATAGTTATAAATTAATCAACAAATAATAAACCCGTTTTAAATGAATACTCATAAAAATATTCATTAATTAAATAAAATTTAAATAATATTTATTAACACTATTTAAAATATTTATCAATAAAAATATCCAAAATATAATTATTGGAATATTTTTATTCACAATTTAAAATAATCTGTCTTCGACAACTTCCGGGTTATGATAGTATTTAAAATAATACTTCTGACTCCCGGTCTACGTTCGAAAATACGAAAACTCGCTCTACTCTTAGAGCCTTTATATAAACCGGTTTATATCTATAATATCTATAGCATAAAAACCAAATATTTGACGAAAGATTAAACAATAGTTAAATCAGTTCGTAATTTCAATAAGTAGTTATATCACAACATCAACAATTTTCAAACACAACAATAGTACATAAAGTACAGGTTTTGAAAACATGCATAAACATACTTTAATTTCATATGCAATATCAAGAATATAACATTTTGAAATTAAAAGTATAAGGTTGGGAAAACTTGCATACATAGTAATACAAGTATTTTTATATGTAAAAACGTAGGATTATAAAACTTGCCTAGAGTCCAAGATACGTTCTAAGAGTCCCACTTACTCCGGATTTTCTATCAATAAATATCATAATCTCAATTAGTACTTTTAATCTCATCAAATACTTATATTACTAATAAGTATAATTGCAGATCGAGTCCAATTATGATAACTTCAATTTGTACTTACTCATTTTTCTAACATCTATCTTACCCGGCATTTAACTCTTCGGGTCTATCTTGACCATTCGTAAACCATCTCGTCAATGGCTTTTAATCTAATCATTTACTCCAATGCATAGTCATGTTATTCTTCAACATCTTTCGTGTTTTAACCGTCTCGAAATTATCCTTTTATCCTGGCCAAAGTGCCTCGTCAAAACAGTGTCCCTAGAGTTGACTTTCCTGATAATTTCTATTACGTGACTCACACTCCAACATTTTTAATAAATTAGAAAATTCATAATTAAATACAAAACCACCTCGAGGAGTTTCTTGAGTATTTTTAATAATTATTAAAAATATCTTGATTTGGAACACATGAGTTTAACTTGGTGAAAAGTATTTTACAAATTAGGTCAACTACAGAATTTTACTATTTACACCGCTTTCACTAAAACCTTGATTTCTCCCAAACCGTTAACTCAATCGACACACCGTTTTCAAGTGAACTATCTAGAGAATGCCTAGAATACAATATATTAAATGTTTGGAAATTGGATAAAGGATCATTTTCCCGAATTTACTTAACAAGGCAGTAGCCTCTTTAGTGAACTGTGTCATCGCGCAACTTTGGTTTCAACATTTTTATAAAATCGAAACCTAAACATCAGCACTTGAAATTTTTCAAAGACCTTACTAACTGTTCAAAATACATAACTTCAAAATTTTAAAATGTTTGAAAACCGTTAAGTGATTCGTTTATGTCTCCAAAGTGAGTTCAACGTAGCAGTTTGGTCATTTTGGCTATTTCCACTGAAACTAGTCTTTCTTCTAAACTGTAAATTGAAATAACATGATTCATGTGCCAAAATGAACTATGAAACAAGATCTACATAACCATGGTCAGTGATGACAAATTCCTGTACATTTTCATTTCTGGATTATTGGTCAAACTGAGTCTAAAAGTAAATGGGCATTACGACGGCTATAAACAGAACGATTCCCGAATTTAACTATGTTAAATCCATTAACCATTAACCCAATCATCAACCCAATGTCTTTAACAACAAATCAGTTTATACTCTTCATAAAATCATCACCATCATCAACCCATATTATTCAACCAACAATATTCAACCATTTACATCCAAACATCTTAAATCAACATATACTTAAACATAAATCAAACTCAAGCTTATAGCTCAAATTAAATCAAAGGGTGGATGGTGTTTATACATTTTTTGAATCCTTAAATATACTAACAAGATCTTGTAAGCCTTAAGGGAGTCTTGATCTATGCTTATCATCCTCAAACTTGCAAGAGAAAATTAAGAAACAAGTTAGTAAGTTTTGTAGTTACTATTCACCCTCATCTTTGAGCAAGGATTTGGCTATGTTATACTAATTGGATGGCCATGAAAATTTGTATATGAATTATGGAAGCTATGGTCAAAATTTGGTGATTTATGAATGCGTATAACTTGATTTTTGAATTTTATTTTCTCCATTTCCTTGCTTGGGCCGAATATGAAGAATAAGGGGGGAGAGAGCTTTTTGCTTTTTCAATTTGTGTTGGTTGATTTTTGTGGTGACTTGTGTGAGTGATTGAAAGGGTTGGTCAGATAAGTCATGGAAGTATGGCTTGGAAAGTACTAGTAAAGCAAGATTTTCTGGGTCCTTTGTCCTTTTGACCATGATTTAAGGAACTAGATTCCTACCAAGTACTTGCATGCTTGGTTAGTTTAATTTGGTTGCCACTCTTCTAGTTTGCATGGGATTTTCATGAGAATTCTCATTATTCACTTATCATCCAACACTTAAATAT
This sequence comes from Oenanthe sinensis, assembly GCA_028671895.1. Taxonomy (NCBI): domain Eukaryota; kingdom Viridiplantae; phylum Streptophyta; class Magnoliopsida; order Apiales; family Apiaceae; genus Oenanthe; species Oenanthe sinensis. The sequence goes on along the minus strand of CM053801.1, from coordinate 36,070,287 downwards.
TAATCATCCACGTAAGTTCAATTAATTTCTGAAAGCATTTCATCATAGGAATTCTGTAGCATAAATCTTTAATATTCTAAATACTTATATTCGTTTATTACCATGAAATTTCTAAATTATAACCCTCCTCGTCATCGTAGGAATAACAGCTTCAATTTGAGACTTCATACTCAGGTTTGACTGTCTTTCATAGCTGTACTTTTGTCTGCAAGATTCCTGACACTTTGTCCATTGTGTTATACCTATCAATTGATAATTTGTTGTTAAGCATATCAATTGATTCTTCCTTGTATCCTTCAACTGGTCTCTTCCTTCGATTGATATTGATATCCATGGAATGGAAATAGCAATTGACTTATCGATTGATAAATGTTGGTCCTTGATATTGTAGAAGAGGGGTTGAATACAATATCTATTAATTATCGCGGAATATTGGATTTAAAAATATTATTTTAAATTCACACGAAATATTAATTGTAATGAAATACTGTTCAAGTAGAAGATATAATTTTAACTTGAAAAGTATTACAAAATTAATAAGTAGAAAGATTATATAACTGTTTAAAAGCTTAGAACGATTTTGACATGAATTGTTCGAGTTTAACAATTATATTCCAAACTAAGCACAGAAATCTGTGAATATTACAATGCATACAAATTTCTGAATTTGAATGTTTGAACAACAACAGAAATGAGAAGTGATCTCCTCATATTTATAGAGGTTAGAAAAACTTAGCATTACTTTTCAGCATTACCTTTTAATCTGAAAAATAAACCTAGAATTACCTTTGAAATTGTTGGGCATTACTTTCTAAGCTCGGTATTACCTTTTAGAAGCTCGGTATTACCTTTTAAAAGTAATACATGATTTTTTCTTTTAATTAAAAGACTCGGTATTACTTTTTGATAAAGTAATACAGAATTACATTTTATTAGAAAATCTCGGTATTACCTTTTTAGAAGAATTCGGTATTACCTTTTTAGAAGCTGTTCGGTATTACTTTTCAATATTACTTTTTAATAAACATTCGGTATTACTTTTTAACAAAGTAATTCGAATATATATATATTAAAAGTAATATTAACTTAATACTTTTATAGTAAATTAATTCTACTTTATTTAATTAAATAATTTATAAATTAAATTAAATTCAACTTGAATTAATTTAATTAAATAAATTAAATAATTAAATTCCTTTTTATAGTAGAATTAAAATACTATCTGACTTGTATAACTCTAGAGTCAACTTCACAGTCTTCTCGTTTCTTCTTTGACTTCTATCTTGAAACCACTTAAGCTAAAATGAAGAATAAATATTTTATTGTTGACACACAAATATACTGTCTAGTTCATTTGTGTCATACTAATAAATATTATCCATTCTTAACATTTAAAGTTGTGGCCTTCTGCTTTTCTGTCTTCCCTCTTCTGTTCTTTTTATTCTGGAATCTTCATGTAATAGCCACTTTAAAATCTTCTGTATCTGCTGAATTCTTTTGAATTACTACTTGATTATTATCAATTTATTTTACTGACGCTTGAACAAATAAATGAACTTCTTCCGGTGTTGAGTAGTAGCTTCAACTGAGTACTTCTGATACTAGGATTCCTCGTGACTAGTTGACTATCTTTATTTTGATTCATGTTTGATATTTATTATTTACTACCATTTCTTATCTGAGTTGAGTTGTCATCTAATTATTACAAATAGGCCTAGTCATATGCCATTCAATCTTCCCATATTTGTTGTTAAACATTTAACATACAAATTTCTAGAGGATAACTCAACTAACAACTAAGAAAGTAAATACGACATGTAAGTACTGTAAATAATAAACAAAAGTTCTAGTTTTATATTTAACAATTTTCCAGATTCATACATAAAAGAAAAGTACAAGATAGTTGTTCCTCTAGCACTGAACAAATATAACATTGTTTCTATCTTGACCTATCTAGGACTTCAGTCTTCAGCAGTATCAACTTCACCTTCTTCTAAATTAGAACTTCTATGAACAGGTGTCCTTGGTACCTCTTCGACCTCTGTCTGAGTGGATTCTCCATACTTCCTTCTATTAACAGCTCGTTGTAATTCCAACTCCACTTCTAGATCAGTTTGACTCTTGACTTCTTCTCCCACATCATAGGGCTGAGTTGAATCAATTCTATGCATCTGTCTGATGTATGATTGAATATTTTTTGATAGGCAGTAGTTTCTGATCTTTTGAGCTGCATCCAACTTTGCCTGGGACCTGAATCCCTTGGATCTCAACATAGTTTCAACTTCAATCTTGTATTTCACTATGCAGCCCTTTAGTGACTCCTCATCCAGCGTCATAATCTGATAAAGCCTGTTGTTGTAGAACTTTACCTCATGAGGGTCGTTTAAGATTTATGGACTGACAGCTCTTGCTATGTCTCGAAGTCTGTCTCTTAAAATTTCATTTTCTTCTGAACTTCTTCTGACTTTGTTCATTAACGTCCAGATTACAGATAGAGATCTTTGACGAAAGAATTCCATAGAGACCCTGAATGTGCCATTCCTATGTGTGTACAACAAAATCTGCCCGTCATCTAGAATGTTATCCACAATCATAGTGATATAGTCAACTTCTTCTTTGATTGCTTTCATGAAATTATCCAGACAGTCATTTGAATCTTGCAGGCTTTCAATTAGAAATTGTAACTTGTAATCTTCAAACGGTCCTTTCTGAAGTTTCTTCATGATTTCTCTGGCAGTATCCCATTTCTTCCCTATTCTCAATCGCACATCTTCTTTCTTCTTTCTGACAGCTATAGCCCACAAATTTTGCTTTTCTTGGCTTTCTTTCCTTTTTGTCTGAGTTTTTTCTTTGACCAGAGCTTTCAAATTTTCTATTCTAGTATTGCTTACTTTGATGTCCTCTTTCAATTTCTTTATGGCCTCTTCATAGGCAGGATCAATTTCCTTCTCTTTTGGAAACAGAAATTCCTCATCAAAAGCAGCTTTTTCATCAGCTCTACAGTGGTCAGGAATGTTTGATTCATCATGAGCACTGTCATCAATGAATTTCTCTTGAGCATAACACTGTTCTTCTGGTTCTGGATCAAACGAATGAAATTGTTCTTCATCATAATATAGCTTAGCTTTCCCTTTATTTTGAGCAGTAGCCCCTTCATCTCCAGCTACTTTCTTCTTTATTTTCTCCCCCTTAGTTGAGGGATCCTCTTGAGTGTTAGAGGCTTCAAAAGATGTCATCAGTTTCTGCATAGTCAGATAGACTTGCTTCATTCCTTCCTTCAAATGTGTTATGCCATCATCCAGTTTGCTGAATCGTTGAGTAGAGATATTTTCATTTTCAATGATTGTGAGGGTTAAGCTTTTCTCAACGTCATCAATTTTTTCATGTAATTTGCTCACCTCTTTCATATCTTCAGCAATAAGACTCTATACGTTCTGGATATGTTGAGTTTTTAGAAGAATGGAGGATTTGACATCATCAACATCTTTTCGCACTATTGTCAGCTACTGTGTTACAGAGGCAGATGTAGATTTTTCTTCTGCTTATACTTTTACTTTTACCAACTCAGCCTGAACAATTTGCATTTCCTTCTAGAGAGCTTCCATTTTAGATAGTAGTTCACTGTGTGTGTGTGCACTCATCTCACTTGCACTCCTGTTTAACTCATTATCACTTTGTGTATGTGTTTCACTATGTGTTTGTCTCACATCACTAGTGTTTAGCTCCTTTCCAGATTCATATGTTGTACCTGTAAATAAAATAATAGCTTTTGAAAAGTCGAAATGCTCTTCTGATGCCTGTGAAGGCGCGTCCTCAACAAGATTTACTTGAAGTGGCTCCGCTACTGACGTAACTGCTCCGTGAATGGAGCCCCAACTCCCTCTAAAGAGTGGTTGCCTCTCAAACCCACTAGTGGATTCGAGACCTTCTCGTAAGAGAACTGGATGAAAGAAATCCAGCGGAGTCACCACCTTAGACAATGTAATGACAGGCTCTTAAGAGTCTATGGTGCCCCTTAGTACCTCAGAGGGTATCTGATGCTTCACTGCATCGAAAATGTCATGGTCCACAACATAGGTGGCATCCGATGACTTTTTATAAAAAAAACATTTTCTTCAACAAATGTGCCCTCCTGTGTTTGTGTTTCTTCAAGTAAAGGTCCTGCTAGTGTGATTGCTAGCAGTGTGTTGTCCTCACTAACTGATGTTATGGCCGAGCAACGAATTAGATCACCTGGTTGAGCAAGTGTATCTAGAGAATTTTGGATGGCCATGTCAAACTCCATACTCCATTGATCGGAATAGGTTGAGGCTGTAGTTGTCTCAGGTTCAAACCTAGATTTTTTTGAAGGAGACAGAGCTGCGGGTTCACTCTCATCAGCACCAAGACCCCTAATAATTCTGACAGGTTTCTTCCTTTTTCTGACTTGTACCAAAGAGGAGGTTGAAGGAGAAACTGTTTGAGGCTCTAATTCAGCTTGGGACAGAACCTGTGTGTTTTCAAGTTCATAGCCGAAATCTTGGAGTGTAAGAACACAATCATAGTCTGCCATAGATAAATCTACAAGTGGACTACATATATTTATAGGAAGGAAACTAGAACCCATGTTATGAGATAATACCTGTTGTTCAAATACTTCCTGTTGTGCTTGATTAGAAGCTTCAATCAATAGTTGCGCAGCCACTTGTATTTGCTCTTCCTGCTCTGGCTCTGGCTCTGGCTGAACCTGTTGAGCCTGTTCTGGATTTGCAATCTGATCTAGGATCTCACCCATATATTGAGTCCTCACAATTGGTATGTTAGGGAACTTAGCCTTATTCCCTAACATTGTGAAAAGATTTTTCTGAGGGGTGGGAGAAATCTCTATTCTGCTGTTCTGGAACAGAGCCTTATCCTCATCTGAAACAAGATCATTTATGAATAGCATTAAGAATCTTGGATAATAGCACAGTACAATTTGTCCCCATCTTCTTGATAATTTCAGCTAACACAAGTTTTCCAAAATTTATCCTCATATTGTGGGCCACAGAATACCCAATGATTTGTAGAAGAGAGGAGAGATTGTTGAAGTTCCCTTTCGTCGTAGGTGAAAATACCTTGGCCAGTGTATCAAAGAAGTAGGTCCATTCACTAACCAGCTTCGATTTGTTCATATTTACCAAATTAATTTCCCCTTAATATAAAATGGCTTGGAAAAAATTAATTAACTCTGGAGCAGTTGGAGGGTCAACAAAATCTTCAGTTGGAAACCCTAAAATTATATTTACATCATCTTCAGTCACCATGTAATCATGATCTCCAATGGTGAAGGAAAATTGTACTCTTTCTCCAGCTGTCCTGTTCGTAGCAGTCGAGTACAAGGCCCTTAGTGCATCAACTACTAGAGGGGTATCAAGGGTAATGGTTGTACTAATAAATGAGTGTTCATTTAAAAATATGATCCACGGTCGAAACCTCTCGATTGAACAATTCACTGGGTTAAAATAACGTACAAAATTAGTCTTGACTATTTCACAATTATCAGCCATTTTCAATGCTTTTAATATGTTAATACAATTTAAAAAAACTAAAATTACCCAACTAGTAACTACACCAGCCACTAATTCGAAGAAAAAAATACACCCAAACAAATCCCTACTTGATTTTCAATAACAAACAACACCAAATCTGTCTACAGCACTTGATTTAAGTCCACAAACAGTCCTTGAATTCTAACCACTGAGTCAACTCGGTTTTGAAAAAAACGGGCAGTATAACGGCTTGAAACAGGTCGATTTTGCACAAACTAGCAAGCAATCAAGCTTAAAATCAACACTAGTAACTGATTAGCAGTTGTAAACACTACAAAAATCAAGTTTTTAGAGAAAGTAATGCTCGATTGATCGATTATATATATATATATATATATATGTATGTATAGCAGTCGGGTGTGTATATATCTGATAGAGCATTTAAAAGGTCAGCATTACCTTTTATAAAATAAAAAAAAGTCGGTATTATTTTTTTTATAAAAAAATTCGGTATTACCTTTTATAATTCTCGGTATTACCTTTATATATGACTCGGTATTACTTTTTAAAAAGTAATGCCGAGTTTTTCTGTAAGAGGTAATGTCGAGATTTTTATATTAAAAGTAATGCTGAGCAGAGAAAAAAAACATATATTTGTATTAATTAATTCTAAATTTGAAATAAAATATTAAAATTTTTATTCGATTTTTAGATTTAATTATAAATAACAATAAATATTTACAAGCTTATTAATTATTAAAGACATATAGTAAATATTTATAATATTAATTGATTAATTAATAACATACTCATTTATATATACGTGCAATAATAATTTGTTAAAATAAAATAAAATAATAATAAAAAAATGCTTAATTTTAAACAAAGTTACTTATGCTATAATTGAAATAATTATCTTTTAAGAATATTAATTTAGTCTTAAGATAATTTTTCAAAAATTCATAAGCCCTAGGATTTTATTAATTCAAGTCTCATAAATTTTTTAAATATTAACATTTAATATTTATGAGCTTAAATTAATTCTTAGCAACCAAAAATTAGTCATTATTTAACATTCCTAGTTCACTAACCAACTTAGAGAAAGTGGATTCATCAAGTGATTTCATGAAGATGTCGGCTAGTTGATCTTCTGTGGGTATAAAATGTAACACCACAATTTCGTTCATGACATGCTCTCGGATAAAGTGATACCTTATGTCAATGTGCTTGGTTCGCGAATGTTGTACAGGATTGTTGGAAATAGCTATAGCACTTGTGTTATCGCAGAAAATTGGAATTTTGTTCAACGCAAGTCCATAGTCATTTAGTTGATTCCTTATCCATAAAATCTGTGCACAACAGCTACCTGCCGCAATATATTCTGCTTCGGCTGTCGAGTAGACACTGAGTGCTGTTTCTTGCTATACCAGGAGATCAACCGTCTTCCTAGAAACTGACAGCTTCCAGACACACTTTTCCTGTCCATCTTGCACCCTGCATAATCTGAATCTGTATAGCCTATTAGTTCAAAACCTGTATCTTTAGGGTACCAAATTCCAAGATTTTGAGTACCCTTCAGATATCTAAAAATCCGTTTAACGGCTATAAGATGAGATTCCCTTGGGTCAGATTGAAACCTTGCACATAAGCATGTTGCAAACATTATATCGGGTCTACTAGCAGTTAGATACATTAATGAGCCTATCATACCTTTGTAGCTTGTGATGTCAACTTTCTTACCAGTTTCATTTTTGTCAAGCTTGGTGGCTGTTGGCATTGGGGTTTTTGCCGGTGAAGAATCTTCTAGATTGTATTTTCTCAGAAGATCCCTTACGTACTTTGATTGGCAAATAAAAATCCCTTCTTCCTTTTGCTTTACTTGCAATCCTAGGAAGAATGATAGCTCACCCATCATGCTCATTTCATACCTGCTCTGCATTAACTTAGCAAACCTTTTGAACAAGTTTTCGTCAGTAGAACCAAATATAATATCCTCAACATAAACTTGGACAAATATTATATCTTTTTCATGCAGTTTATAAAAGAGAGTTTTATCTATGACACCTCTAATGAAACCATTTTCAAGTAAAAATACAGAGAGAGTGTCATACCATGTCCTCGGTGCTTGCTTGAGCCCATAGAGCGCTTTGAATAGAAAATATACAAAATTAGCAAACTCTGGATTTTCAAAGCCAGAGGGTTGTTCCACATATACTTTATCTTCTAGCTCTCCATTCATAAATGCAATCTTCACATCCATTTGATAGACTTTAAAATTGGAATGTGCTGCGAATGCCAGAAATATCCTGATGGCTTCAAGTCTCGCAACTGGTGCGTAGGTCTCGTCATAATCAATTCCCTCTTCCTGAGAGTAACCCTTTGCAACCAGTCTGGCTTTGTTCCTCGTAACAATGCCATCACCGTCTAACTTGTTCTTGTAAACCCATTTCGTGCCGATAACAGATCTATCTTTAGGCCTGGGTACCAGTGTCCAGACCTCTTATCTCTCGAACTGATTGAGTTCTTCTTGCATGGCAAGAACCCAATCTGGATCAGTTAGAGCATCTTCAATTTTCTTTGGTTCTTCTTGAGATAGAAAAACTGAAAAAAAAGAAAAAGACATTCATTTGAAGTTGCACTTCTGGTTCTAACTCCAACATCTGGATCACCTATGATCAAATCAAAAGGATGATCTCTGCTCCATATCCTTTCTCTGGGAAGGTTTGATCTTGATGATTCGCCTCGAAATTCATTGTGATGTTGTGTTCTGCCAGTTGATCCTTCATCTCCCCCTGAGTTGCTGCCAGGATGACTTGTTGATCCACCACTGGTATTAGTAGTATCTCCAGTGTTACCATCGTTTCCACCACTATTACCTGGATCATCTTTATTATTGTCATCATCATTTCATGTTGCAACCTCAGGTTCTTCTTCGTTATTAGAAAATGAGTCTGGATAATTCTCAAATTTTAATGACTCAGAAGAATCTTCAGTTTGGATACTTGGGAGTTTAGTGTCATCAAAAGTTACATTGACACTTTCTTTTACTTGGTGCTGATGAATTATGTACACCCTATATGCTCTTCTTGAATATCCGACAAAAATAGCTTCATGTGCCTTGGCCTCAAACTTTACATGATGTTCATCTCCATCTTTTAGCACAAAGCATTTGGCTCCGAATACATGAAAGTACTTGGGAGTTGGTTTCTTGCCAGCCATTAATTCATAGAGAGTTTTCATATGATCTTTTTTTATCAGAGTTCGATTCTGAGTATAACAAGCTGTATTAACTGCTTCAGCCCAGAAGTAAATGGGTAACCTTGATTCACTTAGCATTGTCCTTGCAGCTTCAATTAGGGTTCTATTTTTCCTTTCTACAACTCCATTTTGTTGCGGAGTTCTTGGCGCTGAATATTGCCTTGTTATCCCCTTGTCTGAGAAGAAGTTATTCAGAACTTCATTTCTGAATTCTGTTTCATTATCTGATCTGATTGCTCGGACAGTTAACTTTGAATCTAACTCAATCAGCTTTATATGATCAATCACCAAGTGTGGAGTTTCATCCTTAGAGTTCAAGAATTCAACCCACGTATATTTTATGAAGTCATCCACAATCACTAAGGCGTATTTCTTCCTTGACATAGACAGAATATTTACTGGACCAAATAAATTCATGTGAATGAGTTGAAGTGGTTCAGTGATGTTTGAAGTGTCTGTGCCTCTGTGAGTTGCTTTCTTTGACTTCCCTTTCTAACATGCCTCACACAAGCCTTCTTGTGTAAATTCCATCGGAGGCAGTCCTCTCACTAAATCCCTCTTGACTAAAGAGTTCATTGTTTTGAAGTTTAGATGTGAGAGTTTCTTATGCCATAACCAGCTTTCTTCTGATGAAGCCTTTGAGTAGAAATAGTTTGCTTCATCTTCAGTTCCTGAGTTGAGATCGGATACGTACAACTTTCCTTTCCTTACTCCACGCAAGGCTAGTTTGTCATCTTTAGAATGAGCTATTAAGCATTTCTCCTTGATAAAGTTTACTTTGTATCCTTTATCACAAACTTGACTTACGCTGAGTAGATTGTGCTTAAGTCCTTCCACTAAAGAGACATTTTCAATGATAACATTTCCAGTATTTAACTTGCCATAACCCGTAGTCATTCCTTTGCTGTTATCTCCAAAGGTGACGATTGGGCCAGCTCTTTCAACCACGTCTGATAGCAGGGCTCTATCTCCGGTCATATGCCTTGAAGATCCACTGTCCAGGATCCATATAACTCGGTTTACCTGTTTAACTCCCTGCAATTATCAAACGGATTAATTTTTCTTCAGAGCCCAAAATTGATTGGGCCCGGCATACTTAAAGAATTGACCTTTGTTGGCTTTGACAACAGATCCTTTTCGAATAATATCATTATCTTCCTTGACTGTTCCTACCTTCTTATAAATAGTCTTAACAACTTTCTGTTTAGACTTAGGAATATATGATTCCTTTTTCTCAGGTGAAGGAGTCGCAGTCTTGGATTTAGCGAATTTATTGTTGATGTGTTGTCTAGGTGTCATGTTATCTTTCTTAGCTATCATGCATTTAAAGTAAGCAGTCATAGCATTAAAAGTACATAACATACAATTCATTATTCCACAAGGTTTATGGAAAGCATCAATAGTAAGCATGTTATTCAAGTAAGCATGTTATTCAATACAGTAGGGGGATTAACAGATTCTTCTTCAATAATATCAGCAGTTTTGAATTTCTCAGTAAAATGAAATTTATTGTTACTGTTCCTACTGTTAACAAACGTGTTAGGTCTGTTCATTTTATTCTTTAAGTCTTTTGCACCTATACCAGGATTGGGTGACTTAGAAGTTCCCTCATCTTTCACTGGTGTCTCCGGTGCACACTTCTCTTTCTGGACATTAACTCTTTTTATGTCCTTAACATGTTCTCCTCTCTTCTCTCTTCCTCGAGATCCTCTAACTACATTTCATATGAAATCAGTATGGAGCTCTCAAGGATGGGTTCATCTATCGGTGTTATGAAGAGAGGTTTCGGTGTGTCTTTAACAACATGTGGGATACCCCTTTCTGCAGCACTTTTCCTGAAGGGGGTTATATTGCTTGGCTTTCCTACAGATTTATTGTACTCGAAACCTATTCCAACTTTACGACTTATTTCTTGTTGGTCAACTAGGTTCTTTACAATATATGAGGAATTCTTATATGCAAGACACTTCTTCTTTTCTTCTTCTATCTGGTTTCTGAGATTGGTTTCTACTACAACATGACAACTGACTTTACTGACTTGAACAACTAAGTCTTCAGTCAGCTTAACAGTCAACTTGTCATGATTTCTTTTTAACTGTTTAAGAACTTCAGTCTCACCAGCTAACTCTTTGACTTTGAGTCTTGGTTTCTTAACCTAATCGCTTTCGCCATCTACTTCTTTACCTAGAAAAGCAAACATTTTAGGGCATGAAGGATTTACCTCTATTCCTCCTTGACGGGTGGGAGATATTGATTCCTCGGATGAATCCATAAGAGCAAGATTTCCCAGCTCTTCCTCATCATCATTATCTAAGTCATCCCAGCTTCTGCCCTATGCTAGATAGGACTTTCCTTGATGCTTTTTCACGAGCGCATCATACTTCTCCTTGAGCTCTTCATAAGACTCTCTCTTTTTCCCTTGCTTCGGCTTCTTGCACTTAGTTGCAAAGTGGCCTAACTCATTACAGTTGAAGCAACGAAACTTGCTTCTATCAACTAAGCCGGTCTTGTAGCCGCTTTTTGATACTACTGTCGAAGAACCTCCTTTTTAGAATCTTCCAAAATTAGGCTTTACTTTGTAGGAGGAGTTTCTTCGGAATCTCATGTTGCCAAACCTCTTGGCAACTATAGCTAGAGATTCATCTTCCAGCTGATCTAGTTCTTCCAGCGAGTAGAACTCACCATCTTCTTGTTTGTCAGAAGTATGTCCAATTTCTGGAACCACATACTCCGTTGAACTGTTAGAAGGTGCAACTGCCTTCACTTCTACTTTCTCTAGTGCTTCTACCATTAATGCCTTGGAGGAACTCAGTACCTTACCTCTCCCGTACATCTCTCTGGTTTGGATCTGTTCCAGCTCATAAGTCTTTAAAACTCCGTAGAGTCTTTCTAGGGTTACCTCCTTCATGTCCCTAGATTCCCGGATAACTGCGATCATGTGTTCCAGATGTTCTGGTAAGGTCAGCAAAAACTTCATGTTCACCTCCTGATTTTGATAAAACTTTCCATTCATATTGAGCTCGTTTATCAGTTTGTTTAGTCTCTAAAACACCTCAGAGATACCCTCACCAGGGTTGGATCTAAACTGTTCATATTGGGTGGTCAGGATCCCCAGTCTATTCTCCTTTACTTCTTCAGTTCCCTCATTGATAATTTCAATTGTTTCCCAGATCTGTTTTGCATTTTTGCAATTGACTACTTGATTGTACATGACGTAGTCTAGGGATTCAATTAATATGAGCTTCAGGTTATTATCAAGGGACACAGCTTCCGCTTCCTCATCTGTAAAGTCTGTCGGACTCTTCAGAAACTGTCTGTGGGGGATTACGACCCTATCTACCTGATGTTCGAGAATAACTGACATAGAGGGTTCAACACCTTTGGCCATGACTGATGCGTACTTGGGATTCACTATCCCGATAAACAATAGCATTTTATGTTTCCACAAATTATAGTGTTCTCTGTCGAACTGTGGAATTTTGATACTAGTCACTTTCTGGGTATTCATCTTTAATAAGATTAAAAATTAAGTGTTTCAAAAAATATTTTAATTTTTAACTGAAAATAATTTTTGATCAGAAATAATGTTTTTAAAAAAATTATTTCGAATAAAAAATTATTTCGAATTAAAAAATAATTTTTGAAGTCTGTATGAGTTGCAGAATTTTTGGTTCGGATCTGATATTATAAATATCAACCAGCTTTGATGCCAATTGTTGGTCCCCGATATTGTAGAAGGGGGTTGAATACAATATCTATTAATTATCGCGGAATATTGGATTTAAAAATATTATTTTAAATTCACACGAAATATTAATTGTAATGAAATACTGTTCAAGTAGAAGATATAATTTTAACTTGAAAAAGTATTACAAAATTAATAAATAGAAAGATTATATATCTGTTTAAAAGCTTAGAACGATTTTGACATGAATTGTTCGAGTTTAACAATTATATTCCAAACTAAGCACAGAAATCTGGAATATTACAATGCATACAAATTTCTGAATTTGAATGTTTGAACAATAACAGAAATGAGAAGTGATCTCCTCATATTTACAGAGGTTAGAAAAGTTTAGCATTACTTTTCAGCATTACTTTTCAGCATTACTTTTTAATCTAAAAAATAAGCCTAGAATTACCTTTGAAATTGCTGGGCATTATTTTCTAAGCTCGGTATTACCTTTTAGAAGCTCGGTATTACCTTTTAAAAGTAATACATGATTTCTTATTTTAATTAAAAGACTCGGTATTACTTTTTTATAAAGTAATACAGAATTACATTTCATTAGAAAATCTCGGTATTACCTTTTTAGAAGAATTCGATATTACCTTTTTAGAAGCTATTCGGTATTACTTTTTCAATATTACTTTTTAATAAACATTCGGTATTATTTTTTAACAAAGTAATTCGAATATATATATTAAAAGTAATACTAACTTAATACTTTTATAGTAAATTAATTCTACTTTATTTAATTAAATAATTTATAAATTAAATTAAATTCAACTTGAATTAATTTAATTAAATAAATTAAATAATTAAATTTCTTTTGATAGTAGAATTAAAATACTATCTGACTTGTATAACTCTGGAGTCAGCTTCACAGTCTTCTCGTCTCTTCTTTGACTTCTATCTTGAAACCACTTAAGCTAAAATGAAGAATAAATATTTTATTGTTGACACACAAATGTACTGTCTGGTTCATTTGTGTCATACTAATAAATATTCTTCATTCTTAACAATTAAAGTTGTGGCCTTCTGCTTTTCTGTCTTCCCTCTTCTGTTCTTTTTCTTCTGGAATCTTCAAGTAATAGTCACTTTAAAATCTTCTATATCTTCTGAATTCTTTTGAATTACTACTTGATTATTATCAATTTATTTTACTGACGCTTGAACAAATAAATGAACTTCTTCCAGTGTTGAGTAGTAGCTTCAACTGAGTACTTCTAATACTAGGATTCCTCGTGACTAGTTGATTGTCTTTGTCTTGATTCCAGTTTGATATTTATTATTTACTACCATTTCTTATCTGAGTTGAGTTGTCATCTAATTATTACAAATAAGCCTTTTCATATGTCTTTCAATAAATGTTATCAATCGATGAATCTTTATATCAGTTGATGGTTTTCAATCTCTGACTTGGCTTGGTTTTCAATCTCTGACTTGGCTGATTATCAATTGACCACTTTATCCATTGATTCTTCAACATCAATTGATCATCCTTCACTGTATGTTTTTCCTGCCTCCAAACATTTATAATTTTGACAGTTTAAGACATACATCAATTGATGACCTATATCAATCGATTTCAGTATTAATTGATAAGTGTAACTATCAATTGATCCAGCCTTATAGATTGATAAGGACTAAGTACATCTATGTTACATTAAAATAAACATCCATATTATCAGTTGACTACAACAAACATCTCAACTGATAAATGGTTTCCAAATCAATTGATATTTATAAGTACATATCAATTGATCAGTTATAAAATATAAATTTTTATGATTCTAAAGTCAAGTTATCATCAAGACATTCTAATAAAAGCTTTGAGCAAGCAGTGAACAAGCTTCAGGGTGGAGATTCAAAGTTCCAGGCTAAAGCATTTGCAGATGATGATGATCAGTTTGCAGACAATGATGAGGATGTTAACCCAGATGATGCCTAATTTTCTCTTTTAAATGATTAAGGGGGAGTATTAGTAGAATATTAAGTATTTTTAAAAAATTTCAAAAATATTTCTAGGGTTGGTTTTATTTTCTATGTACAAGCATGATTAGACTTTTTAAATGTTTATTTTGTGATGGTCTAAATATTTTGTGGTATTGGTACTTGGATAATTTTCCTAGTACATGCTTGTTATGCATGTTTTAAGTTACAATGCTATGGATTATAGGGATTAAGTTTTATATGTTAAAATCCTATCTTGCATAGTCTGTTTGTTTTTTTGAAATATTATTATATATGTTTATAGGGTGCAATATTTTAGGGGGAGTTTTATTCTCCTAAATTATTATTGTGTAATCAACAGAATGGGGGAGATCGAAACCATTTTAATTTTGATGATTGCATAGTTAGCAAGCTGATAAGCTTGATATACTATGTTTTAGCATGCTGGTACTAATATGTGTTAGGAATTGTGGTGTAATCAACTAATGTACTTAGTTTAAGTTTAATAAACTAAGTAAAACATATTGTCATATGAACATTGACAGTATAATTAGTAGTCACTTGTAGATAGTACATTTAATAAGTATTAGTTAGCTGACAGTACATTTGAAAGTCACTGTCTTGTACAAAAGAATAACTATAAGTCATGTAGTAAAAGTTCAATAAGTGTTCATGCACAACATGATTCAAAACTCAGACAGCAACATTCAAGTACTCAAGCCTGTGACAGTACATTACAACTGACAACACAATTGGAACAGACAACAACAAATATTCTATTGACAGTAAAATTGGCGGAGAATAAATATTTGAAGACAACAAGTATTACTGACATCAAATAATCTAGCATTGATGGCATCCTCCTCAAGAAAATCACAATCTCTCAAAGAACCCTCATCTCCTAAAACTCAGGTATCAATCTTTACTCCTGAATCCTTAATTAACTTAGACTCTAATGTCATAGAAATTGTGCAAAGCGAGGTTAATAAAATAATGACAACATGTAGGTCTCTCACTAGTGAAAGTGAAAGGTTGAGAGAAGAAAATTTAACCTTAACTAAAAGGAATGATCATTTAGAGTCTGAGTTATTATTAATGGAACAACACAAAAAGGATTCTGAGAAATATAGTCATAACTACACGGAAATTTTGAAAGCCTATGACTATGTTAAGAAAGAACTAGAAGAAGAGAGACTTAAGTTTAAAGTCTGGACAGACTCTGGTAGAAAAGTTCAATAAATTCTCAATAATCAAAATGTTTGTCAAACTGCTGGTCTAGGCTATGAAAATAGTCAAGGCAAAAGACCTATTATTGAGAATGATAACAATGCAGAAGCTAGCCAAGCTAATAAGACTAAAGACAAAAGCACATTTGTTCATGTTAAGTTTGTGACTCCTAAAGAAAAGACTGAAACCACAAACTCATATGTCAATAGTCCCCTTGTTGTTGACAAAAAGACAGATGAAACTGGAACAAATAACTCTAAGAAAAATATAAACACAGGGTACTTGTCTAAGTCTAAGTTAAAAGAAAGGCTAGAGAACTTATCAGAGTCTACCAAAACTAGGAGAAATAGGAATGGTAAAGAAGGCATTAATAAAGCAAATAATTATCAAAAGGATCCAAATGCTCCTAGAAAGAAGTGTTTTAGATGTGGCAACCAAAACCATTTAGCTATAGATTGTAAAGCAAAAATTGAAAAAGAATCAGAGTTTAGTCTTCCACAGACTCTGAAAAGTCACTACATTTCACAGAAACCTTGTTATCACTGTGGTAACATATTTCACTCTATTTATATGTGTAGAGACTATCATGAATTGTATTTCAATTTTTATAAGCTAAAATTATCTATTAACAAAAGATGGTATGACACTGTTAAGACTCCACCAGAGTCAAAAGCAAAGGAGACAGGTAAATCAAAGGTGAAAATTGCTAAACCTGTTTCACCTAAAGTTAGAGGAAAATGATCCAAATCTGTTTGGATCCCCAAAACAACTAACTAGTTGCTTTATGTATGCAGGGAACAAGGGTAAAGAATGTAACCCTAATCCTGGACAGTGGATGCTCAGGACACATGACTGGAAAGAAATCCCTGCTTACAGACTTTGTGGAAATGGCTGGCCCAGAAGTATCCTTTGGAGATGGCAACAAAGGACAAACACTGGGATATGGAAAGATTGTACTTGGGAATGTCATCATTGAAAAAGTAGCTCTAGTTGATGGCTTAAGACACAATTTGATAAGCATAAGTCAACTAGGAGATAAAGGTTACCATACTGGCTTTAAGAACAAAGAGTGTCTTGTGACTCACAAAGAAACAGGTATTCTGGTTTTTAAAAGACACAGACATGGTAACATTTATGAAGCCAGCTTGGAGGATTGCATATACAATGAACTCACATGTCTATATAGCAAGGCCTCAATTGAAGAAAGCTGGAAATGGTACAAGAAACTGTCACATATCAACTTTAAAACACTAAACAAGTTGGTTAAACAGAATCTTGTAAGAGAATTACCACAGGTTGATTTTGTGCAAGATGGACTCTGTGAAGCATGTCAACTTGGAAAGCAAAAGAAATCATCCTTCAAGAGCAAGACAATAAACACCATTTCTGAACCCTTTTATTTATTGCACCTTGATTTATTTGGTCCAGTAAATGTTATGTCTATTAATAAAAAGAAATATGCTCTTGTTATTGTAGATGATTTTACAAGATTCACATGGGTTTTCTTTCTACATTCAAAGGATGAAGCTCCACAACACATGAAAGACCATATCACTTTTCTGGAAAGAAATTCAAAGAAAACAGTTAGAGTTCTAAGGAGTGACAATGGTACTGAATTCAAGAATTCAATCATGGAAGACTACTGTGCATTAAAAGGAATTTCTCAACAATTTTCTGCACCAGGAACTCCTCAACAAAATGGAGTTGTGGAGAGAAAGAATAGAACCCTCATAGAAGCTACCAGAACAATGCTGGTAGAGTCTAAGCTACCAGTATATTTTTGGGCAGAGGCAGTCAATACAGCATGTTTCACTCAAAACTGTAATTTAATAAATATGCATGGAAAGGCTCCCTATGAAATGATAAAGGACAAGAAGCCAAGTGTGAAACATTTTCACATATTTGGATGCAAGTGTTATGTACTGAAAGTACATCCTGAAAATCTAAGCAAATTTGAAGCCAAAGCAGATGAATCAATTTTTCTTAGATATGCATCAAACATAAAAGCATTCAGAGTGTTTAATCTCAGAACCAAAATTGTTATGGAATATATTCATGTTGCATTTGATGATAAAAAGTTTACAGAATCGCAAGATGAGCCAGAGTTTACTACACTGGAATTTCAAAATCTAAAAAGTTTTGAGATAAATGAAGAAGAAGAGGATGAAGACCCTCAAGTAACTCCTAATCCAACACAGGAACTTGCACATTCTGAGGGGGAGTTAGGAAATACAACTCCAAATGATTTAGAGTCTAATTGGTCAGGGTCTACCCAGACAGAGTCTAGATAGACTGAGTCAAATTCCTCAGAATCCAACTCATCAGGGTCTGGATCAAGCAACTCTGAATCCTTGACAGAGTCAAGCAATTTAGAGGGAGCCTCTTCATTTGAATTTCACTTAAATACAGAAGATGCAAATGACTTAGGGGGAGCTTCTAGTTCAAGAATCAATCTTCCACCAGCTAGAAAATGGACAAGAGATCACACTCCTGACTTAATAATTGGTGACCCTGAGAGTGGTGTACAAACAAGAACAACCACTCAAAATGAATGTCTTTATAGCTGTTTTCTCTCAAAGAATGAACCCAAGAAAATTGAGGAAGCCTTGCAAGACCCTGATTGGATAATTGCAATGCAAGAGGAATTGAATGAATTTAAGAGAAACAAAGTGTGGAAACTTGTACCAAGGCCTAAAGATAGATCAATTATTGGTGCAAAATGGGTGTACAAAAAAAAACTTGATGAGAGTGGAACTGTAATAAGAAACAAAGCAGGCTAGTTGCAAAAGGATACTCACAGGAGGAAGGAATTGATTATGATGAAACTTTTGCACCAGTAGTAAGATTGGAGGCCATAAGAATGTTTCTTGCCTTTGCAGCTCATTCAAAATTCAAGGTGTATCAGATGGATGTAAAAAGTGCCTTCTTGAATGGAAAATTGGAAGAAGAGGTCTATGTGGAGCAACCACCAGGATTTGTTGATCCTAAATATCCTGATCATGTTTACAGATTAGATAAGGCACTTTATGGATTGAAACAAGCACCTAGAGCATGGTATGAAACTTTTTTAAAATTTCTTCTTGAAAATGGATTCATAAGAGGTACCATTGACAAAACTCTCTTTATTAGAAAGTATAAAGGTGACATTTTGCTTGTCCAAATTTATGTTGATGATATTATATTTGGTTCTACTAATGACAAATTCTGTGAAAAGTTTAGTAAATTAATGCAGTCAAATTATGAAATGAGTATGATGGGAGAATTAAACTTCTTTTTGGGGCTTCAAGTCAAACAGAATGATGATGGAATTTTCATCAATCAAACAAAGTATGTAAAAGAACTACTGAAGAAGTTTGATATGCAAGATTCTGCAACTGCTAAAACTCTCATGTCAACAGCCACTAAGCTAGACTCTGACCCAAAGGGTAAGAAAGTTAACAACACTAGCTACAGAGGTATGATTGGCTCATTATTATATTTAACTGCTAGTAGACCAGATATAATGTTTGCAACTTGTCTGTGTGCTATATTTCAAGTTGACCCCAGAGAATCACATTTAATAGCTGTAAAAAGAATTTTTAGATATCTCAAGGGGGCACAAACTCTTGGACTTTGGTATCCTAGAGAGTCAGATTTTTCATTAATTGGTTATTCAGATTCTGACTATGCAGGATGCAAAGTAGACATGAAAACCACAACAGGTCAGTGTCAGTTTCTTGGCAACAGATTAATTTCTTGGTTTAGCAAGAAACAACAGACTGTATCAACCTCAACAACTGAGGCTGAATACATTGCCGCTGGGAGTTTCTGTGCTCAAATTCTGTGGATAAGAAATCAATTACTTGATTATGGACTAACATTCTCAAATATTCCTATGTATTGTGATAATACTAGTGCTATAAAAATTGCAGAGAATCCAGTCCAACATTCCAGAACAAAGCACATTGATGTCAGGTATCATTTATTAGAGAACATGTTGAAAATCGTACTGTGACACTTCACTATGTTCCAACTGACAAACAGATTGCAGACATTTTGACAAAACCACTTGATGAGTCTACCTTTCTTAGACTGGTAGGTGAATTAGGTATGTTAAACATGTAAGTGATTACAAATTACAAGAAGCAAGGTATGTACTTTAATTATAGCTCCTGATGTGTCAAACTATAATTTGTTAATGCAAAATTCTTGAGGTACTTTATCTTGACAGAGTCTAGTTTTTAGACTCTGATGAGTTTTTAGACTCTGACGAGTCTATAGACTCTGACTAGTCTGTAGACTCTGAGAGTCTGTAGACTCTGAAAAACAATTATCGTCTAGACTCCGAAACGGTTCAAGTTCGCGCCTGCAGACTCTGATTGTGTCTAAATTGTTCAAATGACTTGAAATAGGCGGTAACAGTTGTTTTTGACTGGAGATAGACTGTAGACTCGTGTGTATTGTATGCAACTTGAACAAAATAGAATTTTTCATACAATTTACTCACTTGTTTCTTGCAATTATTTTCTAAGGCACAAATATTCATAGAGCTCTTTACGAACCCTAGCAAATTTGTTCAAGCGAATTCATCACTTTCATCTAAACGATTTCAATGGCTGCTATCTCAACTGTGATGAGGGGACCCAAAGCTATCGCATTCACCTTTGGAGACTTTGAGTTCATGACCACTAACCATATGGAAGCCTTTGGCGACAAAAAAAGGGTAGATGCTGACTACTATCCTATGATGGATTTCTTGGAGCAGAGTGAGCTCAGTTATATACACAAGGCATCACCAGTGATTCATATGGATGCTGTTTCACAAGCCTGGAGCTCTGCAAAGGTAGTCAACTAGGTAAAATCATGTTCACCTTTGGCTCCACTACTTTTGATGTAACTACAGATATACTTAATTCTGTGTTTAAACTGCCTATTAAGTCTTCTTTTGATAATACTGTATCTGATGATGACATTAAAAGCATGTTTAAGGCAGTAGGTTATTCTGCTAGCTTAGATAACATGAGTAAGATAACTAGGCCATATTTAAGGAGGGAATGGTCCTTTTTCTTTGACCAACTTGCTAAGTGCTTTACTGGTAAGTGTAGTGGTTTTGATGCTATTACTGCTATTACTTATCAAATTGGTCACAGTCTCCTGTTTGACAAGGTGATCAACATTGGTGATATGTTGTTCACTCAAATAGGAGCTAAATTAAATAATGTACAAGAGGGGAGGAAGAAAGTCTACTATCATAGATTCCTCATGATTCTCCTCAACCACTTCATTCCTGACATGTCAACCAAGTTGGTAGATGATTGCTGTGTGCACGCATACAAACAGCAAAGGAGGATATTCTTTGACATCAAGAGAATTGATGACAAAAAGAAGAGTCTACCTGCCATGCACTATCCACAGGTAATGCAGGTACAACTCTCAACCTACAAACCTTCTATCTACAATGCTTCATTTTTTGGTGGTGAAATGGTGCAGGAGCAAGTAATGGAGAGTCCCCCTACACCTGCCCAAGTCACCCAATCACCTTCAAAGAAACAATCTTCAAAACCAAAATCCAAAAAGAAACCAACCTCTGGTGTCTCTCAACAGGCACCAGTTGTAAAGAGGAGGAAATTGATTCAATCTAGGCTTATAGATGAGCATAGTGATGAGGAGCTCAACCCTCTAGAGAAACAAGTTATTGAAGGTCTCTTTGCTAAAAGAAGGTCATGAAACACTTGATTCTAACCCTCAAGCCAAGTCTGTAGACTCTCCAAAGGCTACAGACTCTGAAAAACTTAGGAATGCATCTCAGGATTCTCAAATTGAATCTCCTGAGAAATCTTTTGCTTAGAAGTACAGAAGGTTGAGGAAGGCTTATTCTGCATAAACACACAAGCCTATTATTATTACTAACCCTTTTTTGCAGGAAACAGATGCTCCCAAGGCTCCTGCAGAGCCAGACTCTGAAAGAAAGAAATTACCTGAACCAGAGTCTAATGTTGAGTAAGAGTCTAGACTGCCTTTAGACTCTGATCATGAGACATTTTGGGAAGGAATGCCATTGGATGCAGCCTCAAGTCCGATTGATGAGATCATTACTCCAAGTGATGAGGCACTACTATTCTTATATCCTTTGGTGGAGTCAATTGAAGATCCAGAGCAATATCAGACTAAATCTCATGTCTTGGATTTTCTTTCAACCTATGAAGCCCTAAGAAAGAGAATGGAACAGGAGCTACAAATGTCTGCACAGGATGTGGTCAAATCTCTATACAACTACCTATTCAACTCTTCATTCCAAGAAAAAGCAGCTGGGCTCATAGAAGGCAGGACAACTGAAGTTCTCAACGCACTAGGTGTGCCAGACTTTGAAAAGCAAATCACAAAGAAGCCTAAAAAGCTTAAGATCTACAAAAGGAGAGAATCAGAGTCTGTTGCTGAGTTGGAAACTGAGATTGAGCAACCAGTTTTTGACTATGAAGCAATTTGGGATCAAGGGATTACCTACAAGACAGCTATTGATTGGATTTCTACTATTCAGCCTCTTTCAAGGAAGGTGGTTGATTTTCTTGTCCAAAATGTAGGAAAGGTGGACAACAAATACATCTATCCGACCTATGAAAGTAGATTGGATCAACTCAAGGGCTCACATTATCACAAGATTGCAAGGGAACTGCAGGATTCCTTTCACTTGACTTTTGCCCAGGCCATCAATACACTCCATGCCAGGATCTTTCTCAATGGACACTTGGATGCATTAACTTTGGTAGAACCACAGGATGTAGTAGGTGATGCAAGGCAGTTGGAGGTTGGGACTAGTGCACCAGTGGTGACTAGTGATAAAGATGCTCAGTCTGCCTCACCCACACAAGAACCACCTAGTCAGAGATTGGATGATAGTGGGGCAGAGGAGTATGCTGTTGGGCCCTCCTTGGAAACTTACCAAAGAGCTGATGAGAACCCCAGTGATATAGGAGGACAGACTCTGATGGATGCTCATGAAGAAATTTTTCAATCTATTCTATCAGAGTCTATCCACCTTGAGGGGAGTCTCATGCACAAACAGTCAAAGATGGTGACACTCAGACTCTGGCTTCTAATGAAGTAATACTGAAGCAGTCAGAGTCTAGAGTAGACCCTGAGACTGGAATACTGGAGCCAACAGACTCGGAAAAGAAAGAAGATGACTGTAAGGGTTCAGAATCTGTTGTTGCTCACCCCTTGGTGGAAATCCCTAGCCTTCAGACATATGAAGGGGTTCCCCTCCATCAAGGTGGTTCAGGTATTGAAGCACAATTATTATCTCTCAACCCCTCTTCTGTAGGATTATTGAGTGCACCCTCCAAAATGAGTGAAAAACTATCTGAGAGGCTGGCACTGGTCCAGGCAAAAGGAGAGGTAGAAAATGCTGTAGAGAGCCTGAGTGAGATTGAGAAAGTGGGTGCCCAACCCTACTGTGAGACTGAGAGATTAGGGTATCCTGAACCTAGTTTTCCTTATTGGGATCAAGATTTTCCAAAGATTTGGTCCAATGAGTTGGAGCAGGGGATGGATGACAAGTCACTTTGTTTGATTATGCAGATTGGTAAAAAGAGGAAGCTCTTGCTGCTCAGAAGTCATTTACACAGAGACCACATTTTCATCTGGTGGATTCTCTAGCAAGGAGAGCAATTAGAGTCATGGAGGCTTTGGTGGATAACCCTGTCATTTTACCTGAGGCTGCAAAATTGAAGTCTGAAGAACCACTCTTGATCATGCCTATAAGGGCTAGACTTCCAGAGTCTACAGTCTCTGATCACTCTCAAGAGGAGTCAGTAGTCCCATTTGCAGTTTTAGAGCCTACACCACCACTAGAGTCTACACCTCAAATCACAAAGCTTGAGCCTGTTGCTGAGGACCTCACTTCTGAAGATGATGCTCCAATTAACCCTTCTTTTGTCTATTTTGATCAGGTGTTTCCTCAGTCTTGGGAGTCTATACAGCAAAGATGCATAACTGATAAAGATTCTTTTGCTTGTATTATGGCCATTCATCAATCTGAGAGACTTCCAGCTTTTCAGAAAAAGTCCTTTTTACAGGAACATGGTCACTATCCTGGTGAGGAAGATCAGGCCCTAGATAGCGAAGTTAAGACTGAGACAGAGACTGTTGCTGCTCAATTAGCTGGTGTGGTCAAAGACATTTCTCATATTCAAACCAAACTCACTAGTGTTGCTAATGCTACTTCTCTGCTCAGTACCAGATTTGACAGAATTCACTCCCTTCAATTATCCAAAGAAGTTGCTTTCAAGGATGCTATTGCTTCTATCACTACCACTCAAGCCAATCTCCAAACTACAGTATCTGATTTGACCTCCAAGGTTGATTCGGTCATTGCAGCACAGGCTAATATCTCCACAGTTCTTGAACAGATTCTTTTGGCTGTCACCAGTAATGATGATGTCAAAAAGGGGGAGAAGAAAGGTGAATCCTCCAGGAGAAATAAGGATGATGGTTGCAAAGATAAATCAAAGGGAGTTAAAAGGAGGAGAGATGGTGATGATGATGAAACTGGTGATAGTTCTCATGGTCATAGGGGTCTTGATGATGTGTAACAAAAGCACTCTGGAGTAGCAAAAACTCAAAAACATCAGTCAGGGACTAGACATGGGAAATCAGAGTCTAAGTCAGACTCTAATAAGCAAAGAAAGAAGTCAGACTCTGATCAAACTCAAGAACTTTCATACTGGAAGTGAAGTTAGTCAAATCTGCAACTTAGAGCTAAAAAGAAGACATGTCTTAGAGGTTTTAAAGAATCTGATATTGATAGAACATCCACTCTAACCAGGGATCCTCAATCCTTGACAGATAGGCAGTTTGAGAAGATCACACAGAAGCATCTAAACAAAGTGGTGTCTGCTCAAATTGTTTATAATGATTTTGAAAGAAAGATACAAAGACAGGGAGGCACAGAAAAAGTGAAGAATGAGATGCTGGTATATTTCTTAGAAGGTGGAAGTGTAAGATGGATTAGTCAATCAAATTTTATTTTTTTCAAACAGGCTGAGGAATTACAGTACATTAGATTTCTCTTACAGATTGCATATGAAGTAAATAAGAGTAAAGAGGTTATCACTCACAAATGGTTCAAAGAGATTGACAGAAAGCTGACTTTGCATAGACAGATAAATCGACAAATGGACAAATTTTCTTTAAAATATGTTGATACTGAGGGAAATGATCAACTCATGCCATTGGAAGAAAAACAGATTAAATTTCAAGAAGGTGTGGGTCATTACTTTGGGTTTCAGCCTATGAGTGGGAAAGTTAGTGTTCTAATGTTGAAGGACATAAAAGATCAAGAAAGCAGTGCAAATGATCTGAGAGCAGCTTACTGTCAAATCAAATGCTAAAGTGAAGAAATGAAGAAGTTGAAGAAGTTTGTTGGTGAAGCTCTTGCAATTGTGGAGGAAAATATGCTGAACTCATTTTTGAAGAATAATCCAGCCTTTGAGAAGATTAAATAAGAAGTAATTCTTTTTCCTTTAAAATTCTTTTATACTGTTCTAGATTGATAGTTTTATTCTTTAAGTTTTGACATCATCAAACCTGGATTTATGCTTACATTTTATAAAGCATAAATAGGGGGAGATTGTTAGGAATATATTCATTTGATGATGTACAAAATGCTAGAACAGGGTCTAGCTTAGTTTATTTGTAATAAGTCTTTCTAGTCTCTGAAATGTATAATCAGAGTCTAGATAGTCAACATTCATGTTACTTGTACTTGGAAGAATTTCTGTAGAAAGTGAAACCAGAGTCTGCATGAAGATCAGAGTTTGGAAGGTGATCAGAGTCTATAGACTATCAGAGTCTATGATCTATCAGAGTCTACATATGATCAGAGTCTGAAGATCATCAGAGTCTAAAGGTTTCAGAGTCTATATAGTTAAAGTTAAATTTGGAAGAAGATCAAAGGAATGGAAAGTCTTCGAAGATCAAGATAAATATATTGCAGATATGTTATGGGAAAGAAAGAGAATTCTAGAAGGAAACTGTCAACTAATAATTAGGAATTCTATTCCTATTGTAATTTATCTTTCGGTTATTAGTTGATAGACAGCTCTCTATATAAACACTATGTAACCTAATTGTAAAAGTGTGGAAGTCGAAGCATAATTTGTCTGAGTGATATTTTTGTGAGAGCATAGAGATAGAGAGAGTTGCTGTGATAAACACAGAGAAGCTGCTAGGGTTTGTGTACACCCTAGGAGAGTTTTCTATTTACAAATCAATAATACAAATAGTACTTATTCATATCTTTATGTTTGAGTTTTGTTTTTAATTTGATTTTAAATTAGGCAGAAAAGACACACAAGTATTCAACCCCCCCTTCTACTTGTGTAACTGGGAAAACAAATATTGTCACTAGAAGGAAGCTAAAAGTTGACAATAAAATTTTAGTCAAGTTGACATTCTGTTTTAGGTAGTAGACTAGATAGTGAAAATAGAAGGTATGATTTTGACATTACTATCTAGTCTGTCAAGTCTACTACTGCAAATTGGGAGAATTCAAGCAAAAGGTAAAGCATGCTTAAAGAGTCAAATTTTTCTGCATATCTCAGAGCTGCTTTATCTACAAATGGAATGAAGATAAATTTGAATGGAAAAAGTGAAGTTTCTATATCAAGTTTTGTTCCAGGAATAAGGAAAAGTATAATTTTAAGTGGGATATGTGTTTCAGTATAAATACACATATTTCACAAGTACTTTCTCTTATGCAACTGTACTAAAATTTCTCAAGTATAGAAACATTAGCAAACTCATTGTTATTGTATCTATCGGAGCTGGAATTATTTTCTAGATAGTTGGAGCGAAACAAAAATTAATAAAATTAATTTTTGAAGTTTAACAACACTATCATTTTATCTATTTAGTTTGTTTGCATTATTTACTTGTTAATTATTATTCTTGTTTGTTGTTAGCGAGAATCCTTCATAATTAATCAAGTTACATTCAACCCCCCTTCTAACAACTGGTATTAGAGCTGCAAGTTTAACATATCTAACCTAAAAAGATCTAAGATGAGTGTACAGAAAGTAAGAAGCATAAAAATACCCACATTTGATAAAGAACATTTTAATCTTTGGAAAAGAAAAAGATGTTGTTCATAAAAACAACCAACTCACTTTATCCTGGTATTTTGGAAAATGTTCATTTTATTCCTCAATCGTATGTACCTGAAACCATAGTGGAAGGTGAGACAATACATACGCACTGGGTTCCTAAAAAGGTTTCAGAGTACAACGATACAGAAAAAGAAAATGTATCTTTGGATGATTTTTTACAGCTCATAGTTATTGAATCACTTGATAATGTTATGTACAACAACATTGTCAACTGCACAAGTGCCAAAGAAATATGGGAAACCATTGAGATACTGTGTATAGGAACAAAAGAGGTAAAAGACAACCAAAGACAAATCCTAGTGTCTCAGTATGAGGCTTTTATGGCCAAGACAAATGAAGGGTTGACTGAGATGTTTGATAGATTCAAAAGATTGATAAATGACTTGCAGCTGCATGGAAAGTTTTATGACAAGAAGGAAGTAAACATGAAATTTATTTTGACACTTCCTAACCATCTAGAGCACAAGGTTACTTCCATAAGAGAAGGAAGGGATATATCAAAAGTTTCTCTTAAACTTTATATGGGATTCTCAAAACCTATGAGCTGGAGCTATTACAAAAGAGAACTATTCAGTCTGGCCAAAGAAGGAAGATGACCAACACCTGAAATGCTCTAGTAGCTCAGGACCCAAAAATGATGTAATTCCAAGAATCCCAACATCAATAACATATCACGATTGAAGAGGTCACTGATGAGGATGAGAGTGCTACTCTTGAACTCAATGATAGTGATGAAGATGAGTTCTACACCCTGGATGAACTGGAAAACATGGAAAACAAAACTATGGCCTACATGGCAATAAAGTTCTCAAACCTGAGATTCAAGAAAAACAGGTCTTTCAAACCTAAAGTTCAAAGCTCCAAGTTCAACAAAGGAAACACATCAAAACCTGGAGGAAGTAGCAAAGGTGGATATAAGACAAGAATGGTGGATAGATCAAAGATAAGATGGTACAACTATAATGAGATGGGGCATTTTGCAACTGAATGCAAAAAGGCAAAGCAAGTGAGAAGAAATGGCAATGACTATGAGGAATTCAAGGCAAAGTATGATTCCTTGCTCAAGAAGCAACAAGGTAGGGCATTTGTAGCTGAAGAAAATGATGGGAGGAATCTGAGGATGAAGATGAGGAAGAATATGGGAACCTAGCTCTAATGGCAAACTCTGGAGAAGAGCCACCTCTTTCATCAAGACAGGTTCCTTTTCTTACTACTATTGATATGAATGCATCTCACTACTAGAAAACTATTGAAAGTTTAAGTTCTAAAATCTTTAATATTCATACAAGCATGCTAGCTCCTAATAAAGAGATTGTCAAACTAACTAATGCTAATGAATCATTAAAATGCAAGAATGAAAAACTAGAGCTTAGACAGAATGCTTTTGAGTCCTTATAACAAGAAAATGAGTTTCTAAAGAACAAGGTAGTTTGTGCTTCTCAGATTGAGGAGTTTCTCAGAAAACAGATCAGTGAAAATGAGCTTAAAATCAAAGCTTACAAAAATTCTTCTTCATTGTTAAAATCATATCATGCTGATAATATTGAAAATCATAAGGTATATATAGGGTTTAACTATGAGAAGAAAAATGATAAAAAGTATGTAGTAGAGGAAGACAATATTTTTGATAAACTTACTGTCAAACCCTCTATACTTACGAATGTCAAGAACCCAATGTTTAAAAAGGCTGAGTTTGAATTTGATGAAGAATCTATAATTCTTAAAAAAATTCTAGATGATGAGGACAAGATACTGTCACTAAAACCCTTTGGTCAAAAGATACTATCAAAATCCCCAAGACAGTTAGTTTTGCCCTTGACAGTACTCAGGGTCTAAAAGATTCTGTCAATACTAGCAAGACAACAAGTTCAGAAGCTACTGTCAAGACAGTAAGATTAAATCATACTGTCAAGACAGTTCCATCCAAACCTACTGTCAACACTAGTAAGACAGTAACTTCTAAACCTACTGTCATGAAGAACAAGAAGAATAGAAATGGAAAGTTAGGAATAAACAAGAAGAATGATTATGGTTACATCCCTAATGCTTTAAGAAAACTATGTAATAACTATGGGCCTTCTAGTCATTTAACTCATGCATGTACCAAGAGTAAGTCTTAAGTGAAACATGCTACATCTGTTAATGGAAACTTGCATAGAACTTCCTTGTTAGATAGACAAGTTTCTCATTGTGGAAATATTGATTGCAAGCTATGTAAATTAAATATGCTAAGCATCTACTTTTAACATGCCTATTGCTTCCAATGATGTATGCTTATATAAATCTATCAAAACTGAAAAGGCAAAGACTCTAAGCCCTCATAAAGCTAGGATTGACAAGCCACCCAGAAACAAGAATCCAAAACCAATTATCAAATCTAAATGGGTGGCCACAGGAGTCATGTTAAAAGCTAATGAAAGAAAACCAACTAATGCTACCTTAAATTGTGATTTGGCTAAGCCAGATGGACCCAGTAAGATTTGGGTACCAAAAGCAACTTGAAAATCTTACTTTGCAGGGTAACATGAAAAATAAAAGAATTATGTGGATTATTGACAGTGGATGCTTAGGACACATGACTAGTGATAAAGTCCTGCTATCACAGTTCAAGGAAATGGTTGGCCCATGTGTAACCTTTGGTGACAACAACATTGGTTTCACAATGGGATATTGCATACTAGAAGTTGGTAGCTTGAAGATTGAAAAAATTACTCTAGTGAATGGATTGAAGCATAATCTATTAAGTGTTACTCAATTTTGTGAGAAAGGTTTCAAAGTTGAGTTTGATCAAGGCAGATGCCCAATTGTCAATAAGAATACAGGAGAAGAAGCTCTTCAAGGAGTAAGGAAAGGAAGCTTATTCATTGCTGACCTTGATTCAGTAAGAAAGGACAAAATCTACTATTTCTACAGCAAAGCTTCATCTTCTGAAAGCTGGTTGTGGCACAAAAAGCTTTCTCATTTTAATTTCAAAGCTATGAATTATCTTATGAAGAGGGAATTGGTGAAAGGCCTTCATCAACTTGAATTCTATCAAGAAATGTAATATTCCTAAATTCCAGGTACTTTTAAAACTTTTGTTAATAAATAGTAAATACGCGTTAGAGGTAAAAATGGTTGCATCACCTGACTTACGTATCGAAAAGTAGAGTTTCGATGTCGTATTATTAAAGTGTGATATAAATGAGTGGATGTAAATCTCACCAGAACTTGGGGATTCATAACTAAAAAATATTTCATAGTTCGTATTTTTTAAGTTAATCTACGTAATATACGTAGTACTTCCTTAGTATATTTTATCCGGAGAATCGCATTCGAACCCTTTCGAATAAATAGGATGGAGTTTAAATAATAATATATATATATATATATATGATGAATAATGATTAGGAGTGAGGTTTTGGTGGGTATTCAATTTATTAGAATTCCCGGAACGAGTAATAGTTATTAAATTCGTCATAGCAAATCGTTGCGAAAGCGTATCCTAAATTACTTCCTTAAATTAGTAAATGACCATAATAATTATACAAGGAAAGTGTTAATACTTGCATTAGTTGGTGTAAATAAGAAGCTAGTAGTAACCTTGACCAAAGTCAAGTAGTCTTTGTTGACTTGACCCTTGGTGGATTAAAAAGAAAAAGACCAAGCTAGATATTTTCATAACAAAAGAAAAAAATAAATAAAAAGCCAAGCACTTCCCCCATTTGAAGAAACATTCGGCCAAGCTAGGGAAGAAGGAAGAAAAATTCAAGAACTCCACTCATACTAGCTAGATCATTGTGTTTAGTAGCTTAAATCAAAGGTATGATCCTTACCTAGCTTCCATATAAATCTTAAGCCTAGTTATCCATGAAATCTCTTGATTTTCATGAAAACCCAAGAACATGAAAAGTAACTTTTCATAAAAATAAAATCTTAAATTCATGTTTTATGATTGCTTAGCTTTGGTAGATGATTTTTTAGTGTTCTTTATGCTATGGGTAGTTGTTTAAGAGCATGTTAGATCATAGAATACTTGAAACACTTGTGTGGTAGTTGTAGTATGTGTTATGCCATGTTGGGTTATGATCTTTGAGTAAATCATGGTAAATTTGTGATCTTAGTTGTTAAACAAGTATCTTGATTGGTTAGGGTTTGGGTGATGGAAATTGTATGGGTTGATTATGAAATGAATTGGTTGTTATGGAGTAGTATAAATTGTGGTTTGAATGAGTAAAGCTAGTGACTGCATTTTGATGATTTATTGGTAATATTTGGAGGTTAGAATAAATGTGAATTGGCTTGGGATATCTTGAGTACATGCCCAAGCATTGGTATAAAATGTTTAAGAGTTGTGAGAGTTGATTTGAGCAAGTAAAGAAGTGGTAAATGATGAGCATACAAACAGGTCATGCCTGCCCTGTTTCTGCCTCCCAACTGATCAAGGGACCCGATGGGGCTATATTTCCATTCTTGATCAGTTATTGTTAGAAAGAGGGTAGTCTCTAGATCATTTACGCGCAAAAATCATGTCAATCATAGTTACGAGCTAAAAGATATGGCCAAAATGGTAGGGGTAGTGCAGAAACACAGCAATTCTGTTTTCACTGAACTTTTGAGCTGTGATCACCCTATTTAGAGGACGCCATAAATCTTGAAACTTTTATTTAAAATATTAGGGACATCTGAGAGTATCTGGCAAGAAGAATTGCATTAAAAAGAGTAAAACCGGATTTGTTAAAATTGTTTGAACCAGGTAGGTGCAAGTGAAAAATTCATGGGAATGCTAGTGCTTTGGTCTTAACTATTCCTTGTCATAAGTGACGTTCGAGACGAGATTAGCGAACGAGCTCTTAATGAAAAATGTCACATAACGACATGAGAATGTTATGAGCTAATGAACCTAAATAAAACATGTCGATTGGAAGAGTCAATGTAGTTGTAAAAGTTAATACAATAAGTGTTAATCGTTAATGGTTCTTATAGCTAACGACGATTCTATTTCCGTTCGTAGCAGCTCGAGCCGGACACGGAACAAGCACACATCCACTCAAATACTCAGGCAAGTATCCGACGCTTTGTCATGTTGATTCTTGTATATCACAAGATTGTGTATAAGTTGTTAAAGTTGCATATCTCATGTTTATCTTGAATTGCTTCGAGTCTTTTCAATTTAATTCTGAGACTGCTCTGGACTTCTCGAAAAATAGAGCCTGTCTGAAACCCGAGTGAACATCTGTTTCGTGAAACGAATGATTCTTCGGGATACTTAACAACTAACCGGGGAGAGTAGGTTATTCTATCGACGGTAGTCGATAATTATCAAACTATTTGATTCAAACTGTTTTGAAAATTTTATGATGATCACTGAGGATCATCAACTTAACTTTGATGATTATTTTAATTATTTAAATAGTATTTAAGAATTAATTAAATATTATTTAAAAAGGTTGAATAGTGTTTCAACATTTCTAAATTATTTTAAAATCCATTTCGAAAAATATTTAAATATTATTTAAATATTATGAAGCGTTCAAAACGAGATCATTCAATTATATTAGCAGTATTTAATTATTTTAAATAATATTAAATATTATATTAATATTATTTAAATATTAGGAATTTTAAAAAGACAATTATTGTCAACTACTTTTATCCATAGCCCTATTTTAACATGGTTTTACTTTGTTTCTTTTATTATGCCGATTTACTGAGATTCGAGGGTTAACCAAGTACCCGAATCACTACTAAAATATTTTGATGATCTCTAAAAATATTTTGGAGCTTTCTAAAATTCTTTAAATACTGTTTTTAATTAATTATTGGTTATTTAATTGCCAATAAAATATTCTGCGAGTATTTTTGGGCTAACAACCCCACCCTAGGGAAGGTATGAATAATCCTGACATTCTTCCCATATATACTTGAGTCTTTCGGAACTTGTATAGTGTTCCAATTAAATATTCTTTATTAAGGTGATTTTCTAGCGACTCCCCGGTTGTGTTCTGGACTCTTCTCGAACGGAGTACCTTGTTTCGTTAATTCGTTAACTAAGAGTCAACCCACACCGATACGATTACTTCCACCAAAGTTCGGAAGTGAATCTATGATCTGATGATTGAAATCCTAGATAGGATAATTGTTAGTCCGGAAATTTCGAATATACTGTTCCTTCCAGACTGAGCTATGGTGTTACATATTCACCACGGACTAGAGTAAGGTTGCGTAAGAGGTCGAGTGATGCACGACCCAGCGTAATTAAAGGCCCATGAGTTGCCTAGGGTGACGTCCCGATAAGGGGTTGTCCTTCTACTAGTAGAGAAAGTGACTGGTTCTTCTATTGTACAATGCGACTGATCATCACGTACAGTAGGGCGTTGAAAAATCTCCAATCATAGTCCCCTCTTCCAATTGGAATTTGACGTTGCACTGTAACGAAAGCCTAGGTGCTGAGTTACTGATGGTGTCGATGGGAAGTATAATCAACTCTGATTTTGTTGGTTGCTTTGAGTACTGTTTTATTCGCATATGTCAGTTTCATTGATATCTTGATATTATATTCTGTTATTGTTTCACTACCTTGATATACTGTTATCTATTACTTGCTGAGCATTTGTAGCTCATTCTTGCTTGTTGTCCTTTTTCCCCACATTACAGTTGCTGACCATGCCCAGCCGTGTGCACCGAACCCTACGCAAGCGGGTAACAAGGGCAAGGGCCCCGTATGAGAGGATCCACATTACTGTCCCTGAGGTAGGAAAGCTTAGTAGAATAGGCTTTCAGCTTTTGCTAATCAGGTTTATTTATAAGTATGACCTATGTAAGTATATGAAACATGTGTAAGCTAATCAACTTTTGACTGCTGTATAGTTTCCTCAGGAAGCTATAGTCAGTAGTACAACTCCAGTTTGTAATAACCATATAATGTAACAGTTAAGACTTAATTATGTAAATTTTGATAACTCCGTTTCTGAGACTATGGCTCATGTGTGTGTGTGATAAGGTGTTGGGGTCATCAGCATGTCAGTTACCTTGCGATTATTATATTGTTGTTTGTTATTATTGGATTACAAGTGTGCGTATATACTGGAAATTGGATAGTGGCAACCTGGATCTCTGACCCCGGGTCTAGGTGTGTCACAGAAGTGGTATTAGAGCCCTAAGTTATAGTACTCAGAAACGAGAGGCGTAAGTATAATAAAAGCTATTAAAATAAACCCTTAAAAGCTTAATAAGATTAAAAACCATAACAGGGAAATTATTAAGATCTAGTAGTAACGAGTTGTTGTTGTATTGTAGATACCTGACCCTGAGGCTTATGAGGCCCAGCATGACAGAGAGCTATTAGGAGAGGATGAGGACCCACAGGAGGACCCTGTGGAGGATCCAGTCGGGCCATCAGACCCTGAGGCGGCGGAGGCCCAACGAGACTTAGAGATGCAGGATGATGATGAGGACGATGATCCTGAGGAGGACCCGGAGGAGATTCCGGCAGAGATCCCCATAGAGGCACAAGTGTTACCAGCTGCTCCAGCACCCACCCTTCCACCCGCCGATCAGGCTGGACCATCCGGGACAGTATATATAGATATCCATACGGTGCCGTCTCTTGTAGTGCTCCCACCCTTACCTCCCCTCAGTCCGATATCGTCTGATGATGAGGGATTTGAGGAGCTTACCCCTGAGCCTGCAGAGCCGGATGATGCTCCCCTCGATTCCCCATCACCGCCACCAGCATCCCCTCCGCCGCCACCTTCTCCACTACCTCCACCACCACCAGCTATTGAGGAGCCGATACCTACCTAGGTAGTGTCCACGCTTATGAGAGATCAGGATGTCTCAGCTGGTCGGATAGACGAGCTGAGGCGTATTGTGGATCGGATGTTGCCTAGGCCCTCTGGACCCCAGAGTGGCCTACCTAGGGTCGGTATTCCACAGAGTGGCCCTCCTTTAGACGGCATTCCCCCGGATGTGGAGCTTGGCTTCACTGGTATTCGGACTTGGGCACGAGCTTTTCGCGAGCTGAGGACACCATTGGGCGGGGGACCGATTGGAGGCGATGAGGTAGACACGATGGTGGACAGTATTATAGGACAGGTCCAGGACTTGGTCCGTGGGAGGTTTAGATGATTCACATATGATGACGTAGTCTTCTAGTATCAGTCATGGCACTATATATATAGTTGTGCCAATTTTGAGGGATTAACTTTTGATGTATATAGCAGTATTCCCATTCTGACTAGAGGATAGTGTAGTTGACCAACTTTTGGATGTACTCAGACTCAGTGACAAAGGATGTTACCCAAAATGATGTATATATATGATGATCAGTTCCTTTCAGTTGCCGTTTATTTTTTTATTTTTTTTAGTATCATATGCACTCTTATCTTTGATACAGAAATTAAATGGGAACCATTACATAACTGTGTTAAATGGATAGTGCTATAGTTGAAAATCACTATTTATATGATTGTTCCTTGTGACAAATGACATAGTAATCTAGTTCATCGGTAATTAATTGATATTGTTTGATTGTGCCAGAACTATGCCACCGAGAAGGAACACCAGATTACACCCTGAGGTCCATGAGGAACCAAGTGAACGAAGTATCCATGAGAGTGATAGTGAATCAGAGGATTATAATGAATTTGATAATGAAGGGTATGAAGAGGCTGATTATGTGAGCTCAGGTGACTCGGTACATAGTCAAAATCAGGATCAAAGGGAACAGGAGGAACCCCAAGACCAAGGGGAAAATCAGAATGCGGACCCCATGAATCTATTTGTGAACTTTCTAAGGCGGCATGTCAACCCTAACCCGACCCAACCACCCCCAGCTCCCCGTAACGTAGTGGCTAATGCTTTTCGTGCTTTTAAATACTTGCGACCGCCCGAGTTTCAAGGGAGTGCTGACCCTGTAGAGGCGAGGGCTTGGTTAAAAGAAATGGAGAAATCGTTTGAAATACTGCAAGTAGAGGAAGAGCAGAAAACAGTCTTCGCCACTTACCTTCTAAAAGGGGAGGCAAATTTTTGGTGGGAAGCTAAGAAGAACTTGGAAGGAGAAGGAGTGATAGCTTGGGAAATATTCACTCAGTTGTTTTTGGAAAAGTATTTTCCCAAGTATATGGAGAATCAAATGGAGTTAAAGTTTCTGGAATTAAAGTAGGACGATCTAACGGTGGCTGAATATGAAGCCAAGTTTACTGAGTTGTCCCGGTTCGTACCGGATTTTGTGAATAAAGAGGAGAAGCGGGCCAGGAGATTTCAGCAAGGGCTCAAACAGTGGATTCAGAATCGAGTGGCTATACTTGAACTGACCGATTATGCCACGTTGGTGCAGAAAGCCTCGATCGTAGAAGTCGGTAGTGATCAGGTGCAGAGAAATAGAGAAGAGAGGAAGAGAAAGGCGGATGGCCAGAAGGGAGGGTCATCAACGAGAAATTATTCTAGCAAAGTTAGCCGAGGGAAAAGATCTCAGTTTGGGAGAAGTTTTGGAATAAGGAAGGCGGAAGGTATGAGTGTCAGTCTAGGAGGCAGGCAGTCTGGGGCGAAGTATTCAACCCAATCACGACCTCCATTGTCAGATTACAAGACATGCGGGAGGAAGCATCTGGGAGCGTGCAGCACAGGGAAAGTTACGTGTTTTAAATGTCATCGGGAAGGGCATTATTCCAAAGATTGCCCCCAAAGGAATCTGACTTGTTTCAAATGTGGCCAACTAGGACATGTGAGGAAGGACTGTCGGGCACCCGAGCCAGCCATGTCAAGACAAAGTGGGATCGCCTCTAATAAGACCCCTACGGCCAGAACCTTCAATATGACAGTAAAAGATGCTGTGAAGCACATAGATGTTATTGCAGGTACACTATTACTCAATTCCATCCATGCAAATGTTTTATTTTATTCCGGAGCAACCAAGTCTTTCATATCTCGGGATTTTGTGAATAAATGGAATCTTAAAATACAACCACTAAGAGACTCCCTACAAGTAGAAATAGCTAATCGGGAAGTCATTCATGTCAGACATATATGCGCTAACTGTGAATTAGAAATAGGAGGACATCGATTCAGTGTTGACTTAATTCCTTTTGTGTTGGGGGAATTTGATGTCATATTAGGAATGGATTGGCTGGTCAGTTGTGGAGCTAACATAGATTGTAGGGGAAAGAAGGTAAGAATGAAGTTACCTAATCAGAAAGAAGTGGTATTTCGAGGGCAGAGACAGACCAAGAAGTTCTTGACCAGGATGCAAGTTAAGAGGTTGTTGCGCCAAGGGTGTGAGGCCTATCTAGCCTATGCAGTAGACAAAGAAAAGAATGTACCCAATATAAGTGACATACTAGTGGTCAATGAATTTGAGGATGTATTTCCAGAAGATCTTCCGGGGCTACCACCTGACTGAGATATAGAATTTACTATTGAATTAGCGCCAGGAACAGCACCAGTATCAAAAGCTCCTTACCGATTAGCCCCTGTGGAAATGAAAGAATTAGCCACCCAACTACATAAGTTGTTGGAGAAAGGATTGATTCGACCAAGTGTGTCCCCATGGGGTGCACCAGTGTTATTTGTTAAGAAAAAGGATGGGAGTATGAGGTTATGTATAGATTACCGAGAACTCAATAAACTAACCATCAAGAATAAGTACCTTTTACCCAGAATTGATGATATGTTTGACCAGCTGAAGGATGCGGTCTAGTTTTCAAAGATTGACCTGAGAACTAGATACCACCAATTAAAGGTCAAACCTGAGGATGTACCAAAGACGGCGTTCCGCACCCGATATGGCCATTATGAATTTTTGGTGATGTCCTTTGGATTGACCAATGCCCTTGCCGCCATTATGAACTTGATGAACAGAGTTTTCAAGAAATATTTAGATAAGTTTGTTATAGTCTTCATTGATGATATCTTGATTTATTCAAGGATACAGAAATAGCATGCAGAGCATTTGAGGACAGTTTTGGAAATATTGAGAAGAGAAAAGTTGTGTGCTAAATTTTCGAAATGCGAGTTTTGGTTGAAAGAAGTGCAATTTTTGGGCCACGTAGTTAGTAGTACGGGTGTGTTAGTAGACCCTGCTAAGATAGAAGCTATTTCTAACTGGGAAAGGCCGACAACGCCAATGGAAGTAAGAAGATTTGTGGGACTAGCTGGATATTATCGGAGGTTTGTGCAGGATTTTGCCAAAATAGCTACTCCGCTGACAAGGCTCACCCGCAAGACTGAGAAGTTTGAATGGACTGATAAATGCGAAGAGAGTTTTCAAGAACTGAAGAAGAGGCTGATTACTGCACCAGTGTTAGCTCTACCCGATGAGAAAGGAGATTTTGTGATTTATAGTGACGCATCACATAAAGGACTTGGCTGTGTATTGATACAACATGGCAAGGTGATTGCTTATGCATCCAGATAACTGAAGGAGTATGAATTAAGGTATCCAACTCACGACCTTGAGTTAGCTGCAATAGTTTTCGCGTTAAAGATCTGGAGACATTACCTATATGGAGAGAGATGTGAGATCTACACTGATCATAAGAGCCTTAAGTACATCTTCACTCAGAAAGAACTAAACATGAGGCAGAGAAGATGGCTAGAATTGATTAAGGATTATGATTGTTCCATTAACTATCACCCTGGGAAGGCCAATGTTGTGGCCGATGCCCTAAGTAGAAAAAAAAGGCTGAAAATGATGGTTTCTTCGGAGGAATTAATACAAGAATTTGAAAAGATGGAATTGGAGGTAAAATTTCCTGAGGAAGGAACGGAAATGCTGTTTGAGATCCGAGTAGAGCCAAAAATAATAAAAAAGATAAGAATATTACAAGAAAAGATGATGGAGGAGGGAAATAAAAAGGTGAATGGGGATGAACGAAGGTGCGTTAAGGACGAAAAAGGAATCTTGAGATTTAATAATAGAATTTGGATTCCAGATGTTCAGGAACTAAAGGATGAAGTATTGCATGAGGCGCACAACTCTAGATTTTCTATTCACCCGAGAGGTACCAAAATATATAAAGATCTGAAGGAGCATTATTGGTGGCCGAACATGAAAAGAGATATTACCGAATGGGTAAGCAAGTGTTTGACCTGTCAGAAAGTAAAGGCAGAACATCAAAGACCCAGTGGACTGTTACAACCTCTGGAGATTCCGGAATGGAAATGGGAGCACATTGCGATGGGTTTTGTAGTTAGGGTTACCAAAGACAAAAGTCAATCATGATGCCATTTGGGTAATAATAGATCGGTTAACGAAGTCGTCACATTTTCTACCCATTAATGAGAGGTATTCAGTTGACCGATTAGTTGAACTATACTTAAAGGAAATAGTAGTACGTCATGGAGTTCCCGTAGGTATTGTGTCTGATAGAGACCCAAGGTTCAACTCTAGATTCTGGAGGAGTTTCCAAGAGTGTTTGGGAACCAGGCTAAATATGAGTACCGCTTACCACCCCCAGACTGACGGACAAAGTGAAAGGACCATCCAAACAATAAAGGATATGTTGAGGGTTTGCGCCATAGACTTCAGAGGAAATTGGGATGATCATCTGCCATTAATCGAGTTCTCTTATAATAATAGTTACCATGCTAGCATAGGAATGCCACCTTATGAAGCTTTATATGGGAGGAAGTGTCAATCACCATTATGCTGGGATGAAGTAGGTGAACGTAAGATGTTGGGACCCGAATTAGTTCAACAAATGAGGGAAAAGATAGATCTGATAAGAAAGCGACTGGTGGCAGTGCAAGACCGACAACGCAAGTATGCGGATCAAGCCAGAAGAGATAGAGAGTATGAAGTGGAAGATTCAGTGTTACTAAAAGTATCCCCGTGGAGAGGTCTGATGAGGTTTGGCAAGAAAGGGAAGTTAAGCCCTAGATTTATTGGACCGTTTGAGATTCTAAAGCGCATCGGGAAGGTAGCCTATGAGTTGGCCTTACCCCCAAATCTACAACAGGTTCATAACGTATTCCATGTGTCCATGTTAAGGCAGTATCACCCGGATGCCAAACATATAATAGAGTATGACAATGTGGAAATCCAACCAGACTTATCCTATGTAGAGCAGCCAGTGGAGATCATAGACAGAAAGGAACAAGTGTTGAGAAACAAAGTTGTCAAGTTGGTACGAGTGTTGTGGAGGAATCAGAATGTAGAAGAATCAACCTGGGAATTAGAAAGTGTCATGCTAGCAAAGTACCCTCACCTGTTTTCAAGTTAGATTCCGGGATGGAATCCTTTTAAGGAGGGGAGACTGTAATATTCCTAAATTCCAGATACTTTTAAAACTTTTGTTAATAAATAGTAAATACGCGTTAGAGGTAAAAATGGTTGCGTCACCTGACTTACGTATCGAAAAGTAGAGTTTCGATGTCGTATTATTAAAGTGTGATATAAATGAGTGGATGTAAATCTCACCAGAACTTGGGGATTCATAACTCAAAAATATTTCATAGTTCGTATTTTTTAAGTTAGTCTACGTAATATACATAGTACTTCATTAGTATATTTTATCCGGAGAATCGCATTCGAACCCTTTCGAATAAATAGGATGGAGTTTAAATAATAATATATATATGATGAATAATGATTAGGAGTGAAGTTTTGGTGGGTATTCAATTTATTAGAATTCCCGGAACGAGTAATAGTTATTAAATTTGTCATAGCAAATCGTTGCGAAAGCGTATCCTAAATTACTTCTTTAAATTAGTAAATGACCATAATAATTATACAAGGCAAGTGTTAATACTTGCATTAGTTGGTGTAAATAAGAAGCTAGTAGTAACCTTGACCAAAGTCAAGTAGTCTTTGTTGACTTGACCCTTGGTGGACTAAAAAGACAAAGGCCAAGCTAGATATTTTCATAACAAAAGAAAAAAAAAGAAAAAGCCAAGCACTTCCCCCATTTGAAGAAACATTCGGCCAAGCTAGGGAAGAAGGAAGAAAAATTCAAGAACTCCACTCACACTTGCTAGATCATTGTGTTTAGTAGCTTAAATCAAAGGTATGATCCTTACCTAGCTTCCATATGAATCTTAAGCCTAGTTATCCATGAAATCTCTTGATTTTCATAAAAACCCAAGAACATGAATAGTAACTTTTCATAAAAATAAAATCTTAAATTCATGTTTTATGATTGCTTAGCTTTGGTAGATGATTGTTTAGTGTTCTTTATGCTATGGGTAGTTGTTTAAGAGCATAATAGATCATAGAATACT
Source organism: Oenanthe sinensis (assembly GCA_028671895.1). NCBI lineage: Eukaryota > Viridiplantae > Streptophyta > Magnoliopsida > Apiales > Apiaceae > Oenanthe > Oenanthe sinensis. The sequence goes on along the minus strand of CM053801.1, from coordinate 36,029,272 downwards.
TGAAACACTTGTGTGGTAGTTGTAGTATGTGTTATGCCATGTTGGGTTATGATCTTTGAGTAAATCATGTTAAATTTGTGATCTTAGTTGTTAAACAAGTATCTTGATTGGTTAGGGTTTGGGTGATGGAAATTGTATAGGTTGATTATGAAATGAATTGGTTGTTATGGAGTAGTATAAATTGTAGTTTGAATGAGTAAAGCTAGTGACTGCATTTTGATGATTTATTGGTAATATTTGGAGGTTAGAATAAATGTGAATTGGCTTGGGATGTCTTTAGTACATGCCCAAGCATTGGTATAAAATGTTTAAGGGTTGTGAGAGTTGATTTGAGCAAGTAAAGAAGTGGTAAATGATGAGCATACAAACAGGTCATGTCTGCCCTGTTTCTGCCTCCCAACTGATCAAGGGACCCGATAGGGCTATATTGCCATTATTGATCAGTTACGGACCTGGTTAGAAAGAGGGTAGTCTCTAGATCATTTACGCGCAAAAATCATGTCAATCGGAGTTACGAGCTAAAAGATATGGCCAAAATGGTAGGGGTAGTGCAGAAACACAGCAATTCTGTTTTCACTGAACTTTTGAGCTATGATCACCCAATTTAGAGGACTCGATAAATCTTGAAACTTTTATTTAAAATACTAGGGACATCTGAGAGTATCTGGCAAGAAGAATTGCATTAAAAAGAGTAAAACCGGATTTGTTAAAATTGTTTGAACTAGGTAGGTGCAAGTGAAAAATTCAGGGGAATGCAAGTGCTTTGGTCTTAACTATTCCTTGTCATAAGTGACGTTCGAGACGAGATTAGCGAACGAGCTCTTAATGAAAAATATCACATAATGACATGAGAATGTTATGAGCTAATGAACCTAAATAAAACATGTCGATTGGAAGAGTCAATGTAGTTGTAAAAGTTAATACAATAAGTGTTAATCGTGAATGGTTCTTATAGCTAACGACGATTCTATTTCTGTTCGTAGCAGCTCGAGCCGGACACAGAACAAGCACACATCTACTCAAATACTCAGGCAAGTATCTGACGCTTTGTCATGTTGATTCTTGTATATCACAAGATTGTGTATAAGTTGTTAAAGTTGCATATCTCATGTTTTTCTTGAATTGTTTCGAGTCTTTTCAATTTAATTCTGAGACTGCTCTGGACTTCTCGAAAAGTAGAACATGTCTGAAACCCGAGTGAACATCTGTTTCGTGAAACGAATGATTCTTCGAGATACTTAACGACTAACCGGGGAGAGTAGGTTATTCTATCGACGGTAGTCGATAATTATCAAACTATTTGATTCAAACTGTATTGAAAATTTTATGATGATCACTGAGGATCATCAACTTAACTTTGATGATTATTTTAATTATTTAAATAGTATTTAAGAATTAATTAAATATTATTTAAAAAACTCGAATAGTGTTTCAACATTTATAAATTATTTTAAAATCCATTTCGAAAAATATTTAAATATTATTTAATATTATTTAAATATTATTTAAATATTATGAAGCGTTCCAAACGAGATCATTCAATTATATTAACAGTATTTAATTATTTTAAATAGTATTAAATATTATTTAAATATTATTTAAATATTGGGAATTTTAAAAAGACAATAATTGTCAACTACTTTTATCCATAGTCTTATTTTAACATGGTTTTACTTTGATTCTTTTATTATCCCGATTTACTGATATTCGAGGGTTAACCAAGTACCTGAATCACTACTGAAATATTTTGATGATCTCTAAAAATATTTTGGAGCTTTCTAGAATTCTTTAAATATTGTTTTTAATTAATTATTGGTTATTTAATTGCTAATAAAATATTCTGCGAGTATTTTTGTGCTAACAACCCGACCCTAGGGAAGGTATGAATAATCCTGACTTTCTTCCTATATATACTTGAGTCTTTCGGAACTAGTATAGTGTTCCAATTAAATACTCTTTATTAAGGTGGTTTTCTAGCGACTCCCCAATTGTGTTCTGGACTCTTCTCTAACGGAGTACCTTGTTTTGTTAATTCGTTAACTAAGAGTCAACCCACACCGATACGATTACTTCTACCAAAATTCGGAAGTGAATCTATGATCTGATGATTGAAATCCTAGAGAGGATAATTGTTAGTCCGGAAATTTCAAATATACTGTTCCTTCCAGACTGAGCTATGGTTTTATGTATTCACCAGGGACTGGAGTAAGGTTGCGTAAGAGGTCGAGTGACGCACGACCCAGCGTAATTAAAGGCCCATGAGTTGCCTAGGGTGACATCCCGATAAGGGGTTGTCCTTCTACTAGTAGAGAAAGTGACTGGTTCTTGTATTGTACAATGCGACTGATCATCGCGTATAGTAGGGCGTTGAAAAATCTCCAATCATAGTCCCCTCTTCCAATTAGAATTTGATGTTGCACTATAACGAAAGCCTAGGTGCTGAGTTACTGATGGTGTCGACGGGAAGTATAATCAACTCTGATTTTGTTGGTTGCTTTGAGTACTATTTTATTCGCATATGTCAGTTTCATTGATATCTTGATATTATATTCTGTTATTGTTTCACTACCTTGATATACTGTTATCTATTACTTGCTGAGCATTTGTAGCTCATTCTTGCTTGTTGTCCTTTTTCCCCACATTACAGTTGCTGACCATGCCCAGCCGTGTGCACCGAACCCTACGCAAGCGGGTAACAAGGGCAAGGGCCCCGTATGAGAGGATCCACATTACTGTCCCTGAGGTAGGAAAGCTTAGTAGAATAGGCTTTTAGCTTTTGCTAATCAGGTTTATTTATAAGTATGACCTATGTAAGTATATGAAACATGTGTAAGCTAATCAACTTTTGACTGTTGTATAGTTTCCTCAGGAAGCTATAATCAGTAGTACAACTCCAGTTTGTAATAACCATATAATGTAACAGTTAAGACTTAATTATGTAAATTATAATAACTCCGTTTCTGAGACTATGGCTCATGTGTGTGTGTGATAAGGTGTTGGGGTCATCAGCATGTCAGTTACCTTGCAATTATTATATTGTTATTTGTTATTATTGGATTACAAGTGTGCGTATATACTAGAAATTGGATAGTGGCAACCTGGATCTCCGACCCCGGGTTTGGGGGTGTCACAAGAAAGATTGTGTAAGGATTGTCAAAAAGGAAAACTAAGGAGAAATGCTCACAAAAGCACTCCAAGTGGTTCAATAAATGAAGCTTTTCAACTTATTCATTTGGACTTATTTGGTCCTATGAATGTGCAGTCACTAGCAAAGAAAAGATATGTCCATGTAATGGTGATGATTTTTCAAGATACACTTGGGTGAGGTTCCTAGCAACCAAGGATGAAGCTGCACAAGAAATTATTGATCTAGTAAGAGTCCTTGACAAGAATCCTAAGTTCAAAGTCTGATTCTTAAGAAGTGACAATGGTACTAAATTCAAAAATAGTATCATGAGCTGCACAAGAAATTATTGATCTAGTAAGAGTCCTTGACAAGAATCCTAAGTTCAAAGTCTGATTCTTAAGAAGTGACAATGGTACTAAATTCAAAAATAGTATCATGAATGAATTCTGCAAAGATAATGGCATCACTCAACAATTCTCTGCACCAAGGACACCTCAACAAAATGATGTTGTGAAAAGGAAAAACAGAAATCTCATTGAGGCTGCAAAAACCTTGTTGAGTGAAGCAAAACTTCGTACTCATTTCTGGGCTAAAGCTATTAATATAACCTGTTATACTCAGGACAAGACAATCAACAAGGCTTTTGGAAAAATACCCTATGAGCTGTTAACCGGAAGGAAACCTACTGTCAAGTACTTTCATGTGTTTGGAAGCAAATGCTATATCATTAAAGATTCAACAAAGGACAAAGGGAAGTTTGTTACTAAATCTTATGAAGGTATATTCATGGGCTATGGTATTGACAGAACATCATACAAAGTCTATATCATTAATCACAAAGTTGTTAAAGAAAGTATGAATGTTACCTTTGAGGAAACCAAGTTTCCTGGTGTTGAAGGTATTCAAGAATCAGATTACTTAATGTTAGGAATGTATTCATTTGATGATGTAAAAAATACTAGAACAGGGTCTAGCATAGTTTATCAGTAATAAGTCTTTCTAGTCTCTGAAATGTATAATCAGAGTCTAGGTAGTCAACATTCATGTTACTTGTACTTGAAAGAATTTCTGAAGAAAGTGAAACCAGAGTCTGCATGAAGATCAGAGTCTGGAAGGTGATTGGAGTCTATAGACTATCAGAGTCTATGATCTGTCAGAGTCTACAAATGATCAGAGTCTGAAGATCATCAGAGTCTGAAGATTTCAGAGTCTATACAGTTAAAGTTAAATTTGGTAGAGGATCACGGGAATGGAAAGTCTTCGAAGATCAAGATAAATATATTGCAGATATGCTATGGGAAGGAAAGAGAATTTCAGAAGGAAACTGTCAACTAATAATTAGGAATTATATTCCTATTGTAATTTATCTTTCTGTTATTAGTTGATAGGCAGCTCTCTATATAAACTCTATGTAACCTAATTGTAAAGGTGTGAGTCGAAGCATAATTAACTGAGTGATATTTTACGAGAGCATAGAGATAGAGAGAGTTGCTGTGATAAACACAGAGAAGCTGCTAGGGTTTATGTACACCCTAGGAGAGTTTTGTATTTATAAATCAATAATACAAACAGTACTTATTCATATCTTTGTGTTTGAGCTTTGTTCTTAATTTGATTTTAAATCAGGCAAAAAAGACACACAAGTATTCAACCCCCCCTTCTACTTGTGCAACTGGGAAAACACTTAATTTTTGAGAATCAAGGCTAAAACTGCATCTCCTGAGAAATTTGATATGCAAGACTCTGCAACCGCTAAAACTCCCATGTCAACTGCCACTAAGCTAGACTTTGACCCAAAGGGTAAGAAAGTTAACAACACTAGCTACAGAGGTATGATTGGCTCATTCTTATATTTAACTGCTAGTAGACCAGATATAATGTTTGCAACTTATCTGTGTGCTATATTTCAAGCTGACCCTAGAGAATCACACTTAATAGCTGTGAAAAGAATTTTTAGATATCTCAAGGGGGCACAAACTCTTGGACTTTGGTATCCTAGAGAGTCAGATTTTTCACTAATTGGTTATTCAGATTCTGACTATGCAGGATGCAAAGTAGACAGGAAAAGCACAACAGGACAATGCTAGTTTCTTGGCAACAGATTAATTTCTTGGTTTAGCAAGAAACAACAGACTGTATCAACCTCAACAGCTGAGGCTGAATACATTGCAGCTGGAAGTTGCTGTGCTCAAATTTTGTGGATGAGAAATCAATTACTTGATTATGGACTAACATTCTCAAATATTCCTATGTATTGTGACAATACCAGTGCTATTAAAATTGCAGAAAATCCAGTCCAACATTCCAGAACAAAGCACATAGATGTCATGTATCATTTTATTAGAGAACATGTTGAAAATGGTACTGTGACACTTCACTATGTTCCAACTGACAGACAGATTGCAAACATTTTGACAAAACCACTTGATGAGTCTACCTTTCTTAGACTGGTAGGTAAATTAGGCATGTTAAATATGTAAGTGGTCTATAATTACAAGAAGCAAGGTATGTACTTTAATTATAGTCCCTGTTTTAACACACTATGATTAATTATTATAGCAAAATTTTGTTTGGTACTTTATCTTGACAGAGTCTAGTTTTTAGACTATGACGAGTCTGTAGACTCTGAGAAAAATATCGCCTAGACTCTGAATCGGTTAAAATTCGCGCTTGCAGACTTTCATTGCATTTAAACTATTCAAATGACTTGAAATAGGCGGTAACAGTTATTTTTGACTGGAAATCGGCTGTAGACTCGTGTGTATTGTTAGCAATTCAAGCAAAATAGAAGATTTTCATACATTTTACTCACCTGTTTATTGCAATCAATTTCTAAGGCAGAATTATTCACAGAGCTCTTTACAAACCCTAGCAACTTTCTTCAAGCGTATTCGTCACTTTCAATTAACAACAACTTCAATGGCTGCTATTTCTACTGTCATGAGGGGACCTAAGGCTATTGCGTTCTCTTTTGGGGACTTTGATTTCATGACCACAAATCATGTTGCCACCCTTGGAGAAAAGAAAGGGGTAGACGCTGACTACTACCCTGTGATGGATTTATTGGAGCAATCTGAGCTAAACTACATTCTCAAGGCATCACCAGTCATTCACATGGATGCTGTTTCACAAGCTTGGAGCACTGCCAAGGTAGTTGATCCTTCTCCGGATCAACCAGGTAAAATTATGTTCACCTTTGGCTCCACTACTTTTGATGTCACTGCTGATGTGCATAATTCAGTTTTTAAATTGCCTGTGAAAACACCTTTTGATGAAACTGTTTCTGATTCTGATATTAAAGATATGTTTAAATCACTAGGTTATTCTGGTAGTTTAGAAAACATGAGTAAGTTAACTAGGCCTTATTTGAGAAAAGAATGGCCCTTTTTCTTTGATCAAATTGCTAAGTGTTTTACTGGTAAGTGTAGTGGATTTGATGCTATTACTGCTATTACTTATCAAATTGGTCACAGTCTCCTATTTGATAGAGTAATCAATATTGGTGATATGTTGCTCACTCAAATGGGAGCAAAATTAAATAATGTGCATGAGGGGAGGAAGAAAGTCTACTATCATAGATCTCTTATGATTCTTCTCAATCACTTCATTCCTGACATGTCAACCAAGTTGGCAGATGATTGTTGTGTGCAGGCATACAGACAGCAAATGAGGATATTCTCTGATATTAAGAGAATTGATGATAAAAAGAAGAGTCTACCTGCCATGACTTATTCACAGGTAATGAAGGTAAAACTCTCAACCTAAAAACCTTCTATCTACAATGCTTCTTTTTTTTGTGGTGATATGGTGCAGGAACAAGTACTGGAGAGTCCCCCTGCACCTACCCAAGTCACCCAATCCCCTTCAAAGATACAATCTTCCAAACCAAAATCCAAAAAGAAACCAACCTCTGGTGTCTCTCAACAGGCACCAGTTGTAAAGAGGAGAAAATTGGTTCAAACTAGGCTTATAGATGACCACAGTGATGAGGAGCTCAACCCTCTAGAGAAGCAAGTTGTTAAAGGACTTTCTTTGTTAAAGGAAGGTCATGATACACTTGATTCTATCCTTCAAGCCAAGTCTGTAGTCTCTGAAAAGGTTACAGACTCTGACCAACCTAGGAATGCACCTCAGGATGCTCAAACTGTATCTCCTGAGAAATCTTTTGCTAAAAAATACAGGAGGTTAAGGAAGGCTTATTCTGTACACATACACAAGCTTACTCCTATTACTAACCCTGTTTTGCAGGAAACAGATGCTCCCAAGGCTCCTGCAGGGCCAGACTCTGAAAGCAAGAAATTACCTGAACCAGAGTCTAATGTTGAGTCAGAGTCTAGACTGCCTTTAGACTCTGATCATGAGACATTTTGGGAAGGAATGCCATTGGATGCAGTCTCATGTCTTATTGATGAAATCCTTACTCCAACTGATGAGGTATTGCTATTCCTATATCCTTTGGTGGAATCAGTAGAAGATCCAGAACAGTATCAGACTAAATCTCAAGTCTTGGATTTTCTTTCAACCTATGAGACCCTAAGCAAAAGAATGGAACAGGAGCTACAACTGTCTGCACATGATGTGGTCAAAAATCTATACAGCTACATATTCAACTCTTCATTACAAGAAAAAGCAGCTGGACTCATAGAAGGCAAAACAACTGAAGTTCTCAAAGCACTAGGAATGCCAGACTCTGAACAGAAAATCACAAAGAAGCCTAAAAAGCTTAAGATCTATAAAAGGAGATAATCAGAGTCTGTTGCTGGGTTGGAAACTGAGATTGAGCAACCAGTTTTTGACTATGAAGCAATTTGGGATCAAGGAATTACCTACAGGACAACTATTGATTGGATTTCCACTATTCAGCCTCTTTCAAGAAAGGTGGTTGATTTTCTTGTCCAAAATGTAGGAAAGGTGGCCAACAAATACATCTATCCAACCTATGAAAGTAGATTGGATCAACTCAAGGGCTCACATTATCAGAAACTAGCAAGGGAGCTGCAGGATTCCTTTCACATGACTTTTGCCCAGGCCATCTATGCACTCCATGCCAGGATTTTTCTCAATGGTCACTTGGATGCATTAACAATGGTAGAACCACAGGAGGTAGCAGGTGATGCTAGGCAGTTAGAGGATGGGACTAGTGCACCAGTGGTGACTAGTGATAAAGATGCTCAGTCTGCCTCACCCACACAAGAACCACCTAGTCAGAGGTTGGGTGATAGTGGGGTAGGGGAGTATGCTGTAAGGCCCTCCTTGGAAACTCACCAAACTACTGATGAGAACCCTAGTGATATAGGAGGACAGCCTCTAATGGATGCTCAAGAAGTTCTATTCCATCATTGTCTATCAAAGTCTGTCCACCTTGAGGGGGAGTCTCATGCACAAACAGTCCAAGATGGTGACACTCAGACTCTGGCTTCTAATGAAGTTATACTGAAGCAGTCAGAGTCTAGAGTAGACCCTGAGACTGGAATACTGGAGCCAACAGACTCGGAAAAGAAAGAAGATGACTGTAAGGGTTCAGAATCTGTTACTGCTCACCCCTTGGTGGAAACCCCTAGCCTTCAGACTTATGAAGGGGTTCCCCTCCATCAAGGTGGTTCAGGTATTGAAGTACACTCTTTATCTCTCAACCCCTCTTCTGTAGGCTTCTTGAGTGCACCTGTCCAAATGAGTGAAAAAATATCTGAGAGGCTGGCACTGGTCCAGGCAAAAGGAGAGGTAGAAAAGGCTGTAGAGAGCCTGAGTGAGATTGAGAGAGTGGGTGTCCAACCCCACTATGAGACTGAGAGATTAGGGTATCCTGAACCTACCTTTACTTATTGGGATCAAGATTTTCCAAAGAGTTGGTCCAATGAGTTGGAGTAGGGGATGGATGACAATTCACTTTGTTTGATTGTGCAGATTGGTAAAAAGGAGGAGGCTCTTGCTGCTCAGAAGTCATTTACACAGAGACCACAACATCATCTGGTGGATTATCTAGCTAGGAGAGCAGATAGAGTCATGGAGGCTTTGGTGGATAATCTTGTCAATTTATCTGGGGATGCAACATTGCAGCAAGAAGAACCACTTTTGATCATGCCTATAAGGGCTAGACTTCCAAAGTCTACAGTCTCTGATAACTCTCAGGAGGAGTCAGGGTCTATAGTTCCGTTTGCAGCTTCAGGGTCTACACCACCACCAGAGTCTACATCTCCTATTATAAAGCTTGAGCCTGTTGCTGAGGAATGCACTTCTGAAGATGATGATCCCGTTCAACCTTCTTTTGTCTACTTTGATCAGGTCTTTCCTCAGTCTTGGGAGTCTGCACAGAAACGAGGCATCACTGATAAAGATTCTTTTGCCTGTATTTTGGAGATTCATCAGTCTGAGAGACCGAAAGCTTTTCAGAAAAAATCCTATCTTCAGGAACATGGTCACTATCCTGGTGAAGAAGATCAAGCCTTGGATGGGGATGTTAAAGCTGAGACAGAGAGTGTTACTAAACAATTGGCTAGTTTGGTCAAAGACAACTCTCATATCCAAACCAAACTTACTGGTAACAATACTACTTCTCTGCTAAGTACCAAATTTGATCGAATTCACTCCATTCAATTATCCAAAGAGGTCGCCTTCAAGGATGCTCTTGCTGCTATAACCTCTATACAAGCTTCTCTCCAATCAACAGTCTCTGATTTAACCACCAAGGTTGATTCTGTCATTGCAGCTCAGGCCAATATCTCCACAGTTCTTGAGCAGATTATGTTGGCTGTTACTAGTTCTGATGATGTCAAAAAGGGGGAGAAGAGAGGTGAATCTTCCTCCAGGAGAAATAAGGATGATACATGCAGAGATGATAAATGGGGAGTTAAAAGGAGGAGAGATGGTGATGATGAAGATAGTTCTCATGGTCCTAGGGGTCCTGGTGATGTATCACTCAAGCATTCTGGAGTGGCTGTATTACACAAATCTCAACCACATCAGTCAGGGACTGGACATGGGAAATCAAAGTCTAAGTCAGACTCTAATAAACAAAGAAGGAAAACAGACTCTGGTGAAACTCAAGAACCTTCATACTGGAAGTGCAACCCATCAAATCTGCAACTTAGAGCTAAAAAGAAGACAGGTCTTGGAGGTTTTGAAGAATCTGACATTGACAGAACATCTACTCTAACCAGGGATCCTCAATCCTTGACAGATAGGCAGTTTGAGAAATCACACAGAAGCATTTAAACAAAGTGGTATCTGCTCAAATTGTTTATAAGGTTTATGAAAGAAAGATGCAAGGAGGACAGGGAGGCACAGAAAAGGTGAAGAATGACATGCTGGTTTATTTTTTAGAAGGTGGATCAGCTAGATGGATCAGTCAATCAAACTTCATATTTTTCAAACAGGTTGAGAAATTGAAGTATATTAGATTTCTTCTTCAAATTGCTTATGAAGTTAACAAGAGCAAAGAGGCTGTCACACACTAATGGTTCAAGGAGATTGATAGAAAGCTGACTTTGCACAAACAGGCAAATCGACAAATAGGCAAATTTTCTTTAAAATATGTTGATACTGAGGGAAATGATCAAGTCATGCCATTGGAAGAAAAATAGATTAAATTTCAAGAAGGTGTGGGTCATTACTTTGGGTTTCAGCCTATGAGTGGGAAAGTTAGTGTTCTAATGTTGAAGGACTTGAAAGATCAAGAAAGCAGTGCAAATGATCTGAGAGCAGCTTACTGTCAAATCAAATGCTCAAGTGAAGAAATGAAGAAATTGAAGAAATTTGTTGGTGAAGCTCTGGCAATTGTGGAGGAAAATATGCTGAATTCATTTTTGAAGAACAATCCAGTCTTTGAGAAGATTAAATGAGAAGTAATTTTTTTTATAATTCTTTTATACTGATCTAGATTAATAGTTTTATTCTTTAGTTTTGACATCATCAAACCTTGATTTATGCTTACATTTTGTAAAGCATAAATAGGGGGAGATTGTTAGGAATGTATTCATTTGATGATGTACAAAATACTAGAACAGGGTCTAGCTTAGTTTATCTGTAATAAGTCTTTCTAGTCTCTGAAATGTATAATCAGAGTCTAGGTAGTCAATATTCATGTTACTTGTACTTAGAAGAATTTCTGAAGAAAGTGAAACCAGAGTCTGCATGAAGATCAGAGTCTAGAAGGTGATCGGAGTCTATACACTATCAGAGTCTATGATCTGTCAGAGTCTACAAATGATCAGAGTCTGAAGATCATCAGAGTCTGAAGATTTCAGAGTCTATACAGTTAAAGTTAAATTTGGTAGAGGATCACGGGAATTGAAAGTCTTCGAAGATCAAGATAAATATATTGCAGATATGCTATGGGAAGGAAAGAGACTTTGTTGGTCCCTGATATTATAGAAGGGGGGTTGAATACAATATCTAATATAATTCGCGAATTTGGATTAAGAATAAAAAGTTAATTATAATCTTGAAATATTAATAGGTGAAATACTGTTCAAGTAGAATCTTTAATTTTAACTTGAAAAGTATTACAGAATTAATATAGTGAATAGTGTTTATATCTGATAAATTGTCTAGAGAGATTTTGACATGACTTGTTCGGGTTTGACAATTTATATTCCAAACTAAGCACAGAAATCTGTGAATATTACAATGCATACAAATTTCTGAATTTGAATGTTTGAACAACATGAAAAATGAAGACAATCTCCTCATATTTATAGAGGTGGAAAGCCAGCATGACTCATCCCAGTATGACATTTTTCTATTAAAATTAACTCTTGTATGACTAACAAAAAGGCTGGGCATGACTTAAAATGGTCGGTATGACTCATTTTAGAATTCGGTATGACTCACTGTGAATAGCTCGGTATGACTCATTCAACAGCCTTCGGTATGATTCTTTCAACAGCTCGGTATGACTCATAATTCAACTGCTCGGTATGACTCACTAATTCAGCTGCTCGGTATGACTCACTATAAGTCATATGAATCAATTCTTTTATAGTAAATCAATTCTACTTAATTTAATTAAATAATTTATGAATTAAATTAAATTCAGACTTGAATTAATTTAATTAAATAATTAACTTAATTCTAATTGTAAAATTAAAATACTATTAGGACTTTTGACTCTGTAGTCCGTCTTCTGTCATGGAACCACTTCAGCTTGATGTTGAATATTTATTAATTAAAGTTGACAACCAAATGTACTGTCTGGTTCATTTGTGTCATATTTTAAATAAATATTCTTCATGTCTTTTAACATTTAGAATTAGTGGCCTTCTGTCTTCTTTTTCTGATCTTTTTTTTCTGAAATCTTCGTGTAGTAATCACTTAAAATCTCTTGAATCTTCTGAATTCTTTTGAAATTACTACTTGATTATTTTTCTACTGACGCTTGAACATTTTAATGAACTTCTTCAGTGTTGAGTAGTAGGATCAACTGAGTACTTCTAATTCTGTTGATTCTCTGTGACTAGTTGACTGTCTTCGTCTTGATTCCTGTTTGATATTAATTATTTACCACTGTTTCTAGATTGAGTTGAGTTGAGTTGTCATCTAATTATTACAAATAGGCCTTAGTCATATGCCTTTCAGACTTTCAGAAGGAAACTGTCAACTAATAATTAGGAATTATACTCCTATTGTAATTTATCTTTCTGTTATTAGTTGATAGGCAGCTCTCTATATAAACTCTATGTAACCTAATTGTAAAGGTGTGAGTCGAAGCATAATTAACTGAGTGATATTTTATGAGAGCATAGAGATAGAGAGAGTTGTTGTGATAAACACAGAGAAGCTGCTAGGGTTTGTGTACACCCTAGAAGAGTTTTGTATTTACAAATCAATAATACAAACAGTACTTTTTCATATCTTTGTGTTTGAGCTTTGTTCTTAATTTGATTTTAAATCAGGCAGAAAAGACACACAAGTATTCAACCCCCTCCCCTCTACTTGTGCAACTGGGAAAACACTTAATTTTTGAGAATCAAGGCTATTTGGAAGATATTGATGATGAAGAATCACTAAAAGTTGAACACATAATTTCTGGTCCAACTAAGGTTCCTAATCAATCTGTAGAGAATGAAAGAATTGCTCAAACAACAGATTTCTCTGAGAATGTTCCTATAGATAGTGTACTTAAATAAATTGATGTTGTCAATAGTGCAAGAGTAAAAGATGTTGTTAATTAACAGAATGTAGAAGATTCTGAAGATACTATAAGAGAAACTAAGTGGAACATGGATCACACAAATGATTTAATTATAGGTGATCCAGGAACAGGAGTAAAGACTAGAAGAAACGTGACCAATGAATGCATGTACTCATGCTTCCTGTCTCAAGTTGAGCCTAAAACTCTAGATGAAGCCATTCTTGATCCAGATAGGATTAATGCAAATGCAAGAAGAACTCAACCAGTTTGAAAGAAGCTATGTTCGGGAATTGGTACCTAGACCAAAGAATAAGTCTGTAATTGGTACTAAGTGGGTCTTTAGAAACAAGATGGATGACAGTGGAGTTGTCACAAGAAATAAAGAAAGGCTGGTAGCAAAAGGTTACTGTCAACATGAAGGAATTGATTATCAAGAAACATTTTCCTCTGTTGCCAGACTTGAAGCCATAACAATTTTTTTGGCTTTTGTTGTATTCAATAAATTAAGGTATTTCAAATGGATATAAAAAGTATTTTCTAAATGGAGAACTAGAAGAAGAAGTTTATGTTGAACAAGCCCCAGGCTTTGAAGATCCAAAGATGCAAAACTTTGTGTACATGTTACTCAAATCATTGTATGGTTTAAAGAAAGCCTCAAGGGCCTGGTATGACACATTTTCCAAGTTTCTCCTTGAGAACAATTTCACAAGAGGGATTGTGGATAACATTTTGTTCTACAAAAAGCATGGAAAGGATATCATTCTAGTCCAAATCTATGTAGATGATATCATCTTTGGCTCAACAAATGAAGAATTGTGCAAAGAATTCTCTGAGTTAATGCAGAACAAATATGAGATGTATATGATGGGAGAATTATTATTCTTTTTTGGACTTCAATTCTATATAAAAAAAAGATGGAATATTCATTTGTCAAACTAAATATGTCAAAGATATTTTAAAGAGATTTGATATGGAAGACTCGTCACTTGTAAAGACTCTAATCTCAACAGCAACTCAACTAGACAAGGATTCAAAAGGAAAGAAGGTGGATGATAAGATGTATAGAGGAATGATTGGTTCTCTCCTATATCTAACTACTAGAAGGCCTGACATCATGTTTATTATAGGTCTATGTGCAAGGTTTCAATCTGATCCAAAAGAGTCACATTTCATGGAAGTTAAAAGAATCTTTAGATACTTGAAAGGAACTCTAGATTTAGGCCTTTGGTATCCTAAAGAATTTGGTTTTGACTTGGTTGGCTACTCAGATTCAGACTATGCTGGATGAAGAATTGACAAAAAAAGTACAACATGAAGTTGTTAGTTTCTTGGAGAAAGATCGGTTTCCTGGTTTAGCAAGAAGCAGCACTCTATGTCAAATTCAATTGATGAGGCTGAATACATTGCAGCTGGTAGTTGATGTGCTCAGTTACTTTGGATGAGGAATTAATTGTTGGACTATTGCTTGGCATTGCAAGGGATCCCTATCTTCTGTGACAACACTAGTGCAATAGCCATTTCTGAAATTTCTATTCAACACTCTAGGACTAAGCACATTGACATTAGACATCATTACATTAGAGAGCATGTGGAGCAAGGCACAATCAAGCTAATCTATGTGTCCACAGAGAAGAAACTTGCAGAAATTTTCACCAAACCATTGGATGAAAAAACATTCAACAGGCTAGTGAATGAATTGGGTATTTTAAATCTCTCTTGTTAATGTATTTCTGTAGCAAGTTGATTTAGTGATAAAAAATGTTAGTTACCTGAAATTCACTGTGAATTAATGGTCTGTTAAGGTGTTTTGATTTCTATCACAGTGGAAATACATGATGAAATTCCACTGAAAGGTTAACTAATTTACTTTTATTAATTTGTCTCATATGGTGTTAGTAAAAAATACTATTAAGTGTCTTGACAGTATATTTCATCTATACTGTCATATTGTGATAAGTTATTGTCGATCACTTAAAGAAGTCTTGACAACATAGTATGTGGGACTGAAACTTACTGTCAATAACTTACTGTCAGCATTCATTGATAGTATAGTTCACTAAATCCCCGCGTAACATACTGTCATGTCTTGACAGCATAGTATGCAAGACTGAAACTCACTGTCAATAACATACTATCAGTATTCATTGACAGTATAGTTTTCTAAAATCCCCGCATAACATACTATCAAAAGTTAAATTAGGGTCATTAGTTATTTATTTATTCTCTAACCATGAATGTTATTGTCAAGAATGTTTGTTAATTCTAGCGCATGAGTTACTGTCAAAAGGGAATGAATTGAGTATACAACTGTCAATTTCATCGATTAAAATTCTTTCTTGACAGTTTCTTTTCATTTCATATAAATATAAATAGCAGAATCACTTTCACTCTTTATTACTTCTAAAACTCTTTTACTCTCAAAGATCTAAACATTTTATTCTCTCTTTACAACTCAGTTCATTTCTTTCTCTTTTTTATCCAAATTTCTTAACCCTTAATTTTTTTAACCATGTCTGGACCTCAAATCATTTGTACTCTTGCCCAAACCAACTTCACCACATTGGCTACGGTGGCTGAAGCTGGAAAAGCCTTCAAACCTTTGGTTGGCTTCATGAACAACTCTTTAATATTCTATGTATTAACTGAGAGCCCAATGTTAGAGATCCCTAGATTTTCGCAGCTATGGACCTCTGCTATATGTGAGGGGGAGCAGGATGCAAGCACTAAAACCTTCTAAATCTCCATGTTGAAGCTGAAGAAGGTTCGCAATTCCAAGAGCCTGCTAGTGATGCTCAGTTAGCCAAATTCTTCAGGATAATTGGGTATACTGGACCCAAGACAAGCCCGAACTCAGACGAATGGTATCCATCAAGGGGATGGATAGGAAGTATCTTATTAAGGAGTGGAGCATGATAATGAATGATGTCACTCGAGCAATGTCAAGCAAGACCAGTGGCTGGAATGAAGTCCCAGTCTACATCAGGAAGATTGTGCACTTCATGGTGTATAATTACAGAATCGACATTGGAAAGCTCATGATGCTTCTCTTCAAGCTGGTGCTAGGCAAGAAGGAAAGAAGGAGGCCGGTAATATATTATCCTCGATTATTTATGCTTATTATTAATTATGTTGTAGGCATAATTAATCTAGACAGTATAAAATGTATGGAGTCCCCCATATTAAAGAAAAATACTCACTCCATACTTTCCAGCAAACCCCTCAATTCTGATTTGGGTCTGTTTATTACTGACCACATGAGGTCTATAATAAACTCACTCAATTTAAGAATTGTGGGAGATTTTCTGTCTTTTCTTTGAGTGATGAGAATGGAGTTGACCTCTCCATTCCTAACCCACACTGACAACCTTTCCAGTTTATTAGAGTCTCTTGACAGTCTAGGATTGTCAGCCAAGAGCTTGTTTCCTCTCAAAAGGATCAGGTTTCTACAAAGATGAGCTCATCAACCTCTAGGTTAGAAATAATGTCTACATTTGTTGAGGGTGTAACTGCACAAAGTGCAACAAATAAGGATGGAAATGTCAATGAACCCATAGAGGGTCCTGGTGTGTCTAAAAACAAGAAGGCATGGACATTAACCTCTGTCACCCAGTCTTTGTCCTCTCAAAAGGTCAAAGAACTTCAAAAGTAAAATACCTTCTTACTAGGTATCTCCTCTCAACAAGAGGCACCTATTAAACTTGGCCAGTCTCCCATGGCAACCTGTATAGAATATGCACCCCATGTTGAACTCAATCAACACGAGCTTCCACTTGTAGATACACACACTTTTATTTTTGAGCACATGGAGGAATCCTCATTTCAATATGATGCATCTCATTTTTATTTGGGGGAACAACTTATCATGGAGTCTCTCTTTGGCACTACACAAAAACCTTTCACTCAAAGGATGACAAAGTTACTGTCAACACCCATATTGATAGTAACTTTGAAGCTGAAGATGTTGTTAACCCTCTTAATCCTGACAGCAACTCTAAAGAACCCGAAGCACATCAAGATAGTGATTCAACTCCTATCTCCTCAGTCATAAAGGTAAAATCTAAATCTATAGTGCAAGGTGTACATGCTCAGTCCCTTGCACCTATGATGAGTGAGGGTGTGAAAAAGAATAAGAGTAAAATAAAAGAGTGAAGTGAACAAGAAAAAATAGAGAGGCAGGGAAAGACCTTGGCAAAAGGAGAGGGCCTTGATTATGGCCATAACATAAAAGAGGGCACCAAAAAATCTAGGGCACTAGGCCCTGAGAGTGAGAGTCTGAGGGAAGATGAGATCATCCATAAAAAACCAGAGTATGTGAGCACCCCAATACCCCCTGGTTTTAAACAAGATGATGAAAGGTTGAAATCCCTTTCAAGGAAAGTATCTAAATTGTCTAAGCATGTGGCCACTGTAGGGAGGAATCAAGTCAAGCTGGTAGCTAACATGGAACAGTTTGAAAAATGTATGAATGATGGCTTTCTGGCTGTATTTTCTCAATTAAAGGAGATAAAGACTCAATTGACAATCCCTGTAGCTGCCAACTCAACTAAGGGAGAGAAGGTTGGTGAAGCTGGTGAAGTGTAGCTGAGAAAGTTGAAATGAGTGATAAGGAGACTCAAGCTACATCATAGGGGGAGGAGAGCCAATTGGCATTATTGTCCAAGGTGTCCACTGAGATGGCTGAAAAGCTTGGTGGAAATAAGGTGGAGAAAGGAATTGTGATCAAGGAGGGAGTTGTGAATGCCCCTGTTCATGTGGTAAGGAGACTCAAGCTACATCATAGGGGGAGGAGAGCCAATTGGCATTATTTTCCAAGGTGGCCACTGAGATGGCTGAAAAGCTTGGTGGAAATAAGGTGGAGAAAGGAATTGTGATCAAGGAGGGAGTTGTGAATGCCCCTGTTCATGTGGCTAGGAAAGGAAAGGAGAAGATATTTCAAGAAAACTCAGATGATTTTATTGTTGAAGAGAAGGAGGACTTGAAATGATGAAGAAGCATCTCTAGTAATGGTGGATGAAAATGAGAACAATAGGGTGTTTCAGGATGCTAGCTTCAATGATAAGATTAATGCTCTAAGAAACTCTTCTAACAGAGATCCCAGGAAATTTTCTGAAGCTATGAGGGAGTCAACAGTTGGAGCTACTGTCATGGTTTCAAAGAGCAATAAATGGGTGATCTCTATTAGGACTGAGGGTGGTTTGAGTTGGTATATCAGCATGGGTTATTTGAGTAGGCAGGAGATTGCGGTAATTGAAGCCTTAAAGCTAAAAATCAAGACAGACAAGTCCTGGCTCAATGAAAATTTGAAGAGAATCCTGCAGATAATGGTGGTTCAAAAACTACTTGAAGTTACTATCAATCCTCTTTGTATCAAGTTCAGTAGCTCAATAGATGGGAAGTATAGATCAATGAACTTGGACAGGGTCAGTTTGTGCAAGCCTAGATCAGTAAAAGAAGTTTTCAACTACTTCAACCAGTTGCCAAGAACTGAAGAAATAAGTGAAGTAATAAGGGTGTTGGCTGAGAAATTAAAGAGGTTGGAAGAAAAGAAAACAAAGAAGAATCGAAAAAAGAATCAGGAAAGAAGGGATTGTGATAATGATGATGAAAAGCCTGAGGATGGTGCAGGTAGTTCCAAGTCCAACAACAATATTAATGGTGATGCAGGGACCTATAGAACTGGTAATAAGGATGGAGATGATGAGAAGATAGTTGGTGAGATTGAAGGAAAGGTTGTGAAGGCTGTGGTGCTTGGTTTTGAAGCAGATAAGCAAGATGCTGTCAGGAGAAATAAGTTGGAGTTTGCTGTCACGGAGCCTGAACTTGTTGTCAAGCCTGTATTGACAGTAACTTTAAAGTCACTGTTAAAAGAAGTGAGGGAAGAGTTAGTGTCAAGGAAAATTTCTTTATCTAAAAAATACAAGAAGGCAAAGGCTGAGAGACTAAGGCCACATTCAAGCTGAAAGCCTAGCAGGAAACAGTGGAAGCTAGTGATAGAAGTTATTCAAGAAGACTGCATAGATGTCAGGAGACCAAAAATTAACAACTTGGCTGAGTCAAAGGCATAATCAATCACCAAGGTTGTTGTTGAGTGGATTGAGCTTAATTCTCTAAGCAGGGTAAGTGTCTACTATTCCACTGGGGAAGTTGAAGTAATGGGGCATGAATTGAAGGAGGAAAATTTCTTCATGATCAGAAGGATGCTACTTGTTATCAAGGGCTCAGACATTAGGACTCAAGTCTTTAGGAGAATTCTAATCAGGAAATTCTTTGTGCTAATGGAGTCCTTCAAAACTCATCCATTTGTTTTTGTTAATGCTGAGGAACCTTAGACTGTAGTCTATTCAAATGGGTGATTTTTGCCAACGAAGATGGAGTCAAGGAATTTTGGAGCATGGATTCCTTGCAAGATAAAAATGTTGAACTCCTAATGAAGCTGGTGGAGTAACTGTAAAAGCTTCCATATCCTGAAGAGCAAGGATTTAATCCCAAACTCTAGAGAATCATCTCAACAAAGCAGAAGCAGGAGTATGAAAAGAAGGTAGAGTATGAGAAAACCCAACAATGTCTTCTAAAGAATCCTGAAAGAATAATATTCTATAACTCAAATGGATCTGCTGAAGAGATCATCTTTAAAGAATTGAAGACATTGGCTGAGAAGGATCCTGAAATAGTCAAACTCATCAAGAGTCAACTTCTCAATATCACAAATTTTGAGATGTTTGATCTTAAAAGGAAAGTATTGGAGATCTATGATTTGAAAGAGAAGAAGAAGAAAAGGAAGGAGAGAAGAAGAGTAAGTTTGCAGTTGATGTTGAAGCCACAAAGAAGGAGATAGACAGAATCAACAAACAAATCAAAGAAGCTGAGATTGATCTAAAGTGTGCCAAACAAAATGATCAATTCTCCAGAAAAGCTGATTATGTGTCTCCTATCTTTCTAAATCCACTCAAAATTATCATTGACATCATTAAAGTCAAGGTTAAAGATTTTGGAGTTCTCAACACTAAAACCTCATAAGAATTTTCAGATTAACTACTGACTCTCTTTTAGAAATTGAAAGAAATCTAAGTACAACAGCAGGAAAAATAATTGAAGCAAGATCCAAGGAAGATGATGTTGTGGACAAACTCAAGGTGAATCAGGTATACACATCTTCAAAATCCAGGTTTCTTTCTGATGAATTTGGAGTCAAATTTCTATGCATTTCCAAAGGACCAGTTGAAGCCTATTATTCTCATCAAGACTTGAAGAATCTTTCTCATAAATTGGTAAAGTTGACACGTGACTGTGTGTATGAACATGCCAAGATATCATAGGAAAAGAGGGCTTTGAGAACTTTGGAGTTGCTGTATGAAAGGAAGAAACCAAGTCAAGGAAGCTCAAGCACAAATTGAAGATCAGCTCAGTCTAGAGGAGCCTAGTTGAGAAAAATAACATGTTGTATTTTTACTTGTAATTTTTTGTAAGTTTTTCCTGTACAAACACTTCAATTTATATTAGTTGAGTTTGCATCTGCAATTAACTTTTAATTTGTCTTTATTTTACATAAAAACAAATTGAGGGAGATTGTTAGGGATTGTAGTGTAATCAACTAATGTACTTAGTTTAAGGTTAATAAACTAAGTAAAACATATTGTCATATGAACATTGATAGTATAGTTAGTAGTCACTTGTAGGCAGTACATTTAACAAGTATTAGTTAGGTGACGGTACATTTAAAAGTCAATGTTTTGTACAAAAGAATAAATATGAATCATGTAGTAGAAGTTCACTAAGTATTCATGCACAACATGATTCAAAACTCAAACAACAGCATTTCAAGTACTCAAGCCTATGGAAGTACATTATAATTGATAGCACAATTGAAACAGACAACACCAACTATTTCATTGACAGTAAACTTGGCGGAGAATGAAGATTTGAAGACAACAAGTATTATTGACAGAAACTATTCCATTGACAGTAAACTTGGCAGAGAATGAAGATTTGAAGGCAACAAGTATTACTAACATCAACTATTCCATTGACAGTAAACTTGGCGGAGAATGAAGAATTGAAGATAACAAGTTTTACTGACAGCAACTTTGGCGGAGTAGTTGACATCAACATTAGCGAGGATAGTTGACAGAAGTTTTTGGAGATAGTATGTTTTAGAAGACTATTAAGCTTGACAGCAAAGTATGCGGAGCCAAAGATACTGTCACAAGAGGGAAGCTAAAAGTTGACAATAAACTTTTAGTGAAGCTGACATTCTGTTTTAGGTAGTAGACTAGATAATGAAAATACAAGGAATGATTTTGACATTACTATCTAGTCTGTCAAGTCTATTACTGCAACTTGAGAGAATTCAAGAAAAAGGTAAAGCGTGCTTAAAGAGTCAAAGATTTTTGCATATCTCAGAGCTGTTTTATCTATAAATGGAATGAAGACAAATTTGAATGGAAAAAGAAAAGTTTTTATTTCCATCTTTGTTCAAGAAACAAGGGAAATTACACTTGTAAGTGGGATATGTGTTTCAATATAAATACATATATTTCACAAGTACTTTCTCTTATACAACTGAGCTAGAATTTCTCAAGTATAGAAACATTAGCAAACTCATTGTTATTGTATCTAGCGAAGCTGGAATTATTTTCCAGACAGTTGTAGCGAAACAAAAATTAATAAAATTAATTTTTAAAGTTTAATCACCCTGCCATTTTATCTATTTAGTTTGCATTATTAACTTGATAAATATCATTCTTCTTTGTTGTTAGTGATAATCATTCATAATTAATCAAGTTGCATTCAACCCCCGCTTCTGCAACACTCATCTTAACTAACAACATGGTTTTGCATGAATTCATCTTACTGATATTGTTTTTATAGTTAAATAGTTCTTATAATCTCAACAAGCTATTAATAGGGAAACATAGTATCTCAACATGCTAGCATTGGAAGGCTATTTTGTGCAAAATGATTTCTGGAGTTCGTTTAAATAGGAAATATTTTAGGATCTTTATTTGTTTAAACTTATCTTATATATATATATGTGTGTGTGTGTGTGTGTGTGTGTGTGTGTGTGTGTGTGTGTGTGTGTATTATATTAGAGCTCAGAAATATTTTTCTAAACATATTTTACTTATGCAAAATGTTTTCCTAATTTATAGGGATTTGTTACTTATCTTAAATTTTACCCTTTAACAAACCCTATATATATATATATATATATATATATATATATATATATATATATATATATATATATTCAAACTTATATTGAGGATTTTTTTCGAACGTGTTATCTTTCAAAGTCTTCCTCAATATTCGTAGGTTTAAACTAATTTGAACGTTGCAGATTACTTCAACTAATTCGAATAAAACTTGTTCATATATATATACTAGTATGTATCTTTTTTTTCTTCACCAAGTGAAGACATACTGAATTTCTAAACATATATACACATATTCTCGAAATTCAAGCTTTCTTAGATAACATCTTTTGAGCTCTAGTATTATATATATATATATATATATATATATATATATATATATATATATAACGTGAGAGAGTTCTTAGTTTGAGTTGTAACTTTTATTCACTTGTATTATTGATATTGTGGATGGATATCTGAGCTTGTGAAACAGGGTTTGGGAACTAGAAGCTAGAGAATTCTCTGCTATGGTAGTATAGAGCTTAGAGAGGTAGAGAGTTCAAGGAACATGAGTTTTAACAAGCTAGTATCAGTTGTAAGGGTTGAAGGGAGGAATATTATTGTAATCTTGTAATCGGTTTTATAATAATTAATAATATTCTCCTTTACCAGTTGGTAGGGGACCGGGAGATAGACCTATAAGGATAGGGGTCTTACCTGACTAAAAGATCTGGTGTCTTTTACTTTCTATTTTACTTTTTATGTATTGCATTGCATATAGTAGCTAGCTGACAGTGAATTGAAATTGAACTTAGCTAACTAATAGGTTAATAACTTTGTAATATTTAAAATTGGTTATTGTTAGCCATAACACCTATTTTCTCACTCTAGGAGTGCATTTTCATATATAATATATGAAAGGATGTTGTTCTTTTCATTTTTTCTAATCTTTTTATTGTTTTAATGTTTGTCCAATATTATTAAATTTAAATAGATATTATGAAGTAACTAAATCACTTAGTAACCTCTCAATGGATTATTCGAGTGATCCTTTCGAGAGTTCAATGTTAATTTCTACAAATGGTTATTTTCCTAAAACTTCTATTTTTTATAGAGCAGAAACTTTGAAAAAGAACAATCATGTTATGGTATTTTTTAGAACACTATTGCTTTTATTATAATTTATTGTATTTTAGATTATTTTTAATGCAATTATTTGTTTTTGGATTTTTTATTAAATAGAAAAATTACCCGATATGTGTTATGTGACTTCTATGTAGCTTAAAATATTTTATTCTATTTTGCTGCAATTTTTGTATCTATAGAAAAAGGTTATTTCGATTTGTGATTATAGGACAATGCCATTGTAGTAGACTTGAGACCTTGTTTTTGTTACCTTTATTTTTATGAAAATGGTAAAATCCTCAAAATGACTTTATTTTATTATTTTTGAAACATTCATAATTTTTTAGGAATTTTGATATAAATATTATATTATTTCGAAAACAATTATTTTTATATTTTATCCCATAAAAATGATTTTTGGGCATTTTATTTAAATTAGAGGATAAATTATCTTTTAATTAAGATTAAGCCCCTAAAATTTCCAAAAATATAAATAGTTTTGTAATTAATAAAATTTTTATTAAAATTTACTAATAATAGCAGCAGCAGTCGCCGGATTGGGGGAAAAGCTTGAATATTAGGGTTCTTGTTATTGCGAATCATCAAGCAATCGAGGGTGATAATGAAGTCCAAATCAGGCATTCTTATTGTCAAATTGGAGCTAGTGAATCGTACTATCTAGTGGTATAATCAATTTCAATTGATTGCTTATATCTAGAAATCATGATTTTTACTATTTTTTTTCTAATTTTCAAGTTCAGTTTGATTGTTTGTCTGCTTAATTGATTGACATGATCACATAGCTTTTCGTGCAAGGATTCTATGGGTATTTTTGTTGTTAATTTTTGTGCCCGTTTGCTATTCACCAGTTTTTGGCCGGATTGCCGTCGACCTTGATTTTATGGCTAGCCCTGTAGTCGTTGATATGTGTTGATGCCATATAGATGTTCCTGACCACCGTAACTTCTTATTACTATGTGTCTGACTAAGCTTTTGTTGTTGTTGGGTGTCGCCGGAAGACTTGAACGGCGACGAAGTCGAGTTATGGTCGGAATCGGTTCTACGGAGCTCGGTTCTCGAGTTGGTTGGCTTGGGTGAGTTTATGGTACTTCTAGAAACTCGTTGGTATTAATCTTTCGAAACTATATATCTGTTTTGGATGTCGGAGTTTTGGGTAGCCGAGAAATTTTTCCGACTTCATCGGATTTTTGGGCTTCTTTGATGGTTCCAGATTGTTATGGTCGAGTGTTGTTGATGTTAGTGTGTGCGTGTGTGTGACTGGAGACGAATCAACCAGCGTTGTTACGGTCAAGAACAGGTCTCGCCAAAATCCAGTCATGTTCGCCGGAATCTGGGTTTTCAGGATTTTCCGGTGACCTGTTCTTCATTTTTCGACAGCTTTTCTTGATTGGCCTCCCTTTGATCCTCCAAAGACTCGACCCTTCTTTACAAAATATTTTTTGAGGTTAAAAAAAATATTTTAAAAATAATTTTTTAATTTGAAAAATATTTTTAAAAAATTATAAAAAATTAATTTTATTTCAAATATAATATAATATAATTTATTTAGTTAATAATTTAATTAATTTAAATTGATTGATTAATTTATTTTAATCAATTAATTTATTTAATTAAATATTATTTAAATATAATTAAAAATAATTGGATTGAATTATTTTGAGAAATAAAAATGATTTATTTATTTATTATCTATTTAGCTAATGATTCTCTAACCCGGTAGTAAATGAAACAAAATTTGGTTGAAACCCTAAAAATAATCCGGAAGTGACCAAAATAATTTCAATATCCAAATTTATTTATAAACCCGGATTAATATTTTATAAATATTTTAGGGATCCAATCATTATCCCGGGGGATAATAATGAACCGCTTTGACTAAAATAATATTTTAGAGTCTGCTATTGTTTATTTGATTGAGCTATTTTTTGATTGAGTATTATCTGCTACATGACATATGTGCCTATTTGCTTCCTAACCGTTATAATTGGTTATTATTTATTGTTTAATATTAGTACAACGTATGGGTAGACACTAGAACATGAGATAGATGTATGTTTAGAACTACATGCCTATCCAGCTTTCTAAAATAGAATATTTTATTTGTAGAGACGAGCGAGGTACCATATAGAGGTTCAATGTAGTATACCAGATTACCAGCATATAGTCAGCTTACTTTACTAGCTACATTACCAGGCAAATATTTTCTCCTTCATCATCCTAAACACTTTTATTTTAATGTTTTTGATTATTCGTATCATGTTAAATAGTTATTGTTCAGAACTATTTATGATTCTTAAATATTTTATTGTGCAAACAGAGTTACTTGATATTGGTACTCTTGATATTGGAAGTTGATTAAAATAAACTCATCATATCTAATGAATTATTGTAATAAATAACGAGGATATAGTCTGTATTCAAAACTAAGCATACCTTTGATTTCGGTTACTCTATTGGATTGTAATTTATTTAGCGTAAGTGGCTGTCAGATAGGTCCATCATTTTTAGGAGCCCCCATCTTCCTATAGGCGAACATTACTTGCCTATTTGGTACCCATTTTGTGAATTCTTGTTATAACTATGGGTATAGAAATGTACCGATAGGATATAAAGATGTCCTATTACTTTTGAACAGATAAGGTGTAAATAGTGTTTATATGTTGTATCCAATCCATATTGCCCAGTATGACTATTATATATTATGATTCCGTAGATGATTCATTTCTATGAGATGTTGCCTTGTTTCAGTTTTGATATAAACTGTGATTTATTTATTGTTTGGATTTCATTATAAACTTAATTATATTTCTATTCTATATTCTGGTTTTTATATTCCAGTTTTATTTCAATTGTTTTATATATATACTTGTGGAACATTTCTTTGGCTCACTCTTGCTTTATATTAAATATTGTCATACTGTCAAAATGAGTCATACCAGCATTTCTATCAGGCGTAGAGAGAGACGGGTGTCGGATTTGCTCGCTCTACGGGCTTCCCAAGTATTAAGTGGTTTTAGAATATCTGTAGGTAGTGGTTGTAATAAAACTGAATCTAGACATATGGATTTGAGTTGTGGATTAGTAGTTGGCATGTAATAAAGTGGTTTGGTTTACTTTTAGTTTTTGGCTGCTTGATTTCATACTATAACCTGTTAGCGATCCTTGGTTATATGGCGGGTCAGTGAGCACCTGATTTATATTATTTTATTGTTGATTGATTGGTGACCCCCAAATCTAGGCTCCAAATTTGGAGGGCGTCACAATATTACTAAATATCAATTATCAATAATCAGATTAACCAATCACACTAATACATGATCAACACAAAAAATATCATTGCAGGACATACATAATTTTGTTTAAACTGCAAAGCACTGTCCTTACACCATCAGTATCATAAAGTGGTGTGTGGTGTAACTGTATATCATTGCAATACAAAAATATATCGTCGCATGACACTGATAATAATATGAGTGAAGGTATTATTGCGTAACACAAATATATGGTACGTATATGGTGTAATTGTATATCATTGCAGTATTCAAATGTATAGTGTAGATAAATATATAATTCCAATACAAAAATATATGAGTGAATGTATCATTACAACAATTACGGTGTATGGTGTAACTGTTATTACATTATATCGTGCGCGTACGCATTAGATTGAAATGATGGTCATGATTCAGTCTCCAGGGTCTCCGCCAAAATGATAGTCTCCACTGAATTTCACCCATATATATATATATATATATATATATATATATATATATATATATATATATATTGAGTGTTACTCTAACAGAAACCAACTTTGACTAAAAACTAGACCCCGTTTTTAATTTGATTTTTCCCATCAATTGGTGATCTTTTTTTCAAATCTAACTTCACCACATATTTCTTCATCTCCCAATGATCAATTTGCATACCATATGTTCTATATTTCGGCGACTTCAAAATTAATCACAAATTTACATTACATCTATTACCAGAAGAAATGCAATCACTAATTTATATTAGATAAATCACTAATTTGTACTATAAAAATCACTAATTTGTATGATAAGAATCATTAAAATCATCAGTGTTGTTAAATAAATATATATGGAGATCACCGAAAAAATGAAAGTCGCCAAAATATAGCACATATGGTATGAAAACTGATCGTTGGGAGATGATAAAAAATATGTTAAAGTTAGATTTGAAAAAAGGTTCACCAATTAGCGGAAAAAATCAAATTAAAAACAGTGAAGATTAGATGAGATTGTGTATGGGAGACTGTATTTTAATTATGTGTGGTGCCTTCTAGGGGACCATTAGATTAGATAAATATGTCGCTTAGATTAATTTCTAGTTTCTAGAGTTTACTTGATTTCTATTTGAGGATCAACCACTTGACTATTTGCCATATATCATTTCTCTCATTTCGTTATATTTTTATTATTATTTTATGTTTGACTATTAAATGAATATTTTATTTTTTATTTTAAATGATGTAAATGAATTTATCAAATATATAAGTTATGTTTTATTGGATTTTAATTCTTCCAATGATAAAACAGTAGGTTATTAAAATATTTTGATGTAATATAAATTAAATATTTAAACATGATTAAATAAAATAAACGAAATTATTAAAATACATTAGTAAAGGTTACATAGATGTAATAAAATTATAAAACTAATAAATACTTTAATTAGACCAGTTAATTATATAATATATATCTATACATTTTCGTATTTTGTGTTTCTAGAATCTAAAATTAAAATTTATATCAATAAATAAAATGAAAACATTGACGAAAACAGTGAAGCCACTTCAATGTACAAAAATAGTACTCGTACATAACATAACATATGCACAAAATCCAACAAAACACAGTTCCAATTTCATCTGCCTTAAACTTGAGTTACAGAGTTTGTATCGCCGACGAACTCAGGTACATTTTACACCACCTATTACTTTAATTTTAGGGCTTTCTTAATTTTTAACATTAAATGCGAATTGAACCTTAAATTCTTTTACCCTTTTTTATTTTGGTGTTGATCACTTTTTTTAGGTCAATCTTTTATTATAGCATTATATATATTTTGGTTTAATTCGATTAAATTTAAGTTCGAGATGGAGAACATGGTCATTTACTTGATGAGGAGCCTATTGCAATATTGCTCATAGCCAATATCAATGCTACAGTTGATGCCAAGGCTGAAAAGGAGAACTTGGTTGCTCAGCTGGACAGAGTGGTGACAGATGTGTCTCACATCTAAACTAAGTTATCTATTGTTGATAATGCCACTTCTAAAACTCTTACACAATTTGATGTTCTTCACAAGACTCTTTCAACAAGAGATGGCAAGATTAAGCAATATTATAAGATTTGAAGGCAGAATAAGAATTTATCAAAACCTCACTATCTACTTTCATTACCAAGGTTGTTGGTCCCTGATATTGTAGAAGGGGGGGTTGAATACAATATCAATATTTAATCGCGGAATATTTAGATTAAAAATATTATTTTAATTACTCACGAAATATTAATTATAATGAAATACTGTTCAAGTGAAAGATATAATTTTAACTTGATTAGTATTACAAAATTAATATTTAGAAAACTGTTATATAATTGATAAAATGATCTAGAACAAATTTGACATGAACTGTTCGTGTTTAACAATTATATTCCAAACTCAGCACAAAAATCTGTGAATATTACAATGCAGACAAATTACTGAATTTGAGCTGTTTTTTCTGAACTTGAAATAATGAAGAGATCACCTCATATTTATAGAGGAAAAAAGAAGCTAGCATGACTTTTTTCACTATGACTTAATTTAATGAAATTAAGCCTTGTATGATTTATTAAAAAGCTGGGCATGACTTTTTTCACTCGGTATGACTTTCAGAAATTCGGTATGACTTATTTTATTAATTAAAAAATCGGTATGACTTTTTAATTAAATAAAAAATCAATTCAGCATGACCTTTTTAAAACACTTCTCGGTATGACTTTTACTTCAAGGCTTCGGTATGACATTTCAAATCAAAGCTCGGTATGACATTTGATTTAGCATTAAACCACCTGACCACTTTCAATTTATTTGACACGTGGCAAGTTCTTGTTGGCTGAAACAAACAACAAAAATCACCTGCCCCTTATCTTTTCTGATTGACGTAGGTTTCTTTGATTAGTCCCGTAGAAATGTTTTTAGACCCGCACAGCTTATAATCTTTAATTAATAAATAATTTATTTAATTCAGAAATTATAAAAATAAATATCAAATATTATTTAGATATTTATAAATATAATTTACTAGATAAATAAAATATTTATTAATTAAATAAATCCTTACGCTCTAAGCTGCGGTCTTCTGAACGTCTAAAATCGAACTCCTTTTAACTTGGGAATGATAAATCAATTCCAACCGGGGTTCCACTTTTACGAATATATTACTCTGCATTTCTTCCGTGTCAATACTTTTTCCGTCTTGTCTTAAAGTCTGTACCGTCAGGCCTGTTTAGCTGATTCTGTATCCCTTTGATCTTCCAGCTTCTTTCTTCTGTCATTCTAAAATAATTCTAAATTAATTAATCCTTTAATTAATTTAAGGAATAAATTAATTCTGAGTGAATTAATTTACTAATTAAATTAACTAATTAATTTAATTAATTAATAGAAAATTAAATTAAAGGCTTGACTATTGTTGATATAGATAAAACTCTTCTATTCTTCAACAATAACCTTTCTAACCACTTGAACTTTTTGATGACGAATCTTCACTAATATTGTTAACACCCTGTGCACTGGTCTGGTTCACGGATGACTAACTACAATGTCAATTCTCATTTCTACTGTAGTGGTCTTTGTGTCTTGTCTTGTTTCTAGCTTTGTCTTCAATATTTCTTTTCTTGGAATCTCTTTGTAGTAGGCACTTGGAATCTTCTGTATCTTCTAAACTCCTCTGAAATACTACTCCTTTATTTTTCGCCGACGCTTGAACATATTAATGAACTTCTTCCGGTGTAAAGTAGCAGTTTCATTAGAACACTTCTGATATTAGGATTCTTTGTGTCTAGTTGACATTCTTTGACTTGATTCCTTCCTTATTATTTATTACTTACTTCATTTTCTTACTTGAGTTGAGTTGTCATCTACTTATTACAAATAGGTCTTATCATATGCCTTTCAAAGGTGGATTAGGTTATTACAGAACATGCTAACATTCAATATCTTTAGGGACAAATTCTTCTAGCTGTTACTAGTGATGATGTCAAAAAAGGAGAGAAGGGAGAATCTGGGAGCAATAAGGATGATGATCGTAAAGGGAGTCATAAGGGGAAGAGAAAAAGAGATGATGGTGATAATGATGTTGCTCATGATCCAAGAGGTCCTAGTAATGTGCAACAACAAATTTTTTGAAGATTCATCTCAAACTAGTCAGGGACTGGACATGGAAAAAAGAAGACAACACCGGGGTTTTGGTAATAGTCTTGGAAAGGAAGGTAGACTACAGAGTAAGATGAGAAAATAGGTGAAGAAATAAAAGAACCTAGTTACTAGGCTTGTAATCAATAGAGTACAATCTTGAAGCCCAAGATAACTAAGGGACTGGGAGGAATGTCCTCCTCAAACATAGAAAGAACTCAAAATCTAACTACTGATCAACGTTTCCTAACAGATATGTAGTTTGAAAAGATCACACAAAATCACTTGAATAAAGTGGTGTTTGTTCAGGTTGTTTATAATGTTAGAGAAAGAAGGTTGCCAGGTGAACAGTACAGAATTGAGAAATTCAAGGATCAAATGATGGTGTACTTCATGAGGGGAGGGTCTGTTAGATGGATTACCTTAGTAAATTTTTTATTTTTAAAAGGATGGATGAGAGACAATATATCAAATTTCTACTCACTGTGTCAGCAGAGGTCAACAACGACAATCACTAAGTTGTGGCGGGATGAATGAAGGACATTAATAAGAAGTTAACTCTACAAAAAGTCATGGACATGAGATCATCTGGTTTTACTCTGAAGTATGTTGATTAGGAGGGTAATGGTCAAAGCATGCCTCTTGTTAGAAATTATGTACTTTGATGATAACATTAACCATTAGAGTCATGAATTTGTACTTTATATTTATAATTGGTTAATGGATATGTGTTATATAAATATCCACTGACTAGGTAGCCAATTATCAGTTGAAGTTCATTTGTATCAAATGATAATATGGTTTTAGAAATAATGTTGACTAAGTCTATTATCCATTGATGATCTAAATAATCAATGGATAATATATTCTGGAGTCGATGGATGTATGAGTCAACATATGTTGTTTATCAACTGATGTGTAGAATAGTCTGTTAATTGTAATTATTTGAAGACATGAAAATACATAAGTGATGGGTGATCAACAGATAAATAAAACTCAATGGATGTTCTAAAGGTTCGATGAATATTGGAGAAAAGAAGACTATCAATGGATATATGGATATATATCCGTTGATCACCCATATATCCATGAATATATGGGTGATCAACGGATGATGAATACCCATCGATGGATATATGGATTAATAAGTCAAATATCAATCGTTGGATGAAATATATCAGTTGATGGATGATCAAATATCGGTTAAACACTATAAGCTAAATCAATTGATATGCTTAACAGCTGATGGTGACTATTCATGAATATCAAGTTAGGAATCTTTTCAGACAGAAAATAGCATTGAAAGACAATCAAATGTGTCTTGACTGTGAAGACTCTGAAGGAACTGTATTGTTAGGCCCGAAATGGGGGGTATAAGCTAGAAGGGGGGGTTGAATAGCTTAATACCGTTTTAAAAATTGAGCTTGGCGTTTTAAAATTTTCTTTTCTCTTTTTAAAATATTACCAGTCAACTAGTAATATAAGTGCGGAAAATAAAAACAGAGAAAAGAAATAGAGTACACAACAGAATTTTTATCCTGGTTTGCGATGGCGCAATCCCCTAACGGATCCGCTCACCCCTAGTCCAGTCCCCGAGTCCCTCCCTGAACTCGATATTTTGCACTATAAAAAGATGTACTCCTTATAGTGGCGGAGAAGCCTTTTACAACACTATGTATCTATCTTGGACCTTAACTACCCGTTAACCCCTCAAAATACAATAGCAAACCTACTTGATTTATCTTAGAGCGTAACTCCCCGTTACCTCCTCACAATCAAAGTAGAACCCCTACAAGCTGGTCTTAGAGCGTAACTCCCCGTTACCTCTTCACAGGCAAGTAGTACCCCTACGAGCTGGTCTTAGAGCGTAACTTCCCGTTACCTCTTCACAGGCACGTAGTATCCCTTACGATCTTATCTTGGAGAGTAACTTCCCCTTTACCTCCTCAAAGATACGTAAAAATCCCTGCGTAGACTATGTTCCTCTACAACTATGTAGGTCTTGGATCTGGGTCTTAGGTCTTGGGTCTTTCCTTTTCCTCACGGTGCAAAGACACCCAACTCCCCGTCGGCGTGTCTAGGACTTGGGTCTTAGAACAAGGATCACCTCACTTCACTTTCACCTCACTCACAAAGTCTAGACAACAAGTACTACGACTTTTAATATTCCTGTTTCAGAAACGAAAGTGGTGGACTAGTATGTTACAGTACTAGACCAAAGTGACAAACAAATATATATAAAATAGCCGAAGCAACAGTATATATAAATGTGAGTCGGGGTAAGTCACCTAGAGACAAGGACGAACCACTCGAGAGGGTGAGTCACTTTGTCAAAAGGACGAACCACACGTTGTGTGCTAACGTGTATGCAATAAAGTAAATGCGTATGCTAAAGTAAATTGCGTATGTAAAGCGTATGAATGCAAGTACTTTAAAATAAACGTGCTAAAGTAAATTGCGTTATGTAAAGCGTCTGAATGCAATGCAGTGCTTTAAAGTAAATATGCTAAAGTAAAGTGCGATATGTAAAGCGTATGATGCAATGCAAGTACGAAATGTAAATATATATATATATAATATTTATAGGGAATATAAGGTCAAGATATAGACCAAATATTTTTGACTTGAATGTGATCAAGTACGTTTTCTATCTACTTTGTTATTAAAGGCCTTGACAAATAATAATATAACTAACCTATGGCCTTTAAAACAACATAAACCAAACTCACGAAAATAAGACTCGACGTGTGAGTTGATTTCTTACACTTTATAAATCAAGGAGTATTTATGTTTATGTCGTACCTCGACTTATACACAAAAACTCAACTCAAAATAAAAGTGAGTTACCTTGCAAATATTCGAGGAGTCTTTAGCTTATATCTCTATATAAGATTTATACTAATCGACTCAAACTCGTAATAAGAGCTTGGTTTAGATACTAAAACTCAACAAGGAAGCCTTTTGCTTATGTCGTATATATCGACTTATACAAAGTAGTTTCGACTCGGAATTAAAGTAAATAGGTGTTGTATTTAATCCTTAAATAAATTAAGAATATTAACAACCAACTAAGGAGAAAGAAAGACTACTAACTCACTTAGTTTAGTTCACTCTTTATATATACGAGAAAAGAAGAGAAGATTAAAGCTCGTGTATATATAAATCGCAAACAAGACCAACTATATATATATACTAAAAATCGAAATAGGCAAGATCAATATATATATAGTATAGCCGAATATTATATATATAATATAGACAAGAAATAACTAACTTATGACCCTTGTGCTCTATAGTGAGAGACAACAATATTTCTTACGAAATCAAGGGATACGAGTTAGGATCTTGTACAAGAGTTCGTATATACACTTAAAAATCAAGCAAGCAAGGTGTATACACTACTAAACATGTACCAACTGATATTATATATATAATATAACTAACTAACTTATAACCCTTGAGATCTAGGAAGAAATCAAGAGAAAAAGCTAGTTTGAAGCTTAAAACACACAAAAAGGGTCGCCGGAAAAAGTCGCCGGAAAATGGCCGGAATAACAACTTTTGATACAACTTTGGGGGCAACAAAACAAGTCTAGGGGCTGCTAAGATATGGTAAGTAGGTAGCCAAAAGATACTTGTATGGTGTGTGTGTTATTTGAGCATGCAAATGTGTTTATAAGCTTGATAGGGGTTAGATCTATGAAAGAACTAAGCTTATAACTCAAGAACTCTTAGAGATGAAATATATCAGTTGTGTAGAGCTTCTTGGGAGAGAAATTTGCAGCATAAACTTGGCTCAAATGGCTTGGGGAAAATGAATGGGGGTGGGGGTGTATTTAAAGAAGGAAATTAGGGTTTTGGGTGGGGGATGAGGGGACAAGAAGTACAAAGGGATAAGGTAAGGTACAAAAATTCAAATTCATGTTCCCTCAGCAGTAATAACCCAATAGGATGCATGGAAAAACGTGCAAACAACATTCAGTTAATTAATAAAGCTAATAAAAGCGAAACCGAACGATACAATGACGAATATGACGTTTTTCAAAACATGCTCCAAAAATTATGAAAATTTGGGAACCATCTGGAAATATTCCAAGTAGGTCATGGTCAAAATCCTACTCAATTTGGAGTTGACCTTCATTGACTTTTAATTAACCGAACAATCAATTACGTATCGAAAGTACAGGCCAAAAATAAAAGTCACCCAAAAATCATGAAAAAAATCCTAAAATTCTTTTTAAATATTCTAGTAACATTCCCCAAGTTTCAAGTCAATTGGACATGTGTAGCTATTATTTCGATAAAAGGTTCGTTTCGTTGTCCGTACAGCCCGAAACAATATTCGATAGCCATTTGTCGGAACTAGTCGACGCTTGGACTAAAGTTTTGACTTGAAATATATTCAAACATAATATTCCTAAAATAATAATGACTGTGAAGTCCAAGGAATATTTATGCTTGAATTAAAATGCATTTTATCCAAATAAATAAGACAGTTAGATACTTTAGGGATAAAATATGCATTTTACATTTAGGCAGGACTTTGATGAAGATAAGTTGAACAAATAAATTTAGAAAATATATTCAAAATATATTCCCTTGAAAACCTTTAAAACAGACACTCTTTTAATTTAATAAAGCATTTTCTATCTCGTAAAAGCAGTGTCAAAAATACAGTATTTGTTCGTCTTCAGTCTTTGCCTCAAAATAAATTAGATTTGATTTTATCATTATTTTGATAAATCTTATCTAATTATATGTCGAGAGAAAATCATTTTGTTTCATTTATAAAACGGTTTGACCCAGTTTGACTTTTCACTCGTTGACTGTCACTTCGAATATCCTAAGGGAGGATTACTATGTTAATTAGTAACTTCCTAACCCTAATTTAATTTACACTTAGAGTTAAGACAAAATTAATCAAAACCTAGTGAAAAGGCTGTATCTCACAATCTTCCCCTTTTTGATATTTTGTCGAAACATTCGAGTGTAAAATTAAATATGTGTGTGACAGCCTAGAACTTCCCCTACGTGTATGCAACTATCTAATTTATGCATTTTTAGATTTATTAAAATCTAATTAACACTTCCCCTACAGTGTTGAAAATCTTTTCCAGTTTTAAATGCATAACAGATAAGCATACAAATATTATGCAGCAAATAGAATGCATAGAAATAATTGAGTATATACCCTTGATAAGTGAATACTTATCATTTTTCCATTTCCAGCTTGGTATACTCCATTTCCATATTTTGATAAGAATTTTGAAAATTCTTTATCAATTTTTCATTATGTTCATGTAGGCTGCAAAATATTTTGAATAGGTAAGAGTTCTAAAAAAAAATTCTAGACTTTTGGAAATAAATTCTCTTTTTAGAATTTTATTTTACTCTCATCTACCCATTGTGTAGTAAAAATTTTAATTTTACCCCTCTAAACATCTTCCCCTTTTTGACAAACTATCAAAAAGATTTATAATAGATTATGTTTTTCGAAAAATAATTTTCTGATGTGTTAACAATTCTATTAGTTTAGAGAGTAAGAGTGTACTTCCCTGTTAATTTCAAATATGTATATTTGAAATATGTATACTTCCCTTTTTATTTCAGTTGACTTTGTTCAATTTCAATTGCATTTAATCGAAAAATTCGAAATCTCCTTGAGCCATCAAAATTTGACTAAAGCTTCAGTTGCCATCTGTTTTTGATATGAAATGTGATCCACATGCATTCAATAATTAGTAGAAACCTGTGCTAAATAGAAGTAATGCAAATATTTATCAACTGTTAGGCCTCTACATATTACTATAATTACTTTGAGATGTCAAAGTGAATCTAAGCATCAAGCAAAATAATCCTGTAGCAGTTAGTTAACTTAAGACAAGAACTTAAATTAAATTTGTAACTGTTTACAAATTTAAATTACACTACACAAGGAAATAATCTTCACAACTGCTTAGTTCTTATAGAACCAAAGGAAGACTATTTTTTAGACTTTGTGTCAGGTGCTCCACCTCTTGCAAGCATAGCTTGCCTTTTTCCTGAAAAGAAATTTAGTCAGTGTATGCAATGGTGTTCCAGAAATCACAGAAGAATTAAATCTGATAGACTGCAATTTATGTTACAAACTAAAGATTAATTTGTGACTGGAACAAAACTCCATTAGTGCCTAATCCAACTTGATGTTACCTGAAAATCAAATGGTTAGTAGTAGAACAAGTATAACTCAAACTACTAAATAATGAAGCTACTAGAACTGTTAAACATCAGATATTTCATTAAAAATCAGCTTCATTCCATTACATCTTCATTTAACTGGCAGGGATAGACAAAAGTAGTATTCCTAAATTGACCAATCACACACAAAGGTCAACTTACATACTAAACAAGCTGTAGGCATACCAGTAGCTAACAAAAGTAAAGTACAGGATAACAACTAGGTCATCTAAGTACTAAACTAACAAAAGCAATCACATATGATTGTTGCAGCCACACAAGCAGTTATAAAAGTAAACACATAAGACATAAAAAGATGCAGACACACTGATGAGACTCTAACACCACCACCAACACAGAACTACTCCATATTTATTAGAAATCAGACACAAGGCCAGTTTAATCCATGACATCATAGTCAGGATTGTTAATCACTGCAAGATTAGCCATATCTGTCTCCATGTCTTCTTCTCCTCCATCAACTGGAGCATCAATAAACTGTACTATCCTTGGAATTTGTCCCATAACATCTATCCTTGGCATCACTGCTCCATCAGACATGCCCATTTGCATGTGAATATAGTGGGACAAGCCAGATTCAAGTCTACCAGCTCTTTGAAAGGTGTGACTAATGACATTAACAAGAACAGCAAGTTTGGCTTCTGTAAGCTCATGCTTTTCAACTAGGGCTTTGAAGGATGTTTGAAGTTCTAGGAATAAAGCTTCTAGTTCATTGTGTTTAGTGAGAAGGAGTTGAAGTTCTTTATCAAAATCAAATGTAGGTGTAGGAGGATGTGGTGTTGGAATAGGTGTAAAGGATGCAGGAGGAATAGATGAGTCAAGCACATTTGGTGAAGTAGGGTCAAGATCAATGAAAGGTGCACCAATGTACCCAACTAGAGGAATCCTTTCTCTCTTTGTCTTGTCAGAAATAGTGGATGAAACTTGAAAATTAGGAATTTGATTGACATTGATTTTAAAGTGCTCAAAGATCTTGGTTAGTAGCAAACCATATGACATGTACCCCTTTTTGTAAGATGAAATCATGTGCACAAGTATCATATATGGCAGATTAAAATTCACCTTGTGGCTTACAAGCTTATACATTAGTTTAACTTCACAAAATTTCATAAGCTTGTCACCAGAGGTGTTAGGAAATATGTTGCCCCTTATGATCAATGCTAGAGTTTGAAAAACTGGAGTAAAATGCTCATATGATATGCCACTATCAATACAGAACAAGTTTTAAGGCACTTCATAACCACAAAGCACAGAAAGATACAATTTGAGCTCACTTTGATTAAAGACAAATTCTTGAGAAATGTCAATGTTAGGTAAATTAAGCAGTTTGTGAGAAAGTTTTAGTGCTTTACCCAACTCAATGTGATCAAGTAGCAAGGGCTTGCCATTGATCACAGTGGTGACAAAGACAGTACCATGGGCACCATATCTGACTTGCATATTAGAATAGAATTCAGTGACAAGGTTTGGTAAAACTTTTCTGTTTGGATGAAAAAGAATAGGTTCCCAGTTGGCTCTACTGAACATGGAATACAACTCAGACCTTTTGTCAAGATGAATGAGACAACCAGGTTGTAGTTTGTGTTTGACACTCAACAAATGAGGTGGAGTTGAAGACATAGAAATATCACCAGCCATTTTCTTGTGTTTCTTCCTATTTCTGTTTCTTATGGTGGAACTGGAAGGGGTGGTGTTTGGTTGTCCTAGACTTAAAGTAGTGTTAACTAAATGACTCTGCATTTTTAAGAATGAAGAGCAATTAAGTGCAGTTAAGAGCAAGAAGACACACAACTTTATGAATATAACACTCAAACCAAGAATGCAGACACAAGGAATGAATTACAAGAACTCAGAGACTGTATTTAAGGCACACAGGGACTTGATGCACACAAATATTACTTATATAGCCAAGAAAGAGCAAGTATGCAGCACCAAAATCTATAAACTGCAGTTTCTGTGACCAAATAATAAAATAAGAACACACAGTTGCAGTTGGCACAGAAACAGGACAAACAGTGCAGAAAAAGTGGCAGTTAAGTGCAGGCAAACAGTGTACACAGTCCTTTATAGCAGTTTTAAGAATAGGTAAGTACAAGCAAGCACCATGCTCATTTAATGAAATGCACAGCTTCTTATCATTTAGGAAATGCCAATACCATATAATCTTGCCAGCACACCATGTCTATACATTTATCTAAACCTGTAACAGACTAGATTATAAAAAAATAATAAAAAAACAGATCAGATCAGGCATGGCTAATTACAGTGGCTGCAACCTACTCTGCATAAATATGTATATTTTAAGTACAATACTTAATTTCACAAATAAACAATACAAGGCCTGGAAATTGAAGTACTATAAATTTAATACATATAGAGATCATATCAAAGGTTACAGATAACCAAGTAATCAAATTAGCAGGTTTCACATATTTTGCAGTACTCAGCTATGCATGCTAATTATTTCTACACAAATAGCATGTTAAAAAATTCTCATGTTTTCAAAAATAAGCAATTTTTCAATAGAAACACATAAGTATCAAGAAATGTTCTTAATAGATATGCATCAATTTAGACAGGAGAATTATACAATATTCAGATAATCATGCAGATTGGCAGATAATATCATTAAGCATAGGCATCTTAACAATTTGCAGGCATGCTTTATTTTATCCAACTAATCAAGGTAGATAATTACTTTTGTAAGGCAAAATATATCTCATAGTCTGCAGATAAACATAGATATAGTCAAGCATGTGAAGCAAATAAAGCAAGTTTGTAAAATTGTCTAAGTAACAAACACAATTAAGAATTCAACTATAGAACCAAGTGATACACATTATGACAGTTTTACACTCCTGCAATTAACAAGCATTTTCAGACTAAAAAGTTCAAGTTTTGTACACACAAGACTACATAGTTACTTATGTCCCACAGAGCAATAGAAAACTGCAAGTACAATACATTTATCAATGCTACCAGATACACATGTTCAGGACAAGATACACAGATATATATATTAGATAATATCCTTTTTATTTAGCCAGGAAACTACACAAGTTTAGCATTTTTATCACAGAAAACATTTTTGCCAGCAATGTAAGTAGCTAAAACTGTCATCCAGCTAAATATGCACATTGAATCAACACACTCATCCTGTGTCACATTTTCTCACACAACAATTTAACAAGCACATATGAGACATATATTGGTCTACATTTAACATTTAAATTAAGTGCATGACTTGAACCAAAATTAATTCAATTAATTATTATGCAAATGCATTCTAAAAGTGATCTGCTAGGCTGGGAACAGATCAAGGAGTAATCTTGTTACTCCAGGCAGTCCATACCTAGGAGATATTGTTGTGAAGGCAAGTGTCCTACATATGATGCAATGTTAACTTCTTGCTAGATAATCAACATTATTCAATTCTTCTATTTAGACACACAGAGATTTGCAACTTACCTTAGCAAGTATAGGCACAGAGTTTTAATCACCCAGCTATGGATTTAACACCCATAACTTATGAGAGAAAAAATATTACAAATATAGCAGGTAATCAAATAAGGTTGATTAGGCTCAAAAATGCAGGTACTCAAGTAGAATCAAATCAAGACACTTAATTGTGCAAATAAGGTTAGTATGAATTGTGGCATGTAAAGAATGCACCCAAGTGATTTCTAGAAACCAGACAGCCAAAGACACAGTATAAATCAGTCAACTTCTCAGCATTCCTTACAAATCAAGCACACAACTTCCATTGATAACATGTACACTAATTTGCTCAGACACCTCATAACCTCAACTAATCCTCATTACAACTCAATCTTTTCAGAATAATCACAACCAAAGGTGACATTTTCTCATCAAGATAGTTCATTTAGATCAATAATTCTCAATTAGCAACCTGACACTTATATTATCATTCTACAGTTACCAGCACAGTAAAAGTTAAGCAAATCAATCACTTAGATCATGCATATTACTAAAACACACACAACTTAAATGCAAGGGTTTTAGTGTCGTACCTGAGTCATGTCCTTCTTCTTAAGAACATGGACTTACCAGTATACATCTTCGCGGAAGATGTATAACCTAGCATCCTATTTATCACCAAACTCCAATTACATTTGATTTCAGTAAGGGGTTCCAAGTTCTCTTTGCATTGCAGTCATATTTCATTTTCTTGTTGTTATCCCTGCAATTAAAAAGAGTTAGCACTGTTAATTAAGATGAGAGACTCAATTAAACAGTAATAGAAAAGTAAGAGAGTTGAGATATGCAATGTTCATGAAGATTTTGATACTGGGTTTTCATGAACAAGGCATTAGTATCCTGGTAATCGCGAGCAATCATCGTTTTAACTCAAAACGAAGCAGAGTTGAGTTTTGAATAATGCTGATATACATCAAATCGAGACATCTCAAACTGATTTTCATTATGCAAATCCCATTAACTGCAAGCCTAGATGATATAGGGGACCAAATCATCAGTGAAGTCCTGATATGAACTGGTTACATGGAATTGAGCGTTCGATAATTAGGGTTTAGATACAAGAGGGTTAGATCGATTTGACTCAATACAAACTAAGATGATGACTATGTTGATGTCAATCGAATGATTTAAGAGTGAAGAACATGGTTTCATCATCAGATTGAATGACAGGATCATGAATCGAAGTGGATTCAAAGCACAGTGATTAGGGTTTGATAGAGCTCAAGGAACAGTGCGGCTAGAATTGGGGGAAAGAAAATAAAAAAATAAAATCTTATTTTCCATTTATATTTCTAGAATAGATGGCCATGATTGAATCCCTACATGATCCAAGGGTTGAGAATTAAACAGCTCGAAAATTTTAAAATTGTATTTATATATAATATATTATTACAATCTTAATTTTATATTTTATATTTTAATTACAATTAAATTGTAATCAATTTATAAAATATTCTCTCATTTTTATATATTATTTTATAATTTTAATTGTAAGAGATAGTACAATTAATTTTATAAAATAATGTTCAACCAAGAAAAATATTTTCTAAAATTTGAAATTTATTTCTAAATTTCCATAAATTTATTTTGAAAATAATTCTTGGGACAGTTTAATTAACACTCACTATTTTCCCGAGTTTTGAAATACAGAATATTTCAAGGCCAATCAATAGCTGTGTTAATTAAAATTATTTTATTGAGCTTAATTTCACAAAAAAGCTTGAACAACTTATAATTAACGTCATTATTGACAAATCTGAATTTCACCTTGAAATCCGGTCAAATAATAACCTAAACTACAAGCGGAGCAAATTTCATTGAAAATTAATTCAACAAAATTAAAGACACTTTGTGCCTTACTTTGAACACTCAAGCATTCCTAACTCCAAACGGAGTTTGTTGAATCTTTCCGAGCTCAAAGGTTTTGTAAAAATATCGGCAATATTATGTTCGGTATCTTTGTATACCATCTTAATATTGCCCTTGGAGACATGGTCTCGTAGAAAATGATGTCGTATATCAATATGTTTTGATAATGAGTGCAACACAGAATTTTTACTCAAATTGATTGCACTAATATTATCACATTGAATTGATACTACATCAAATTTCACAATATAGTCAGCTAGTGTTTGCTTCATCCATAGGATTTGAGCACAACATTTTGCAGCTGCTATATACTCAGCTTCTGTAGTGGATATGGACACAGAGTTTTGCTTCTTAGAAAACCAAGAAACTAGGCATCCACCAAGAAACTGACACGTACCACTTGTGCTTTTTCTATCAATTAAGTGACCGGCATAATCCGAATCAGAAAAGCACACCAAGTCAAATGGTTGTCCTTTCGGATACCATAGACCCATTTCAGTGGTTCCCTTGAGGTATCTAAATATCCGCTTTACAGCGGCTACATGAGATTCCTTAGGGTTCACTTGAAAGCGGGCACACTTACACACACTAAATTGTATGTCAGGCCTACTAGCAGTGATATAGAGAAGACTTCCGATCATTCCTCGATATTTCTTCGTATCTACAGAAATACCACTAGGATCTTCCGTCATTTTTAAGGCAGGTGACATAGGGGTACTAATTGTTTTCCAATTTTCCATATCAAATTTCTTAAGCATTTCTTTACAATATTTCGATTGCGAAATATGAATGCCTTCATTAGATTGCTTAATTTGCAATCCTAAAAAGAAATTTAATTCCCCCATCATGCTCATTTCAAATTCTTTACTCATGATATCTGAGAATTCCTTACATAGAGATTCCTTGGTAGACCCAAAGATAATATCGTCTACGTAAATTTGAACGAGC
This sequence comes from Oenanthe sinensis, assembly GCA_028671895.1. NCBI lineage: Eukaryota > Viridiplantae > Streptophyta > Magnoliopsida > Apiales > Apiaceae > Oenanthe > Oenanthe sinensis. The sequence continues at coordinate 35,985,759 of CM053801.1, read as the reverse complement.
AGGATATCATCACCTTCATACTTCGTAAAGAGAGTGGTATCAACAACTCCTATTTTGAAACCATTTTCAATTAGGAATTTGCTTAACCTCTCATACCAAGCTCTAGGAGCTTGCTTTAGTCCGTATAAAGCCTTGTACAATTTGTACACATACTCAGGATGTAAGTGATCTTCAAATCCCGGTGGTTGTCTTACATAAACTTCCTCTTCTAAGACACCATTAAGGAAAGCAGATTTAACATCCATTTGATAGACTTTGAAACCTTTATGACAAGCGTAGGCTAAGAACATTCGAATCGATTCAATTCAAGCCACGGGAGCATAGGTTTCATCAAAATCTATTCCTTCCATTTGAGTATAGCCTTGAGCAACTAAACGTGCTTTGTTTCTTACCACTGTTCCACTTTTGTCTAATTTGTTACGAAAGACCCATTTTGTTCCAATAATGGAAGTCTCAGGGGGATGTGGAACTAGTTCCCAAACTTTATTATGAGTGAATTGGTTTAACTCTTCTTGCATAGCAAGGATCCAATCCTCATCTAATAAAGCCTCCTTTGCGGTTTTGGGTTCTATTTGTGATAGAAAGGCCAGGTGACTCACAATATTTTGAACTTGAGCACGAGTTTGAACACCTTTAGTTAGATCTCCTAAGACACAGTCAATAGGATGATCTTTAAGCAACGGTATTTCTGTAGGCAATTCAAGTTCGTTCTCAACTTTTTCAAGAGGATTCTTTGGAATTGCAGATCCAAGATTCATATCTCCAATTTGTCGAATAACATTTTCAACATCACTTGGAATTTGACCATTTGAATCAGGTTCTTCCTCTATTAAATACTTTGAATTTGGTTTAGATTCATCGAATACTACATTCATTGATTCTTCCACAACCAAAGTATTAAGATTGAAAACTCGATAAGCTTTGCTATTACTAGAATATCCTAGAAATACACCCTCACCAGATTTAGGGTCGAATTTCGTTAGGTAATCCTTAGTATTCATAATATAGCACTTACTTCCAAAAACTTTGAAGTAACTAAGCTTAGGAGTTTTACCAAAATAAAGCTCATAAGGAGTCTTCATTTTGATAGGTCGTAGTAATACTCTATTAAGAACATGGCATGCAGAGGACATAGCTTCGGCCCAAAAATATTTTGGTCGACGATATTCATTTAGCATAGTCGTTGCCATTTCTTGTAATGTTCTGTTTTTCCTTTCAACTACCCCATTTGACTGAGGTGTATAAGGAGCAGAAAAGTTATGAGTAATACCATACGCCTCACAAAAATCAACAAATTTTGCATTTTCAAACTCTTTTCCATGATCCGTCCGGATATAGATAATTGAGTTATTGTGCTGATTTTGTATGCGTTTGCAAAGAGCAGCAAAATATTCAAATGTGTCACTCTTTGACCTTAGGAACTCAGTCCACGTATAGCGAGAGTAGTCATTAACTACCACTAGGGTGTATTGACTTCCTCCTAGGCTTTGCACGGGAACAGGTCCAATGAGATCCATATGGTGGTCTAAACGTAGACACCATGAATTTGGCTTTATGAGTTGCTCTTATTTGTTTGCCAATTTCACAAGCTTCACATATGTGATTTTTAACGAAATTGAGTTTCGGTAATCCTCGTACATGTTCTTTCGAACATATAGTCTTAATGAGTTTCATGTTTATATGACCCAACCTTCGGTGCCATAACCATGGATCATCATCAAAGGATACCAAACATACGTTCTCATATTTCGTAGTGTCACACGTATATACATTTTTATTACGTGGACAATTTAAGGCTAGTCTTCCGTTTACATTGTAAATAGAACAATGTGTTGATCGGAAGACTACTTTGCAACCATTGTCACATAGTTGACTTATTGAAAGCAAGTTGTACTTTAGTCCTGTGACTAATTGTACATTTGTTATTTTAAAGCTTTCATTTCCAATATCCCCAATGCCAATGATGTTGCCTTTACTGCTGTCTCCAAAGGTTACACTTCCGGCGGCTACCTTTCTAATGTTGTTCAACAATGACTTATTACCGGTCATATGACGTGAACATCCACTATCAAGATACCACACATCTTTTGCAACAGTAAGGCATACCTACACAAAGGATTAGTTAAACCTTTTGGTACCCTTTTGTCTTAAGGGTCCTTGGGTTAGTACATCATGAGGCATATATGAACTAGCATGAACAAATCTAGGCATGGGATAAACTTGCATATAATCATGTATGTTTCTAGATGCTTCATTCTTAGTAGATATATGATAAGGGTTTCTCCTAGGAGTATATTTGTTACATCTAGCATATTCATGATTCTTTCTAGGGGGAAAGATGGTAATAATCGAATCTCTAGAATTAGCATTGGCATTGTATTTCAAATTATTACTTCTAACATGAGTATTTGAAGTACTAGGGTAAGCATGATGACTCAATCTAGTATGATAACTAGCATTTCTAGGCATAGGAGCATTTATGTTACGAGTTTGACCATAATAGTTAAGATTATGAGTCATAGAACCTTTTCCTGGTCCATAGGGGATTGGTTCTTGATGATACCAAAACCTTGGTTGGTTTTGAACATTCACTTTAGAATCATTCTTCTTTTGAGATATTTTCTTTCCATCTCTAGTTCTAGAAATTGATCCTTTTGGAATCCACTTGTACTTCCCCTTAAGTTCACCTTCTTTAGCTTTGCAAAATAGACGAGTATGTCCACTTACATTGCAATATGTACACTGAGTACTAGTCGTAGAGTTAGGTTTATGATCTTCCTTTTTAGTAGGAATTTTATGTTCATAACCCAAACCTTCACGATTAAATGATTCCCTAGAGCCAAATACCATCCTTTCCAAAATAGCATTGCTCTTAGTGAATTGTTTTAAGGTGGATTCGAGATCTTCCTTTTCCTTAACCAAGTTATTAATCTTGTTAGTTAAGAATCTCTCTTTATCCATAACTTGAGCCAAGAGCTTTTGATTTTCATCATTAAGCTTTTGATTTTCCAACTTCATCGTTTCTAATTCCGAGACAAGTCTTTAACGACTTTCGAATTCAACATTGATCTTGCCTTGAAGTTTGGCATAATCATTGTCTTGATTCATTAATTGAAGTTGGTAATCAAAGTCAAGCTCTTTTAAGGCTTCATGAAGCTCTTCCTCTCTATCTCCCGTAAGAGATTGTTCGAGGTCATTTATACGTTCGTATCGTGATAAATTCTCTTGAATCAATGATTCATTTTGAATTTTCAGATTTAAAAGCTCAACATGGAGCTCACGATTGCATTCGTTTAAATGAAGCTTATCATTCTCAATCTCTTCAGCTTGCATAATCAGAGACACATTTTCGACTTCAAGAGTACGAATTTGGTCATCCTTTACGTTCGTCTCGATTTTCAAGCTTTCATTTTGAGAGAGAATGTTAGTAACGTATTCCATGTCTTTGACATGTACGTCGGTCAAACTAGTGACCTCTTTTTGAAGTTCGAGACACAAATCCTCATATTTATCATTTTCGGATTTTGTCTTAACATAACTTCGATTCAATTCATCATAACCAATTTTCAAATCTTTGACTAAGTTTCTAAGCTCAGAAATATCCATACTATAATGATCTACTTTGGAAAAGCTAACATCACTACTATCACATGATAAAATCAAGATTGGTTTAGATGTTACCTCTTGTAGAGAAGTGGAGCCTTGCGTTGGAGTAGCTTCATCTCCGATTGCCATCAAAGCAAGGTTTACAGTTTCCTCATTTTGTTCAGGAGCTTCCTCATCCTCGCTTAGATCCCATCCACTCTCGGCTACAAGAATTTGTCCTTTTGACAAATTTGGACATTCCCTTTTAAAATGACCCGGTTGTTTACATTCAAAACAAACAATCTCGGTTTCCTCGGGAACAGCCTCTTTAGGCTTAGGTGCGTAATTACTCGTAAATTTCGAGTTATTGTAAGCATTGTTTGATTGTGGTTGTTGCACACCTTTGTCTTTAGCATAGCTCGTAGTAGGAAAATTGCTCTTATAGTTTGGCCTACCTTTAGAGTTAAAAACTCGTTGTTGGTTACCCGATTTAAGAAAGCCCTTTCCGTACCTTTGAGCTTTGCTTTGTAAAACGCGACGGAGTTGTCTTGATAATAAAGCAATTTCATGCTCATCAAGATTTTCTAACTCTTCGTTCAAATCGTCGTCGTTTTCATCTTCATCGATAAGTATTGCCTTTAAGGCCATACTTTTTCTCTTCTCTTCAACTTTAGGAAGAGGTTTATCCGGAGCATTATCTTCTTCGTAAGCACGAAGGTTTCCGAATAAACTATCCATGGTATATGCATTTAGATTATGCATTTCTTTTATAGTGGTAACTTTAACTTTCCAACTCGGAGGCAAGGCTTTTAAGACCCTTCGATTTTTCTCATTAATAGAGTATACCTTTCCGAGTTGAGCAAGTTCATCGATGATACGAGTAAATCTCGTTTCCATATCGATGATGGTTTCACCCTCGAGGAGTTTAAAGTTCTCGTATTCTTGGATCAACGTGTCCATTCGAGAATCTTTAATATCCATGGTTCCCTCGTAGGTGATAACCAATTTGTTCCACATGTCTTGTGCAGACTTGCAGTTATTAACACGTTTGTATTCTTTTTCTGCAAGTGCACTAGTTAAGACCATTTCTGCCTTGGCGGCAATGTTCATTAACTCTTCCTCTTCACGGGTGTATTCACTGACTTTCTTTTCGATGACTATTTCGTCAACTACTTTTGTCGGAACTACAACACCGTCTTCGATAGCCATCCACACTTTGACACCTTGGGATTTAGCATAAATTCTAAATCTTGTTTTCCAAGTAGCAAAGTTGGTGCCATCGAATAGAGGGGGTCTCGAACTTGAGAGACCTTCACCACAACCAATGGTACTCAAATACGCCATAAAGATCTACTCTTTGTTGCGTTCGTAGGCACTGAAAAAGGCCACGGAACACGATTAAGAGCACTGCTCTGATACCAACTGTTAGGCCCGAAATGGGGGGTATAAGCTAGAAGGGGGGGTTGAATAGCTTAATACCGTTTTAAAAATTGAGCTTGGCGTTTTAAAATTTTCTTTTCTCTTTTTAAAATATTACCAGTCAACTAGTAATATAAGTGCGGAAAATAAAAACAGAGAAAAGAAATAGAGTACACAACAGAATTTGTATCCTGGTTTGCGATGGCGCAATCCCCTAACGGATCCGCTCACCCCTAGTCTAGTCCCCGAGTCCCTCCCTGAACTCGAGATTTTGCACTATAAAAAGATGTACTCCTTATAGTGGCGGAGAAGCCTTTTACAACACTATGTATCTATCTTGGACCTTAACTACCCGTTAACCCCTCAAAATACAATAGCAAACCTACTTGATTTATCTTAGAGCGTAACTCCCCGTTACCTCCTCACAATCAAAGTAGAACCCCTACAAGCTGGTCTTAGAGCGTAACTCCCCGTTACCTCTTCACAGGCAAGTAGTACCCCTACGAGCTGGTCTTAGAGCGTAACTTCCCGTTACCTCTTCACAGGCACGTAGTATCCCTTACGATCTTATCTTGGAGAGTAACTTCCCCTTTACCTCCTCAAAGATACGTAAAAATCCCTGCGTAGACTATGTTCCTCTACAACTATGTAGGTCTTGGATCTGGGTCTTAGGTCTTGGGTCTTTCCTTTTCCTCACGGTGCAAAGACACCCAACTCCCCGTCGGTGTGTCTAGGACTTGGGTCTTAGAACAAGGATCACCTCACTTCACTTTCACCTCACTCACAAAGTCTAGACAACAAGTACTACGACTTTTAATATTCCTGTTTCAGAAACGAAAGTGGTGGACTAGTATGTTACAGTACTAGACCAAAGTGACAAATAAATATATATAAAATAGCCGAAGCAACAGTATATATAAATGTGAGTCGGGGTAAGTCACCTAGAGACAAGGACGAACCACTCGAGAGGGTGAGTCACTTTGTCAAAAGGACGAACTACACGTTGTGTGCTAACGTGTATGCAATAAAGTAAATGCGTATGCTAAAGTAAATTGCGTATGTAAAGCGTATGAATGCAAGTACTTTAAAATAAACGTGCTAAAGTAAATTGCGTTATGTAAAGCGTATGAATGCAATGCAGTGCTTTAAAGTAAATATGCTAAAGTAAAGTGCGATATGTAAAGCGTATGATGCAATGCAAGTACGAAATGTAAATATATATATATATAATATTTATAGGGAATATAAGGTCAAGATATAGACCAAATATTTTTGACTTGAATGTGATCAAGTACGTTTTCTATCTACTTTGTTATTAAAGGCCTTGACAAATAATAATATAACTAACCTATGGCCTTTAAAACAACATAAACCAAACTCACGAAAATAAGACTCGACGTGTGAGTTGATTTCTTACACTTTATAAATCAAGGAGTATTTATGTTTATGTCGTACCTCGACTTATACACAAAAACTCAACTCAAAATAAAAGTGAGTTACCTTGCAAATATTCGAGGAGTCTTTAGCTTATATCTCTATATAAGATTTATACTAATCGACTCAAACTCGTAATAAGAGCTTGGTTTAGATACTAAAACTCAACAAGGAAGCCTTTTGCTTATGTCGTATATATCGACTTATACAAAGTAGTTTCGACTCGGAATTAAAGTAAATAGGTGTTGTATTTAATCCTTAAATAAATTAAGAATATTAACAACCAACTAAGGAGAAAGAAAGACTACTAACTCACTTAGTTTAGTTCACTCTTTATATATACGAGAAAAGAAGAGAAGATTAAAGCTCGTGTATATATAAATCGCAAACAAGACCAACTATATATATATACTAAAAATCGAAATAGGCAAGATCAATATATATATAGTATAGCCGAATATTATATATATAATATAGACAAGAAATAACTAACTTATGACCCTTGTGCTCTATAGTGAGAGACAACAATATTTCTTACGAAATCAAGGGATACGAGTTAGGATCTTGTACAAGAGTTCGTATATACACTTAAAAATCAAGCAAGCAAGGTGTATACACTACTAAACATGTACCAACTGATATTATATATATAATATAACTAACTAACTTATAACCCTTGAGATCTAGGAAGAAATCAAGAGAAAAAGCTAGTTTGAAGCTTAAAACACACAAAAAGGGTCGCCGGAAAAAGTCGCCGGAAAATGGCCGGAATAACAACTTTTGATACAACTTTGGGGGCAACAAAACAAGTCTAGGGGCTGCTAAGATATGGTAAGTAGGTAGCCAAAAGATACTTGTATGGTGTGTGTGTTATTTGAGCATGCAAATGTGTTTATAAGCTTGATAGGGGTTAGATCTATGAAAGAACTAAGCTTATAACTCAAGAACTCTTAGAGATGAAATATATCAGTTGTGTAGAGCTTCTTGGGAGAGAAATTTGCAGCATAAACTTGGCTCAAATGGCTTGGGGAAAATGAATGGGGGTGGGGGTGTATTTAAAGAAGGAAATTAGGGTTTTGAGTGGGGGATGAGGGGACAAGAAGTACAAAGGGATAAGGTAAGGTACAAAAATTCAAATTCATGTTCCCTCAGCAGTAATAACCCAATAGGATGCATGGAAAAACGTGCAAACAACATTCAGTTAATTAATAAAGCTAATAAAAGCGAAACCGAACGATACAATGACGAATATGACGTTTTTCAAAACATGCTCCAAAAATTATGAAAATTTGGGAACCATCTGGAAATATTCCAAGTAGGTCATGGTCAAAATCCTACTCAATTTGGAGTTGGCCTTCATTGACTTTTAATTAACCGAACAATCAATTACGTATCGAAAGTACATGCCAAAAATAAAAGTCACCCAAAAATCATGAAAAAAATCCTAAAATTCTTTTTAAATATTCTAGTAACATTCCCCAAGTTTCAAGTCAATTGGACATGTGAAGCTATTATTTCGATAAAAGGTTCGTTTCGTTGTCCCTACAGCCCGAAACAATATTCGATAGCCATTTGTCGGAACTAGTCGACGCTTGGACTAAAGTTTTGACTTGAAATATATTCAAACATAATATTCCTAAAATAATAATGACTGTGAAGTCCAAGGAATATTTATGCTTGAATTAAAATGCATTTTATCCGAATAAATAAGACAGTTAGATACTTTAGGGATAAAATATGCATTTTACATTTAGGCAGGACTTTGATGAAGATAAGTTGAACAAATAAATTTAGAAAATATATTCAAAATATATTCCCTTGAAAACCTTTAAAACAGACACTCTTTTAATTTAATAAAGCATTTTCTATCTCGTAAAAGCAGTGTCAAAAATACAGTATTTGTTCGTCTTCAGTCTTTGCCTCAAAATAAATTAGATTTGATTTTATCATTATTTTGATAAATCTTATCTAATTATATGTCGAGAGAAAATCATTTTGTTTCATTTATAAAACGGTTTGACCCAGTTTGACTTTTCACTCGTTGACTATCACTTCGAATATCCTAAGGGAGGATTACTATGTTAATTAGTAACTTCCTAACCCTAATTTAATTTACACTTAGAGTTAAGACAAAATTAATCAAAACCTAGTGAAAAGGCTGTATCTCACATGTATTTCTTGAGAGAATGCAGGACAAAAGAATTTCCCAATTTACACAAATGCAGAAATGAAAGACAAAAGTAAGAGATTTCTAGTACATGACTGTTTTGTTTTATCTGTTGACTAGAATTTCATAAATTCATTGGTAATATATAAACCAATGTAGTAGTAAAGTAAAAAGTATTAGAAAATTATATTTCTGAGTACAAGTTGTTCAAGAAGCTAAGAAAGCAAAATTGTAAAAACACTTGTACTTCAACTTTGTAAAAAAAGGAAGGTGGGTTTTTAGACCTAAATCAATCAGAGCAAAAACACTTTGGTGGATAAAATCAATCCACTTGTAATTTTTAAACTTTGTATTGTTTTTAGTGATTTTTTGAAAAATATTAAACTTTTTAATTTTTTAATTTAATATTTTACAAAAATACAATCTTTAAATTGTTTTGAAAAAAATACGGTTTTGCAATCAATACAACCGGATTCAACTAAAATCAATCTCAAATGTAACTACGAGCAACTTCAATTTTTTTCAAAAACAAGTTGCTTTCAATTGCATTTGTTTACAAATTGTTTATAAAAAAATTGAATTCAGTTGCTTTTAATTGTAAAAAGTATTTTTGCAACAAAATTCAAAAAATAGGAAAATCGTAAAAATAATATTTTTGATAAATACCCTTATTTTTATTAATAGTAAATTAATAACCGCATATAAAAGAAGGGCAAAGATATAAGTAAATAGAATAGATTTGAAAAACCAAACAATTAAATTTACCCTGTTATATTTCCCCCCAAAACTTTAGCAGATTTATTCGTTATAACATTATAAAACTAATTAATATTTTAATTTGATCAATTAATTGTATAGTATATATATACATTTTCGTATTTTGTGTATCTAAAATTGAAAATTAAAATTTAAACATTGACCAAATGGACCACCACGCTTGACGCCGCTTCAATGTACAAAAATAGTATTCGTACATTAACATAACATATGCATAAAATCCAACACACACAGTTCCAGTTCATCTGCCTTAAACTGGAGTTGCAGAGTTTGTATCGCCGCCGGACTCAGGTACATTCTCGCCGCCTGTCACTTTCATTTTAGGGTTTTCTTAATTTTTAACACTGCGAATTGAACCTTAAATTCTCTTACCCTTTTCTTTTGTTGCTGACCACTTGTTTAGGTCAATCTTTTGTTGTAGCATTATATATATATTGATTTAATCTGACTAAATATATGTTCGAGATGGAGATTTAAATGTTTGTATTTAAATCTACATTTATGATTATTAGTGAAGAGGAAGACTATTAAGATTCATGAATCAACGCAGATAAATAATGTTAATAGGAGGAGAAGAATTACATTCGTTGCTGTATCTAATTGCATCTTTATTAGAGAATCAAAACTAAGCACAATCTGATGAATTGCGTATTGAGAAAACCAACTCATTGTTGCTACTACATTACGTATATCCTGAATTATTATTTGGAATAGCTGGAGTTAGTTATTAGGGAATCTATGAGGGTGGGATGAGGTGCATAATCGTGGTGTTTTTATTTCTGTGCACCCTCATCTACCGAAGAAATGTTGAATATTTTAATGTCCCCCCCTCGAACCAGGATGATGAAATGTCATGCCTTGTTTGGTAAGTAGCTCATGAAAGTGTCCTCACACATCTGCAAGTTGAGTGAAAGTGTTGTTTTTAGCAATGGGTATTGCACTTTGATTGTTAATATGTAGAGGACTAGGCTTAAGATTTTAAATGTAACACCCCAGTCCTACATCATGGCATGTGGAGACTTTTGATTAATATCGAAATTGAGATTGTTATGTCTCTTGTTATATGTTGCGATCCTAACATATTCTTCTCTTTTGCGACGGTTGAGAAATCCTAACTTTGTGGTTCTTCTGCGGTTGGATCACCTAAGGCTCGTGGGTATCTGCGATTAATCCACAATTATTTATCTTTTTCCTTGTTTTTATTCTTGTCTTGCATAAAAAAAGCCCTAGGTAAGAGACGACAAGGATATATGCTTATGCATCCTCTCTCTTACGCTATTTGTTGTGTAGGGAGAACTCCTTTGATGCGCTATCCCTTTATTAGATAAATTTTTTCTCAAATTTCCTTCATGCAAGTCACTTCAGTAGGAAATTGATTCTTCACATAAGCAACAAAATCTTGGATTATCTAAAATGCTTCTGATTTAGACTTCATTAAAAAACTCCAAGTCATTCAAGAAAAATGATCTACTATAGTAATGAAAATTTTTAAACCATCGTGGGAGCTTCCCAAGTGTCAACATGAATCACTTGGAATTTTTTCGCTGTTTCGATATAACTGGAAGGTAAAGAAAGGTTTTCCGGTTTGGCAATGGGACAAATCCGGCAAATACTGTCAAGATTAGAAGTGTCATTGTCAAACATTTGTGTAAGATGATTCATTATTTGATTGGTGAATGTCCAAGTCCAAGATGCCATAACTTGGCTTTATTTACAACTATAATAAACTGGTACTGTAGATTGTTCTGTAGAAACTGCAGTAGAGACTTGACTTGTTGAAGATTCTTCACATGTATCTTGCCTATGAAATGAATCATTCTCGAAGTAGTATAGGCCTCCTTTCAAATTACCAAGAAGCTGTGGCCTTATTGAAAGTCCAGGCGAAAACAAGCATTGTCAGTGAATGTTACACTACACTTGGGGTCTTTGCATAGCTTTGTTATTGAGATTGAATTACATTTAAATCTGGTACATAAAGTACATCTTCCAGAAATATATCTTCAATATGGACAATTTCTGAATGTGCAAGTCACTTTCTTGCCATTTGGTATTGTAATGCAACTCCATGAAGAGTGTTCCATGACTTGAATATTGATAGATAATAGGACATGTGATCAGTGGCACCACTGTCTACTATCCAATTCATTCCAGTATTTGAAACTAAGCAATAATTACCTGCTACATTTGCAGCTCTTATTGTATTGTTTTCTTCTTGAGGTTGATCACCATGCCTTTCCTTTGTAAGCATCTGCAGAATCTGTTGATATTGAGTTTGAGTGAAGAAAACTGTATTATTTCTTGAATTGTCATCATCTTCTTGCATCAACAATTTGTAAGCATGTGATATTGCAGGGAATGGACGTATAACCAAAATACTACCTCTAATCACCACATATCCTTCACTTAATTTCATCAGAAATTCAACTAGTCTTCAATCATAATACAATACAAGTACCTCTTTTATTAGGATATTAATGTTAAATCAAATATGTTAGGATATTAATCTAAATGTAATCATAGATTCATTTCACTCTAAAATTTATTATCAGTTTGGATAATCTAGATACACAACAATTTTCGTGAATTATAATATGTAAGTTATATGATGTGGAAACATAAAAAATCCTAGAAGTTACATTTAAAAAGAGTGATATTGATTTTTGTCCAGTCAAAGTACAAATATTAACCAAGTAATAAGCACCTATTTTCTACTTCTCATAATCCAAATCCCAAGTAATAAATAATACAAGTAACAAGTCACTTTTTAGTTACATTTACCAAGAAAAAAGCCTTAGTTTTTTAGTTACTGCATGTAAACTTTAACTCTTAGTGACTTGTCGGATATAATGCAATAATATAATTTTTTTTTCTTTACAATATTATGCTATTACAGTTCTCTCTGTTCTATTATCTAAAATACCATGCTTTCCAGACCTTGTCATGTTAATATTTCTTCTTATTTTTTGTTTTGCGTGTATGTGTATATTTCTTATGTAGGATCCTATATAGCAAGTTTTGTTATGGCTACTACTAAATCCGCTGGTATACGATATGCCCCAGAAGATCCCTCGCTTCCTAAACCATGGAGAGGCCTGGTTGATGGCAAGACTGGATATATTTACTTTTGGAATCCAGAGACCAATGTAACTCAATATCAGAAGCCTAGCGCTTCACAAATAAAACCAGATGCACCTGATAAATGTGTATCGGAGTCTATAAGATGCTCATCTGCTCAAGTTCAACAATCCTCACAAGTGCCAAATCAGGAAGTTGCTAGCAATGATGATGACGATAAAAATGGTAGAGGCAGCGGTGGTAAACCAAAGGTTGATTCTTGTGGAAAAAATTATCAGGTATTTAATCAGCATGTCTATTTTATGCCTGTGATATATTTTCTGATTCATTGTGATAATGTGATACTTAAAAGCTACTATAAATGTTATTGCATATTTATTCGTCATGGCACATTATAATGCTCGAAGGACCACTTTTTATAGTTTTTCCTTTCCTTAAAACATGTTGTGTAGTTTGCAGAAGACAGAGTTAGAAAGGGAATAATAAAAAGAAAGAAAAAAAATTCTGATTAAATATGAATAAACTTGACCTATATTGCCTGAACTCAGTTTAAAGAACCCCACACAAGTATGGCCAAGTGTTGGATTCTCCAAGTTTGAATATATTACGATTCTTGGACATGAACCTGAAATCGGACTGGTGCGAGGGCTTGGTGTGCAGCGTAACCCAATGAAATTAATATTTACCTTGTTAAATATATATTGTTTATACCAATATATGAGTTGCATTTGATTAGTAATAAATATTGCACAGGATCAAACAAATTAAAATACAGGGTCTTGCATTCTTTTTTGAATTGTACAGCTAGAAAATGACTCTAAAACCCTTACTAATAACCTTCTATACTACTTCCTCTGTCCCATTTTATATGAGTCACTTTTTTGCACGCATTTTAATGCGCTCGGTAGAGGTACTTGCATAGTTATTAAAAGCGCGCTTAAGCGTAGCTTAAAGCGCGAAGCGCACCTATTGAGCTTAGCTTAAAAAAAGCTCAGAGTAAATTCAAAAGCCCAGCTTAAGCGCGCTTAATCGTGAAGCTCAAAGCGCAAAAAGCTCTAAAAAAACGGGCTTTTATATAAATAGGCTTTTTTTATAAGATCTAAACATTATTTTAAAATTTGGGCCAATATTTTGTCTTTTTGGGCCAATATTTTGTCTTTTTGGGCTCTTTCTTCAAGACCCAATACAAAACACATGTTATATCTTTAAACCTAGCTGCCGTTCTCAACAAAATCCACAAGAAGATACAAGCTTCCAACGGCTATAAACATCAGGTTTGTCTTCTCTCTTTCTCCTTTCTCCTTTCTCTTTCCTTTTTCTCTACTCTTCTCTTTCTCAATCTCATATATATGTATGTATGTATGTATATATGTATGTATATGTATATATATACATGTATATGGGTCTGTAATACATATATACACGCATATATGATATAACACAAATAACACATATATGGGTCTGTAACACATGTATATACATGTATATGGGTATGTTATATGTATACAAGTATGTATATATACTACATACATAACTGTGTACTATTTATGTTTGCAGAAAATGACCAGTGAAAGTGGAAAAGACCCTGCTTGGAAATATGCTACACAAGATCTAGAAAATAAATTAAAATTCAAGTGCAACTTTTGCAGTAAAACAACTTATGGTGGAGTATTTAGAGCAAAAGAACATATTGCTGGAGGACGGAGAAGTGTAACAGGTTGCAAAAAAGTGCCAGAGGCTGTTAGAAAAGAAATTGAAGATTACTTTGCCTCAAAGAAGAAAGCAAAAGAGAATATCAATTTAGATACTTTCGGACTAGAAGGTTCAGATGATGATGTAATTGAACAAATCCCACCAAGAAAGCCTCAAACATCTGTGGGCAGCAGCATATCAATGAATAAACCAAACAAAAAGGGTCCAATGGATATTTACATGACACCGCATCCAGAAGTTGTTGTGAAAAAAAGAAAGGCGATACAAACTAGAATAGATGAAAATGATGGAGCACGTAAGGAGCTGAGGAAAAGGGCTTGTAAGGCTTTTGCAAGATGGATGTATGATGCATGCATCCCCTTTAATGTTGTTAATTATGAGAGTTTTGAAGTTGCGATTGAAGCAATTGGGCAACATGGCCCAGGGATGAAGCCGCCTTCTTTTCACGAGGTAAGAGTTCCCTTGTTAAAAGAAGAGGTTGATGAAACAAATGTAATTATGAAAGATCATGAAAAAGAGTGGAACACATATGGCTGCTCACTTATGTGTGATGGTTGGGTTGATCGAAAGCACAGGACATTAATAAACTTTTTAGTAAATACTCCTCGGGGCAACTTCTTTCTTGAATCAGTTGATGCATCTGCGCATTCAAAAACTGGAGAATTGTTGTATGAATTAATAAGCAAGTATGTAGAAAGAATTGGGCCATCAAATATTGTTCAAGTTGTGACAGACAGTGCTTCCAACAACAAATTAGCAGGTAATATGTGTGTGTGCGTTTGTTTGCTAAAATTTAACATGTACAGATTTGTGTTATCAACATTCCAACTTAAAGTTTTTTCTTAACAGGTAAATTTTTG
This sequence comes from Oenanthe sinensis, assembly GCA_028671895.1. Lineage (NCBI taxonomy): Eukaryota > Viridiplantae > Streptophyta > Magnoliopsida > Apiales > Apiaceae > Oenanthe > Oenanthe sinensis. The sequence continues at coordinate 35,970,729 of CM053801.1, read as the reverse complement.
GAGGCAAAATATCCGCACTTGTTTTGGACTCCATGTGCAGCACACTGCATTGATTTAATGCTGGAGGATCTATTCAAGATTCCAATTTTGAACAACACAATTGCAAGAGCTGTGGCAATGAATTCATACATATACACTAGACCTGGAGTAGTGAATATCTTGAGGGAATTTACTGCTAACAAAGAACTTGTTAGGCCTGCAAAGACTCGATTTGCTACTCATTTCATTACACTATCGAGGATTTACAAGTTGAAGGCTAACTTGAAAAAAATGTTCATTTCCGAGAGGTGGACAAAAAGTCATTACTCAAAGGAGGCAGCGGGAAGAAAGATAAGTGCGGTCATAGCAAATCCAAGTTTTTGGAATCATATCCTTTTTGGTCTTAGAGTAGCAGGTCCACTTGTCAAAGTCCTTCGTCTTGTTGATGGAGAAAAAAAGCCACCTATGGGATACATTTACGAGGCCATGGATAGGGCAAAAGAGGCCATTGCACTTTCTTTTGGCCATGATGAGGATAAGTACAAGGAAATATTTGAAAAGATCGATAATAGGTGGAACATACAACTCCACCGACCGTTGCACGCAGCAGCTTACTACCTCAATCCAGATTTTTATTATTCAAATCCAGATATTGAGGAAGATGCAGAGGTGGTAAAGGGGTTGTACAAATGCATAGAAAAGATGAATGCAGATCCAAATGTGCAAGATAAAATTGGTGAGCAGTTAGAAATGTATTAGAGGGCAGATGATTTATTTGGCTTGCCGATGGCTATACGCCAAAGAAAACTCAAATCCCCAGGTATGAATTATTATCTGAACTTGAAATAGTTAAAATACACATTAATATTATCTTGAAAAGTCTGATGTATGTGCATTTAACATACTGTTATTGATCAGCTGCATGGTGGAGTTCGTATGGTAAATCTGTTCCTGAGTTGCAGAAGTTTGCCATTAAGATTCTCAGTCTCACGTGTAGCTCATCTGGATGTGAGCGAAACTGGAGTGTGTTTGAGCATGTAAGTATTTTACAATGCTAACTGGTCTAAAATTCTAAACAGTAAATATACATGTAATAACTCATAACTCATTACTTGATGCACTCATTTTGCAGATTCATACCAAAAAAAGAAATCGACTAGCTCAACAAAAATTGAATGATCTTGTCTTTGTCAAATATAACAGAGCTTTGAGACGTCGATACGAACTCCGAGATACCATTGATCCTATTTTATTAAATGACATTGATGAAAGTAATGAATGGCTAACTGGAAGGCTTGAAGGAGAATCAACAAATGACGACTATGTTTTTGACGAAGAAGATGGCTTGACATATAGGGATGTTTATAATGCTTCTGGTGTTAGAGAGCCATTATATAGATCAAGATCACAATCAAGAGCGGCCAATGCAAACAATAGGAACTCTAGATCCTCCACTAGGAGGTTGATAGACGAGATTGAGGATGAGGATATTGAGTATGAGGATGAGGAAGAGGAGATTGAATTTGCAGAGAATAAGAGTCTTGATCAAAATGAAGATTCAGATTATTTTGATGATGAAGAAGATGTTGATGGGCACATTTAAATTTTTACCACTTCTTAGTATCTTATAATAATATGAAGCATGGACCTATTTCTTTCTTTTGAGGTTATATTTATTAATTAGAATGTCTATCAGTCTAGCTCTAGCTTGAAATTCTAGTTCCCTCTAGGTGATCCCACTAATCTTTATGTTTACATTTATTTTAACATATATATATATATATATATATATATATATATAAAGTATTTATTTATATAGTGCGCTTTTTTTACAAAAGCCCGCGCTTCGCTTCGCGCTTAAGCTATAGGAGACCCTTTACGCTTCGCTGCGCTTTTTGCCTTTAATAACTATGGGTACTTGTAAATAATATTTCTTCAATTTTTTTAATTTTGTATAAAAATTTAAACTTTATATATTTATACAAAATATTTTTTTTTGAAAATATTATTTACAAGTAACTCTACCGGACGGATTGAAATGCGTGAAAAAGTCAAAGGGTCACATAAAATGGGACAGAGAGAGTACTTAACAGTTCAAATAGAAATACTAACAGGCCTACATATTTATATTAGCAAGCACTTAAAGTACTATTCCTGACAATGAAGGCTCAGAGTCGATCCCATATGCATGGAGGACCCTGGATTTAAAATAATATGGTAAGCTGTATTTCTCATAAATGTTCTTGTAGTTCAACAAAAGTTGTTTAAAGTTTAGATATAGGGTTTGCACCCAAATGGCATGGATTCAACTCTCACCAACAAATATTTGAAATTTATTTTCACACAGCACTTTAATGGACTAAATTTTTTTATGAAATCTTTCTAAGAAAATTTGGAGTACCCTGAAATTCTATCCTGGGTCCGCACTGGTTGTGTCTTATCTAATACAGATATGAGGCTAAAACTGAGGAGCCTATGAATGTTTTGGCATTTTGAAGAGTTAATATATGATTATTTCTTAAACAATGAGATGGTGACTTGCCAATTAAGTTAGGGTAAGTTAGTAACAAAGCTCATATACCAATCTGGACTGCTGTTTTACTTCTATCTGCAACTATAATGCTCTGATGTCCTTGCGATTTGTGTAGTTTAAATGAGTTGAAGATCACTCCCTACTTCCTGCAATTGTGTCATTTGGTATAGGCTTCAATTGTAAAATCCTTTGTTGACACCTGAATCTTTTGTAAGGAACTAAAAACGAGGCAAGTTTTATTACTTATAGTGCTAGTCCACTTCTTTAGGATTAGTTTTATTACCTCATTTTGTTACCCTACTATTTGTTACATTGATCATTTGCTTATTAGATTTACTGATCTGACCTTCTGGGAAAAATTAGTACTGCAGTTCTGCAATCAAATTGCATTTTATAATCTAGTATCTTCACTCTTCTATTTGTGTATTTTTAAATTAAAATTCCTACTACTTTTGGCGTTTCACATGGAAAATTATGTAAAGAAATGAATTTTAGAAGGTGACGGTCAATGTCCAAGTACACAAGCTTCTCTTTTTTCCTATTCTTCCTTGGCACATTAATCTAAACTGTTGCTAATGTTAGGGTGACAGGAAAGAAGCAGACCAACCCAATATCCCACAAGGTTCAGGTGGTTCACTGGAGGATAAGTCTTCTGAACGAGTTGACGTGTTGCCAGCTGTCAGAAGTGGTCCATCTGCTGAGTTTTATCGCCGCCAACATGAAATAACTGTAACTGTAAGCATATAGTTTAGCGTCCATTTGTGATACTTGTACTTTTTTTGATAACCAGATCTCCGTAAAATTATGTAAATTACATTAATGTTTTTCGTGGTAACTGGTAACTACGTATGTATTGGCCGATTAATAACACTGAATCATGTAAAGGGGTGGTTTAGTATTACTATTAGGGACCTTCTGATTTGCATTATCAATGAATATTCTACCTTTCGCTGAAGACTTCTTCATCCTGTAATCATGATTGGTGGTATCTACTAGTTTTTTTGGATTTAGTATGCAGACCTTAATTGTGTACCAAACTGCAATTGGTTTCCCATAAATTCTTGCTGTAACACGCTCAATGCTCTCCTGTGGTGATGTGAACAAAAATATTGGGAACGTGAATGAGTGATTAACATACATGATTGTAACTGATACTTAAGTTTCAGGCTTACTTGATCTTATACACCTGTAGCTTTCTGGTCATTTGCCGACTGTTATTTCAAAAATTTGAAGAAAGGAAGGGTCTCCAGCAGAAACGTACTTGAAGACGGAGGATGAACGGATGTGTTGATGAGACTGCTCTTTGCTCCTGATGATGAAATTGTTTTTAATTTACCTTCCTGATTAAGAATAATTTGCTTCTAGTTTCTTTTTTAAATATTTGAACATGAAATTGTTTGTTTATGCATTCATAATTATTATTAGTACATATATTTATATAATCTTTCACTTCTAGTTTTTTTTGGGTTTATTATTCATTTTGGCAAACAATTTGCCTCTCATTTACATTATCTGTTTAATCTTTCAAATCTAGTTTGCTAAGTTTAACAGTTTGTATTAGGGAGACAATGTGCCCCCACCATTTACATCATTCGAAGCAATTGGCTTACCGTCAGCGATACTTCGAGAGGTATGGATCTTGTCTGGAGATAGAGGGCATTGTCTAAGCTTTCTGAAACACTACTTGTCTTCTTTTTGCGTCTTTCTTTGCTTGCTGGAGATCCATCTTTTATATTCAGACTTGTATTATGTTTTTTTTTGTTTGTACTTGTACACTGTGATGTGCTATTCATCTGGCCCCTGCATAAATTTAAAGTATCCTCAGATAGTGTACCATATATTAATAGCATTCCAATTCATTTAAGTTCTTAGCGAGGGTCATTCTTTTGATGATTCTATATGCCATATTGTCAGATTCAAAGCGGTCTCTATCTGCTCTTATTTGTGTCAGGCTGTCAGCAAGCATGCCCTGCCATAGATTGAGGATTGTGTTCTTCTTGCATTAGCTGCTCCAAAGCTGATCTCTCTGCTTGTTATTAATTTTAATGGTTATCTGATTTGCTATTACAGGTACTGAAGGCTGGGTTTTCTCACCCTACTCCCATACAGGCGCAATCATGGTCTATTGCTTTTCAAAATCGGGATATAGTAGCCATTGCTAAGACTGGTTCAGGGAAAACCTTGGGATACTTGATGCCGGCCTTTAGGCATCTCATGCAGTGTCGTAAAAATCCTCAGTTGGGTCCCACAGTTTTGGTCTTGTCACCAACGAGGGAATTGGCAACACAAATTCAAGATGAAGCTGTGAAGTTTGGGGGGTCATCAAAAATATCTAGCACGGTATGTTCATTTTTAGTTCAGGTTTGAATTTTCAACAAGGTAACTATTGCTTGAAGCTTGGTTTATATTACAAAGCTGTTTGGATAACTTTGCCCCTATACTTGAAAATCTTAGTTTGTGTGTACCATCTTTTGGTACTCCAGCTTGTCTGACTCGAAAATACTCCTTTTTCAGATGCTTTTAGTTACTTTATTTGCCATGATATTTTGTAGTATTATTTATAAGTTTCTTTCTTGCCCCTTTTTAATAATTTGCAAGGGTGATTTGATATTTGTTACTCATTTAATTAGTGAGGATTTGCTTTCCTTAATGACCATGTAGGCATGCATAACCTTAAAATGAGAAATAATTAGGAATAGAGGGAGTACTTAGGATGAGCTTATAATAATGTAAGGTGACCTGCTTTGCTAATTTTCTTAAACTACCCTGCTGATTTAATCTCTTAGATTAATTTAACAAGAGATTTTGTGATAGTACTTCCAACTTATAAGGTAAAATATGGTCTATATTTACATATACAACTAGCTATAAGAAAGGACCACTATTTTATATATGTAGATATCAAATATTCTTGTTTTAAATTATGAATGATCAAATGTTAAAAAGTATTGATAATCCCCATAAATATTATTTATTTGATTTCTAGATTTATCTAGAAGGTATCAAATAAATAACAGAAATATTTGTCTGTAATTTTTTGACTTGATTACAAATTTAAAATGTTTTCACTTAATTAAAGAAAAAACATTCTAAAATATGCGATCTTCTTTAAATATTTGAGTTTTTGGTGAATGTTAACGTATTTCAGAGAAGTCTATACGTTTTTGAAAGATTAATCCCTTCATCTAAAAACATGACTTTTTGATTGAGTCATGTGCTTTGGAAAAAGTATGTAGGTATTTGAATAAAAATTTCAAATAAAAACTTTAAACAGAAACTACGTAGGTCCAACAGAATTCAGCATATGTTTGTGTAGCAAGATGAAATTACCCAAGGTTGGACACAGTAAATCCTTTAGGGAAAATATGACATTAACGAAATAAAATTGACAAAACAAGAAGATGAACACCATAGGTTGGGAATGGTCAATCCTTTAGTGGAATCATGATGTTGGTGAACTGAAATTGACATGAACAAGATCTGCGCCCTAGGTTGGGACGGGTGATCTCTTGATGGCAACTATGAAATTGATGAAGTGAAGCTTCAACATACTGAATTTTGTTGATCTTTGTGATTCTCATGTTTCTAATTAAAGATTTTCATTTGAAGTATTTTTTTAGACGCTATATACAGATTTGTATTAGTATATACCAATACAATATTATAATGGTAAATAAAAGAATGCATCAGTGGTTATCTTGACCCCTAAAAAGCTTATTTAGGAGTACTTCGTTGTTTTACTCCTGTCTTTTTTTCTTCAATTAAAGTGTTTGTATGGAGGAGCGCCAAAGGGTCCCCAACTGAGAGACTTGGACAGAGGAACACATATTGTTGTTGCTACTCCAGGCCGTTTGAATGATATCCTACAGATGAGGCGCGTTAACCTTGGCCAGATTTCATACATGGTTCTGGACGAGGCAGATCGCATGCTTGACATGGGGTTTGAGCCACAGATTAGAAAAATTGTAAATGAGATCCCTGCATGCAGGCAGACCCTCATGTACACTGCCACATGGCCGAAGGAGGTTCGGAAAATTGCAGCTGATTTGTTAGTTAATCCGGTCCAAGTTAACATTGGCAATGTTGATGAACTTGTGGCAAACAAATCTATCACACAGGTGTGTATCTAGCCCTTTCTCTTCTATATTTAAATATTATATATATATATATATATAGGATTAACTGAAAATATGAAACATCTAGCATGTGGAAGTTATATCATCAATGGAAAAGCAAAGGAGGGTAGAGCAGATAGTGAGATCTCAAGAATCAGGATCTAAAATCATCATATTCTGTTCAACAAAAAGGATGTGCGATCAGCTTTCACGCAATTTAAGTCACCAGTTTGGAGCTGCAGCCATTCATGGAGATAAAAATCAGAGTGAGAGAGACCATGTACTAAACCAATTCCGCACAGGTAAATCTCCAATTCTTGTCGCCACTGATGTTGCAGCTCGTGGATTGGACGTCAAAGATATAAGGTGTGATTTCGCAGTTACTTTTTTCTTGTAAATTATTGCTTGCCATTTTGTAATTCATCTTATATAGCAGGCTTAAAACACAAATACATATAGATGTATTTTATTTCTGTCTAGTGTCCCTCTGAATCTAATATGTTTTGTGCAACAAATTCTTGTCAGGGTGGTGATCAACTATGACTTCCCTACAGGAATTGAGGATTATGTTCACAGAATTGGAAGAACAGGCAGAGCTGGTTCGACGGGAGTGGCTCATACATTTTTCAATGATCAGGATGCGAAGCATGCTTCAGACCTTATCAAAATTTTGGAAGGAGCAAATCAACGAGTTCCAGATGAGATCCGAGATATGGCGTCACGTGGTGGATTTGGAATTTCTAGGAGCCGTTGGGGTTCTGGGAGGGGAGACAATTCAGGATATGGTGGTGGTGGTGGTGGTTCTGAGAGCGTGTTGCGGGACAGGTATTGTATGCTTTTTTTGAAATAGTTGTGATTGAGAGAAACTATATCCAATACTATATATATCTAGGGGATTATTATCAAGCCTCAGTCTTGAGCTTAAAAGATTTTGGTAGCACCTTGTAAATAGTTTATAGATCTCTTTTCAATCTTATATAAGACTATTTAGTTCCTGTTTAAGGTTTTAATTATTATCCTTGTTGTGCAGTGGCAAATATGGCAATGGTGGATATGATGTCGACGCTCCTGGTAGTTTTCATGCAAAGAGCTTTCACCAAAGCATGATTCAAGTTCCGGACAAACAAATAAGTTGTAGCGGAAGCCCCGATAAGGGTGGCTATGATGCAGACGTTCTTCCTGGAAGCTATCAAGCTAAGAGCTTTCATGAAAGCATGGTTTCTCGTCCAGAGAAGCGAATCCGTAGTAGAAGCCCTAATGGTGGTGGTTCAGGAGATCATTGTGGTCGAAGCCGTAGTCGCAGCAGAAGTGTTGACCGTTTTGACAGTTCTTCACAAGGACAAGAACGCTCTCCATTGCAGAGTTTCCATAAAGCCATGATGGAACAGTCTTGATAAGTGATGATAACCACAATCACATAGAATCAGAGTGGATGTGGAAACAAAGAAAAACAATGAAGCTATCTTGGGTAGCTTCTCTCTTTTAGGGAGAAGTTTTTGCTCTAGCGTTGCTGTTAATATGCAAGTCCCAAATGTCTCTACGTAGGGAAACTTGAAGTTTTGGTTAGATTCCTGTGCCAGCTTTGTTGATATTTATGTAGTAGTAGGTCATGTTTTAGACTTTTTGGACGAATATTATTACTGACGTGGCCTCTTTTGAAAGATCCATATAAGTAAATTTCCTGGTGTTGTACCTTATACTTGTTTTTCAAATTAGTTTTGCCTGGTAGATAATGCATTGATATATTATATTTAGATTGTGTTCACTTGTGAAACGTTACCGTTTGTTGTCTTATCTTACAAATAACTTATAAGTTAGAAAATGTATGTTACATTTTCTAACTTATAAGCTATTTGTCGGGAACCCCAAACAAGGTGGGATGAATAAAATGAGATTTATGCTTATATTTGGGAGATTATTTATAATTTTTATTCCTTCCTTGATTTCTTTATAAACAATTTAAATTAGAATTCTGACCTACCATTTTTGAATGAAATGTTACATTTACCTTTTTCATCATTTTCCTTATAATTTTTGTTATAGAAATTTTTTACCGTCATATGCTATTCTTCCCTCCTTTCTTTCTTTTTCTATAAATTCTATTCTTAATTTTATTTCATTCTATCCTCGTTCCATTTTTCAACCCGAGAAAGACTAATTATTTACCTAGGGTATTCTATTCAGATTTTAAAAGAATTTAAAGATGAGTAATGTGTTGAACCAACTTCTTCCGGACAAATTGTTCAAAGTCATTATGCACTAATAAAGTGAGTGCAAAACAATGGTCAACTAAACTTTATTGTTTTCTTCATTTTTAACAGGTGCAATTTGAATTATGACAGATGTTGACATGCATAGGCCATAGAGTGAATAACGCGAGATAATTAAGTGCTCGTATAATAGGAAGGATGGTTTAAGTGAATGTATGTGAAATTCAAACGCGGCCTTCGTCATTATAAATTTCAACAACGCAATAATCAGTTGGATGTTAGAACTTGTCACCAAGCTTCACTCTCCTATTAAAATTTTTTTGCTTGTTTTTGGATACGATTGTTTGGATTATCTTTAATGAAAATTGTTTGAAGTTTACGGTTTCGATTAATAAGAGAATATAAGTTTGGCGGACCAAACTTCTATATAATTAGTCCTTGTTCGGTTAAAATTACTCCGTTTCTAGTAGGAAGTTCTACTTCCTTTCTTACTTCTTAGTATTAGAAATATGTGGGAAGTATAAAAAATATGTTTGATTGACAAAACTAAATTTTATATATGTTTTTTTAATATCATTTAATTTTTTATTTAACTATTTACTTCTTATGTAATACATTTTAAATAATTATTGTACTCTTACTAATAATTATTTTTAAAATTATTATTATATTTTTTCAACTATTAACTAATTACATATAATTTAATATTTACTTCAAATTATTTTTATTTAAGTAATTGAAAAGGCAAATTATTTATGAAGGATTATACCTATTTTAAGACTTTTTTATTTGTATATAATCATAACAATGATAATTTAAAAAATAAATTGAAGTAGTTAAAAATTAAATATACCCATAATTTAGTTTATAGAAAAAAGGTAATAATGAAATTAGAAAATAGGAAATTAATTAAAATTTACAAAAAAAAGATTAAAAACTATTAATAATAAATAAAAATAAGATTTTATAATAAAATTACTATGAAAATATATAAATTAAACTCTTAATTTTTATTTCTAAATGAGTTTTATTAAAAAAATAATCTTAATTTTCTTTTATTATATTTTAAATTTTCTAGATTAAATGATGTGTGATACCGGAAGTGTAATTAGGGTGGATAAGTGACTCTCTCTTCCTCTATTACGAAGGTTTTATACTTTGTAAGTTTTCTTATTTTAGGCAACTAAATAACTATATTAATTATCACTCCTAAATATTTAAAATACCCGAATAAGTTACGAGTTTTATATCAAATTGGTCACCCATCTCACAAAAAAATATCAAGTAGATACCCAATTTCTATGGCGACTCATTTAAGCCACTAAACTGTCAACATATATCACTTCCTTATTTTTTTAAAAAAAAATTAACGATTAAGGTTAAAATTGTGATGAAGTGTCAAGTATTTATATCAAACTTGTATTATACTTGAATATTAAGGTTCATCCTTATATTTTTTAAGGGTTAATCGTTATTTTTTTTAAAAAAAAGTTAGTGAAATGATATATCTTAAGAGTTTAGTGGCTTAAATGAGTCGACGTGGAGATTTAGTAGCTACTTGATATTTTTTTGTGAGATGGACGGCCAATTTGATATAAAACCCGCAGAAAAAAACAATTGTGCCCTACAAGTTTCAGCAGAGGCATTTGAGACATTCCCCCAACCCACACACGCTTTAATCTATGTACTTATCAATCTAAATGGTGATGATATTAACTAGGGGTGAGCAAAAAATCGAATTGAAACCCAAACCGAAACGAAACCGGTGAAAACCGAACTGAAAAAACTGAAACCGAAACTGAACCGGCGGTTGCGGTTTTTGATTTTTAAAAACCGAGACTTTCGGTTCCGGTTCCGGTTATAGGTCAAAACCAAACCGAAAAAACCCGAACCGAACCGATCATTAAAATAAATAAATTTATTATATAATATATATATATATATATATATATATATATATATATATATATATAATTTAAGTATTAAATTTTCCTAGAACGTAGTTTTTTCAATTATATTTCATATTACAACATCAACTATACTAATATTGAATGTGAGAATATGACAACCCATTTACAACATTTTATTCCTCTATTTTCCAATTAAAAAGCATATAATCAGGAGTAAACATCATTAGACATGTTTATGTGCTTTTTAGATTGCATACTACGATAAAAGACATTCATATTTTGTTGATTCAACCTTAAAATTTGATTGTTAATGTTTCTTACCTTTCTTTTATAGTGTTATTATGCAGAATGTGATAATATTTGATTGTATAAAATTTGAATGTAAAAATATAATGATTTAAATTATATATTTTTTTCATTTTCATTTATCCGGTTTTTTAACCGAAACCGAACCGATAAAAACTGAACCGGTCTTTTTAAAACCGAAACCGAAACCGATGGTTCAGTTGCGGTTTTCAATTTTTAAAACCGAAGATATGCGGTTTCAGTTCCGGTTTCGGTCAAAAACCGAACCGAACCGAACCGTGCTCACCCCTAATATTAACAGATGAAATTCCATACGTGTTACTGTTGGATCGTAATTAAAAACTACACACAACAATGAGGCAGTTATATATAACAGTTTAACAAGAACAGATAGATTAAACCAATTAACAAAACAAATCACGAAGGTAGAAACAAGATATATAAATTAGTAATTGTAAGGACAAGAGAAAAGATAGAATACTTAGTTCTAACAGAAGCTTTAAGCATACACTGATAGAACCAAAAACAACTGCTGAGTCGCCAAGCCTTGCTAGAAGCCTTGACTGTTCTTGAAGAGATTATTGCCCCACTACGCTGTGTTCGGTTGCAGCAATATCACTTCCAGGATAAAAAAAGCACAGAGTACTTCGTCCACAGATACGTAGCACTCAACAGCGACCTGCACCTCAGTTCACCCAGAAAACCTTATACAAATCTGTAAGTATGTGGTAGACACAGAGTATGACTGCTAGGGTTTTCTCAAAATTGTGTTAAGACCTCTGTCCCTTCTATCTACAACGTTTTTATGTATTTATAATACAATAAAACGTAACAGCAGATAAAAAATTAATTAAAATAATTATTCTGACTTAAAAAATATTTAATAGAATATTTATCAGAATCAGTTATCAGAGTTTAGCTAAAGTCTGATTAGGCCCAGGCCCATCAGAGTTTATCTGCTAAACTCTGACCAGCAGATGCATCAGAGTTTATTTGCTAAACTCTGACCTGACCCATCAGCGTTTATAAACTCTGACCATATCAGTTTCATCAGCTCCTCTTTGTATACTCTGATCTGTTACTCTGACCTGACCCATCAGCGTTTATAAACTCTGACCATATCAGTTTCATCAGCTCCTCTTTGTATACTCTGATCTGTTACAGAATATATAAACTCTGATCTGACGAGTTTGTTTTAGTCCATCAGAGTTTATTATAAACTCTGACCCGGGTCGTCAGAGAGATCCAGAGAGATCCATCAGAGTTTATTATAAACTCTGACCCACCTCAAACTCTGACCAGAAAATATATACACTCTGTGCATATTGACTCAATATTCATATTAAATTAATATTTAAAGTCATAATTAATTTAATTAACAATGTAATAAAATTCCTCTCTGTGCATATTGACTCAATATTCATATTAAATTAATATTTAAAGTCATAATTAATTTAATTAACAATGTAATAAAATTCCTCGCCCAGGTCGCCTCGTGCCTTTGACCCGACCCGTGGCGTGGCGAGTCAGCGGCGCGTGTGTGCGCGAGGGCACACTAGTTCACTATGCACACTACATGGCTTAGTAGTTGACACTACTCTTGCACATCCATGCATATAAAGCACTCACACCCATATTACATATTCTATGTGGGACAAACTCTTTAAACCCATTTTAACTAGCAACTTCTACTCAATTTATTTATGGATTACACTAAGAAAATGTCTTAGATCCAAACATGAAAGTTTAAGTCCTCGTAGCAAGGAACAGCTTCCAATCGTTAGTTTCTGAAAATTACATCAAGAATATATATAAAATATGTCTCAAACTTTCCATTTTCTAACGGTTACTGCATTACTAATGTATGAACTCATGTGGATGCTCACCTGTTACTTCAAATTTCTTTTCAAGATTTATGTAATATTAACTCAGTTACAGTTTGATGACATAGGGCAGCATGGGACAAAAATTGTTATTTACAATCTCTGGCTAAATGATAGAGAGGACATGGAACTTGATTTTAACTCTGATGCAGAGGTTCACTCTCTTATATGATTTTAGTTCCTTGTGTTCACTATGCAAATCAAATCTCAAATATAATGGGTTGGCTACTTACAATTTGGTTCCTGCAGGATATCCGTATTAATGCTGATGCAAAACTCATTCAGACAGGCCTGAACTCAAAATCAATTCAGGACCAGCATATTACAAACCATTACCGATATTCTCTCCGTGTATGTTTCTATATTATGTGGCAATATTGATTGTACAAGATAGCTTGACTTTCCCTACAGGGTTCTAACAAAGTTCTTATGTACTATAGGTATATGCATCCATCTTGTATCTCTGTCTACCACAAAGATTTAGAATTGTTTTACGAGGAAAAGAAATAGAGCATCATAATATTTCCAATGATCTCATATTTCCTGAATTCATTCTGTACAAGCCTCAAATCGGTAGCAATTCACAGGTTTGTAGTCCTTGCTATTATCCTGCACGCACCTCGTCAAGTGCTTGTTTTGTTTCAATGTCGCTGTGTATTACATAATCTAAATTTTGTGAAATAATAAGATGAACGATCTCAGTACTTAATTATAAACTCTTTTAATAGTTCTGCATTATGTTCAAACAGCTTCTTAGAAATAACTACTTTATTGGACATGCTGTTTGATGATGAATACCTCTTCCAATTCGCTTCCCAGAAACTGAACAATCTAGTTCCCGTTGTCTATTTCAGAAATCAACCGTTTGTGCCACTGGGATATATGATTTCAGTAGCCTCTAGGTTGTGTCTAACAAGTGTTCTGATGTAATCTAAATAAAATCCATAATATAATCTTACTTAGGATTATGTAATAATGCTTTGGTTTGTTGAGAAGCTGCTGTTGATTAATGGCCAAGTGTACAGACTAGACATCAACTTGTTTATTGGGTTTATGCACAGGCTGCCGTTAATACTACAATAGGGTTCTTAAAAGATACTCGACAACTTAATGTCCATGGGTTCAGAGTTTACCATTGGAATCGCCTTATACTGGTGAGATTTTCTCTTCTCTTCTCTACTCTTCTTTTTATAAATCTTATATTTTAGAACACTAGATGCAAGTTCCACGTAAAAAAAAATTCAATGTCGAGTATCATGATTTCTGCTGCATTATCAATGTAATACTTCAACAAGATGTATGATCAGCCTGAATGGAGAATACTATCTTCATTATTGCCATCTTCATCAATAAATAAAAGGTCAAATTATAAGTTTACGTTACGGATTCTCTGACTAAGCTAAAACTTATATGGATTATTATTTTATTAGGCTAATATTAATTTACTGAGAAGGGGCTAACATCTTTTTTAACATTCACGTCATCTTATTAAACAGCCATTTTGGCCAGTAGTCAAGAATAGAACAACCAAGACCGCAAGAGGAATAGTTGGTGAGTACTGTTTGCGCATTTTATAGAACTGTTTCTTGTAAAGACTTATCTATAGGCATTGTAGCAAATAGGTAGTCATTATGGTGTTTAATAGGGGTTCTGGAAGCAAATTTTGTTCAGCCAACTCACAATAAGCAAGATTTTGAGAAGACTTCGCTTTTCCAAAAGCTTGAACTTCGGTTGAAGGAAATGACACTGGAGTACTGGTAAGCCAGGAGCGGCAACGGTTTAATTCTCTTTCAGAGGGAATTGTACTTGGGGCAAATGCTCTTCTTCAAAATGACTGTAGAACTGTTTGACGTATTTAGCTAGAATTTGCAGAAGTTTGGACATGGTAGCTTCTTGCTTACGATTTTGCATTCAAAGGCCAGCAGAAGTATCTGATTTGGAACTCCAATAAATTTAACTCTTGAGGGCTGAGGGCATAATAGATATAACTTTATATTTTTTCTGGTTTTAAATTTTCTATGAAACTTATGAAATTGTTTCTATGTGGTTAGAAAATATATCAACACCAATTCTGTAACCTGACAGTTGAGTGGATAAACTTACCCCATACTCTTTATTACATATTTCCTAGATTAAAATATTAATTATTAAAAATTTAATCTATACTCTGGTATTGAACCAGTTATAATCTCTAAACTTCTTGAGCCAATTCATATTTGATAAATTTCTTGGAATCATAATTTTATTCTCTCCAAAAAGTCGAAAATGGTCTCTTTTTCTTTTTCCGCTGCTTAAATCAATATCTCTGCTATTGATTCATGGCAGGGAGATCCACTGTGGAATTATTGGTTATCAGCATAAGAAGAAGATTCGCACTAGACGACCACCTTCAGGGTCGCACAATCATGTTGTTCTACCAGTGCCATTGAATTCTACTACATCTTTAATTTACAACTCAATAGGTGATGGACCGCTTTCTTCTGCAGTTGAATTTACAGATGATCCTATTGCCGCTTTGAATCATTCACTGGGTAGAGATCGCAATTGCATATATGTTGCTAACAATTAGAGAAATTGTATCTGAACTTAGCAATGTTGCTGCTAATACTTGCAATATATTAAGCAGAAATCCTTAGAGAAGGAAAGGAAAACAATTCAAATATGGCGTCCGAACCTAGAAAGTATGGGACATCCACGTCTTATGCAGCTGATACTCAGGGCAATGAAACTAGGCAGGTACATGAAAAAAGTCAATAAAAAACAACTTTATTACTGTATATAATTAAACTTCAGTTTAAACAATATTCCAAACTAGGGTTGCTCAAGTGGTAAAGGCGAGTGCGAGATTGGGTGGTTAGGCACACGGTCTCAGTTTCGATTGCCCACGGTCTCTTTAAGTGGGTGGCCTTGGCGGTGGGATGCTGAACTAGTCATCCACCGGGATTAGTCGAGGTGCGTGAAAGCTGGCCCGGACACCCAGTATAACAAAAAAAAAATTCCAATCTTTGTCGTACTATGAGTATATATTATTTAATTCAGAAGACATAGTCGAAATTTTAATTAGAAGCATCCTGAAGTGTTGTGCTGACTATTGAGGGACTTCAAACATCTTTTTATCTGAGAGTTTTTTGCTGGTCTTATGGCTTAATCTCCAAAAGAAAGCCTACCAGGAAATGTTGCCAAACATCTTTTATTTTCTCCCTCGGATTCTATTCTACTGAAAAATGTGTCTTTGAAATCTTCAGAAGCTTTCCTGAATTCACATAGTTATTAAAGTAAAACATTGCAGATGACATAGGATATAAGTTCAGGATTTTATTTTTAATGATAGCATCTGAAGCAGTGTTCTGGCTATTGAAGGACTTTAAAATTGAGCCCCACCAGTTTTCTCTGGAAGTTGTTTATGGGCCTATGAACTTAATCTCCAACAAAAGGCCTTCCAGAAAATGTTGTTACAAATCTATTAAATTCTTCCTCAGGCTTCTTTATACTATAAATGCATTTCTCAAACCTTCAAAAGCTCTCCTGAAATTAACCAATTATTCACATCTAGTCAAGCTCTTATCTGAGAGCCATGAACATTTTTGATCAAGATGTGTTCATGCTTTTAGAGCAACTCCAACAGCTTGCTTAAATAGGTTCCTTGGCTACAATTTAAGAAAATTTAAGAAAAATAGTACTCCAACAGTTTGCTAGTGCTCTCCTAAAAAGTTAGAAATCACTTTTCATTCCTTATTTTTAAGAACGGCACAATCATTCCTAGTCTTATTTTTATTAATTAAATATTCACTTCCCTCTCTTCTTTTCCACTTCTTTTCCCTCTCTTTTTTCTCTCCCTCCTTTTTACCCATTCTTTTCCCTCATTTATTATTATAATAATAATAATAGGGAATAGGGATAAGGATTGTTGTTGGAGTTATCCTAAAATATAATGTCTTAAATCACTAGGATTCTATTTAATAATATTATTTTTAGGGAACCCATTAGCATGTTGTTGGAGTTGCTCTTAGTTCTCAAGTATCTCGTTTGAAGATTTCAAGGTCTATACTATTTAAGGGCAGTTAGACTATTCTTTTTGGCTAGCTAAGAAGATACAACTATGATCATGAGTAGTGAATTTTAACAAGTTTCTAATTCAAGGTCACATATCACTGTTTTTGAGATTTAGCTAGCAGCTAACCTATTTGTGGCATTGCAACTGATCCTGGCTTGTATGCTACACAGCCTTCCGATGACAATGAAATTCGACCGCAAAATGAAGAGACAAATTTGTGACAAGAAAATCGAAAGCTCAAATCACGGTAAGTGCAAAAAAAAAAAAAACTTGTATCTCTTTATATATGTCCAATTGATTAATTGTATCCGGATGATTCCTAAATTGATAATTTAACTTAAAGATATTACATAAAAAGGTTTGGTAACTTCTGATGTTGTAGAGATATATATAGCGAAGTGCAAAATCGTGAGATGCAGAGATTAAAATGAGAAGATTATGACGTTAAAAATCTTATACTATTAGTTTAACCTACCTCAAGTTTTAGTGAATATGTCAACTTCTAACAACATGGTCGCAGTGTTGATTAAACTGTCAGTCTTCAAAATTAGTATTTCACTGTGATATCAGCTTAGATGCTAAACTTTGGGCATCATCTAGATACCTGATTAGTGATCCAGTCGTGGTTGACACATGGGGTACATACTGTTCCACTATACTTCAAAACAGCTATATTACCTGTATATTATCTGTGGTGCACGTCATCCCAGCTCACATCCAATTGTGCTGTTTAATACTTATCATATTACAAAATTACAAGTTGTTTAATGCTCGTGTATCTTAAGAATATTATTCATATTGTCTTGTTCTGGGCATTAAGGAAATAAACAGTTTAATAAAACTTTATTCTTTTCTATGAGCTTTGAACTGTTGCAGAAATTGCTGAATGATAAAATCCTCGTTTATCCGATGCAGGTTACTTGACCTGAAGAAAAGGGAGGAAGCTCTTAATATAAAGGTACATTATTTTAGCTTGCTACCCTCAGCAAGAAGTTCAATGAATCAAGATAGTTGCCCCCAAATTCTATACCATACATTGATTTTCAGTAAAAGTTCTCTTAATATTGTCAGGCACAAGAACTAAGAGACGAACTTGCTAAGCTTAAGCAGGAGTATGGGAAGCTATTAGCCGAATCAGTATCAATCTTTTTAGAAGGCTAATGTGGATCTATGTAATATATATGACAGTTTTGCCAGTTAGCCAACTCTGTTTATATGTTCCTTGGATTGGAACCCTCAGTTTAAGTGGGAATGACAGTTGTAAATGTAGTAGAACCCTCTGTTTACTTGTAGATGTAGTAGAACAAGCTCAAACTGCAGTTTACATAGAAAATGTTTGTTAATTTGTTAAGTTGCCTATACCGGGGATAGTTAATTTTTCCTGCATCATCCAAGTCATAGCTTTATTATGCTCTGCTAGCCTTTAGTTCATGTTTCTTTGCAGCTCTGAACCAGAACGTAAAGAGCTAGAAAACCCAAAAATGCGAGATGTAGCAAAACCGGATATCCGGTACGATTTATATCCGGTTTTTCAGATAACTAAACTAATTAATTGATTTTATTATATTTTGATGAATTCTATTTAATTTTATGAATCATAAAT
Organism: Oenanthe sinensis; assembly: GCA_028671895.1. NCBI lineage: Eukaryota > Viridiplantae > Streptophyta > Magnoliopsida > Apiales > Apiaceae > Oenanthe > Oenanthe sinensis. Next base: position 35,952,136 of record CM053801.1, on the reverse strand, counting down.
TGATTATATCATTTTGAAACATTAAAATCCTAGATTTTAATATTTGGATTTTTGAATTTTTAAAATCAAATATCAAAATGGAAATTAAAATATCCTAACTTTTAGAAATATGGTGTCGTATAATTCCATTATGATCCAGTTATGATCGTAATACCGGAATTTTAAAATATTTGATTGATCACAATTTCATTTAAATTCAAGAATAAAAAGTGTGACACCCCTCTAATATTTGATTGATCATAATTTCATTCAAATTTAAGAACAAAAAATGTGACCCTTCTAATATTTTTTCTTCAAACAAATGGAATTAAATGTGCTTAATTGGAAGAGGAATCTTTCAATTTAAAATTTCGAAAAGATGAAGGATATACGTATGTATATACATATGTATATATACTGAAATATTATATCAAATGATTAATTAGGCTTCTATTGAATGGAGAAATGGATTTCATTGTATCCATCTTTTTGATAGATTGAATAACTCAACTTTTTTAAAACATGTTTAAGTGAAGTAACAATGATTTGAACCATTTCTTTTTATGAATTATGGGTCTAAATATCAAATTTTAAAGCTAAATGGCCTCATATATCACTTCCCTAAAAGATGGCCTTTTAAGTAACAACTAAACGCCATTTAAACTCCCATTTATTAATTATTCTATTACTTTTCTATCTCGTCTAAAATCACTCACAGCGTTCTCAGCTAGATTTGGGGAAGAGGTTACCGATTTGATTTGGGGGGGAAATCTAATTAGGGTTCTTATATCGAAAACTACAACTTCTATTGATGGATACGTTGTTTGAATTGATTGTATCAAAACCTATAGTGGGGTTTATATATTTAAAAGATCTAATTATACATGATATGGATTTTGAGGAAAGTTAGGCAAGCTGCTATTAACATAGAGCAAATTGGGTGACGCCGTGAGGATGTTGCACTGTTCAAGAGAAAAGAGACGGGGAAGTACATGCCATTGCTAGTTTTTCCGCACTAAACGAGAGTTCTAATTGTGTTTAGTTCATAACGCAAATTAGAATTGCCTTTTTGTCTTTTTAAAAAATAAAAAATACAAAAAATTATTAGAAAAGTTATCAAGAACGCATTTTTGATTTGCGTGTTTGAAAAACACTACTTAAAATTGTGTGTTTCTGTGATAGGGAGGGTCATTCGAGTTGTGATATTTTGGGCATTTAATGTTCAATTTGTGAAATTAAGAGCCAAAACCCTCTTTTTATAGGGTTTATCACCAGAAATGAATCGATTTAGATAGTTCTCTCTGTGGCTCCGGTGGTGGCGGGTAGATAATCAATATTTGGGTATAATAATTGAGTTTAATTTTTTAATATTAGTCTTCTATCTAAATTAATATTCTAACTAAAATAGTTATTTAAAAAAAACAAAAACCTTGTTCATATTTTTACAAGAAATACATAATCATATATAAGTTGTATGTAAATACAATACCGAATAAAGAAGTTTCTTTCATTCTATAAATTTATAATCTAATTGAAAGTCATGCAGAGATCCCTCCAAAATTTTAGATAATAAAATCTTAAAAACTGAGAAGAGAACATCTCAAAAATAAAGAGTATGAAAGAAAAACGTATCTGGATTATGTTTGATAAACTCTAATCCAGAAATTAGCTATCTGCAACAAATATATGTACATCAAAATCTTTTTCCATTCTTCTTCCATCCGCAATTATTTTTCATCCAAATGAATATGAAAAATAATAAAATAAATTGAAAAATATAAATAAGCAGATGGAGGTAACCGAAATATAAGAGTAAATATAATATAGAATTATATTATAAAATTCTCAATTTATGGAAAAAAAACTAATCTAATATAACACAAAATAGTCAAAACGTCATAAAAATGACACTGTCCAAGGGATAGAAAAAATTCAGATATAATACTAAACTCGTTCAAAACCTTAAATATAAATAATATAATAATAGATATAGAGAAAAATAAATAGATTTGATGAATATATATAAATATATAGGGAGTTGCTAAAGAGAAAACCTTGATTTTGAAGAAAACTAAGGTACTCTTTTGATCCGTTGATTCATTTTCAATCCAATGGATATTATTATCATTTTAAAACAAGTTAATTTTAACTAAAAGGATATAATAGTCAAATAAATAAACTGCCTTGTATAAATTATCTTTTAATTTATGAATTGATCATAATACTTGTACATTTAAATGCTTTCCTTACTTGATTGATTTTCATTTACTGGTTATCCTATTTTTTTCGTTTGACTAAATACTTACTAATTTTAATATAATTATAATATTTATATTAAATACAAATATTTTTCTTATATAAATATTGATTATATTAGATATCTGATTTCTTTATATGCATGTAATCATAATTCAACTCAATTCAATTTTAATAATATAAGTACATTATATTTATTTATTTTAAATTGATAATATTATATTATTATTAAACAATGAATTCTAGTACGTGTTCTGTTATTCGATGCTATTAAATAATTTTAATTGATAATATTAAATAATAAATTCATAATAGTATACTACTGTGCATTCTTGAAAAATGTATTATACTTAATAATACAATTTTAATATTCTATTATGTAGTTTAACTATTCTAATAAAATGTCAGGATTCTGTAATGTATTCTAATAAATTTTCAAGATTCCACTACGTGTTCTATTGACTATTTTAAGATTCTATTAAATATTTAATCATATATATATATATATAATTAAAAGGTTTAGAGAAAAAAGAAGAGAAAAGAATGTGAAAAAAAAGGGAGAGAGGACGGGAATGAGAGAGAATAAAAAATTTATTCATTTGAAATACAAAAACAAGTGAATATATTTTTTCAAAAAAAACACAAGTGCATATATTAAAATTTTTTAAAAAAAATACTTTTACACAAAATATTATAAAAATTAAAAATATAAAATATAAAATTAAAACTAATTTTAAATTATATAAATAAAATATAAAAACAAAAATCAAAATAAAAAATTTGTACTTGAGCACGAACGGATCCATTGATTCACGGCGGCGCTTCGTTTATAATAGCCTTTTTTTTTAATAAAGAAAACCGGCAAACTTGTGATGTTTTAATAAGCAATATTTTGCTCTAAAGAATTATATATACATACACATATATCCATTGTTCAATTCGTAAAATAGATAAGATACTTACATATATTATTGTAGTTGTTGGTGGAGTGGTTAATTGAGCAACGCAGACACGCAGTGGGTTGAAGAAGATGGTGGTAGTGAATCAACTGAGTGATGACACTGTCCGCAATATGTCCATTGGAGCTCTCTTTTCTGATTTTGTATACTCCTCTCCTCCTCAACCCTAATTCTTTTTTTTTTGAAGAAGAAAATTAGATACTTTCTCAGTTAATTTAACTAAATTTTATTGTTGAAATTTTAAAATACATGTATACGTGTTAAACCGGTAACAAGTTGTGCGGTAAGTTCTCGTTGAATTGCAAATCCTATCCGATGAAATAAATGTTCATTATATTTGATGCACATTGTTGCTTGTTATTTGAAGGGATCGCATTATTTCTGTTTATTATATTTATCTCAGGGTGGAAAGATATATTCACTTGATTTTCATCGAACTGCGGATTTATTGGTTACTGCTAGTGAGGATGACTCGGTGCGCTTGTATGATATCGCGAATGCCAAGTGAGTGGTTTAAATCAAAATCTTAAACATAATTGAATTAAGCATTTCTTTAAGAATTGTTGGGCGAGTTTCAGGTTGTTGAAAACCACGTTTCACAAGAAACACGGTGCTGATCGGATATGCTTTACTCACCACCCGAGTTCTGTTATATGCTCGTCGAGATATGATTTGGATTCGACTGGGGGTAAGCGTCTTACTTTAAGGTTTCTGATTTAAAGGTAGATACGATGAGCCGTAGAGCAATAATAAACAGCTTTCTTTTATTTCCAGAATCTCTGCGGTATCTGTCTATGTATGACAACCGGTGCCTTCGTTACTTTAAAGGGCACAAGGAGAGGTTTGTCCTTAAACCAACGTAGATTTTAATATAAAATGATGTCACGTTTTGTTGATAGATAACAATCTGCTAACAAGATAGTTGTTACACCAATATGAGCTATGTGGAACCATATATTGTTTAACTTATAAAAAGATCAAATGTTGGGAAATGGGATCATTGTATTGCGATTACTGACATTTTTTTGTTTTGGCTGTAGAGTTGTGTCCCTCTGTATATCTCCAGTCAATGACAGCTTCATGTCTGGTTCAGTTGACCATAGTGTTAGAATATGGGATCTTCGTGTGAATGCCTGCCAGGTTGGTTTTTTTATACTTTCTCAATATTTAGATCAAATTTACTATACATGTGTTGGGTCTATCTCACACATTAATTAAGACGCCATGAATGAAATGATAGGTGGGGAATGTTAATGAAGAGGGTAATTGTGACTTTTAGTGTTGAGACTGAACATTTTTTCTTTGTTCCGTGTCAGTTGGGATAGAACACTTTTCACTCAAACTCGCATTTAAGTAATTTGAAATTGGCTTATAAAGTGATATAGATGGCTGTTGCAAGTCTAATTTAACACAATTTATTGTAGACATGTATCAAAACCATAAAATTGCAGGTGAAGATAAAAACAGAAGTTTTAAATGAAAAACAGAAGTTTTAAATGAAGTGTACTTTGGAATATTCATAGATTTAGCAAGCGTATAGCTTAAATATTAGATTACTGATGTGGTTTACAGGGAATTTTGCGGCTGAGAGGTCGGCCTGCAGTTGCTTATGATCAGCAAGGCCTTGTATTTGCTGTAGCAATGGAAGGGGGTGCTATTAAACTATTTGACTCCCGTTCATACGACAAGGTTATTATCTTGATTGCACACTTAATATTTTGTTGCTTTATTTATGATCTAAGTTTAATTAAGTTTGATTCAATTTCTGGTTTATAGGGGCCATTTGAAACTTTTTTAGTCGGCGGAGACATGGCCGAGGTCTGTGATATTAAATTTAGCAATGATGGTAAATCAATGCTCCTGACCACCAGAAAGAATAATACATATATTCTTGATGCTTATGGAGGGGAAAAGGTAAGTTAGATCATCAATGTGAAGGAAGTTCTACCTCTATTATAGAAACAAGGGATTAACAAATATCTCTTAATTGGCTGTTATATTTTGGGTGTTCACTGTCATTGGAATTGGAACCAAGTCTAATTACTGTTAAAATATTAATGGGTGCAGCGAGGCGTTTTCAGTTTGGACCCATCTCCAGATACAGAAATTGAAGCAACATTTACCCCCGATGGTCAATATGTGATATCAGGTATACAGTTATTAGTTACATGAAGTATGGGTACTAAAACAAAGCAAAGCATACCCAGTTTATCCTGTTCTAGAGACGTGGATGGTAAGATGTAGCTTTTTCTGTATAAACTCGCGGCTTCAACAATGCTATAACAGTAATGCTACACAGACAAAAAACAACATACAAAATATGATAGACAATAATTATCAAGCAGTACAATAAAAAGCACTAATATGATGAAAAAAACAAGCTTCTAAGTGACAGTATGCTAAAAGAAACTAACAGCTTATAACAATTTTTACACTGTTAGCAATTCTCTCTCAGTTTCTTAAATTTTTCTGTAAATCGTAGTTTTGGTTAATCCTGGAGCTATATCTTGTAATTAAGTTGTAGAAGCTATTGGAAAGTATATGGTATCTGCTTGCAAAGCTTTTATTGTTGACAACTATTTTCTGTATCCCTGGTGTTGAATACCTCGTCATGAGTTTATGAGCTTTAAACAATCAATTTACTATATAAAAGGTGCAAAACCCTTCAACTGATCAATTGTGTTCTTATTTTTGGTAATACTAGCCTCCTTTCACCGAGAAAGCTAATTCTGTAATTGTCACTTTAAACATGGACTATGCTACTTGGTAACTTACACTCTACTTTGTAATATGAAGATTGCATATATTCTTCTTACGTAATTGACAAAAGAAGATCTTAGTTTTTTTCATCTCCATTTTAAAGGTTCAGGGGATGGAACTATGCATGCTTGGGGCATCACCAGCGGCAGTAAGGTATCTTTATCCTTTTCAATTGCCTCCTGATGTAACTTTATCAATTAAGCAGTTACTATATTTTGATGTGTGCTACACTAAGTTATAGCAAATAATATTTCTTGTAATAGTTATATTGTAGAGCCAACATAGTGAAACATATATTGTGCTACATATGGATAGTAAATTATAATGAAGGTTAGGAAAGTTGTCATTTTATTCAATGACTGGCAGTGTGGCTTCATCATCTTGTGTATGATTGAAGTTTGTTTGGCTGCATTATCTGGGCATATATATCATCTTCAATTATTTAATTTCCTTCCTCTTAAGCATGTCAAACTTCTGCTAATATGTGTATATTGTGTGTGAAGTATTTTGTCGCACATTCTACTCTTCCATATACAGTTTAATCAGTATGCTAATATTCATGTCACAATCTATTTTTTGCATATTTTACTATTCACAGTAATCATAGTTTCTTAACTTCACACTAACACTGGTCCTTATACATTTACCAACCGACTGTCTTGTAAATATCCATAAACAGGTGGGATCCTGGGACAGCAACATAGGAGTGGTATCATGCTTGAAATGGGCACCTAGGAGGATTATGTTTGCTGCTGCTGCTGCTTCAGTTCTCACTTTGTGGATTCCTGATGAGTCAAAATCTGAGAACCCCAAATCTGAAGATTGCTAGTGGGTTACTACCACCCAAACCACATATTTAAATTATCTATCATATTTATTAGACTTTTCTTTAATTTAAAGGTGCCTCGGAGCAGTTTTACAAGTAACGTCTTTTCTGTTGTAGCTTTTTGGGGAGAAATGGAATGGAAGGTATGAATTTAAAGAAAACAATGGAGGTATGAATTTAAACGAATACTTTTATCCATAAAAATAAATTTTCAAAAATAACTCTTTTAACAATTTAATACCAGTAACTTTTTTTTTTGCCAAATAATACCAGTAACTTATTAAGTAATATATTTCATTAAAATAATTAATTGAGTGCAAATAACTCTCTCTAAATATATTAAATTCACTCGACCATAACAAGTCCACATGAGAAACACAAACACTGACAATTTGACATTAAAGATAGAAAAAAGAAGCAATAAATTGAAACACCAGTTACATTGACACAAACAGATACGATAACGATTAACCCGCAAAGACAACAGGGATTTCAACACCAGATAAACACTCTACATTATA